>OX438992.1:10148380-11506953 GCA_949316085.1 Hypercompe scribonia
GGAAGGAGGCAGCGGAGAAGGCCCGGGAGGACGATCTCCACTCGGAGCCAATTCGCCGCCGGCGAGCCGGGCGGCGGAGGCGCGCATACCAGCGCCTCATGCCGCCTTGAGTGTGGCCGCGGGTGGACGGGAAGGGTTTTCCCCTCCATCCGCTATAGTGGCCAGCCGCGAGGAGGTGACGTGTGCGTGTGCCGTACGTCGCCTAAATAGAGAGTTTATCCGCAGATGGCACCCGCGAAAGCGGGCAGGCGCTAGGGGGGATCTGGATGTCGTAATAGCAGCGGTTCCCGGATCCCTCCTATGTTAGGCGCAGAGTGGCACACCGTGTGGTTTTAGTCGGTCCGATTCCGACACACCGCCTCGCCGTAAACCCCGGTGGGGTGACGGCCCGAGGGGATTTCCAAACTTTAAAAAAAAAAAAAATGGTCACTAGACTATCGAAATAAACTTTTTTTTTATAATACTTTTTTTTGTAAATAAATACATATTATACACAGAAAACACCAAAACTCTGAAACAAATGTTAGCAAATCATTGAAACATTTGGTCCGACCGAAAAATCAGACTCGAAACCTCAAACACAGCAGTTGTATACGCTGCCACTGCGCCATCAGGGCATGGGCATGCATGCATAGTTTTGGAGAAATTTTAATATGTTTACCAACTGTTAAGTTACCATGATACTAGTGCAATGTACTTTAAGATCAAACGACTGTGAGTAAGATACTCGTATGTTAAGTTATAATTTCTATGAATATAACGCCCTCAAGTGTTCTCAAATAACAAGTCTAAACTGAACTCCAACCATGCAAAAATTAGTTCAAATATCGACGAAACAAATGATTTACAGTAAAATCTGGCTAACTGGAAAATTAAGGAGCTCACGAGTTTGTTTGACTTAAAACGTACTCCACTTACCTTTTATCACAGATATCAATATATAATAACAATTATAAATAAGTATCTGTCTCACTTACAGACGTACTCATTAACAGCGATAAGAAAATGTTTTATTCAGTCAAAGAGGTACGAAAAAGTTTCTAAGACCTATTTATGTTGAAAAAAACTTTAATTTTTATTTCTTAGATTTTGGAAAATTTATATTTTTCATTGTTTTAGTTACCAGTATGACCCATATGACGACAAATAAATGTAGTAAATAATAAAATAAGGTGAGATGTCGCACAAAACACAAAATACGCAATGGATTTAAATGTGGTTTTACCATCATTTAGATCGAGTTTCGAGAAAGCATTATACACGTAGAATATAATTTAATTAATTAAAAGATAACACAAATGATGAATAGTTTCAACATTATTATAATTATTCGTTTTTGAGAGTGCAGCCTATTTTCAATTCTATTGAAGCATACCGGATAATCTACATCTCACGAATAATTGATATTTCCAAGAGATAATGGGTTCTAACGGTAATTAAATATTTCTTAGTATTATTTATATTAACTCGTTTTAGAACACTTTGTTTTCTTTTTTTTGTTAACAAAAAGTTCTGAATATCTTGTTCTTTACCAATGTTTATACAATTAATACAATATTGGTGCCGGTGAGGGATTAAAATGTTTCAAACTTCCCTTAGTGAAAGACATTGTTTTATTGTTAAGTCTGTGAATATTAAAGGAGGTTTTTGTGAACGTCGAACTGTAGCTGTAACTTTCTAGGTTTGTTCAACGTAATTTGCATACCAATGAGTTTTTTTAGAATTTTTAAATCCATTATCTATTTGTTATAAAAATTATGGGTATAGTTGTATTTCAAAGCCTAAAGCAAAAAAAACACACAATATTCACCATTGTTATGTCGTTACGTCGACAATAAAACAGTTTATAGCCACTGCAAATGCGCTTACCTTCTTTGGCATTAAATTACATTAATATTTATTGCTATGAACACAAAAGCGTGTTTATTAGGGTTTTACTTCCGTATGTAAAATAAACAACCGCGCGCGTTTAATTCTAATTTACACACCAACGACATATAGATATTATTATTAATTTCTTCATGTCGGACCAGATTATTTCTAAACTATTCGATTTTATCGATACTTTCAGTATCGGCGAATATTTTCGAAAGTACATATTGTGAATGGCGTTTGGCGGACATGGCTTTATCTGATACACTTTAACGCGTCTATACAATACGATAGTAAAAACACTCTTTGCACTAACCGGTCTATTGTTATTCTGTATATTTCTACATACTTATATTTTGAGAAATTACACTTTTAATTGTTTGGGATATCATTGTGGTGTTTGTGATCTTGTTTAAGAAAAAAGTCAATAAATGTAGTCGTTTTTAAACTACGTGTTGTTATAAATCTCTTTATTTTGTGTTATGTTCATTCGAATTTAGGATATTTACAATTCAATTTTAAATTCGACTCATACATTTGTTCAACAGTATCGACTAAAAAACTTTCTTTCTTCGGTTCATCATTTTCCCAATCATCGGTTATTGTGATTTATATCTACCACCTCAATCTCAACGCAGATTTGCTCACAAACTTGAGCAACTTCACGACTACTTCACTTGATGCATCTTTTACCTCCACAAGTACAACTATGTCTCAACTTATCAAACCTATGTCGATGAACTTGGTTCTCTGCTGGACACGTCATTCCTGATTTTTTTCCTACACCAAACCATCGGGGCAGTGAGCTATAGTAGGCCAAAATCTCCTTTCTAAGGAGTGACCTATGTTAAGAATACCGGCTGTTGATGATGATAATGATGATGATGATGATAAGTATATATTGAGCATTTACATAAACGTATAGATTTGCAATTTAATAAATTAATTAATTTGGAAGTATACGTATTAAATGCTACACCGCACCATAGACAAGAATTTTTCCAGAAGATATTTTCTACAAATAATCATAACTCATTACAGTCGTATAGGTATATGTGTCACTTACAGGTTATTTGAAGAAAAATTAGATTTTCGAATGTTACACTTAATTTAATAGTTATCTCTACGTTTTTTTGCTACCTGACTAATTCTTAGGAAAGATATTACTAGACTATTCTTAGGGATTTCATTCCTTCCTTTTTCCTTCTTCGTCCTTAAAGACCCTTTGTTTAATTGGGATAATAAAAGACTAAAGGCCAAGCGTCATTGTTACACCACTTATTACAGATACAGCGAAATAGATCTACAATATCACGAGTCACAAAACTGAAGACCAAAAAGCGTATTTTTTTTAAGTTCTTACTACGAGTATGGCGTGGTATTTAATATATATACTTTATAATTTAGTTTAACATAAATTTGGCTAAATTCTCAAGATAAATTGTATCTACAAAAACTGACGTTAAGACATTCAAAACATTAAACAAACACATTTTTTCAATTTACAAATTGTAACTGTGTACACATTTGTCGTTAAAATTGTACGAGTTCCTTACAGAATCCGATTATTAACGTAAATATAAATAAATAATAGTAAATAACTACACACGGCTCTCAGATTTAAAATCAGGCACCGCCTGTAGTAATCAGACTGCTGATAAACGTACGTAAATATATCTAAATACATACATATTCTAGATTAATTACACTCGGACCCAGAACAAATAATCGTACTCATCACACCAATATTTGGCCTAGGTGGGAATCGAACCGACGACCTCCGGCTTAGCTATCAGGATCACTAACCACTAGACTAGACCAACAGGCTCGTCGGTGAACATAAACAGGCCGGAAATAGTTTGTTAATCATGTTTGTTATAATGTTTGGTAACTACTTCTTGAGGTAATTACTTACTTAATTATGATGAAGAAACAAAACCCCTTAGACTGATCACACTTACAACAGTTTTACGGCCATTATTTGCTAAATTATTTATTCACTAATTTGAGAAAAAAATAGCTTTTTAAATTAGGGAAAACAGTAACAGTTTATAACACAATTATTTATTATATGTATTAATAACTAGTGGTATTTATTTGTAATTTATCATATACATGGTCTTAAATAAATATTGATATGTTTATTTCTGTATCTGACTAGCAACTTTCGATCATACAGTGAGCACAATAAGGGTACATATAAAGTATTAAATATATTCTCAGTGATTTCAATACTTCTTTAGACACAAACACTATTTACTGACATTTCGCACAAATTAAAACACTTGAAACTTTCATTGAAGCTATTGTCTTCACTACTAACCATTAAAACGTAAATAGGTCATTTTGGGCAAGCAGCTAATGGAATTTAAAATTCTTGACAAGCGTCATTTAAAACTCTGTAACCTACTTATAAAAAGGAAGAGGTTCTAACTTCGGTTGTATTTTTCACGTTTTTTACCTCAGAACTAAGTTAATTGTAAGCTGATTTGGAATATTATGGAGGCTACACAAAAAAAAGTGCCATGCTAATTTGAAAGAAAAACAACACTCAGAGTGAGACATTACAGAAAGAAGGATACTAATAAATAGAGAATGCAATAGTTTATCATGTTAAACAAAAGTAAATTATAATTAAGTTTGACGAGTAGATGGGACACGTGATGGTAAGTTACTGGTATCGCCGGTGAACACCTGCACACTAACAGTCACAAGCGAGTGACCAGCCTTTAAGTGTCCTCACCAGAAGTAAGGAATTAGCTCTCCTGTAAACTCAGTCGTTTAAACGTGTAATAGTAATAATTGTTAAACACTATTTTATTTTTTTTTATAAGATAGAGGTGATATGTGTCGAAGTATCTCACTCTTCTGGAAATAATTAATATTTTGTACACACTTGGTGATGTTCTAAAAAATGGCCGTGTGAAAAGCACCAGCTCCTCTGGCCAAGTTGACATTTTACAAACGTAAAGGTAATTAGAAAACACAAAGTGTATGGAATTGACTTCTCTCAGCGTTAATTCTTGTGTATAAAACAAAATACTAGTCAATGACACAAGTGTACAATACAGGCGTTACTGATTTTAAAAAGAGAATCGACAAGCTTATATTCAGCGATTAATAAATGTAGACGAAACAAAAGAGGTGTGTCGGGTCCGTGGTAAGTGAAGATTAATTGTCTCTGCCTACCCCTCTAACGAAAACGTTCTACTACGTTAGAACGACACGGAAGGATTGTTAAAACCTTTCTTTGTTTTAAATAAAAACTGTCATAAGCTTCGAGATTCAAGTAAGTGATGTATATATTTTATGATTTTGTGTGAACAAATAGTCAGGCCCATGGGCTGTATTGCTACCTGCCTTACTAATTGATCTGAAATAAAGGTTTTACAAATGAACAGTTGATCAATAGCCCCATTAAGAAACAAAAGGTATTTTTGTGAGATTGTTTAATTGTTAAGTCGGTGAATATTTAAAAAATTTTTGATTTTTTTAAAAATCTTTTTAAATATTAACATATACATATATATTTTAATTTTATTGAATATAAGCTTGTTTCGGTGATTAAATAAAAGTCATAGAATATCAATATCTAAAAAGTCTTATTTCTCGAGAAAAAAAATTTTTTTTCGCAAAATAGGTCAAAGTTGACCCGAAGACCTTATAAAGGTTAAGAGTTTTAGGCGCATAGTGAAAGGAAAACCAGTAAAATCAGTATACAATGAAGTAGTATGAATAAAATAATAATTATTACGTTAGTACTGTAATAATACGTGTGTTTTGTTTTTTTTTCGTTGATGTGTTTACATAAACGAAAAATCGTTAAATTACATAGAGCTCGACCTGTAACCAGTTCTTCACGGGGATGTTGGTCTCATGGTTAGTGGCCCTGACTGCTAAACCGGAGGTCGTGAATTCGATCCCACGTAGGATAAATATTTGTGTGATGAGCACGATTACTTGTTCGAATATTTTGATATATTTAAGTATGTTTATCAGCAGTCTGGTTACCAAAGCACAGGTTTTGCTTAATTTGGAATCAAACGGCCGTATGCATTATGTATTATGATTTATTTCTACTTATTTTAAGAATTTGATTACATACAGAATTCATACAACTTTAATGACTACTGATATTTTTCTTCAGAATTTAGGCAATTTATGTAGTCCACAAATCTGTACTTCTATTTACCTAACATAAAACCACACACCAGTGTTTAAATTATGAAGTATAAATATTAAATGCCACGCCATACTGTTATTGTATTATTAAACACTAAAAACTTAAAAACTGACACTACCTGTATCCGTTTTGTGACTCATGCTGTTAGAGGTCTATTAGTGCAATAGATTTCTTGCCTTTTGTAAAAAATATGACAAAGATGCGTGATCTTTAGTCTAATTATTCCCATTAAGCAGAGAGCCTTTGAGGATGAGTCAAGAGGTAGCGTTTTCTCTTTCTAACTCGTTTACCTGTACTCTATAAATACTGATAGTTGAACATTTGATAATTGAACCAAACCATTGTACGAACAAAATCACTCTCAACGCTATCTGTTGATAATATTACAAACAACTGTATATATTGCTGGTAACTGTGCGAGGCCAATAGATATGAAAAACGGGAAAGGTCCACGTTAAAATTATTTTAATAGTGTTTTATTCATAAAAATTGTAAAAGTTATAAGAAAAGTTGTTCAATATCAAGGGGAGTTGTCTTTAAAAAACATGTACCTGTTACGATTAATATTGATTAGATAGGTCATTTCAACGGTTCTAAATCATATTATAATTGAAATCAACTAGCGGCTGTTGGAACTCGTGCACATGTTGGAACCGCCAGTGTAGGACTGAACTTCAAACAAGTGATAGTTTTAGAATTGTTGTAGTTTGGTTTTGATAATATTCTCAACATCATGAATGGTTACAGTAATTATAGGCTTGATTTCCCTGTCAAGTAATCTCTCTAAAACTTTGAATTAGATGATAGATCTGATTGATTTAAGGTGTGTAGATACGTGCTATCTTCATTACAAGCATGTAGTAGTGTGCTAGACAGTTTTTCTGTAGGTGATCTGTCAATAATATTATAGTAATAACTTTACACACCTTACACTCGGTTATCTGATCCGTAACTAGGTGGGCAGAGCTTGTACTATGACAACCAAGTTGCTCGTATACATATTTATATATCCTTCTGAATCTATTCATATTATAGATAAATTACATTAAAGCACAATACAAATTAAACAAACAGTCTATTGCTCCTAATTTTAATGATTCTGATTGATTGATTGACGATTCTGACGAAGAAGATATCATGTTTAAATGTATTTGTAGGATAATATGTATTTGACACATAATTTTAAACTTTCCGTAGCCTGAATGACAAAAACCTTTGTAGTTTTCATCATGGCTGTCCATCCTTCTATCTACACTATCTATCACATCATTCATCATCACTTTATGGATATCTTCATAAAGATTTTCCAATTAATATGATGGGGATTTTCCTAACAAACTATGACTCATATACCGTGTAGTAACGCACGATAACGCATAAATCACCATCATCTCTGTGTTTAAGATAATAATAAGATGATTGTTATTATAAATTTACGTTGGCATTTGATTCTTCGAAAGGTGATTGTTATTTTTAATTGTTATTAAAAACAAAATATTAAAAACATAAGAATAAATTATCCAAAACATGAAATCATATTTATCGACCAACGTTCCAACTTTGTCCCATCACTGCACTCAGATGCATTTTAAGCTTGACCTTGAAATATCCAATCACATCGCGTTTGACACGTCCCGCGCATCCCGTGCATACCTCGGCATTTTGTGAAGCCGAATCGAAGCAAATTTTTATTAATGCGGTATCTATTAGGAGGTAATTTATGGTAAATACTGATCATTGAACATTTTAAATCAGTATTCTTCCAACTATTTAACGTTACAGTCGAACACTTTTCTGAATATTTTCTACTTTCTGTGACTGTTGTGAATTTTGTGATTTGTGTAACTGGTAAGTACCGTTCCTATATTGGTTTTAACGTTTATCTTTTCCAATTCAACACTTTCATATATTTTGATTTGATAATTTTGTACTAATGCACTAACATCTACTGTTAAGTTTCGTCTCAATCTGTTCAACACTTCTACGTGCACAAAACAAACTTTATTTATTTGTAATATTGGTTGTATTTGAATTATAACGTTTGTGAGAATTAGAAGGATGGACAATAAAAATTGACCACTGTTATTTTCATTTCAATAGTAACATGGATTCGAAGACTATCAATTCAAAGGTCATGGAGCAAAAGGCTGAACAGTCTGCTGCAAAAACGCAGCAGAACATCTTAGCGGCAAAACCTAACCAACCTAACCAAGAGGCGCAGCGCACCCAGCACGCAAGTCGCCGTAGACTGAACCTCTTGTGGAATGAGACTAAATCCCGGAAGCAAGAGAACCTAGGCGGCAGCCTTTACAACCTGAACAGCTTCGTGCCGCACAACAGCGCTGGCGCGACGCAGTAGCGGTAGCTGAAGCAGCAAAGAAAACCAAAGCAAAGGACTCTATACCGCTTAAATAATTTAACATGTATAGAGCCCCACATTTAGTTAAGGTTTTTGGTTAATTTATAAATATATATTTCTATTCAACAACAAGGTTTTTTATTTACTTATGTTTTTATATCTTGACTATGTAAATGCAATTTTGGTAACGTTAGAGTGTTTCACGTAAATTATAGGTTCCAGTGAACTTGCTATGGCACTTTATTCCTGAATTTTTTTATCGTGATTACTTATAAACTATTCGTCCATATTCCAGTCCAGTCTAGTTTACAACATATGTTATTAATACTGGGGAAAGGAGAAAAGCAACCTCTTAACCTCTGAACGTCTCTTGGTTACCTGGCTAACACTTAGAAAGGATACTAATAGGTTATTATGGGAATTTTAACTGTATTACGAAACCAAATTAAGAACGTGATGATCAAACGTTTACTGCTGTAAAATAACCACATTTTAAAGACTAGATGAAGCATCATTGTATAAGTTCGCAAACTTTTCTTCTTTATCATAATTGTCTCAACCGATAGACGTCCACTGGTGGATATTACCAACTAATGTAATAAGAGTGTGTTTCAGCACATGTGTACCGTGAGCATTCAACGGTGCGTATAAAACACAATGTCGTGTTCTGTACAGCAGTGCTGTTATACCAACACACATGTCATATTTCCAAAGAGCGTGCTGTTATCAGCACCTACGTATGTAACACATATTTATAAGTGTCATCTGCACTCTCTTATGAGACATTCAATTAAAATTTGTGTTCTAAGGAAAAATATTGAACTTAGATCTTTAAAATATATAATCAGCTAGCGATACTCCTAGGCCGTTACGGGTACAAACAGCATTGACCGCTCTATTTGTATATTTGAATTTTCTGTTAGCTTCTAAAATATTCACTCTAATGCTATGCTAAAAAGGTAATTTTAGTCTACATTACATTTCTGACGTATTAAATTGTATAAAGATTAGTTTTACATAGTTTAAAATTACTTTGAAAGTTTTACGTATGAATAAATTAAATTTTAAAACATAAAAACGATTACTGCTAGTAATCCGTGGAATAGAGACATAAGTATACAGCATCACTTGTTTATTATATGTCATCATTATATATAATTTGTAAGTGCCTGTAATTGGATGAGCACAAAACGTATATTTTGCATTTATACAAGATATGTCTATAACTTGTTAGTGATCCAAAAAGAAAATAATATATATACCATCGCAGACTATTTGTAGATATTTTTAAGATACACAATTCCTCAATATATTATTTTTGTATGTCTATATAAAGTTTGGTTAGTATTAGCCATAAATACATTGAACGCATTCTTCAGTAATTGCCTCTGACAGACAGATCTAAAAGAACCTCATGCATATTTCTTCTCATAATCACCTTTTGTTCGCGATAGCTACCTATATACCTCTGCATATTAAATTTACAATAAAGTCAGTAAAACTGTAGAAATGGTTCCCAAGGTACAACAAGACCACGATGGCATCAAAAATCTCTAGCAACTTCAAAGTAATCTGTTATACAGTTAAACTGATACACACACAGACACACACATAAATATTATACACATGAGTAGTGAGTTTGAGAGTATATATATATATATATATATACCCTTAAACCATATATTTATGTATACCCTAAAACTCGCTACTCATATACCTCACTCACTCACACACACAACATTACAAACAGTCAAATATATTTTACATTTCTCATAAAAATATTTAACGTGTTTTACTTTTTTGATATTTTGTTTTAAATATATTACATTTTGTTGTGTCTAGTTCCTCAAACATAGTCGAGTTTAAGAAATATTGCTCATACAATGTCGTAAGATTCGTGGTAATTTATAATTACATGTACACGTATGTAAGAAAATAGTTGAATATTCATTTACTGAATAATTGAGCAAGTACATGTAACAGATTAATTTTAAACGGGCACGTGCAATATTATATCGGATTCTAGGAAGGATTTTTTTCTTATTTAGTGAATGTTCTGTCGTTATGCGTAACATTCTACACTTAATACCATTTGGTAATAGCATATTAATGGTAAAATAAAAGTCAGTGGCATTTTAAATTAAATAAAACTCATTGAAAAATAAATAACGTTGAAACAACGTTGTTCAAGTTTAGCTACAGATAAAGTGGGATGCTCATAAAAACGTCTTTCAAATTTACCGACTAGCCATAAAACAATGTCTCTCACTAAAGTAACCTTTTATCTATCTATTGAGCCACAGACGCAACTATTCAGTTGTAAATATTATAAAACTTTAAAAACTTAAAAACTGACACTGCTTGTGTCCGTTTTGTGACTCATGTTGTTAGAGATCTATTGTATTGTGCTGTTTGTAAAAAATATAATAAAAACGCATGGTCTTTAGTTTAAGTATCCCCATTAAGCAAAGGGTCTTTGAGGATGAGTTAAGAGATAGCGTTTTCTCTTTCTAACTTGTTTACCTGTTCTCTATAAATACGGATAATTGAACATTTGAAATCAGTATTCCTCCAACTGTTTAACGCTACGGTCAGATATTTTTCGTAATATTTTCTACTTGCTGTGATTGTAGTGAGTTTTGTGATTTGTGTAACTGGTAAGTACCATTCCCATATAGGTTTTAATGGTTAGCATTTTCAATACAACACTTTTATGTATTTCAATTTGATAATTGCTTACTAGTGCACTAATGGCTAGTGTAAACTTTCATGCGAATCTGTTCAATACTTTTACGTGCACAAAACAAACTTTATTAGCTTATAATATTTGTAGTAGTGGAATTGTAATGTTTGTGAAAATTAGAAGGATGGACGGTAAAAATTGACCACTATTATTTTCATTTCAATAGGGACATGGATTTGAAGACTGTCAATTCGAAGACCATGGAGCAACAGGCTAAACAGTCAGCTGCAAAAGCGCAGCAGCACATCTCACCGGCAAGGCCTAACCAAGAGGCGCAGCGTACCCAAGGCGTAAGCCACCATAGGCTGAGCCTCTTCCGGAGACTGCAAATCTCGGAAGTAAGAGAACCTAGGCAGCAGCCTTTACAACCCGATGAGCTTCGTGCGGCGCAACAGCGCTGGCGCGATGCAGTGGCGGTGGCTGATGCAGCAAAGAAGGTCGCGGCAAAGGGCTCTATACCGGTTAAATAATTTAATATGTGTAGAGCCCCGGTTTTAGTTAAGGTTTTTAGGTTAATTTGTAAATACATGTTTCTATTCAGCAATAATGTCTTTTATTTATTTATGATTTTATATGTGAACTACATAAACGCAATGTTGGCAACCTAAGGGCGTTTCTCGTAAATGGAAGGTTTCAGTGAACTTGCTATGGCACTTTAGTGCGATAATTTTTATCGTGATTACTTATAAACTATTCGTCCACATTTCTTAGTATAAAAGATAGGTTATCTATATTAAACATTGTAGAAAGAAGAAAAGCAACCTCTTAACTTCTGAACGTCTCTTGGTTACCTGGCTAACACTTAGGAGTAATACTACTAGGCTGTTATTGGGACTTTAATATTTTAACGAATGCTGATGTAATTAATAGGCTTTATACTTAATTACTTATTTATTTTAACAGAATAATACACATTAGCAAACACTTTTATAGCAGAGATGGCGGCAAGAACGTTTTAACAAAACTGTCAAACGTCATCACGTAGTGAGAAGTTGAGAACGCGGCAATTTCAAATTACTACAACACTCTCTCCAAATTACAGCGTTCCTCATTGTAAAGTGAAACAAATAATAGTAACTAACAAAAAACAATAGGTTAAGTTACTCTACACATACATAGTATTACTAAACAAAGTATTACAGAATCAAGTTTTATAAGTACAGTTACATTTTCCTAATACCTAATTTACTTCTTAGATATTTAAATTTACTTTTACATAAGGGTTTAGTAAATATATCAGCCCTTTGTTCATTACTACTTATATACTTTAGATCAATATCTGTACTTTCATATTTCTCTTTAACAAACTTGTATTTAATATCTATGTGTTTACATCGTTTATGATAATTTTCATTTTTTATGACAGATATTGCACTTTGATTATCTATGTTAAGTGTTACAGAATCCTGATTATATTCATCTATATCTAACAAAAGTCTCTTTAACCAAATAACTTCCTTTCTCAATTTCTAGGCCAACAAAGTTTTTAGGTTCACATACTTTTATTTCAAAATTTACTTTTAAATCATCAATAACTTTGTTTAACACACTTTTATCCTTGGAAATTATTAGTCCATCATCCACATACAGTATTAGGTACACCTTACTACCATTTAACTGACCAATATAGATACACTTGTCTGAGTGACTATTGGTGAAACCAAATTTCTTTAAAACAGAATCAAATGTTTGATTCCAGCACCTGGGTGCTTGTTTTAACCCATATAATGACCTTTTAAGTTTACAAACATGCCCTTCAGGTACATCTAAACCATCTGGTGGATTCATATAGATATCTTCAGTTATGGATCCATAGAGAAAAGCAGTTTTAATATCAAACTGTATCATTTGCAAGTTATCCTGACACACTTTAGAAAGCAAAACTCTTACAGAGTCATACCTGACAGTTGGTGAGAATGTTTCTGTGTAATCAACCTGGTGTTTCTGTGAGCAGCCCATGGCACATAACCTTGATTTATACAGTAGTCCCGATGGTGTATCTTTCACTTTGAAAACCCACTTACAGCCAATAGTTCTCACTCTATCTGGCTTCTTCACCAACTCCCATGTTTCATTCTTACTGTGTGCTTGCAACTCTTCTTCTATAGACTTTTTCCACTTATCTTTATCCACTGATGACAGAGCCTCTCGGTAAGTTATTGGAGTATCATTTTCTTCGTGTTCTCCACCTTGACAGAGGTAAGTATTAGTTTGGGGTGCTGGGCTAGAAAACCTCCACGTGGTGCACCCTGGTAACGTTGGCGATGGCACTGTTTCTTCCTGTGCCATTTGGAAGAGGACATCACGCCAACGGCTAATATTCTAGCACGAAGAAGAGGAGGCCATTTTCTTCGGCCATTCGGCTGAGGCTTGGTCCAACAGAGCGGGCATTTATGTCGATTCCTCCGTTGGCTCTTCGCTCTTTGGAGCAATGAGGAGGAAAACCTCGATAAAAAATCATTAGGGTGGGACCCTTTCATGGGTCGGCATTTCTCCACTGTCAATGGTGGAGAAAGGAGAATGGGCTCGGTGTGTACTCACACTACCGCCGAGCAGGCATTGGAAGATTTAATCTTCCTGCCACCGTTGTCACATCGTAATCCCGAAAGGAGTGTGGTGGTTATGTCTCGCGACACCAATCGGGGGCGAGGGTCTTGGCTTAGCCGCCCGGACTGCGAGGAAGAAAACCTCTTTAAAAAATTACCCCGAATCCCGTGTTCTGGTGCGTGACCAGGGGATGCATGGCTGATGGGCAGTTCAGTCGTAAGCGCACTCCCAGCCGAGGCACCTGCAGACCCCTCGGTCGGGCATAAATTTACGCTTGCCCGGGTATTGGGGATCTCTGCCCGGGTCGACCTCTGTTCTCCCCATCTCGTGGGTTCAAATATGGAATCAATTACAAATAAAACTAAAAATACAGACGAAAAGAAGGAGAAAAAAAACAGAGGGGAAAGGAGTGCAAGAACGGACGACTTCTCTTCCAACAGAGAGGAGACATTGGTTAGCACGCCTATCTCGGTGGGGCTCCCAGAAGTCATTATGGCTGCTGGGAGCCGTAGAATATCGGAACGATTGCGTTCAAAATCTGTCGCGGGTGGTAGCTCCGGTGCGAAGGAGGACACACTGGAGCTTATGGAAACGGAGCTCTGTGCCAGTCGGAAACGTGGACGCTCCAGGGATGACGGCAGCGATACGTCTCAGGAGATGTTACCTCCCAAGGTTGCAAGCAGCCGTAGAGGGAGGTCACGAACTCCGGCCTCGGTCCCGTCGGGCTCCGTTTTCTGCAAGGCAGGAGCCTACAGAAGAGTCGGGGCGGACGGCGAGGCATTAGCGGAGGAGGAGGTCGCAGATCTCCTGCTTAAAATCAAGGAGCCGATGGTAGGGAGTTCTGTTCTCCAAACACCATCGACCATGCAGGAGAGAGCAAACGCGGCGGTGGCCATCATCCACAAAGTGGCCACCAAGTCTAGTAACCTTAAGGGCTGTTTTGTGAAGGCCCTTAAGGACTCCTCTGCCGCTATTGCGGGGGTCGTGGAGAGCCTTATCGGAGACATGGCTCGTCTCCAGGCAGCCAGCGAGCGTCTGACGGGGCAGGTGACTGAGCTCAGTGCTCAGTTTGCTCAATTCCGGGCAGATCGCCCCGAAAGAGAAAGCTCGCCTCCGTCACAACTTACCCCCTCTTCCAACCTCGGGGGTATTCCTGATGCCCACCTGCGCCAAATCACGGACGCAGTTTGGCGCATGATGGACGGGCGTCTCGCTGGCCTGGAGGCGAGGCTGCCTCCGGCCCCAGTTGTCCGACCGCCGCTCGCGGCAAATAGACCTAAGACCGTATCGGTGCCATCAACGCCTCCCGTTGCGGGCGGTCGTGTATCCTATGCGGCGGTGGCGTCTGTGTCTGCTGCTCCTGCGGTTGCTCCGAGGGCACGACAGGCGGCTAAAGCAACAGCCAAGACAGGTGCACCGAGGTCAGGGCCCAAAACGGCGGCCAAGTCTAGAGCGGAATTCCCTCCACTCTCCACTCCAGCCGCTGTACCTGGCACCTCCACGTCTGCTCCCCCCATATCTGCCCCTTCCACGGAGGGTTGGCAGGTAGTCGGGGGGACTAAGAAGTCCCGAAAGCGGGGTAAAAAGGCTGCTCAAAAAGCAGCCTCTACCCCGCTGTCGCTATCGGTGGTAGTGGCCACTACGAAGAGGCCGCGCAAGCTGCAGGTGCCCAAGACCGCGGCGGTGGTGGTCACCGTATCACCGGAAGCAGCTAACGGCGGACTGTCTTACGCGGCCATCTTTCAGAGGGCCCGGGCTAGTCTCGCCAACGACATCGGGACGGAAGGAGTCAGGTTGCGCCTCGCTCAGACGGGAGCTCGTGTCCTAGAGTTCCCTGGAGCCGAAGGTGCAAAGACGGCTGATACGTTTGCCGAAAAGTTGCGGGGCATGTTTGCGGCCACGGATGGTGTTAAGATCGCCAGGCCCACCAAGTGTGCAGAGTTGCGCATCTCAGGCCTGGACGACTCCATAACGGCCGAGGATGTCCGTGTTGCAGTAAGAGAGAAGACAGGGTGCAACGCGGACAACATTAGGGTCGGCACCATCCGTCCCGGTCCAGGAGGGCTTGGCGCAGTGTGGGTCAGCTGTCCCGTAGCATCGGCCAAAATCTTGGGCGATGCCGGTAGGCTGCTCATCGGTTTCGTGAGCGCCAGGATCACAGTCCTGGCAGCGAGACCGATGAGATGTTTTAAATGTCTGGCATCGGGACACACACGTGCCAAGTGCGTCAGCTGTTTTGACTGCAGCGGATTATGTTTCCGCTGCGGTCGACCGGGACACAAGGCGGCTGAATGCTTTGCCGCCCCTCACTGCCCGGTGTGTGCGGCGGGTAACAAGCCCGCCAATCACCAAATTGGGCAGGGAGGCTGCAAACCTCCCTATAATTCTCGGCAAGCGTCGGGGGCTAGCCAATCGACCCAGGCTGCCTCTGATATCGTTCGCATGTCGGCATCGTTGCCCATGGAGGGGGTTGTAGAGACGGTCGAGTAATGGCCCAAGTCTCCAACCTCCTGGTCCGGACGAACCTGAACCACTGTGCCGCGGCGCAGGACCTTTTCCTGCAAACCGTGACACAGTGGTCGATCGGTGTTGCCGTAGCCGCGGAACCCTATTATGTTCCTCCCCGTCCAAACTGGTTGGGTGACCGGGACGGTTCCGTGGCAGTCGTTGGCTCCACGGCGGCTCATTCCCCGCCCTTGTCGCTAAGAGACAAGGGCACTGGATATGTTGCTGCCAAGTGGGGGGGATCACTGTATATGGTGTATACTTCTCCCCCAACCGGAGTTTGAACGACTTCGAGGTTTTCCTTAACAACTTGGAAACCTCGATGCGGCGTCTAACGTCTGGACACGTCTTAGTGGTGGGGGACTTCAACGCAAAGTCCATTGCGTGGGGTTCCCCCGGGACGGACGCTAGGGGCGAGGCCGTAGAGGAGTGGGCGGCCTCGATGGGCCTCTGTTTACTAAACAGGGGCTCCACCAACACGTGCGTGCGACAGCAGGGAGGGTCGATAGTTGACCTTTCGTTCGCTACCCCTGCCCTCGCCGCACGAGTAAGGAACTGGCGTGTCCTGGAAGAGGTTGAGACGCTCTCGGACCATCTCTATATCCGATTTGAGCTCTCCCGGTCCCAGGACGCCAGTAGGGGTCACGCGGCGCGGCGTTCTTCTCGCTTTCCGCGATGGGCTGTAGCCAAATTAGAGGAGGCGGCCATTATTCACTCTTGGCCGTCTCCGCAGGCCCCGACCGAGGAGGTCGACATGGGGGCTGGTCGCTTCTGCGAAGCGATTGCACAAATTTGTGATGCGGCCATGCCCCGCATCCGAGGTTGCCGGCCTCCACGGAAGGAGGTTTACTGGTGGTCCCAGGAGTTGGCGGACCTCCGTGCGGCCTGTACTCGTGCCCGGAGGTCCTACACCCGTAGTCGGCGGCGACACCGCGAAGAAGGCGGGGAGGACCAGCTTCATGAGGAGTACCGAGAGGCGCGGAAAACTCTGAAGCTGGCCATCAGCCGCGCCAAAGAAATTAAGAGAAAGGAAATGCTGGAGGGTCTCGATCGTGACCCCTGGGGTCGCCCCTATCGTGCGGCGCGGCAAAAGCTCCGCACGTCGGGCCCCCCCCTTACAGAGACACTCCAGCCTAGCTTCCTGCGGGAAGTGGTCGAGGGCCTTTTCCCGCAGCGGGCGGAGCACACGCCCCCGTCGATGGCCTTCATGGTCGAAGACGACGGGGTGAACGAAGACAATGTTCCGCCCGTCAGGGAATCGGAGGTAGGGGCGGTTGTTCTACGGATCTGCTCTAAGAACACCGCCCCCGGGCCGGACGGGATACCTGCCCGAGTGCTAGCCCGAGCCCTCGAACACATGTCGGACCGCCTCAGGGAGGTCCTGGACGCTAGCTTGGCGTCCGGACGCTTTCCTGAGTGCTGGAAAAGCGGGAAGCTGGTCCTATTGAGGAAGCCGGGACGGCCAGCCGAATCGGTAGCGGCCTATAGGCCCATCGTGTTGCTGGACGAGGCGGGTAAACTGTTTGAGAGGATACTCTCTGCCCGCATCGTCCGGCACCTCTGCGAGGTGGGCCCCGATCTGTCGGACGCCCAATTTGGTTTTCGGGCGGGGCGTTCGACGGTCGATGCTGTGCTGCGCCTGAGGGCCGTTACCGAAGAGGCGGTGAGCTGTGGCGGCGTGCTGTTGGCGGTGTCGTTAGACATCGCCAACGCTTTTAATAGTCTGCCATTTAGCTGCATCAGGGAAGCCCTCCACTACCACGGGGTGCCAGAGTACCTGAGGCGGCTTGTGGCAGACTACCTTGAGGAGCGTACCGTCATGTACGAGGACCGTGACGGTGTTCTGAGGCGGCGGCCCATGACGTGCGGTGTTCCGCAGGGGTCTGTCCTCGGACCACTCCTGTGGAACATGGGATACGACTGGGCCCTCCGAGGTCGTCTTCCCCCCGGGTTCGGTGTAATTTGTTACGCAGATGACACATTGGTCACAGCCCGGGGACTGAACTTTCAAGAGGCGGCGCGCCTGGCCACCACGGGAGTCTCTTTGGTGGTCGGGCGTATTGAGGCGCTGGGTTTACGGGTGGCCCTAGATAAGACGGAGGCCCTTTTGTTCCATGGGCCCCGTCGTGGTCCACCATCCGGCGCCTCTATCGTAGTCAATTCGGTCCTCGTACCGGTTCAGGCCCAGATGAAGTACCTGGGCCTGATCCTTGACGGGAGGTGGCTCTTCGACGAGCACTTCCGACAGCTTTCTCCAAAGCTGGTCGGCGCTGCCTCTGCCCTCGGGCGACTTTTGCCGAATTTGGGTGGAGCCAGCGTCGCGACGAGACGGCTATACACGGGGGTTGTCCGGTCAATGGCGCTGTATGGTGCGCCGGTGTGGGCGGCGGCTCTGACCGCCCAGAATAGGGCTCGCCTCTGGCGCCCTCAGAGGATATTGGCGGTTAGAGCCATACGCGGTTACCGCACCGTATCGACGGAGGCGGCGTGCGCCTTGGCCGGAACTCCCCCGTGGGATTTGGAGGCGGAAGTGCTCGCCGAAGTTTATCGGCGGACGGCTGACTTCCGGGCGGGCAGCGGCATACGGCCCCCGCCCGAAGAGATACGCGAGTGGCGAGAGGCCGCTCGTCGAGCCACGATGGCTCGTTGGTCGTCCCGGCTGGAGGCTCCACGTGCTGGCTTTGCCGCCGTGGAAGCTCTCCAGCCGATCGTCGCCGAGTGGGCAGGGCGGCAGCACGGGACCCTTTCCTTCCGACTGACGCAGGTCCTTTCCGGGCACGGTTGCTTCGGGAAGTATCTGCACTCGGTCACCAGGAGGGAATTGAGTCCCGCCTGTCACCACTGCGACTGCAGTGAGGACTCGGCTCAGCACACGCTGGCGGTTTGTTCCGCCTGGGCGGCGCAGCGTGGGGTCCTCACTGCAGTTATTGGAGGAGACCTCTCGCTACCGGCCGTCATACGCTCCATGGCCGGTAGCGACAGTTGTTTTACCGCGGTCGCAACCTTCTGCGAAGACGTAATTTCGCGGAAGGAGGCGGCGGAGAAGGCCCGGAAGGACGATATCCACTCGGACCCAATTCGCCGCCGGCGAGCCGGGCGGCGGAGGCGCGCATACCAGCGCCTCATGCCGCCTTGAGTGTGGCCGCGGGTGGACGGGATGGGTTTTCCCCTCCATCCGCTACAATGGCCAGCCGCGAGGAGGCGACGTCCGCGTGTGCCGTACGTCGCCTAAAATAGAGAGTTTATCCGCAGATGGTGCCCGAGGTAGCGGGCAGGCGCTAGGAGGGATCTGGATGTCGTAATAACAGCTGTTCCCGGTCCCTCCTATGTCAGGCGCAGAGTGGCACACCGTGTGGTTTTAGTCGGTCCGATTCCGACACACCACCCCGCCGTAAACCCCGGTGGGGTGACGGCCCGAGGGGGTTTCCACACGTTAAAAAAAAAAAAAAAAAAAAAAAAAAGGTAAGTATTAGTTTCATATTTTCTATTTCTATTTCTAAGTGTTATATTACTAGGTCCACTAATATTTATTTCTTTTTCAGGTACATATGCAGGATCATCATCGGAGAAGAATGTTTCTTCTTCATCATTATCGGATAATGTTACAGATGAGTTATTTAACTCTCTTGTGCTTTGATTTGTTAGCTCAACAGATTCATCAATGTTCTTTGTTTCATCAGCACATATTTTAACATTATTATTATTTTCTGTTAGCGGAACCATACAATATTTTCTTTGTACAGAATTTTCCAGAAATACAACATCTCTACTGATAAGAATTTTTCTTGTTTTAGTATCTAATAGTCTGTAACCTTTAGTGACTTCTGAGTAGCCAATAAATATCATTTTTCTTGCCTTAGGATCCAGTTTTTGACGTTTAGCATCAGGAACATGAACCATGACTTCACATCCAAAGATTCTAAGGTGCTTCAAATTTGGTTTCTTCCCGGACCATAACTCCTCAGGTGTAGCGTATGAAATGGATCTTGTTGGACAGCGGTTCGTTATGTACGCAGCTGTCGCCACTGCTTCAGCCCAGTAGTGTTTCTGGTATAGTCATCCACAAATGTGAGGAAATATTGCGCTCCTCCAACTGATTTCACCTCCAGTGGCCCACAGATATCGGAATGTATAAGTTCTAGAGCCTTCTTAGCACGAGAACCTTCCTTAGGAAACGGCAGCCGGGACTGTTTTCCTTCTTGACAAAATTCACATATCATATCCAGCTTATTGTCAGTAAGCTTGACACCTTCTGCACATTTGGAGAGTTTGTTCAGATCAGTCATATTGAGATGAGCCATCCTTTGATGCCATAAGTAGCTGTCACTTTCCTTTGTATCACATGCATATGCTTGTGCACTACTTAAGTTCAGACGATACATGTTATTCACTAATTCACAAGCTACTACTTCTTTTTGAGATTTGTTGAATATTTTACAGCCATTGTTACTAAACTGTACAGAACATTCTTTCTTTATCAGCTGACTCACTGAGAGAAGATTGCTTGCTAACTCAGGCACATACAACACATTGGTTACTTGTATGGTTTGTGTTTGTCCTACACTATTACATATAGGCAGATCTATTTTTCCACAGCTCTTCACTTTAAGCATTTTATCATCAGCAATACGGATGCTTGTAATTGGAGGTGATGATTCATCGTATAGCCAGTCCTGCCTCATTGTCATATGCATGGACGCTCCTGAATCAACAAACCAGCTCTTACTGTCATTTGCTGCACTGGATGCCGAGAACACAGCGACATATCCAGTTTCTTTGCCTTGGTCCTTTTTCTTTGTTTTGCAATTTTTACTTATGTGACCATAACGGTTGCATTTGAAACAACGGGGACCTTTATTAAACTTCGGAGAACTATCAGAGTCCTTTTGTTTATATTTACTTGACTTACTTGCATACAATGCTACTGACTCAGAGCTCTTTATTTCTTGTAAGAGCTTAGTCTTTACAGAGTCTGCTGTAATCGGCACACCAGAACTTTCGAGGGCCATAATCATTGGCTTGTAGACTTCGGGTAATCCAGCAAGGAGTAATGTACCCAGCCACTCATCATTGATGTCAAATGATATGTTTCGAAGTTTATGTGCTGCACTCATTATTCTGTTAACGTAATCTTCAACATTTTGACAATTTTCTAACGTCGTTGTAATCATATCTCTCAATAAGCCCACGCGTCTTGTCAACCCTTTGTCGTCAAAAGCTTTTTGTAAATTGGTCCACACTTCTTTTGCCGTTTTTGCCTCTTGTATATGTATGTAATTCACTGAGTCAACCAACAATATAATTTTTGCCTTTGCTTTCAGGTCGAGCTTTGAATCAACAGGTTCGCCTTTATTTTCGATACAGCACCAGAGGTCTTCATGTTGTAAATACGTCATCACGGCAAATCTCCATGTATTGTAATTATCTCGACCACTTAACTTTTCGATAAGAGTCATTGTATTTGAAGACATTTTGTATAAAAAAAAATATTTTTCTACACAAACCACGCAGCTTTAGGTTATGTCGTGTCAGTTTTAATGACCGGCGACTTTGTATATCGTTATTTCACTGATACTTATTACAAACAGATTACGTTCTGGGCCCATAACCTGATGTAATTAATAGGCTTTATACTTAATTACTTATTTATTTTAACAGAATAATACACATTAGCAAACACTTTTATAGCAGAGATGGCGGCAAGAACGTTTTAACAAAACTGTCAAACGTCATCACGTAGTGAGAAGTTGAGAACGCGGCAATTTCAAATTACTACAACAAATGCTAATCCAAGAACGTGATGACCAAACATATACGAGGGTAAGTTTTTAAGTTCGCGGAATGACAGTGAAAAAGGCGGGTAAACGCGCTCTTTTGATGCCTACCGTATTCAGTGACTCATAATTAGTCTGCATAGTAAAATTTGTTGTGATTAGATCATTAGTTATTAAACTATCGTTGACCAAGTATTTTAATCGGGAACGAAGTGAAAAAAATGGAGAAAATTGAATTCCGTGCGGTGATAAAGTTCCTTACTAAGCAAGGAAAGTCTGTTCAAACCATACTCAATGAGATGTCATCGGTTTACGGGGATTCTTGCCCAGGAAAAACAATGGTCTACAAGTGGCATAGTTTATTTAAACAAGGCAGGGAATCACTTGAAGACGACCCGAGGCCGGGGCGCTCCGTTGAGGTGACTACGCCAGAAGTTATTGCAAAAGTAGAAAAAATTGTATTGGAAGATGCTCGACTAAAAAAGAAACAACTCGCAGAAATGGTTGGAGTATCGGATACAACAATTTTTAAAATTTTACACGATCATCTTAGCATGACTAAGGTTAGCGCACGGTGGGTGCCGAGAATGCTCACGCCATTGCAAAAACAACAGCGCGTGGAATGTTCACGTGCGTTTTTGGACCTCTGCAATGAAGACAAGGATGGCGTATTGAATCAAATTGTTACTGGGGATGAAACTTGGGTTCATCATTATGAACCCGAGTCCAAACAAGACTCCATGCAGTGGCACAAAAAGGGCACAGCACCACCCAAGAAATTTAAGGTTTCACAGTCGGCTGGGAAACTCATGGCAACGATTTTTTGGGACTCAGAAGGAATATTATTGATAGATTATAAAGATAAAGGCATTTCTATAACGGGGGAATACTACGCTTCAATCTTAGAACAGTTAAAAGAAGCCATCAAAGAAAAAAGACGGGGAAAATTAACGAAAGGTGTCCTGCTGTTGCATGACAATGCTCCCGTTCACAAGAGCCGAGTCGCACTGGCTGCCCTGCATAAGGTGGGCGTCGATATTTTGAATCACCCACCCTACAGTTCAGATTTGGCTCCGAGTGATTATTATCTCTTTCCAAAAATGAAAAAAGAATTACGTGGTAAGAAATTTTCAACTGATGAGGAGGTTAAGGAGGCGGTTTCGGCGTATTTTTCAGACAAAGATAAAACTTTTTTTTACGAGGGAAAAAAAAACTAATTGAAAGATCTGAAAAATGTATTCGTGTTGCAGGGGAATATATAGAAAAAGAAAAATAATTTTGTGTTTTTATTATTACTCAATACCCTCCATTCCGCGAACTGAAAAACGCCCCCTCGTACTATTAAAATATAACCACATTTTAGACTAGATGAAGCATCATTATTTAAGTTCACAAACTCTTCTTTTTTATCATCATCGTCTCAAGCGATGGACGTCCACTGATGGACATTGCCAATTAATGTAATAAAAATATGTTACAACACATGTGTACCGAGAGCAGTCGACAGTGGGTATAAAACACACTGTTGTGTTCCATACAGCAGTGCTGCTATACCAACACACACGTCATGTTCCTAAAGAGCGTGCTGTTAGCCACACCTTGCTGTGCTGTTATCAGCACCTACGTACGGAACACATAATTAAATATGTCATCTGCACACTCTTATAAAACACTAAATTGTTGTTGCATAACAGCAATACGGGCAACATACGTTTGAGTAGAAGTAAGGGGCGGAACAAGGCGTGGTTACAGCGGCCATATTCAATTTCAAACCGTGGCGCTCGGTCCGAGCGGAGCAGTACGCTACATGGAGAGTAGTGGCCAATAGAATTAGAGATCATTTAAATTAGTTTCTTAAAATAGACTTCTCACCAATGTGTAACAGCAATGCGGAAAAAATTAAAATATTTGCACTCAAAAATATTGTGTGCAAATATTTTTAACAATTTGTGTTCAAAGTATAAATATTAAACGTATATCTTTAAATATATAATCAACTAGACACTAATTAGTTGTTACGGGTGCAATCAACGTTGACCGCTATATTTATAAATTTTAATTTTCTGTTAGCTTCTAACGTATTCGTTCTGATGCTATGTAAAAAGGCAATTTGCTATTTGCAAATATTGCTCATACAACGTCGGAAGATTCATAGTAATTTATAATTACATAGACATGTAGGTAAGAAAATAAGTACATATTTATTTACTTAAGAATAGAGCTGGTACGTATAACAGATAAATATTAAGTGCCTTAATATATGCAGTAAAACCTTATTTAGAGCTAAACTCACAGTAAACGTACCTACAGGTACGAACAAATGCACTATCGTTACTTATGGCGCTTGACTACTTATTCTAGACAGGATATTTTTTCTGATTAAGCTAATGTTATGTCGTTATACGTAACATTTTAGACTTAATACAAATTGGTAACAACATATTAATGGTGAAATAAGAGCCCGTGGCATTTTAACTTAAATAAAACTCATTGAAAAATAAATAACGTTGAAAAAACTTTTTTCAAGTTCAGTTACAACTTAAGTGGGCTGCTCATAAAAACTTCTTTCAAATTCACCGACTAACCATAAAACAATGTCTCTCACTAAAGTAACCTTTTGTATATCTATTGCGCCACAGATCGACTGTTCAGTTGTAAATCCTTTATTTCACAACAGTAGCTATGGCAGGTAGCAAGACGGCTCGTAGGCCAGGCAATTTTTTCACAATACATTGACCAGATAAGGAACGGGATCATTTTATAAGAACATCTCCTATTTAGGACTGTTTTACAAATAAGTATCACAATATTTTACGAACACTAGTAAAAAAACTTTATTCTTGTACACAGGTAGTCGTTGTTAATAGTCGGTTCCGCTGCGTCTGAGTAGAAGTAAGGGGCGGAACAAGGCGTGGTTGTAGCGGCCATATTCACTTTCAAACCACGGCACTCCGACCGAGCGGGGCAGGACGCTACATGTAGAGTAGTGGCCAATAGAATTAGAGATCATTTAAATTAGTTATAATTTACTTTTGTTTAGCATGTTAAACTTTTTTTAATGTTTAATCCTGAGTGTTGATGTTTTTTCTTCAAATTTCTGCCACATATTCCAACGTAATCATGATTTGCTTTTGAATGACATGATGAATCCACGTTCTCTAATTTTCGTCATATTGACATGGAATCAAAACTTTTCGAATCAGTTTGTATACAACGTAGTTATGAGGTAAAAAGCTTAAAAAATACAATGGAATTTAGCACTTATTCTGTTTGTAAGTCGGTTAAAAACTATTAAATAACACATACTAAGAATATTCATTGCTGTCGAATCACCTGATACCTGTCTGCAACGATCTATTGTCAACGTAGAGGCTAGCAGTGAAGACAATAGCTTCAGAAACAGTTTCTTTGTTTTGGTTTGTGCGAAACATTGGTCAATATTTTTTTGTTTTCGAAGAGATATTGGAAGTTTTAAGACACTGTTTACTGCCTTATCTGTGACAATTTTGTATTCATAATGAGAACATTTGCAAAAAGCCTGAGACACAAACAAATCTCTACCCGCATCGTTTTGTTGACAAAAAAGAAAACAGTGTTATTTAGAACAAGTCATTACCAATATTTTATGTTTATATTAATAAGTAGTACTAAGGATTCAATTTGTCTTTAGAATCTATTATCGCTTACGATTGTATATGGTTCATGATATATAGATAATTATTTATATACAAAAATGTCCATTAAATAATTTTATTTATTCAGTTCAAAAGTCTTTATTGTCCGTAAAACTCTTAGGGATCAGACTAAATTAGATAATTTACTAATGATATCTATTTCAGTAAATTGGCTTATTAAGAGTTGATACAATTTCTATGACTAATGAGTATACAATTAGAAGCTGTAAGTCTATTGTAACAGAATTTGGTTGTGTTTGATTTGGTTGTTGTTAAGTATTTACTGAGCAAGCACATAAAATTACCAATACGTGATAAAATAAACTTGGAGGTATTAAATGCCACACCGCACCGTAGACGATATAAGCTTTTTCTGTAAGATTTTTCTACGTACAAATAATTGTAACTCATTACAGTCGTATATAAGTCTAAGTACCTGACTGTCCAAGTCGTTCTAGGAAGCATTAGTTTATGGAATTTAATACTTAATACAATAGCGTAGTTTCCAACATGTTTTGGCTACCTAACTAATTCTTAGAAGGACTATAACCATACTGTTATTAGGAATTTAATACATTTACGAGATCGAGTCCAAGAGTGGACATATACATGCATTTGCATATTAAAATATAATCGTATTTTATCTAAAATAAAGAACATCATTATCCAAGTTCGCAATCTCTCCGTTTTTATCATCATCAGCTCAGCCAGAAAGAACAACGGTGCATTTAGGCCTGCCCAGGATTCGCTAAAAGAACTATACAAAAGAAATATGTAGCTAATTACAATTTACACAGCTGGTTCGTATGTATGTACGTGCGATCGGTAGGGTTTTAAATTTTTTGTGTTTATTTTGCTGGTAATTCGATGATAACGTTGATGTCGTGAGATATCAATGCAATTAGTCGTAACATTGGTATTATAATTAGTAGTCGAAAAAAAGACAGTAGTGTAGTTTATTAGCGATAAGTAAACAAAACATTAAGTTAAATATTTTGTAAGCTATTGTTTGAACATTTTGTACATGCCATTTATGAATGAAATTCATAGATTGTGAAACGTGAACGATTCAGATTTGATATACTGGTACTATAACTTTGTATGGAAGTGAATAAATAAGGTGGTTTTTTATATGAAACATAACGCTGCTTCCTAGACCAGCTATGTTACATGTAATACGCAACGCTGTGTGGTGACACTACACTGTATAAGCCAGTGTTTTTATGATCAATATTAATAATTATTAAATAAATAGTGGCCCTCCCAAGTCGTTATACTCGTAATGTGTTAGAACGTCTTAATTACAGAGATAGACATAGACAATTGATCTCCACATTGATTAATCGTTGCATATACGACTATGCTTGTCGATTCTCTTGTTACAATCGACACGAGAGACGTCGATCTCATCAACTTGTTAGTTTTCTAATAACGTTTACGCTTATAGAATGTCAACTTGGCTAGGTGGGTTGTTGCTTTTCACACGGCCCCTTTTTAGAACATCGCCAAGCGTGTGCAAAATCTTGTGAGTTTTGCTATTTGTGTAACTTGTAAGTACACAAATCGCCCAAGGGTATCCCAAGCGTTGTGCCCTGTAATGTACCCCTACCATATTGGGGCCTGCGTTGAGGGCGGACCGTCAGACTAGTAAAAAAAAATCGATCCTCAGAAAAACTCAAGCGCGTCGAATGAAGGCAAGGTAAGTTGATTATATATAATAAGGTGTAGATTTCAATAATCTGACGATTTAAGCGTGGTATAAGAAAATGGACGAGTCACAAAGGTGAAAAAAAAATACGTTACCTCGAAATACTCGAGCGCGACTGAACTTTTTTTTATTTTGAAGGAAATCTTTTAAGGATTACAAAAAAATACATAATCTGACGATTTTCATAGGGTGATGTAGCTAAAACCATAAATAAAGTGTGGAGCGTATCCCTGCTGAGAGCTGTATATTTCCCACTCCGCGTCTCGCTTTCCTTCTCACTCTTTCTCTACCTTTCACTCTCTCGCACCATGCGCACACTACCATCTGCTACATCCTCAACAAGCTAAAACTTCTGGATTCGCCAAAGATTTAAGAAACGTTAAGTCTAAAGAAGTATTGGTTAAATTTCTTATCGAAAATTGGGCTGACCAGGAAATGAAATCGATAATTGGTAATAAAGCTGTAATTCTGAATCATGATTCGTGTTACGTTTATAGTGTTATCAACAATAAAGTTTCGCGAATTATTGATCATGAGTTGTCATGTCCAGATCACAAAGAAGCAGATACAAAAGCTATATTTTTTGCTTGTCAAATGAAAGAAGACTCTACTGTTACCATCAGAACTTCTGATACGGATATCGTTTTAATTATGCTAGCCAACATGGAACATATTAAAGCATCGGTAGGTAGGCTTGGAGTGGGTAACGCACGCCGATATATCGACATGTCCGCTCTTTTTACTAAATTAGGTCTACTTGTTTCACAAGCACTACCAGCTCTGCATGCGCTAACGGGATGTGATTACAATCCAGCTTTTTACAGACGAGGCAAAAAAAGCCTCTAGACATTTTACTGGGATCTACAATTTTTCAAGAAGCATTTGCGAACTTAGGATCTGAAACTTATGATATTGAAAAATTATATCCTACCATGGAATCTTTTATCTGCCATTTGTGCGGATTAAAGAAAGTCGCTGATATCAACTGTGCTAGGATGAAAATATTTAATGAAACATATAAAGTATCAGACACGTCTCAGCCCTTCTCATTAAATGTGTACAATTACGACGCCTGTAACTTGCCACCTTGCCAATCAGAGCTATGGCAAAATTTATTGCGAACTACATACGTCGCATGCTTATGGAGAAATGCGCACTATCCTATCGTTACTCAGATGTCACCAACAATCTACGGATGGAAAAATGTGGATGGAAAATTAGAACCACAAGATGACGAAGAAATCGATCAAGTGGAAACCAATTTCGAAAACGAATCCAGTGAAGATTAAGATTAAAACACTTATTTCTAATATTTGTTTGTTTCTTATACAATATAACAAACTTTAATAATATTATAACCAGAAGGAAACGATGTGATATCGTTTAAAATCTATTCGGGCCTCTCCTCCACAAAACAAAGAACTTCTAGCCAACAGCTCTGTTTTTGTGATCTGGAACCAAAAAAAAAGTAAAGGTAGCTACATTTTTATTAAAATTTTCATAAACACATGTTTTCTAACTGCATCTGTTTGTTTTGTGCTGAAAAAGATCGAAATATATTTAAAACACACATCAAGCAAGACTATAAATTAAAAGGGTCATTGTAAACTAAAAAAAATGTAATGTATGGCACGCACATGAGTATCGAATCTCCATCCACATCTTAAAATTATTGGACGCCCATTGTCTACAGTAAGACACAGCTATGTGTGTCTACATTGTAAAAGAGAAAGTGTGCAAATGTAATAGCGGCGAACGGTTGTAGGTATTAAGGGTTGACTATTGATAAAATTGTTTAATGGAAAACGTCACATATTTACAAATGTGACAGATTACTTCATTTATTCTTGGATAGGATCACTTTACAAAGTGTACTACGCGCTAATAAATTCATTTTGCTATTGAGGGTTGGCATGCTACTGTATCACACTTAAAAGCTAAAGCTTAAAATGAAATAAAACAATAGCAAATCACAAATATTCTTAGTTACTTAGAAATATTTGCATTACAAAAAGGACTTTGAGAAATAAACTAAATAAATACTTTCTATATAATTATTACAATAGTCTCATGTTAGTTTGCCAGCTAATGGTTATTCACGTTATAAGATTTGCCATAAATGTTATGCTAAGCCTTATAGCTTGAACATAATACTAAAATTATTTGTCCCATATGTCATATGCATTTGAAGAGAATAAATGTTATCAGTAGTCAACCCGAAATAATTATGTTCATTCACCACTGTTATGTTTGCACACCTACACTGTCAGCTAGGCACTCACAGCTATGTCCTACTGTAGACGCAGAACGTTCAACATTTTTAAGATGTGGAGCACGGATACAACGCCGAATTTCTAGGTGTCTTTCGCCTGTCCAAGCTCCAAAACGTCGTATCCACCCTGTGTAAAGCAAAAATATTCCATACTAGCAGCCCATCCCGGCTTCGCACGGGCATAATATTATAATGAAAGAAAATATACAATGTGTTACAGCGAGTTTCTAAAAAAATAACATTCATTGAAAACCAAAAACTAAGATACATATTAATTTTTTTTTGTGAATATATTCGGATGAACTACGTGGCAAGTTAATTTCGTGATGTTGACTCCCCTCCAGTACCTCTTCAACGCATAGCTAGCCGAGCGGAGTTTTTTCTGTTATTTAAACTGGTGATATCTTTTGAATGGAATATCCGAATCGAATCATTTAAAAGGTGATGTTTATGAAGGTATTGAAGTAGTCTTAAATAATGATTTATTTATTTTGATAAGGATCAATACCTAGGTACGAATAAAGAGCCTTTTCTAGCGGTGGTATATATTTTATTTTTTTTTAATAAAAGGACGCTTATTGTGACGTAACTATAAAAGATAGAGACATGCTGTCGCGACATGTTTCATCGATAGTGATGTGTCCTGAACAATTGTAATACATCATTTTGTTCTATCATTAATAGTTCTCGCAGCGCACGCGATTGAAGGAAGTTTTTTGTTAATTTTTTTACACCTTGGGTTAGATTATTCGAGTTTTAGTAAGCATCCCTAATTTTTTTGAAAATGAAACATAACCTACGTCACTCGAGAATAGTGTGGCTTGCCAACGGTGAAAGATTTTTTTAAATCCGTTCAGTGGTTTCGGAGCCTATTCATTTCAAACAAACAAACAAAAAAATCAAACTTTTCCTCTTTATAATATTAGTATAGATAAACTAGTACAAAACATACCTATAGCTTACGAAAATGTATAAAGCTACTGAAGAAAAATCTAAACTAACTACAACTTAATTTTAATACGAGTGCACTATTCAGCTCTACAGAGGCAACACTCAGTTAGTTTAAAAAAGTAACGTAATGCATCAACTGTTTAGAAAGAAACAAACAGATATGCTTCGCTTGTGAGCTGTTTTGACACACGTTATATACCTATTTAGGGCTACAGACGACCTCAACCTAGTTTGGGAACAAGACTCGGAGGAAGAAGTCGCAGACTTCCTTGTGACACATCTACAATGTTTGGCAAAGCAGCGCCAAAGAAAAGTTGTAATCTTGTAAGTAGGCACTCGTAATTCTGAACTTTTATAGTTTACGTGTAATTAAAGGTCAATATTAACCTTTAGAGGGTACAAAGATAAACATGGCAATAGTCAATGTCAATGTAGATAATAATTTTTAAATCACGGCATTACACGTCTCATGAAGAGGTTATTTGTAAACCATTCCCATTCCCTTACATAGTGACAGAACTGATGTATGAACTGTCTGTTTCTTAATTTGAAGTATGTCTGCCTAAGGACAGTGAAAAGAAATAATAATTGAAACAAAGTAGTTCCTTACGTTAATGTTTATTTGAAGATAACAAACACCTTAAAACGAAGTCAAATATGTACATATAAATTACTAATAGTTAAAGACCATGACTATAGTAGATTCAAATCGTTACATTAAATTTACAAAAATAAACTGGTCCATCGTGGTTTAGCTTCTGTTGGTAAACCGTTGTTGATTGTATTTGCAACAAAAAAAAGAGTGCATAATTAATACTGTTCCTATGTATTATATGTATTACACAATATTAAACATTATACAATTTAATTGAGTTTAATTTTTCTTGTGACTTCTACTCTGTAAAAGTACACGAATCACAATATATCAATCTACGAGCACGTCTATGCAAAAATTATGCCTTTCTAAAGTGTTTTCGATGATCCTTTTCGTGTCTTTTTTATTTTCATAAACGTTAGACTTTATGTATAACATTGTTATTTTTTTAAACACTTATATATCTGCTATCCGCTTTTAGAAAGAGTTGTCGATACGAAAATGAGTATAATATGTGTTTAAACAATGTAAAACTGTTTGATTAGTCTTACCCGATTATCGAAAGACCCTTTGTGCTGACTTGATCCAGTGCAAAAGTTACGTCGATCTGAATGTATATGAATATTAATATAAGTTACATAGCAGTTACATTCAATTATTTTGTGTGTAAAATACTTCAATACTAACTCGACGCTACTCGTTACCCACTACGAGGAGGAGGAGGAGGTGGAGGAGGCTTCTCCTTGTACACCGCCACGCTGCTGTCGGTGCAGCAGCAACTCTTCGTGTAATTTTTGAACTATAATAAACAAGTAGCTATCAATTATTTCTATCAAATCCGTGCAGCTGTTATAGAATGTAGTGATTTGAAACAAAGCCGATATTTACGTTGCCACTGCAGAGACTCGTTTTGCCTCGCGAAGTCTTGGATGGATTTCTTTGTCCGTTCCTCCTTCACGAAGCAAACTGTCTCCGCCAACAGCTCTGCCTTGCTAATCTAGAAGAAAAAAGGAAAAAATTGTGAATTTTCACTTACGTTTTTACTGTGAGAATTATGGACTTGAATGTTAAAACTACTCACGTTAGGATTCACACGCATAGCCCTGGCCAGATCTTGGTGAGCGCGGGCCTCCTCGCTGCGTCGCTCGCGCTCGTAGCGAGCGTTGCGAGCTCGACGCTCCTCCTATTCAGAAAAAAATCAATTGAATAAAAGTTACAAATGGATATTTGACATAGAATTAATGTTACTATATACAACATTTACTAACAATCGTTAGCGGTGTCCGGTTACTGCCGACCGGACGCCCACGACGTCTACGTTCACAGCTTGTGGTGCTGTGAGCAGTGTGAGGGTCCTCCGGTTGCTGAAATGAACACAAACAATAAATTATAAACTATTCTCGACACAAAATAACCATAAATATATCGTAATCGCACAAAACTGAAATGTACAGTACATTTTCCGCTGTCGGATTCAGCATTCTGTCTGTGTTCACACGAGTATACTGCAGCCTACTCTAGTTATACTCAAAATTTCGCAACTGAACTGCGTATACGCCTGTCGTTGAGGGAGGGAGTAGAATTGCACCGCCCAAGCGCACCTTTATCTACATTCAGGTAGCCGACCTAAGATTTTTTTAATAGTTACAAAAATTTTTGCGCAAAAGTTTTTTTCAATGTCTAAACAATTACATGAAACAAAGAACAACAATAATACAGTTTTACACAGTATAGATAAGGTCTTTTTTTTTTACTTTGTTTGGTTACCTACACTAAGAAAGACTATTTTACCACGCCGACAAGACGATTGGTCTTGTGTTTGTTTCAAGTTTTCTTAGGCGTGTGAATCAGTGTATTTTTTATTTTATTTATACCTTTGACGATATTACTCCCTACATTACTTTCATATTTGTGTGTTCATTTTAAATGTTACAAAGTACAGTTATGTTAATCGTTGTGTGTTACAAGTGTGTAGATATCTTTTCAGATCTAACAAAAGCTCTACACGTGGTCGTCATCTTCGAACTGATTATTAATATGGAGCGTGTGCGTGAGCGCGAGGATGTGTATAACGATTATTGAGTATATGAGTAAAAAACTTCCTATTGTATTCGGTGAGAGCAGAGAGAGTACTGATAGCAAATTATAAGCCTTCACGGATGAGCGCCATCCGCACACGCCAGTAATTCACTATCAGTGATTTTCACAGGTGTTCACAAGTTTTATCATTTATTTTCACAGATGAGACGTGGGACGTTCAATTCGATTGAACATGCAGTTTAAACTTAATTCGGTATGGCTAAGTGATTACGGGTTGGTTAACGTCACTAGCATAAAGGACTTGGGTGTAATTATATGAGATACATTGAATTTCACTCTAGACATTGACAGAAGCTTTTAAAAATTATATAAGGAAAAACTTTCAAACAAAAACATATAGTGCCGCTATATGGCAATCTCTGTCGAGGTACTGTATTCTAATCGTCGGGTGGAGTTTTTGAATCCCAAGCCCAGAGTGCCTTACCAAGTAAGCACTTTTAAATTGTATCGCTTTTCAATAAAAGATTTTTACGAAAACTGCCAAGTTCTGACAGTACGGCAGATGTTCCTTCTGCAAATGGCAATGAAGTATAGTAGTATTATAGTAATGTCTTTGCGAAAAAAATTGCATACGTTACAACAACCGCCAGCCGGTTTCACGTATTAAAACAATATACAAAACAAACTAAATACGACGTATCTAAATGTGCCAGGTCCTAGTAGGCCAATATATAGTTAATATATTTCTGAAAAATTCACTCCTAAAGCGCATCGCTTGTTCTATCTAGCTCGTAGTTTTGCGAGCAACAATGACTTTAAATACTGTTCGACCTTTTACGGCAAAGTTTTCATGCGGAAATCAGACGGAGAACGATACAAAATATGAATACTATAAAAAGGGAATCAGATTTCGATAATCTTAGTAAGTCTATGTGACTGGGTAATACTAACAGATACCGAAACAGAAACAGCGAATTGTTTCGTTGATTGTATCTTGTTTGTTTTTTAATTTTTATAGTTTTACAATCATATAGTAATAATCAATACACCACTCATTTAATAGCGTTCTTTCACGGAGGTCTTCCTATTTACGAATTGCAAAAATAATTTTATTTCAAAACCACTATCTGTGGAATAATTTAACGATCATTGTCATGGTGGTGACCCACACTATGGCGGTCTAGTGAGATACTTTTTTAAGACACGCTTGGCGTTTGATAGTCATCGTGGCAGTGTAAGGCTCACACAGTTATTACGATAACTGTCACCCCTGCATTAATGGGCTTCCGGTCTCGCACCTGTAAAGAGCCCTTTGCAGCATCTTTTTTTGCTACTTCTGCCACTGCCGTTCCATCGTGCCAACGCTGCTGCCGCTTAGGTGTTTCTGGTAAATGCAGTCTTTGGAATAGGCTTAACCTATGGTGACTTACGTGTTGGATATGCCTCGCCTCTCTGTTAAGTATTGCCTTCTGCTTCTGCTGCGCCTTTGCAGCAGAATGTAGGGCCTGTTGTACTATGACGGCAGCAGAAGAGTTGCTTAAATCGTCCCTGGGCTTTGAATATATGTTATTATTATGTGACACATATGAACATTATTATCCTAATTCAAGTCTACATTAGATAAATCTTTTGTAATCTTCTTGACCTTGTCTACTCACCTTTCTTTTACAATCACTCTGTTCGCGACTTTTCTTTCAATCTTATTTAGTTTTAGCAAGTCTTTCAAGATCTGTGGAGACAGGTTCCCAGGTTGTGGTTGATGGATCTCATAGTCTCTCTCTAGACTCCTCTAAATTGGCAACTTCTTCTGGTTTTCGAGGATGTTTCATCTTGCGGGCCCAGTTTTGAAGATATTTACCATCATCTGTTTGTCCAAGCTTATCTCTAGATTCAGTGATCTTCGGTGGCAATGGCGCTTGACGCTTAGCGTTCGTTGACATCAGTTTGAAGCCTGTTCCATCTAAAGCTTTTGTATTGGTCTGAGGACCCAGCTCCAGCATGACTTGTAAGTCAGCATGGTTCCCGAATGCAAAGCCGAACCCAATACGGGAGTCAGTACCTTTCTTGATTGGTGGTATATTGGAGTAAGCTACGGACAGAAGTGATGGCAACTCTTCAGGAATTATTAAAGCATCTAACAAACCGATAAATTTTGGCCTGGATGGATAGCGGAGGTTCAACACAGCGGGTATTATCTTCCCTGGTGCAGCAGTAGCTGTATAATGAACATACACCATTGCACGAACATTTGCTAAGTTTACATTTTGAACTGTATACAAAAATAAACAACACCAATTAATTATAAAATTTTATGAATTTAATTAGCTTATCAATAATGTAGATGGAACTTTACAGTCTTGTAACTTATAAAACATTCGTTTTTAAGCATAGCTAGCTATACACTAGTAACTGAACACTAGTAACAAATTCTCAAGTGAAAAAGACGTAAAAGCGTTAAATTGAAAAGAGTAAATATAAAAACCAATAAGGGAAATAGTACTTACACAATTTCACAAAATTCACAAGATCCATAACAAGTAGAAAAGACTTAGAAAATTGTTTGACTGTAAAGTTAAATAGGTGAAGAATTTTTTCATTTTGATACATAGATTTAGGATACCTCTCACGAGCTCGTGATCACTTCCTGTGTTGAATCTGTTAATTACAGAAATATCCCTAAATAAATGGCGTTTGTTTGTGATGAAATCGATCTCGTGCTTTTTATCTCCATTGGGGCTTAGCTAGTTCCACTTCCTTTGAGGCTTCTTCTGAAAGAAGGAATTCATCAGCTAGAGTCCCTGGCCTACGATGAAGCTTACCAACACTTAACCTTATTGATTTCTGTGCCAATAACTCTAAACAATAGGTTGTCTTGGCATTGAAGGTTTTCTATAAATAAACATATAATGAGTAATTTGTGAAACTATTAGTTTGACAGAATTATCGGGACTACACGTAATAATAAAAACACATGAATATTTTTCAATTAGAAAGAACATTACCAAAGTTAAGTCAACAGTTTGATCCCCCGAAGCAGCATCCTGAAAGTACCAATATTAGGTACAAGCCGTAGCATCTCGACACTGACGCGGAAGCCATTTAGCAATTGGACGCATCTCGTGTCCAAGTTTTTGAGCAAGAGGTTGCCTTGAAGTTCAAGGTTTTCTATAAATAAACATATATTCATGTACATTATGTTAGACAATGATCAATCAATTGTCAATAATAATTATTATTTCATACATCTCACACGCGGCAATCTGTTCATAGACTAGCTAGAGCCATACCATTGAGTACGGTAAACGGACTGCTGATAAACATACATACATATTTCTAAGCACATACATATTATAGATGTAATTAAACTAGGTACAGAACAAGTGATCGTGCTCATTATATTTATTTTAGATGGGCATCGAACCCAGGGCTTGTTCGTTAGAATTCAGGGTTACTTACTGCACATAATATTTTTTCCAAATCGTTAAAGAACTATTAAAATACAGGTACATACCTGGGATCTCTTTCAATGCCAATATAGTAAATAAGAGGTCGACTTTCAGTAAGTTTATTTGCAACTTGATCAGCGGCACATAGGCTGCTTGATCCGCTTGCAAGTTTTTGACCTGAACATAATTAATAAAAGTTATTTTTCCACAAATTTGTTGATATTAGAAATGACTCCCTCTTCACACAGAGACGAGGGTTACAAGTTATTTTCCTGTACATCGATGATGTTATGAATAAAATATTTGTAAAAATCATTAGAACACAGAACTCACGACAGATCAACAAGAGCGTCGATGAACGTGAACAGGCCGGAAATAATTTGTTATTTACGTTAAGAAGCTAAGACCTATTTATGTAGAAAAAACTTTCAATCTTTTTTTCATACATTTTAAAAAAAAATATTTTTCATTGTTTTAGTTATCAGTATGACTCATAGGGCGACAAATAAATGTAATTAATAATATAATAAGGTGAGATGTCGCATAACGCGCAAAATACGCAATGGATTTAAATGTGGTTTTACCATCATTTAGATTGAGTTTCGAGGAACTATTATACATGTAGAATGTAATTCAATTGATTAAAAAAACAGAAATGATTAGTTAATCACCAAACTTAGTTCGATAATCATATCTTATCTCTCGTAGTTTCAATATTAACTATACGTTTTTTCGGATTTAGCCTATTTTTAATTCTATTGAAACGTAGCTGATGACCTACATCTCACGAACAATTGATATTTCTGAGAGATAATAAGTTCTAACGGTAATTAAATATTTCTTAGTATCATTAATATTAAATCGTTTTGGAACACTTTGTTTTCTTTTTTTTTTGTTAACAAAAAGGTCTGAACTACTTATTTTTTGCAAATGCTAACACAATTAACACAATATTGGCGCCGGTGAGGGATTAAAAATGTTTCAAACTTCTCTTTGGTGAAAGACATTGTTTTATTGTCAAGTCGGTGAATATTAAAGTAGGTTTTTGTGTACGTCGAACTGTAGCTGTAACTTTCTAGAATGTTTGTTCAACATTATTTGTATACCAATGATTTTTTTATATAATATAATAATTTTAAACTACTTTGTCTAATTGTTATAAAAATTATGGGTACAGTATATTTCAAATCCTAAAACACAATATTCACCATTGTTATGTCGTTAAACTATAAAACAATTTATAGCCACATTTCCACCATTTTTGAATGGTTAATACTGCGAATACCCCTACCCTCCTTGGCATTAGATTACATTAATATTTATTGCTATAAACACAAAAGCATTTTTATTAGGCTTTTATTTCCGTATGTAAAATAAACAACCGCGCGCGTTTAGTTCTAATATACACACCAACTACACACAGATATTATTATTTATTTCTTTGTGACGGACCCGATTATTTTTAAAATACTCGTTTTTAAAAACAAACATAGTTTACTTAACCTTCAGTATCGGAAAATATTCGCGAAAGTACATATTATGAATGGCGCTTGGCGGACATGGCTTTATCTGGTGCACTTTAATACGTCTTTACTCTACGACAGTCTACGAAATAAAAAAACTTTCTTTGTACTAACCGCTCTATTGTTTTTCTTTTTATATATATTTCTACATACTTACATTTTGATAAATTACACTTTTAAATGTTTGCGATATCAGTGTGATGTTTGTGATACTGTTTAAGCCAAAAAGTCAATAAATGTAGTCGTTTTTACACTACGTGTTGTTCTAATTCTCTTTATTTTGTGCTATTTTCATTCAGATTTAGGATATTTACAATTCCATTTTAAATTTGACTTATACATTTTTTCAACCGTATCGACTAAAAAACTCTTTCTTCGGTTCATCATTTTCCAAATCATCGTGTTTGGGCCATGTTTGTAGTTAATAAAAACTCATACAATTTTTAGCTTTCATTTACTTGCACTGTTACCCTTGACAATATTTTTAATTATAATTATAAAGAGAAGTTGTTTCAGCGTATGCGTCAGATCAGATGACAGATAGTGTTGCCACAACATAATCAAACAATTCCCCTGTGTGCCTTATGGGCCACAACATCTTCCCCCCCGTTGAAAGATTACATGATCTTTCAAGTAGTCCGTAATTCTTCTTCAGTAGGCAGCGGGCAGAGACGAACCAATGGTCTCCGAACGCATCCTCTAGCGGTGCCAACGTCAGCGACTCTTGAAACTCCATCCGGTCCAGGGTATAATTTTGAGACTCTGCCTAGCCGCCAGCATAATGGAGGCACGTGATCTTCTTGAATCAATACTAAATCGCCAACGTTTAGTGTTTTGGTGTTACTTCTCCATTTTACTCTGAGTTGGAGTTCGCTGATGTATTCCTTGTTCCACCTGCTCCAAAAATGTTGGTGAATGCACTCCAACCGTTCATATCGGCGCATGGTATGCTCCTTGTTGTTCTCCAGAGACGGCGTTGGTAGAGCCGTAAGCGGGCGTCCAATAAGAAAGTGCCCTGGGGAGAGGGAAAGAGGGTCATTAGGAGAGGATGATAATGGGTACAAGGGACGGCTGTTTAGAATAGCCTCCACTTGCGCAAACAATGTTATAATTTCTTCAAATGTCAAATGGCTATTCCCTATAACTAGTTTTAAGTGATGTTTGGCTGATTTAACGCCGGCCTCCCAAATCCCACCGAAATGAGGAGCGTGAGCAGGCGCGAACATAAATTTTATACCCTCCTGACTTGCGAAATCAGATAGAGGATCCATGTTTAATTTTAGAAAGTGATTGATTTCCTTTGCTGCAGATACAAAATTGCGACCATTGTCGCACCATATTTCAGCTGGTTTGCCCCTGCGTGCGATAAATCGCCTTAAGGTCATTATAAATGCATTTTTCGTCAAGTCACTTACTGCTTCCAGGTGAATACACTTATAGCGTAAGCATACAAAGAGGCACATGTAACATTTAATGAGGCGACTACCACGTCCTTTGCGGTTAATAATATGAAATGGACCTGCAAAATCTAATCCCACTGAAGAAAATGGGAAATTGGCAATTACTCTTTGCGATGGTAGATCACCCATTTTAGGGCATAGTGTTTTTCCCCGGAGTCTCCTGCATTGCACGCATAGGTTAACCGTTCGACGAGCGAGATATCTACCATTGACTGGCCACACGAACTCTCGAACAGAGGCTAAAAGTAATTGAGGGCCAGCATGCATTTGCCTTAAGTGTTCCCTCAAAAAAACCAATTTTGTAAGGTGATGCGATGAGTGAAGTAATATGGGATGTCTTTTCTCGAATGTGTAATTTGAGGAATCCAATCGACCGCCGACTCTAATTAGACCATTGTCAATGAACGGTGATAAGGACAATATTTTTGATTTAGTACTCAGTGACTTATTTTTTACAAGTAATTCATATTCAACAGGAAATGATTCTTGCTGAGCTATGATACACAATAAGTGAAAAGCTTCATTTAGTTCTTCTACAGAGAAAACTCCAACACGTTTATTAAATGGATTCTTTAAATTAAAAACAAATCTTTTTACATACGCAACTGCTCTCTGTAGTCTGTTTAAATTCGAATAGTTGATAATGTTTATCATTTTGTTTGAGACGACAACTACATATGATTTTATTTCTGGTAAATTTTGTTCAATTTTATTTATGACAGGCCAATCACAGCTAGATTTAACTAAAAACTCAGGACCTGTCCACCATATTTGCATTGCAGCCAACTGCTGAGTGTCTAGCCCCCTCGAAATTAGGTCGGCTGGATTACATGCCGTAGGCACATAGCGCCAAGATGATGGTGTAGTATTTTCTCTAATTTCGCAAATTCTATTGGCTACAAAAGATTTCAACGTTTTTAAATCGCTATTTATCCACCCCAGAACTATAGTGGAATCACACCAATAAACAATGTTCGCTGGCTTATGTCTAAGACTATCTGTAACAGATTTACAAAGTTTAGCAGCAAGCAGCGCAGCGCATAACTCAAGTCGTGGGATGGTTGTAGGTTTTAATGGCGCCACTTTAGATTTGGCGCACAGCAACCTCACAGTGACGTCATATTTGCGTTTATTGATCTAACGTAAACACATGCACCATAAGCTCTCAGAGAAGCGTCACTAAAGGAATGTATCTCTGTTTCCACTGAATCCCCACATAACACCCACCTTGGTATTTGTAAGCTTTGGAGAAATGGTAAGCCTCTTGCAAACCTTTCCCATTCATTTGCCACATGCTGCGACACCTCTTCATCCCAATCAATTTTTTGTTCCCACAATTTTTGCAGCATAATTTTAGGTTTAATTATGCAAGGACTTAAGAGGCCTAAAGGATCAAATATTTTGAAAGAATTCGATAGTATGTATCGTTTTGTAATTTTTTCGTTTTTGCTAAACTCTTTAGTTGGAAAATATAAACTATCAGTTTTTGGAATCCACCCAAGCCCGAGAGTGCTCGATGAATCGCTTATTGTTAGGTTTTCTTGAGTGTTAATATCGGAATTATTAAAAAGTGAAGATAAGTTACTTTTGTACTTTCTTAAGTTAAAACAACCCGATGCTAAAGTTTTAGACACTTCTTGTTGTATAAAGCGCAATTCGTTTTCATCATCAGAACCTGTAATCAGATCATCTACGTAAAAATCGTGTTGAATAATCATTTTAATAAGATAATTAGAATGTTCTTCACCTAATTGTTTCAGACACCGCGTACTTAAATAACTAGCACTCGCAGTGCCGTATGTGAGAGTATTCAATCGCAACGTTTGTATTGGTTTCCATTCGTTCTCTCGCCAGAGAATGAGTTGTAAGTTACGATCTTCGTCAGCGACTAGCACCTGTCGGTACATTTTTTCGATGTCGCCTGTTATTATATATTTATATTGTCGCGCTCTAATTAGAATAGAAAATAGAGAATCTTGTACGTTAGGTCCAACTGCTAAAATGTCGTTCAATGAGTACCCCGACGTAGTACGAGCTGAGCCATCGAACACAACTCTGAGTTTTGTTGATTCACTATCTTCCTTAAACACAGAGTGATGACAAAGAAAATATGACGCGATTGGATTACAGTTTGACGACAGTGAGAGATGTCCTAAATCCGCGTATTCTTTAATAAATTTTGTATATTCTATTTTTAAATTGGGATTTCGTTTAAATCTCTTTTCTAGATTTAAGAAGCGTTTTTTAGCCAAATTGTAGGAATCGCCCAAGCAGTCTGTATTTTCTCGTAACGGCAGTTTTACGCAAAATCTACCGGTATTTAGACGAGTAAGATTTGATAAAAAATGTTTTTCGCATAGTTCGTCATTTTCACTGACGATAGGCCTATCTGGAATATTTTCAATATCCCAAAATATTGGCAGCATTTTGTCGATTTGATCGTCGGCCGACTCAGTAATTATAGCTGAAAAGAAATAATAATTGAAACAAAGTAGTTCCTTACGTTAATGTTTATTTGAAGATAACAAACACCTTAAAACGAAGTCAAATATGTACATATAAATTACTAATAGTTAAAGACCATGACTATAGTAGATTCAAATCGTTACATTAAATTTACAAAAATAAACTGGTCCATCATGGTTTAGCTTCTGTTGGTAAACTGTTGTTGATTGTATCTGCAACAAAAAAAAGAGTGCATAATTAATACTGTTCCTATGTATCATATTACACAATATTAAATATTATACAATTTAATTGAGTTTAATTTTTCTTGTGACTTCTACTCTGTAAAAGTACACGAATCACAATATATCAATCTACGAGCACGTCTATGTAAAAATTATGCCATTCTAAAGTGTTTTCGATGATCCTTTTCGTGTCTTTTTTATTTTTATAAACGTTAGACTTTATGTATAACATTGTTATTTTTTTAAACACATATATCTGCTCTCCGTTTTTAGAAAGAGTTGTCGATACGAAAATGAGTCTAATATGTGTTTAAACAATGTAAAACTGTTTGATTAGTCTTACCCGATTATCGAAAGACCCTTCGTGCTGACTTGATCCAGTGCAAAAGTTACGTCGATCTGGTCTGGAGCTGTAAACGAATGTATATGAATATTAATATAAGTTACATAGCAGTTACATTCAATTATTTTGTGTGTAAAATACTTCAATACTAACTCGACGCTACTCGTTACCCACTACGAGGAGGAGGAAGAAGAGGAGGAGGAGGAGGTGGAGGAGGCTTCTCCTTGTACACCGCCATGCTGCTGTCGGTGCAGCAGCAACTCATCGTGTAATTTTTGAACTATAATAAACAATTAGCTATCAATTATTTCTATCAAATCCGTGCAGCTGTTATGGAATGTAGTGATTTGAAACAAAGCCGATATTTACGTTGCCACTGCAGAGACTCGTTTTGCCTCGTGAAGTCTCGGATGGATTTCTTTGTCCGTTCCTCCTTCACGAAGCAAACTGTCTCCGCCAACAGCTCTGCCTTGCCGATCTAGAAGAAAAAAGAAAAAATTGTGAATTTTCACTTATGTTTTTACTGTGAGAATTATGGACTTGAATGTTAAAACTACTCACGTTAGGATTCACACGCATAGCCCTGGCCAGATCTTGGTGAGCGCGGGCCTCCTCGCTGCGTCGCTCGCGCTCGTAGCGAGCGTTGCGAGCTCGACGCTCCTCCTATTCAGAAAAAAATCAATTGAATAAAAGTTACAAATGGATATTTGACATAGAATTAATGTTACTATATACAACATTTACTAACAATCGTTAGCGGTGTCCGGTTACTGCCGACCGGACGCCCACGACGTCTACGTTCACAGCTTGTGGTGCTGTGAGCAGTGTGAGGGTCCTCCGGTTGCTGAAATGAACACAAACAATAAATTATAAACTATTCTCGACACAAAATAACCATAAATATATCGTAATCGCACAAAACTGAAATGTACAGTACATTTTCCGCTGTCGGATTCACCATTCTGTCTGTGTTCACACGAGTATACTGCAGCCTCCTCTAGTTATACTCAAAATTTCGCAACTGAACTGCGTATACGCCCGTCGTTGAGGGAGGGGAGTAGAGTTGCACCGCCCAAGCGCACCTTTATCTACATTCAGGTAGCCGACCTAAAATTTTTTGTTAATAGTTACAAAAATTTTTGCGCAAAAGTTTCTTTCAATGTCTAAACAATTACATGAAACAAAGAAAACAACAATAATACAGTCTTACACAGTATAGATAAGGTCTTTTTTTTTTACTTTTACAAGTTTTCTTAGGCGTGTGAATCAGTGTATTTTTTATTTTATTTATACCTTTGACGATATTACTCCCTACATTACTTTCATATTTGTGTGTTCATTTTAAATGTTACAAAGTACAGTTATGTTAATCGTTGTGTGTTACAAGTGTGTAGATATCTTTTCAGATCTAACTAAAGCTTTACACGTGGTCGTCATCTTCGAACTGATTATTAATATGGAGCGTATAAGTATAAGCTATTGATTAATCGGACAGTGTGTATAAAGATTATTGGGTATATGAGTAAAAAACTTCCTATTGTATTCGGTGAGAGCAGTGAGAGTACTGATAGCAAATTATAAGCCTTCACGGATGAGTGCCATCCGCACACGCCAGTAATTCACTATCAGTGATTTTCACAGGTGTTCACAAGTTTTATCATTTATTTTCACAGATGAGACGTGGGACGTTCAATTCGATTGAACATGCAGTTTAAACTTGATTCGGTATGGCTAAGTGATTACGGGTTGGTTAACGTCAGTAGCATAAAGGGTGTAATTATATGTGATACATTGAATTTCACTCCAGACATTGACAGAAGCTTTAAAAATTATATAAGGAAAAACTTTCAAACAAAAACATATAGTGCCGCTATATGGCAATCTCTGTTGAGGTACTGTATTCTAATCGTCGGGTGGAGTTTTTGAATCCCAAGCCCAGAGTGCCTTACCAAGTAAGCACTTTTAAATTGTATCGCTTTTCAATAAAAGACTTTTACGAAAACTGCCAAGTTCTGACAATACGGCAGATGTTCCTTCTGCAAATGGCAATGAAGTATAGTAGTATTATAGTAATGTATTTGCGAAAAAAATTGCATACGTTACAACCACCACCAGCCGGTTTCACGTATTAAAACAATATACAAAACAAACTAAATACGACGTATCTATATGTGCCAGGTCCTAGTAGGCGAGCCGAGACGAATTAAAAATGTTGTACGTTCTGTGTCTACAGTAGGACATAGCTGTGAGTGCCTAGCTGACAGTGCAGGTGTGCAAACATAACAGTGGTGAATGAACATAATTATTTCGGGTTGACTACTGATAACATTTATTCTCTTCAAATGCATATGACATATGGGACAAATAATTTTAGTATTATGTTCAAGCTATAAGGCTTAGCACAACATTTATGGCAAATCTTATAACGTGAATAATCATTAGCTGGCAAACTAACATGAGACCATTGTAATAATTATATAGAAAGCATTTATTTAGTTTATTTCTCAAAGTCCTTTTTGTAATGCAAATATTTCTAAGTAACTAAGAATATTTGTGATTTGCTATTGTTTTATTTCATTTTAAGCTTTAGCTTTTAAGTGTGATACAGTAGCATGCCAACCCTCAATAGCAAAATGAATTTATTAGCGCGTAGTACACTTGGTAAAGTAATCCTGTCCAAGAATAAATGAAGTAATTTGTCACATTTGTAAATATGTGACGTTTTCCATTAAACAATGTTATCAATAGTCAACATTTAATACCTACAACCGTTCGCCGCTATTATATTTGCACAGTTTCTCTTTTACAATGTCTCAATCACTCATAGCTGTGTCTTACTGTAGACGATGGGCGTCCAATAATTTTAAGATGTGGATGGAGATCCGATACTCATGTGCGTGCGATACATTACATTTTTTTTTAGTTTACAATGACCCTTTTAATTTATAGTCTTGCTTGATGTGTGTTTTAAATATATTTCGATCTTTTTCAGCATAAAACAAACAGATGCAGTTAGAAAACATGTGTTTATGAAAATTTTAATAAAAATGTAGCTATCCTTAGTTTTTCTTTGGTTCCAGATCACAAAAACAGAGCTGTTGGCTAGAAGTTCTTTGTTTTGTGGAGGAGAGGCCCGAATAGATTTTAAACAATATCACATCCTTTTCTTCTAGTTATAATATTATTAAAGTTTGTCATATTGTATAAGAAACAAACAAATATTAGAAATAAGTGTTTTAATCTTAATCTTCACTGGATTCGTTTTCGAAATTGGTTTCCACTTGATCGATTTCTTCGTCATCTTGTGGTTCAAATTTTCCATCCACATTTTTCCATCCGCAGTTTGTTGGTGACATCTGAGTAACGATACGATAGTGCGCATTTCTCCATAAGCATGCGACGTATGTAGCTCGCAATAAATGTTGCTGTAGCTCTGATTGGCAAGGTGGCAAGTTACAGGCGTCGTAATTGTACACATTTAATGAGAAGGGCTGAGACGTGTCTGATACTTTATATGTTTCATTAAATATTTTCACCCAGCACAGTTGATATCAGCTACTTTCATTAATCCGCACAAATGGTAGATAAAAGATTCCATGGTAGGATATAATTTTTCAATATCATAAGTTTCAGATCTCAAGTTTGCAAATGCTTCTTGAAAAATTGTAGATCCCAGTAAAATGGCTAAAGGCTTTTTTTCCTCCTAATTTAGTAAAAAGAGCGGACATGTCGATATATCGGCGTGCGTTACCCACTCCAAGATAAATCCAAATTTTTACCGATGCTTTAATATGTTCCATGTTGGCTAGCATAATTACAACGATATCCGTATCAGAAGTTCTGATGGTAACAGTAGAGTCTTCTTTCATTTGACAAGCAAAAAATACAGCTTTTGTATCTGCTTCTTTGTGATCTGGACATGACAAGTCATGATCAATAATTCGCGAAACTTTATTGTCGATAACACTATATACGTAACACGAATCATGATTCAGAATTACAGTTTTATTACCAATTATCGATTTTATTTCCTGATCAGCTCAATTTTCGATAAGAAATTTAACCAATGCTTATTTAGACTTAACGTTTCTTAAATCTTTGGCGAATCCAGAAGTTTTAGCTTGTTGAGGATGTAGCAGATGGTAGTGTGCGCATGGTGCGAGAGAGTGAAAGGTAGAGAAAGAGTGAGAAGGAAAGCGAGACGCGGAGTGGGAAATATACAGTTCTCAGCAGGGGTACGCTCCACACTTTATTTATGGTTTTAGCTACATCACCCTATGAAAATCGTCAGATTATATATTTTTTTGTATTCCTTAAAAGATTTCCTTCAAAATAAAAAAAAGTTTAATCGCGCTCGAGTGTTTCGAGGTAACGTATTTTTTTTCACCTTTGTGACTCGCCTATTTTCTTATACCACGCTTAAATCATCAGATTATTGAAATCTACACCTTATTATATAATCAACTTACCTTGCCTTCATCCGACACGCTTGAGTTTTTCTGAGGATCGATTTTTTTTTACTAGTCTGACGGTCCGCCCTCAACGCAGGCCCCAATATGGTAGGGGTACATTACAGGGCACAACGCTTGGGATACCCTTGGGCGATTTGTGTACTTACAAGTTACACAAATAGCAAAACTCACAAGATTTAGCACACGCTTGGCGATGTTCTAAAAAGGGGCCGTGTGAAAAGCAACAACCCACCTAGCCAAGTTGACATTCTATAAGCGTAAACGTTATTAGAAAACTAACAAGTTGATGAGATCGACGTCTCTCGTGTCGATTGTAACAAGAGAATCGACAAGCATAGTCGTATATGCAACGATTAATCAATGTGGAGATCAATTGTCTATGTCTACCTCTCTAATTAAGACGTTCTAACACATTACGAGTATAAAGACTTGGGAGGGCCACTATTTATTAAATAATTATTATTATTCATTATAAAAACACTGGTTTATACAGTGTAGTGTCACCACACAGCGTTGCGTATTACATGTGACATAGCTGATCTAGGAAGCAGCGTTATGTTTCATATAAAAAACCACCTTATTTATTCACTTCCATATAAAGTCATAGTACCAAAATATCAAATCTGAATCGTTCACGTTTCAAAATCTATGAATTTCATTCATGAATGGCATGTACAAAATGTTCAAACAATAGCTTACAAAATATTTAACTTAATGTTTTGTATACTTATCGCTAATAAACTACACTACTGTCTTTTTTTCGACTACTAATTATAATACCAATGTTCGACTAATTGCATTGATATCTCATGACATCAACGTTATCGTCAGATTACCAGCAAAATAAATACAAAAAATATAAAACCATACCGATCGCACGTACATACATACGAACCAGCTGTGTAAATTGTAATTTGATAGCTACATATTTCTTTTGTATAGTTCTTTTAGCGAATCTTAGGGAGGCCTAAATGCACCGTTGTTCTTTCTGGCTGAGCTGATGTTAATAAAAACGGAGAGATTGCGAACTTGGATAATAATGTTCGTTATTTTAGGTAAAATGCGATTATATTTTAATATACAAATGCATATATATGTCCACTCTTGGACTCGATCGCGTAAATGTATTAAATCCCTAATAACAGTATGGTTATAGTCTTTCTAAGAATTAGTTAGGTAGCCAAAACATGTTGGAAACTACGCTATTGTATTAAGTATTAAATTCCATAAACTAATGCTTCCTAGAACGACTTGGACAGTCAGGTACTTACACTATATTCGACTGTAATGAGTTACAATTATTTGTACGTAGAAAAAATCTTACAGAAAAAGCTTACATCATCTACGGTGCGGTGTGGTATTTAATACCTTCAATTTTATTTTATTACAAATTAGTAATTTCATGTACTTGCTCAGAAAATACTTAACTACAACCAAACCAAACACATCCAAATTCTGTTACATGAGACTTACAGCTTCTAATTGTATACTCATTAGTCATAGAAATTGTATGAACTCTTAATAAGCCAATTTACTGAAATAGATATCATTAGTAAATTATCTAATTTAGTCTGATCCCTAAGAGTTTTAGGGACAATAAAGACTTTTGACCTGAATAAATAAAATTATTTAATGTACATTTTTGTATATAAATAATTATCTACACATCGTGAACCATATACAATCGTAAGCGATAATAGATTCTAAAGACAAATTCAATCCTTAGTACTACTTATTAATATAAACATAAAATAATGGTAATGACTTGTTCTAAATAACACTGTTTTCTTTTTTTGTCAACAAAACGATGCGGGTAGAGATTTGTTTGTGTCTCAGGCTTTTTGCAAATGTTCTCATTATGAACACAAAATTGTCACAGATAAGGCAGTAAACAGTGTTTTAAAACTTCCAATATCTCTTCGAAAACAAAAAAATATTGACCAATGTTTCGCACAAACCAAAACAAAAAAACTGTTTCTGAAGCTATTGTCTTCACTGCTAGCCTCTACGTTGACAATAGATCGTTGCAGACAGGTATCAGATGATTCGACAGCAATGAATATTCTTAGTATGTGTTATTTAATAGTTTTTAACCGACTTACAAACAGAATAAGTGCTAAATTCCATTGTATTTTTAAGCTTTTTACCTCATAACTACGTTGTATATAAACTGATTCGAAAAGTTTTGATTCCATGTCAATGTGACAAAAATTAGAGAACGTGGATTCATCATGTCATTCAAAAGCAAATCATGATTACGTTGGAATATGTGGAAGAAATTTGAAGAAAACACATCAACACTCAGGATTAAACATTAAAAAAAGTTTAACATGCTAAACAAAAGTAAATTATAACTAATTTAAATGACCTCTAATTCTATTGGCCACTACTCTACATGTAGCGTCCTGCCCCGCTCGGTCGGAGCGCTGTGGTTTGAAAGTGAATATGGCCGCTACAACCACGCCTTGTTCCGCCCCTTACTTCTACTCAGACGCAGCGGAACCGACTATTAACAACGACTACCTGTGTACAAGAATAAAGTTTTTTTACCAGTGTTCGTAAAATATTGTGATACTTATTTGTAAAACAGTCCTAAATAGGAGATATTCTTATAAAATGATCCCGTTCCTTATCTGGTCAATGTATTGTGAACAAATAGCCCGGCCTACGAGCCGTCTTGCTACCTGCCATAGCTACTGTTGTGAAATAAAGGATTTACAACTGAACAGTCGATCTGTGGCGCAATAGATATACAAAAGGTTACTTTAGTGAGAGACATTGTTTAATGGTTAGTCGGTGAATTTGAAAGAATTTTTTATGAGCAGCCCACTTAAGTTGTAACTGAACTTGAAAAAAGTTTTTTCAACGTTATTTATTTTTCAATGAATTTTATTTAATTTAAAATGCCACTGGCTCTTATTTCACCATTAATATGTTGTTACCAAATTGTATTAAGTCTAAAATGTTACGTATAACGACATAACATTAGCTTAATCAGAAAAAATATCCTGCCTAGAATAAGTAGTCAAGCGCCATAAGTAACGATAGTGCATTTGTTCGTACCTGTAGGTACGTTTACTGTGAGTTTAGCTCTAAATAAGGTTCTACTGCTTATGTTAAGGCATTTAATATTTATCTGTTATACGTACCAGCTCTATTCTTAAGTAAATAAATATCTAAGTATTTTCTTACGTACTTGTACATTGTATGAGCAATATTTGAAAATAGCAAATACCTTTTTTACATAGCATCATAGTGAATATGTTAGAAGCTAACAGAAAATTAAAATATATAAATGTAGCGGTCAACGCTGATTGCACCCGTAACAACTAATAAGTGTCTAGTTGATGATATATTTTAAAAATATACTTTTAATATTTATCCTTTGAACACAAATTGTTAAAAATATTTGCACTCAAACGTATGTTTTCCGCATTGCTGTTACGCAACAACAATTTAGTGTTTTATAAGAGTGTGCAGATCACGCGTTGAATTATGTGTTCCGTACGTAGATGCTGATAACAGCACAGCAAGGTGTGGCTAACAGCACGCTTGCTCGCACGCTTTAGGAACATGACGTGTGTGTTGGTATAGCAGCACTGCTGTATAGAACACAACAGTGTGTTTTATACCCACTGTCAACTGTTCTCGGTACACATGTGTTGTAACACATTTTTATTACATTAATTGGCAACGTCCATCAGTGGACGTCTATTGGTTGAGACGATGATGATAAAAAAGAAGAGTTTGTGAACTTAAATAATGATGCTTCATCTAGTCTCTAAAATGTGGTTATATTTTAATAGTATATGTTTGGTCATCACGTTCTTGGATTAGCATTCGTTAAAATATTAGTCCCAATAACAGCCTATTAGTATTTTTCGTAAGTGTTAGCCAGGTAACTAAGAGAAGTTTAGAGGTTGCTTTTCTCCTTTCTACAGCCTTTAATGTAGAAAACCTATCTTGTATACTAAGTAATGTGGACGGATAGTTTATAAGTAACCACGATAAAAAATTATCGCTCTAAAGTGCCATAGCAAGTACACTGGAACCTACAATTTACAAGAAACGCCCTTACGTTGCCAACGTTACGCTTACATAGTTGAAATATAAAATCATAAGTGAACAAAAAACATTATTGCTGAATAGAAACATATATTTACAAATTAACCTAAAAATCTTAACTAAACTGGGGGTTCTACAGAAATTATTATTTAACAGGTACGGAGCCCTTTGCCGCGGCTTTCTTCGCTGCATCAGCCACCACCGCTGCATCGCGCCAGCGCTGTTGCGCGGCACGAAGCTCATCAGGTTGTAAGGGCTGCCGCCTAGGTTCTCTTGCTTCCGGGATTTGCAGTCTCCGGAAGATGCTCAGCCTATGACGAACCACCCAACTTACGCACTGGGTGCGCTGCGCTTCTTGGTTAGGCCTTGCCGGTGAGATGTTCTGCTGCGCTTTTGCAGCAGACTGTTCCACCTTTTGCTCCATCGCCTTCGAGTCCATTTTACTATCGAAATAAAAATAACAGAGGTCAATTTTTATCACCCATCATTCTAATTGTCACAAACATTACTATACAAATACTACAAATAAATTAGTTTGTTTTGTGCACCTAAAAGTATTGAATAGATTCAGATGAAACTTTATACTAGCTATTAGTGCACTAGTAAGCAATTATCAAATTAAAATACATAAAAGTGTTGTATTGAAAATGGTAACCGTTAAAACCAATATAGGAATGATACTTACCAGTTACACAAATCACAAAACTCACAACAATCACAGCAAGTAGAAAATATTCAGAAAAATGTTCGACCTTAACGTTAAATAGTTGGAGCTATACTGATTTCAAATGTTTAATTATCAGTATTTATAGAGAACAGGTAAACGAGTTAGAAAGAGAAAACGCTATCTCTTAACTCGTCCTCAAAAACCCTTTAGTTAATGGAGATAATTAGACTAAAGACCATGCGTCATTATTATAGTTCAATGTGCAATAGATCTCTAATAGCGTGAGTCACAAAACTGACACAAGCAATGTCAGTTTTTAAGTTTTTACTGTTTAATAATACAATGACAGTATGGCGTACAAATAGGCATATATCCTGGGTGAGAATCGAAACCACGACCTCCGTTTTGGCATTAACGGCCAGTAACTACTTGACCAACAGCCCCGTCAAGGATTGAAAACAGGTCGAGCTCAATGTAATTTAACAATATTTCGTTTATGTGTTTGTGTTAATCACGCATTATATACTGATTAAATCGCTTTTTCCATCACTTTACACCTAAAACTCTTAACTACATATTTCAATTTCAATTAATCTTGCGGCGGGAACGTCATGCGCAAACCAATTAGTGTTTGGTGGAGTCACGTTGGCTTTCTTGTTAGCCGCTTTTAGTATTTGCTGGAAATGAACTTTGTCTTGTACACTAAGCAGTTAGAAAGAATACTCGATGCGAAAAATGATCACGATAAGATAGACTTGAATAAAGTGTCATAGTAAGTGCCCTGGTACTTATATACAAGACACACATTTATGTTGCCAACTAATGTACGTAGAACGTGTTTCAGCACTAGAGTTCATTGAACGGTTGACTTTTCCAAACAACAGTATCACTAACACACATGTATTCCCTACAAACTCTTTGTTACTCACAGCCCTTGTGTTTCGTACGGAGTGCTGATAACACCCTTAATCATACGTGTTCAGTTCAAAAGTGCTGGAAACACAATTGTAGTGTAGCGTAACAGCTATGTGTGAAACATACGTATGAGAGTATAAATGTTTTTAATTTTAATTTATTTTGTCCATTTGGTGTTCCAACAATAAATATGAAGATAATATCCAAATAATAATAGTGTTGGCTGCGCTACTCATGCATTTATTTGCTTATAGCTGCTAAGATATTTTTGGTTTACATTGGTTACTTACTTTTATATTTAGGAAGTGTTTAACGCACAAATAAGTTAAATTTATAACACAAAAAATATTACAGTAACTATAAACTAAATATTTCAGTAAATATAACTAAATTTGAGGCTCTATACACATTAAATTATTTAACCTGTATAGAGCCTTCTACCGCGATCTTTTTTTACTGCGTCTACCACCGCCCCTGCATCGCGCCAACGCTGCTGCGCTGCACGAAGCTGGGCAACCTGTAAGGGATCCGGCTTAGGCCCTTGTATTTCCGGCCATTGCGGTCTGTGGTAGGGGCTCAACTTATGGCGACCTCCTAAAAAGTACATACTTTGCGATGTTCTAAAAAGGGGCCGTGTGAAATGCAACAACCCACCTAGCTAAGTTGACACCTTATAAGCGTAAACGTTATCAGAAAACTTACAAGTTGATGAGATCGACGTCTCTCGTGTCGATGGTAACAAGAGAATCGACAAGCATAGTCGTATATGCAATGATTAATAGATGTGGACAAGGTAATAGAGGTCTGTCGGGTCCGTAGTAAGTGGAGTCTCTGCCTACCCCTCTAATTAAGACATTCTAACACATTACGAATATAACGATTTGGGAGGGCCACTATTTATTTAACAAATATTTGTAAGAATTGATTACAAAAACACTAGCTTGTATATAGCTGGTCTAAGAAGCAGTGTTATGTTTCATATAAAAACCCCTAATTTATTCACTTCCATAAAAAGTCTTACTTAGTACCAGTATATCAAATCTGAATCGTTCACGTTTCACAATCTATGATTTTCATTCATAAATGGCATGTACAAAATGTTCAAACAATAGCTTACAAAATGTTTAACTTAATGTTTTGTTTACTTATCGCTAATAAACTACACTACTGTCTTTTTTTCGACTACCAATTATAATACCAATGTTACGACTAATTGCATTGATATCTCACCACATCACCATTATCGTCAAATTACCAGCAAAATAATTACAAAAAATTTAAAACCATACCGATAGCACGTACATACATACTAACCAGCTGTGTAAATTGTAATTTTATAGCTACATATTTCTTTTGTATAGTTCTTTCAGCGAATCCTGGGGAGGTCTAAATGCACCGTTGTTCTTTCTGGCTGAGCTGATGATGATAAAAACGGAGAGATTGCGAACTTGGATAATGATGTTCTTTATTTTACATTAAATGCGATTATATTTTAATATGCAAAAGTATGTATGTATATGTCCACTTTTGGACTCGATCTCGTAAATGTATTAAATCCCTAATAACAGTTGGGAATTATACTATTATCCTAGAACGACTTGGAGAGTCAGGTACGTACGTACTCTGCAACAATAGTACTTACACTTATACTCGTTTACGAATGTATTGAGTTACAATTATTTGTACGTAGAAAAATCTTACAGAAAAAGCTTATATCGTCTACGGCGCGGTGTGGCATTTAATACCTCCAAGTTTATTTTATCACGAATTGGTAATTTCATGTACTTGCTCAGTAAATACTCAACAACAACCAAACCAAACACAAACAAATTCTGTTACTTGAGACTGACAGCTTTTAATTGTATACTCATTAGTCATAGAAATTGTATGAACTCTTAATAGGCCATTTTTTTGAAATAGATATCATTAGTAAATAACCTAATTTAGTCTGATCCCTAAGAGTTTTAGGGACACTAACGACTTTTGGATAGAATAAATAAAATAATTTAATGTACATTTTTGTACATAAATAATTATCTTTATATCATGAACCATATACAATCGTAAGCGATAATAGATTCTAAAGACAAATTCAATCCATAGTACTACTTATTGATATAAACATAAAATAATGGTATTGACTTGTTCTAAATAACACTGTTTTCTTTTTTTGTCAACAAAACGATGCGGATAGAGATTTGTTTGTGCCTCAGACTTTTTGCAAATGTTCTCATTATGAACACAAAATTGTCACAGATAAGGGATTAAACAGTGTTTTAAAGCTTTCAATATCTCTTCAAAAACAAAAAAATATTGACCAATGATTCGTACGAACCAAAACAAAAAAAACTGTTTCTGGAACTATTGTCTTCACTGCTAGCCTCTACATTGACAATAGATCGTTGCAGACAGGTATCAGGTGATTCGATAGCAATGAATATTCTTAGCATGTGTTATTTAACAGTTTTTAACCGACTTACGAACAGAATAGGTGCTAAATTCTATTGTATTTTTTAAGCTTTTTACCTCATAATTACGTTATATATAAACTGATTCGAAAAGTTTTGATTCCATGTCAATGTGACGAAAATTAGAGAACGTGGATTCATCATGTCATTCAAAAGCAAATCATGATTACGTTGGATTATGTGAAAGAAATTCGAAGAAAAAACATCAACACTCAGGATTAAACATTAAAAAAAGTTTAGCATGCTAAACAAAAGTAAATTATACCTAATTTAAATGATCTGTAATTCTATTGGCCACTCCTCTACATGTAGCGTCCTGTCCCGCTCGGTCGGAGCGCCGTGGTTTGAAAGTGAATATGGCCGCTACAACCATGCCTTGTTCCGCCTCTTACTTCTACTCAGACGCAGCGGAACCGACTATTAACAACGACTACCTGTGTACAAGAATAAAATTTATGAATTATCACGTATGTATATGAGTTGTGTGTATGTGTATTATATATGTATGTATGTATGTTAGGGTGTCCCTTAAATTTCAAGTTCGATATTTTTTTACGCATACCTTCTTAAAAGTTCCGTAATAACCCTATATTGTCTAGAAAAAAATATTAGTTCGATATATAAACGATAACCCGTGCCGACTTGCTATTTAAACTTGTCGATACAAGTTGCTTAAATACTGCCCAGTGACCTGTTACGACATGTTTTATTTGTCATTTCGTACGTGATTTTTGAGACTATTAGTGCTTCATTGTTTAGTGCGTAAACATGTCGGTGGAATTACGGAGTGATAAACAAAATATTTTTCTTATCGGATTGACTAGCTACCAAATAAATGGTGCAAAATTACCATCTAATCGACAAGTTCTCTCAGTCCTATTTTACAATATTCGTGAGGTTAAATTGACTGTTAGTGAAAGTGCAAATTTTGTGATTAGGGAGTGCATCATATATTGGGAAAAAGTAAGAATTCCAACAAGGGCATTTCCTAACTGCGTGAAGAAACTTATTGATTTATATCATGTTTGGAGAGAGTTGCAAAAAAATTGTAAGAAAACTCAGATTACGTTTAAGAGTCGTGAGAACAATTTTATAATTAATCTTGATAATTTGTTTGATATTGCACATGCTGATGCTTTTGAGAGAATGAAAATAGAGGAAGATAAATTATTTTTAATGAAACAGAGAGAGCCAGGTCGACCGGGATGCTTAGGTGGTGTAGATAAAAAATTGGCGGAAAAAGAACAAAGATCTAGACAACGACGATTGGAAGAAGAGGAAAGGATTATAAGACAAAGAGAATCACTAGCTGTTGCATCTACTTCCACCACAAATAACTTAGACAGTGTAGAAGATTCAGACGAAGAACAGATCTTGAATTCTGAACTCAGCTTGCCGGACGTTCCCTGCCATGAACAAAGTTCAAAAAGAGGTAGAAAGAATCTTATAACACCTAAACTAGTTGCAGCTTTAGATCGATGCCAGTTAAGCATTAGAGATACCGTTTACATTCTTAATGCGGTGGTAGAAGCGCTTGGTCTGAGCAGCGATGATTTCTGTATTAACAAATCCTCGATTCAGCGAATTCGTACTGAAACTAGAAAATCAAGGGCAGAAGCAATAAAATCTAACTTCCAAAACAATGTCACAGTCCATTGGGATGGAAAACTATTACCGGGGTTGGATGTACGGAGTTCAGAAGAAGAACGCTTGCCAGTTATAGCTTCATTTGACGATAGAGAGTAGCTTCTTGCAGTGCCGAAACTAGAAAGTTCTTCTGGAAAACATCAAGCGAAGGCTGTATCAGCAGCTCTCTTTGACTGGAACCTTTATGATAAAGTGCAAATAATGTGCTGCGACACAACAGCTTCCAATATGGGCCGTTTCAATGGAGCTTGTGCTATTTTGGAGCAAACTTTAGGAAGAGAATTGTTGCTTTTCGCCTGTCGTCATCATGTTTATGAATTGGTCCTAAAAGCTGTCTTTGAAACCAAGATTAAGCAAATTACTAGTAGCCCAGATATGCCGATGTTCAAAAAGTTCCAAGAAAATTGGAAAAACATTGATTGTACTAAAATTGAACCATCTCTTAATTTCGTAAAAGCACGGGTTGCCGAGACAGACATTCAAGCGTTGTTACTATTTTATAAGGCAGAATTAGATAAAGGTTTTGTAAGAGATGATTACCGCGAATTGGTCGAACTGTGCGTAATATTTTTAGGAGGAGACACAGAGGAAAAATTAAAACTAAGGCCCCCCGGAGCTATACATCAGGCACGCTGGATGGCGAGAGCGATCTATTCTTTAAAAATATGTTTACTTCAGTCACAATGCAGAGTAACTGCGAAGGACAAAAAGGCTCTACAAGATGTTTGCTTATTTCTCGTAATATTGTATGTTAAACCTTGGCTCGAATGTACAGTGGCGACCAAAGCACCTAATCAAGATTTGGTGCTTCTTGAAGATGTTAAAAGAGTATGAAAAAGTTGACGCAACAATTTCTAAAGCTTCTATAAGCAAGTTCAGCCATCACTTGTGGTATTTATGTGAAGAGACAGTCATTCTATCACTATTTGATGATGAAGTTGACAACCAAACTAAGAAGATGATTGCCAACTTCAACAGGGACAAAATCTCGGATTTCAGCAAACGCTATGACCCGTCGAAGGAAGAACTGACTCAAAAGTTGTTTGGTAAGTTAAATTGACTTTTTGTTGGATTTCAATTTCAATGTCCAATACTTATTTATTTATTTTCAAAATTGTTGTTGATTTTTATTTGTTATTTAACTTATTTTTCTTTTTTTTTAGACAAAGCACTCACTTAGATTTCGTATCGGAAAAGAGCAAACAATTTTTATCACGACTGCAGATCGACGACAGTTTTCTAAAGGAAGATGTATCTTCTTGGAATAACAATGCTGCTTTTCTGGAGGCTAAAAGAAGAATAAGTTATTTGAGAGTTGTAAATGATACTGCTGAAAGGGCTGTTAAATTAATGCAAGATTTTAACGGACTTATCACGGCTGAAGAAGAACAAAAACAGTTCTTGCTGCACTGTGTCCAGGAACATCTAAAATTGTATCCAGACTGTAAAAAAACTACTCTAAAAAGAAGTTACCCTGAATGATTCTTATTTCTTTATGTTTTTAATTAAAGATTAATGTTCATCTAATTTATTGTTTAATTTTATTCACTTAATTCATTGCATTTATAGTGAAATTATAGCAGACTGAAATTTTAGGACAAAACACGTTTTTTACTAAACTTTGAAGCTCGGTCGGCACTAGTTGCAATTATGCTAGATTGATAAAATTTTATATTTAAGTATCTTATAGCATTAGTAAAAATTATAGAGGGTATGCATTTCGAAATTCGAAAAAAAAATTTTTTTTGTCATATAAGGGACACCCTAATGTATGTGTTATATATTTGTGTTTATGTAAGTATATTTACTTATTTATGGTCTATCTGGTATATATATACTTCTCTGGCAAGTGCACCTATCTCATATCTTCTCTGCATCACCCAATCGGTTGACTGGCAGAAAATGCCTTAGGCATTAAGTCCGCCGATGCATGTATTTGTGCATAAAGTTTTAAATAAATAAATAAATAAAAAATTTTTTTTACTAGTCCTCGTAAAATATTTTGATACTTATTCGTAAAACAGTCCTAAATAGGAGATGTTCTTATAAAATGATCCCGTTCCTTATCTGGTCAATGTATTGTGAACAAATAGCCTGGCCAACGAGCCGTCTTGCCACCTGCCATACTACTAGAAATAAAGGATTTACAACTGAACAGTCGATTTGTGGCACAATAGATATATAAAAGGTTACTTTAGTGAGAGACATTGTTTTATGGTTAGTCGGTGAATTTGAAAGACGTTTTTATGAGCAGCCCACTTAAGTTGTAACTGAACTTGAAAAAAGTTTTTCAATTTTATTTATTTTTCAATGAGTTTTATTTAATTTAAAATGCCACTGGCTCTTATTTCACCATTAATATGTTGTTACCAAATTGTATTAAGTCTAAAATGTTACGTATAACGACATAACATTAGCTTAATAAGAAAAAATATCCTGCCTAGAATAAGTAGTCAAGCGCCATAAGTAACGATAGTGCATTTGTTCGTACCTGTAGGTACGTTTACTGTAAGTTTAGCTCTAAATAAGGTTTTACTGCTTATGTTAAGGCATTTAATATTTATCTGTTATACGTACCAGCTCTATTCTTAAGTAGATAAATATCTAAGTATTTTCGTACGTACTTGTACATTGTATGAGGAATATTTGAAAATAGCAAATGCCTTTTTTACATAGCATCATAGTGAATATGTTAGAAGCTAACAGAAAATTAAAATATATAAATATAGCGGTCAACGCTGATTGAGTTTTGTGATTTGTGTAACTGGTAAGTACCATTCCTATATTGGTCTTAACGTTTACCATTTTTAATACAACCATTTTTAATTTGATAATTGCTTACTAGTGCACTAATAGCTAGTATAAAGTTTCATCTGAATCTATTCAACACTTTTACGTGCACAAAAACTAATTTATTTGTAGTATTTGAATGGTAATGTTTGTGACAATTAGAATGATGGACGATACAAACTGACTGTGTTATTTTTACTTCGATAGTAAAATGGACTCGAAGGCGATGGAGCAAAAGGCTGAACAGTCTGCTGCAAAAGCGCAGCAGAACGTCTCACCGGCAAGGCCTAACCAAGAAGCGCAGCGCACCCAGCGCGTAAGTTGTGTGGTTCGCCATAGGCTGAGCATCTTCCGGAGACTGCAAATCCCAGAAGCAAGAGAACCTAGGTGGCAGGCTTTACAACCCGACGAGCTTCGTGTGGCACCACAGTGCTGGCGCGATGCAGTGGCGGTGGCTGATGCAGCAAAGAAAGTCGCGGCAAAGGGTTCTGTACCTGTTAAATAATTTAATATGTGTAGAGCCCCCAATTTAGTTAAGATTTTTAGGTTAATTTGTAAATATATGTTTCTTTTCACCAGTAATATCTTTTCTTTACTTATGATTTTATATTTCGACTATACATATAAACGCAATGTTGTTAACGTAAGGGCGTTTCTTGTAAATTGTAGGTTCCAGTGAACTTGCTATGGTACTTTAGTGCGATAATTTTTATCGTGATTACTTATAAAATATCCGTCCACATTACTTAGCATACAAGATAGGTTATTTACATTTCACGCTGTAGAAAGGAGAAAAGCAATCTCTTAACCTCTGAACGTCTCTTGGCTACATGGCTAACACTTAGGAAAGATACGACTAGGCTGTTATTGGGATTTGAATATTTTAACGAATACGAATCCAAAACCGTACTGACCAAACATATACTGTTAAAATATAACCACATTTTAGAGACTAGATGAAGCATCATTATTTAAGTTCACAAACTATTCTTTTTTATCATCATCGTCTCAACCAATAGACGTCCACTGATGGACGTTGCCAATTAATGTAATAAAAATGTGTTACAACACATGTGTACCAAGAACAGTTGACAGTGGGTATAAAACACACTGTTGTGTTCTATACAGCAGTGCTGCTATACCAACACACACGTCATGTTCCTAAAGCGTGCGAGCAAGCGTGTTGTTAGCCACACCTAGACACTGGGTGCGCTGCGCTTCTTGGTTAGGCCTTGCCGGTGAGATGTTCTGCTGCGCTTTTGCAGCAGACTGTTCCACCTTTTGCTCCATCGCCTTCGAGTCCATTTTACTATCGAAATAAAAATAACAGAGGTCAATTTTTATCACCCATCATTCTAATTGTCACAAACATTACTATACAAATACTACAAATAAATTAGTTTGTTTTGTGCACCTAAAAGTATTGAATAGATTCAGATGAAACTTTATACTAGCTATTAGTGCACTAGTAAGCAATTATCAAATTAAAATACATAAAAGTGTTGTATTGAAAATGGTAACCGTTAAAACCAATATAGGAATGATACTTACCAGTTACACAAATCACAAAACTCACAACAATCACAGCAAGTAGAAAATATTCAGAAAAATGTTCGACCTTAACGTTAAATAGTTGGAGCTATACTGATTTCAAATGTTTAATTATCAGTATTTATAGAGAACAGGTAAACGAGTTAGAAAGAGAAAACGCTATCTCTTAACTCGTCCTCAAAAACCCTTTAGTTAATGGAGATAATTAGACTAAAGACCATGCGTCATTATTATAGTTCAATGTGCAATAGATCTCTAATAGCGTGAGTCACAAAACTGACACAAGCAATGTCAGTTTTTAAGTTTTTACTGTTTAATAATACAATGACAGTATGGCGTACAAATAGGCATATATCCTGGGTGAGAATCGAAACCACGACCTCCGTTTTGGCATTAACGGCCAGTAACTACTTGACCAACAGCCCCGTCAAGGATTGAAAACAGGTCGAGCTCAATGTAATTTAACAATATTTCGTTTATGTGTTTGTGTTAATCACGCATTATATACTGATTAAATCGCTTTTTCCATCACTTTACACCTAAAACTCTTAACTACATATTTCAATTTCAATTAATCTTGCGGCGGGAACGTCACGCGCAAACCAATTAGTGTTTGGTGGAGTCACGTTGGCTTTCTTGTTAGCCGCTTTTAGTATTTGCTGGAAATGAACTTTGTCTTGTACACTAAGCAGTTAGAAAGAATACTCGATGCGAAAAATGATCACGATAAGATAGACTTGAATAAAGTGTCATAGTAAGTGCCCTGGTACTTATATACAAGACACACATTTATGTTGCCAACTAATGTACGTAGAACGTGTTTCAGCACTAGAGTTCATTGAACGGTTGACTTTTCCAAACAACAGTATCACTAACACACATGTATTCCCTACAAACTCTTTGTTACTCACAGCCCTTGTGTTTCGTACGGAGTGCTGATAACACCCTTAATCATACGTGTTCAGTTCAAAAGTGCTGGAAACACAATTGTAGTGTAGCGTAACAGCTATGTGTGAAACATACGTATGAGAGTATAAATGTTTTTAATTTTAATTTATTTTGTCCATTTGGTGTTCCAACAATAAATATGAAGATAATATCCAAATAATAATAGTGTTGGCTGCGCTACTCATGCATTTATTTGCTTATAGCTGCTAAGATATTTTTGGTTTACATTGGTTACTTACTTTTATATTTAGGAAGTGTTTAACGCACAAATAAGTTAAATTTATAACACAAAAAATATTACAGTAACTATAAACTAAATATTTCAGTAAATATAACTAAATTTGAGGCTCTATACACATTAAATTATTTAACCTGTATAGAGCCTTCTACCGCGATCTTTTTTTACTGCGTCTACCACCGCCCCTGCATCGCGCCAACGCTGCTGCGCTGCACGAAGCTGGGCAACCTGTAAGGGATCCGGCTTAGGCCCTTGTATTTCCGGCCATTGCGGTCTGTGGTAGGGGCTCAACTTATGGCGACCTCCTAAAAAGTACATACTTTGCGATGTTCTAAAAAGGGGCCGTGTGAAATGCAACAACCCACCTAGCTAAGTTGACACCTTATAAGCGTAAACGTTATCAGAAAACTTACAAGTTGATGAGATCGACGTCTCTCGTGTCGATGGTAACAAGAGAATCGACAAGCATAGTCGTATATGCAATGATTAATAGATGTGGACAAGGTAATAGAGGTCTGTCGGGTCCGTAGTAAGTGGAGTCTCTGCCTACCCCTCTAATTAAGACATTCTAACACATTACGAATATAACGATTTGGGAGGGCCACTATTTATTTAACAAATATTTGTAAGAATTGATTACAAAAACACTAGCTTGTATATAGCTGGTCTAAGAAGCAGTGTTATGTTTCATATAAAAACCCCTAATTTATTCACTTCCATAAAAAGTCATACTTAGTACCAGTATATCAAATCTGAATCGTTCACGTTTCACAATCTATGATTTTCATTCATAAATGGCATGTACAAAATGTTCAAACAATAGCTTACAAAATGTTTAACTTAATGTTTTGTTTACTTATCGCTAATAAACTACACTACTGTCTTTTTTTCGACTACCAATTATAATACCAATGTTACGACTAATTGCATTGATATCTCACCACATCACCATTATCGTCAAATTACCAGCAAAATAATTACAAAAAATTTAAAACCATACCGATAGCACGTACATACATACTAACCAGCTGTGTAAATTGTAATTTTATAGCTACATATTTCTTTTGTATAGTTCTTTCAGCGAATCCTGGGGAGGTCTAAATGCACCGTTGTTCTTTCTGGCTGAGCTGATGATGATAAAAACGGAGAGATTGCGAACTTGGATAATGATGTTCTTTATTTTACATTAAATGCGATTATATTTTAATATGCAAAAGTATGTATGTATATGTCCACTTTTGGACTCGATCTCGTAAATGTATTAAATCCCTAATAACAGTTGGGAATTATACTATTATCCTAGAACGACTTGGAGAGTCAGGTACGTACGTACTCTGCAACAATAGTACTTACACTTATACTCGTTTACGAATGTATTGAGTTACAATTATTTGTACGTAGAAAAATCTTACAGAAAAAGCTTATATCGTCTACGGCGCGGTGTGGCATTTAATACCTCCAAGTTTATTTTATCACGAATTGGTAATTTCATGTACTTGCTCAGTAAATACTCAACAACAACCAAACCAAACACAAACAAATTCTGTTACTTGAGACTGACAGCTTTTAATTGTATACTCATTAGTCATAGAAATTGTATGAACTCTTAATAGGCCATTTTTTTGAAATAGATATCATTAGTAAATAACCTAATTTAGTCTGATCCCTAAGAGTTTTAGGGACACTAACGACTTTTGGATAGAATAAATAAAATAATTTAATGTACATTTTTGTACATAAATAATTATCTTTATATCATGAACCATATACAATCGTAAGCGATAATAGATTCTAAAGACAAATTCAATCCATAGTACTACTTATTGATATAAACATAAAATAATGGTATTGACTTGTTCTAAATAACACTGTTTTCTTTTTTTGTCAACAAAACGATGCGGATAGAGATTTGTTTGTGCCTCAGACTTTTTGCAAATGTTCTCATTATGAACACAAAATTGTCACAGATAAGGGATTAAACAGTGTTTTAAAGCTTTCAATATCTCTTCAAAAACAAAAAAATATTGACCAATGATTCGTACGAACCAAAACAAAAAAAACTGTTTCTGGAACTATTGTCTTCACTGCTAGCCTCTACATTGACAATAGATCGTTGCAGACAGGTATCAGGTGATTCGATAGCAATGAATATTCTTAGCATGTGTTATTTAACAGTTTTTAACCGACTTACGAACAGAATAGGTGCTAAATTCTATTGTATTTTTTAAGCTTTTTACCTCATAATTACGTTATATATAAACTGATTCGAAAAGTTTTGATTCCATGTCAATGTGACGAAAATTAGAGAACGTGGATTCATCATGTCATTCAAAAGCAAATCATGATTACGTTGGATTATGTGAAAGAAATTCGAAGAAAAAACATCAACACTCAGGATTAAACATTAAAAAAAGTTTAGCATGCTAAACAAAAGTAAATTATACCTAATTTAAATGATCTGTAATTCTATTGGCCACTCCTCTACATGTAGCGTCCTGTCCCGCTCGGTCGGAGCGCCGTGGTTTGAAAGTGAATATGGCCGCTACAACCATGCCTTGTTCCGCCTCTTACTTCTACTCAGACGCAGCGGAACCGACTATTAACAACGACTACCTGTGTACAAGAATAAAATTTATGAATTATCACGTATGTATATGAGTTGTGTGTATGTGTATTATATATGTATGTATGTATGTTAGGGTGTCCCTTAAATTTCAAGTTCGATATTTTTTTACGCATACCTTCTTAAAAGTTCCGTAATAACCCTATATTGTCTAGAAAAAAATATTAGTTCGATATATAAACGATAACCCGTGCCGACTTGCTATTTAAACTTGTCGATACAAGTTGCTTAAATACTGCCCAGTGACCTGTTACGACATGTTTTATTTGTCATTTCGTACGTGATTTTTGAGACTATTAGTGCTTCATTGTTTAGTGCGTAAACATGTCGGTGGAATTACGGAGTGATAAACAAAATATTTTTCTTATCGGATTGACTAGCTACCAAATAAATGGTGCAAAATTACCATCTAATCGACAAGTTCTCTCAGTCCTATTTTACAATATTCGTGAGGTTAAATTGACTGTTAGTGAAAGTGCAAATTTTGTGATTAGGGAGTGCATCATATATTGGGAAAAAGTAAGAATTCCAACAAGGGCATTTCCTAACTGCGTGAAGAAACTTATTGATTTATATCATGTTTGGAGAGAGTTGCAAAAAAATTGTAAGAAAACTCAGATTACGTTTAAGAGTCGTGAGAACAATTTTATAATTAATCTTGATAATTTGTTTGATATTGCACATGCTGATGCTTTTGAGAGAATGAAAATAGAGGAAGATAAATTATTTTTAATGAAACAGAGAGAGCCAGGTCGACCGGGATGCTTAGGTGGTGTAGATAAAAAATTGGCGGAAAAAGAACAAAGATCTAGACAACGACGATTGGAAGAAGAGGAAAGGATTATAAGACAAAGAGAATCACTAGCTGTTGCATCTACTTCCACCACAAATAACTTAGACAGTGTAGAAGATTCAGACGAAGAACAGATCTTGAATTCTGAACTCAGCTTGCCGGACGTTCCCTGCCATGAACAAAGTTCAAAAAGAGGTAGAAAGAATCTTATAACACCTAAACTAGTTGCAGCTTTAGATCGATGCCAGTTAAGCATTAGAGATACCGTTTACATTCTTAATGCGGTGGTAGAAGCGCTTGGTCTGAGCAGCGATGATTTCTGTATTAACAAATCCTCGATTCAGCGAATTCGTACTGAAACTAGAAAATCAAGGGCAGAAGCAATAAAATCTAACTTCCAAAACAATGTCACAGTCCATTGGGATGGAAAACTATTACCGGGGTTGGATGTACGGAGTTCAGAAGAAGAACGCTTGCCAGTTATAGCTTCATTTGACGATAGAGAGTAGCTTCTTGCAGTGCCGAAACTAGAAAGTTCTTCTGGAAAACATCAAGCGAAGGCTGTATCAGCAGCTCTCTTTGACTGGAACCTTTATGATAAAGTGCAAATAATGTGCTGCGACACAACAGCTTCCAATATGGGCCGTTTCAATGGAGCTTGTGCTATTTTGGAGCAAACTTTAGGAAGAGAATTGTTGCTTTTCGCCTGTCGTCATCATGTTTATGAATTGGTCCTAAAAGCTGTCTTTGAAACCAAGATTAAGCAAATTACTAGTAGCCCAGATATGCCGATGTTCAAAAAGTTCCAAGAAAATTGGAAAAACATTGATTGTACTAAAATTGAACCATCTCTTAATTTCGTAAAAGCACGGGTTGCCGAGACAGACATTCAAGCGTTGTTACTATTTTATAAGGCAGAATTAGATAAAGGTTTTGTAAGAGATGATTACCGCGAATTGGTCGAACTGTGCGTAATATTTTTAGGAGGAGACACAGAGGAAAAATTAAAACTAAGGCCCCCCGGAGCTATACATCAGGCACGCTGGATGGCGAGAGCGATCTATTCTTTAAAAATATGTTTACTTCAGTCACAATGCAGAGTAACTGCGAAGGACAAAAAGGCTCTACAAGATGTTTGCTTATTTCTCGTAATATTGTATGTTAAACCTTGGCTCGAATGTACAGTGGCGACCAAAGCACCTAATCAAGATTTGGTGCTTCTTGAAGATGTTAAAAGAGTATGAAAAAGTTGACGCAACAATTTCTAAAGCTTCTATAAGCAAGTTCAGCCATCACTTGTGGTATTTATGTGAAGAGACAGTCATTCTATCACTATTTGATGATGAAGTTGACAACCAAACTAAGAAGATGATTGCCAACTTCAACAGGGACAAAATCTCGGATTTCAGCAAACGCTATGACCCGTCGAAGGAAGAACTGACTCAAAAGTTGTTTGGTAAGTTAAATTGACTTTTTGTTGGATTTCAATTTCAATGTCCAATACTTATTTATTTATTTTCAAAATTGTTGTTGATTTTTATTTGTTATTTAACTTATTTTTCTTTTTTTTTAGACAAAGCACTCACTTAGATTTCGTATCGGAAAAGAGCAAACAATTTTTATCACGACTGCAGATCGACGACAGTTTTCTAAAGGAAGATGTATCTTCTTGGAATAACAATGCTGCTTTTCTGGAGGCTAAAAGAAGAATAAGTTATTTGAGAGTTGTAAATGATACTGCTGAAAGGGCTGTTAAATTAATGCAAGATTTTAACGGACTTATCACGGCTGAAGAAGAACAAAAACAGTTCTTGCTGCACTGTGTCCAGGAACATCTAAAATTGTATCCAGACTGTAAAAAAACTACTCTAAAAAGAAGTTACCCTGAATGATTCTTATTTCTTTATGTTTTTAATTAAAGATTAATGTTCATCTAATTTATTGTTTAATTTTATTCACTTAATTCATTGCATTTATAGTGAAATTATAGCAGACTGAAATTTTAGGACAAAACACGTTTTTTACTAAACTTTGAAGCTCGGTCGGCACTAGTTGCAATTATGCTAGATTGATAAAATTTTATATTTAAGTATCTTATAGCATTAGTAAAAATTATAGAGGGTATGCATTTCGAAATTCGAAAAAAAAATTTTTTTTGTCATATAAGGGACACCCTAATGTATGTGTTATATATTTGTGTTTATGTAAGTATATTTACTTATTTATGGTCTATCTGGTATATATATACTTCTCTGGCAAGTGCACCTATCTCATATCTTCTCTGCATCACCCAATCGGTTGACTGGCAGAAAATGCCTTAGGCATTAAGTCCGCCGATGCATGTATTTGTGCATAAAGTTTTAAATAAATAAATAAATAAAAAATTTTTTTTACTAGTCCTCGTAAAATATTTTGATACTTATTCGTAAAACAGTCCTAAATAGGAGATGTTCTTATAAAATGATCCCGTTCCTTATCTGGTCAATTTATTGTGAACAAATAGCCTGGCCAACGAGCCGTCTTGCCACCTGCCATACTACTAGAAATAAAGGATTTACAACTGAACAGTCGATTTGTGGCACAATAGATATATAAAAGGTTACTTTAGTGAGAGACATTGTTTTATGGTTAGTCGGTGAATTTGAAAGACGTTTTTATGAGCAGCCCACTTAAGTTGTAACTGAACTTGAAAAAAGTTTTTCAATTTTATTTATTTTTCAATGAGTTTTATTTAATTTAAAATGCCACTGGCTCTTATTTCACCATTAATATGTTGTTACCAAATTGTATTAAGTCTAAAATGTTACGTATAACGACATAACATTAGCTTAATAAGAAAAAATATCCTGCCTAGAATAAGTAGTCAAGCGCCATAAGTAACGATAGTGCATTTGTTCGTACCTGTAGGTACGTTTACTGTAAGTTTAGCTCTAAATAAGGTTTTACTGCTTATGTTAAGGCATTTAATATTTATCTGTTATACGTACCAGCTCTATTCTTAAGTAGATAAATATCTAAGTATTTTCGTACGTACTTGTACATTGTATGAGGAATATTTGAAAATAGCAAATGCCTTTTTTACATAGCATCATAGTGAATATGTTAGAAGCTAACAGAAAATTAAAATATATAAATATAGCGGTCAACGCTGATTGAGTTTTGTGATTTGTGTAACTGGTAAGTACCATTCCTATATTGGTCTTAACGTTTACCATTTTTAATACAACCATTTTTAATTTGATAATTGCTTACTAGTGCACTAATAGCTAGTATAAAGTTTCATCTGAATCTATTCAACACTTTTACGTGCACAAAAACTAATTTATTTGTAGTATTTGAATGGTAATGTTTGTGACAATTAGAATGATGGACGATACAAACTGACTGTGTTATTTTTACTTCGATAGTAAAATGGACTCGAAGGCGATGGAGCAAAAGGCTGAACAGTCTGCTGCAAAAGCGCAGCAGAACGTCTCACCGGCAAGGCCTAACCAAGAAGCGCAGCGCACCCAGCGCGTAAGTTGTGTGGTTCGCCATAGGCTGAGCATCTTCCGGAGACTGCAAATCCCAGAAGCAAGAGAACCTAGGTGGCAGGCTTTACAACCCGACGAGCTTCGTGTGGCACCACAGTGCTGGCGCGATGCAGTGGCGGTGGCTGATGCAGCAAAGAAAGTCGCGGCAAAGGGTTCTGTACCTGTTAAATAATTTAATATGTGTAGAGCCCCCAATTTAGTTAAGATTTTTAGGTTAATTTGTAAATATATGTTTCTTTTCACCAGTAATATCTTTTCTTTACTTATGATTTTATATTTCGACTATACATATAAACGCAATGTTGTTAACGTAAGGGCGTTTCTTGTAAATTGTAGGTTCCAGTGAACTTGCTATGGTACTTTAGTGCGATAATTTTTATCGTGATTACTTATAAAATATCCGTCCACATTACTTAGCATACAAGATAGGTTATTTACATTTCACGCTGTAGAAAGGAGAAAAGCAATCTCTTAACCTCTGAACGTCTCTTGGCTACATGGCTAACACTTAGGAAAGATACGACTAGGCTGTTATTGGGATTTGAATATTTTAACGAATACGAATCCAAAACCGTACTGACCAAACATATACTGTTAAAATATAACCACATTTTAGAGACTAGATGAAGCATCATTATTTAAGTTCACAAACTATTCTTTTTTATCATCATCGTCTCAACCAATAGACGTCCACTGATGGACGTTGCCAATTAATGTAATAAAAATGTGTTACAACACATGTGTACCAAGAACAGTTGACAGTGGGTATAAAACACACTGTTGTGTTCTATACAGCAGTGCTGCTATACCAACACACACGTCATGTTCCTAAAGCGTGCGAGCAAGCGTGCTGTTAGCCACACCTAGACTAGATGAAGCATCATTATTTAAGTGCGCAAACCCTTCTTTTTTATCATCATCAACTCAACTCATAGACGTCTACTGATGGATACTGCCAATTAATGTAATAAGAATGTGTTTTAGCACATGTGTACCGTGAGCATTCGGCAATGCGTATAAAACACAATTTTGTGTTCCGTACAGCAGTGCTACTATATCAACATACACGTCGTGTTCCTAAAGAGCGTGGTGTTAGCCACACCTTGCTATGCTGTTATCAGCACTTACGTGCGGAATACATACTAATACGTGTCATCTGCACTCTCTTATGAAACACTAAATTGTTGTTACATAACAGCAATGCAGGAAACATACGTTTGAGTGCACATTTTTTATTTTCGTTTTTATTTCACAATTTGTGTTACAAGGAAAAATATTAAACTTATGTCTTTAAAATATATAATTAGCTACACTGTACAGCAATGCTGCTATACCAACACACATGTCATGTTTGCAAAGAGCGTGCTGTTATCAGCACCTACGTACGGAACACATACTTATAAGTGTCATCTGCACTCTCTTATGAGATATTAAACTGTTGTTGCGTAAAAGCAATGCGGGAAACATACGTTTGAGTGCACATGTTTTTATTTTAATTATTTTTAAAATTTGTGTTCTAAGGAAAAATATTAAACTTAGATCTTTAAAATATATAATCAACTAGCGATACTCCCAAGTCATCACGGGTACAAACAGCATTGACCGGTCATAATAATAATTATTTTTAAAATTTGTGTTCTAATGAAAAATATGAAACTTAGATCTTCTATATATTCAGCTAGCGACACTCCCAGATCGTTACGGGTACAAACAGCATTGACTGCTCTGTTTATATATTTGCATTTTCTATTAGCTTCTAAAATATTCACTTAACGCTAAGCTAAAAGGGCAATTTTAGTCTACATTACATTTCTGACGTATTAAATTGGATAAAGATTAGTTTTACATAGTTTAAAATTACTTTAAAAGTTTTACGCACGAATAAATTAAATTTTAAAACATAAAAACGATTACTGCTAGTAATCCGTGGAATAGAGACATAAGTATACAGCATCACTTGTTTATTATATGTCATCATTATATATAATTTGTAAGTGCCTGTAATTGGATGAGCACAAAACGTATATTTTGCATTTATACAAGATATGTCTATCACTTGTTAGTGATCCAAAAAGAAAATAATATATATACCATCGCAGACTATTTGTAGATATTTTTAAGATACACAATTCCTCAATATATTATTTTTGTATGTCTATATAAAGTTTGGTTAGTATTAGCCATAAATACATTGAACGCATTCTTCAGTAATTGCCTCTGACAGACAGATCTAAAAGAACCTCATGCATATTTCTTCTCATAATCACCTTTTGTTCGCGATAGCTACCTATATACCTCTGCATATTAAATTTACAATAAAGTCAGTAAAACTGTAGAAATGGTTTCCAAGGTAGAACAAGACCACGATGACATCAAAAATCTCTAGCAACTTCAAAGTAATCTGTTATACAGTTAAACTGATACACACACAGACACACACATAAATATTATACACATGAGTAGTGAGTTTGAGAGTATATATATATATATACCCTTAAACCATATATTTATGTATACCCTAAAACTCGCTACTCATATACCTCACTCACTCACACACACAACATTACAAACAGTCAAATATATTTTACATTTCTCATAAAAATATTTAACGTGTTTTACTTTTTTGATATTTTGTTTTAAATATATTACATTTTGTTGTGTCTAGTTCCTCAAACATAGTCGAGTTTAAGAAATATTACTCATACAATGTCGTAAGATTCGTGGTAATTTATAATTACATGTACACGTATGTAAGAAAATAGTTGAATATTCATTTACTGAATAATTGAGCAAGTATATGTAACAGATTAATTTTAAACGGGCACGTGCAATATTATATCGGATTCTAGGAAGGATTTTTTTCTTATTTAGTGAATGTTCTGTCGTTATGCGTAACATTCTATACTTAATACCATTTGGTAATAGCATATTAATGGTAAAATAAAAGTCAGTGGCATTTTAAATTAAATAAAACTCATTGAAAAATAAATAACGTTGAAACAACGTTGTTCAAGTTTAGCTACAGATAAAGTGGGATGCTCATAAAAACATCTTTCAAATTTACCGACTAGCCATAAAACAATGTCTCTCACTAAAGTAACCTTTTATCTATCTATTGAGCCACAGACCAACTATTCAGTTGTAAATATTATAAAACTCTAAAAACTTAAAAACTGACACTGCTTGTGTCCGTTTTGTGACTCATGTTGTTAGAGATCTATTGTATTGTGCTGTTTGTAAAAAATATAATAAAACCGCATGGTCTTTAGTTTAAGTATCCCCATTAAGCAAAGGGTCTTTGAGGATGAGTTAAGAGATAGCGTTTTCTCTTTCTAACTTGTTTACCTGTTCTCTATAAATACGGATAATTGAACATTTGAAATCAGTATTCCTCCAACTGTTTAACGCTACGGTCAGATATTTTTCGTAATATTTTCTACTTGCTGTGATTGTAGTGAGTTTTGTGATTTGTGTAACTGGTAAGTACCATTCCCATATTGGTTTTAATGGTTAGCATTTTCAATACAACACTTTTATGTATTTCAATTTGATAATTGCTTACTAGTGCACTAATGGCTAGTGTAAACTTTCATGCGAATCTGTTCAATACTTTTACGTGCACAAAACAAACTTTATTAGCTTATAATATTTGTAGTAGTGGAATTGTTGTGTTGAAATGTTTGTGAAAATTAGAAGGATGGACGGTAAAAATTGACCACTATTATTTTCATTTCAATAGGGACATGGATTTGAAGACTGTCAATTCGAAGACCATGGAGCAACAGGCTAAACAGTCTGCTGCAAAAGCGCAGCAGCACATCTCACCGGCAAGGCCTAACCAAGAGGCGCAGCGTACCCAAGGCGTAAGCCACCATAGGCTGAGCCTCTTCCGGAGACTGCAAATCTCGGAAGTAAGAGAACCTAGGCGGCAGCCTTTACAACCCGATGAGCTTCGTGCGGCGCAACAGCGCTGGCGCGATGCAGTGGCGGTGGCTGATGCAGCAAAGAAGGTCGCGGCAAAGGGCTCTATACCGGTTAAATAATTTAATATGTGTAGAGCCCCGGTTTTAGTTAAGGTTTTTAGGTTAATTTGTAAATACATGTTTCTATTCAGCAATAATGTCTTTTATTTATTTATGATTTTATATGTGAACTACATAAACGCAATGTTGGCAACCTAAGGGCGTTTCTCGTAAATGGAAGGTTTCAGTGAACTTGCTATGGCACTTTAGTGCGATAATTTTTATCGTGATTACTTATAAACTATTCGTCCACATTTCTTAGTATAAAAGATAGGTTATCTACATTAAACATTGTAGAAAGAAGAAAAGCAACCTCTTAACTTCTGAACGTCTCTTGGTTACCTGGCTAACACTTAGGAAAAATACTACTAGGCTGTTATTGGGACTTTAATATTTTAACGAATGCTAATCCAAGAACGTGATGACCAAACATATACTATTAAAATGTAACCACATTTTAGAGACTAGATGAAGCATCATTATTTAAGTTCACAAACTCTTCTTTTTTATCATCATCGTCTCAAGCGATGGACGTCCACTGATGGACATTGCCAATTAATGTAATAAAAATATGTTACAACACATGTGTACCGAGAGCAGTCGACAGTGGGTATAAAACACACTGTTGTGTTCCATACAGCAGTGCTGCTATACCAACACACACGTCATGTTCCTAAAGAGCGTGCTGTTAGCCACACCTTGCTGTGCTGTTATCAGCACCTACGTACGGAACACATAATTAAATGTGTCATCTGCACACTCTTATAAAACACTAAATTGTTGTTGCATCACAGCAATACGGGCAACATACGTTTGAGTAGAAGTAAGGGGCGGAACAAGGCGTGGTTACAGCGGCCATATTCAATTTCAAACCGTGGCGCTCGGTCCGAGCGGAGCAGTACGCTACATGGAGAGTAGTGGCCAATAGAATTAGAGATCATTTAAATTAGTTTCTTAAAATAGACTTCTCACCAATGTGTAACAGCAATGCGGAAAAAATTAAAATATTTGCACTCAAAAATATTGTGTGCAAATATTTTTAACAATTTATGTTCAAAGTATAAATATTAAACGTATATCTTTAAATATATAATCAACTAGACACTAATTAGTTGTTACGGGTGCAATCAACGTTGACCGCTATATTTATAAATTTTAATTTTCTGTTAGCTTCTAACGTATTCGTTCTGATGCTATGTAAAAAGGCAATTTGCTATTTGCAAATATTGCTTATACAACGTCGGAAGATTCATAGTAATTTATAATTACATAGACATGTACGTAAGAAAATAAGTACATATTTATTTACTTAAGAATAGAGCTGGTACGTATAACAGATAAATATTAAGTGCCTTAATATATGCAGTAAAACCTTATTTAGAGCTAAACTCACAATAAACGTATCTATAGGTACAAACAAATGCACTATCGTTACGTATGGCGTCTGACTAGTTATTCTAGCAAGGATATTTCTTCTTATTAAGCTAAAGTTATGTCGTTATTCGTAACATTTTAGACTTAATACAAATTGGTAACAACTTATTAATGGTGAAATAAGGGCCAGTGGCATTTTAAATTAAATAAAATTCATTGAAGAATAAATAACGTTGAAAAACTTTTTTCAAGTTCAGTTACAACTTAAGTGGGCTGCTCATAAAAATTTCTTTGAAATTCACCGACTAACCATAAAACAATGTCTCTCACTAAAGAAAGCTTTTGTATATCTATTGCGCCACAGATCGCCTGTTCAGTTGTAAATCCTTTATTTCTAGTAGTATGGCAGGTAGCAAGACGGCTCGTAGGCCAGGTTATTTCTTCACAATACATTGACCGGATAAGGAACGGGATCATTTTATAAGAACATCTCCTATTTAGGACTGTTTTACGAATAAGTATCAAAATATTTTACAAACACTAGTAAAAAAAAAATTTATTCTTGTACACAGGTAGTCGTTGTTAATAGTTGGTTCCGCTGCGTCTGAGTAGAAGTAAGGGGCGGAACAAGGCGTGGTTGTAGCGGCCATATTCACTTTCAAACCACGGCGCTCCGTCCGAGCGGGGCAGGACGCTACATATAGAGTAGTGGCCAATAGAATTACAGATCATTTAAAATAGTTTCTTATAATACACTTCTCACGTTTTAAAACAGTGAATTATAGGTAATTTTAAGTAGTCTCATTGAATGTATACTTTGTTAATATACCTATAGGTAGACTAGCATGATATATTATAAAACTGACTACTTGCATGTTCAAATCATATATTAATAATCAGTATTGACGACACCACGATCTAATAAAAAACCCGGTGATCAAAAATTATTTCATTACGTTTTAGCTTACAGGATAGCTAATTCCTTAGTTCTGGTGGGTTCTGATAACACACTTGTAACTCGTAATGTGCAGGTGATCACTTGTTAAGTTTAATTATAATTTACTTTTGTTTAACATGTTAAACCATAATAAACTATACTTTTTGGTATTTGTCTTTCTTTAATGTTTCATCCTGAGTGTTGATGTTTTTTCTTCAAAGTTGCGAGGCACTTCCACATATTCCAACGTAATCATGATCTGCTTTTGAATGACATGATGAATCCACGTTCTCTAATTTTCGTCACATTGACATGGAATCAAAACTTTTCGAATCAGTTTATATATAACGTAGTTATGAGGTAAACAGCTTAAAAAATACAATAGAATTTAGCACCTATTCTGTTTGTAAGTCGGTTAAAAACTATTAACTAGCACATGCTAAGAATATTCATTGCTGTTGAATCACACGGTACCTGTCTGCAACGATCTATTTTCAATGTAGAGGCTAGCAGTGAAGACAATAGCTTCAGAAACAGTTTTTTTGTTTTGGTTTGTGCGAAACATTGGTCAATATTTTTTTATTTTCGAAGAGATATTGGAAGTCTTAAAACACTGTTTACTGCCTTATCTGTGACAATTTTGTGTTCATAATGAGAACATTTGCAAAAAGCCTGAGACACAAACAAATCTCTACCCGCATCGTTTTGTTGACAAAAAAAGAAAACAGTGTTATTTAGAACAAGTCATTACCATTATTTTATGTTTATATTAATAAGTAGTACTAAGGATTGAATTTGTCTTTAGAATCTATTATCGCTTACGATTGTATATGGTTTATGATATATAGATAATTATTTATATACAAAAATGTACATTAAATAATTTTATTTATTCAGGTCAAAAGTCTTTATTGTCCGTGAAACTCTTAGGGATCAGACTAAATTAGATAATTTACTAATGATATCTATTTCAGTAAATTGGCTTATTAAGAGTTCATACAATTTCTATGACTAATGAGTATACAATTAGAAGCTGTAAGTCTCAAGTAACAGAATTTGGATGTGTTTGGTTTGGTTGTAGTTAAGTATTTTCTGAGCAAGTACATGAAATTACTAATTTGTAATAAAATAAAATTGAAGGTATTAAATACCACACCGCACCGTAGATGATGTAAGCTTTTTCTGTAAGATTTTTTCTACGTACAAATAATTGTAACTCATTACAGTCGAATATAGTGTAAGTACCTGACTGTCCAAGTCGTTCTAGGAAGCATTAGTTTATGGAATTTAATACTTAATACAATAGCGTAGTTTCCAACATGTTTTGGCTACCTAACTAATTCTTAGAAAGACTATAACCATACTGTTATTAGGGATTTAATACATTTACGCGATCGAGTCCAAGAGTGGACATATACATGCATTTGTATATTAAAATATAATCGCATTTTACCTAAAATAAAGAACATCATCATCCAAGTTCGCCATCTCTCCGTTTTTATCAACATCAGCTCAGCCAGAAAGAACAACGGTGCATTTAGGCCTCCCCAGGATTCGCTGAAAGAACTATATAAAAGAAATATGTAGCTATCAAATTACAATTTACACAGCTGGTTCGTATGTATGTACGTGCGATCGGTATGGTTTTATATTTTTTGTATTTATTTTGCTGGTAATCTGACGATAACGGTGATGTGGTGAGATATTAATGCAATTAGTCGAACATTGGTATTATAATTAGTAGTCGAAAAAAAGACAGTAGTGTAGTTTATTAGCGATAAGTAAACAAAACATTAAGTTAAATATTTTGTAAGCTATTGTTTGAACATTTTGTACATGCCATTTATGAATAAAATTCATAGATTGTGAAACGTGAACGATTCAGATTTGATATTTTGGTACTATGACTATGTATGGAAGTGAATAAATAAGGTGGTTTTTTATATGAAACATAACGCTGCTTCCTAGACCAGCTATGTTACATTTAATACGCAACGCTGTGTGGTGACACTACACTGTATAAACCAGTGTTTTTATAATCAATAATAATAATTATTAAATAAATAGTGGCCCTCCCAAGTCGTTATACTCGTAACGTATTAGAACGTCTTAATTAGAGAGGTAGACATAGACAATTGATCTCCACATTGATTAATCGTTGCATATACGACTATGCTTGTCGATTCTCTTATTACAATCGACACGAGAGACGTCGATCTCATCAACTTGTTAGTTTTCTAATAACCTTTACGCTTATAGAATGTCAACTTGGCTAGGTGGGTTGTTGCTTTTCACACGGCCCCTTTTTAGAACATCGCCAAGCGTGTGCAAAATCTTGTGAGTTTTGCTATTTGTGTAACTTGTAAGTACACAAATCGCCCAAGGGTATCCCAAGCGTTGTGCCCTGTAATGTACCCCTACCATATTGGGGCCTGCGTTGAGGGCGGACCGTCAGACTAGTAAAAAAAAATCGATCCTCAGAAAAACTCAAGCGCGTCGGATGAAGGCAAGGTAAGTTGATTATATAATAAGGTGTAGATTTCAATAATCTGTTGATTTAAGCGTGGTATAAAAAAATAGGCGAGTCACAAAGGTGAAAAAAAATACGTTACCTCGAAATACTCGAGCGCGATTAAACTTTTTTTTATCTTGAAGGAAATCTTTTAAGGATTACAAAAAAATAAATAATCTGACGATTTTCATAGGGTGATGTAGCTAAAACCATAAATAAAGTGTGGAGCGTACCCCTGCTGAGAACTGTATATTTCCCACTCCGCGTCTCGCTTTCCTTCTCACTCTTTCTCTACCTTTCACTCTCTCGCACCATGCGTACACTACCATCTGCTACATCCTCAACAAGCTAAAACTTCTGGATTCGAATCCGTTCAGTGGCTTCGGAGCCTATTCATTTCAAACAAACAAACAAAAAATCAAACTTTTCCTCGTTATAATATTAGTATAGATAAACTAGTACAAAACATACCTATAGCTTACGGAAATGTATAAAGGTACTGAAGAAAAATCTAAACTAACTACAACTTAATTTTAATACGAGTGCACTGTTCAGCTCTACAGAGGCAACACTCAGTTAGTTTAAAAAAGTAACGTTATGCATCAACTGTTTAGAAAGAAACAAACAGATATGCTTCGCTTGTAAGCTGTTTTGACACACGTTATATACCTATTTAGGGCTACAGACGACCTCAACCTAGTTTGGGAACAAGACTCGGAGGAAGAAGTTGCACACTTCCTTGTGACACATCTACAATGTTTGGCAAAGCAGCGCCAAAGAAAAGTTGTAATCTTGTAAGTAGGCACTCGTAATTCTGAGCTTTTATAGTTTACGTGTAATTAAAGGTCAATATTAACCTTTAGAGGGTACAAAGATAAAAATGGCCATAGTCAATGTCAATGTAGATAATAATTTTTAAATCACGTCATTACACGTCTCATGAAGAGGTTATTTATAAACCATTCCCATTCCCTTAGATAGTGACAGAACTGATGTACCTATGAACTGTCTGTTTCTTAATTTGAAGTATGTCTGCCTAAGGACAGTGAAAAGAAATAATAATTGAAACAAAGTAGTTCCTTACGTTAATGTTTATTTGAAGATAACAAACACCTTAAAACGAAGTCAAATATGTACATATAAATTACTAATAGTTAAAAACCATGACTATAGTAGATTCAAATCTTTACATTAAATTTACAAAAATAAACTGGTCCATCATGGTTTAGCTTCTGTTGGTAAACCGTTGTTGATTGTATCTGCAACAAAAAAAAGAGTGCATGATTAATACTGTTCCTATGTATTATATTACACAATATTAAACATTATACAATTTAATTGAGTTTAATTTTTCATGTGACTTCTACTCTGTAAAAGTACACGAATCACCATATATCAATCTACGAGCACGTCTATGCAAAAATTATGCCTTTCTAAAGTGTTTTCGATGATCCTTTTCGTGTCTTTTTTATTTTTATAAACGTTAGACTTTATGTATAACATTTTTATTTTTTTAAACACTTATATATCTGCTCTCCGTTTTTAAAGAGAGTCGTCGATACGAAAATGAGTCTAATATGTGTTTAAACAATGTAAAACTGTTTGATTAGTCTTACCCGATTATCGAGAGACCCTTCGTGCTCGATATCCAATTGACGCTGACTTGATCCAGTGCAAAGTTACGTCGATCTGGTCTGGAGCTGTAAACGAATGTATATGAATATTAATATAAGTTACATAGCAGTTACATTCAATTATTTTGTGTGTAAAATACTTCAATACTCACTCGACGCTACTCGTTACCCACTACATCGGAGGAGGAAGAAGAGGAGGAGGAGGAGGTGGAGGAGGCTTCTCCTAGTACACCGCCACGCTGCTGTCGGTGCATCAGCAACTCTTCGTGTATTTTTTGAACTATAATAAACAAGTAGCTATCAATTATTTCTATCAAATCCGTGCAGCTGTTATGGAATGTAGTGATTTGAAACAAAGCCGATATTTACGTTGCCACTGCAGAGACTCGTTTTGCCTCGTGAAGTCTTGGATGGATTTCTTCGTCCGTTCCTCCTTCACGAAGCAAACTGCCCTCGCCAACAGCTCTGCCTTGCCGATCTAGAAGAAAAAGTAAAAAATAGTGAATTTTCACTTATGTTTTTACTGTGAGAATTATGGACTTGAATGTTAAAACTACTCACGTTAGGATTCACACGCATAGCCCTGGCTAGATCTTGGTGAGCGCGAGCCTCCTCGCTGCGTCGCTCGCGCTCGTAGCGAGCGTTGCGAGCTCGACGCTCCTCCTATTCAGAAAAAAATCAATTGAATAAAAGTTACAAATGGATATTTGACATAGAATTAATGTTACTATATACAACATTTACTAACAATCGTTAGCGGTGTCCGGTTACTGCCGACCGGACGCCCACGACGTCTACGTTCACAGCTTGTGGTGCTGTGAGCAGTGTGAGGGTCCTCCGGTTGCTGAAATGAACACAAACAATAAATTATAAACTATTCTCGACACAAAATAACCATAAATATATCGTAATCGCACAAAACTAAAATGTACAGTACATTTTCCGCTGTCGGATTCACCATTCTGTCTGTGTTCACACGAGTATACTGCAGCCTGCTCTAGTTACACTCAAAATTTCGCAACTGAACTGCGTATACGCCCATCGTTGAGCGAGGGAGTAGGTGCACCGCCCAAGCGCACCTTTATCTATGTACATTCAGGTAGCCGACTTAAAATTTTTTGTTAATAGTTACAAAAAATTTGCGCAAAAGTTTTTTTCAATGTCTAAACAATTACATGAAACAAAGAAAACGACAATAATACGGTCTTTCACAGTATAGATAAGGTATTTTTTTTTTACTTTGTTTGGTTACCTACACTAAAAAAAATTATTTTACCACGCCGACAAGACGATTGGTCTTGTGTTTGTTTCAAGTTTTCTTAGGCGTGTGAATCAGTGTATTTTTTATTTTATTTATACCTTTGACGATATTACTCACTACATTACTTTCATATTTGTGTGTTCATTTTAAATGTTACAAAGTACAGTTATGTTAATCGTTGTGTGTTACAAGTGTGTAGATGTCTTTTCAAATCTAACTAAAGCTCTACACGTGGTCGTCATCTTCGAACTGATTATTAATATGGAGCGTATAAGTGTAAGCTATTGATTAATCGGACAGTGTGTATAAAGATTATTGGGTATATGAGTAAAAAACTTCCTATTGAATTCGGTGAGAGCAGTGAGAATACTGATAGCAAATTATAAGCCTTCACGGATGAGTGCCATCCGCACACGCCAGTAATTCACTATCAGTGATTTTCACAGGTGTTCATAAGTTTTATCAATTATTTTCACAGATGAGACGTGGGACGTTCAATTCGATTGAACATGCAGTTTAAACTTGATTCGGTATGGCTAAGTGATTACGGGTTGGTTAACGTCACTAGCATAAAGGACTTGGGTGTAATTATATGTGATACATTGAATTTCACTCCAGACATTGACAGAAGCTTTTAAAAATTATATAAGGAAAAATTTTTTAAAAAAAAACATTAGGATACACAAGTCCCGTATCGCGGGGAACTTTATGTACACATATGTACATTAAAGGGACACAAAGAACACCCAGTCTCGGAGTAACAATTTGTGGATCACACAAATTGTTACGTGTGAAATATTATCAAAAGTTTGCCGGCTTTATGACCTGAAGCGTATATTGTAAGTATTTAACGTACGTATTAAACGCGGTTCCTTTTTTTTTTTAATCCTTAAAGCGATACAATTGTATAAGGATATCAAATGAAGGCTCACAAATATTGTATTGTTGCAAAAGTAAGTCAAAAACAAAAAAAAATGAACGTTAATAATATTGTAACTAGAAGAAAACGATGTGATATCGTTTAAAATGTATTCGGGCCTCTCCTCCACAAAACAAAGAACTTCTAGCCAACAGCTCTGTTTTTGTGATCTGGAACCAAAAAAAAAGTAAAGATAGCTACATTTTTATTAAAATTTTCATAAACACATGTTTTCTAACTGCATCTGTTTGTTTTGTGCTGAAAAAGATCGAAATATATTTAAAACACACATCAAGCAAGACTATAAATTAAAAGGGTCATTGTAAACTAAAAAAAAATGTAATGTATCGCACGCACATGAGTATCGGATCTCCATTCACATCTTAAAATTATTGGACGCCCATCGTCTACAGTAAGACACAGCTATGAGTGTGTGTGTCTACATTGTAAAAGAGAAAGTGTGCAAATATAATAGCGGCGAACGGTTGTAGGTATTAAGGGTTGACTATTGATAACATTGTTTAATGGAAAACGTCACATATTTACAAATGTGACAAATTACTTCATTTATTGTTGAATTGAAATTTGTCACATATTTACAAATGTGACAAATTACTTCATTTATTGTTGAATAGGATCACTTTACAAAGTGTAATACGCGCTAATAAATTCATTTTGCTATTGAGGGTTGGCATGCTACTGTATCACACTTAAAAGCTAAAGCTTAAAATGAAATAAAACAATAGCAAATCACAAATATTCTTAGTTACTTAGAAATATTTGCATTACAAAAAGGACTTTGAGAAATAAACTAAATAAATACTTTCTATATAATTATTACAATGGTCTCATGTTAGTTTGCCAGCTAATGATTATTCACGTTATAAGATTTGCCATAAATGTTGTGCTAAGCCTTATAGCTTGAACATAATACTAAAATTGTTTGTTCCATATGTCATATGCATTTGAAGAGAATAAATGTTATCAGTAGTCAACCCGAAATAATTGTGTTCATTCACCACTGTTATGTTTGCACACCTGCACTGTCAGCTAGGCACTCACAGCTATGTCCTACTGTAGACGCAGAACGTTCAACATTATTAAAATGTGGAGTACGGATACAACGTCGAATTTCTAGGTGTCTTTCGCCTGTCCAAGCTCCAAAACCTCGTATCCACCCTGTGTAAAGCAAAAATATTCCATACTAGCAGCCCATCCCGGCTTCGCTCGGGCATAATATTACAATAAAAGAAAATATACAATGTTTTACAGTGAGTTTCTAAAAAAATAACATTCATTGAAAACCAAAAACTAAGATATTAATTTTTTTTTGTGAATATATTCAGATGAACTGCGCGGCAAGTTAATTTCGTGATGTTGACTCCCCTCCAGTACCTCTTCAACCGAGCCAGTAGCTAGCCGAGCGGAGTTTTTTCTATTATTTAAACTGGTGATATCTTTTGAATGGAATATCCGAATCGAATCATTTAAAAGGTGATGTTTATGAAGGTATTGAAGTAGTCTTAAATAATGATTTATTTATTTTGATAAGGATCAATACCTAGGTACGAATAAAGAGCCTTTTCTAGCGGTGGTTTATATTTTATTTTTTTTTAATAAAAGGACGCTTATTGTGACGTAACTATAAAAGATAGAGACATGCTGTCGCTACATCGTTTATAGATAGTGATGTGTTCTGAAAAATTGTAATACATCATTTTGTTCTATCATTAATAGTTCTCGCAGCGCACGCGATTGAAGGAAGTTTTTTGTTAATTTTTTTACACCTTGTGTTAGATTATTCGAGTTTTAGTAAGCATCCCTAATTTTTTTGAAAATGAAACATAACCTATGTCACTTGAGAATAGTGTGGCTTACTGTGTGTGTGGGTGAAAGATTTTTTTAAATCCGTTCAGTGGCTTCGGAGCCTATTCATTTCAAATAAACAAACAAAACATCAAACTTTTCCTCGTTATGATATTAGTATAGATAAACTAGTACAAAACATACCTATAGCTTACGGAAATGTATAAAGGTACTGAAGAAAAATCTAAACTAACTACAACTTAATTTTAATACGAGTGCACTGTTCAGTTCTACAGAGGCAACACTCAGTTAGTTTAAAAAAGTAACGTTATGCATCAACTGTTTAGAAAGAAACAAACAGATATGCTTCGCTTGTAAGCTGTTTTGACACACATTATATACCTATTTAGGGCTACAGACGACCTCAACCTAGTTTGGGAACAAGACTCGGAGGAAGAAGTTGCACACTTCCTTGTGACACATCTACAATGTTTGGCAAAGCAGCGCCAAAGAAAAGTTGTAATCTTGTAAGTAGGCACTCGTAATTCTGAGCTTTTATAGTTTACGTGTAATTAAAGGTCAATATTAACCTTTAGAGGGTACAAAGATAAAAATGGCCATAGTCAATGTCAATGTAGATAATAATTTTTAAATCACGGCATTACACGTCTCATGAAGAGGTTATTTATAAACCATTCCCATTCCCTTAGATAGTGACAGAACTGATGTACCTATGAACTGTCTGTTTCTTAATTTGAAGTATGTCTGCCTAAGGACAGTGAAAAGAAATAATAATTGAAACAAAGTAGTTCCTTACGTTAATGTTTATTTGAAGATAACAAACACCTTAAAACGAAGTCAAATATGTACATATAAATTACTAATAGTTAAAAACCATGACTATAGTAGATTCAAATCTTTACATTAAATTTACAAAAATAAACTGGTCCATCATGGTTTAGCTTCTGTTGGTAAACCGTTGTTGATTGTATCTGCAACAAAAAAAAGAGTGCATGATTAATACTGTTCCTATGTATTATATTACACAATATTAAACATTATACAATTTAATTGAGTTTAATTTTTCATGTGACTTCTACTCTGTAAAAGTACACGAATCACCATATATCAATCTACGAGCACGTCTATGCAAAAATTATGCCTTTCTAAAGTGTTTTCGATGATCCTTTTCGTGTCTTTTTTATTTTTATAAACGTTAGACTTTATGTATAACATTTTTATTTTTTTAAACACTTATATATCTGCTCTCCGTTTTTAAAGAGAGTCGTCGATACGAAAATGAGTCTAATATGTGTTTAAACAATGTAAAACTGTTTGATTAGTCTTACCCGATTATCGAGAGACCCTTCGTGCTCGATATCCAATTGACGCTGACTTGATCCAGTGCAAAGTTACGTCGATCTGGTCTGGAGCTGTAAACGAATGTATATGAATATTAATATAAGTTACATAGCAGTTACATTCAATTATTTTGTGTGTAAAATACTTCAATACTCACTCGACGCTACTCGTTACCCACTACATCGGAGGAGGAAGAAGAGGAGGAGGAGGAGGTGGAGGAGGCTTCTCCTAGTACACCGCCACGCTGCTGTCGGTGCATCAGCAACTCTTCGTGTATTTTTTGAACTATAATAAACAAGTAGCTATCAATTATTTCTATCAAATCCGTGCAGCTGTTATGGAATGTAGTGATTTGAAACAAAGCCGATATTTACGTTGCCACTGCAGAGACTCGTTTTGCCTCGTGAAGTCTTGGATGGATTTCTTCGTCCGTTCCTCCTTTACGAAGCAAACTGCCCTCGCCAACAGCTCTGCCTTGCCGATCTAGAAGAAAAAGTAAAAAATAGTGAATTTTCACTTATGTTTTTACTGTGAGAATTATGGACTTGAATGTTAAAACTACTCACGTTAGGATTCACACGCATAGCCCTGGCTAGATCTTGGTGAGCGCGAGCCTCCTCGCTGCGTCGCTCGCGCTCGTAGCGAGCGTTGCGAGCTCGACGCTCCTCCTATTCAGAAAAAAATCAATTGAATAAAAGTTACAAATGGATATTTGACATAGAATTAATGTTACTATATACAACATTTACTAACAATCGTTAGCGGTGTCCGGTTACTGCCGACCGGACGCCCACGACGTCTACGTTCACAGCTTGTAGTGCTGTGAGCAGTGTGAGGGTCCTCCGGTTGCTGAAATGAACACAAACAATAAATTATAAACTATTCTCGACACAAAATAACCATAAATATATCGTAATCGCACAAAACTGAAATGTACAGTACATTTTCCGCTGTCGGATTCACCATTCTGTCTGTGTTCACACGAGTATACTGCAGCCTGCTCTAGTTACACTCAAAATTTCGCAACTGAACTGCGTATACGCCCATCGTTGAGGGAGGGAGTAGGTGCACCGCCCAAGCGCACCTTTATCTATGTACATTCAGGTAGCCGACTTAAAATTTTTTGTTAATAGTTACAAAAAATTTGCGCAAAAGTTTTTTTCAATGTCTAAACAATTACATGAAACAAAGAAAACGACAATAATACGGTCTTTCACAGTATAGATAAGGTATTTTTTTTTTACTTTGTTTGGTTACCTACACTAAAAAAAATTATTTTACCACGCCGACAAGACGATTGGTCTTGTGTTTGTTTCAAGTTTTCTTAGGCGTGTGAATCAGTGTATTTTTTATTTTATTTATACCTTTGACGATATTACTCACTACATTACTTTCATTTAATCACGCCTTTACAAACACATACACAATACCAAAACCTTATAAACTATATTCTCTACAGTGTAAGCATTACTATGTATCACATATCTTTAAATTTTATAATCAAGTTCTAATATATGATATATCCAATATCCACACTATACATACTCAGCAAGAATCGCGTTCAGTTGCTATTCAGGTGCATATAAAATTGTACCACAATCTATGTTTCTTATTGTCAACATTAGTGTCATTATTATTCCAAACTAAAATTCGATCATAAAATTAATTTATCTGTAGCACACGAAATAGATTCATCTGACCAGGTTGAATGTATTTCTTTTAATGATACCAGTCTATGTACAAAGGCGATTAAGTACAATCAAAAAGCACAAGGGTCACTCGTCATAATTAGCCTTAATATTAGGAGTATTAATCGCAATATAGATTTCCTCTTGGCCTTTATATCCGCACTAAACATGCATATAGACGTTATTGTGCTAACCGAGTGTTGGACAAATGAAAATAATCCACCACCTGACATGAGTGGTTACAGCATGTTTTGGACTAAACAGAGTTTGAATCAGAACGATGGTGTAGTGGTCTATGCGCACAATGAATTAGTGGTGATTGCCAATGAACCGAAACTACTGGAAGGTAATTGTCTCATTCTCACTGTTAAACCTGACTACACTATCATTTGTTCCTATCGTCCACCAAGTTTTAAAAACCCAAACGTGTACCTAGAATCACTTAATGATATCCTTAAGGAAATTCGAACTAAGAACATAATTTTTACAGGTGATATTAATATTAATACATCACCTGATAACTTGTCGAGTACAGCTCAGAACTATCTCAATCTTATGGCTATGTATGGTTTAAGACAAGGTATAGATAAGCCCACGCACATGAAAACATGTATCGATCACTTTATGGTTAAGTGTTTGTATCGTTGGCAAACAGTTGTTTTTGAGCAGCCAATAACAGACCACTGCCCTATACTTTTATTTATTAATGGCATGCAAATAGAAAAACGGCATACTATACATAACAAGGTGCTAATTAACTACGATAAAATTAAAACATTATTATCAGAAGAGTCCTGGAATAATCTTTATCAGATCATCGACGTTAATACTGTCTCGGAAATGATAACAAACAAATTGATTAATGTGATTTCAATGAACACGCAAATAGTTACAAAATCAAATCGTTTTAAGCCAATAAAGCCGTGGATTACAAACGGTATTGTCAAATGCATTAGAAAAAGGGATAATCTACATAAAACTACAGTACAGTCACCAAATGATATACATCTAAAAATTAAATACCAGAAATATAGAAATACATGTAATAATATTATAAAAGCGTTAAAAAAACAATACTATCAAGAAAAACTAAGTAAATGCAAAGGTAACATAAAAGAAATATGGAATATTATAAAGGAAGTATGTGATATGAAGAAAAAAAGAGAACAATGCATTGAGCTACTAAAAATAGACACCACTCCTACAGAGTCCCTTAACTTTGTCAACAACTACTTTACTGGCATTGGAAGTATATTGGCCAACGACATACTAATCAGAATGAACAAATCGGAAGCAGAATTGTCACGTGAATCAGTTACGGGCACAGCACCATTAAATTCAATGTCATTTATGTTGACAGATCCAGGGGAAATAAAAGGAATTATTTTGGCTATGAGGTCGCGCAGTGCTCCTGGGTGGGACAAGATAACAGCTGAAATACTGAAACAAAACATTATGTCTCTTGCCTCACCCATCACGTTTCTGTGTAATCTAAGTTTGACATCAGGCAAATTTCCAGTTCTATTTAAAAAAGCCGTAGTATGCCCAATTTTCAAGTCTGGTGACAAAAAGATGCCAAGTAATTACCGTCCTATCTCTCTTCTGTCAACGCTTTCCAAAATTTTAGAAAAAGTTGTAAACAAGAGAGTAATTAAATACCTAGAAAATAACAAATTTATCAGTGATTCTCAATTTGGTTTTAGAGAAAGCAAATCTACGGAGGATGCCGTATTGACTCTAACAACTTCTATAGTATCATACCTAGATCGAGGGGACAAATGTTTAGGAGTCTTCTTAGACTTACAAAAAGCATTTGACACCGTCAGCATTCCAATTCTACTAGCGCGTTTGGAGAATATCGGCATAAGGGGTATTGCTCATGATTGGTTTACTGACTACTTGACCAATAGATACCAACGTGTTAGAGTATCTGGCTTTGAAAGTTTCGATTCTAGCTGCAGCTATGGGGTGCCCCAGGGTAGCACGCTGGGGCCAACATTATTTCTCATTTACATCAATGACTTGTGCAAGATGAGTACCCCACCACACACAGATTTATTCATGTTTGCTGATGATACTGCTCTTATCTTTCATGGCCAAACGTGGAACACTGGCTTTCGAACTGGCAGAAATCGGCTTAGCTAAAGTCACAACTTGGCTGGAAAATAATCTTTTGTCGATAAACACCGTTAAAACAAAATATATTTGTTTCGCCAAATCGTCCATAGGGAAACCTGACGCATCACATGTACTCAAAATACATACATTTCCATGTAATAGACAAGCATTCCATTTGGACTGCAATTGCTCCACACTTTCTCGAGTGCCCAATATAAAGTATCTGGGAGTTACAGTAGACGATCAACTTACCTGGACTATACATCTCACATCAACAATAGCAAGAGTTAGAAAATTGGTCTATGTATTTAAAAACCTACGTGCCGTAACCAGCGGCTTACTATTGATACAAACGTACCGGTCACTATGTGAATGCTTAATCAGATACTGCATTTGCGTATGGGGAGGTGCAGCAAAAACCAGTTTAATTGGGCTCGAACGCGCACAAAGAATGGTGCTTAAAGTGCTCTTATTTCTACCGTATAGATATCCTACGTCCTCTGTATATGAACACGCAGGAGTGTTATCGGTTAGAAAATTATTTATCTACGAAATATTACGAAGATATCACAGAAAAGTAGTCCCTAACTTACCTAAGACACAAAGGCGCGTTACACGCTGGCCTGTGCCATATGTTAAAACAGCATTCGCTCGTAAAACGTACAACTTTTTAGCTCCCTACGTATATAATAAATGTTGTAAGATTAATAAAGTGAATACCATATATACATTAAATAATAAAAAAATAAAAAAAGTAATTTACACTTGGCTACACACTATGGATTATGATGATGTAGAGAAATTATTAGTACAAGAATTATGAACACACACCACACACACACACACACACACACACACACACGCACGCACGCACGCACGCTCGCGCACACACACACACTCGCACACACACACTCACATACACATACACACACACACACACACATGTACACACACACGCACATACTGTCACACACGCGCACATACAGTCACACACACGCACATACAGTCACACACACGCACATACAGTCACACACATGCACATACAGTCACACAATCACATACAGTCACACACGCACACATACACATACACACACACAGAAGCATGCCATATATAAAATAGTCTTAAATTATTTTCATTGTTGTGAACAGTAATAATTATCTACTTGATGTAAAACTGTACCTGTATGTGGGGAAGCCACTGACACCTGCAACACAGTTTTAACTAGCGCGGGTGTCAGCGTATTCTATAATTGAAGTGTACCCATTTTTATGTCAATAAAGATTATTATTATTATTATTATTTAAATTTTGATTTGTCTCCCTGTTTAGAGGGGTAATATACGAGTCATGCGGGCCTAAGCCAAGCATGATACGTTAGATAGAGTAGATACTCGTAGATGATATAGATGAAGATGTTAGAAATTTGCGAGTAATTCGGCAGGTATTGAGTATGGTGGCTTTTTGGAGCAGATGAAAGGAGTGTGAAGGCATGTGAAGTAATTCAAGATTTTGAATGAGAGTTTTAGGTACTATGCCTGTTGATGATAGAACTATTGGAACTATGTGTACTATGTGAGCTTTCCATTGTGTTTTTAGTTCTATTGCGAGGTCTTGGTATTTTGAAAGTTTTTCTGAAATTGTTGACTGAAGATTATGTGTGTTCGGGATCGCTATATCTATAATGTAAACAATGTTACTGATTTTATCGTGAACGGTTATATCTGGACGGTTGTAATGAATGGTTTTATCTGTTATAATTGTTCTATCCCAATATATTTTACAAGCTCTGTTTTCTAGTATTGTGTTAGGTTTATACTTATAGTATGGAGTCTTTTGACTGATGAAATTATAATTGTGTGCTAAATGTTGATGAACTATTGCAGCCACTTGGTCATGTCTATGTTTGTAATCGGTTTGTGCTAAGGATTTACAGGCACCGGTTATATGTTGAATGGTCTCTGGAGCAGAAGTGCAATGTCTGCATAGGTCTGTTGTCTGATTTGGGTCTCTAATGATTTATTATTATTATTATTCTCTTATTGGCGCAAACCTGTAGTACTTAGTACTACTGATCGCAAGGAAGTATGGAAGGGTAAAGAACTTCATGGTCGATTTTATCGGGCCCTACACGGGTCTGATATAGACTTTAAAGCATCGACGTCTTGGCTACGGTATGGTGATCTCTTCGGAGAAACCGAAGGTTTTGTTTGTGCAATTATGGACGAAGTTATCATGACGAATAACTACCGGAAATATATCCTGAAAGATAGTACGGTTGACATTTGTCGGGCGTGCCACCGTCCTGGAGAATCTATTAGGCATATTATTTCTGGTTGTTCTCGTCTTGCTAATGGTGAGTATTTGCACAGGCAAAATCAAGTAGCCAGGATCGTACACCAACAACTTGCCCTTAAATACCAACTTGTCGATTTTGAAGTGCCTTACTACAGGTATGTGCCCGACCCAGTTCTCGAAAACGGTCGTGCTACGTTATATTGATATCGATCTATTATCACAGATAGGACTATTGTTGCCAATAAGCCTGATATTGTGGTGATAGATCGATTAGAGCGCCGCGCAATGATTGTCGATATCGCCGTTCCTCATGACGAGAATCTCGTGAAAGTTGAAAAAGAAAAACAATTGAAGTATTTGGATCTGTCTCACGAGATTGCCGACATGTGGAATGTGGATTCGGTGATTATTGTTCCGATAATCATATCTGTTCATGGATTGATAGCGAGGAGCCTCGACCAACACCTTAAGAGGCTCACGTTAGAAGGTTGGATCAAGGGTCTGATGCAGAAGGCAGTCCTCCTTGACACGGCACGTGAAGCATGCCATATATAAAATAGTCTTAAATTATTTTCATTGTTGTGAACAGTAATAATTATCTACTTGATGTAAAACTGTACCTGTATGTGGGGAAGCCACTGACACCTGCAACACAGTTTTAACTAGCGCGGGTGTCAGCGTATTCTATAATTGAAGTGTACCCATTTTTATGTCAATAAAGATTATTATTATTATTCTCTTTATTACATATAAATACACATATTGATTACATTTTTAAATATATAAAAAATAAAAAATACATATTTAAAAATATAAAAAATAGTAGACCACCGACATCGGGTACAGGGACCAAGATACCGGTGGTTAGGGCTCCAGAGACAGGAACCTCCTCACAATACGGGCCGTGTCAAGGAGGACTGCCTTCTGCATCAGACCCTTGATCCAACCTTCTAACGTGAGCCTCTTAAGGTGTTGGTCGAGGCTCCTCGCTATCAATCCATGAACAGATATGATTATCGGAACAATAATCACCGAATCCACATTCCACATGTCGGCAATCTCGTGAGACAGATCCAAATACTTCAATTGTTTTTCTTTTTCAACTTTCACGAGATTCTCGTCATGAGGAACGGCGATATCGACAATCATTGCGCGGCGCTCTAATCGATCTATCACCACAATATCAGGCTTATTATTATTATTATTCTCTTTATTACGTATAAATACACATATTGATTACATTTTTAAATATATAAAAAATAAAAAATATATATTTAAAAATATAAAAAATAGTAGACCACCGACATCGGGTACAGGGACCAAGATACCGGTGGTTAGGGCTCCAGAGACAGGAACCTCCTCACAATACGGGCCGTGTCAAGGAGGACTGCCTTCTGCATCAGACCCTTGATCCAACCTTCTAACGTGAGCCTCTTAAGGTGTTGGTCGAGGCTCTTGGCTATCAATCCGTGAACAGATATGATTATCGAAACAATGATTACCGAATCCACATTCCACATGTCGGCAATCTCGTGAGACAGATCCAAATACTTTAATTGTTTTTCTTTTTCAACTTTCACGAGATTCTCGTCATGAGGAACGGCGATATCGACAATCATTGCGCGGCGCTCTAATCGATCTATCACCACAATATCAGGCTTATTGGCAACAATAGTCCTATCTGTGATAATAGATCGATCCCAATATAACGTAGCACGACCGTTCTCGAGAACTGGGTCGGGCACATACCTGTAGTAAGGCACTTCAAAATTAACAAGTTGGTATTTAAGGGCAAGTTGTTGGTGTACAATCCTGGCTACTTGATTGTGCCTGTGCAAATACTCACCATTAGCAAGACGAGAACAACCAGAAATAATATGCCTAATAGATTCTCCAGGACGGTGGCACGCCCGACAAATGTCAACCGTACTATCTTTCAGGATATATTTCCGGTAGTTATTCGTCATGATAACTTCGTCCATAATTGCACAAACAAAACCTTCGGTTTCTCCGAAGAGATCACCATACCGTAGCCAAGACGTCGACGCTTTAAAGTCTATATCAGACCCGTGTAGGGCCCGATAAAATCGACCATGAAGTTCTTTACCCTTCCATACTTCCTTGCGATCAGTAGTACTAAGTACTACAGGTTTGCGCCAATTCTCTTTAGCCAGAGCGAGCGGGGTAAAACCAGTATCCACTGCAACTACATTACGATGCACTCCCACATTCGTCTGTAGAAAATATTCTCTGAGATTGTATATCTCGCGATTGTGTAGAGTCTTGATATTTAATAGACCACGACCTCCAAACTTTCGCGGAATATACAATCTCATAACCGATGAACGTGGATGGTGCATACGGAATGCAGTCAGCAATGTACGGACTCTCCTGTCAAGGGCATCTAATTCGGTCTGAGTCCATCTAAGTACACCAAAGGAATACATCAGAACCGGCATGACCCAACTGTTATAGGCTCGCACCTTGTTACCGCCCGATAAAAGACTTTTAAGTACTTTTTTTAGGCGACCAAAGAAACGTTCCCGTAACATTTGTTTCACGCCAGATTCTGATATTCCCAAGACCCAAGGACATTTAAATGTCATGTCGAAATATTTAACCGAGAAATTCTAGCAAAATGCTGACGAGAGCCAAATCTAGAACACTAAAAGCACAAACAACATCCCTGGACTCGTCGCTCCGCTCCGCCTTGCCGTCCCCGGAAGCAACATTGGATGTTCCAGCCGTTGCAGAGGTGTCGAGCTCTAGCTCCAGCGACGAGTTTTTCTCTCCACCCACGTCGCCAAGACCTGTACGTCGGCAGGAGAGTACCCGGCCACCGACCAGCTTGGGATCACGAGGACCACTGACCTCAAACAGGGTCCCCGCTACCGGTGGTGATGTGCGCCGCATGAAGTGGACAAAATCAATAAATGAGAGTGTCATGCGGGCATATTTTCGGGCTACAGAGTTGGGAACGAACCTTACTGCGTACCGTGTTAGGTTAGTCTCTCTGTTTCAGGAGCTTGAACCAGCCATCAACGTTTCAGCACAACGATTATCGTCAGTTCGAAGATGACGACCACGTGTAGAGCTTTAGTTAGATTTGAAAAGACATCTACACACTTGTAACACACAACGATTAACATAACTGTACTTTGCAAGGTTCGTTCCCAACTCTGTAGCCCTTTATTATTATTATTATTATTATTTGTGTGTTCATTTTAAATGTTACAAAGTACAGTTATGTTAATCGTTGTGTGTTACAAGTGTGTAGATGTCTTTTCAAATCTAACTAAAGCTCTACACGTGGTCGTCATCTTCGAACTGATTATTAATATGGAGCGTATAAGTGTAAGCTATTGATTAATCGGACAGTGTGTATAAAGATTATTGGGTATATGAGTAAAAAACTTCCTATTGAATTCGGTGAGAGCAGTGAGAATACTGATAGCAAATTATAAGCCTTCACGGATGAGTGCCATCCGCACACGCCAGTAATTCACTATGAGTGATTTTCACAGGTGTTCATAAGTTTTATCAATTATTTTCACAGATGAGACGTGGGACGTTCAATTCGATTGAACATGCAGTTTAAACTTGATTCGGTATGGCTAAGTGATTACGGGTTGGTTAACGTCACTAGCATAAAGGACTTGGGTGTAATTATATGTGATACATTGAATTTCACTCCAGACATTGACAGAAGCTTTTAAAAATTATATAAGGAAAAACTTTCAAACAAAAACATTAGGATACACAAGTCCCGTATCGCGGGGAACTTTATGTACACATATGTACATTAAAGGGACACAAAGAACACCCAGTCTCGGAGTAACAATTTGTGGATCACACAAATTGTTACGTGTGAAATATTATCAAAAGTTTGCCGGCTTTATGACCTGAAGCGTATATTGTAAGTATTTAACGTACGTATTAAACGCGGTTCCTTTTTTTTTTTAATCCTTAAAGCGATACAATTGTATAAGGATATCAAATGAAGGCTCACAAATATTGTATTGTTGCAAAAGTAAGTCAAAAACAAAAAAAAATGAACGTTAATAATATTGTAACTAGAAGAAAACGATGTGATATCGTTTAAAATGTATTCGGGACTCTCCTCCACAAAACAAAGAACTTCTAGCCAACAGCTCTGTTTTTGTGATCTGGAACCAAAAAAAAAGTAAAGATACTACTAGCTACATTTTTATTAAAATTTTCATAAACACATGTTTTCTAACTGCATCTGTTTGTTTTGTGCTGAAAAAGATCGAAATATATTTAAAACACACATCAAGCAAGACTATAAATTAAAAGGGTCATTGTAAACTAAAAAAAAATGTAATGTATTGCACGCACATGAGTATCGGATCTCCATTCACATCTTAAAATTATTGGACGCCCATCGTCTACAGTAAGACACAGCTATGAGTGTGTGTGTCTACATTGTAAAAGAGAAAGTGTGCAAATATAATAGCGGCGAACGGTTGTAGGTATTAAGGGTTGACTATTGATAACATTGTTTAATGGAAAACGTCACATATTTACAAATGTGACAAATTACTTCATTTATTGTTGAATAGGATCACTTTACAAAGTGTAATACGCGCTAATAAATTCATTTTGCTATTGAGGGTTGGCATGCTACTGTATCACACTTAAAAGCTAAAGCTTAAAATGAAATAAAACAATAGCAAATCACAAATATTCTTAGTTACTTAGAAATATTTGCATTACAAAAAGGACTTTGAGAAATAAACTAAATAAATACTTTCTATATAATTATTACAATGGTCTCATGTTAGTTTGCCAGCTAATGATTATTCACGTTATAAGATTTGCCATAAATGTTGTGCTAAGCCTTATAGCTTGAACATAATACTAAAATTGTTTGTCCCATATGTCATATGCATTTGAAGAGAATAAATGTTATCAGTAGTCAACCCGAAATAATTGTGTTCATTCACCACTGTTATGTTTGCACACCTGCACTGTCAGCTAGGCACTCACAGCTATGTCCTACTGTAGACGCAGAACGTTCAACATTATTAAAATGTGGAGTACGGATACAACGTCGAATTTCTAGGTGTCTTTCGCCTGTCCAAGCTCCAAAACCTCGTATCCACCCTGTGTAAAGCAAAAATATTCCATACTAGCAGCCCATCCCGGCTTCGCTCGGGCATAATATTATAATAAAAGAAAATATACAATGTTTTACAGTGAGTTTCTAAAAAAATAACATTCATTGAAAACCAAAAACTAAGATATTAATTTTTTTTTGTGAATATATTCAGATGAACTGCGCGGCAAGTTAATTTCGTGATGTTGACTCCCCTCCAGTACCTCTTCAATCGAGCCAGTAGCTAGCCGAGCGGAGTTTTTTCTATTATTTAAACTGGTGATATCTTTTGAATGGAATATCCGAATCGAATCATTTAAAAGGTGATGTTTATGAAGGTATTGAAGTAGTCTTAAATAATGATTTATTTATTTTGATAAGGATCAATACCTAGGTACGAATAAAGAGCCTTTTCTAGCGGTGGTTTATATTTTATTTTTTTTTAATAAAAGGACGCTTATTGTGACGTAACTATAAAAGATAGAGACATGCTGTCGCTACATCGTTTATAGATAGTGATGTGTTCTGAAAAATTGTAATACATCATTTTGGTCTATCATTAACAGTTCTCGCAGCGCACGCGATTGAAGGAAGTTTTTTGTTAATTTTTTTACACCTTGTGTTAGATTATTCGAGTTTTAGTAAGCATCCCTAATTTTTTTGAAAATGAAACATAACCTATGTCACTTGAGAATAGTGTGGCTTACTGTGTGTGTGGGTGAAAGATTTTTTTAAATCCGTTCAGTGGCTTCGGAGCCTATTCATTTCAAACAAACAAACAAAAAATCAAACTTTTCCTCGTTATAATATTAGTATAGATAAACTAGTACAAAACATACCTATAGCTTACGGAAATGTATAAAGGTACTGAAGAAAAATCTAAACTAACTACAACTTAATTTTAATACGAGTGCACTGTTCAGCTCTACAGAGGCAACACTCAGTTAGTTTAAAAAAGTAACGTTATGCATCAACTGTTTAGAAAGAAACAAACAGATATGCTTCGCTTGTAAGCTGTTTTGACACACGTTATATACCTATTTAGGGCTACAGACGACCTCAACCTAGTTTGGGAACAAGACTCGGAGGAAGAAGTTGCACACTTCCTTGTGACACATCTACAATGTTTGGCAAAGCAGCGCCAAAGAAAAGTTGTAATCTTGTAAGTAGGCACTCGTAATTCTGAGCTTTTATAGTTTACGTGTAATTAAAGGTCAATATTAACCTTTAGAGGGTACAAAGATAAAAATGGCCATAGTCAATGTCAATGTAGATAATAATTTTTAAATCACGGCATTACACGTCTCATGAAGAGGTTATTTATAAACCATTCCCATTCCCTTAGATAGTGACAGAACTGATGTACCTATGAACTGTCTGTTTCTTAATTTGAAGTATGTCTGCCTAAGGACAGTGAAAAGAAATAATAATTGAAACAAAGTAGTTCCTTACGTTAATGTTTATTTGAAGATAACAAACACCTTAAAACGAAGTCAAATATGTACATATAAATTACTAATAGTTAAAAACCATGACTATAGTAGATTCAAATCTTTACATTAAATTTACAAAAATAAACTGGTCCATCATGGTTTAGCTTCTGTTGGTAAACCGTTGTTGATTGTATCTGCAACAAAAAAAAGAGTGCATGATTAATACTGTTCCTATGTATTATATTACACAATATTAAACATTATACAATTTAATTGAGTTTAATTTTTCATGTGACTTCTACTCTGTAAAAGTACACGAATCACCATATATCAATCTACGAGCACGTCTATGCAAAAATTATGCCTTTCTAAAGTGTTTTCGATGATCCTTTTCGTGTCTTTTTTATTTTTATAAACGTTAGACTTTATGTATAACATTTTTATTTTTTTAAACACTTATATATCTGCTCTCCGTTTTTAAAGAGAGTCGTCGATACGAAAATGAGTCTAATATGTGTTTAAACAATGTAAAACTGTTTGATTAGTCTTACCCGATTATCGAGAGACCCTTCGTGCTCGATATCCAATTGACGCTGACTTGATCCAGTGCAAAGTTACGTCGATCTGGTCTGGAGCTGTAAACGAATGTATATGAATATTAATATAAGTTACATAGCAGTTACATTCAATTATTTTGTGTGTAAAATACTTCAATACTCACTCGACGCTACTCGTTACCCACTACATCGGAGGAGGAAGAAGAGGAGGAGGAGGAGGTGGAGGAGGCTTCTCCTAGTACACCGCCACGCTGCTGTCGGTGCATCAGCAACTCTTCGTGTATTTTTTGAACTATAATAAACAAGTAGCTATCAATTATTTCTATCAAATCCGTGCAGCTGTTATGGAATGTAGTGATTTGAAACAAAGCCGATATTTACGTTGCCACTGCAGAGACTCGTTTTGCCTCGTGAAGTCTTGGATGGATTTCTTCGTCCGTTCCTCCTTCACGAAGCAAACTGCCCTCGCCAACAGCTCTGCCTTGCCGATCTAGAAGAAAAAGTAAAAAATAGTGAATTTTCACTTATGTTTTTACTGTGAGAATTATGGACTTGAATGTTAAAACTACTCACGTTAGGATTCACACGCATAGCCCTGGCTAGATCTTGGTGAGCGCGAGCCTCCTCGCTGCGTCGCTCGCGCTCGTAGCGAGCGTTGCGAGCTCGACGCTCCTCCTATTCAGAAAAAAATCAATTGAATAAAAGTTACAAATGGATATTTGACATAGAATTAATGTTACTATATACAACATTTACTAACAATCGTTAGCGGTGTCCGGTTACTGCCGACCGGACGCCCACGACGTCTACGTTCACAGCTTGTGGTGCTGTGAGCAGTGTGAGGGTCCTCCGGTTGCTGAAATGAACACAAACAATAAATTATAAACTATTCTCGACACAAAATAACCATAAATATATCGTAATCGCACAAAACTGAAATGTACAGTACATTTTCCGCTGTCGGATTCACCATTCTGTCTGTGTTCACACGAGTATACTGCAGCCTGCTCTAGTTACACTCAAAATTTCGCAACTGAACTGCGTATACGCCCATCGTTGAGGGAGGGAGTAGGTGCACCGCCCAAGCGCACCTTTATCTATGTACATTCAGGTAGCCGACTTAAAATTTTTTGTTAATAGTTACAAAAAATTTGCGCAAAAGTTTTTTTCAATGTCTAAACAATTACATGAAACAAAGAAAACGACAATAATACGGTCTTTCACAGTATAGATAAGGTATTTTTTTTTTACTTTGTTTGGTTACCTACACTAAAAAAAATTATTTTACCACGCCGACAAGACGATTGGTCTTGTGTTTGTTTCAAGTTTTCTTAGGCGTGTGAATCAGTGTATTTTTTATTTTATTTATACCTTTGACGATATTACTCACTACATTACTTTCATATTTGTGTGTTCATTTTAAATGTTACAAAGTACAGTTATGTTAATCGTTGTGTGTTACAAGTGTGTAGATGTCTTTTCAAATCTAACTAAAGCTCTACACGTGGTCGTCATCTTCGAACTGATTATTAATATGGAGCGTATAAGTGTAAGCTATTGATTAATCGGACAGTGTGTATAAAGATTATTGGGTATATGAGTAAAAAACTTCCTATTGAATTCGGTGAGAGCAGTGAGAATACTGATAGCAAATTATAAGCCTTCACGGATGAGTGCCATCCGCACACGCCAGTAATTCACTATCAGTGATTTTCACAGGTGTTCATAAGTTTTGTCAATTATTTTCACAGATGAGACGTGGGACGTTCAATTCGATTGAACATGCAGTTTAAACTTGATTCGGTATGGCTAAATGATTACGGGTTGGTTAACGTCACTAGCATAAAGGACTTGGGTGTAATTATATGTGATACATTGAATTTCACTCCAGACATTGACAGAAGCTTTTAAAAATTATATAAGGAAAAACTTTCAAACAAAAACATTAGGATACACAAGTCCCGTATCGCGGGGAACTTTATGTACACATATGTACATTAAAGGGACACAAAGAACACCCAGTCTCGGAGTAACAATTTGTGGATCACACAAATTGTTACGTGTGAAATATTATCAAAAGTTTGCCGGCTTTATGACCTGAAGCGTATATTGTAAGTATTTAACGTACGTATTAAACGCGGTTCCTTTTTTTTTTTAATCCTTAAAGCGATACAATTGTATAAGGATATCAAATGAAGGCTCACAAATATTGTATTGTTGCAAAAGTAAGTCAAAAACAAAAAAAAATGAACGTTAATAATATTGTAACTAGAAGAAAACGATGTGATATCGTTTAAAATGTATTCAGGACTCTCCTCCACAAAACAAAGAACTTCTAGCCAACAGCTCTGTTTTTGTGATCTGGAACCAAAAAAAAAGTAAAGATAGCTACATTTTTATTAAAATTTTCATAAACACATGTTTTCTAACTGCATCTGTTTGTTTTGTGCTGAAAAAGATCGAAATATATTTAAAACACACATCAAGCAAGACTATAAATTAAAAGGGTCATTGTAAACTAAAAAAAAATGTAATGTATCGCACGCACATGAGTATCGGATCTCCATTCACATCTTAAAATTATTGGACGCCCATCGTCTACAGTAAGACACAGCTATGAGTGTGTGTGTCTACATTGTAAAAGAGAAAGTGTGCAAATATAATAGCGGCGAACGGTTGTAGGTATTAAGGGTTGACTATTGATAACATTGTTTAATGGAAAACGTCACATATTTACAAATGTGACAAATTACTTCATTTATTCTTGAATAGGATCACTTTACAAAGTGTAATACGCGCTAATAAATTCATTTTGCTATTGAGGGTTGGCATGCTACTGTATCACACTTAAAAGCTAAAGCTTAAAATGAAATAAAACAATAGCAAATCACAAATATTCTTAGTTACTTAGAAATATTTGCATTACAAAAAGGACTTTGAGAAATAAACTAAATAAATACTTTCTATATAATTATTACAATGGTCTCATGTTAGTTTGCCAGCTAATGATTATTCACGTTATAAGATTTGCCATAAATGTTGTGCTAAGCCTTATAGCTTGAACATAATACTAAAATTGTTTGTCCCATATGTCATATGCATTTGAAGAGAATAAATGTTATCAGTAGTCAACCCGAAATAATTGTGTTCATTCACCACTGTTATGTTTGCACACCTGCACTGTCAGCTAGGCACTCACAGCTATGTCCTACTGTAGACGCAGAACGTTCAACATTATTAAAATGTGGAGTACGGATACAACGTCGAATTTCTAGGTGTCTTTCGCCTGTCCAAGCTCCAAAACCTCGTATCCACCCTGTGTAAAGCAAAAATATTCCATACTAGCAGCCCATCCCGGCTTCGCTCGGGCATAATATTATAATAAAAGAAAATATACAATGTTTTACAGTGAGTTTCTAAAAAAATAACATTCATTGAAAACCAAAAACTAAGATATTAATTTTTTTTTGTGAATATATTCAGATGAACTGCGCGGCAAGTTAATTTCGTGATGTTGACTCCCCTCCAGTACCTCTTCAACCGAGCCAGTAGCTAGCCGAGCGGAGTTTTTTCTATTATTTAAACTGGTGATATCTTTTGAATGGAATATCCGAATCGAATCATTTAAAAGGTGATGTTTATGAAGGTATTGAAGTAGTCTTAAATAATGATTTATTTATTTTGATAAGGATCAATACCTAGGTACGAATAAAGAGCCTTTTCTAGCGGTGGTTTATATTTTATTTTTTTTTAATAAAAGGACGCTTATTGTGACGTAACTATAAAAGATAGAGACATGCTGTCGCTACATCGTTTATAGATAGTGATGTGTTCTGAAAAATTGTAATACATCATTTTGTTCTATCATTAATAGTTCTCGCAGCGCACGCGATTGAAGGAAGTTTTTTGTTAATTTTTTTACACCTTGTGTTAGATTATTCGAGTTTTAGTAAGCATCCCTAATTTTTTTGAAAATGAAACATAACCTATGTCACTTGAGAATAGTGTGGCTTACTGTGTGTGTGGGTGAAAGATTTTTTTAAATCCGTTCAGTGGCTTCGGAGCCTATTCATTTCAAACAAACAAACAAAACATCAAACTTTTGCTCGTTATGATATTAGTATAGATAAACTAGTACAAAACATACCTATAGCTTACGGAAATGTATAAAGGTACTGAAGAAAAATCTAAACTAACTACAACTTAATTTTAATACGAGTGCACTGTTCAGCTCTACAGAGGCAACACTCAGTTAGTTTAAAAAAGTAACGTTATGCATCAACTGTTTAGAAAGAAACAAACAGATATGCTTCGCTTGTAAGCTGTTTTGACACACATTATATACCTATTTAGGGCTACAGACGACCTCAACCTAGTTTGGGAACAAGACTCGGAGGAAGAAGTTGCACACTTCCTTGTGACACATCTAGAATGTTTGGCAAAGCGGCGCCAAAGAAAAGTTGTAATCTTGTAAGTAGGCACTCGTAATTCTGAGCTTTTATAGTTTACGTGTAATTAAAGGTCAATATTAACCTTTAGAGGGTACAAAGATAAAAATGGCCATAGTCAATGTCAATGTAGATAATAATTTTTAAATCACGGCATTACACGTCTCATGAAGAGGTTATTTATAAACCATTCCCATTCCCTTAGATAGTGACAGAACTGATGTACCTATGAACTGTCTGTTTCTTAATTTGAAGTATGTCTGCCTAAGGACAGTGAAAAGAAATAATAATTGAAACAAAGTAGTTCCTTACGTTAATGTTTATTTGAAGATAACAAACACCTTAAAACGAAGTCAAATATGTACATATAAATTACTAATAGTTAAAAACCATGACTATAGTAGATTCAAATCTTTACATTAAATTTACAAAAATAAACTGGTCCATCATGGTTTAGCTTCTGTTGGTAAACCGTTGTTGATTGTATCTGCAACAAAAAAAAGAGTGCATGATTAATACTGTTCCTATGTATTATATTACACAATATTAAACATTATACAATTTAATTGAGTTTAATTTTTCATGTGACTTCTACTCTGTAAAAGTACACGAATCACCATATATCAATCTACGAGCACGTCTATGCAAAAATTATGCCTTTCTAAAGTATTTTCGATGATCCTTTTCGTGTCTTTTTTATTTTTATAAACGTTAGACTTTATGTATAACATTTTTATTTTTTTAAACACTTATATATCTGCTCTCCGTTTTTAAAGAGAGTCGTCGATACGAAAATGAGTCTAATATGTGTTTAAACAATGTAAAACTGTTTGATTAGTCTTACCCGATTATCGAGAGACCCTTCGTGCTCGATATCCAATTGACGCTGACTTGATCCAGTGCAAAGTTACGTCGATCTGGTCTGGAGCTGTAAACGAATGTATATGAATATTAATATAAGTTACATAGCAGTTACATTCAATTATTTTGTGTGTAAAATACTTCAATACTCACTCGACGCTACTCGTTACCCACTACATCGGAGGAGGAAGAAGAGGAGGAGGAGGAGGTGGAGGAGGCTTCTCCTAGTACACCGCCACGCTGCTGTCGGTGCATCAGCAACTCTTCGTGTATTTTTTGAACTATAATAAACAAGTAGCTATCAATTATTTCTATCAAATCCGTGCAGCTGTTATGGAATGTAGTGATTTGAAACAAAGCCGATATTTACGTTGCCACTGCAGAGACTCGTTTTGCCTCGTGAAGTCTTGGATGGATTTCTTCGTCCGTTCCTCCTTCACGAAGCAAACTGCCCTCGCCAACAGCTCTGCCTTGCCGATCTAGAAGAAAAAGTAAAAAATAGTGAATTTTCACTTATGTTTTTACTGTGAGAATTATGGACTTGAATGTTAAAACTACTCACGTTAGGATTCACACGCATAGCCCTGGCTAGATCTTGGTGAGCGCGAGCCTCCTCGCTGCGTCGCTCGCGCTCGTAGCGAGCGTTGCGAGCTCGACGCTCCTCCTATTCAGAAAAAAATCAATTGAATAAAAGTTACAAATGGATATTTGACATAGAATTAATGTTACTATATACAACATTTACTAACAATCGTTAGCGGTGTCCGGTTACTGCCGACCGGACGCCCACGACGTCTACGTTCACAGCTTGTGGTGCTGTGAGCAGTGTGAGGGTCCTCCGGTTGCTGAAATGAACACAAACAATAAATTATAAACTATTCTCGACACAAAATAACCATAAATATATCGTAATCGCACAAAACTGAAATGTACAGTACATTTTCCGCTGTCGGATTCACCATTCTGTCTGTGTTCACACGAGTATACTGCAGCCTGCTCTAGTTACACTCAAAATTTCGCAACTGAACTGCGTATACGCCCATCGTTGAGGGAGGGAGTAGGTGCACCGCCCAAGCGCACCTTTATCTATGTACATTCAGGTAGCCGACTTAAAATTTTTTGTTAATAGTTACAAAAAATTTGCGCAAAAGTTTTTTTCAATGTCTAAACAATTACATGAAACAAAGAAAACGACAATAATACGGTCTTTCACAGTATAGATAAGGTATTTTTTTTTTACTTTGTTTGGTTACCTACACTAAAAAAAATTATTTTACCACGCCGACAAGACGATTGGTCTTGTGTTTGTTTCAAGTTTTCTTAGGCGTGTGAATCAGTGATTTTTATTTTATTTATACCTTTGACGATATTACTCACTACATTACTTTCATATTTGTGTGTTCATTTTAAATGTTACAAAGTACAGTTATGTTAATCGTTGTGTGTTACAAGTGTGTAGATGTCTTTTCAAATCTAACTAAAGCTCTACACGTGGTCGTCATCTTCGAACTGATTATTAATATGGAGCGTATAAGTGTAAGCTATTGATTAATCGGACAGTGTGTATAAAGATTATTGGGTATATGAGTAAAAAACTTCCTATTGAATTCGGTGAGAGCAGTGAGAATACTGATAGCAAATTATAAGCCTTCACGGATGAGTGCCATCCGCACACGCCAGTAATTCACTATCAGTGATTTTCACAGGTGTTCATAAGTTTTATCAATTATTTTCACAGATGAGACGTGGGACGTTCAATTCGATTGAACATGCAGTTTAAACTTGATTCGGTATGGCTAAGTGATTACGGGTTGGTTAACGTCACTAGCATAAAGGACTTGGGTGTAATTATATGTGATACATTGAATTTCACTCCAGACATTGACAGAAGCTTTTAAAAATTATATAAGGAAAAACTTTCAAACAAAAACATTAGGATACACAAGTCCCGTATCGCGGGGAACTTTATGTACACATATGTACATTAAAGGGACACAAAGAACACCCAGTCTCGGAGTAACAATTTGTGGATCACACAAATTGTTACGTGTGAAATATTATCAAAAGTTTGCCGGCTTTATGACCTGAAGCGTATATTGTAAGTATTTAACGTACGTATTAAACGCGGTTCCTTTTTTTTTTTAATCCTTAAAGCGATACAATTGTATAAGGATATCAAATGAAGGCTCACAAATATTGTATTGTTGCAAAAGTAAGTCAAAAACAAAAAAAAATGAACGTTAATAATATTGTAACTAGAAGAAAACGATGTGATATCGTTTAAAATGTATTCGGGCCTCTCCTCCACAAAACAAAGAACTTCTAGCCAACAGCTCTGTTTTTGTGATCTGGAACCAAAAAAAAAGTAAAGATAGCTACATTTTTATTAAAATTTTCATAAACACATGTTTTCTAACTGCATCTGTTTGTTTTGTGCTGAAAAAGATCGAAATATATTTAAAACACACATCAAGCAAGACTATAAATTAAAAGGGTCATTGTAAACTAAAAAAAAATGTAATGTATCGCACGCACATGAGTATCGGATCTCCATTCACATCTTAAAATTATTGGACGCCCATCGTCTACAGTAAGACACAGCTATGAGTGTGTGTGTCTACATTGTAAAAGAGAAAGTGTGCAAATATAATAGCGGCGAACGGTTGTAGGTATTAAGGGTTGACTATTGATAACATTGTTTAATGGAAAACGTCACATATTTACAAATGTGACAAATTACTTCATTTATTCTTGAATAGGATCACTTTACAAAGTGTAATACGCGCTAATAAATTCATTTTGCTATTGAGGGTTGGCATGCTACTGTATCACACTTAAAAGCTAAAGCTTAAAATGAAATAAAACAATAGCAAATCACAAATATTCTTAGTTACTTAGAAATATTTGCATTACAAAAAGGACTTTGAGAAATAAACTAAATAAATACTTTCTATATAATTATTACAATGGTCTCATGTTAGTTTGCCAGCTAATGATTATTCACGTTATAAGATTTGCCATAAATGTTGTGCTAAGCCTTATAGCTTGAACATAATACTAAAATTGTTTGTCCCATATGTCATATGCATTTGAAGAGAATAAATGTTATCAGTAGTCAACCCGAAAAAATTGTGTTCATTCACCACTGTTATGTTTGCACACCTGCACTGTCAGCTAGGCACTCACAGCTATGTCCTACTGTAGACGCAGAACGTTCAACATTATTAAAATGTGGAGTACGGATACAACGTCGAATTTCTAGGTGTCTTTCGCCTGTCCAAGCTCCAAAACCTCGTATCCACCCTGTGTAAAGCAAAAATATTCCATACTAGCAGCCCATCCCGGCTTCGCTCGGGCATAATATTATAATAAAAGAAAATATACAATGTTTTACAGTGAGTTTCTAAAAAAATAACATTCATTGAAAACCAAAAACTAAGATATTAATTTTTTTTTGTGAATATATTCAGATGAACTGCGCGGCAAGTTAATTTCGTGATGTTGACTCCCCTCCAGTACCTCTTCAACCGAGCCAGTAGCTAGCCGAGCGGAGTTTTTTCTATTATTTAAACTGGTGATATCTTTTGAATGGAATATCCGAATCGAATCATTTAAAAGGTGATGTTTATGAAGGTATTGAAGTAGTCTTAAATAATGATTTATTTATTTTGATAAGGATCAATACCTAGGTACGAATAAAGAGCCTTTTCTAGCGGTGGTTTATATTTTATTTTTTTTTAATAAAAGGACGCTTATTGTGACGTAACTATAAAAGATAGAGACATGCTGTCGCTACATCGTTTATAGATAGTGATGTGTTCTGAAAAATTGTAATACATCATTTTGTTCTATCATTAATAGTTCTCGCAGCGCACGCGATTGAAGGAAGTTTTTTGTTAATTTTTTTACACCTTGTGTTAGATTATTCGAGTTTTAGTAAGCATCCCTAATTTTTTTGAAAATGAAACATAACCTATGTCACTTGAGAATAGTGTGGCTTACTGTGTGTGTGGGTGAAAGATTTTTTTAAATCCGTTCAGTGGCTTCGGAGCCTATTCATTTCAAACAAACAAACAAAAAATCAAACTTTTCCTCGTTATAATATTAGTATAGATAAACTAGTACAAAACATACCTATAGCTTACGGAAATGTATAAAGGTACTGAAGAAAAATCTAAACTAACTACAACTTAATTTTAATACGAGTGCACTGTTCAGCTCTACAGAGGCAACACTCAGTTAGTTTAAAAAAGTAACGTTATGCATCAACTGTTTAGAAAGAAACAAACAGATATGCTTCGCTTGTAAGCTGTTTTGACACACGTTATATACCTATTTAGGGCTACAGACGACCTCAACCTAGTTTGGGAACAAGACTCGGAGGAAGAAGTTGCACACTTCCTTGTGACACATCTACAATGTTTGGCAAAGCAGCGCCAAAGAAAAGTTGTAATCTTGTAAGTAGGCACTCGTAATTCTGAGCTTTTATAGTTTACGTGTAATTAAAGGTCAATATTAACCTTTAGAGGGTACAAAGATAAAAATGGCCATAGTCAATGTCAATGTAGATAATAATTTTTAAATCACGGCATTACACGTCTCATGAAGAGGTTATTTATAAACCATTCCCATTCCCTTAGATAGTGACAGAACTGATGTACCTATGAACTGTCTGTTTCTTAATTTGAAGTATGTCTGCCTAAGGACAGTGAAAAGAAATAATAATTGAAACAAAGTAGTTCCTTACGTTAATGTTTATTTGAAGATAACAAACACCTTAAAACGAAGTCAAATATGTACATATAAATTACTAATAGTTAAAAACCATGACTATAGTAGATTCAAATCTTTACATTAAATTTACAAAAATAAACTGGTCCATCATGGTTTAGCTTCTGTTGGTAAACCGTTGTTGATTGTATCTGCAACAAAAAAAAGAGTGCATGATTAATACTGTTCCTATGTATTATATTACACAATATTAAACATTATACAATTTAATTGAGTTTAATTTTTCATGTGACTTCTACTCTGTAAAAGTACACGAATCACCATATATCAATCTACGAGCACGTCTATGCAAAAATTATGCCTTTCTAAAGTGTTTTCGATGATCCTTTTCGTGTCTTTTTTATTTTTATAAACGTTAGACTTTATGTATAACATTTTTATTTTTTTAAACACTTATATATCTGCTCTCCGTTTTTAAAGAGAGTCGTCGATACGAAAATGAGTCTAATATGTGTTTAAACAATGTAAAACTGTTTGATTAGTCTTACCCGATTATCGAGAGACCCTTCGTGCTCGATATCCAACTGACGCTGACTTGATCCAGTGCAAAGTTACGTCGATCTGGTCTGGAGCTGTAAACGAATGTATATGAATATTAATATAAGTTACATAGCAGTTACATTCAATTATTTTGTGTGTAAAATACTTCAATACTCACTCGACGCTACTCGTTACCCACTACATCGGAGGAGGAAGAAGAGGAGGAGGAGGAGGTGGAGGAGGCTTCTCCTAGTACACCGCCACGCTGCTGTCGGTGCATCAGCAACTCTTCGTGTATTTTTTGAACTATAATAAACAAGTAGCTATCAATTATTTCTATCAAATCCGTGCAGCTGTTATGGAATGTAGTGATTTGAAACAAAGCCGATATTTACGTTGCCACTGCAGAGACTCGTTTTGCCTCGTGAAGTCTTGGATGGATTTCTTCGTCCGTCCCTCCTTTACGAAGCAAACTGCCCTCGCCAACAGCTCTGCCTTGCCGATCTAGAAGAAAAAGTAAAAAATAGTGAATTTTCACTTATGTTTTTACTGTGAGAATTATGGACTTGAATGTTAAAACTACTCACGTTAGGATTCACACGCATAGCCCTGGCTAGATCTTGGTGAGCGCGAGCCTCCTCGCTGCGTCGCTCGCGCTCGTAGCGAGCGTTGCGAGCTCGACGCTCCTCCTATTCAGAAAAAAATCAATTGAATAAAAGTTACAAATGGATATTTGACATAGAATTAATGTTACTATATACAACATTTACTAACAATCGTTAGCGGTGTCCGGTTACTGCCGACCGGACGCCCACGACGTCTACGTTCACAGCTTGTGGTGCTGTGAGCAGTGTGAGGGTCCTCCGGTTGCTGAAATGAACACAAACAATAAATTATAAACTATTCTCGACACAAAATAACCATAAATATATCGTAATCGCACAAAACTGAAATGTACAGTACATTTTCCGCTGTCGGATTCACCATTCTGTCTGTGTTCACACGAGTATACTGCAGCCTGCTCTAGTTACACTCAAAATTTCGCAACTGAACTACGTATACGCCCATCGTTGAGGGAGGGAGTAGGTGCACCGCCCAAGCGCACCTTTATCTATGTACATTCAGGTAGCCGACTTAAAATTTTTTGTTAATAGTTACAAAAAATTTGCGCAAAAGTTTTTTTCAATGTCTAAACAATTACATGAAACAAAGAAAACGACAATAATACGGTCTTTCACAGTATAGATAAGGTATTTTTTTTTTACTTTGTTTGGTTACCTACACTAAAAAAAATTATTTTACCACGCCGACAAGACGATTGGTCTTGTGTTTGTTTCAAGTTTTCTTAGACGTGTGAATCAGTGTATTTTTTATTTTATTTATACCTTTGACGATATTACTCACTACATTACTTTCATATTTGTGTGTTCATTTTAAATGTTACAAAGTACAGTTATGTTAATCGTTGTGTGTTACAAGTGTGTAGATGTCTTTTCAAATCTAACTAAAGCTCTACACGTGGTCGTCATCTTCGAACTGATTATTAATATGGAGCGTATAAGTGTAAGCTATTGATTAATCGGACAGTGTGTATAAAGATTATTGGGTATATGAGTAAAAAACTTCCTATTGAATTCGGTGAGAGCAGTGAGAATACTGATAGCAAATTATAAGCCTTCACGGATGAGTGCCATCCGCACACGCCAGTAATTCACTATCAGTGATTTTCACAGGTGTTCATAAGTTTTATCAATTATTTTCACAGATGAGACGTGGGACGTTCAATTCGATTGAACATGCAGTTTAAACTTGATTCGGTATGGCTAAGTGATTACGGGTTGGTTAACGTCACTAGCATAAAGGACTTGGGTGTAATTATATGTGATACATTGAATTTCACTCCAGACATTGACAGAAGCTTTTAAAAATTATATAAGGAAAAACTTTCAAACAAAAACATTAGGATACACAAGTCCCGTATCGCGGGGAACTTTATGTATACATATGTACATTAAAGGGACACAAAGAACACCCAGTCGCGGAGTAACAATTTGTGGATCACACAAATTGTTACGTGTGAAATATTATCAAAAGTTTGCCGGCTTTATGACCTGAAGCGTATATTGTAAGTATTTAACGTACGTATTAAACGCGGTTCCTTTTTTTTTAATCCTTAAAGCGATACAATTGTATAAGGATATCAAATGAAGGCTCACAAATATTGTATTGTTGCAAAAGTAAGTCAAAAACAAAAAAAAATGAACGTTAATAATATTGTAACTAGAAGAAAACGATGTGATATCGTTTAAAATGTATTCGGGACTCTCCTCCACAAAACAAAGAACTTCTAGCCAACAGCTCTGTTTTTGTGATCTGGAACCAAAAAAAAAGTAAAGATAGCTACATTTTTATTAAAATTTTCATAAACACATGTTTTCTAACTGCATCTGTTTGTTTTGTGCTGAAAAAGATCGAAATATATTTAAAACACACATCAAGCAAGACTATAAATTAAAAGGGTCATTGTAAACTAAAAAAAAATGTAATGTATCGCACGCACATGAGTATCGGATCTCCATTCACATCTTAAAATTATTGGACGCCCATCGTCTACAGTAAGACACAGCTATGAGTGTGTGTGTCTACATTGTAAAAGAGAAAGTGTGCAAATATAATAGCGGCGAACGGTTGTAGGTATTAAGGGTTGACTATTGATAACATTGTTTAATGGAAAACGTCACATATTTACAAATGTGACAAATTACTTCATTTATTCTTGAATAGGATCACTTTACAAAGTGTAATACGCGCTAATAAATTCATTTTGCTATTGAGGGTTGGCATGCTACTGTATCACACTTAAAAGCTAAAGCTTAAAATGAAATAAAACAATAGCAAATCACAAATATTCTTAGTTACTTAGAAATATTTGCATTACAAAAAGGACTTTGAGAAATAAACTAAATAAATACTTTCTATATAATTATTACAATGGTCTCATGTTAGTTTGCCAGCTAATGATTATTCACGTTATAAGATTTGCCATAAATGTTGTGCTAAGCCTTATAGCTTGAACATAATACTAAAATTGTTTGTCCCATATGTCATATGCATTTGAAGAGAATAAATGTTATCAGTAGTCAACCCGAAATAATTGTGTTCATTCACCACTGTTATGTTTGCACACCTGCACTGTCAGCTAGGCACTCACAGCTATGTCCTACTGTAGACGCAGAACGTTCAACATTATTAAAATGTGGAGTACGGATACAACGTCGAATTTCTAGGTGTCTTTCGCCTGTCCAAGCTCCAAAACCTTCGCTCGGGCATAATATTATAATAAAAGAAAATATACAATGTTTTACAGTGAGTTTCTAAAAAAATAACATTCATTGAAAACCAAAAACTAAGATATTAATTTTTTTTGTGAATATATTCAGATGAACTGCGCGGCAAGTTAATTTCGTGATGTTGACTCCCCTCCAGTACCTCTTCAACCGAGCCAGTAGCTAGCCGAGCGGAGTTTTTTCTATTATTTAAACTGGTGATATCTTTTGAATGGAATATCCGAATCGAATCATTTAAAAGGTGATGTTTATGAAGGTATTGAAGTAGTCTTAAATAATGATTTATTTATTTTGATAAGGATCAATACCTAGGTACGAATAAAGAGCCTTTTCTAGCGGTGGTTTATATTTTTTTTTTTTTTAATAAAAGGACGCTTATTGTGACGTAACTATAAAAGATAGAGACATGCTGTCGCTACATCGTTTATAGATAGTGATGTGTTCTGAAAAATTGTAATACATCATTTTGTTCTATTATTAATAGTTCTCGCAGCGCACGCGATTGAAGGAAGTTTTTTGTTAATTTTTTTACACCTTGTGTTAGATTATTCGAGTTTTAGTAAGCATCCCTAATTTTTTTGAAAATGAAACATAACCTATGTCACTTGAGAATAGTGTGGCTTACTGTGTGTGTGGGTGAAAGATTTTTTTAAATCCGTTCAGTGGCTTCGGAGCCTATTCATTTCAAACAAACAAACAAAAAATCAAACTTTTCCTCGTTATAATATTAGTATAGATAAACTAGTACAAAACATACCTATAGCTTACGGAAATGTATAAAGGTATTGAAGAAAAATCTAAACTAACTACAACTTAATTTTAATACGAGTGCACTGTTCAGCTCTACAGAGGCAACACTCAGTTAGTTTAAAAAAGTAACGTTATGCATCAACTGTTTAGAAAGAAACAAACAGATATGCTTCGCTTGTAAGCTGTTTTGACACACGTTATATACCTATTTAGGGCTACAGACGACCTCAACCTAGTTTGGGAACAAGACTCGGAGGAAGAAGTTGCACACTTCCTTGTGACACATCTACAATGTTTGGCAAAGCAGCGCCAAAGAAAAGTTGTAATCTTGTAAGTAGGCACTCGTAATTCTGAGCTTTTATAGTTTACGTGTAATTAAAGGTCAATATTAACCTTTAGAGGGTACAAAGATAAAAATGGCCATAGTCAATGTCAATGTAGATAATAATTTTTAAATCACGGCATTACACGTCTCATGAAGAGGTTATTTATAAACCATTCCCATTCCCTTAGATAGTGACAGAACTGATGTACCTATGAACTGTCTGTTTCTTAATTTGAAGTATGTCTGCCTAAGGACAGTGAAAAGAAATAATAATTGAAACAAAGTAGTTCCTTACGTTAATGTTTATTTGAAGATAACAAACACCTTAAAACGAAGTCAAATATGTACATATAAATTACTAATAGTTAAAAACCATGACTATAGTAGATTCAAATCTTTACATTAAATTTACAAAAATAAACTGGTCCATCATGGTTTAGCTTCTGTTGGTAAACCGTTGTTGATTGTATCTGCAACAAAAAAAAGAGTGCATGATTAATACTGTTCCTATGTATTATATTACACAATATTAAACATTATACAATTTAATTGAGTTTAATTTTTCATGTGACTTCTACTCTGTAAAAGTACACGAATCACCATATATCAATCTACGAGCACGTCTATGCAAAAATTATGCCTTTCTAAAGTGTTTTCGATGATCCTTTTCGTGTCTTTTTTATTTTTATAAACGTTAGACTTTATGTATAACATTTTTATTTTTTTAAACACTTATATATCTGCTCTCCGTTTTTAAAGAGAGTCGTCGATACGAAAATGAGTCTAATATGTGTTTAAACAATGTAAAACTGTTTGATTAGTCTCACCCGATTATCGAGAGACCCTTCGTGCTCGATATCCAATTGACGCTGACTTGATCCAGTGCAAAGTTACGTCGATCTGGTCTGGAGCTGTAAACGAATGTATATGAATATTAATATAAGTTACATAGCAGTTACATTCAATTATTTTGTGTGTAAAATACTTCAATACTCACTCGACGCTACTCGTTACCCACTACATCGGAGGAGGAAGAAGAGGAGGAGGAGGAGGTGGAGGAGGCTTCTCCTAGTACACCGCCACGCTGCTGTCGGTGCATCAGCAACTCTTCGTGTATTTTTTGAACTATAATAAACAAGTAGCTATCAATTATTTCTATCAAATCCGTGCAGCTGTTATGGAATGTAGTGATTTGAAACAAAGCCGATATTTACGTTGCCACTGCAGAGACTCGTTTTGCCTCGTGAAGTCTTGGATGGATTTCTTCGTCCGTTCCTCCTTCACGAAGCAAACTGCCCTCGCCAACAGCTCTGCCTTGCCGATCTAGAAGAAAAAGTAAAAAATAGTGAATTTTCACTTATGTTTTTACTGTGAGAATTATGGACTTGAATGTTAAAACTACTCACGTTAGGATTCACACGCATAGCCCTGGCTAGATCTTGGTGAGCGCGAGCCTCCTCGCTGCGTCGCTCGCGCTCGTAGCGAGCGTTGCGAGCTCGACGCTCCTCCTATTCAGAAAAAAATCAATTGAATAAAAGTTACAAATGGATATTTGACATAGAATTAATGTTACTATATACAACATTTACTAACAATCGTTAGCGGTGTCCGGTTACTGCCGACCGGACGCCCACGACGTCTACGTTCACAGCTTGTGGTGCTGTGAGCAGTGTGAGGGTCCTCCGGTTGCTGAAATGAACACAAACAATAAATTATAAACTATTCTCGACACAAAATAACCATAAATATATCGTAATCGCACAAAACTGAAATGTACAGTACATTTTCCGCTGTCGGATTCACCATTCTGTCTGTGTTCACACGAGTATACTGCAGCCTGCTCTAGTTACACTCAAAATTTCGCAACTGAACTGCGTATACGCCCATCGTTGAGGGAGGGAGTAGGTGCACCGCCCAAGCGCACCTTTATCTATGTACATTCAGGTAGCCGACTTAAAATTTTTTGTTAATAGTTACAAAAAATTTGCGCAAAAGTTTTTTTCAATGTCTAAACAATTACATGAAACAAAGAAAACGACAATAATACGGTCTTTCACAGTATAGATAAGGTATTTTTTTTTTACTTTGTTTGGTTACCTACACTAAAAAAAATTATTTTACCACGCCGACAAGACGATTGGTCTTGTGTTTGTTTCAAGTTTTCTTAGGCGTGTGAATCAGTGTATTTTTTATTTTATTTATACCTTTGACGATATTACTCACTACATTACTTTCATATTTGTGTGTTCATTTTAAATGTTACAAAGTACAGTTATGTTAATCGTTGTGTGTTACAAGTGTGTAGATGTCTTTTCAAATCTAACTAAAGCTCTACACGTGGTCGTCATCTTCGAACTGATTATTAATATGGAGCGTATAAGTGTAAGCTATTGATTAATCGGACAGTGTGTATAAAGATTATTGGGTATATGAGTAAAAAACTTCCTATTGAATTCGGTGAGAGCAGTGAGAATACTGATAGCAAATTATAAGCCTTCACGGATGAGTGCCATCCGCACACGCCAGTAATTCACTATCAGTGATTTTCACAGGTGTTCATAAGTTTTATCAATTATTTTCACAGATGAGACGTGGGACGTTCAATTCGATTGAACATGCAGTTTAAACTTGATTCGGTATGGCTAAGTGATTACGGGTTGGTTAACGTCACTAGCATAAAGGACTTGGGTGTAATTATATGTGATACATTGAATTTCACTCCAGACATTGACAGAAGCTTTTAAAAATTATATAAGGAAAAATTTTTTAAAAAAAAACATTAGGATACACAAGTCCCGTATCGCGGGGAACTTTATGTACACATATGTACATTAAAGGGACACAAAGAACACCCAGTCTCGGAGTAACAATTTGTGGATCACACAAATTGTTACGTGTGAAATATTATCAAAAGTTTGCCGGCTTTATGACCTGAAGCGTATATTGTAAGTATTTAACGTACGTATTAAACGCGGTTCCTTTTTTTTTTTAATCCTTAAAGCGATACAATTGTATAAGGATATCAAATGAAGGCTCACAAATATTGTATTGTTGCAAAAGTAAGTCAAAAACAAAAAAAAATGAACGTTAATAATATTGTAACTAGAAGAAAACGATGTGATATCGTTTAAAATGTATTCGGGCCTCTCCTCCACAAAACAAAGAACTTCTAGCCAACAGCTCTGTTTTTGTGATCTGGAACCAAAAAAAAAGTAAAGATAGCTACATTTTTATTAAAATTTTCATAAACACATGTTTTCTAACTGCATCTGTTTGTTTTGTGCTGAAAAAGATCGAAATATATTTAAAACACACATCAAGCAAGACTATAAATTAAAAGGGTCATTGTAAACTAAAAAAAAATGTAATGTATCGCACGCACATGAGTATCGGATCTCCATTCACATCTTAAAATTATTGGACGCCCATCGTCTACAGTAAGACACAGCTATGAGTGTGTGTGTCTACATTGTAAAAGAGAAAGTGTGCAAATATAATAGCGGCGAACGGTTGTAGGTATTAAGGGTTGACTATTGATAACATTGTTTAATGGAAAACGTCACATATTTACAAATGTGACAAATTACTTCATTTATTGTTGAATAGGATCACTTTACAAAGTGTAATACGCGCTAATAAATTCATTTTGCTATTGAGGGTTGGCATGCTACTGTATCACACTTAAAAGCTAAAGCTTAAAATGAAATAAAACAATAGCAAATCACAAATATTCTTAGTTACTTAGAAATATTTGCATTACAAAAAGGACTTTGAGAAATAAACTAAATAAATACTTTCTATATAATTATTACAATGGTCTCATGTTAGTTTGCCAGCTAATGATTATTCACGTTATAAGATTTGCCATAAATGTTGTGCTAAGCCTTATAGCTTGAACATAATACTAAAATTGTTTGTCCCATATGTCATATGCATTTGAAGAGAATAAATGTTATCAGTAGTCAACCCGAAATAATTGTGTTCATTCACCACTGTTATGTTTGCACACCTGCACTGTCAGCTAGGCACTCACAGCTATGTCCTACTGTAGACGCAGAACGTTCAACATTATTAAAATGTGGAGTACGGATACAACGTCGAATTTCTAGGTGTCTTTCGCCTGTCCAAGCTCCAAAACCTTCGCTCGGGCATAATATTATAATAAAAGAAAATATACAATGTTTTACAGTGAGTTTCTAAAAAAATAACATTCATTGAAAACCAAAAACTAAGATATTAATTTTTTTTTGTGAATATATTCAGATGAACTGCGCGGCAAGTTAATTTCGTGATGTTGACTCCCCTCCAGTACCTCTTCAACCGAGCCAGTAGCTAGCCGAGCGGAGTTTTTTCTATTATTTAAACTGGTGATATCTTTTGAATGGAATATCCGAATCGAATCATTTAAAAGGTGATGTTTATGAAGGTATTGAAGTAGTCTTAAATAATGATTTATTTATTTTGATAAGGATCAATACCTAGGTACGAATAAAGAGCCTTTTCTAGCGGTGGTTTATATTTTATTTTTTTTTAATAAAAGGACGCTTATTGTGACGTAACTATAAAAGATAGAGACATGCTGTCGCTACATCGTTTATAGATAGTGATGTGTTCTGAAAAATTGTAATACATCATTTTGTTCTATCATTAATAGTTCTCGCAGCGCACGCGATTGAAGGAAGTTTTTTGTTAATTTTTTTACACCTTGTGTTAGATTATTCGAGTTTTAGTAAGCATCCCTAATTTTTTTGAAAATGAAACATAACCTTTGTCACTTGAGAATAGTGTGGCTTACTGTGTGTGTGGGTGAAAGATTTTTTTAAATCCGTTCAGTGGCTTCGGAGCCTATTCATTTCAAACAAACAAACAAAAAATCAAACTTTTCCTCGTTATAATATTAGTATAGATAAACTAGTACAAAACATACCTATAGCTTACGGAAATGTATAAAGGTACTGAAGAAAAATCTAAACTAACTACAACTTAATTTTAATACGAGTGCACTGTTCAGCTCTACAGAGGCAACACTCAGTTAGTTTAAAAAAGTAACGTTATGCATCAACTGTTTAGAAAGAAACAAACAGATATGCTTCGCTTGTAAGCTGTTTTGACACACGTTATATACCTATTTAGGGCTACAGACGACCTCAACCTAGTTTGGGAACAAGACTCGGAGGAAGAAGTTGCACACTTCCTTGTGACACATCTACAATGTTTGGCAAAGCAGCGCCAAAGAAAAGTTGTAATCTTGTAAGTAGGCACTCGTAATTCTGAGCTTTTATAGTTTACGTGTAATTAAAGGTCAATATTAACCTTTAGAGGGTACAAAGATAAAAATGGCCATAGTCAATGTCAATGTAGATAATAATTTTTAAATCACGGCATTACACGTCTCATGAAGAGGTTATTTATAAACCATTCCCATTCCCTTAGATAGTGACAGAACTGATGTACCTATGAACTGTCTGTTTCTTAATTTGAAGTATGTCTGCCTAAGGACAGTGAAAAGAAATAATAATTGAAACAAAGTAGTTCCTTACGTTAATGTTTATTTGAAGATAACAAACACCTTAAAACGAAGTCAAATATGTACATATAAATTACTAATAGTTAAAAACCATGACTATAGTAGATTCAAATCTTTACATTAAATTTACAAAAATAAACTGGTCCATCATGGTTTAGCTTCTGTTGGTAAACCGTTGTTGATTGTATCTGCAACAAAAAAAAGAGTGCATGATTAATACTGTTCCTATGTATTATATTACACAATATTAAACATTATACAATTTAATTGAGTTTAATTTTTCATGTGACTTCTACTCTGTAAAAGTACACGAATCACCATATATCAATCTACGAGCACGTCTATGCAAAAATTATGCCTTTCTAAAGTGTTTTCGATGATCCTTTTCGTGTCTTTTTTATTTTTATAAACGTTAGACTTTATGTATAACATTTTTATTTTTTTAAACACTTATATATCTGCTCTCCGTTTTTAAAGAGAGTCGTCGATACGAAAATGAGTCTAATATGTGTTTAAACAATGTAAAACTGTTTGATTAGTCTTACCCGATTATCGAGAGACCCTTCGTGCTCGATATCCAATTGACGCTGACTTGATCCAGTGCAAAGTTACGTCGATCTGGTCTGGAGCTGTAAACGAATGTATATGAATATTAATATAAGTTACATAGCAGTTACATTCAATTATTTTGTGTGTAAAATACTTCAATACTCACTCGACGCTACTCGTTACCCACTACATCGGAGGAGGAAGAAGAGGAGGAGGAGGAGGTGGAGGAGGCTTCTCCTAGTACACCGCCACGCTGCTGTCGGTGCATCAGCAACTCTTCGTGTATTTTTTGAACTATAATAAACAAGTAGCTATCAATTATTTCTATCAAATCCGTGCAGCTGTTATGGAATGTAGTGATTTGAAACAAAGCCGATATTTACGTTGCCACTGCAGAGACTCGTTTTGCCTCGTGAAGTCTTGGATGGATTTCTTCGTCCGTTCCTCCTTCACGAAGCAAACTGCCCTCGCCAACAGCTCTGCCTTGCCGATCTAGAAGAAAAAGTAAAAAATAGTGAATTTTCACTTATGTTTTTACTGTGAGAATTATGGACTTGAATGTTAAAACTACTCACGTTAGGATTCACACGCATAGCCCTGGCTAGATCTTGGTGAGCGCGAGCCTCCTCGCTGCGTCGCTCGCGCTCGTAGCGAGCGTTGCGAGCTCGACGCTCCTCCTATTCAGAAAAAAATCAATTGAATAAAAGTTACAAATGGATATTTGACATAGAATTAATGTTACTATATACAACATTTACTAACAATCGTTAGCGGTGTCCGGTTACTGCCGACCGGACGCCCACGACGTCTACGTTCACAGCTTGTGGTGCTGTGAGCAGTGTGAGGGTCCTCCGGTTGCTGAAATGAACACAAACAATAAATTATAAACTATTCTCGACACAAAATAACCATAAATATATCGTAATCGCACAAAACTGAAATGTACAGTACATTTTCCGCTGTCGGATTCACCATTCTGTCTGTGTTCACACGAGTATACTGCAGCCTGCTCTAGTTACACTCAAAATTTCGCAACTGAACTGCGTATACGCCCATCGTTGAGGGAGGGAGTAGGTGCACCGCCCAAGCGCACCTTTATCTATGTACATTCAGGTAGCCGACTTAAAATTTTTTGTTAATAGTTACAAAAAATTTGCGCAAAAGTTTTTTTCAATGTCTAAACAATTACATGAAACAAAGAAAACGACAATAATACGGTCTTTCACAGTATAGATAAGGTATTTTTTTTTTACTTTGTTTGGTTACCTACACTAAAAAAAATTATTTTACCACGCCGACAAGACGATTGGTCTTGTGTTTGTTTCAAGTTTTCTTAGGCGTGTGAATCAGTGTATTTTTTATTTTATTTATACCTTTGACGATATTACTCACTACATTACTTTCATATTTGTGTGTTCATTTTAAATGTTACAAAGTACAGTTATGTTAATCGTTGTGTGTTACAAGTGTGTAGATGTCTTTTCAAATCTAACTAAAGCTCTACACGTGGTCGTCATCTTCGAACTGATTATTATTATGGAGCGTATAAGTGTAAGCGTTACTTCGTGTAAATTAATCGGACAGTGTGTATAAAGATTATTGGGTATATGAGTAAAAAACTTCCTATTGAATTCGGTGAGAGCAGTGAGAATACTGATAGCAAATTATAAGCCTTCACGGATGAGTGCCATCCGCACACGCCAGTAATTCACTATCAGTGATTTTCACAGGTGTTCATAAGTTTTATCAATTATTTTCACAGATGAGACGTGGGACGTTCAATTCGATTGAACATGCAGTTTAAACTTGATTCGGTATGGCTAAGTGATTACGGGTTGGTTAACGTCACTAGCATAAAGGACTTGGGTGTAATTATATGTGATACATTGAATTTAACTCCAGACATTGACAGAAGCTTTTAAAAATTATATAAGGAAAAACTTTCAAACAAAAACATTAGGATACACAAGTCCCGTATCGCGGGGAACTTTATGTACACATATGTACATTAAAGGGACACAAAGAACACCCAGTCTCGGAGTAACAATTTGTGGATCACACAAATTGTTACGTGTGAAATATTATCAAAAGTTTGCCGGCTTTATGACCTGAAGCGTATATTGTAAGTATTTAACGTACGTATTAAACGCGGTTCCTTTTTTTTTTTAATCCTTAAAGCGATACAATTGTATAAGGATATCAAATGAAGGCTCACAAATATTGTATTGTTGCAAAAGTAAGTCAAAAACAAAAAAAAATGAACGTTAATAATATTGTAACTAGAAGAAAACGATGTGATATCGTTTAAAATGTATTCGGGCCTCTCCTCCACAAAACAAAGAACTTCTAGCCAACAGCTCTGTTTTTGTGATCTGGAACCAAAAAAAAAGTAAAGATAGCTACATTTTTATTAAAATTTTCATAAACACATGTTTTCTAACTGCATCTGTTTGTTTTGTGCTAAAAAAGATCGAAATATATTTAAAACACACATCAAGCAAGACTATAAATTAAAAGGGTCATTGTAAACTAAAAAAAAATGTAATGTATCGCACGCACATGAGTATCGGATCTCCATTCACATCTTAAAATTATTGGACGCCCATCGTCTACAGTAAGACACAGCTATGAGTGATTGAGACATTGTAAAAGAGAAAGTGTGCAAATATAATAGCGGCGAACGGTTGTAGGTATTAAGGGTTGACTATTGATAACATTGTTTAATGGAAAACGTCACATATTTACAAATGTGACAAATTACTTCATTTATTCTTGGATAGGATCACTTTACAAAGTGTACTACGCGCCAATAAATTCATTTTGCTATTGAGGGTTGGCATGCTACTGTATCACACTTAAAAGCTAAAGCTTAAAATGAAATAAAACAATAGCAAATCACAAATATTCTTAGTTACTTAGAAATATTTGCATTACAAAAAGGACTTTGAGAAATAAACTAAATAAATACTTTCTATATAATTATTACAATGGTCTCATGTTAGTTTGCCAGCTAATGATTATTCACGTTATAAGATTTGCCATAAATGTTGTGCTAAGCCTTATAGCTTGAACATAATACTAAAATTGTTTGTCCCATATGTCATATGCATTTGAAGAGAATAAATGTTATCAGTAGTCAACCCGAAATAATTGTGTTCATTCACCACTGTTATGTTTGCACACCTGCACTGTCAGCTAGGCACTCACAGCTATGTCCTACTGTAGACGCAGAACGTTCAACATTATTAAAATGTGGAGTACGGATACAACGTCGAATTTCTAGGTGTCTTTCGCCTGTCCAAGCTCCAAAACCTTCGCTCGGGCATAATATTATAATAAAAGAAAATATACAATGTTTTACAGTGAGTTTCTAAAAAAATAACATTCATTGAAAACCAAAAACTAAGATATTAATTTTTTTTTGTGAATATATTCAGATGAACTGCGCGGCAAGTTAATTTCGTGATGTTGACTCCCCTCCAGTACCTCTTCAACCGAGCCAGTAGCTAGCCGAGCGGAGTTTTTTCTATTATTTAAACTGGTGATATCTTTTGAATGGAATATCCGAATCGAATCATTTAAAAGGTGATGTTTATGAAGGTATTGAAGTAGTCTTAAATAATGATTTATTTATTTTGATAAGGATCAATACCTAGGTACGAATAAAGAGCCTTTTCTAGCGGTGGTTTATATTTTATTTTTTTTTAATAAAAGGACGCTTATTGTGACGTAACTATAAAAGATAGAGACATGCTGTCGCTACATCGTTTATAGATAGTGATGTGTTCTGAAAAATTGTAATACATCATTTTGTTCTATCATTAATAGTTCTCGCAGCGCACGCGATTGAAGGAAGTTTTTTGTTAATTTTTTTACACCTTGTGTTAGATTATTCGAGTTTTAGTAAGCATCCCTAATTTTTTTGAAAATGAAACATAACCTATGTCACTTGAGAATAGTGTGGCTTACTGTGTGTGTGGGTGAAAGATTTTTTTAAATCCGTTCAGTGGCTTCGGAGCCTATTAATTTCAAACAAACAAACAAAAAATCAAACTTTTCCTCGTTATAATATTAGTATAGATAAACTAGTACAAAACATACCTATAGCTTACGGAAATGTATAAAGGTACTGAAGAAAAATCTAAACTAACTACAACTTAATTTTAATACGAGTGCACTGTTCAGCTCTACAGAGGCAACACTCAGTTAGTTTAAAAAAGTAACGTTATGCATCAACTGTTTAGAAAGAAACAAACAGATATGCTTCGCTTGTAAGCTGTTTTGACACACGTTATATACCTATTTAGGGCTACAGACGACCTCAACCTAGTTTGGGAACAAGACTCGGAGGAAGAAGTTGCACACTTCCTTGTGACACATCTACAATGTTTGGCAAAGCAGCGCCAAAGAAAAGTTGTAATCTTGTAAGTAGGCACTCGTAATTCTGAGCTTTTATAGTTTACGTGTAATTAAAGGTCAATATTAACCTTTAGAGGGTACAAAGATAAAAATGGCCATAGTCAATGTCAATGTAGATAATAATTTTTAAATCACGGCATTACACGTCTCATGAAGAGGTTATTTATAAACCATTCCCATTCCCTTAGATAGTGACAGAACTGATGTACCTATGAACTGTCTGTTTCTTAATTTGAAGTATGTCTGCCTAAGGACAGTGAAAAGAAATAATAATTGAAACAAAGTAGTTCCTTACGTTAATGTTTATTTGAAGATAACAAACACCTTAAAACGAAGTCAAATATGTACATATAAATTACTAATAGTTAAAAACCATGACTATAGTAGATTCAAATCTTTACATTAAATTTACAAAAATAAACTGGTCCATCATGGTTTAGCTTCTGTTGGTAAACCGTTGTTGATTGTATCTGCAACAAAAAAAAGAGTGCATGATTAATACTGTTCCTATGTATTATATTACACAATATTAAACATTATACAATTTAATTGAGTTTAATTTTTCATGTGACTTCTACTCTGTAAAAGTACACGAATCACCATATATCAATCTACGAGCACGTCTATGCAAAAATTATGCCTTTCTAAAGTGTTTTCGATGATCCTTTTCGTGTCTTTTTTATTTTTATAAACGTTAGACTTTATGTATAACATTTTTATTTTTTTAAACACTTATATATCTGCTCTCCGTTTTTAAAGAGAGTCGTCGATACGAAAATGAGTCTAATATGTGTTTAAACAATGTAAAACTGTTTGATTAGTCTTACCCGATTATCGAGAGACCCTTCGTGCTCGATATCCAATTGACGCTGACTTGATCCAGTGCAAAGTTACGTCGATCTGGTCTGGAGCTGTAAACGAATGTATATGAATATTAATATAAGTTACATAGCAGTTACATTCAATTATTTTGTGTGTAAAATACTTCAATACTCACTCGACGCTACTCGTTACCCACTACATCGGAGGAGGAAGAAGAGGAGGAGGAGGAGGTGGAGGAGGCTTCTCCTAGTACACCGCCACGCTGCTGTCGGTGCATCAGCAACTCTTCGTGTATTTTTTGAACTATAATAAACAAGTAGCTATCAATTATTTCTATCAAATCCGTGCAGCTGTTATGGAATGTAGTGATTTGAAACAAAGCCGATATTTACGTTGCCACTGCAGAGACTCGTTTTGCCTCGTGAAGTCTTGGATGGATTTCTTCGTCCGTTCCTCCTTCACGAAGCAAACTGCCCTCGCCAACAGCTCTGCCTTGCCGATCTAGAAGAAAAAGTAAAAAATAGTGAATTTTCACTTATGTTTTTACTGTGAGAATTATGGACTTGAATGTTAAAACTACTCACGTTAGGATTCACACGCATAGCCCTGGCTAGATCTTGGTGAGCGCGAGCCTCCTCGCTGCGTCGCTCGCGCTCGTAGCGAGCGTTGCGAGCTCGACGCTCCTCCTATTCAGAAAAAAATCAATTGAATAAAAGTTACAAATGGATATTTGACATAGAATTAATGTTACTATATACAACATTTACTAACAATCGTTAGCGGTGTCCGGTTACTGCCGACCGGACGCCCACGACGTCTACGTTCACAGCTTGTGGTGCTGTGAGCAGTGTGAGGGTCCTCCGGTTGCTGAAATGAACACAAACAATAAATTATAAACTATTCTCGACACAAAATAACCATAAATATATCGTAATCGCACAAAACTGAAATGTACAGTACATTTTCCGCTGTCGGATTCACCATTCTGTCTGTGTTCACACGAGTATACTGCAGCCTGCTCTAGTTACACTCAAAATTTCGCAACTGAACTGCGTATACGCCCATCGTTGAGGGAGGGAGTAGGTGCACCGCCCAAGCGCACCTTTATCTATGTACATTCAGGTAGCCGACTTAAAATTTTTTGTTAATAGTTACAAAAAATTTGCGCAAAAGTTTTTTTCAATGTCTAAACAATTACATGAAACAAAGAAAACGACAATAATACGGTCTTTCACAGTATAGATAAGGTATTTTTTTTTTACTTTGTTTGGTTACCTACACTAAAAAAAATTATTTTACCACGCCGACAAGACGATTGGTCTTGTGTTTGTTTCAAGTTTTCTTAGGCGTGTGAATCAGTGTATTTTTTATTTTATTTATACCTTTGACGATATTACTCACTACATTACTTTCATATTTGTGTGTTCATTTTAAATGTTACAAAGTACAGTTATGTTAATCGTTGTGTGTTACAAGTGTGTAGATGTCTTTTCAAATCTAACTAAAGCTCTACACGTGGTCGTCATCTTCGAACTGATTATTATTATGGAGCGTATAAGTGTAAGCGTTACTTCGTGTAAATTAATCGGACAGTGTGTATAAAGATTATTGGGTATATGAGTAAAAAACTTCCTATTGAATTCGGTGAGAGCAGTGAGAATACTGATAGCAAATTATAAGCCTTCACGGATGAGTGCCATCCGCACACGCCAGTAATTCACTATCAGTGATTTTCACAGGTGTTCATAAGTTTTATCAATTATTTTCACAGATGAGACGTGGGACGTTCAATTCGATTGAACATGCAGTTTAAACTTGATTCGGTATGGCTAAGTGATTACGGGTTGGTTAACGTCACTAGCATAAAGGACTTGGGTGTAATTATATGTGATACATTGAATTTAACTCCAGACATTGACAGAAGCTTTTAAAAATTATATAAGGAAAAACTTTCAAACATAAACATTAGGATACACAAGTCCCGTATCGCGGGGAACTTTATGTACACATATGTACATTAAAGGGACACAAAGAACACCCAGTCTCGGAGTAACAATTTGTGGATCACACAAATTGTTACGTGTGAAATATTATCAAAAGTTTGCCGGCTTTATGACCTGAAGCGTATATTGTAAGTATTTAACGTACGTATTAAACGCGGTTCCTTTTTTTTTTTAATCCTTAAAGCGATACAATTGTATAAGGATATCAAATGAAGGCTCACAAATATTGTATTGTTGCAAAAGTAAGTCAAAAACAAAAAAAAATGAACGTTAATAATATTGTAACTAGAAGAAAACGATGTGATATCGTTTAAAATGTATTCGGGCCTCTCCTCCACAAAACAAAGAACTTCTAGCCAACAGCTCTGTTTTTGTGATCTGGAACCAAAAAAAAAGTAAAGATAGCTACATTTTTATTAAAATTTTCATAAACACATGTTTTCTAACTGCATCTGTTTGTTTTGTGCTGAAAAAGATCGAAATATATTTAAAACACACATCAAGCAAGACTATAAATTAAAAGGGTCATTGTAAACTAAAAAAAAATGTAATGTATCGCACGCACATGAGTATCGGATCTCCATTCACATCTTAAAATTATTGGACGCCCATCGTCTACAGTAAGACACAGCTATGAGTGATTGAGACATTGTAAAAGAGAAAGTGTGCAAATATAATAGCGGCGAACGGTTGTAGGTATTAAGGGTTGACTATTGATAACATTGTTTAATGGAAAACGTCACATATTTACAAATGTGACAAATTACTTCATTTATTCTTGGATAGGATCACTTTACAAAGTGTACTACGCGCCAATAAATTCATTTTGCTATTGAGAGTTGGCATGCTACTGTATCACACTTAAAAGCTAAAGCTTAAAATGAAATAAAACAATAGCAAATCACAAATATTCTTAGTTACTTAGAAATATTTGCATTACAAAAAGGACTTTGAGAAATAAACTAAATAAATACTTTCTATATAATTATTACAATGGTCTCATGTTAGTTTGCCAGCTAATGATTATTCACGTTATAAGATTTGCCATAAATGTTGTGCTAAGCCTTATAGCTTGAACATAATACTAAAATTGTTTGTCCCATATGTCATATGCATTTGAAGAGAATAAATGTTATCAGTAGTCAACCCGAAATAATTGTGTTCATTCACCACTGTTATGTTTGCACACCTGCACTGTCAGCTAGGCACTCACAGCTATGTCCTACTGTAGACGCAGAACGTTCAACATTATTAAAATGTGGAGTACGGATACAACGTCGAATTTCTAGGTGTCTTTCGCCTGTCCAAGCTCCAAAACCTCGTATCCACCCTGTGTAAAGCAAAAATATTCCATACTAGCAGCCCATCCCGGCTTCGCTCGGGCATAATATTATAATAAAAGAAAATATACAATGTTTTACAGTGAGTTTCTAAAAAAATAACATTCATTGAAAACCAAAAACTAAGATATTAATTTTTTTTTGTGAATATATTCAGATGAACTGCGCGGCAAGTTAATTTCGTGATGTTGACTCCCCTCCAGTACCTCTTCAACCGAGCCAGTAGCTAGCCGAGCGGAGTTTTTTCTATTATTTAAACTGGTGATATCTTTTGAATGGAATATCCGAATCGAATCATTTAAAAGGTGATGTTTATGAAGGTATTGAAGTAGTCTTAAATAATGATTTATTTATTTTGATAAGGATCAATACCTAGGTACGAATAAAGAGCCTTTTCTAGCGGTGGTTTATATTTTATTTTTTTTTAATAAAAGGACGCTTATTGTGACGTAACTATAAAAGATAGAGACATGCTGTCGCTACATCGTTTATAGATAGTGATGTGTTCTGAAAAATTGTAATACATCATTTTGTTCTATCATTAATAGTTCTCGCAGCGCACGCGATTGAAGGAAGTTTTTTGTTAATTTTTTTACACCTTGTGTTAGATTATTCGAGTTTTAGTAAGCATCCCTAATTTTTTTGAAAATGAAACATAACCTTTGTCACTTGAGAATAGTGTGGCTTACTGTGTGTGTGGGTGAAAGATTTTTTTAAATCCGTTCAGTGGCTTCGGAGCCTATTCATTTCAAACAAACAAACAAAAAATCAAACTTTTCCTCGTTATAATATTAGTATAGATAAACTAGTACAAAACATACCTATAGCTTACGGAAATGTATAAAGGTACTGAAGAAAAATCTAAACTAACTACAACTTAATTTTAATACGAGTGCACTGTTCAGCTCTACAGAGGCAACACTCAGTTAGTTTAAAAAAGTAACGTTATGCATCAACTGTTTAGAAAGAAACAAACAGATATGCTTCGCTTGTAAGCTGTTTTGACACACGTTATATACCTATTTAGGGCTACAGACGACCTCAACCTAGTTTGGGAACAAGACTCGGAGGAAGAAGTTGCACACTTCCTTGTGACACATCTACAATGTTTGGCAAAGCAGCGCCAAAGAAAAGTTGTAATCTTGTAAGTAGGCACTCGTAATTCTGAGCTTTTATAGTTTACGTGTAATTAAAGGTCAATATTAACCTTTAGAGGGTACAAAGATAAAAATGGCCATAGTCAATGTCAATGTAGATAATAATTTTTAAATCACGGCATTACACGTCTCATGAAGAGGTTATTTATAAACCATTCCCATTCCCTTAGATAGTGACAGAACTGATGTACCTATGAACTGTCTGTTTCTTAATTTGAAGTATGTCTGCCTAAGGACAGTGAAAAGAAATAATAATTGAAACAAAGTAGTTCCTTACGTTAATGTTTATTTGAAGATAACAAACACCTTAAAACGAAGTCAAATATGTACATATAAATTACTAATAGTTAAAAACCATGACTATAGTAGATTCAAATCTTTACATTAAATTTACAAAAATAAACTGGTCCATCATGGTTTAGCTTCTGTTGGTAAACCGTTGTTGATTGTATCTGCAACAAAAAAAAGAGTGCATGATTAATACTGTTCCTATGTATTATATTACACAATATTAAACATTATACAATTTAATTGAGTTTAATTTTTCATGTGACTTCTACTCTGTAAAAGTACACGAATCACCATATATCAATCTACGAGCACGTCTATGCAAAAATTATGCCTTTCTAAAGTGTTTTCGATGATCCTTTTCGTGTCTTTTTTATTTTTATAAACGTTAGACTTTATGTATAACATTTTTATTTTTTTAAACACTTATATATCTGCTCTCCGTTTTTAAAGAGAGTCGTCGATACGAAAATGAGTCTAATATGTGTTTAAACAATGTAAAACTGTTTGATTAGTCTTACCCGATTATCGAGAGACCCTTCGTGCTCGATATCCAATTGACGCTGACTTGATCCAGTGCAAAGTTACGTCGATCTGGTCTGGAGCTGTAAACGAATGTATATGAATATTAATATAAGTTACATAGCAGTTACATTCAATTATTTTGTGTGTAAAATACTTCAATACTCACTCGACGCTACTCGTTACCCACTACATCGGAGGAGGAAGAAGAGGAGGAGGAGGAGGTGGAGGAGGCTTCTCCTAGTACACCGCCACGCTGCTGTCGGTGCATCAGCAACTCTTCGTGTATTTTTTGAACTATAATAAACAAGTAGCTATCAATTATTTCTATCAAATCCGTGCAGCTGTTATGGAATGTAGTGATTTGAAACAAAGCCGATATTTACGTTGCCACTGCAGAGACTCGTTTTGCCTCGTGAAGTCTTGGATGGATTTCTTCGTCCGTTCCTCCTTCACGAAGCAAACTGCCCTCGCCAACAGCTCTGCCTTGCCGATCTAGAAGAAAAAGTAAAAAATAGTGAATTTTCACTTATGTTTTTACTGTGAGAATTATGGACTTGAATGTTAAAACTACTCACGTTAGGATTCACACGCATAGCCCTGGCTAGATCTTGGTGAGCGCGAGCCTCCTCGCTGCGTCGCTCGCGCTCGTAGCGAGCGTTGCGAGCTCGACGCTCCTCCTATTCAGAAAAAAATCAATTGAATAAAAGTTACAAATGGATATTTGACATAGAATTAATGTTACTATATACAACATTTACTAACAATCGTTAGCGGTGTCCGGTTACTGCCGACCGGACGCCCACGACGTCTACGTTCACAGCTTGTGGTGCTGTGAGCAGTGTGAGGGTCCTCCGGTTGCTGAAATGAACACAAACAATAAATTATAAACTATTCTCGACACAAAATAACCATAAATATATCGTAATCGCACAAAACTGAAATGTACAGTACATTTTCCGCTGTCGGATTCACCATTCTGTCTGTGTTCACACGAGTATACTGCAGCCTGCTCTAGTTACACTCAAAATTTCGCAACTGAACTGCGTATACGCCCATCGTTGAGGGAGGGAGTAGGTGCACCGCCCAAGCGCACCTTTATCTATGTACATTCAGGTAGCCGACTTAAAATTTTTTGTTAATAGTTACAAAAAATTTGCGCAAAAGTTTTTTTCAATGTCTAAACAATTACATGAAACAAAGAAAACGACAATAATACGGTCTTTCACAGTATAGATAAGGTATTTTTTTTTTACTTTGTTTGGTTACCTACACTAAAAAAAATTATTTTACCACGCCGACAAGACGATTGGTCTTGTGTTTGTTTCAAGTTTTCTTAGGCGTGTGAATCAGTGTATTTTTTATTTTATTTATACCTTTGACGATATTACTCACTACATTACTTTCATATTTGTGTGTTCATTTTAAATGTTACAAAGTACAGTTATGTTAATCGTTGTGTGTTACAAGTGTGTAGATGTCTTTTCAAATCTAACTAAAGCTCTACACGTGGTCGTCATCTTCGAACTGATTATTATTATGGAGCGTATAAGTGTAAGCGTTACTTCGTGTAAATTAATCGGACAGTGTGTATAAAGATTATTGGGTATATGAGTAAAAAACTTCCTATTGAATTCGGTGAGAGCAGTGAGAATACTGATAGCAAATTATAAGCCTTCACGGATGAGTGCCATCCGCACACGCCAGTAATTCACTATCAGTGATTTTCACAGGTGTTCATAAGTTTTATCAATTATTTTCACAGATGAGACGTGGGACGTTCAATTCGATTGAACATGCAGTTTAAACTTGATTCGGTATGGCTAAGTGATTACGGGTTGGTTAACGTCACTAGCATAAAGGACTTGGGTGTAATTATATGTGATACATTGAATTTAACTCCAGACATTGACAGAAGCTTTTAAAAATTATATAAGGAAAAACTTTCAAACAAAAACATTAGGATACACAAGTCCCGTATCGTGGGGAACTTTATGTACACATATGTACATTAAAGGGACACAAAGAACACCCAGTCTCGGAGTAACAATTTGTGGATCACACAAATTGTTACGTGTGAAATATTATCAAAAGTTTGCCGGCTTTATGACCTGAAGCGTATATTGTAAGTATTTAACGTACGTATTAAACGCGGTTCCTTTTTTTTTTTAATCCTTAAAGCGATACAATTGTATAAGGATATCAAATGAAGGCTCACAAATATTGTATTGTTGCAAAAGTAAGTCAAAAACAAAAAAAAATGAACGTTAATAATATTGTAACTAGAAGAAAACGATGTGATATCGTTTAAAATGTATTCGGGCCTCTCCTCCACAAAACAAAGAACTTCTAGACAACAGCTCTGTTTTTGTGATCTGGAACCAAAAAAAAAGTAAAGATAGCTACATTTTTATTAAAATTTTCATAAACACATGTTTTCTAACTGCATCTGTTTGTTTTGTGCTGAAAAAGATCGAAATATATTTAAAACACACATCAAGCAAGACTATAAATTAAAAGGGTCATTGTAAACTAAAAAAAAAATGTAATGTATCGCACGCACATGAGTATCGGATCTCCATTCACATCTTAAAATTATTGGACGCCCATCGTCTACAGTAAGACACAGCTATGAGTGATTGAGACATTGTAAAAGAGAAAGTGTGCAAATATAATAGCGGCGAACGGTTGTAGGTATTAAGGGTTGACTATTGATAACATTGTTTAATGGAAAACGTCACATATTTACAAATGTGACAAATTACTTCATTTATTCTTGGATAGGATCACTTTACAAAGTGTACTACGCGCCAATAAATTCATTTTGCTATTGAGAGTTGGCATGCTACTGTATCACACTTAAAAGCTAAAGCTTAAAATGAAATAAAACAATAGCAAATCACAAATATTCTTAGTTACTTAGAAATATTTGCATTACAAAAAGGACTTTGAGAAATAAACTAAATAAATACTTTCTATATAATTATTACAATGGTCTCATGTTAGTTTGCCAGCTAATGATTATTCACGTTATAAGATTTGCCATAAATGTTGTGCTAAGCCTTATAGCTTGAACATAATACTAAAATTGTTTGTCCCATATGTCATATGCATTTGAAGAGAATAAATGTTATCAGTAGTCAACCCGAAATAATTGTGTTCATTCACCACTGTTATGTTTGCACACCTGCACTGTCAGCTAGGCACTCACAGCTATGTCCTACTGTAGACGCAGAACGTTCAACATTATTAAAATGTGGAGTACGGATACAACGTCGAATTTCTAGGTGTCTTTCGCCTGTCCAAGCTCCAAAACCTCGTATCCACCCTGTGTAAAGCAAAAATATTCCATACTAGCAGCCCATCCCGGCTTCGCTCGGGCATAATATTATAATAAAAGAAAATATACAATGTTTTACAGTGAGTTTCTAAAAAAATAACATTCATTGAAAACCAAAAACTAAGATATTAATTTTTTTTTGTGAATATATTCAGATGAACTGCGCGGCAAGTTAATTTCGTGATGTTGACTCCCCTCCAGTACCTCTTCAACCGAGCCAGTAGCTAGCCGAGCGGAGTTTTTTCTATTATTTAAACTGGTGATATCTTTTGAATGGAATATCCGAATCGAATCATTTAAAAGGTGATGTTTATGAAGGTATTGAAGTAGTCTTAAATAATGATTTATTTATTTTGATAAGGATCAATACCTAGGTACGAATAAAGAGCCTTTTCTAGCGGTGGTTTATATTTTATTTTTTTTTAATAAAAGGACGCTTATTGTGACGTAACTATAAAAGATAGAGACATGCTGTCGCTACATCGTTTATAGATAGTGATGTGTTCTGAAAAATTGTAATACATCATTTTGTTCTATCATTAATAGTTCTCGCAGCGCACGCGATTGAAGGAAGTTTTTTGTTAATTTTTTTACACCTTGTGTTAGATTATTCGAGTTTTAGTAAGCATCCCTAATTTTTTTGAAAATGAAACATAACCTTTGTCACTTGAGAATAGTGTGGCTTACTGTGTGTGTGGGTGAAAGATTTTTTTAAATCCGTTCAGTGGCTTCGGAGCCTATTCATTTCAAACAAACAAACAAAAAATCAAACTTTTCCTCGTTATAATATTAGTATAGATAAACTAGTACAAAACATACCTATAGCTTACGGAAATGTATAAAGGTACTGAAGAAAAATCTAAACTAACTACAACTTAATTTTAATACGAGTGCACTGTTCAGCTCTACAGAGGCAACACTCAGTTAGTTTAAAAAAGTAACGTTATGCATCAACTGTTTAGAAAGAAACAAACAGATATGCTTCGCTTGTAAGCTGTTTTGACACACGTTATATACCTATTTAGGGCTACAGACGACCTCAACCTAGTTTGGGAACAAGACTCGGAGGAAGAAGTTGCACACTTCCTTGTGACACATCTACAATGTTTGGCAAAGCAGCGCCAAAGAAAAGTTGTAATCTTGTAAGTAGGCACTCGTAATTCTGAGCTTTTATAGTTTACGTGTAATTAAAGGTCAATATTAACCTTTAGAGGGTACAAAGATAAAAATGGCCATAGTCAATGTCAATGTAGATAATAATTTTTAAATCACGGCATTACACGTCTCATGAAGAGGTTATTTATAAACCATTCCCATTCCCTTAGATAGTGACAGAACTGATGTACCTATGAACTGTCTGTTTCTTAATTTGAAGTATGTCTGCCTAAGGACAGTGAAAAGAAATAATAATTGAAACAAAGTAGTTCCTTACGTTAATGTTTATTTGAAGATAACAAACACCTTAAAACGAAGTCAAATATGTACATATAAATTACTAATAGTTAAAAACCATGACTATAGTAGATTCAAATCTTTACATTAAATTTACAAAAATAAACTGGTCCATCATGGTTTAGCTTCTGTTGGTAAACCGTTGTTGATTGTATCTGCAACAAAAAAAAGAGTGCATGATTAATACTGTTCCTATGTATTATATTACACAATATTAAACATTATACAATTTAATTGAGTTTAATTTTTCATGTGACTTCTACTCTGTAAAAGTACACGAATCACCATATATCAATCTACGAGCACGTCTATGCAAAAATTATGCCTTTCTAAAGTGTTTTCGATGATCCTTTTCGTGTCTTTTTTATTTTTATAAACGTTAGACTTTATGTATAACATTTTTATTTTTTTAAACACTTATATATCTGCTCTCCGTTTTTAAAGAGAGTCGTCGATACGAAAATGAGTCTAATATGTGTTTAAACAATGTAAAACTGTTTGATTAGTCTTACCCGATTATCGAGAGACCCTTCGTGCTCGATATCCAATTGACGCTGACTTGATCCAGTGCAAAGTTACGTCGATCTGGTCTGGAGCTGTAAACGAATGTATATGAATATTAATATAAGTTACATAGCAGTTACATTCAATTATTTTGTGTGTAAAATACTTCAATACTCACTCGACGCTACTCGTTACCCACTACATCGGAGGAGGAAGAAGAGGAGGAGGAGGAGGTGGAGGAGGCTTCTCCTAGTACACCGCCACGCTGCTGTCGGTGCATCAGCAACTCTTCGTGTATTTTTTGAACTATAATAAACAAGTAGCTATCAATTATTTCTATCAAATCCGTGCAGCTGTTATGGAATGTAGTGATTTGAAACAAAGCCGATATTTACGTTGCCACTGCAGAGACTCGTTTTGCCTCGTGAAGTCTTGGATGGATTTCTTCGTCCGTTCCTCCTTCACGAAGCAAACTGCCCTCGCCAACAGCTCTGCCTTGCCGATCTAGAAGAAAAAGTAAAAAATAGTGAATTTTCACTTATGTTTTTACTGTGAGAATTATGGACTTGAATGTTAAAACTACTCACGTTAGGATTCACACGCATAGCCCTGGCTAGATCTTGGTGAGCGCGAGCCTCCTCGCTGCGTCGCTCGCGCTCGTAGCGAGCGTTGCGAGCTCGACGCTCCTCCTATTCAGAAAAAAATCAATTGAATAAAAGTTACAAATGGATATTTGACATAGAATTAATGTTACTATATACAACATTTACTAACAATCGTTAGCGGTGTCCGGTTACTGCCGACCGGACGCCCACGACGTCTACGTTCACAGCTTGTGGTGCTGTGAGCAGTGTGAGGGTCCTCCGGTTGCTGAAATGAACACAAACAATAAATTATAAACTATTCTCGACACAAAATAACCATAAATATATCGTAATCGCACAAAACTGAAATGTACAGTACATTTTCCGCTGTCGGATTCACCATTCTGTCTGTGTTCACACGAGTATACTGCAGCCTGCTCTAGTTACACTCAAAATTTCGCAACTGAACTGCGTATACGCCCATCGTTGAGGGAGGGAGTAGGTGCACCGCCCAAGCGCACCTTTATCTATGTACATTCAGGTAGCCGACTTAAAATTTTTTGTTAATAGTTACAAAAAATTTGCGCAAAAGTTTTTTTCAATGTCTAAACAATTACATGAAACAAAGAAAACGACAATAATACGGTCTTTCACAGTATAGATAAGGTATTTTTTTTTTACTTTGTTTGGTTACCTACACTAAAAAAAATTATTTTACCACGCCGACAAGACGATTGGTCTTGTGTTTGTTTCAAGTTTTCTTAGGCGTGTGAATCAGTGTATTTTTTATTTTATTTATACCTTTGACGATATTACTCACTACATTACTTTCATATTTGTGTGTTCATTTTAAATGTTACAAAGTACAGTTATGTTAATCGTTGTGTGTTACAAGTGTGTAGATGTCTTTTCAAATCTAACTAAAGCTCTACACGTGGTCGTCATCTTCGAACTGATTATTATTATGGAGCGTATAAGTGTAAGCGTTACTTCGTGTAAATTAATCGGACAGTGTGTATAAAGATTATTGGGTATATGAGTAAAAAACTTCCTATTGAATTCGGTGAGAGCAGTGAGAATACTGATAGCAAATTATAAGCCTTCACGGATGAGTGCCATCCGCACACGCCAGTAATTCACTATCAGTGATTTTCACAGGTGTTCATAAGTTTTATCAATTATTTTCACAGATGAGACGTGGGACGTTCAATTCGATTGAACATGCAGTTTAAACTTGATTCGGTATGGCTAAGTGATTACGGGTTGGTTAACGTCACTAGCATAAAGGACTTGGGTGTAATTATATGTGATACATTGAATTTAACTCCAGACATTGACAGAAGCTTTTAAAAATTATATAAGGAAAAACTTTCAAACAAAAACATTAGGATACACAAGTCCCGTATCGCGGGGAACTTTATGTACACATATGTACATTAAAGGGACACAAAGAACACCCAGTCTCGGAGTAACAATTTGTGGATCACACAAATTGTTACGTGTGAAATATTATCAAAAGTTTGCCGGCTTTATGACCTGAAGCGTATATTGTAAGTATTTAACGTACGTATTAAACGCGGTTCCTTTTTTTTTTTAATCCTTAAAGCGATACAATTGTATAAGGATATCAAATGAAGGCTCACAAATATTGTATTGTTGCAAAAGTAAGTCAAAAACAAAAAAAAATGAACGTTAATAATATTGTAACTAGAAGAAAACGATGTGATATCGTTTAAAATGTATTCGGGCCTCTCCTCCACAAAACAAAGAACTTCTAGCCAACAGCTCTGTTTTTGTGATCTGGAACCAAAAAAAAAGTAAAGATAGCTACATTTTTATTAAAATTTTCATAAACACATGTTTTCTAACTGCATCTGTTTGTTTTGTGCTGAAAAAGATCGAAATATATTTAAAACACACATCAAGCAAGACTATAAATTAAAAGGGTCATTGTAAACTAAAAAAAAATGTAATGTATCGCACGCACATGAGTATCGGATCTCCATTCACATCTTAAAATTATTGGACGCCCATCGTCTACAGTAAGACACAGCTATGAGTGATTGAGACATTGTAAAAGAGAAAGTGTGCAAATATAATAGCGGCGAACGGTTGTAGGTATTAAGGGTTGACTATTGATAACATTGTTTAATGGAAAACGTCACATATTTACAAATGTGACAAATTACTTCATTTATTCTTGGATAGGATCACTTTACAAAGTGTACTACGCGCCAATAAATTCATTTTGCTATTGAGAGTTGGCATGCTACTGTATCACACTTAAAAGCTAAAGCTTAAAATGAAATAAAACAATAGCAAATCACAAATATTCTTAGTTACTTAGAAATATTTGCATTACAAAAAGGACTTTGAGAAATAAACTAAATAAATACTTTCTATATAATTATTACAATGGTCTCATGTTAGTTTGCCAGCTAATGATTATTCACGTTATAAGATTTGCCATAAATGTTGTGCTAAGCCTTATAGCTTGAACATAATACTAAAATTGTTTGTCCCATATGTCATATGCATTTGAAGAGAATAAATGTTATCCACAATAATACCCGAAATAATTGTGTTCATTCACCACTGTTATGTTTGCACACCTGCACTGTCAGCTAGGCACTCACAGCTATGTCCTACTGTAGACGCAGAACGTTCAACATTATTAAAATGTGGAGTACGGATACAACGTCGAATTTCTAGGTGTCTTTCGCCTGTCCAAGCTCCAAAACCTTCGCTCGGGCATAATATTATAATAAAAGAAAATATACAATGTTTTACAGTGAGTTTCTAAAAAAATAACATTCATTGAAAACCAAAAACTAAGATATTAATTTTTTTTTGTGAATATATTCAGATGAACTGCGCGGCAAGTTAATTTCGTGATGTTGACTCCCCTCCAGTACCTCTTCAACCGAGCCAGTAGCTAGCCGAGCGGAGTTTTTTCTATTATTTAAACTGGTGATATCTTTTGAATGGAATATCCGAATCGAATCATTTAAAAGGTGATGTTTATGAAGGTATTGAAGTAGTCTTAAATAATGATTTATTTATTTTGATAAGGATCAATACCTAGGTACGAATAAAGAGCCTTTTCTAGCGGTGGTTTATATTTTATTTTTTTTTAATAAAAGGACGCTTATTGTGACGTAACTATAAAAGATAGAGACATGCTGTCGCTACATCGTTTATAGATAGTGATGTGTTCTGAAAAATTGTAATACATCATTTTGTTCTATCATTAATAGTTCTCGCAGCGCACGCGATTGAAGGAAGTTTTTTGTTAATTTTTTTACACCTTGTGTTAGATTATTCGAGTTTTAGTAAGCATCCCTAATTTTTTTGAAAATGAAACATAACCTATGTCACTTGAGAATAGTGTGGCTTACTGTGTGTGTGGGTGAAAGATTTTTTTAAATCCGTTCAGTGGCTTCGGAGCCTATTCATTTCAAACAAACAAACAAAAAATCAAACTTTTCCTCGTTATAATATTAGTATAGATAAACTAGTACAAAACATACCTATAGCTTACGGAAATGTATAAAGGTACTGAAGAAAAATCTAAACTAACTACAACTTAATTTTAATACGAGTGCACTGTTCAGCTCTACAGAGGCAACACTCAGTTAGTTTAAAAAAGTAACGTTATGCATCAACTGTTTAGAAAGAAACAAACAGATATGCTTCGCTTGTAAGCTGTTTTGACACACGTTATATACCTATTTAGGGCTACAGACGACCTCAACCTAGTTTGGGAACAAGACTCGGAGGAAGAAGTTGCACACTTCCTTGTGACACATCTACAATGTTTGGCAAAGCAGCGCCAAAGAAAAGTTGTAATCTTGTAAGTAGGCACTCGTAATTCTGAGCTTTTATAGTTTACGTGTAATTAAAGGTCAATATTAACCTTTAGAGGGTACAAAGATAAAAATGGCCATAGTCAATGTCAATGTAGATAATAATTTTTAAATCACGGCATTACACGTCTCATGAAGAGGTTATTTATAAACCATTCCCATTCCCTTAGATAGTGACAGAACTGATGTACCTATGAACTGTCTGTTTCTTAATTTGAAGTATGTCTGCCTAAGGACAGTGAAAAGAAATAATAATTGAAACAAAGTAGTTCCTTACGTTAATGTTTATTTGAAGATAACAAACACCTTAAAACGAAGTCAAATATGTACATATAAATTACTAATAGTTAAAAACCATGACTATAGTAGATTCAAATCTTTACATTAAATTTACAAAAATAAACTGGTCCATCATGGTTTAGCTTCTGTTGGTAAACCGTTGTTGATTGTATCTGCAACAAAAAAAAGAGTGCATGATTAATACTGTTCCTATGTATTATATTACACAATATTAAACATTATACAATTTAATTGAGTTTAATTTTTCATGTGACTTCTACTCTGTAAAAGTACACGAATCACCATATATCAATCTACGAGCACGTCTATGCAAAAATTATGCCTTTCTAAAGTGTTTTCGATGATCCTTTTCGTGTCTTTTTTATTTTTATAAACGTTAGACTTTATGTATAACATTTTTATTTTTTTAAACACTTATATATCTGCTCTCCGTTTTTAAAGAGAGTCGTCGATACGAAAATGAGTCTAATATGTGTTTAAACAATGTAAAACTGTTTGATTAGTCTTACCCGATTATCGAGAGACCCTTCGTGCTCGATATCCAATTGACGCTGACTTGATCCAGTGCAAAGTTACGTCGATCTGGTCTGGAGCTGTAAACGAATGTATATGAATATTAATATAAGTTACATAGCAGTTACATTCAATTATTTTGTGTGTAAAATACTTCAATACTCACTCGACGCTACTCGTTACCCACTACATCGGAGGAGGAAGAAGAGGAGGAGGAGGAGGTGGAGGAGGCTTCTCCTAGTACACCGCCACGCTGCTGTCGGTGCATCAGCAACTCTTCGTGTATTTTTTGAACTATAATAAACAAGTAGCTATCAATTATTTCTATCAAATCCGTGCAGCTGTTATGGAATGTAGTGATTTGAAACAAAGCCGATATTTACGTTGCCACTGCAGAGACTCGTTTTGCCTCGTGAAGTCTTGGATGGATTTCTTCGTCCGTTCCTCCTTCACGAAGCAAACTGCCCTCGCCAACAGCTCTGCCTTGCCGATCTAGAAGAAAAAGTAAAAAATAGTGAATTTTCACTTATGTTTTTACTGTGAGAATTATGGACTTGAATGTTAAAACTACTCACGTTAGGATTCACACGCATAGCCCTGGCTAGATCTTGGTGAGCGCGAGCCTCCTCGCTGCGTCGCTCGCGCTCGTAGCGAGCGTTGCGAGCTCGACGCTCCTCCTATTCAGAAAAAAATCAATTGAATAAAAGTTACAAATGGATATTTGACATAGAATTAATGTTACTATATACAACATTTACTAACAATCGTTAGCGGTGTCCGGTTACTGCCGACCGGACGCCCACGACGTCTACGTTCACAGCTTGTGGTGCTGTGAGCAGTGTGAGGGTCCTCCGGTTGCTGAAATGAACACAAACAATAAATTATAAACTATTCTCGACACAAAATAACCATAAATATATCGTAATCGCACAAAACTGAAATGTACAGTACATTTTCCGCTGTCGGATTCACCATTCTGTCTGTGTTCACACGAGTATACTGCAGCCTGCTCTAGTTACACTCAAAATTTCGCAACTGAACTGCGTATACGCCCATCGTTGAGGGAGGGAGTAGGTGCACCGCCCAAGCGCACCTTTATCTATGTACATTCAGGTAGCCGACTTAAAATTTTTTGTTAATAGTTACAAAAAATTTGCGCAAAAGTTTTTTTCAATGTCTAAACAATTACATGAAACAAAGAAAACGACAATAATACGGTCTTTCACAGTATAGATAAGGTATTTTTTTTTTACTTTGTTTGGTTACCTACACTAAAAAAAATTATTTTACCACGCCGACAAGACGATTGGTCTTGTGTTTGTTTCAAGTTTTCTTAGGCGTGTGAATCAGTGTATTTTTTATTTTATTTATACCTTTGACGATATTACTCACTACATTACTTTCATATTTGTGTGTTCATTTTAAATGTTACAAAGTACAGTTATGTTAATCGTTGTGTGTTACAAGTGTGTAGATGTCTTTTCAAATCTAACTAAAGCTCTACACGTGGTCGTCATCTTCGAACTGATTATTATTATGGAGCGTATAAGTGTAAGCGTTACTTCGTGTAAATTAATCGGACAGTGTGTATAAAGATTATTGGGTATATGAGTAAAAAACTTCCTATTGAATTCGGTGAGAGCAGTGAGAATACTGATAGCAAATTATAAGCCTTCACGGATGAGTGCCATCCGCACACGCCAGTAATTCACTATCAGTGATTTTCACAGGTGTTCATAAGTTTTATCAATTATTTTCACAGATGAGACGTGGGACGTTCAATTCGATTGAACATGCAGTTTAAACTTGATTCGGTATGGCTAAGTGATTACGGGTTGGTTAACGTCACTAGCATAAAGGACTTGGGTGTAATTATATGTGATACATTGAATTTAACTCCAGACATTGACAGAAGCTTTTAAAAATTATATAAGGAAAAACTTTCAAACAAAAACATTAGGATACACAAGTCCCGTATCGCGGGGAACTTTATGTACACATATGTACATTAAAGGGACACAAAGAACACCCAGTCTCGGAGTAACAATTTGTGGATCACACAAATTGTTACGTGTGAAATATTATCAAAAGTTTGCCGGCTTTATGACCTGAAGCGTATATTGTAAGTATTTAACGTACGTATTAAACGCGGTTCCTTTTTTTTTTTAATCCTTAAAGCGATACAATTGTATAAGGATATCAAATGAAGGCTCACAAATATTGTATTGTTGCAAAAGTAAGTCAAAAACAAAAAAAAATGAACGTTAATAATATTGTAACTAGAAGAAAACGATGTGATATCGTTTAAAATGTATTCGGGCCTCTCCTCCACAAAACAAAGAACTTCTAGCCAACAGCTCTGTTTTTGTGATCTGGAACCAAAAAAAAAGTAAAGATAGCTACATTTTTATTAAAATTTTCATAAACACATGTTTTCTAACTGCATCTGTTTGTTTTGTGCTGAAAAAGATCGAAATATATTTAAAACACACATCAAGCAAGACTATAAATTAAAAGGGTCATTGTAAACTAAAAAAAAATGTAATGTATCGCACGCACATGAGTATCGGATCTCCATTCACATCTTAAAATTATTGGACGCCCATCGTCTACAGTAAGACACAGCTATGAGTGATTGAGACATTGTAAAAGAGAAAGTGTGCAAATATAATAGCGGCGAACGGTTGTAGGTATTAAGGGTTGACTATTGATAACATTGTTTAATGGAAAACGTCACATATTTACAAATGTGACAAATTACTTCATTTATTCTTGGATAGGATCACTTTACAAAGTGTACTACGCGCCAATAAATTCATTTTGCTATTGAGAGTTGGCATGCTACTGTATCACACTTAAAAGCTAAAGCTTAAAATGAAATAAAACAATAGCAAATCACAAATATTCTTAGTTACTTAGAAATATTTGCATTACAAAAAGGACTTTGAGAAATAAACTAAATAAATACTTTCTATATAATTATTACAATGGTCTCATGTTAGTTTGCCAGCTAATGATTATTCACGTTATAAGATTTGCCATAAATGTTGTGCTAAGCCTTATAGCTTGAACATAATACTAAAATTGTTTGTCCCATATGTCATATGCATTTGAAGAGAATAAATGTTATCAGTAGTCAACCCGAAATAATTGTGTTCATTCACCACTGTTATGTTTGCACACCTGCACTGTCAGCTAGGCACTCACAGCTATGTCCTACTGTAGACGCAGAACGTTCAACATTATTAAAATGTGGAGTACGGATACAACGTCGAATTTCTAGGTGTCTTTCGCCTGTCCAAGCTCCAAAACCTTCGCTCGGGCATAATATTATAATAAAAGAAAATATACAATGTTTTACAGTGAGTTTCTAAAAAAATAACATTCATTGAAAACCAAAAACTAAGATATTAATTTTTTTTTGTGAATATATTCAGATGAACTGCGCGGCAAGTTAATTTCGTGATGTTGACTCCCCTCCAGTACCTCTTCAACCGAGCCAGTAGCTAGCCGAGCGGAGTTTTTTCTATTATTTAAACTGGTGATATCTTTTGAATGGAATATCCGAATCGAATCATTTAAAAGGTGATGTTTATGAAGGTATTGAAGTAGTCTTAAATAATGATTTATTTATTTTGATAAGGATCAATACCTAGGTACGAATAAAGAGCCTTTTCTAGCGGTGGTTTATATTTTATTTTTTTTTAATAAAAGGACGCTTATTGTGACGTAACTATAAAAGATAGAGACATGCTGTCGCTACATCGTTTATAGATAGTGATGTGTTCTGAAAAATTGTAATACATCATTTTGTTCTATCATTAATAGTTCTCGCAGCGCACGCGATTGAAGGAAGTTTTTTGTTAATTTTTTTACACCTTGTGTTAGATTATTCGAGTTTTAGTAAGCATCCCTAATTTTTTTGAAAATGAAACATAACCTATGTCACTTGAGAATAGTGTGGCTTACTGTGTGTGTGGGTGAAAGATTTTTTTAAATCCGTTCAGTGGCTTCGGAGCCTATTAATTTCAAACAAACAAACAAAAAATCAAACTTTTCCTCGTTATAATATTAGTATAGATAAACTAGTACAAAACATACCTATAGCTTACGGAAATGTATAAAGGTACTGAAGAAAAATCTAAACTAACTACAACTTAATTTTAATACGAGTGCACTGTTCAGCTCTACAGAGGCAACACTCAGTTAGTTTAAAAAAGTAACGTTATGCATCAACTGTTTAGAAAGAAACAAACAGATATGCTTCGCTTGTAAGCTGTTTTGACACACGTTATATACCTATTTAGGGCTACAGACGACCTCAACCTAGTTTGGGAACAAGACTCGGAGGAAGAAGTTGCACACTTCCTTGTGACACATCTACAATGTTTGGCAAAGCAGCGCCAAAGAAAAGTTGTAATCTTGTAAGTAGGCACTCGTAATTCTGAGCTTTTATAGTTTACGTGTAATTAAAGGTCAATATTAACCTTTAGAGGGTACAAAGATAAAAATGGCCATAGTCAATGTCAATGTAGATAATAATTTTTAAATCACGGCATTACACGTCTCATGAAGAGGTTATTTATAAACCATTCCCATTCCCTTAGATAGTGACAGAACTGATGTACCTATGAACTGTCTGTTTCTTAATTTGAAGTATGTCTGCCTAAGGACAGTGAAAAGAAATAATAATTGAAACAAAGTAGTTCCTTACGTTAATGTTTATTTGAAGATAACAAACACCTTAAAACGAAGTCAAATATGTACATATAAATTACTAATAGTTAAAAACCATGACTATAGTAGATTCAAATCTTTACATTAAATTTACAAAAATAAACTGGTCCATCATGGTTTAGCTTCTGTTGGTAAACCGTTGTTGATTGTATCTGCAACAAAAAAAAGAGTGCATGATTAATACTGTTCCTATGTATTATATTACACAATATTAAACATTATACAATTTAATTGAGTTTAATTTTTCATGTGACTTCTACTCTGTAAAAGTACACGAATCACCATATATCAATCTACGAGCACGTCTATGCAAAAATTATGCCTTTCTAAAGTGTTTTCGATGATCCTTTTCGTGTCTTTTTTATTTTTATAAACGTTAGACTTTATGTATAACATTTTTATTTTTTTAAACACTTATATATCTGCTCTCCGTTTTTAAAGAGAGTCGTCGATACGAAAATGAGTCTAATATGTGTTTAAACAATGTAAAACTGTTTGATTAGTCTTACCCGATTATCGAGAGACCCTTCGTGCTCGATATCCAATTGACGCTGACTTGATCCAGTGCAAAGTTACGTCGATCTGGTCTGGAGCTGTAAACGAATGTATATGAATATTAATATAAGTTACATAGCAGTTACATTCAATTATTTTGTGTGTAAAATACTTCAATACTCACTCGACGCTACTCGTTACCCACTACATCGGAGGAGGAAGAAGAGGAGGAGGAGGAGGTGGAGGAGGCTTCTCCTAGTACACCGCCACGCTGCTGTCGGTGCATCAGCAACTCTTCGTGTATTTTTTGAACTATAATAAACAAGTAGCTATCAATTATTTCTATCAAATCCGTGCAGCTGTTATGGAATGTAGTGATTTGAAACAAAGCCGATATTTACGTTGCCACTGCAGAGACTCGTTTTGCCTCGTGAAGTCTTGGATGGATTTCTTCGTCCGTTCCTCCTTCACGAAGCAAACTGCCCTCGCCAACAGCTCTGCCTTGCCGATCTAGAAGAAAAAGTAAAAAATAGTGAATTTTCACTTATGTTTTTACTGTGAGAATTATGGACTTGAATGTTAAAACTACTCACGTTAGGATTCACACGCATAGCCCTGGCTAGATCTTGGTGAGCGCGAGCCTCCTCGCTGCGTCGCTCGCGCTCGTAGCGAGCGTTGCGAGCTCGACGCTCCTCCTATTCAGAAAAAAATCAATTGAATAAAAGTTACAAATGGATATTTGACATAGAATTAATGTTACTATATACAACATTTACTAACAATCGTTAGCGGTGTCCGGTTACTGCCGACCGGACGCCCACGACGTCTACGTTCACAGCTTGTGGTGCTGTGAGCAGTGTGAGGGTCCTCCGGTTGCTGAAATGAACACAAACAATAAATTATAAACTATTCTCGACACAAAATAACCATAAATATATCGTAATCGCACAAAACTGAAATGTACAGTACATTTTCCGCTGTCGGATTCACCATTCTGTCTGTGTTCACACGAGTATACTGCAGCCTGCTCTAGTTACACTCAAAATTTCGCAACTGAACTGCGTATACGCCCATCGTTGAGGGAGGGAGTAGGTGCACCGCCCAAGCGCACCTTTATCTATGTACATTCAGGTAGCCGACTTAAAATTTTTTGTTAATAGTTACAAAAAATTTGCGCAAAAGTTTTTTTCAATGTCTAAACAATTACATGAAACAAAGAAAACGACAATAATACGGTCTTTCACAGTATAGATAAGGTATTTTTTTTTTACTTTGTTTGGTTACCTACACTAAAAAAAATTATTTTACCACGCCGACAAGACGATTGGTCTTGTGTTTGTTTCAAGTTTTCTTAGGCGTGTGAATCAGTGTATTTTTTATTTTATTTATACCTTTGACGATATTACTCACTACATTACTTTCATATTTGTGTGTTCATTTTAAATGTTACAAAGTACAGTTATGTTAATCGTTGTGTGTTACAAGTGTGTAGATGTCTTTTCAAATCTAACTAAAGCTCTACACGTGGTCGTCATCTTCGAACTGATTATTATTCTTTCTTTCTTTCTTTCTTTTTTAAAAGACAACGCCCGCATTAGGAATAAATCCTGTGTCGCGAGGGACTTTACAAACATACAAGAAACGGACACAAAGAACACCCAGACTCAGAACAACAATTTGTGGATCACACAAAGTGTTGTCCCATGTAGGATTTGAACCCACAACACTCAGCGAAGTGGAGAGCGGCGACGCGACCGCTTAAACCACTAGGCCAATCGTGCAGTCGTTATTATTATGGAGCGTATAAGTGTAAGCGTTACTTCGTGTAAATTAATCGGACAGTGTGTATAAAGATTATTGGGTATATGAGTAAAAAACTTCCTATTGAATTCGGTGAGAGCAGTGAGAATACTGATAGCAAATTATAAGCCTTCACGGATGAGTGCCATCCGCACACGCCAGTAATTCACTATCAGTGATTTTCACAGGTGTTCATAAGTTTTATCAATTATTTTCACAGATGAGACGTGGGACGTTCAATTCGATTGAACATGCAGTTTAAACTTGATTCGGTATGGCTAAGTGATTACGGGTTGGTTAACGTCACTAGCATAAAGGACTTGGGTGTAATTATATGTGATACATTGAATTTAACTCCAGACATTGACAGAAGCTTTTAAAAATTATATAAGGAAAAACTTTCAAACAAAAACATTAGGATACACAAGTCCCGTATCGCGGGGAACTTTATGTACACATATGTACATTAAAGGGACACAAAGAACACCCAGTCTCGGAGTAACAATTTGTGGATCACACAAATTGTTACGTGTGAAATATTATCAAAAGTTTGCCGGCTTTATGACCTGAAGCGTATATTGTAAGTATTTAACGTACGTATTAAACGCGGTTCCTTTTTTTTTTTAATCCTTAAAGCGATACAATTGTATAAGGATATCAAATGAAGGCTCACAAATATTGTATTGTTGCAAAAGTAAGTCAAAAACAAAAAAAAATGAACGTTAATAATATTGTAACTAGAAGAAAACGATGTGATATCGTTTAAAATGTATTCGGGCCTCTCCTCCACAAAACAAAGAACTTCTAGCCAACAGCTCTGTTTTTGTGATCTGGAACCAAAAAAAAAGTAAAGATAGCTACATTTTTATTAAAATTTTCATAAACACATGTTTTCTAACTGCATCTGTTTGTTTTGTGCTGAAAAAGATCGAAATATATTTAAAACACACATCAAGCAAGACTATAAATTAAAAGGGTCATTGTAAACTAAAAAAAAATGTAATGTATCGCACGCACATGAGTATCGGATCTCCATTCACATCTTAAAATTATTGGACGCCCATCGTCTACAGTAAGACACAGCTATGAGTGATTGAGACATTGTAAAAGAGAAAGTGTGCAAATATAATAGCGGCGAACGGTTGTAGGTATTAAGGGTTGACTATTGATAACATTGTTTAATGGAAAACGTCACATATTTACAAATGTGACAAATTACTTCATTTATTCTTGGATAGGATCACTTTACAAAGTGTACTACGCGCCAATAAATTCATTTTGCTATTGAGAGTTGGCATGCTACTGTATCACACTTAAAAGCTAAAGCTTAAAATGAAATAAAACAATAGCAAATCACAAATATTCTTAGTTACTTAGAAATATTTGCATTACAAAAAGGACTTTGAGAAATAAACTAAATAAATACTTTCTATATAATTATTACAATGGTCTCATGTTAGTTTGCCAGCTAATGATTATTCACGTTATAAGATTTGCCATAAATGTTGTGCTAAGCCTTATAGCTTGAACATAATACTAAAATTGTTTGTCCCATATGTCATATGCATTTGAAGAGAATAAATGTTATCAGTAGTCAACCCGAAATAATTGTGTTCATTCACCACTGTTATGTTTGCACACCTGCACTGTCAGCTAGGCACTCACAGCTATGTCCTACTGTAGACGCAGAACGTTCAACATTATTAAAATGTGGAGTACGGATACAACGTCGAATTTCTAGGTGTCTTTCGCCTGTCCAAGCTCCAAAACCTCGTATCCACCCTGTGTAAAGCAAAAATATTCCATACTAGCAGCCCATCCCGGCTTCGCTCGGGCATAATATTATAATAAAAGAAAATATACAATGTTTTACAGTGAGTTTCTAAAAAAATAACATTCATTGAAAACCAAAAACTAAGATATTAATTTTTTTTTGTGAATATATTCAGATGAACTGCGCGGCAAGTTAATTTCGTGATGTTGACTCCCCTCCAGTACCTCTTCAACCGAGCCAGTAGCTAGCCGAGCGGAGTTTTTTCTATTATTTAAACTGGTGATATCTTTTGAATGGAATATCCGAATCGAATCATTTAAAAGGTGATGTTTATGAAGGTATTGAAGTAGTCTTAAATAATGATTTATTTATTTTGATAAGGATCAATACCTAGGTACGAATAAAGAGCCTTTTCTAGCGGTGGTTTATATTTTATTTTTTTTTAATAAAAGGACGCTTATTGTGACGTAACTATAAAAGATAGAGACATGCTGTCGCTACATCGTTTATAGATAGTGATGTGTTCTGAAAAATTGTAATACATCATTTTGTTCTATCATTAATAGTTCTCGCAGCGCACGCGATTGAAGGAAGTTTTTTGTTAATTTTTTTACACCTTGTGTTAGATTATTCGAGTTTTAGTAAGCATCCCTAATTTTTTTGAAAATGAAACATAACCTTTGTCACTTGAGAATAGTGTGGCTTACTGTGTGTGTGGGTGAAAGATTTTTTTAAATCCGTTCAGTGGCTTCGGAGCCTATTCATTTCAAACAAACAAACAAAAAATCAAACTTTTCCTCGTTATAATATTAGTATAGATAAACTAGTACAAAACATACCTATAGCTTACGGAAATGTATAAAGGTACTGAAGAAAAATCTAAACTAACTACAACTTAATTTTAATACGAGTGCACTGTTCAGCTCTACAGAGGCAACACTCAGTTAGTTTAAAAAAGTAACGTTATGCATCAACTGTTTAGAAAGAAACAAACAGATATGCTTCGCTTGTAAGCTGTTTTGACACACGTTATATACCTATTTAGGGCTACAGACGACCTCAACCTAGTTTGGGAACAAGACTCGGAGGAAGAAGTTGCACACTTCCTTGTGACACATCTACAATGTTTGGCAAAGCAGCGCCAAAGAAAAGTTGTAATCTTGTAAGTAGGCACTCGTAATTCTGAGCTTTTATAGTTTACGTGTAATTAAAGGTCAATATTAACCTTTAGAGGGTACAAAGATAAAAATGGCCATAGTCAATGTCAATGTAGATAATAATTTTTAAATCACGGCATTACACGTCTCATGAAGAGGTTATTTATAAACCATTCCCATTCCCTTAGATAGTGACAGAACTGATGTACCTATGAACTGTCTGTTTCTTAATTTGAAGTATGTCTGCCTAAGGACAGTGAAAAGAAATAATAATTGAAACAAAGTAGTTCCTTACGTTAATGTTTATTTGAAGATAACAAACACCTTAAAACGAAGTCAAATATGTACATATAAATTACTAATAGTTAAAAACCATGACTATAGTAGATTCAAATCTTTACATTAAATTTACAAAAATAAACTGGTCCATCATGGTTTAGCTTCTGTTGGTAAACCGTTGTTGATTGTATCTGCAACAAAAAAAAGAGTGCATGATTAATACTGTTCCTATGTATTATATTACACAATATTAAACATTATACAATTTAATTGAGTTTAATTTTTCATGTGACTTCTACTCTGTAAAAGTACACGAATCACCATATATCAATCTACGAGCACGTCTATGCAAAAATTATGCCTTTCTAAAGTGTTTTCGATGATCCTTTTCGTGTCTTTTTTATTTTTATAAACGTTAGACTTTATGTATAACATTTTTATTTTTTTAAACACTTATATATCTGCTCTCCGTTTTTAAAGAGAGTCGTCGATACGAAAATGAGTCTAATATGTGTTTAAACAATGTAAAACTGTTTGATTAGTCTTACCCGATTATCGAGAGACCCTTCGTGCTCGATATCCAATTGACGCTGACTTGATCCAGTGCAAAGTTACGTCGATCTGGTCTGGAGCTGTAAACGAATGTATATGAATATTAATATAAGTTACATAGCAGTTACATTCAATTATTTTGTGTGTAAAATACTTCAATACTCACTCGACGCTACTCGTTACCCACTACATCGGAGGAGGAAGAAGAGGAGGAGGAGGAGGTGGAGGAGGCTTCTCCTAGTACACCGCCACGCTGCTGTCGGTGCATCAGCAACTCTTCGTGTATTTTTTGAACTATAATAAACAAGTAGCTATCAATTATTTCTATCAAATCCGTGCAGCTGTTATGGAATGTAGTGATTTGAAACAAAGCCGATATTTACGTTGCCACTGCAGAGACTCGTTTTGCCTCGTGAAGTCTTGGATGGATTTCTTCGTCCGTTCCTCCTTCACGAAGCAAACTGCCCTCGCCAACAGCTCTGCCTTGCCGATCTAGAAGAAAAAGTAAAAAATAGTGAATTTTCACTTATGTTTTTACTGTGAGAATTATGGACTTGAATGTTAAAACTACTCACGTTAGGATTCACACGCATAGCCCTGGCTAGATCTTGGTGAGCGCGAGCCTCCTCGCTGCGTCGCTCGCGCTCGTAGCGAGCGTTGCGAGCTCGACGCTCCTCCTATTCAGAAAAAAATCAATTGAATAAAAGTTACAAATGGATATTTGACATAGAATTAATGTTACTATATACAACATTTACTAACAATCGTTAGCGGTGTCCGGTTACTGCCGACCGGACGCCCACGACGTCTACGTTCACAGCTTGTGGTGCTGTGAGCAGTGTGAGGGTCCTCCGGTTGCTGAAATGAACACAAACAATAAATTATAAACTATTCTCGACACAAAATAACCATAAATATATCGTAATCGCACAAAACTGAAATGTACAGTACATTTTCCGCTGTCGGATTCACCATTCTGTCTGTGTTCACACGAGTATACTGCAGCCTGCTCTAGTTACACTCAAAATTTCGCAACTGAACTGCGTATACGCCCATCGTTGAGGGAGGGAGTAGGTGCACCGCCCAAGCGCACCTTTATCTATGTACATTCAGGTAGCCGACTTAAAATTTTTTGTTAATAGTTACAAAAAATTTGCGCAAAAGTTTTTTTCAATGTCTAAACAATTACATGAAACAAAGAAAACGACAATAATACGGTCTTTCACAGTATAGATAAGGTATTTTTTTTTTACTTTGTTTGGTTACCTACACTAAAAAAAATTATTTTACCACGCCGACAAGACGATTGGTCTTGTGTTTGTTTCAAGTTTTCTTAGGCGTGTGAATCAGTGTATTTTTTATTTTATTTATACCTTTGACGATATTACTCACTACATTACTTTCATATTTGTGTGTTCATTTTAAATGTTACAAAGTACAGTTATGTTAATCGTTGTGTGTTACAAGTGTGTAGATGTCTTTTCAAATCTAACTAAAGCTCTACACGTGGTCGTCATCTTCGAACTGATTATTATTATGGAGCGTATAAGTGTAAGCGTTACTTCGTGTAAATTAATCGGACAGTGTGTATAAAGATTATTGGGTATATGAGTAAAAAACTTCCTATTGAATTCGGTGAGAGCAGTGAGAATACTGATAGCAAATTATAAGCCTTCACGGATGAGTGCCATCCGCACACGCCAGTAATTCACTATCAGTGATTTTCACAGGTGTTCATAAGTTTTGTCAATTATTTTCACAGATGAGACGTGGGACGTTCAATTCGATTGAACATGCAGTTTAAACTTGATTCGGTATGGCTAAATGATTACGGGTTGGTTAACGTCACTAGCATAAAGGACTTGGGTGTAATTATATGTGATACATTGAATTTCACTCCAGACATTGACAGAAGCTTTTAAAAATTATATAAGGAAAAACTTTCAAACAAAAACATTAGGATACACAAGTCCCGTATCGCGGGGAACTTTATGTACACATATGTACATTAAAGGGACACAAAGAACACCCAGTCTCGGAGTAACAATTTGTGGATCACACAAATTGTTACGTGTGAAATATTATCAAAAGTTTGCCGGCTTTATGACCTGAAGCGTATATTGTAAGTATTTAACGTACGTATTAAACGCGGTTCCTTTTTTTTTTTAATCCTTAAAGCGATACAATTGTATAAGGATATCAAATGAAGGCTCACAAATATTGTATTGTTGCAAAAGTAAGTCAAAAACAAAAAAAAATGAACGTTAATAATATTGTAACTAGAAGAAAACGATGTGATATCGTTTAAAATGTATTCAGGACTCTCCTCCACAAAACAAAGAACTTCTAGCCAACAGCTCTGTTTTTGTGATCTGGAACCAAAAAAAAAGTAAAGATAGCTACATTTTTATTAAAATTTTCATAAACACATGTTTTCTAACTGCATCTGTTTGTTTTGTGCTGAAAAAGATCGAAATATATTTAAAACACACATCAAGCAAGACTATAAATTAAAAGGGTCATTGTAAACTAAAAAAAAAATGTAATGTATCGCACGCACATGAGTATCGGATCTCCATTCACATCTTAAAATTATTGGACGCCCATCGTCTACAGTAAGACACAGCTATGAGTGTGTGTGTCTACATTGTAAAAGAGAAAGTGTGCAAATATAATAGCGGCGAACGGTTGTAGGTATTAAGGGTTGACTATTGATAACATTGTTTAATGGAAAACGTCACATATTTACAAATGTGACAAATTACTTCATTTATTCTTGAATAGGATCACTTTACAAAGTGTAATACGCGCTAATAAATTCATTTTGCTATTGAGGGTTGGCATGCTACTGTATCACACTTAAAAGCTAAAGCTTAAAATGAAATAAAACAATAGCAAATCACAAATATTCTTAGTTACTTAGAAATATTTGCATTACAAAAAGGACTTTGAGAAATAAACTAAATAAATACTTTCTATATAATTATTACAATGGTCTCATGTTAGTTTGCCAGCTAATGATTATTCACGTTATAAGATTTGCCATAAATGTTGTGCTAAGCCTTATAGCTTGAACATAATACTAAAATTGTTTGTCCCATATGTCATATGCATTTGAAGAGAATAAATGTTATCAGTAGTCAACCCGAAATAATTGTGTTCATTCACCACTGTTATGTTTGCACACCTGCACTGTCAGCTAGGCACTCACAGCTATGTCCTACTGTAGACGCAGAACGTTCAACATTATTAAAATGTGGAGTACGGATACAACGTCGAATTTCTAGGTGTCTTTCGCCTGTCCAAGCTCCAAAACCTTCGCTCGGGCATAATATTATAATAAAAGAAAATATACGAGTACAATGTTTTACAGTGAGTTTCTAAAAAAATAACATTCATTGAAAACCAAAAACTAAGATATTAATTTTTTTTTGTGAATATATTCAGATGAACTGCGCGGCAAGTTAATTTCGTGATGTTGACTCCCCTCCAGTACCTCTTCAACCGAGCCAGTAGCTAGCCGAGCGGAGTTTTTTCTATTATTTAAACTGGTGATATCTTTTGAATGGAATATCCGAATCGAATCATTTAAAAGGTGATGTTTATGAAGGTATTGAAGTAGTCTTAAATAATGATTTATTTATTTTGATAAGGATCAATACCTAGGTACGAATAAAGAGCCTTTTCTAGCGGTGGTTTATATTTTATTTTTTTTTAATAAAAGGACGCTTATTGTGACGTAACTATAAAAGATAGAGACATGCTGTCGCTACATCGTTTATAGATAGTGATGTGTTCTGAAAAATTGTAATACATCATTTTGTTCTATCATTAATAGTTCTCGCAGCGCACGCGATTGAAGGAAGTTTTTTGTTAATTTTTTTACACCTTGTGTTAGATTATTCGAGTTTTAGTAAGCATCCCTAATTTTTTTGAAAATGAAACATAACCTTTGTCACTTGAGAATAGTGTGGCTTACTGTGTGTGTGGGTGAAAGATTTTTTTAAATCCGTTCAGTGGCTTCGGAGCCTATTCATTTCAAACAAACAAACAAAAAATCAAACTTTTCCTCGTTATAATATTAGTATAGATAAACTAGTACAAAACATACCTATAGCTTACGGAAATGTATAAAGGTACTGAAGAAAAATCTAAACTAACTACAACTTAATTTTAATACGAGTGCACTGTTCAGCTCTACAGAGGCAACACTCAGTTAGTTTAAAAAAGTAACGTTATGCATCAACTGTTTAGAAAGAAACAAACAGATATGCTTCGCTTGTAAGCTGTTTTGACACACGTTATATACCTATTTAGGGCTACAGACGACCTCAACCTAGTTTGGGAACAAGACTCGGAGGAAGAAGTTGCACACTTCCTTGTGACACATCTACAATGTTTGGCAAAGCAGCGCCAAAGAAAAGTTGTAATCTTGTAAGTAGGCACTCGTAATTCTGAGCTTTTATAGTTTACGTGTAATTAAAGGTCAATATTAACCTTTAGAGGGTACAAAGATAAAAATGGCCATAGTCAATGTCAATGTAGATAATAATTTTTAAATCACGGCATTACACGTCTCATGAAGAGGTTATTTATAAACCATTCCCATTCCCTTAGATAGTGACAGAACTGATGTACCTATGAACTGTCTGTTTCTTAATTTGAAGTATGTCTGCCTAAGGACAGTGAAAAGAAATAATAATTGAAACAAAGTAGTTCCTTACGTTAATGTTTATTTGAAGATAACAAACACCTTAAAACGAAGTCAAATATGTACATATAAATTACTAATAGTTAAAAACCATGACTATAGTAGATTCAAATCTTTACATTAAATTTACAAAAATAAACTGGTCCATCATGGTTTAGCTTCTGTTGGTAAACCGTTGTTGATTGTATCTGCAACAAAAAAAAGAGTGCATGATTAATACTGTTCCTATGTATTATATTACACAATATTAAACATTATACAATTTAATTGAGTTTAATTTTTCATGTGACTTCTACTCTGTAAAAGTACACGAATCACCATATATCAATCTACGAGCACGTCTATGCAAAAATTATGCCTTTCTAAAGTGTTTTCGATGATCCTTTTCGTGTCTTTTTTATTTTTATAAACGTTAGACTTTATGTATAACATTTTTATTTTTTTAAACACTTATATATCTGCTCTCCGTTTTTAAAGAGAGTCGTCGATACGAAAATGAGTCTAATATGTGTTTAAACAATGTAAAACTGTTTGATTAGTCTTACCCGATTATCGAGAGACCCTTCGTGCTCGATATCCAATTGACGCTGACTTGATCCAGTGCAAAGTTACGTCGATCTGGTCTGGAGCTGTAAACGAATGTATATGAATATTAATATAAGTTACATAGCAGTTACATTCAATTATTTTGTGTGTAAAATACTTCAATACTCACTCGACGCTACTCGTTACCCACTACATCGGAGGAGGAAGAAGAGGAGGAGGAGGAGGTGGAGGAGGCTTCTCCTAGTACACCGCCACGCTGCTGTCGGTGCATCAGCAACTCTTCGTGTATTTTTTGAACTATAATAAACAAGTAGCTATCAATTATTTCTATCAAATCCGTGCAGCTGTTATGGAATGTAGTGATTTGAAACAAAGCCGATATTTACGTTGCCACTGCAGAGACTCGTTTTGCCTCGTGAAGTCTTGGATGGATTTCTTCGTCCGTTCCTCCTTCACGAAGCAAACTGCCCTCGCCAACAGCTCTGCCTTGCCGATCTAGAAGAAAAAGTAAAAAATAGTGAATTTTCACTTATGTTTTTACTGTGAGAATTATGGACTTGAATGTTAAAACTACTCACGTTAGGATTCACACGCATAGCCCTGGCTAGATCTTGGTGAGCGCGAGCCTCCTCGCTGCGTCGCTCGCGCTCGTAGCGAGCGTTGCGAGCTCGACGCTCCTCCTATTCAGAAAAAAATCAATTGAATAAAAGTTACAAATGGATATTTGACATAGAATTAATGTTACTATATACAACATTTACTAACAATCGTTAGCGGTGTCCGGTTACTGCCGACCGGACGCCCACGACGTCTACGTTCACAGCTTGTGGTGCTGTGAGCAGTGTGAGGGTCCTCCGGTTGCTGAAATGAACACAAACAATAAATTATAAACTATTCTCGACACAAAATAACCATAAATATATCGTAATCGCACAAAACTGAAATGTACAGTACATTTTCCGCTGTCGGATTCACCATTCTGTCTGTGTTCACACGAGTATACTGCAGCCTGCTCTAGTTACACTCAAAATTTCGCAACTGAACTGCGTATACGCCCATCGTTGAGGGAGGGAGTAGGTGCACCGCCCAAGCGCACCTTTATCTATGTACATTCAGGTAGCCGACTTAAAATTTTTTGTTAATAGTTACAAAAAATTTGCGCAAAAGTTTTTTTCAATGTCTAAACAATTACATGAAACAAAGAAAACGACAATAATACGGTCTTTCACAGTATAGATAAGGTATTTTTTTTTTACTTTGTTTGGTTACCTACACTAAAAAAAATTATTTTACCACGCCGACAAGACGATTGGTCTTGTGTTTGTTTCAAGTTTTCTTAGGCGTGTGAATCAGTGTATTTTTTATTTTATTTATACCTTTGACGATATTACTCACTACATTACTTTCATATTTGTGTGTTCATTTTAAATGTTACAAAGTACAGTTATGTTAATCGTTGTGTGTTACAAGTGTGTAGATGTCTTTTCAAATCTAACTAAAGCTCTACACGTGGTCGTCATCTTCGAACTGATTATTAATATGGAGCGTATAAGTGTAAGCGTTACTTCGTGTAAATTAATCGGACAGTGTGTATAAAGATTATTGGGTATATGAGTAAAAAACTTCCTATTGAATTCGGTGAGAGCAGTGAGAATACTGATAGCAAATTATAAGCCTTCACGGATGAGTGCCATCCGCACACGCCAGTAATTCACTATCAGTGATTTTCACAGGTGTTCATAAGTTTTATCAATTATTTTCACAGATGAGACGTGGGACGTTCAATTCGATTGAACATGCAGTTTAAACTTGATTCGGTATGGCTAAGTGATTACGGGTTGGTTAACGTCACTAGCATAAAGGACTTGGGTGTAATTATATGTGATACATTGAATTTCACTCCAGACATTGACAGAAGCTTTTAAAAATTATATAAGGAAAAACTTTCGAACAAAAACATTAGGATACACAAGTCCCGTATCGCGGGGAACTTTATGTACACATATGTACATTAAAGGGACACAAAGAACACCCAGTCTCGGAGTAACAATTTGTGGATCACACAAATTGTTACGTGTGAAATATTATCAAAAGTTTGCCGGCTTTATGACCTGAAGCGTATATTGTAAGTATTTAACGTACGTATTAAACGCGGTTCCTTTTTTTTTTTAATCCTTAAAGCGATACAATTGTATAAGGATATCAAATGAAGGCTCACAAATATTGTATTGTTGCAAAAGTAAGTCAAAAACAAAAAAAAATGAACGTTAATAATATTGTAACTAGAAGAAAACGATGTGATATCGTTTAAAATGTATTCGGGCCTCTCCTCCACAAAACAAAGAACTTCTAGCCAACAGCTCTGTTTTTGTGATCTGGAACCAAAAAAAAAGTAAAGATAGCTACATTTTTATTAAAATTTTCATAAACACATGTTTTCTAACTGCATCTGTTTGTTTTGTGCTGAAAAAGATCGAAATATATTTAAAACACACATCAAGCAAGACTATAAATTAAAAGGGTCATTGTAAACTAAAAAAAAATGTAATGTATCGCACGCACATGAGTATCGGATCTCCATTCACATCTTAAAATTATTGGACGCCCATCGTCTACAGTAAGACACAGCTATGAGTGTGTGTGTCTACATTGTAAAAGAGAAAGTGTGCAAATATAATAGCGGCGAACGGTTGTAGGTATTAAGGGTTGACTATTGATAACATTGTTTAATGGAAAACGTCACATATTTACAAATGTGACAAATTACTTCATTTATTCTTGAATAGGATCACTTTACAAAGTGTAATACGCGCTAATAAATTCATTTTGCTATTGAGGGTTGGCATGCTACTGTATCACACTTAAAAGCTAAAGCTTAAAATGAAATAAAACAATAGCAAATCACAAATATTCTTAGTTACTTAGAAATATTTGCATTACAAAAAGGACTTTGAGAAATAAACTAAATAAATACTTTCTATATAATTATTACAATGGTCTCATGTTAGTTTGCCAGCTAATGATTATTCACGTTATAAGATTTGCCATAAATGTTGTGCTAAGCCTTATAGCTTGAACATAATACTAAAATTGTTTGTCCCATATGTCATATGCATTTGAAGAGAATAAATGTTATCCACAATAATACCCGAAATAATTGTGTTCATTCACCACTGTTATGTTTGCACACCTGCACTGTCAGCTAGGCACTCACAGCTATGTCCTACTGTAGACGCAGAACGTTCAACATTATTAAAATGTGGAGTACGGATACAACGTCGAATTTCTAGGTGTCTTTCGCCTGTCCAAGCTCCAAAACCTTCGCTCGGGCATAATATTATAATAAAAGAAAATATACAATGTTTTACAGTGAGTTTCTAAAAAAATAACATTCATTGAAAACCAAAAACTAAGATATTAATTTTTTTTTGTGAATATATTCAGATGAACTGCGCGGCAAGTTAATTTCGTGATGTTGACTCCCCTCCAGTACCTCTTCAACCGAGCCAGTAGCTAGCCGAGCGGAGTTTTTTCTATTATTTAAACTGGTGATATCTTTTGAATGGAATATCCGAATCGAATCATTTAAAAGGTGATGTTTATGAAGGTATTGAAGTAGTCTTAAATAATGATTTATTTATTTTGATAAGGATCAATACCTAGGTACGAATAAAGAGCCTTTTCTAGCGGTGGTTTATATTTTATTTTTTTTTAATAAAAGGACGCTTATTGTGACGTAACTATAAAAGATAGAGACATGCTGTCGCTACATCGTTTATAGATAGTGATGTGTTCTGAAAAATTGTAATACATCATTTTGTTCTATCATTAATAGTTCTCGCAGCGCACGCGATTGAAGGAAGTTTTTTGTTAATTTTTTTACACCTTGTGTTAGATTATTCGAGTTTTAGTAAGCATCCCTAATTTTTTTGAAAATGAAACATAACCTATGTCACTTGAGAATAGTGTGGCTTACTGTGTGTGTGGGTGAAAGATTTTTTTAAATCCGTTCAGTGGCTTCGGAGCCTATTCATTTCAAACAAACAAACAAAAAATCAAACTTTTCCTCGTTATAATATTAGTATAGATAAACTAGTACAAAACATACCTATAGCTTACGGAAATGTATAAAGGTACTGAAGAAAAATCTAAACTAACTACAACTTAATTTTAATACGAGTGCACTGTTCAGCTCTACAGAGGCAACACTCAGTTAGTTTAAAAAAGTAACGTTATGCATCAACTGTTTAGAAAGAAACAAACAGATATGCTTCGCTTGTAAGCTGTTTTGACACACGTTATATACCTATTTAGGGCTACAGACGACCTCAACCTAGTTTGGGAACAAGACTCGGAGGAAGAAGTTGCACACTTCCTTGTGACACATCTACAATGTTTGGCAAAGCAGCGCCAAAGAAAAGTTGTAATCTTGTAAGTAGGCACTCGTAATTCTGAGCTTTTATAGTTTACGTGTAATTAAAGGTCAATATTAACCTTTAGAGGGTACAAAGATAAAAATGGCCATAGTCAATGTCAATGTAGATAATAATTTTTAAATCACGGCATTACACGTCTCATGAAGAGGTTATTTATAAACCATTCCCATTCCCTTAGATAGTGACAGAACTGATGTACCTATGAACTGTCTGTTTCTTAATTTGAAGTATGTCTGCCTAAGGACAGTGAAAAGAAATAATAATTGAAACAAAGTAGTTCCTTACGTTAATGTTTATTTGAAGATAACAAACACCTTAAAACGAAGTCAAATATGTACATATAAATTACTAATAGTTAAAAACCATGACTATAGTAGATTCAAATCTTTACATTAAATTTACAAAAATAAACTGGTCCATCATGGTTTAGCTTCTGTTGGTAAACCGTTGTTGATTGTATCTGCAACAAAAAAAAGAGTGCATGATTAATACTGTTCCTATGTATTATATTACACAATATTAAACATTATACAATTTAATTGAGTTTAATTTTTCATGTGACTTCTACTCTGTAAAAGTACACGAATCACCATATATCAATCTACGAGCACGTCTATGCAAAAATTATGCCTTTCTAAAGTGTTTTCGATGATCCTTTTCGTGTCTTTTTTATTTTTATAAACGTTAGACTTTATGTATAACATTTTTATTTTTTTAAACACTTATATATCTGCTCTCCGTTTTTAAAGAGAGTCGTCGATACGAAAATGAGTCTAATATGTGTTTAAACAATGTAAAACTGTTTGATTAGTCTTACCCGATTATCGAGAGACCCTTCGTGCTCGATATCCAATTGACGCTGACTTGATCCAGTGCAAAGTTACGTCGATCTGGTCTGGAGCTGTAAACGAATGTATATGAATATTAATATAAGTTACATAGCAGTTACATTCAATTATTTTGTGTGTAAAATACTTCAATACTCACTCGACGCTACTCGTTACCCACTACATCGGAGGAGGAAGAAGAGGAGGAGGAGGAGGTGGAGGAGGCTTCTCCTAGTACACCGCCACGCTGCTGTCGGTGCATCAGCAACTCTTCGTGTATTTTTTGAACTATAATAAACAAGTAGCTATCAATTATTTCTATCAAATCCGTGCAGCTGTTATGGAATGTAGTGATTTGAAACAAAGCCGATATTTACGTTGCCACTGCAGAGACTCGTTTTGCCTCGTGAAGTCTTGGATGGATTTCTTCGTCCGTTCCTCCTTCACGAAGCAAACTGCCCTCGCCAACAGCTCTGCCTTGCCGATCTAGAAGAAAAAGTAAAAAATAGTGAATTTTCACTTATGTTTTTACTGTGAGAATTATGGACTTGAATGTTAAAACTACTCACGTTAGGATTCACACGCATAGCCCTGGCTAGATCTTGGTGAGCGCGAGCCTCCTCGCTGCGTCGCTCGCGCTCGTAGCGAGCGTTGCGAGCTCGACGCTCCTCCTATTCAGAAAAAAATCAATTGAATAAAAGTTACAAATGGATATTTGACATAGAATTAATGTTACTATATACAACATTTACTAACAATCGTTAGCGGTGTCCGGTTACTGCCGACCGGACGCCCACGACGTCTACGTTCACAGCTTGTGGTGCTGTGAGCAGTGTGAGGGTCCTCCGGTTGCTGAAATGAACACAAACAATAAATTATAAACTATTCTCGACACAAAATAACCATAAATATATCGTAATCGCACAAAACTGAAATGTACAGTACATTTTCCGCTGTCGGATTCACCATTCTGTCTGTGTTCACACGAGTATACTGCAGCCTGCTCTAGTTACACTCAAAATTTCGCAACTGAACTGCGTATACGCCCATCGTTGAGGGAGGGAGTAGGTGCACCGCCCAAGCGCACCTTTATCTATGTACATTCAGGTAGCCGACTTAAAATTTTTTGTTAATAGTGACAAAAAATTTGCGCAAAAGTTTTTTTCAATGTCTAAACAATTACATGAAACAAAGAAAACGACAATAATACGGTCTTTCACAGTATAGATAAGGTATTTTTTTTTTACTTTGTTTGGTTACCTACACTAAAAAAAATTATTTTACCACGCCGACAAGACGATTGGTCTTGTGTTTGTTTCAAGTTTTCTTAGGCGTGTGAATCAGTGTATTTTTTATTTTATTTATACCTTTGACGATATTACTCACTACATTACTTTCATATTTGTGTGTTCATTTTAAATGTTACAAAGTACAGTTATGTTAATCGTTGTGTGTTACAAGTGTGTAGATGTCTTTTCAAATCTAACTAAAGCTCTACACGTGGTCGTCATCTTCGAACTGATTATTATTATGGAGCGTATAAGTGTAAGCGTTACTTCGTGTAAATTAATCGGACAGTGTGTATAAAGATTATTGGGTATATGAGTAAAAAACTTCCTATTGAATTCGGTGAGAGCAGTGAGAATACTGATAGCAAATTATAAGCCTTCACGGATGAGTGCCATCCGCACACGCCAGTAATTCACTATCAGTGATTTTCACAGGTGTTCATAAGTTTTATCAATTATTTTCACAGATGAGACGTGGGACGTTCAATTCGATTGAACATGCAGTTTAAACTTGATTCGGTATGGCTAAGTGATTACGGGTTGGTTAACGTCACTAGCATAAAGGACTTGGGTGTAATTATATGTGATACATTGAATTTAACTCCAGACATTGACAGAAGCTTTTAAAAATTATATAAGGAAAAACTTTCAAACAAAAACATTAGGATACACAAGTCCCGTATCGCGGGGAACTTTATGTACACATATGTACATTAAAGGGACACAAAGAACACCCAGTCTCGGAGTAACAATTTGTGGATCACACAAATTGTTACGTGTGAAATATTATCAAAAGTTTGCCGGCTTTATGACCTGAAGCGTATATTGTAAGTATTTAACGTACGTATTAAACGCGGTTCCTTTTTTTTTTTAATCCTTAAAGCGATACAATTGTATAAGGATATCAAATGAAGGCTCACAAATATTGTATTGTTGCAAAAGTAAGTCAAAAACAAAAAAAAATGAACGTTAATAATATTGTAACTAGAAGAAAACGATGTGATATCGTTTAAAATGTATTCGGGCCTCTCCTCCACAAAACAAAGAACTTCTAGCCAACAGCTCTGTTTTTGTGATCTGGAACCAAAAAAAAAGTAAAGATAGCTACATTTTTATTAAAATTTTCATAAACACATGTTTTCTAACTGCATCTGTTTGTTTTGTGCTGAAAAAGATCGAAATATATTTAAAACACACATCAAGCAAGACTATAAATTAAAAGGGTCATTGTAAACTAAAAAAAAATGTAATGTATCGCACGCACATGAGTATCGGATCTCCATTCACATCTTAAAATTATTGGACGCCCATCGTCTACAGTAAGACACAGCTATGAGTGTGTGTGTCTACATTGTAAAAGAGAAAGTGTGCAAATATAATAGCGGCGAACGGTTGTAGGTATTAAGGGTTGACTATTGATAACATTGTTTAATGGAAAACGTCACATATTTACAAATGTGACAAATTACTTCATTTATTCTTGAATAGGATCACTTTACAAAGTGTAATACGCGCTAATAAATTCATTTTGCTATTGAGGGTTGGCATGCTACTGTATCACACTTAAAAGCTAAAGCTTAAAATGAAATAAAACAATAGCAAATCACAAATATTCTTAGTTACTTAGAAATATTTGCATTACAAAAAGGACTTTGAGAAATAAACTAAATAAATACTTTCTATATAATTATTACAATGGTCTCATGTTAGTTTGCCAGCTAATGATTATTCACGTTATAAGATTTGCCATAAATGTTGTGCTAAGCCTTATAGCTTGAACATAATACTAAAATTGTTTGTCCCATATGTCATATGCATTTGAAGAGAATAAATGTTATCCACAATAATACCCGAAATAATTGTGTTCATTCACCACTGTTATGTTTGCACACCTGCACTGTCAGCTAGGCACTCACAGCTATGTCCTACTGTAGACGCAGAACGTTCAACATTATTAAAATGTGGAGTACGGATACAACGTCGAATTTCTAGGTGTCTTTCGCCTGTCCAAGCTCCAAAACCTTCGCTCGGGCATAATATTATAATAAAAGAAAATATACGAGTACAATGTTTTACAGTGAGTTTCTAAAAAAATAACATTCATTGAAAACCAAAAACTAAGATATTAATTTTTTTTTGTGAATATATTCAGATGAACTGCGCGGCAAGTTAATTTCGTGATGTTGACTCCCCTCCAGTACCTCTTCAACCGAGCCAGTAGCTAGCCGAGCGGAGTTTTTTCTATTATTTAAACTGGTGATATCTTTTGAATGGAATATCCGAATCGAATCATTTAAAAGGTGATGTTTATGAAGGTATTGAAGTAGTCTTAAATAATGATTTATTTATTTTGATAAGGATCAATACCTAGGTACGAATAAAGAGCCTTTTCTAGCGGTGGTTTATATTTTATTTTTTTTTAATAAAAGGACGCTTATTGTGACGTAACTATAAAAGATAGAGACATGCTGTCGCTACATCGTTTATAGATAGTGATGTGTTCTGAAAAATTGTAATACATCATTTTGTTCTATCATTAATAGTTCTCGCAGCGCACGCGATTGAAGGAAGTTTTTTGTTAATTTTTTTACACCTTGTGTTAGATTATTCGAGTTTTAGTAAGCATCCCTAATTTTTTTGAAAATGAAACATAACCTTTGTCACTTGAGAATAGTGTGGCTTACTGTGTGTGTGGGTGAAAGATTTTTTTAAATCCGTTCAGTGGCTTCGGAGCCTATTCATTTCAAACAAACAAACAAAAAATCAAACTTTTCCTCGTTATAATATTAGTATAGATAAACTAGTACAAAACATACCTATAGCTTACGGAAATGTATAAAGGTACTGAAGAAAAATCTAAACTAACTACAACTTAATTTTAATACGAGTGCACTGTTCAGCTCTACAGAGGCAACACTCAGTTAGTTTAAAAAAGTAACGTTATGCATCAACTGTTTAGAAAGAAACAAACAGATATGCTTCGCTTGTAAGCTGTTTTGACACACGTTATATACCTATTTAGGGCTACAGACGACCTCAACCTAGTTTGGGAACAAGACTCGGAGGAAGAAGTTGCACACTTCCTTGTGACACATCTACAATGTTTGGCAAAGCAGCGCCAAAGAAAAGTTGTAATCTTGTAAGTAGGCACTCGTAATTCTGAGCTTTTATAGTTTACGTGTAATTAAAGGTCAATATTAACCTTTAGAGGGTACAAAGATAAAAATGGCCATAGTCAATGTCAATGTAGATAATAATTTTTAAATCACGGCATTACACGTCTCATGAAGAGGTTATTTATAAACCATTCCCATTCCCTTAGATAGTGACAGAACTGATGTACCTATGAACTGTCTGTTTCTTAATTTGAAGTATGTCTGCCTAAGGACAGTGAAAAGAAATAATAATTGAAACAAAGTAGTTCCTTACGTTAATGTTTATTTGAAGATAACAAACACCTTAAAACGAAGTCAAATATGTACATATAAATTACTAATAGTTAAAAACCATGACTATAGTAGATTCAAATCTTTACATTAAATTTACAAAAATAAACTGGTCCATCATGGTTTAGCTTCTGTTGGTAAACCGTTGTTGATTGTATCTGCAACAAAAAAAAGAGTGCATGATTAATACTGTTCCTATGTATTATATTACACAATATTAAACATTATACAATTTAATTGAGTTTAATTTTTCATGTGACTTCTACTCTGTAAAAGTACACGAATCACCATATATCAATCTACGAGCACGTCTATGCAAAAATTATGCCTTTCTAAAGTGTTTTCGATGATCCTTTTCGTGTCTTTTTTATTTTTATAAACGTTAGACTTTATGTATAACATTTTTATTTTTTTAAACACTTATATATCTGCTCTCCGTTTTTAAAGAGAGTCGTCGATACGAAAATGAGTCTAATATGTGTTTAAACAATGTAAAACTGTTTGATTAGTCTTACCCGATTATCGAGAGACCCTTCGTGCTCGATATCCAATTGACGCTGACTTGATCCAGTGCAAAGTTACGTCGATCTGGTCTGGAGCTGTAAACGAATGTATATGAATATTAATATAAGTTACATAGCAGTTACATTCAATTATTTTGTGTGTAAAATACTTCAATACTCACTCGACGCTACTCGTTACCCACTACATCGGAGGAGGAAGAAGAGGAGGAGGAGGAGGTGGAGGAGGCTTCTCCTAGTACACCGCCACGCTGCTGTCGGTGCATCAGCAACTCTTCGTGTATTTTTTGAACTATAATAAACAAGTAGCTATCAATTATTTCTATCAAATCCGTGCAGCTGTTATGGAATGTAGTGATTTGAAACAAAGCCGATATTTACGTTGCCACTGCAGAGACTCGTTTTGCCTCGTGAAGTCTTGGATGGATTTCTTCGTCCGTTCCTCCTTCACGAAGCAAACTGCCCTCGCCAACAGCTCTGCCTTGCCGATCTAGAAGAAAAAGTAAAAAATAGTGAATTTTCACTTATGTTTTTACTGTGAGAATTATGGACTTGAATGTTAAAACTACTCACGTTAGGATTCACACGCATAGCCCTGGCTAGATCTTGGTGAGCGCGAGCCTCCTCGCTGCGTCGCTCGCGCTCGTAGCGAGCGTTGCGAGCTCGACGCTCCTCCTATTCAGAAAAAAATCAATTGAATAAAAGTTACAAATGGATATTTGACATAGAATTAATGTTACTATATACAACATTTACTAACAATCGTTAGCGGTGTCCGGTTACTGCCGACCGGACGCCCACGACGTCTACGTTCACAGCTTGTGGTGCTGTGAGCAGTGTGAGGGTCCTCCGGTTGCTGAAATGAACACAAACAATAAATTATAAACTATTCTCGACACAAAATAACCATAAATATATCGTAATCGCACAAAACTGAAATGTACAGTACATTTTCCGCTGTCGGATTCACCATTCTGTCTGTGTTCACACGAGTATACTGCAGCCTGCTCTAGTTACACTCAAAATTTCGCAACTGAACTGCGTATACGCCCATCGTTGAGGGAGGGAGTAGGTGCACCGCCCAAGCGCACCTTTATCTATGTACATTCAGGTAGCCGACTTAAAATTTTTTGTTAATAGTTACAAAAAATTTGCGCAAAAGTTTTTTTCAATGTCTAAACAATTACATGAAACAAAGAAAACGACAATAATACGGTCTTTCACAGTATAGATAAGGTATTTTTTTTTTACTTTGTTTGGTTACCTACACTAAAAAAAATTATTTTACCACGCCGACAAGACGATTGGTCTTGTGTTTGTTTCAAGTTTTCTTAGGCGTGTGAATCAGTGTATTTTTTATTTTATTTATACCTTTGACGATATTACTCACTACATTACTTTCATATTTGTGTGTTCATTTTAAATGTTACAAAGTACAGTTATGTTAATCGTTGTGTGTTACAAGTGTGTAGATGTCTTTTCAAATCTAACTAAAGCTCTACACGTGGTCGTCATCTTCGAACTGATTATTAATATGGAGCGTATAAGTGTAAGCTATTGATTAATCGGACAGTGTGTATAAAGATTATTGGGTATATGAGTAAAAAACTTCCTATTGAATTCGGTGAGAGCAGTGAGAATACTGATAGCAAATTATAAGCCTTCACGGATGAGTGCCATCCGCACACGCCAGTAATTCACTATCAGTGATTTTCACAGGTGTTCATAAGTTTTATCAATTATTTTCACAGATGAGACGTGGGACGTTCAATTCGATTGAACATGCAGTTTAAACTTGATTCGGTATGGCTAAGTGATTACGGGTTGGTTAACGTCACTAGCATAAAGGACTTGGGTGTAATTATATGTGATACATTGAATTTCACTCCAGACATTGACAGAAGCTTTTAAAAATTATATAAGGAAAAACTTTCAAACAAAAACATTAGGATACACAAGTCCCGTATCGCGGGGAACTTTATGTACACATATGTACATTAAAGGGACACAAAGAACACCCAGTCTCGGAGTAACAATTTGTGGATCACACAAATTGTTACGTGTGAAATATTATCAAAAGTTTGCCGGCTTTATGACCTGAAGCGTATATTGTAAGTATTTAACGTACGTATTAAACGCGGTTCCTTTTTTTTTTTAATCCTTAAAGCGATACAATTGTATAAGGATATCAAATGAAGGCTCACAAATATTGTATTGTTGCAAAAGTAAGTCAAAAACAAAAAAAAATGAACGTTAATAATATTGTAACTAGAAGAAAACGATGTGATATCGTTTAAAATGTATTCGGGCCTCTCCTCCACAAAACAAAGAACTTCTAGCCAACAGCTCTGTTTTTGTGATCTGGAACCAAAAAAAAAGTAAAGATAGCTACATTTTTATTAAAATTTTCATAAACACATGTTTTCTAACTGCATCTGTTTGTTTTGTGCTGAAAAAGATCGAAATATATTTAAAACACACATCAAGCAAGACTATAAATTAAAAGGGTCATTGTAAACTAAAAAAAAATGTAATGTATCGCACGCACATGAGTATCGGATCTCCATTCACATCTTAAAATTATTGGACGCCCATCGTCTACAGTAAGACACAGCTATGAGTGTGTGTGTCTACATTGTAAAAGAGAAAGTGTGCAAATATAATAGCGGCGAACGGTTGTAGGTATTAAGGGTTGACTATTGATAACATTGTTTAATGGAAAACGTCACATATTTACAAATGTGACAAATTACTTCATTTATTGTTGAATAGGATCACTTTACAAAGTGTAATACGCGCTAATAAATTCATTTTGCTATTGAGGGTTGGCATGCTACTGTATCACACTTAAAAGCTAAAGCTTAAAATGAAATAAAACAATAGCAAATCACAAATATTCTTAGTTACTTAGAAATATTTGCATTACAAAAAGGACTTTGAGAAATAAACTAAATAAATACTTTCTATATAATTATTACAATGGTCTCATGTTAGTTTGCCAGCTAATGATTATTCACGTTATAAGATTTGCCATAAATGTTGTGCTAAGCCTTATAGCTTGAACATAATACTAAAATTGTTTGTCCCATATGTCATATGCATTTGAAGAGAATAAATGTTATCCACAATAATACCCGAAATAATTGTGTTCATTCACCACTGTTATGTTTGCACACCTGCACTGTCAGCTAGGCACTCACAGCTATGTCCTACTGTAGACGCAGAACGTTCAACATTATTAAAATGTGGAGTACGGATACAACGTCGAATTTCTAGGTGTCTTTCGCCTGTCCAAGCTCCAAAACCTTCGCTCGGGCATAATATTATAATAAAAGAAAATATACAATGTTTTACAGTGAGTTTCTAAAAAAATAACATTCATTGAAAACCAAAAACTAAGATATTAATTTTTTTTTGTGAATATATTCAGATGAACTGCGCGGCAAGTTAATTTCGTGATGTTGACTCCCCTCCAGTACCTCTTCAACCGAGCCAGTAGCTAGCCGAGCGGAGTTTTTTCTATTATTTAAACTGGTGATATCTTTTGAATGGAATATCCGAATCGAATCATTTAAAAGAAGATGTTTATGAAGGTATTGAAGTAGTCTTAAATAATGATTTATTTATTTTGATAAGGATCAATACCTAGGTACGAATAAAGAGCCTTTTCTAGCGGTGGTTTATATTTTATTTTTTTTTAATAAAAGGACGCTTATTGTGACGTAACTATAAAAGATAGAGACATGCTGTCGCTACATCGTTTATAGATAGTGATGTGTTCTGAAAAATTGTAATACATCATTTTGTTCTATCATTAATAGTTCTCGCAGCGCACGCGATTGAAGGAAGTTTTTTGTTAATTTTTTTACACCTTGTGTTAGATTATTCGAGTTTTAGTAAGCATCCCTAATTTTTTTGAAAATGAAACATAACCTTTGTCACTTGAGAATAGTGTGGCTTACTGTGTGTGTGGGTGAAAGATTTTTTTAAATCCGTTCAGTGGCTTCGGAGCCTATTCATTTCAAACAAACAAACAAAAAATCAAACTTTTCCTCGTTATAATATTAGTATAGATAAACTAGTACAAAACATACCTATAGCTTACGGAAATGTATAAAGGTACTGAAGAAAAATCTAAACTAACTACAACTTAATTTTAATACGAGTGCACTGTTCAGCTCTACAGAGGCAACACTCAGTTAGTTTAAAAAAGTAACGTTATGCATCAACTGTTTAGAAAGAAACAAACAGATATGCTTCGCTTGTAAGCTGTTTTGACACACGTTATATACCTATTTAGGGCTACAGACGACCTCAACCTAGTTTGGGAACAAGACTCGGAGGAAGAAGTTGCACACTTCCTTGTGACACATCTACAATGTTTGGCAAAGCAGCGCCAAAGAAAAGTTGTAATCTTGTAAGTAGGCACTCGTAATTCTGAGCTTTTATAGTTTACGTGTAATTAAAGGTCAATATTAACCTTTAGAGGGTACAAAGATAAAAATGGCCATAGTCAATGTCAATGTAGATAATAATTTTTAAATCACGGCATTACACGTCTCATGAAGAGGTTATTTATAAACCATTCCCATTCCCTTAGATAGTGACAGAACTGATGTACCTATGAACTGTCTGTTTCTTAATTTGAAGTATGTCTGCCTAAGGACAGTGAAAAGAAATAATAATTGAAACAAAGTAGTTCCTTACGTTAATGTTTATTTGAAGATAACAAACACCTTAAAACGAAGTCAAATATGTACATATAAATTACTAATAGTTAAAAACCATGACTATAGTAGATTCAAATCTTTACATTAAATTTACAAAAATAAACTGGTCCATCATGGTTTAGCTTCTGTTGGTAAACCGTTGTTGATTGTATCTGCAACAAAAAAAAGAGTGCATGATTAATACTGTTCCTATGTATTATATTACACAATATTAAACATTATACAATTTAATTGAGTTTAATTTTTCATGTGACTTCTACTCTGTAAAAGTACACGAATCACCATATATCAATCTACGAGCACGTCTATGCAAAAATTATGCCTTTCTAAAGTGTTTTCGATGATCCTTTTCGTGTCTTTTTTATTTTTATAAACGTTAGACTTTATGTATAACATTTTTATTTTTTTAAACACATATATCTGCTCTCCGTTTTTAAAGAGAGTCGTCGATACGAAAATGAGTCTAATATGTGTTTAAACAATGTAAAACTGTTTGATTAGTCTTACCCGATTATCGAGAGACCCTTCGTGCTCGATATCCAATTGACGCTGACTTGATCCAGTGCAAAGTTACGTCGATCTGGTCTGGAGCTGTAAACGAATGTATATGAATATTAATATAAGTTACATAGCAGTTACATTCAATTATTTTGTGTGTAAAATACTTCAATACTCACTCGACGCTACTCGTTACCCACTACATCGGAGGAGGAAGAAGAGGAGGAGGAGGAGGTGGAGGAGGCTTCTCCTAGTACACCGCCACGCTGCTGTCGGTGCATCAGCAACTCTTCGTGTATTTTTTGAACTATAATAAACAAGTAGCTATCAATTATTTCTATCAAATCCGTGCAGCTGTTATGGAATGTAGTGATTTGAAACAAAGCCGATATTTACGTTGCCACTGCAGAGACTCGTTTTGCCTCGTGAAGTCTTGGATGGATTTCTTCGTCCGTTCCTCCTTCACGAAGCAAACTGCCCTCGCCAACAGCTCTGCCTTGCCGATCTAGAAGAAAAAGTAAAAAATAGTGAATTTTCACTTATGTTTTTACTGTGAGAATTATGGACTTGAATGTTAAAACTACTCACGTTAGGATTCACACGCATAACCCTGGCTAGATCTTGGTGAGCGCGAGCCTCCTCGCTGCGTCGCTCGCGCTCGTAGCGAGCGTTGCGAGCTCGACGCTCCTCCTATTCAGAAAAAAATCAATTGAATAAAAGTTACAAATGGATATTTGACATAGAATTAATGTTACTATATACAACATTTACTAACAATCGTTAGCGGTGTCCGGTTACTGCCGACCGGACGCCCACGACGTCTACGTTCACAGCTTGTGGTGCTGTGAGCAGTGTGAGGGTCCTCCGGTTGCTGAAATGAACACAAACAATAAATTATAAACTATTCTCGACACAAAATAACCATAAATATATCGTAATCGCACAAAACTGAAATGTACAGTACATTTTCCGCTGTCGGATTCACCATTCTGTCTGTGTTCACACGAGTATACTGCAGCCTGCTCTAGTTACACTCAAAATTTCGCAACTGAACTGCGTATACGCCCATCGTTGAGGGAGGGAGTAGGTGCACCGCCCAAGCGCACCTTTATCTATGTACATTCAGGTAGCCGACTTAAAATTTTTTGTTAATAGTTACAAAAAATTTGCGCAAAAGTTTTTTTCAATGTCTAAACAATTACATGAAACAAAGAAAACGACAATAATACGGTCTTTCACAGTATAGATAAGGTATTTTTTTTTTACTTTGTTTGGTTACCTACACTAAAAAAAATTATTTTACCACGCCGACAAGACGATTGGTCTTGTGTTTGTTTCAAGTTTTCTTAGGCGTGTGAATCAGTGTATTTTTTATTTTATTTATACCTTTGACGATATTACTCACTACATTACTTTCATATTTGTGTGTTCATTTTAAATGTTACAAAGTACAGTTATGTTAATCGTTGTGTGTTACAAGTGTGTAGATGTCTTTTCAAATCTAACTAAAGCTCTACACGTGGTCGTCATCTTCGAACTGATTATTATTATGGAGCGTATAAGTGTAAGCGTTACTTCGTGTAAATTAATCGGACAGTGTGTATAAAGATTATTGGGTATATGAGTAAAAAACTTCCTATTGAATTCGGTGAGAGCAGTGAGAATACTGATAGCAAATTATAAGCCTTCACGGATGAGTGCCATCCGCACACGCCAGTAATTCACTATCAGTGATTTTCACAGGTGTTCATAAGTTTTATCAATTATTTTCACAGATGAGACGTGGGACGTTCAATTCGATTGAACATGCAGTTTAAACTTGATTCGGTATGGCTAAGTGATTACGGGTTGGTTAACGTCACTAGCATAAAGGACTTGGGTGTAATTATATGTGATACATTGAATTTCACTCCAGACATTGACAGAAGCTTTTAAAAATTATATAAGGAAAAATTTTTTAAAAAAAAACATTAGGATACACAAGTCCCGTATCGCGGGGAACTTTATGTACACATATGTACACAAAGAACACCCAGTCTCGGAGTAACAATTTGTGGATCGCACAAATTGTTACGTGTGAAATATTATCAAAAGTTTGCCGGCTTTATGACCTGAAGCGTATATTGTAAGTATTTAACGTACGTATTAAACGCGGTTCCTTTTTTTTTTTAATCCTTAAAGCGATACAATTGTATAAGGATATCAAATGAAGGCTCACAAATATTGTATTGTTGCAAAAGTAAGTCAAAAACAAAAAAAAATGAACGTTAATAATATTGTAACTAGAAGAAAACGATGTGATATCGTTTAAAATGTATTCGGGCCTCTCCTCCACAAAACAAAGAACTTCTAGCCAACAGCTCTGTTTTTGTGATCTGGAACCAAAAAAAAAGTAAAGATAGCTACATTTTTATTAAAATTTTCATAAACACATGTTTTCTAACTGCATCTGTTTGTTTTGTGCTGAAAAAGATCGAAATATATTTAAAACACACATCAAGCAAGACTATAAATTAAAAGGGTCATTGTAAACTAAAAAAAAATGTAATGTATCGCACGCACATGAGTATCGGATCTCCATTCACATCTTAAAATTATTGGACGCCCATCGTCTACAGTAAGACACAGCTATGAGTGTGTGTGTCTACATTGTAAAAGAGAAAGTGTGCAAATATAATAGCGGCGAACGGTTGTAGGTATTAAGGGTTGACTATTGATAACATTGTTTAATGGAAAACGTCACATATTTACAAATGTGACAAATTACTTCATTTATTGTTGAATAGGATCACTTTACAAAGTGTAATACGCGCTAATAAATTCATTTTGCTATTGAGGGTTGGCATGCTACTGTATCACACTTAAAAGCTAAAGCTTAAAATGAAATAAAACAATAGCAAATCACAAATATTCTTAGTTACTTAGAAATATTTGCATTACAAAAAGGACTTTGAGAAATAAACTAAATAAATACTTTCTATATAATTATTACAATGGTCTCATGTTAGTTTGCCAGCTAATGATTATTCACGTTATAAGATTTGCCATAAATGTTGTGCTAAGCCTTATAGCTTGAACATAATACTAAAATTGTTTGTCCCATATGTCATATGCATTTGAAGAGAATAAATGTTATCCACAATAATACCCGAAATAATTGTGTTCATTCACCACTGTTATGTTTGCACACCTGCACTGTCAGCTAGGCACTCACAGCTATGTCCTACTGTAGACGCAGAACGTTCAACATTATTAAAATGTGGAGTACGGATACAACGTCGAATTTCTAGGTGTCTTTCGCCTGTCCAAGCTCCAAAACCTTCGCTCGGGCATAATATTATAATAAAAGAAAATATACAATGTTTTACAGTGAGTTTCTAAAAAAATAACATTCATTGAAAACCAAAAACTAAGATATTAATTTTTTTTTGTGAATATATTCAGATGAACTGCGCGGCAAGTTAATTTCGTGATGTTGACTCCCCTCCAGTACCTCTTCAACCGAGCCAGTAGCTAGCCGAGCGGAGTTTTTTCTATTATTTAAACTGGTGATATCTTTTGAATGGAATATCCGAATCGAATCATTTAAAAGGTGATGTTTATGAAGGTATTGAAGTAGTCTTAAATAATGATTTATTTATTTTGATAAGGATCAATACCTAGGTACGAATAAAGAGCCTTTTCTAGCGGTGGTTTATATTTTATTTTTTTTTAATAAAAGGACGCTTATTGTGACGTAACTATAAAAGATAGAGACATGCTGTCGCTACATCGTTTATAGATAGTGATGTGTTCTGAAAAATTGTAATACATCATTTTGTTCTATCATTAATAGTTCTCGCAGCGCACGCGATTGAAGGAAGTTTTTTGTTAATTTTTTTACACCTTGTGTTAGATTATTCGAGTTTTAGTAAGCATCCCTAATTTTTTTGAAAATGAAACATAACCTTTGTCACTTGAGAATAGTGTGGCTTACTGTGTGTGTGGGTGAAAGATTTTTTTAAATCCGTTCAGTGGCTTCGGAGCCTATTCATTTCAAACAAACAAACAAAAAATCAAACTTTTCCTCGTTATAATATTAGTATAGATAAACTAGTACAAAACATACCTATAGCTTACGGAAATGTATAAAGGTACTGAAGAAAAATCTAAACTAACTACAACTTAATTTTAATACGAGTGCACTGTTCAGCTCTACAGAGGCAACACTCAGTTAGTTTAAAAAAGTAACGTTATGCATCAACTGTTTAGAAAGAAACAAACAGATATGCTTCGCTTGTAAGCTGTTTTGACACACGTTATATACCTATTTAGGGCTACAGACGACCTCAACCTAGTTTGGGAACAAGACTCGGAGGAAGAAGTTGCACACTTCCTTGTGACACATCTACAATGTTTGGCAAAGCAGCGCCAAAGAAAAGTTGTAATCTTGTAAGTAGGCACTCGTAATTCTGAGCTTTTATAGTTTACGTGTAATTAAAGGTCAATATTAACCTTTAGAGGGTACAAAGATAAAAATGGCCATAGTCAATGTCAATGTAGATAATAATTTTTAAATCACGGCATTACACGTCTCATGAAGAGGTTATTTATAAACCATTCCCATTCCCTTAGATAGTGACAGAACTGATGTACCTATGAACTGTCTGTTTCTTAATTTGAAGTATGTCTGCCTAAGGACAGTGAAAAGAAATAATAATTGAAACAAAGTAGTTCCTTACGTTAATGTTTATTTGAAGATAACAAACACCTTAAAACGAAGTCAAATATGTACATATAAATTACTAATAGTTAAAAACCATGACTATAGTAGATTCAAATCTTTACATTAAATTTACAAAAATAAACTGGTCCATCATGGTTTAGCTTCTGTTGGTAAACCGTTGTTGATTGTATCTGCAACAAAAAAAAGAGTGCATGATTAATACTGTTCCTATGTATTATATTACACAATATTAAACATTATACAATTTAATTGAGTTTAATTTTTCATGTGACTTCTACTCTGTAAAAGTACACGAATCACCATATATCAATCTACGAGCACGTCTATGCAAAAATTATGCCTTTCTAAAGTGTTTTCGATGATCCTTTTCGTGTCTTTTTTATTTTTATAAACGTTAGACTTTATGTATAACATTTTTATTTTTTTAAACACTTATATATCTGCTCTCCGTTTTTAAAGAGAGTCGTCGATACGAAAATGAGTCTAATATGTGTTTAAACAATGTAAAACTGTTTGATTAGTCTTACCCGATTATCGAGAGACCCTTCGTGCTCGATATCCAATTGACGCTGACTTGATCCAGTGCAAAGTTACGTCGATCTGGTCTGGAGCTGTAAACGAATGTATATGAATATTAATATAAGTTACATAGCAGTTACATTCAATTATTTTGTGTGTAAAATACTTCAATACTCACTCGACGCTACTCGTTACCCACTACATCGGAGGAGGAAGAAGAGGAGGAGGAGGAGGTGGAGGAGGCTTCTCCTAGTACACCGCCACGCTGCTGTCGGTGCATCAGCAACTCTTCGTGTATTTTTTGAACTATAATAAACAAGTAGCTATCAATTATTTCTATCAAATCCGTGCAGCTGTTATGGAATGTAGTGATTTGAAACAAAGCCGATATTTACGTTGCCACTGCAGAGACTCGTTTTGCCTCGTGAAGTCTTGGATGGATTTCTTCGTCCGTTCCTCCTTCACGAAGCAAACTGCCCTCGCCAACAGCTCTGCCTTGCCGATCTAGAAGAAAAAGTAAAAAATAGTGAATTTTCACTTATGTTTTTACTGTGAGAATTATGGACTTGAATGTTAAAACTACTCACGTTAGGATTCACACGCATAGCCCTGGCTAGATCTTGGTGAGCGCGAGCCTCCTCGCTGCGTCGCTCGCGCTCGTAGCGAGCGTTGCGAGCTCGACGCTCCTCCTATTCAGAAAAAAATCAATTGAATAAAAGTTACAAATGGATATTTGACATAGAATTAATGTTACTATATACAACATTTACTAACAATCGTTAGCGGTGTCCGGTTACTGCCGACCGGACGCCCACGACGTCTACGTTCACAGCTTGTGGTGCTGTGAGCAGTGTGAGGGTCCTCCGGTTGCTGAAATGAACACAAACAATAAATTATAAACTATTCTCGACACAAAATAACCATAAATATATCGTAATCGCACAAAACTGAAATGTACAGTACATTTTCCGCTGTCGGATTCACCATTCTGTCTGTGTTCACACGAGTATACTGCAGCCTGCTCTAGTTACACTCAAAATTTCGCAACTGAACTGCGTATACGCCCATCGTTGAGGGAGGGAGTAGGTGCACCGCCCAAGCGCACCTTTATCTATGTACATTCAGGTAGCCGACTTAAAATTTTTTGTTAATAGTTACAAAAAATTTGCGCAAAAGTTTTTTTCAATGTCTAAACAATTACATGAAACAAAGAAAACGACAATAATACGGTCTTTCACAGTATAGATAAGGTATTTTTTTTTTACTTTGTTTGGTTACCTACACTAAAAAAAATTATTTTACCACGCCGACAAGACGATTGGTCTTGTGTTTGTTTCAAGTTTTCTTAGGCGTGTGAATCAGTGTATTTTTTATTTTATTTATACCTTTGACGATATTACTCACTACATTACTTTCATATTTGTGTGTTCATTTTAAATGTTACAAAGTACAGTTATGTTAATCGTTGTGTGTTACAAGTGTGTAGATGTCTTTTCAAATCTAACTAAAGCTCTACACGTGGTCGTCATCTTCGAACTGATTATTAATATGGAGCGTATAAGTGTAAGCTATTGATTAATCGGACAGTGTGTATAAAGATTATTGGGTATATGAGTAAAAAACTTCCTATTGAATTCGGTGAGAGCAGTGAGAATACTGATAGCAAATTATAAGCCTTCACGGATGAGTGCCATCCGCACACGCCAGTAATTCACTATCAGTGATTTTCACAGGTGTTCATAAGTTTTATCAATTATTTTCACAGATGAGACGTGGGACGTTCAATTCGATTGAACATGCAGTTTAAACTTGATTCGGTATGGCTAAGTGATTACGGGTTGGTTAACGTCACTAGCATAAAGGACTTGGGTGTAATTATATGTGATACATTGAATTTCACTCCAGACATTGACAGAAGCTTTTAAAAATTATATAAGGAAAAACTTTCAAACAAAAACATTAGGATACACAAGTCCCGTATCGCGGGGAACTTTATGTACACATATGTACATTAAAGGGACACAAAGAACACCCAGTCTCGGAGTAACAATTTGTGGATCACACAAATTGTTACGTGTGAAATATTATCAAAAGTTTGCCGGCTTTATGACCTGAAGCGTATATTGTAAGTATTTAACGTACGTATTAAACGCGGTTCCTTTTTTTTTTTAATCCTTAAAGCGATACAATTGTATAAGGATATCAAATGAAGGCTCACAAATATTGTATTGTTGCAAAAGTAAGTCAAAAACAAAAAAAAATGAACGTTTATAATATTGTAACTAGAAGAAAACGATGTGATATCGTTTAAAATGTATTCGGGCCTCTCCTCCACAAAACAAAGAACTTCTAGCCAACAGCTCTGTTTTTGTGATCTGGAACCAAAAAAAAAGTAAAGATAGCTACATTTTTATTAAAATTTTCATAAACACATGTTTTCTAACTGCATCTGTTTGTTTTGTGCTGAAAAAGATCGAAATATATTTAAAACACACATCAAGCAAGACTATAAATTAAAAGGGTCATTGTAAACTAAAAAAAAATGTAATGTATCGCACGCACATGAGTATCGGATCTCCATTCACATCTTAAAATTATTGGACGCCCATCGTCTACAGTAAGACACAGCTATGAGTGTGTGTGTCTACATTGTAAAAGAGAAAGTGTGCAAATATAATAGCGGCGAACGGTTGTAGGTATTAAGGGTTGACTATTGATAACATTGTTTAATGGAAAACGTCACATATTTACAAATGTGACAAATTACTTCATTTATTGTTGAATAGGATCACTTTACAAAGTGTAATACGCGCTAATAAATTCATTTTGCTATTGAGGGTTGGCATGCTACTGTATCACACTTAAAAGCTAAAGCTTAAAATGAAATAAAACAATAGCAAATCACAAATATTCTTAGTTACTTAGAAATATTTGCATTACAAAAAGGACTTTGAGAAATAAACTAAATAAATACTTTCTATATAATTATTACAATGGTCTCATGTTAGTTTGCCAGCTAATGATTATTCACGTTATAAGATTTGCCATAAATGTTGTGCTAAGCCTTATAGCTTGAACATAATACTAAAATTGTTTGTCCCATATGTCATATGCATTTGAAGAGAATAAATGTTATCCACAATAATACCCGAAATAATTGTGTTCATTCACCACTGTTATGTTTGCACACCTGCACTGTCAGCTAGGCACTCACAGCTATGTCCTACTGTAGACGCAGAACGTTCAACATTATTAAAATGTGGAGTACGGATACAACGTCGAATTTCTAGGTGTCTTTCGCCTGTCCAAGCTCCAAAACCTTCGCTCGGGCATAATATTATAATAAAAGAAAATATACAATGTTTTACAGTGAGTTTCTAAAAAAATAACATTCATTGAAAACCAAAAACTAAGATATTAATTTTTTTTTGTGAATATATTCAGATGAACTGCGCGGCAAGTTAATTTCGTGATGTTGACTCCCCTCCAGTACCTCTTCAACCGAGCCAGTAGCTAGCCGAGCGGAGTTTTTTCTATTATTTAAACTGGTGATATCTTTTGAATGGAATATCCGAATCGAATCATTTAAAAGGTGATGTTTATGAAGGTATTGAAGTAGTCTTAAATAATGATTTATTTATTTTGATAAGGATCAATACCTAGGTACGAATAAAGAGCCTTTTCTAGCGGTGGTTTATATTTTATTTTTTTTTAATAAAAGGACGCTTATTGTGACGTAACTATAAAAGATAGAGACATGCTGTCGCTACATCGTTTATAGATAGTGATGTGTTCTGAAAAATTGTAATACATCATTTTGTTCTATCATTAATAGTTCTCGCAGCGCACGCGATTGAAGGAAGTTTTTTGTTAATTTTTTTACACCTTGTGTTAGATTATTCGAGTTTTAGTAAGCATCCCTAATTTTTTTGAAAATGAAACATAACCTTTGTCACTTGAGAATAGTGTGGCTTACTGTGTGTGTGGATGAAAGATTTTTTTAAATCCGTTCAGTGGCTTCGGAGCCTATTCATTTCAAACAAACAAACAAAAAATCAAACTTTTCCTCGTTATAATATTAGTATAGATAAACTAGTACAAAACATACCTATAGCTTACGGAAATGTATAAAGGTACTGAAGAAAAATCTAAACTAACTACAACTTAATTTTAATACGAGTGCACTGTTCAGCTCTACAGAGGCAACACTCAGTTAGTTTAAAAAAGTAACGTTATGCATCAACTGTTTAGAAAGAAACAAACAGATATGCTTCGCTTGTAAGCTGTTTTGACACACGTTATATACCTATTTAGGGCTACAGACGACCTCAACCTAGTTTGGGAACAAGACTCGGAGGAAGAAGTTGCACACTTCCTTGTGACACATCTACAATGTTTGGCAAAGCAGCGCCAAAGAAAAGTTGTAATCTTGTAAGTAGGCACTCGTAATTCTGAGCTTTTATAGTTTACGTGTAATTAAAGGTCAATATTAACCTTTAGAGGGTACAAAGATAAAAATGGCCATAGTCAATGTCAATGTAGATAATAATTTTTAAATCACGGCATTACACGTCTCATGAAGAGGTTATTTATAAACCATTCCCATTCCCTTAGATAGTGACAGAACTGATGTACCTATGAACTGTCTGTTTCTTAATTTGAAGTATGTCTGCCTAAGGACAGTGAAAAGAAATAATAATTGAAACAAAGTAGTTCCTTACGTTAATGTTTATTTGAAGATAACAAACACCTTAAAACGAAGTCAAATATGTACATATAAATTACTAATAGTTAAAAACCATGACTATAGTAGATTCAAATCTTTACATTAAATTTACAAAAATAAACTGGTCCATCATGGTTTAGCTTCTGTTGGTAAACCGTTGTTGATTGTATCTGCAACAAAAAAAAGAGTGCATGATTAATACTGTTCCTATGTATTATATTACACAATATTAAACATTATACAATTTAATTGAGTTTAATTTTTCATGTGACTTCTACTCTGTAAAAGTACACGAATCACCATATATCAATCTACGAGCACGTCTATGCAAAAATTATGCCTTTCTAAAGTGTTTTCGATGATCCTTTTCGTGTCTTTTTTATTTTTATAAACGTTAGACTTTATGTATAACATTTTTATTTTTTTAAACACTTATATATCTGCTCTCCGTTTTTAAAGAGAGTCGTCGATACGAAAATGAGTCTAATATGTGTTTAAACAATGTAAAACTGTTTGATTAGTCTTACCCGATTATCGAGAGACCCTTCGTGCTCGATATCCAATTGACGCTGACTTGATCCAGTGCAAAGTTACGTCGATCTGGTCTGGAGCTGTAAACGAATGTATATGAATATTAATATAAGTTACATAGCAGTTACATTCAATTATTTTGTGTGTAAAATACTTCAATACTCACTCGACGCTACTCGTTACCCACTACATCGGAGGAGGAAGAAGAGGAGGAGGAGGAGGTGGAGAAGGCTTCTCCTAGTACACCGCCACGCTGCTGTCGGTGCATCAGCAACTCTTCGTGTATTTTTTGAACTATAATAAACAAGTAGCTATCAATTATTTCTATCAAATCCGTGCAGCTGTTATGGAATGTAGTGATTTGAAACAAAGCCGATATTTACGTTGCCACTGCAGAGACTCGTTTTGCCTCGTGAAGTCTTGGATGGATTTCTTCGTCCGTTCCTCCTTCACGAAGCAAACTGCCCTCGCCAACAGCTCTGCCTTGCCGATCTAGAAGAAAAAGTAAAAAATAGTGAATTTTCACTTATGTTTTTACTGTGAGAATTATGGACTTGAATGTTAAAACTACTCACGTTAGGATTCACACGCATAACCCTGGCTAGATCTTGGTGAGCGCGAGCCTCCTCGCTGCGTCGCTCGCGCTCGTAGCGAGCGTTGCGAGCTCGACGCTCCTCCTATTCAGAAAAAAATCAATTGAATAAAAGTTACAAATGGATATTTGACATAGAATTAATGTTACTATATACAACATTTACTAACAATCGTTAGCGGTGTCCGGTTACTGCCGACCGGACGCCCACGACGTCTACGTTCACAGCTTGTGGTGCTGTGAGCAGTGTGAGGGTCCTCCGGTTGCTGAAATGAACACAAACAATAAATTATAAACTATTCTCGACACAAAATAACCATAAATATATCGTAATCGCACAAAACTGAAATGTACAGTACATTTTCCGCTGTCGGATTCACCATTCTGTCTGTGTTCACACGAGTATACTGCAGCCTGCTCTAGTTACACTCAAAATTTCGCAACTGAACTGCGTATACGCCCATCGTTGAGGGAGGGAGTAGGTGCACCGCCCAAGCGCACCTTTATCTATGTACATTCAGGTAGCCGACTTAAAATTTTTTGTTAATAGTTACAAAAAATTTGCGCAAAAGTTTTTTTCAATGTCTAAACAATTACATGAAACAAAGAAAACGACAATAATACGGTCTTTCACAGTATAGATAAGGTATTTTTTTTTTACTTTGTTTGGTTACCTACACTAAAAAAAATTATTTTACCACGCCGACAAGACGATTGGTCTTGTGTTTGTTTCAAGTTTTCTTAGGCGTGTGAATCAGTGTATTTTTTATTTTATTTATACCTTTGACGATATTACTCACTACATTACTTTCATATTTGTGTGTTCATTTTAAATGTTACAAAGTACAGTTATGTTAATCGTTGTGTGTTACAAGTGTGTAGATGTCTTTTCAAATCTAACTAAAGCTCTACACGTGGTCGTCATCTTCGAACTGATTATTATTATGGAGCGTATAAGTGTAAGCTATTGATTAATCGGACAGTGTGTATAAAGATTATTGGGTATATGAGTAAAAAACTTCCTATTGAATTCGGTGAGAGCAGTGAGAATACTGATAGCAAATTATAAGCCTTCACGGATGAGTGCCATCCGCACACGCCAGTAATTCACTATCAGTGATTTTCACAGGTGTTCATAAGTTTTATCAATTATTTTCACAGATGAGACGTGGGACGTTCAATTCGATTGAACATGCAGTTTAAACTTGATTCGGTATGGCTAAGTGATTACGGGTTGGTTAACGTCACTAGCATAAAGGACTTGGGTGTAATTATATGTGATACATTGAATTTCACTCCAGACATTGACAGAAGCTTTTAAAAATTATATAAGGAAAAATTTTTTAAAAAAAAACATTAGGATACACAAGTCCCGTATCGCGGGGAACTTTATGTACACATATGTACACAAAGAACACCCAGTCTCGGAGTAACAATTTGTGGATCGCACAAATTGTTACGTGTGAAATATTATCAAAAGTTTGCCGGCTTTATGACCTGAAGCGTATATTGTAAGTATTTAACGTACGTATTAAACGCGGTTCCTTTTTTTTTTTAATCCTTAAAGCGATACAATTGTATAAGGATATCAAATGAAGGCTCACAAATATTGTATTGTTGCAAAAGTAAGTCAAAAACAAAAAAAAATGAACGTTAATAATATTGTAACTAGAAGAAAACGATGTGATATCGTTTAAAATGTATTCGGGCCTCTCCTCCACAAAACAAAGAACTTCTAGCCAACAGCTCTGTTTTTGTGATCTGGAACCAAAAAAAAAGTAAAGATAGCTACATTTTTATTAAAATTTTCATAAACACATGTTTTCTAACTGCATCTGTTTGTTTTGTGCTGAAAAAGATCGAAATATATTTAAAACACACATCAAGCAAGACTATAAATTAAAAGGGTCATTGTAAACTAAAAAAAAATGTAATGTATCGCACGCACATGAGTATCGGATCTCCATTCACATCTTAAAATTATTGGACGCCCATCGTCTACAGTAAGACACAGCTATGAGTGTGTGTGTCTACATTGTAAAAGAGAAAGTGTGCAAATATAATAGCGGCGAACGGTTGTAGGTATTAAGGGTTGACTATTGATAACATTGTTTAATGGAAAACGTCACATATTTACAAATGTGACAAATTACTTCATTTATTGTTGAATAGGATCACTTTACAAAGTGTAATACGCGCTAATAAATTCATTTTGCTATTGAGGGTTGGCATGCTACTGTATCACACTTAAAAGCTAAAGCTTAAAATGAAATAAAACAATAGCAAATCACAAATATTCTTAGTTACTTAGAAATATTTGCATTACAAAAAGGACTTTGAGAAATAAACTAAATAAATACTTTCTATATAATTATTACAATGGTCTCATGTTAGTTTGCCAGCTAATGATTATTCACGTTATAAGATTTGCCATAAATGTTGTGCTAAGCCTTATAGCTTGAACATAATACTAAAATTGTTTGTCCCATATGTCATATGCATTTGAAGAGAATAAATGTTATCCACAATAATACCCGAAATAATTGTGTTCATTCACCACTGTTATGTTTGCACACCTGCACTGTCAGCTAGGCACTCACAGCTATGTCCTACTGTAGACGCAGAACGTTCAACATTATTAAAATGTGGAGTACGGATACAACGTCGAATTTCTAGGTGTCTTTCGCCTGTCCAAGCTCCAAAACCTTCGCTCGGGCATAATATTATAATAAAAGAAAATATACAATGTTTTACAGTGAGTTTCTAAAAAAATAACATTCATTGAAAACCAAAAACTAAGATATTAATTTTTTTTTGTGAATATATTCAGATGAACTGCGCGGCAAGTTAATTTCGTGATGTTGACTCCCCTCCAGTACCTCTTCAACCGAGCCAGTAGCTAGCCGAGCGGAGTTTTTTCTATTATTTAAACTGGTGATATCTTTTGAATGGAATATCCGAATCGAATCATTTAAAAGAAGATGTTTATGAAGGTATTGAAGTAGTCTTAAATAATGATTTATTTATTTTGATAAGGATCAATACCTAGGTACGAATAAAGAGCCTTTTCTAGCGGTGGTTTATATTTTATTTTTTTTTAATAAAAGGACGCTTATTGTGACGTAACTATAAAAGATAGAGACATGCTGTCGCTACATCGTTTATAGATAGTGATGTGTTCTGAAAAATTGTAATACATCATTTTGTTCTATCATTAATAGTTCTCGCAGCGCACGCGATTGAAGGAAGTTTTTTGTTAATTTTTTTACACCTTGTGTTAGATTATTCGAGTTTTAGTAAGCATCCCTAATTTTTTTGAAAATGAAACATAACCTTTGTCACTTGAGAATAGTGTGGCTTACTGTGTGTGTGGGTGAAAGATTTTTTTAAATCCGTTCAGTGGCTTCGGAGCCTATTCATTTCAAACAAACAAACAAAAAATCAAACTTTTCCTCGTTATAATATTAGTATAGATAAACTAGTACAAAACATACCTATAGCTTACGGAAATGTATAAAGGTACTGAAGAAAAATCTAAACTAACTACAACTTAATTTTAATACGAGTGCACTGTTCAGCTCTACAGAGGCAACACTCAGTTAGTTTAAAAAAGTAACGTTATGCATCAACTGTTTAGAAAGAAACAAACAGATATGCTTCGCTTGTAAGCTGTTTTGACACACGTTATATACCTATTTAGGGCTACAGACGACCTCAACCTAGTTTGGGAACAAGACTCGGAGGAAGAAGTTGCACACTTCCTTGTGACACATCTACAATGTTTGGCAAAGCAGCGCCAAAGAAAAGTTGTAATCTTGTAAGTAGGCACTCGTAATTCTGAGCTTTTATAGTTTACGTGTAATTAAAGGTCAATATTAACCTTTAGAGGGTACAAAGATAAAAATGGCCATAGTCAATGTCAATGTAGATAATAATTTTTAAATCACGGCATTACACGTCTCATGAAGAGGTTATTTATAAACCATTCCCATTCCCTTAGATAGTGACAGAACTGATGTACCTATGAACTGTCTGTTTCTTAATTTGAAGTATGTCTGCCTAAGGACAGTGAAAAGAAATAATAATTGAAACAAAGTAGTTCCTTACGTTAATGTTTATTTGAAGATAACAAACACCTTAAAACGAAGTCAAATATGTACATATAAATTACTAATAGTTAAAAACCATGACTATAGTAGATTCAAATCTTTACATTAAATTTACAAAAATAAACTGGTCCATCATGGTTTAGCTTCTGTTGGTAAACCGTTGTTGATTGTATCTGCAACAAAAAAAAGAGTGCATGATTAATACTGTTCCTATGTATTATATTACACAATATTAAACATTATACAATTTAATTGAGTTTAATTTTTCATGTGACTTCTACTCTGTAAAAGTACACGAATCACCATATATCAATCTACGAGCACGTCTATGCAAAAATTATGCCTTTCTAAAGTGTTTTCGATGATCCTTTTCGTGTCTTTTTTATTTTTATAAACGTTAGACTTTATGTATAACATTTTTATTTTTTTAAACACATATATCTGCTCTCCGTTTTTAAAGAGAGTCGTCGATACGAAAATGAGTCTAATATGTGTTTAAACAATGTAAAACTGTTTGATTAGTCTTACCCGATTATCGAGAGACCCTTCGTGCTCGATATCCAATTGACGCTGACTTGATCCAGTGCAAAGTTACGTCGATCTGGTCTGGAGCTGTAAACGAATGTATATGAATATTAATATAAGTTACATAGCAGTTACATTCAATTATTTTGTGTGTAAAATACTTCAATACTCACTCGACGCTACTCGTTACCCACTACATCGGAGGAGGAAGAAGAGGAGGAGGAGGAGGTGGAGGAGGCTTCTCCTAGTACACCGCCACGCTGCTGTCGGTGCATCAGCAACTCTTCGTGTATTTTTTGAACTATAATAAACAAGTAGCTATCAATTATTTCTATCAAATCCGTGCAGCTGTTATGGAATGTAGTGATTTGAAACAAAGCCGATATTTACGTTGCCACTGCAGAGACTCGTTTTGCCTCGTGAAGTCTTGGATGGATTTCTTCGTCCGTTCCTCCTTCACGAAGCAAACTGCCCTCGCCAACAGCTCTGCCTTGCCGATCTAGAAGAAAAAGTAAAAAATAGTGAATTTTCACTTATGTTTTTACTGTGAGAATTATGGACTTGAATGTTAAAACTACTCACGTTAGGATTCACACGCATAACCCTGGCTAGATCTTGGTGAGCGCGAGCCTCCTCGCTGCGTCGCTCGCGCTCGTAGCGAGCGTTGCGAGCTCGACGCTCCTCCTATTCAGAAAAAAATCAATTGAATAAAAGTTACAAATGGATATTTGACATAGAATTAATGTTACTATATACAACATTTACTAACAATCGTTAGCGGTGTCCGGTTACTGCCGACCGGACGCCCACGACGTCTACGTTCACAGCTTGTGGTGCTGTGAGCAGTGTGAGGGTCCTCCGGTTGCTGAAATGAACACAAACAATAAATTATAAACTATTCTCGACACAAAATAACCATAAATATATCGTAATCGCACAAAACTGAAATGTACAGTACATTTTCCGCTGTCGGATTCACCATTCTGTCTGTGTTCACACGAGTATACTGCAGCCTGCTCTAGTTACACTCAAAATTTCGCAACTGAACTGCGTATACGCCCATCGTTGAGGGAGGGAGTAGGTGCACCGCCCAAGCGCACCTTTATCTATGTACATTCAGGTAGCCGACTTAAAATTTTTTGTTAATAGTTACAAAAAATTTGCGCAAAAGTTTTTTTCAATGTCTAAACAATTACATGAAACAAAGAAAACGACAATAATACGGTCTTTCACAGTATAGATAAGGTATTTTTTTTTTACTTTGTTTGGTTACCTACACTAAAAAAAATTATTTTACCACGCCGACAAGACGATTGGTCTTGTGTTTGTTTCAAGTTTTCTTAGGCGTGTGAATCAGTGTATTTTTTATTTTATTTATACCTTTGACGATATTACTCACTACATTACTTTCATATTTGTGTGTTCATTTTAAATGTTACAAAGTACAGTTATGTTAATCGTTGTGTGTTACAAGTGTGTAGATGTCTTTTCAAATCTAACTAAAGCTCTACACGTGGTCGTCATCTTCGAACTGATTATTATTATGGAGCGTATAAGTGTAAGCGTTACTTCGTGTAAATTAATCGGACAGTGTGTATAAAGATTATTGGGTATATGAGTAAAAAACTTCCTATTGAATTCGGTGAGAGCAGTGAGAATACTGATAGCAAATTATAAGCCTTCACGGATGAGTGCCATCCGCACACGCCAGTAATTCACTATCAGTGATTTTCACAGGTGTTCATAAGTTTTATCAATTATTTTCACAGATGAGACGTGGGACGTTCAATTCGATTGAACATGCAGTTTAAACTTGATTCGGTATGGCTAAGTGATTACGGGTTGGTTAACGTCACTAGCATAAAGGACTTGGGTGTAATTATATGTGATACATTGAATTTCACTCCAGACATTGACAGAAGCTTTTAAAAATTATATAAGGAAAAATTTTTTAAAAAAAAACATTAGGATACACAAGTCCCGTATCGCGGGGAACTTTATGTACACATATGTACACAAAGAACACCCAGTCTCGGAGTAACAATTTGTGGATCGCACAAATTGTTACGTGTGAAATATTATCAAAAGTTTGCCGGCTTTATGACCTGAAGCGTATATTGTAAGTATTTAACGTACGTATTAAACGCGGTTCCTTTTTTTTTTTAATCCTTAAAGCGATACAATTGTATAAGGATATCAAATGAAGGCTCACAAATATTGTATTGTTGCAAAAGTAAGTCAAAAACAAAAAAAAATGAACGTTAATAATATTGTAACTAGAAGAAAACGATGTGATATCGTTTAAAATGTATTCGGGCCTCTCCTCCACAAAACAAAGAACTTCTAGCCAACAGCTCTGTTTTTGTGATCTGGAACCAAAAAAAAAGTAAAGATAGCTACATTTTTATTAAAATTTTCATAAACACATGTTTTCTAACTGCATCTGTTTGTTTTGTGCTGAAAAAGATCGAAATATATTTAAAACACACATCAAGCAAGACTATAAATTAAAAGGGTCATTGTAAACTAAAAAAAAATGTAATGTATCGCACGCACATGAGTATCGGATCTCCATTCACATCTTAAAATTATTGGACGCCCATCGTCTACAGTAAGACACAGCTATGAGTGTGTGTGTCTACATTGTAAAAGAGAAAGTGTGCAAATATAATAGCGGCGAACGGTTGTAGGTATTAAGGGTTGACTATTGATAACATTGTTTAATGGAAAACGTCACATATTTACAAATGTGACAAATTACTTCATTTATTCTTGAATAGGATCACTTTACAAAGTGTAATACGCGCTAATAAATTCATTTTGCTATTGAGGGTTGGCATGCTACTGTATCACACTTAAAAGCTAAAGCTTAAAATGAAATAAAACAATAGCAAATCACAAATATTCTTAGTTACTTAGAAATATTTGCATTACAAAAAGGACTTTGAGAAATAAACTAAATAAATACTTTCTATATAATTATTACAATGGTCTCATGTTAGTTTGCCAGCTAATGATTATTCACGTTATAAGATTTGCCATAAATGTTGTGCTAAGCCTTATAGCTTGAACATAATACTAAAATTGTTTGTCCCATATGTCATATGCATTTGAAGAGAATAAATGTTATCAGTAGTCAACCCGAAATAATTGTGTTCATTCACCACTGTTATGTTTGCACACCTGCACTGTCAGCTAGGCACTCACAGCTATGTCCTACTGTAGACGCAGAACGTTCAACATTATTAAAATGTGGAGTACGGATACAACGTCGAATTTCTAGGTGTCTTTCGCCTGTCCAAGCTCCAAAACCTTCGCTCGGGCATAATATTATAATAAAAGAAAATATACAATGTTTTACAGTGAGTTTCTAAAAAAATAACATTCATTGAAAACCAAAAACTAAGATATTAATTTTTTTTTGTGAATATATTCAGATGAACTGCGCGGCAAGTTAATTTCGTGATGTTGACTCCCCTCCAGTACCTCTTCAACCGAGCCAGTAGCTAGCCGAGCGGAGTTTTTTCTATTATTTAAACTGGTGATATCTTTTGAATGGAATATCCGAATCGAATCATTTAAAAGGTGATGTTTATGAAGGTATTGAAGTAGTCTTAAATAATGATTTATTTATTTTGATAAGGATCAATACCTAGGTACGAATAAAGAGCCTTTTCTAGCGGTGGTTTATATTTTTTTTTTTTTTAATAAAAGGACGCTTATTGTGACGTAACTATAAAAGATAGAGACATGCTGTCGCTACATCGTTTATAGATAGTGATGTGTTCTGAAAAATTGTAATACATCATTTTGTTCTATCATTAATAGTTCTCGCAGCGCACGCGATTGAAGGAAGTTTTTTGTTAATTTTTTTACACCTTGTGTTAGATTATTCGAGTTTTAGTAAGCATCCCTAATTTTTTTGAAAATGAAACATAACCTTTGTCACTTGAGAATAGTGTGGCTTACTGTGTGTGTGGGTGAAAGATTTTTTTAAATCCGTTCAGTGGCTTCGGAGCCTATTCATTTCAAACAAACAAACAAAAAATCAAACTTTTCCTCGTTATAATATTAGTATAGATAAACTAGTACAAAACATACCTATAGCTTACGGAAATGTATAAAGGTACTGAAGAAAAATCTAAACTAACTACAACTTAATTTTAATACGAGTGCACTGTTCAGCTCTACAGAGGCAACACTCAGTTAGTTTAAAAAAGTAACGTTATGCATCAACTGTTTAGAAAGAAACAAACAGATATGCTTCGCTTGTAAGCTGTTTTGACACACGTTATATACCTATTTAGGGCTACAGACGACCTCAACCTAGTTTGGGAACAAGACTCGGAGGAAGAAGTTGCACACTTCCTTGTGACACATCTACAATGTTTGGCAAAGCAGCGCCAAAGAAAAGTTGTAATCTTGTAAGTAGGCACTCGTAATTCTGAGCTTTTATAGTTTACGTGTAATTAAAGGTCAATATTAACCTTTAGAGGGTACAAAGATAAAAATGGCCATAGTCAATGTCAATGTAGATAATAATTTTTAAATCACGGCATTACACGTCTCATGAAGAGGTTATTTATAAACCATTCCCATTCCCTTAGATAGTGACAGAACTGATGTACCTATGAACTGTCTGTTTCTTAATTTGAAGTATGTCTGCCTAAGGACAGTGAAAAGAAATAATAATTGAAACAAAGTAGTTCCTTACGTTAATGTTTATTTGAAGATAACAAACACCTTAAAACGAAGTCAAATATGTACATATAAATTACTAATAGTTAAAAACCATGACTATAGTAGATTCAAATCTTTACATTAAATTTACAAAAATAAACTGGTCCATCATGGTTTAGCTTCTGTTGGTAAACCGTTGTTGATTGTATCTGCAACAAAAAAAAGAGTGCATGATTAATACTGTTCCTATGTATTATATTACACAATATTAAACATTATACAATTTAATTGAGTTTAATTTTTCATGTGACTTCTACTCTGTAAAAGTACACGAATCACCATATATCAATCTACGAGCACGTCTATGCAAAAATTATGCCTTTCTAAAGTGTTTTCGATGATCCTTTTCGTGTCTTTTTTATTTTTATAAACGTTAGACTTTATGTATAACATTTTTATTTTTTTAAACACTTATATATCTGCTCTCCGTTTTTAAAGAGAGTCGTCGATACGAAAATGAGTCTAATATGTGTTTAAACAATGTAAAACTGTTTGATTAGTCTTACCCGATTATCGAGAGACCCTTCGTGCTCGATATCCAATTGACGCTGACTTGATCCAGTGCAAAGTTACGTCGATCTGGTCTGGAGCTGTAAACGAATGTATATGAATATTAATATAAGTTACATAGCAGTTACATTCAATTATTTTGTGTGTAAAATACTTCAATACTCACTCGACGCTACTCGTTACCCACTACATCGGAGGAGGAAGAAGAGGAGGAGGAGGAGGTGGAGGAGGCTTCTCCTAGTACACCGCCACGCTGCTGTCGGTGCATCAGCAACTCTTCGTGTATTTTTTGAACTATAATAAACAAGTAGCTATCAATTATTTCTATCAAATCCGTGCAGCTGTTATGGAATGTAGTGATTTGAAACAAAGCCGATATTTACGTTGCCACTGCAGAGACTCGTTTTGCCTCGTGAAGTCTTGGATGGATTTCTTCGTCCGTTCCTCCTTCACGAAGCAAACTGCCCTCGCCAACAGCTCTGCCTTGCCGATCTAGAAGAAAAAGTAAAAAATAGTGAATTTTCACTTATGTTTTTACTGTGAGAATTATGGACTTGAATGTTAAAACTACTCACGTTAGGATTCACACGCATAGCCCTGGCTAGATCTTGGTGAGCGCGAGCCTCCTCGCTGAGTCGCTCGCGCTCGTAGCGAGCGTTGCGAGCTCGACGCTCCTCCTATTCAGAAAAAAATCAATTGAATAAAAGTTACAAATGGATATTTGACATAGAATTAATGTTACTATATACAACATTTACTAACAATCGTTAGCGGTGTCCGGTTACTGCCGACCGGACGCCCACGACGTCTACGTTCACAGCTTGTGGTGCTGTGAGCAGTGTGAGGGTCCTCCGGTTGCTGAAATGAACACAAACAATAAATTATAAACTATTCTCGACACAAAATAACCATAAATATATCGTAATCGCACAAAACTGAAATGTACAGTACATTTTCCGCTGTCGGATTCACCATTCTGTCTGTGTTCACACGAGTATACTGCAGCCTGCTCTAGTTACACTCAAAATTTCGCAACTGAACTGCGTATACGCCCATCGTTGAGGGAGGGAGTAGGTGCACCGCCCAAGCGCACCTTTATCTATGTACATTCAGGTAGCCGACTTAAAATTTTTTGTTAATAGTTACAAAAAATTTGCGCAAAAGTTTTTTTCAATGTCTAAACAATTACATGAAACAAAGAAAACGACAATAATACGGTCTTTCACAGTATAGATAAGGTATTTTTTTTTTACTTTGTTTGGTTACCTACACTAAAAAAAATTATTTTACCACGCCGACAAGACGATTGGTCTTGTGTTTGTTTCAAGTTTTCTTAGGCGTGTGAATCAGTGTATTTTTTATTTTATTTATACCTTTGACGATATTACTCACTACATTACTTTCATATTTGTGTGTTCATTTTAAATGTTACAAAGTACAGTTATGTTAATCGTTGTGTGTTACAAGTGTGTAGATGTCTTTTCAAATCTAACTAAAGCTCTACACGTGGTCGTCATCTTCGAACTGATTATTAATATGGAGCGTATAAGTGTAAGCTATTGATTAATCGGACAGTGTGTATAAAGATTATTGGGTATATGAGTAAAAAACTTCCTATTGAATTCGGTGAGAGCAGTGAGAATACTGATAGCAAATTATAAGCCTTCACGGATGAGTGCCATCCGCACACGCCAGTAATTCACTATCAGTGATTTTCACAGGTGTTCATAAGTTTTATCAATTATTTTCACAGATGAGACGTGGGACGTTCAATTCGATTGAACATGCAGTTTAAACTTGATTCGGTATGGCTAAGTGATTACGGGTTGGTTAACGTCACTAGCATAAAGGACTTGGGTGTAATTTTATGTGATACATTGAATTTCACTCCAGACATTGACAGAAGCTTTTAAAAATTATATAAGGAAAAACTTTCAAACAAAAACATTAGGATACACAAGTCCCGTATCGCGGGGAACTTTATGTACACATATGTACATTAAAGGGACACAAAGAACACCCAGTCTCGGAGTAACAATTTGTGGATCACACAAATTGTTACGTGTGAAATATTATCAAAAGTTTGCCGGCTTTATGACCTGAAGCGTATATTGTAAGTATTTAACGTACGTATTAAACGCGGTTCCTTTTTTTTTTTAATCCTTAAAGCGATACAGTTGTATAAGGATATCAAATGAAGGCTCACAAATATTGTATTGTTGCAAAAGTAAGTCAAAAACAAAAAAAAATGAACGTTAATAATATTGTAACTAGAAGAAAACGATGTGATATCGTTTAAAATGTATTCGGGCCTCTCCTCCACAAAACAAAGAACTTCTAGCCAACAGCTCTGTTTTTGTGATCTGGAACCAAAAAAAAAGTAAAGATAGCTACATTTTTATTAAAATTTTCATAAACACATGTTTTCTAACTGCATCTGTTTGTTTTGTGCTGAAAAAGATCGAAATATATTTAAAACACACATCAAGCAAGACTATAAATTAAAAGGGTCATTGTAAACTAAAAAAAAATGTAATGTATCGCACGCACATGAGTATCGGATCTCCATTCACATCTTAAAATTATTGGACGCCCATCGTCTACAGTAAGACACAGCTATGAGTGATTGAGACATTGTAAAAGAGAAAGTGTGCAAATATAATAGCGGCGAACGGTTGTAGGTATTAAGGGTTGACTATTGATAACATTGTTTAATGGAAAACGTCACATATTTACAAATGTGACAAATTACTTCATTTATTCTTGGATAGGATCACTTTACAAAGTGTACTACGCGCCAATAAATTCATTTTGCTATTGAGAGTTGGCATGCTACTGTATCACACTTAAAAGCTAAAGCTTAAAATGAAATAAAACAATAGCAAATCACAAATATTCTTAGTTACTTAGAAATATTTGCATTACAAAAAGGACTTTGAGAAATAAACTAAATAAATACTTTCTATATAATTATTACAATGGTCTCATGTTAGTTTGCCAGCTAATGATTATTCACGTTATAAGATTTGCCATAAATGTTGTGCTAAGCCTTATAGCTTGAACATAATACTAAAATTGTTTGTCCCATATGTCATATGCATTTGAAGAGAATAAATGTTATCAGTAGTCAACCCGAAATAATTGTGTTCATTCACCACTGTTATGTTTGCACACCTGCACTGTCAGCTAGGCACTCACAGCTATGTCCTACTGTAGACGCAGAACGTTCAACATTATTAAAATGTGGAGTACGGATACAACGTCGAATTTCTAGGTGTCTTTCGCCTGTCCAAGCTCCAAAACCTTCGCTCGGGCATAATATTATAATAAAAGAAAATATACAATGTTTTACAGTGAGTTTCTAAAAAAATAACATTCATTGAAAACCAAAAACTAAGATATTAATTTTTTTTTGTGAATATATTCAGATGAACTGCGCGGCAAGTTAATTTCGTGATGTTGACTCCCCTCCAGTACCTCTTCAACCGAGCCAGTAGCTAGCCGAGCGGAGTTTTTTCTATTATTTAAACTGGTGATATCTTTTGAATGGAATATCCGAATCGAATCATTTAAAAGGTGATGTTTATGAAGGTATTGAAGTAGTCTTAAATAATGATTCATTTATTTTGATAAGGATCAATACCTAGGTACGAATAAAGAGCCTTTTCTAGCGGTGGTTTATATTTTATTTTTTTTTAATAAAAGGACGCTTATTGTGACGTAACTATAAAAGATAGAGACATGCTGTCGCTACATCGTTTATAGATAGTGATGTGTTCTGAAAAATTGTAATACATCATTTTGTTCTATCATTAATAGTTCTCGCAGCGCACGCGATTGAAGGAAGTTTTTTGTTAATTTTTTTACACCTTGTGTTAGATTATTCGAGTTTTAGTAAGCATCCCTAATTTTTTTGAAAATGAAACATAACCTTTGTCACTTGAGAATAGTGTGGCTTACTGTGTGTGTGGGTGAAAGATTTTTTTAAATCCGTTCAGTGGCTTCGGAGCCTATTCATTTCAAACAAACAAACAAAAAATCAAACTTTTCCTCGTTATAATATTAGTATAGATAAACTAGTACAAAACATACCTATAGCTTACGGAAATGTATAAAGGTACTGAAGAAAAATCTAAACTAACTACAACTTAATTTTAATACGAGTGCACTGTTCAGCTCTACAGAGGCAACACTCAGTTAGTTTAAAAAAGTAACGTTATGCATCAACTGTTTAGAAAGAAACAAACAGATATGCTTCGCTTGTAAGCTGTTTTGACACACGTTATATACCTATTTAGGGCTACAGACGACCTCAACCTAGTTTGGGAACAAGACTCGGAGGAAGAAGTTGCACACTTCCTTGTGACACATCTACAATGTTTGGCAAAGCAGCGCCAAAGAAAAGTTGTAATCTTGTAAGTAGGCACTCGTAATTCTGAGCTTTTATAGTTTACGTGTAATTAAAGGTCAATATTAACCTTTAGAGGGTACAAAGATAAAAATGGCCATAGTCAATGTCAATGTAGATAATAATTTTTAAATCACGGCATTACACGTCTCATGAAGAGGTTATTTATAAACCATTCCCATTCCCTTAGATAGTGACAGAACTGATGTACCTATGAACTGTCTGTTTCTTAATTTGAAGTATGTCTGCCTAAGGACAGTGAAAAGAAATAATAATTGAAACAAAGTAGTTCCTTACGTTAATGTTTATTTGAAGATAACAAACACCTTAAAACGAAGTCAAATATGTACATATAAATTACTAATATTTAAAAACCATGACTATAGTAGATTCAAATCTTTACATTAAATTTACAAAAATAAACTGGTCCATCATGGTTTAGCTTCTGTTGGTAAACCGTTGTTGATTGTATCTGCAACAAAAAAAAGAGTGCATGATTAATACTGTTCCTATGTATTATATTACACAATATTAAACATTATACAATTTAATTGAGTTTAATTTTTCATGTGACTTCTACTCTGTAAAAGTACACGAATCACCATATATCAATCTACGAGCACGTCTATGCAAAAATTATGCCTTTCTAAAGTGTTTTCGATGATCCTTTTCGTGTCTTTTTTATTTTTATAAACGTTAGACTTTATGTATAACATTTTTATTTTTTTAAACACTTATATATCTGCTCTCCGTTTTTAAAGAGAGTCGTCGATACGAAAATGAGTCTAATATGTGTTTAAACAATGTAAAACTGTTTGATTAGTCTTACCCGATTATCGAGAGACCCTTCGTGCTCGATATCCAATTGACGCTGACTTGATCCAGTGCAAAGTTACGTCGATCTGGTCTGGAGCTGTAAACGAATGTATATGAATATTAATATAAGTTACATAGCAGTTACATTCAATTATTTTGTGTGTAAAATACTTCAATACTCACTCGACGCTACTCGTTACCCACTACATCGGAGGAGGAAGAAGAGGAGGAGGAGGAGGTGGAGGAGGCTTCTCCTAGTACACCGCCACGCTGCTGTCGGTGCATCAGCAACTCTTCGTGTATTTTTTGAACTATAATAAACAAGTAGCTATCAATTATTTCTATCAAATCCGTGCAGCTGTTATGGAATGTAGTGATTTGAAACAAAGCCGATATTTACGTTGCCACTGCAGAGACTCGTTTTGCCTCGTGAAGTCTTGGATGGATTTCTTCGTCCGTTCCTCCTTCACGAAGCAAACTGCCCTCGCCAACAGCTCTGCCTTGCCGATCTAGAAGAAAAAGTAAAAAATAGTGAATTTTCACTTATGTTTTTACTGTGAGAATTATGGACTTGAATGTTAAAACTACTCACGTTAGGATTCACACGCATAGCCCTGGCTAGATCTTGGTGAGCGCGAGCCTCCTCGCTGCGTCGCTCGCGCTCGTAGCGAGCGTTGCGAGCTCGACGCTCCTCCTATTCAGAAAAAAATCAATTGAATAAAAGTTACAAATGGATATTTGACATAGAATTAATGTTACTATATACAACATTTACTAACAATCGTTAGCGGTGTCCGGTTACTGCCGACCGGACGCCCACGACGTCTACGTTCACAGCTTGTGGTGCTGTGAGCAGTGTGAGGGTCCTCCGGTTGCTGAAATGAACACAAACAATAAATTATAAACTATTCTCGACACAAAATAACCATAAATATATCGTAATCGCACAAAACTGAAATGTACAGTACATTTTCCGCTGTCGGATTCACCATTCTGTCTGTGTTCACACGAGTATACTGCAGCCTGCTCTAGTTACACTCAAAATTTCGCAACTGAACTGCGTATACGCCCATCGTTGAGGGAGGGAGTAGGTGCACCGCCCAAGCGCACCTTTATCTATGTACATTCAGGTAGCCGACTTAAAATTTTTTGTTAATAGTTACAAAAAATTTGCGCAAAAGTTTTTTTCAATGTCTAAACAATTACATGAAACAAAGAAAACGACAATAATACGGTCTTTCACAGTATAGATAAGGTATTTTTTTTTTACTTTGTTTGGTTACCTACACTAAAAAAAATTATTTTACCACGCCGACAAGACGATTGGTCTTGTGTTTGTTTCAAGTTTTCTTAGGCGTGTGAATCAGTGTATTTTTTATTTTATTTATACCTTTGACGATATTACTCACTACATTACTTTCATATTTGTGTGTTCATTTTAAATGTTACAAAGTACAGTTATGTTAATCGTTGTGTGTTACAAGTGTGTAGATGTCTTTTCAAATCTAACTAAAGCTCTACACGTGGTCGTCATCTTCGAACTGATTATTATTATGGAGCGTATAAGTGTAAGCGTTACTTCGTGTAAATTAATCGGACAGTGTGTATAAAGATTATTGGGTATATGAGTAAAAAACTTCCTATTGAATTCGGTGAGAGCAGTGAGAATACTGATAGCAAATTATAAGCCTTCACGGATGAGTGCCATCCGCACACGCCAGTAATTCACTATCAGTGATTTTCACAGGTGTTCATAAGTTTTATCAATTATTTTCACAGATGAGACGTGGGACGTTCAATTCGATTGAACATGCAGTTTAAACTTGATTCGGTATGGCTAAGTGATTACGGGTTGGTTAACGTCACTAGCATAAAGGACTTGGGTGTAATTATATGTGATACATTGAATTTAACTCCAGACATTGACAGAAGCTTTTAAAAATTATATAAGGAAAAACTTTCAAACAAAAACATTAGGATACACAAGTCCCGTATCGCGGGGAACTTTATGTACACATATGTACATTAAAGGGACACAAAGAACACCCAGTCTCGGAGTAACAATTTGTGGATCACACAAATTGTTACGTGTGAAATATTATCAAAAGTTTGCCGGCTTTATGACCTGAAGCGTATATTGTAAGTATTTAACGTACGTATTAAACGCGGTTCCTTTTTTTTTTTAATCCTTAAAGCGATACAATTGTATAAGGATATCAAATGAAGGCTCACAAATATTGTATTGTTGCAAAAGTAAGTCAAAAACAAAAAAAAATGAACGTTAATAATATTGTAACTAGAAGAAAACGATGTGATATCGTTTAAAATGTATTCGGGCCTCTCCTCCACAAAACAAAGAACTTCTAGCCAACAGCTCTGTTTTTGTGATCTGGAACCAAAAAAAAAGTAAAGATAGCTACATTTTTATTAAAATTTTCATAAACACATGTTTTCTAACTGCATCTGTTTGTTTTGTGCTGAAAAAGATCGAAATATATTTAAAACACACATCAAGCAAGACTATAAATTAAAAGGGTCATTGTAAACTAAAAAAAAATGTAATGTATCGCACGCACATGAGTATCGGATCTCCATTCACATCTTAAAATTATTGGACGCCCATCGTCTACAGTAAGACACAGCTATGAGTGATTGAGACATTGTAAAAGAGAAAGTGTGCAAATATAATAGCGGCGAACGGTTGTAGGTATTAAGGGTTGACTATTGATAACATTGTTTAATGGAAAACGTCACATATTTACAAATGTGACAAATTACTTCATTTATTCTTGGATAGGATCACTTTACAAAGTGTACTACGCGCCAATAAATTCATTTTGCTATTGAGAGTTGGCATGCTACTGTATCACACTTAAAAGCTAAAGCTTAAAATGAAATAAAACAATAGCAAATCACAAATATTCTTAGTTACTTAGAAATATTTGCATTACAAAAAGGACTTTGAGAAATAAACTAAATAAATACTTTCTATATAATTATTACAATGGTCTCATGTTAGTTTGCCAGCTAATGATTATTCACGTTATAAGATTTGCCATAAATGTTGTGCTAAGCCTTATAGCTTGAACATAATACTAAAATTGTTTGTCCCATATGTCATATGCATTTGAAGAGAATAAATGTTATCAGTAGTCAACCCGAAATAATTGTGTTCATTCACCACTGTTATGTTTGCACACCTGCACTGTCAGCTAGGCACTCACAGCTATGTCCTACTGTAGACGCAGAACGTTCAACATTATTAAAATGTGGAGTACGGATACAACGTCGAATTTCTAGGTGTCTTTCGCCTGTCCAAGCTCCAAAACCTCGTATCCACCCTGTGTAAAGCAAAAATATTCTTCCATACTAGCAGCCCATCCCGGCTTCGCTCGGGCATAATATTATAATAAAAGAAAATATACAATGTTTTACAGTGAGTTTCTAAAAAAATAACATTCATTGAAAACCAAAAACTAAGATATTAATTTTTTTTTGTGAATATATTCAGATGAACTGCGCGGCAAGTTAATTTCGTGATGTTGACTCCCCTCCAGTACCTCTTCAACCGAGCCAGTAGCTAGCCGAGCGGAGTTTTTTCTATTATTTAAACTGGTGATATCTTTTGAATGGAATATCCGAATCGAATCATTTAAAAGGTGATGTTTATGAAGATATTGAAGTAGTCTTAAATAATGATTTATTTATTTTGATAAGGATCAATACCTAGGTACGAATAAAGAGCCTTTTCTAGCGGTGGTTTATATTTTATTTTTTTTTAATAAAAGGACGCTTATTGTGACGTAACTATAAAAGATAGAGACATGCTGTCGCTACATCGTTTATAGATAGTGATGTGTTCTGAAAAATTGTAATACATCATTTTGTTCTATCATTAATAGTTCTCGCAGCGCACGCGATTGAAGGAAGTTTTTTGTTAATTTTTTTACACCTTGTGTTAGATTATTCGAGTTTTAGTAAGCATCCCTAATTTTTTTGAAAATGAAACATAACCCATGTCACTTGAGAATAGTGTGGCTTACTGTGTGTGTGGGTGAAAGATTTTTTTAAATCCGTTCAGTGGCTTCGGAGCCTATTCATTTCAAACAAACAAACAAAAAATCAAACTTGTCCTCGTTATAATATTAGTATAGATAAACTAGTACAAAACATACCTATAGCTTACGGAAATGTATAAAGGTACTGAAGAAAAATCTAAACTAACTACAACTTAATTTTAATACGAGTGCACTGTTCAGCTCTACAGAGGCAACACTCAGTTAGTTTAAAAAAGTAACGTTATGCATCAACTGTTTAGAAAGAAACAAACAGATATGCTTCGCTTGTAAGCTGTTTTGACACACGTTATATACCTATTTAGGGCTACAGACGACCTCAACCTAGTTTGGGAACAAGACTCGGAGGAAGAAGTTGCACACTTCCTTGTGACACATCTACAATGTTTGGCAAAGCAGCGCCAAAGAAAAGTTGTAATCTTGTAAGTAGGCACTCGTAATTCTGAGCTTTTATAGTTTACGTGTAATTAAAGGTCAATATTAACCTTTAGAGGGTACAAAGATAAAAATGGCCATAGTCAATGTCAATGTAGATAATAATTTTTAAATCACGGCATTACACGTCTCATGAAGAGGTTATTTATAAACCATTCCCATTCCCTTAGATAGTGACAGAACTGATGTACCTATGAACTGTCTGTTTCTTAATTTGAAGTATGTCTGCCTAAGGACAGTGAAAAGAAATAATAATTGAAACAAAGTAGTTCCTTACGTTAATGTTTATTTGAAGATAACAAACACCTTAAAACGAAGTCAAATATGTACATATAAATTACTAATAGTTAAAAACCATGACTATAGTAGATTCAAATCTTTACATTAAATTTACAAAAATAAACTGGTCCATCATGGTTTAGCTTCTGTTGGTAAACCGTTGTTGATTGTATCTGCAACAAAAAAAAGAGTGCATGATTAATACTGTTCCTATGTATTATATTACACAATATTAAACATTATACAATTTAATTGAGTTTAATTTTTCATGTGACTTCTACTCTGTAAAAGTACACGAATCACCATATATCAATCTACGAGCACGTCTATGCAAAAATTATGCCTTTCTAAAGTGTTTTCGATGATCCTTTTCGTGTCTTTTTTATTTTTATAAACGTTAGACTTTATGTATAACATTTTTATTTTTTTAAACACTTATATATCTGCTCTCCGTTTTTAAAGAGAGTCGTCGATACGAAAATGAGTCTAATATGTGTTTAAACAATGTAAAACTGTTTGATTAGTCTTACCCGATTATCGAGAGACCCTTCGTGCTCGATATCCAATTGACGCTGACTTGATCCAGTGCAAAGTTACGTCGATCTGGTCTGGAGCTGTAAACGAATGTATATGAATATTAATATAAGTTACATAGCAGTTACATTCAATTATTTTGTGTGTAAAATACTTCAATACTCACTCGACGCTACTCGTTACCCACTACATCGGAGGAGGAAGAAGAGGAGGAGGAGGAGGTGGAGGAGGCTTCTCCTAGTACACCGCCACGCTGCTGTCGGTGCATCAGCAACTCTTCGTGTATTTTTTGAACTATAATAAACAAGTAGCTATCAATTATTTCTATCAAATCCGTGCAGCTGTTATGGAATGTAGTGATTTGAAACAAAGCCGATATTTACGTTGCCACTGCAGAGACTCGTTTTGCCTCGTGAAGTCTTGGATGGATTTCTTCGTCCGTTCCTCCTTCACGAAGCAAACTGCCCTCGCCAACAGCTCTGCCTTGCCGATCTAGAAGAAAAAGTAAAAAATAGTGAATTTTCACTTATGTTTTTACTGTGAGAATTATGGACTTGAATGTTAAAACTACTCACGTTAGGATTCACACGCATAGCCCTGGCTAGATCTTGGTGAGCGCGAGCCTCCTCGCTGCGTCGCTCGCGCTCGTAGCGAGCGTTGCGAGCTCGACGCTCCTCCTATTCAGAAAAAAATCAATTGAATAAAAGTTACAAATGGATATTTGACATAGAATTAATGTTACTATATACAACATTTACTAACAATCGTTAGCGGTGTCCGGTTACTGCCGACCGGACGCCCACGACGTCTACGTTCACAGCTTGTGGTGCTGTGAGCAGTGTGAGGGTCCTCCGGTTGCTGAAATGAACACAAACAATAAATTATAAACTATTCTCGACACAAAATAACCATAAATATATCGTAATCGCACAAAACTGAAATGTACAGTACATTTTCCGCTGTCGGATTCACCATTCTGTCTGTGTTCACACGAGTATACTGCAGCCTGCTCTAGTTACACTCAAAATTTCGCAACTGAACTGCGTATACGCCCATCGTTGAGGGAGGGAGTAGGTGCACCGCCCAAGCGCACCTTTATCTATGTACATTCAGGTAGCCGACTTAAAATTTTTTGTTAATAGTTACAAAAAATTTGCGCAAAAGTTTTTTTCAATGTCTAAACAATTACATGAAACAAAGAAAACGACAATAATACGGTCTTTCACAGTATAGATAAGGTATTTTTTTTTTACTTTGTTTGGTTACCTACACTAAAAAAAATTATTTTACCACGCCGACAAGACGATTGGTCTTGTGTTTGTTTCAAGTTTTCTTAGGCGTGTGAATCAGTGTATTTTTTATTTTATTTATACCTTTGACGATATTACTCACTACATTACTTTCATATTTGTGTGTTCATTTTAAATGTTACAAAGTACAGTTATGTTAATCGTTGTGTGTTACAAGTGTGTAGATGTCTTTTCAAATCTAACTAAAGCTCTACACGTGGTCGTCATCTTCGAACTGATTATTAATATGGAGCGTATAAGTGTAAGCTATTGATTAATCGGACAGTGTGTATAAAGATTATTGGGTATATGAGTAAAAAACTTCCTATTGAATTCGGTGAGAGCAGTGAGAATACTGATAGCAAATTATAAGCCTTCACGGATGAGTGCCATCCGCACACGCCAGTAATTCACTATCAGTGATTTTCACAGGTGTTCATAAGTTTTATCAATTATTTTCACAGATGAGACGTGGGACGTTCAATTCGATTGAACATGCAGTTTAAACTTGATTCGGTATGGCTAAGTGATTACGGGTTGGTTAACGTCACTAGCATAAAGGACTTGGGTGTAATTATATGTGATACATTGAATTTTACTCCAGACATTGACAGAAGCTTTTAAAAATTATATAAGGAAAAACTTTCAAACAAAAACATTAGGATACACAAGTCCCGTATCGCGGGGAACTTTATGTATACATATGTACATTAAAGGGACACAAAGAACACCCAGTCTCGGAGTAACAATTTGTGGATCACACAAATTGTTACGTGTGAAATATTATCAAAAGTTTGCCGGCTTTATGACCTGAAGCGTATATTGTAAGTATTTAACGTACGTATTAAACGCGGTTCCTTTTTTTTTTAATCCTTAAAGCGATACAATTGTATAAGGATATCAAATGAAGGCTCACAAATATTGTATTGTTGCAAAAGTAAGTCAAAAACAAAAAAAAATGAACGTTAATAATATTGTAACTAGAAGAAAACGATGTGATATCGTTTAAAATGTATTCGGGCCTCTCCTCCACAAAACAAAGAACTTCTAGCCAACAGCTCTGTTTTTGTGATCTGGAACCAAAAAAAAAGTAAAGATAGCTACATTTTTATTAAAATTTTCATAAACACATGTTTTCTAACTGCATCTGTTTGTTTTGTGCTGAAAAAGATCGAAATATATTTAAAACACACATCAAGCAAGACTATAAATTAAAAGGGTCATTGTAAACTAAAAAAAAATGTAATGTATCGCACGCACATGAGTATCGGATCTCCATTCACATCTTAAAATTATTGGACGCCCATCGTCTACAGTAAGACACAGCTATGAGTGTGTGTGTCTACATTGTAAAAGAGAAAGTGTGCAAATATAATAGCGGCGAACGGTTGTAGGTATTAAGGGTTGACTATTGATAACATTGTTTAATGGAAAACGTCACATATTTACAAATGTGACAAATTACTTCATTTATTCTTGAATAGGATCACTTCACAAAGTGTAATACGCGCTAATAAATTCATTTTGCTATTGAGGGTTGGCATGCTACTGTATCACACTTAAAAGCTAAAGCTTAAAATGAAATAAAACAATAGCAAATCACAAATATTCTTAGTTACTTAGAAATATTTGCATTACAAAAAGGACTTTGAGAAATAAACTAAATAAATACTTTCTATATAATTATTACAATGGTCTCATGTTAGTTTGCCAGCTAATGATTATTCACGTTATAAGATTTGCCATAAATGTTGTGCTAAGCCTTATAGCTTGAACATAATACTAAAATTGTTTGTCCCATATGTCATATGCATTTGAAGAGAATAAATGTTATCAGTAGTCAACCCGAAATAATTGTGTTCATTCACCACTGTTATGTTTGCACACCTGCACTGTCAGCTAGGCACTCACAGCTATGTCCTACTGTAGACGCAGAACGTTCAACATTATTAAAATGTGGAGTACGGATACAACGTCGAATTTCTAGGTGTCTTTCGCCTGTCCAAGCTCCAAAACCTTCGCTCGGGCATAATATTATAATAAAAGAAAATATACAATGTTTTACAGTGAGTTTCTAAAAAAATAACATTCATTGAAAACCAAAAACTAAGATATTAATTTTTTTTTGTGAATATATTCAGATGAACTGCGCGGCAAGTTAATTTCGTGATGTTGACTCCCCTCCAGTACCTCTTCAACCGAGCCAGTAGCTAGCCGAGCGGAGTTTTTTCTATTATTTAAACTGGTGATATCTTTTGAATGGAATATCCGAATCGAATCATTTAAAAGGTGATGTTTATGAAGGTATTGAAGTAGTCTTAAATAATGATTTATTTATTTTGATAAGGATCAATACCTAGGTACGAATAAAGAGCCTTTTCTAGCGGTGGTTTATATTTTATTTTTTTTTAATAAAAGGACGCTTATTGTGACGTAACTATAAAAGATAGAGACATGCTGTCGCTACATCGTTTATAGATAGTGATGTGTTCTGAAAAATTGTAATACATCATTTTGTTCTATCATTAATAGTTCTCGCAGCGCACGCGATTGAAGGAAGTTTTTTGTTAATTTTTTTACACCTTGTGTTAGATTATTCGAGTTTTAGTAAGCATCCCTAATTTTTTTGAAAATGAAACATAACCTATGTCACTTGAGAATAGTGTGGCTTACTGTGTGTGTGGGTGAAAGATTTTTTTAAATCCGTTCAGTGGCTTCGGAGCCTATTCATTTCAAACAAACAAACAAAAAATCAAACTTTTCCTCGTTATAATATTAGTATAGATAAACTAGTACAAAACATACCTATAGCTTACGAAAATGTATAAAGCTACTGAAGAAAAATCTAAACTAACTACAACTTAATTTTAATACGAGTGCACTATTCAGCTCTACAGAGCAAAAATAAAAAAAAAATCAATGGAATCAAAGTTAGAAATGGATATTTGATAAAGAATTAATGTTACTTTATACAACATTTACTAACAATTGCTAGCGGTGTCCGGTTACTGCCGACCTGTGCTGTGAGTGGTGTGAGGGTTCTCGGGTTGCTAAAATGAACACAAACAATAAATTATAAACTATTTTCGACACAAAATAACTATAAATATATCGTAATCGCACAAAACTGAAATGTACAGTACATTTTCCGCTGTCGGATTCACCATTCTGTCTGTTTACAAATCAATAATATAACACGAGTATACTGCAGCCTGCTCTACTTACACACAAAATTTCGCAACTGAACTGCGTATACGCCCGTCGTTGAGGGAGGGAGTAGGTGCACCGCCCAAGCGCACGTTTATGTACATTCAAGTAGCCGACCTAAAATTTTTTTTTAATAGTTACAAAAATAAAAGTTTTTGCACAAAAGTTTTTTATCAATGTCTAGACTAAGACAAACTAGACAAACGTCTGTTCCCCATATATAGCTATCTAGCGACACTCCCTGGTTGTTACGGGTACAATCAGCGTTGACCGCTCTATTTATGTATTTTATTTTCTGTTAGCTTCTAAGATATTTATTCTAATGCTTTGCTGAAAAGGCAATTTTAGTCTTCATTAAATGCACAACATTTCTGACGTACTAAATTGGGCAAATTTTAGTTTTACACAGTTCAAAATTAACGTTCAACGCACAAATAAATTAAATCTTAAAACATAAAAATGATTACTGCTGGTAATCCGTAGGATACAGACATAAATACACAGCATCATTTGTTTATTATATGTGTTATCATTATATATTAGCTGCAATTGTCTGTAATTGGATGAGCATAAAACATATATTTTGCATTTATATATGATATGTGTATCATTTGTTAGTGATCCAAAAAGAAAATAATACATATACCATCGCAGACTATTTGCAGATATTTAAAGATACACAATTTCTTAGTACATCTTTTTGTATGTCTATATAAAGTTTAGTCATGATGAGTAGTAGTATGAGCCCTAAATACTTTGAACGCATTCTTCACAAGTGCCTCTGCCAGATAGATCTAAAAGTCAGTAAAACTATAGACTTGCAATCCTCAAGTAAGTTTGAATTCACAAAGACTGCCGAAATGGCTTCTAGACCAAGCCTACGATGACACCGAAAATCTCTTGCAACTTCACAGTAACTTTAAACTGATACACACACACATACACACAAATATTATATATACATGAGTAGTGAGTTTGAGATATGAGTATACCCTCAAGCTTACTACTCTAGTAAATATACCTCCCTCAACTACACATGCAACATCCCAAATCAAACAATTAATCAATCTACCTATCACCGTCCACTGCTAAACGAAGATCTCCCCTAAGGAACGCCAACGATCCCGGTCATGGGCAACTCGCATCCATCCGCTGCCAGCCACCTTCTTCAAGTCGTCGGTCCATCGCACCGCAGGGCGCCCCATACTACGTTTGCCCAATCGTGGTATCCACTCTAGTACACTTCGGCTCCAGCGACCATCGATTCGTCTGGAGACATGGCCGGCCCACTTCCACTTTAGCATACTGATTCTCTGTACGATGTCAGTTACCCTAGTTCTTTGTCGAATAACCTCGGTACGAATTTTATCAGCCAGAAAAACACCCAGCATTGCACGCTCCATCGCACGCTGAGCTACTTTAAACTTATGGACCAGTCCAATGGTGAGTATCCATGTTTCGGCTCCGTATGTCATTACAGGTAGAACGCTCTGGTCAAATACTTTGGTTTTTAATGATTATGGGATCGGCGACTCGAAGATGTGACGAAATTTTCTGAATGCCGCCCAGCCCAGACGAATCCTCCTATCGGCCTCCCGATCGAAGTTGCGCCGGCCAAGTTTAATAGTTTGCCCAAGGTAGATATATTCTTGCACAACCCCGATAACAGCGCCATTTACGGGTACGAGACTCGGTGACACATGCCTTATGCACTATTTTCGTTTTTCGATTTTCATCCTTAGTCCAACTCGTTTTGAAGAATCATCCAGACTGTTCAACATTTCTGCCAGATCATTCAGAAATGCCGCCAGGATGAGTATGTCGTCGGCAAACCGCAGATGTGAGAGGTATCGGCCATTGATATTGATTCCCTAATGATTTGATCACAAATATTCAAACATATTTTACATTTCCCATGTAAGTTTTTAATGTGTTTTACTGTTTTGTTGATATTTTATTTTAAATGTGTTACATTTGTTGTATCTAGTTCCTCAAACGTAGTCGAGTTTAAGAAATATTGTTCATACAACGTCGTAAGATTCGTGATAATTTACAATTACATGTACATGTATGTAAGAAAAAAGTTAGATATTTATTTACTTAAGAATAGAGCAGGTACAAATAACAAATGAATATTAAATGCCTTACCATAAGCAGTAAAACCTTGTTTTGAGCTAAATTCACAAAAGACGTACCTACAGGTGCAAATGCACTATCGTTACATAGGGCGCCTGATGTAAGAAAAAAAATCAACTAAGTTGTACCTTACGACATCCAAAATCTATTATTATAGACTTACAATTTCTAACCGTATACTCATTAATTTTAGAAATTACACGACCTCTTAATATGCCAATTTATTAAAATAAAGGTGATTAATGAATCACCTAATTTATTCTGATCACTACTAAGTCTGATCACTACTAAGTCTAATCACTACTAAGTCTGATCACTATTAAGTCTGATCACTACTAAGCCTAATCTCTAATTAGTCTGATCACTGCTTAGTCTGATCACTACTTATTCTTTTCACTACTTAATGTGATCACTACTTAGCCTGGCAACTAAGAGTTTTAGGAAAAATGAAAGTTTTTGTATAGAATAAATAAAATTATTTAGAGTACATTTTTATACATGCTGCTTATTCGTAATTTTTCGAAACGTACCTAAATGATTATCTACATCTTACGAACAATATAAATTCTAAGAGATAATAAGATCTCAAGGCAAATTTTGTCCCTCTAAGTACTATTGGTATTGATTTTTTTAAACCACTTTCGTTATGTTTTTTATTAATAAAATAATGCAGGTAGAGATTTGAGTCTCTGTTTTTTTTGCAAACTTTAATACAATGATATTGGCACAGATAGATCGATTAAAGTATTTTAAAAGCTTTCAAAATCTCTTTAGAAACAATAAAATATTTCACAACGTTTTGCACAAACCAAAACATACAAAACTGTTTCTGAAGCTATTGTCTTCACTACTAGCCACTGAATTGAAAATAGATCACTTCGGACAGACATAAGCTAATGGAGCCACCGTGAATATTCTTGGCATGTGTTATTTAATAATTTTAACCGATTTACAAACAAGAATAGGTACTAAATTCTATTGTATTTTTATACGCTTTTTACTTCATAATTACGTTATATGTAAGCTAATTGAAAAAGTTTTGATTACATGGAAATTTAAAGAAAATTAAGGGACGTAGAATGTAATTCATCGTGGCAATCAAAAGTAAATTATAATTACGTTGGAATATTTTAAGGGCTATAAATATATAAGTACCTCACGAATTTGAACAAAGAAGAGTACCAAAGAGTACAGTTTATTATGACACATCATGTTAAAAAAAAGTAAATAATAATTAAGCTTGACGAGTAGTTGGGACAAGTAATGTTCAGTTACTAACGCCGCCGGTGATCACCTGCACGTTAAGAGTTACAAATTTTTTTTTTTTTTTTTGATAGTGACCTAGCTGTTGGCCTGGGATGGCCTCTACAACTTTACGCGGGCATTACGGTGAGCGCTGAGGGCTCTCAACCGGTCATTTGTTAAGCAACATAGCCCAAGGGCACCCCCTGTGGGATACGAACCTCGGCTTGGGGTGTTGCTGCTACGTTGGGGCGACCTACTCCCATGATTTGTATATGATTTACGCGGCGCGTATTCCGCCCCCGACGACGGGGACGAAAACGCGGACGGTTCCTATTCCTAGATTGCCTAGCTGTGTCCGCTCTACGTTGAGCGAGCGTAATCTCGTCATCTGGTTCCTCTAACGCGTGTCTGGGTCGTCGTATCTTCGAAATCCTACTTGGTGTGTATTCTACGGCCGCAACCACTAGAGGGTTGGGGTGAGTCGGAGCAGAGTCAAAGTAGCTAAGGGAGCACTGTTTTATGAATTGCTTGATGGTCGGCAATCTGAGGTCGATGTGGAGATCGACGTTGCGTACATACCACGGTGCTCCCGTAGCTTTGCGCATGAATCTATTCTGTAGTGTTTGAAGCCTATGGATCCTGTGTGGCCTAACGTGTGCGAATACTACGCTACCGTACGTCATTATAGGACGTACGCATGACGTGTATAACCTAACTTTGTTTTTCAAGTCTAATTTCAACCGCGCGTTTAGTAAGTTGTGGAGACGTCCTAGCACGAAGGCAGCCCGGTTGCGGACTGCCTTGATGTGGGGGCCGAAGGTTAGACGGTCGTCAAGGGTTATGCCTAGGTATTTGGCCTGCCTAGCCCAAGGGATAGACTTGCCGAACATCCTAATCTGAGGGGTCTTCTCCAAAGGATACAAGCTTAGCTGTCTTCTGTGAAACAGCACCGCCTGGCTTTTCTCGGGGTTGACCTCTATCCTCCATTTCCGGAACCAAACGCCCAGTGCGTTGGCTGCGGTCTGGAGTTTTTTGGCTACTGTCGAGGGGTTCATTCCTGAGCAGTAGATAGCCGTGTCGTCTGCACATGTCGATGCTTCGGAATGTCGCTGGTATACAGCGTGAAGAGTAGGGGGGAGAGCACGGACCCTTGTGGGACACCGGCTTGTATGGGGTGAGTGGAGGACAGTGACCCTTCTACTCGGTAGCGGAAGCTTCGATTCGACAAGTAGTCTCGTATGATGAGCACGAGTCCGTGTGGTACTCCCATGGTGGCCAGCTTAAATAATAAGCCGTTGTGCCACACTTTGTCGAAAGCTTTCGCTACGTCGAAGAAGAGGATTCCTGTAAATAGGTTGCGTTGAAGCCGATCGCTGGTGTATTCAACGATGCGGTGGACTTGGTGGACGCACGAGTGTTCGGTTCGGAAACCGAATTGCTCGTGGGGGACGAGAAGATTAGCATCGGCATACGCTTTCAGCCTATTGTAGATTAGACGCTCGTATAGCTTGCCTAATCCTTTAAGCAGACTGATCGGTCTATAACTGGTCGGTTCGGACTTTGGTTTGCCAGGTTTGGGTATCCCAATAACAACGGCTTCTTTCCACTGTTGTGGAAAGATGTTGTTTTTGAGTGCTGCGTTGAAGATGAACGTCAGCAGGACCAGTAGCCTCTCCGGAAAGAGTTTTATAACCCTGTTTGTGATACCGTCCGAACCGGGCGCCTTGCGAGCGTGTAGGCCCTTGACGATCGTTTCGACTTCTTCGGGGGTGACCGTGTCTAGGTCTTGTTCGTCTGTCGTTCCCGTCGGCGTTGATGTTGATGTAGGAAGTGAGGTTATTAGGCGCTCTACTTCCGAATCAACTTCGGCTATTTGGTCCGAGTCGCAGTGTATTACGCTGGGCGTGCACTGATTCTCTAGACTCTCGGCCAGGCACTCTGCCTTTTCGATATCGTCGAATGCCGGCGGAAGGTTAGGTCTGCTTAGAGGAGGCATACAGGTGACGGTGTCTCTCTTAAGGGAGCGGGATAGTTGCCAGAAGGCAAGGTGGGTAGGTTCGAGGTCTTGTAGTGTCCTATCCCACCTGTCTTGGCGCATTTGATCGATGCGCGACTTGACCGCTCTTTCTAAGCGTCGTAACCTGATCCTGTTGGCTTCGCATGGATATCTGTCGTAGGCTCGTACGGCGGCGTTCTTCCGCCTCAGCAGCTCACGTACGTCATCGGGTAGGTCCCAGCGGCGATCGTTCGTCGCCGGTGCCTCCCGAGTGCATTCGTTAATTAACGATTGCACGTGTGCTGTGAGGGAGTCGATCGCCGTCACGGTGTCCTCTTTGCTGATTATATGGTCGGGTATCCTGTCTAGATGCTCGGACGAGGTTGCCTCGAGTTTAGTCCCGAGGCGCCTCCAGTCCGTGATTCGTCTAGTGGGGGTACGATGACCTGTGTCGATGGGACCCAGTCTGGGTGCGAACTCCACGACCACAGGTCTGTGGTCTGAAGTTAACTCGTGAAGCACCTCTACTGAACACAAACGTAGGTTTACGTTCTTTAGGAGCGCCACGTCCAGAATGTCGGGTCGGTGAGACACGTTGTGCGGATAGTGGGTCGGTTCGAGCGGGGCGATGATGTCGAACGCTAGTCTATTCGAGAGCGACTCCAGGGTTCTGCCTTTGGCGTTGGACTGGTGACAGTTCCAAAGGGTGTTTTTGGCGTTAAGGTCGCCGCCGATTATCACGGCGTCGCTTAGTTCTAGCAGCGCTCGGAGGTCGCTCTCGAGTAGTTGCCGATTGGGTGACAGATAGGCTGAAACTAGCGTGATCGATTGGTGTCCGGTCATGCCTATTCGACAGACCGAAGCCTCGATGCTAGTCAGCGCGGGCGGATCCATAGGTACGCAGTGAAGGGACCTTTTGTAATATATGAGAGTTCCCCCTAGCGCAGAGTCAATCCTATCGTTGCGGACCACAGAGTAGTTCGCAACGTTTGGGTTTCTCTGCGAGGGTTTCAAAAAGGTCTCTTGCACTAGCAATATGTCGAGTTGGTGTGCCCTAAGAAATTCGCCAACTTCATCTCGTTGCCTACTGATGCCGTTGGCGTTGAAATACCCTAGCTTGAGTGATCTTGGTTTGACTCTGCTTGTCGGTGTCCTATCCATGTTATGGGTTGCACTTGAATGCGCCTAACTTCTCGAGTACGCTCGAGTACCTAACACTGACACTGAGGAGGGCCAACGGATTGCCCTCGTTTTGGCGAATGAGACTAGCGAGCTGGCGTAGCTCGCTGAAATCAATCGCACTCGCGAACCTTGCCACTAGGGATAGGTCCGGGTCGATTGTTTGCGGTAGTTGGTTGAGAGGGCTCCTGTAGTCGACGACGAGCGGCTTGGGCCCTCCCTGGAGAGGTTTAGTGGGCGTGGGCACGCCGGAGGCTGCCTTTGCGGGTACTGGGGCAGGTATGGGGACCTGCATCGTCTTCCGCACGGGCAGAGGTGGGAAGGTCTCCCTCGTCTTCCTGGGAGTGGCCCAGGCGTTCGTCTTCGGCAAAGGAGCAGCTGTAAAGCTCCCCCAGTCCCTGCAGTGGCAGGGACGACTGGGCGGGGACGCTGAGGTCCTTTCGCCTTGGGGGTTTTAGGCGCCTTCGGGCAACCTCTGTAGTTGGCGGGGTGGCCTTCTTCGCCACACAGCACGCACGCGACTGGGGCAGTGCAATTGGCCCTGTCTTTGGGCCTTTTGCACTCCTCCGTCGCGTGGTCTTCCAGGCACTTGACGCACCTTGGGCGGGCGAAGCAATTTCGGGCCGAGTGCCCGTAGAGCTGGCAGCGGTGGCATTGTGAGATGCCACTTCTTCGGTGAGGTGGCTCCACAGTTATCCCCGACAGCCCACAGACGGATGACATCTTGAAAATGTCCTTGCCCGCGGGGCTGTCGTCGAGGGAGACCATCACCATATCAAAGATGGTATTGGTGCGGCCTCTCACCATCCGGTGTACCTCGTGCACCGGGTAGTTTTTTGACAGGGATTCCTTGATCTCCTCGGGGGAGATCTCCCTGGGCACATTGCGGATAACCACACGGAGCTTCTTGTCCTCCGGCAGAGTGTACGTGTGGTAAGACACGTTTCTCTCCCGAAGGAGCTTCGAGAGCGCCCTGTGGTCGCTCGCGGTGGCTAGGGCGATTTTGATGCCCTGTTGGGTGCTACGAGCCGAGTGGTAGGTGATCCGGCGCTCGTTAAGATGAGATTCGAGATAGCCGTCCATTTGGACTTCTCCTGGACGTAGATCGGTGGAGGGGCGCGGGTCTTCGGCGCGGCCGCCGAGGCGTCGGCGATAGCGGGCGAGGACCTCCCTGAGGGGGAGCTGCTGCCCTTAGGCCTTGAAGAGGCGCGAACGGGGGCGGGTGCGGGGGCGGGTGCTGCCGAGGTATCCCTACCCTCTGACAGCTTTGGGGCCTTGTTTGGGCCTCCTTTGGCCTTGCGGCTGCGTTTCCGTGAGGAAACCACGGAGAAACCTTCTTCGTCTTCGTCCTCTCTTGAAGAGGACTCTTCCTCGCTGCTCTCGGAGGGGGAGGAGGGGGACTCTGGCTGTCCCTTTTCTTCACCCTTTTCTTGTCCTGAACTTGCAGCGAGCTCTGGAGACGCTTCTGTCTCCATCTTTTCTTGCGCCTTCCGCGCGACCATGTTCCCGTACCTCTTCTGTAGTACTTCGAAGACGACTGGGTCTGCGAGGAGGTCTTTCATCGATAGGCCCTTCATGGCCATGTCGGCGGTTTGGGTGCTGTGCGTATCGCGTGGCACGCGACAGCAACAACAACAACACCACCACTAACAACAGCAGTCCTAGTCCCCGGGTGGGACCACCCGGGGGTGTGTGCGTGCTTGTCCTCCCAGCCGGGGTAAGGCCGGGAGGGTGTACTTAAATCTAGGTGTGCCCTAAGAGTGTATCCCTTCGCCGATCTTAATGTGCGTCGGGTTCCTAGCAGCCCAGGTGCCGGGGTGGTATGGGCCTGTTGTGGCCGGCACACCCAATCTAACACCTGAGAATGGGATGTGGAGGTAAGGGTGGGGTGGGAGGGTGATGACTAGGCTCGACTAGGAGTCCCCCCAAGGCCGAGTTGTCTAGCCCCAGCCGACTACGCCTAACCCAGAAGGGGCTAGGCAGGCGGGTCGGGTCACCGCCTACTCGGTTTCGTTGGCACCGTTAGGTTTCCACCGAGGACCAAATTTAGGTTTTTCCCTGAAGGGGCCTATTGACTTATCTGAGTGCAGAAACTTGCGCCTCTGTGAAGGACGGCGCACTATCCAACGTCGTATTTATAAATACGACGTTAGTTTGTACGCGTCTTGTTCACAGACGTGACTGAAATAAGTCCTTTCTCGTTCTAAAAAGAACGATACTCGAGACTTGTGCGATACGCAACGGCTGTTAGCCGCGTGTCTCGGACGACGGTCCGGTGCACGCAGCAGGGAGCTAGTGCGTAGTGCAGGCGGGCGGCTGCTACGTCGGCGTAGCGGTGACGACGGCGTAGCGGTGCGATGAGAAGCGAGGGGTGCGGCGGAGCGCGGGGCGTGGCGTCGCACGTAGCGGTGGACGGTGTCGGGAGCGATTCGGAGACGTCCGCTCGGGGCGGCTGTCGGAAGCGAAGTGGAGTTACAAATGTGTTGTCAGCCTTTAAATATTCCACCAGAACTAATAAATTAGCTCTCTTGTAAGCTAAAATGTAACGAAATATTTTTTTAGTTACCGGGTTTTTCTGTGAGATCGTTGTATCGTCGATACTGATTTATTAATATATATTTTGAATATACAAATAGTCAGTTTTACAATACATCATGCTAGTCTACCTATAGGTATGTTAATAAAGTACACATTCAACAGGACTACTTAATATAAGTTACCTATACTTCACTGTTTTAAAACGTGACAAGTATATTATAACAAACTAATTTAAATGATCTCTTATTTTATTGGCCACTACTCTACATGTAGCGTCCTCCCGCTCTCGGACGGAGCGCCGTGGTTTGAAAGTGAATATGGCCATTACAACCACGCCTTGTTCCGCCTCTTACTTCTACTCAGAGGCAGCTATACCAACTATTAACAACGAGTACCTGTGCATAAGAATAAATAGTTTTACTAGTATTCGTAAAACATTTTGATTATTGTTTGTTAAACTGTCCTAAATAGGAGACGTTTTTATAAAATGAGCCTGTTCCTTATTTGGTCAATGTATTGTGAACAAATGGCCTACGAGCCGTCTTGCTACCTGCTTTAGTTACTGTTTTGAAATAAAGGATTTACAACTGAACAGTAGATCTGTGGCTCAATAGATAAACAAAAGGTTACTTTATTGAGAGACGTTGTTTTACGGTTAGTCGGCGAATTCGGCAGACGATTTTATGAGCATCCCACTTTAGTTGTAACTGAACTTGAACAACATTTTTCAACGCTATTTATTTTTCAATCAGTTTTATTTAATTTCAAATGCCACTGGTTCTTATTTGACCATTAATATGTTGTTACCAATTTGTATTAAGTGTAAAATATTACGTATAACGATATAACATTAGCTTATTAAGAAAAAAAATCCTGCCTAGAATAACCAGTCAGGCGCCCTACGTAATGATTGTGTATTTGTACCTGTAGGTACGTTTATTGTGAGTTTGGTATACATATTTTATATAAATGTAAAATACATATTTTATGCTCACCCAATTAAAATATGGTTATATTTTAACAGAACATGTTTGGTCATCATGTTCTTGGATTCGTATTCGTTAAAATATTTAAATCCCAATAATAGCCTAGTAGTATCTTTTCTAAGTGTTAGTCAGGTAGCCAAGACACGTTTAGAGGTTAAGAGGTTGCTTTTCTTCTTTCTAGAGCGTTTAATGTAGATAACCTATCTTGTATACTAAGTAATGTGGACGAATGGTTTATAAGTAATTACGATAAAAATTATCGCACTAAAGCGCCATAGCAAGCTCACTGGAACCTACAATTTACAAGAAACGCCCTTACGTTGCCAACATTTCGTTTTTGTAGTTGAAATAGAAAATCATAAGTAAATAAAAAACATTTTTGCTGAACAGAAACATATATTTACAAATTAACCTAAAAACCTTAACTAAATCCCGGGCTCTAGACATATTAAATTATTTAACCGGTATAGAGCCCTTTGCCGCGGCCTTCTTTGCTGCATCAGCCATCCCCACTGCATCGCGCCAGCGCTGTTGCGCCGCACGAAGTTCATCGGGTTGTAAAGGCCGCCGCCTAGGTTCTCTTGCTTCCGGGATTTGCAGTCTCCGGAAGAGGCTCAGCCTATGGTGGCTCACGCCTTGGGTGCGCTGCGCCTCTTGGTTAGGGCTTGCCGGTGAGATGTGCTGCTGTGCTTTTGCAGCAGACTGTTTAGCCTGTTGCTCCATGGTCTTCGAATTGATAGTCTTTGAATTCATGTCACTATCGAAATGAAAATAACAGTGGTCAATTTTTATCGTTCATCCTTCTAATTCTCACAAACATTACAATCCAATTACTACAAATATTATAAATTAATAAAGTTGGTTTTGTGCACGTAAAAGTATTGAACAGATTCAGATGAAACTTTAAACTAACCGGTAGTGCTCTAGTAAGCAATTATCAAATTGAAATACATAAAAGTGTTGTATTGAAAATACTAAACGTTAAAAACAATATGAGAATGGTACTAACCAGTTACACAAATCACAAAACTCACAACAATCACAGCAAGTAGAAAATATTAAGAAAAATGTTCGACCATAGCGTTAAACAGTTGGAGGAATACTGATTTCAAATTTTTTTTTTTTTTTTTTTGTTAGTGACCTAGCTGTTGGCCTGGGTTGGCCTCTACAACTTTACGCGGGTATTACGGTGAGCGCTGAGGGCTCTCAACATTTATAGAGAACAAGTAAATGAGTTAGAAAGAGAGAACGCTATCTCTTAACTCATCCTTAAAGACCCTTTACTTAATGAGGATAATTAGACTAAAGACCATGCGTCTTTGTAATATTTTTTACAAAAAGCGCAGTGCAAGAGATCTATAATAGCATGAGTCACAAAACTGATACCAGCAGTGTCAGTTTTTAAGTTTTTAGTGTTTAATAATATAATAACAGTATGGCGTGGTATGCAATGTTTATACTGTATAATTTAATGTAACCATTGGTATGTGGTTTTATATCAGGAACATAGAATTACAGATTTGTGGGTAACATAAATTGCCTAAATTCTGAAGCAAAATATCATTAGTCATTAAAATTCTATGGGTTCTGTATGAAATCAAATTCTTGAAATAGGTAAAAATAAGCAATAATAAATAACCTCGCACACCTCACATACGGCTATTCGGTTCCAAATTAAGTAAAACTTGTGATCTGAAAACCAGACTCCCTATAAACTTACTTAAATATATCTAAATATTCGAACAAATAATCGTGCTAATCACCCAAATATTTGTCCTGCGTGGGATCGAATTCACGACCTCCAGTATAGTAGTCAGGACCACTAACCATGAAACCAACAGCCCCGTCAAGAACTGTTTACAGGTCGAGCTCTATGTAATTTAACAATTTTTCGTTTATGTAGACACATAAACAAAAAAATAATACACACGTATTAATACAGTACTAACATAATAATTATAATTTTATTCATACTACTTCATTATATACTGAGTTTACTGGTTAAAACTCTTAACTATATATTTATTTATTTATTTACACTTTATGCACTTTGTACAGCGGCGGACTTAATGCCCAAGGCATTCTCTTCCAGTCAACCTTAAGGTGGTATAGAAATATTGTAAGGGAGGTGCACAGCGGTTATATTGACATTTAAGATATATAATACATGAGTACGTATACATACATGAACACATACAATACATACGTTATAAATACACATATAAATATACACATATATACATAAATATACATATACACACACATTTAGATTATGTTCGTACACTACGACAACTTGACTGTAAGCTGAGCCAACTATCGATAAGACGAGTCTTCAATCTCGTTAAGAAGGAGATTATGTACATTCTTTTTGAATGTAAAACTGTTTGTGGACATCCTGACTTCGAGCGGGAGCGCATTCCAGAGTAGTACTGCCTGAACAAAGAACGAAGAGTTCACGAAATCAGAGTTGTAAGAGGGACATAAGAGAAGCAGATTATTTTCTGAGCGAAAGTTTCTGTCGTGATTAGAGGATAGATTACGGAGGTACGGAGTCAGATATGTAGGTGAAAACGGTGAGTTGAGAAATGAGAATAGAGCAGTTAGTGCTCGCAGATTGCGGCGCTGGCGAATAGGTAACAATTTTAATTGGGAACGTAAAGCAGACACGTGATCATACTTTCGCAGATTAAAAATGTATCGAATGCAGCTATTGAGAAGTCGGTCTAGTTTGTTAAGAAGGTCTGCATTCAGGTCGTAATAACACACATCACCATAGTCGATTATTGGGATTATTAAGGACTGCATGAGAGTAATTTTGGTATTAGAAGGCAGAAAGTTCTTCAGACGATATAATGTTCGCAGATTTCTCGTTACTTTCTGGCTGACATGAGTAACTTGAGCTCGCCCATCAAGGGTAGAGTCGATGAGTAAGCCCAGATCTTTGACTACGGGGCTGAACGGTACGACTGATCCGTTAAAGATGATTGGTGAGATTGAGGCAGTATCGAGTCTGCTCATAATGCGTTTGCTGCCCACTATGATCGCCTGACACTTGGTTGGGTTAACCATCAATCCGAAATTCGTCGACCACGAGTTTATGATCTCCAAGTCTCTGTTGACCATGTTGACAGCTTGTGTTATATCTTCCACCCTTGACTGTGTATACACTTGCAGATCGTCGGCGTATAAGTGACACGCACTCTGAAGTTGTTGAGTAATGATATTAATAAAAATTGAGAATAAGAGAGGAGATAGAATGCCGCCTTGAGGGACGCCAGTGAGGAGATCGCACCAGCTCGATGTCGAGTCAGCAACGTGAACACTCTGTTGTCGCCCCTGAAGATAAGTGGAGAACCATTCCAGTGCCCCAGAGGTACCCATGAGATATTTAAGGATAGATAAAAGGATTTCATGACGGACGGTATTAAAGGCATTGGAAAAGTCAACTAGTACAAGTACTGTGACTTTGGTGTCCTCCATACCCTTCCTAATATTACCAGTCACTTTAAGGAGAGCAGTAACTGTGCTGTGACCAGCCCTAAAGCCAGATTGTAGAGGGCTTAATAGGTGGTTTCTGTGAACAAATTGGGAAAGTTGCTTATGAACACAGGCCTCGAGTACTTTAGACAGAAAGGGAAGAATAGAAATAGGACGGAAGTGTTCAGGGAGAGAAGGATTATTGTTTTTTGGAAGTGGAATGATATAAGCCTTTCGCCATAGAGAGGGAAAGGTGCCGGAGTCGAGAGAGAAATTGATGATGTGAGTGATTGCTAAGAGGATACAGTCCAGGATGGTAACAATCATGCGACGACTTATGCCATCGCATCCTACAGCATTGGAATGGATGGATAGGATAATTTTTTTGATATCCTCAGGAGGCACCGGAGAAAATTCGAATGAGTCAGTGGTAGGACTGGTAAGACCAGATACGTAGTTCAGTGTTTGACACTTAGTTTGAAGATCCATCATAGTTGCAGATGAGAAATGAAGATTTAAATCATTCAAACTAATTGTATTACTGAAAGTGAACTGTTGTTTTTTACCAATACCTAAGGTATTAAGAAATTTCCAGATACTGGAAGAAGAAGAAGACTCTATGTTTTGAAGAATATGTCGGCGTTTAGCGTTACGTATCACCTGGTTGCACCGATTCCTAGCAGCCTTATATTGGTTCCATTTGTCTTCGCAACGATTTTGTTTGAACCGACGAAATGACTGATCCCGTCGCCTCATAGCTGTTCGGGCCTCCTCCGTCATCCAAGGCGCCGGTGCCCGTTTTACCTTTACAGACTTAATTGGAGCATGGAGGTCGTATAGTTTGACGATGGTGTCATTAATAATAGACACTTTGTTGTCTACGTCAGTAGCAGCTGCCATGTTCGTCCAGTCTATCCTCACAGCATCTGCATGTAATTTTTCAACATCCATGGGTCGGAAACTGCGAGTCTGCACGACTTTAGGTGGTGATTTGCATGGTTTCAGGATATAGGAGAGGAAAATCAAGTCGTGATGGGAAAAACCAGGGGCTGGCAGTTGACCGTGGGAAGAGACAAGGTGTGGGGAAGAGGTGAGGATTAGATCAAGCCAGGTGTCCTGATAGTTTATGTTGTGATGAGTGGCTTGAAGGGGCAGGACGTGGAGGCTGGTTGCTTGTGTGATGTGAAGGAGGCTGCGTGTGCGACTTGAGTTTGAGGCTAGGATATCAGTGTTAAAATCTCCCATGATGATGTGATGAGAATATTCCGACCCTAAAGATTCCAGAACTGTTTCCAGACTGGAGAAGTAGTTAACAGTTGGAGGGCAATAAACTACACCTAGAATGACATTAGCTCCCTTGACACAAACCTGTAGGAAAATATATTCCGCAGTGGTGGTGAGATGAGAAGTAGAAGAGGCGACTATTTTATAGGGTAAGAAGCTGCGAAGGTAAATGGCAACACCGCCACCTCTTTTATCCAAACGATCATTTCGGATAAGGACAAATCCAGGGAGAGCGTATGAGGTAGAGGGTAAGTGGGGTTTGAGCCAGGTCTCCGAAATCAGGATGGCATGAATATTATCATCAGAGAAGGTCTCAGCTAAATCATCGTAATGACTGGGGACACTTTGTGCGTTTATGTGACAAACATTAAAATAAGGACGAGATTGAGTGTGAAATATGTGCCGCAATTGCTCACCCAGCGTCTCAGTCATGGAACTGAAACTAACGTCGTCTGAAGAATCCTCAGCAGAAAAGAATACATCAGATCCATTATCACTCATAAGTACTAATATCCAAATATATCTATAAAAAAAATTATAAAGGAAACCTATAAAAATACTATTTTAATATAAAATTACTGTGTAATTAAAAAAAAAAAAAGAAAAAGAATTACCAGATATCTATACCACCCGCCAGCAGGTACACAAACAAAATTAATGTTGTATTTCCAAGAATAACTTTGTAACATTAAAACAATGCAATGAATAATTAACGTAATAGAATAAGACAGAGAAAAGAGTAAAAAAAAAAAAACAAAAAAAAATGAACATGAATTAATAAAAACAAAAGGAATAAGAAAAAACTGAACTCGGACACACTTTCATCGTTGTGGCTGAATTAATATCTATTGAACGCACTCCAACGAAGAAAATAAAACGTATTCTTGATAGATGTCAGTAGTAACAGTTGTAACAAATTATGATAAAAAGTAAACAAAATTTAAAGGTACAATCAATGTATAAGCAAGTGAATTAGGAAATAAAACTAAAACAAAACAAAATTAAATACAAAAGACTAAATTAGTGACATCTAAACATTGCGAAAAACGGAACGCACCACTACAAACAAGAACAGTGAGGCGTCAATTTGAGAGTTACAATATCTGTCACAATCATAAACATTTTTCATGTGTATGTAAAAATTATTTACTAAAACTTGAAGGTACAGAGCAAAAATTGAGCTAGCAGCCATTATGAAAATATACAAACACAACAATAACAAAAAGGGATATATTGTACACGCAAAAGACTAAAGGATTCCAGAAGAACTAGCGTTTTCGTGAACTCTTACTGTTGATGCTCGAACTCGAATTATTGGAGTCACCTCTGCTTGTTGATAATGTCTTTGGAAACTTGACTAGTAGAGGCTTTAGCTTATCAGTGGATGTTATTTTATATCTGCTATTATCGCCTGCCTTAACAACAATAGTGCCATCCTGTGTCCAGCAAGACGACATGCCGAAATGTTGTCGAGCCGTAATGAAAACACTTTGGCGTATTTTAGTAAGAAATTCTCTCACCGAGAAGCCAGAACCCTTTAACGCTGTTTTGGACTTCCAGACTGCATGTCTAGCCTCAACGGTAGTAAACCTCACCAGTAGTGGCCGACGATGTTCCTTGGATGGTGCTCCAATGCGATAGCAGTGCCTTATGTTGAGCCGTGAGATGTCCTGAAGACCCATCCTTTTCGTAACCTCAAGCACGGTTGCACAGCAGTCCTCCTTGATGGCCTCGGGCACTCCAAGAAACAAAAGTGACTTGTGGCGATGCCGAGTCTCCATAGCATCGACCATCTTAACGCACTCATTAATCTGGTTTCGAAGAAGTCCCATCATGGAAAATATCAGTTCCCGAAAAGTTTTAAACTCTTCCGACACCCGAGCAACCGTCTCCTTGCTGTTTCCGCCAGAATGCAGCTGTGCCTCCAGCTGTGCCATCCTCCTGGAAAAGCTGTCCTCCAAATTGTTCTGGGCCTCTTTTATGTCAGACAATTGAGACATAGTCGCAATGGATAGTTTAATTGTTCTTGTGAGTTGTAACTTTGTACACTTGACACTTAACACTTTGTTGTGCTGGCAGGTGATTAAAATACTTGTTTTAGTTCATGTAATCACAGTGATAACTGTAAGTACAATCACTCTAAACTTAACTGAATTTTTGTAATAGTATAATTAAAGAAATGTTCAATATATTAATTAAATTATTTAAGAGCTCTTTTCTGTGTGTGTTAACTGTTTTAGCACCTACCCGCAAATCCTATTTTAAGCAAAATATATTTCTATTTTGATTAATCTTAAGGCGGAAGCGTCATGTGCAAACCAATTAGTATATGACGGAATCATGTTCGCTTTCGTGTTAGTTGCTTTTAGTATTTAATAGAGTTGAACTTAATCTTGTACACTAAGTAGTTAGTAGGAATACTTGATGCTGTAAAAAGTACACTGGTACCTAATATACAAGACACACACTTACGTTCTCAACAGTAGTTGGGAACGTAAGTGTGTGCTGAAACACGCTCTACGTATAGTAATACGTAGAGCGTGTTTCAGCATTAGAGTTCAGTGAACAGTCGACAGTTCCAAACAGCAGAATTACTAACACACATGTATTCCCTACGAGCGTACTGTTATCCACACCCCTTGTTGCGTACGAGAGTGCTGATAACACATATTTATGGTATAGCGTAACAGCTATGTGTGAAACATTCGTTTGAGTGCATAAATGTATTTTGATTTTTATTTATTTTGTCCAGTTGGTGTTCCAAGAATAAATATGAAACTAATATCTTCAAATTGTGTTATTATCTAGCGACCCACCCAGTTACGAGTACAATCGGTGTTGGCTGCGCTACTCATTCAGTAATTTGCTTACAACTTCTAAGATAGTTTTGGTTTACCTTGGTTACTTTTATATTTTTGAAATGTTTATGGTAACGCACAAATAAATGAAATCTTAAAACATAAAAAATATTACACTGAGTTATCCGCAGGACATAGACATAAGTATTTGATCACAGACTTTTTGTTCATATTTATAAAACACACAATTCCGTGGTTCATCATTTTAAATACAGCATTTAGTAAAATTTTCTCGGAATTAACTATAAATGTATTGACGTATATAAATAAATAAATATAAATAAATATGAATGTTAAGCATAAATACAAATCGTAAATAAATAAAAACATTATTGCTGTTGTAAACTTAGTTAAATTTTGGGCTCTATACACATTAAATTATTTAACATGTAATTTTATTTAACCTGTTTACTTAAGGCGTCTTCTCACTTTAGGCACCTCGAAAATAGGCTATTTTCGTGATTTTTTGTCGAGGATTTTTACTTGAAATCATGGGATAATCTATGTAATAAACACGTCTTTCCAGTACATGAAAAATTTTTATTTTAATTTTTTTGAACAATTATTATAATACAACAGTAGCATCGAAAAACCCGTCTAAAAATGTTATGGTCGTGGCTTGTTGATGGTATCTCCGAGACGGGTCATCTGAAACAGAAAACTAAAACTGTTTTAGATTCAGTATGTCAGTGGCTATAGCGCCTATCATCAGATTTTTGATATTCGCGAAAATAACAAAATGACGCACGTTTTTCGAAAATCTAAAAAAAAAATGCGATCTTTTGGAGTTTTTTGTAAAAAAAATCTTAAAATCTGAACTATGAAGAATATGTCATTTAAACTTCATGACAATCGGCCGGATAGTTGCCGAAATTTCATCAACAAGGCACCGAAAAATCTTGTTTTGAGATAAGCGCGTTTAAAGTTTTGGTTGTAGAAAAATCATGAAAAAACCTTACCTCGGTGCCTGCTCCATACAATGGACCAAAAAAAAAATTAACATTTAATTAAAAAAAAATTAAAATCGATTTTTTTAAATTCCCAAAGTGAGAAGACGCCTTAACCTTTGCCGCGGCTGTTTTTTTGCTTCATCTATCACCGCCACTGCATCGCGCCATCGCTGCAGAGCTGCACGAAGCTCGGCAACCTGTAAGGGCTTCCACTTAGACTCTTGTGGTCTAGTTGCCCCCGATAGGGGCTCAACTTATGGCGAAATACTGACTGGGTGCACTGCACCTTTAGGTTAGGCCTCGCCTCTAAGCTGTTCTACTGAGCTTTTGCAGCACACTGTTGCACCTTTTGTTCCATAACGGCAGCAGATGAGTTGCATGGACGGTCGATAGACTTCGAATTCATGTTACTATTGAAATAAAAATAACAATGTCATCGTCCATGCTTCTCTTAAACATTACAATTTAAATACCAATCATATTATAAATAAATAAAGTTTATTTTATTCACGCAAAAGAATGGAACAGATTTACTACTACACTAGCAACAAATTATCAAATTATAAACACATGAATGCATTGATTTGAAAAGGGTAAATATTTAAACCAATAAGAGAATGGCACTTCTCTCAAAGCGCAAAACTCACAAGATTTTGTACACACTTGGCGATGTTCTAATAAGGGGCCGTGTGAAAAGCAACAGCCCACCTAGCCAAGTTGACATTCCATAGCCAAGCAAGTCAAGTCATCAGTCAAGCAAGTCAAGTTCCATAGTCAAGCCTAAACGTTATTAGAAAACTCACAAATTTGTAAGAACGACGTCTCTCGTGTCGCTTATAACAAGAGAATCAACAAGCATCTATGCAGCGATTAATAAATGTAGACGAAGTAATAGAGGTGCGTCGGGTCCGTAGTTAGTGGAGATCAATTGTCTCTGCTTACCCCTCTAATTAAGACATTTGAACACATTACAAGTATAACGACTTAGGAGGGCCACTATTTATTTAACAAACATTTGTATTAATTGATTACAAAAGCACTGACTCGCATAGTGTAGCGTCGCCACATTGCGTTACAAATTACATGTATGTCTGTGAGTAGAGCTTTAAATGAGTTCTGTGTACAGCATAGTATGGATCAATTCTCTATGAGTGTCTCAAATGTGCGTGGGTGTCTGTGCCTTAAATTCTTTAATAATTGAAAGGTGAAAAGAATAATGTGTCCTGTATTGCAAGATTGTTAATGATATTACTCAGATTTTGACGTTTAACATACTACTACAAGAAAGGATTTGTAATTGGCTTACTGTTATTTACTTGACTACAAACTTTATAATGTTAGCTGTAAGTCCTCCATATTATAAATAAATAAATATAACAAAGCTGGTCTAAAAATAAACGTTATGTTTCGCATAAAAAACCACTTATTTATTAAGTTCCATAAAAAGTCATACTACCAGTATATCAAATCTGAATCGTTCACATTTCACAATCTATGATTTTCATTCATAAATGATATGCACAAAATTTATAAACGATAGCAAATATAGTTTACTTAATATTTTGTTTACTTTTCGCTAATTAATTACATTATTGTCTTTTTTCTTTTACAATTACAAAGTACAATACTAATCTTACGACTAATTGCATCAATATGTAGCCACATTAAAGTTATTGTCAAATTACCAGCAAAATAAATACAAAATAATTGAAAACCATACCACCATGCAATTTAATATGGCCGAAAGTTTTTTTTGTAAATGTTACTTACAAAACACTGAAATAAAAAATTCAATGCGAAGAAATATCTGAGAAACCAGGTATTTGATTACGCGGGATGTTAGATTCAAATGTTAACGAATTCTTGGCCCAAACAGTATTAACGATGACTACCTGTGTACAAGAATAAAGTTTATTACTAGTATTAGTAAAATATTTTGAACCCGTTTGTAAAACAGTCCTAAATGGGAAATGTTCTTATAAATGATGCCCTTCCTTATCTGGACAATGTATTGTGAACAAATAGCCTGGCCTACGAGCTGTCTTGCTACCTGCGTTAGTCACTGTTTTGAAACAAAAGATTTACAACTGAACAGTTGATCTGTGGCTCAATAGACTGACAAAAAATTACTTTAGAGAGAGACATTATTTTATGACTGGTCGGTAAATTTGAAAAACGTTTTTATGAGCAGCCCACTTTAGCTGTAGCTAAACTAGAACAACGTTTTTTCATCGTTATTTATTTTTCAATGAGTTTTATTTAATTTAAAATACCACTATCTCTTATTTTACCATTAATATGTTATTACCAAATGGTATTAAGTGTAAAATGTTACGCATATCGATAGAACATTAGCTAAATAAGAAAAAAAATCCTTCCTAGTAGCCGATATAATATTCCACGTGCCCGTTTAAAATTAATCTGTTACATATACTTGCTCAATTCTTTAGTAAATGAATATTCAACTATTTTCTTACATACGTGTACATGTAATTGTAAATTACCATAAATCTTACGACGTTGTAGGAGCAATATTTCTTAAACTTGACTACGTTTGAGGAACTAGACACAACAAAATGTAATATATTTAAAATAAAATATCAAAAAAGTAAAACACGTTAAATATTTTTATGAGAAACGTAAAATATATTTAACTGTTTGTAATGTTGTGTGTGTGAGTGAGTGAGGTATATGAGTAGTGAATTTTAGGGTATACATAAATATATGGTTTGAGGGTTTATATACATATACTCTCAAACTCACTACTCATGTGTATAATATTTATGTGTGTGTGTGTGTGTGTGTTTAATATGCAGAAGTAGGTAGCTATCACGAACAAAAGGTGATTATGTGAGAAGAAATATGCATGTGGTTCTTTTAGATCTGTCTGTCAGAGGCACTTACTGAAGAATGCGTTCAATGCATTTATGGCTAATACTGATCAAACTTTATGTAGACATACAAAAATGATATACTAAGGAATTATGTATCTTAAAAATATTTACAAATAGTCTGCAATGGTATATATATTACTTTCTTTTTAGATCACTAACAAATGATACACATATCTTGTATAAATGCAAAATATACGTTTTGTGGTCATCCAATTACAGGCAATTACAGCTAAAATACAATGATGATACATATAGTAAACAAATGATGCTGTATACTTATGTCTATATCCCACGAATTACTAGCAGTAATCGTTTTAATGTTTTAAAATTTAATTTATTCGTGCGTAAAACTTTCAAAGTAATTTTAAACTGCTAAACTAATCTTTATCCAATTTAATACGTCAGAAATGTTGTGTATTTAATGTAGACTAATATTGCCTTTTTAGCGTAGTGTTGAGTGAATATTTTAGAAGTTAATAGAAATTCAAATATATAAATAGAGCGGTCAATGCTGTTTGTACCCGTAACGACCTGGGAGTGTCGCTAGCTGATTGTATATTTTAAAGATCTAAGTTTTTATACTGTACTTTATTTTACTTTACTTTATATTTTTCCTTAGAACATAAATTTTAAAAATAATTGAAATAAAAACATGTGCACTCAAACCTATGTTTCCCGCATTGCTTTTACGCAATAACAGTTTAATGTCTCATAAGAGAGTGCAGATGACACTTATAAGTATGTGTTCCGTACGTAGGTGCTGATAACAGCACGCTCTTTGGAAACATGACATGTGTATTGGTATAGCAGTACTGCTGTACAGAACACGACATTGTGTTTAATACGCACTGTTGACTGCTCACGGTAGACATGTGCTGAAACACACTCTTATTACATTTGTTGGTAATATCCACCAGTGGACGTCTATCGGTTGAGACGATTATGATAAAGAAGAAAAGTTTACGAACTTATACAATGATGCTTCACCTAGTCTTTAAAATCTGGTTATTTTGCAATAGTAAATATATGTTTGGTCATTACGTTTTTAATTTGCTTTCGTAAAAGATTTAAAATCCCCAAAATAGCCTATTAGTATCCTTTCTAAGCGTTAACCAGGTAGCCAAGAGACGTTCAAAAGTTAAGAGGTTGCTTTTCTCCTTTCCCCAGTGTTTAATGTAGATAACATACCTTGTAAACTGGACTGGACTGGAATGTGGACGAAAAGTTTATAAGTAATCACGATAAAAAATTCAGGAATAAAGTGCCATAGCAAGATCACTGGAACCTATAATTTACGTGAAACACTCTAACGTTATGAAACTTGCATTTACATAGTCAATATATAAAAACATAAGTAAATAAAAAACATTATTGTTGATTAGAAATATATATTTGTAAATTAACCTAAAAACCTTAACTAAATGTGGGGCTCTATACACGTTAAATTATTTAACCGGTATAGAATCCTTTGCTTTGGCTTTCTTTGCTGCCTCAGCCACCGCTACTGCGTCGCGCCAGCGCTGTTGTGCGGCATGAAGCTCTTCAGGTTGTAAAGGCTGCCGCCTAGGTTCTCTTGCTTCCGGGATTTGCAGTCTCCGTAAGAGGCTCAGTCTATGGCGACTTACGCGCTGAGTGCACTGCGCCTCTTGGTTAGGTTGGTTGGGTTTTGCCGGTAAGGTGTTCTGCTGCGTTTTTGCAGCAGACTGTTCAACCTTTTGCTCCATGGCCTTTGAATTGATAGTCTTCGAATCCATGTCACTATTGAAGTGAAAATAACAGTGGTTAATTTTTATCGTCCATCTGTCTAAGTCTCACAAACGTTATAATACAAACCAAACACCAATATTATAAATAAACAAAGTTTGTTTTTTGCACGTAAAAATATTGAGCGGATTGAGACGAAACTTAACAGTAGATATTAGTGCACTAGTAAGAAATTACCAAATCAAAATATATGAAAGTGTGGAATTGAAAAGGATAAATGTTAAAACCAATATGAGAACGGTACTTACCAGTTACACAAATCACAAAATGTACAACAATCACAGAAAGTAGAAAATATTCAGAAAAATGTTCGACCGTAGCGTTAAACAGTTGGAGAAATACTGATCTCAAATGTTCAATTATCAGTATTTATGGAGTACAGGTAAACGAGTTAGAAAGAGAAAACGCTGTCTCTTAACTCTTCCTCAAAGACCCTTTTGCTTTTTGGCGATAATTAAACTAAAGACTAAAGACTGTTATATTTTTACAAAAAACACAGTGCAATAGATCTAACAGCATGAGTCACAAATTGACACAAGCAGTGCCAATTTTTAAGTTTTTAGTGTTTAATAATACAATAACAGTATAGCTTGGCATTTAATATTTATACTTCATAATTTAACCACTGGTGTGTGGTTTTATGTCAGGTAAACAGAATTACAGATTTGTGGGCTACATAAATTGGCTAAATTCTGAAGCAAAATATAGCACATATGAGTATGTGTTCTGTACGAAAGTGCTGAAAACGTAATTGAAGGGGAGTGTAATAGCTATGCGTGAAACCTACGCTTGAGCGCATAAATGTTTTATTGATTTTTGTTTATTTTCTCCAATTAGTGTTCCAAAAATAAATATGAAACTGATATCTTTAAATTATGTTATTATCTAGCGACTCACCCAGTTTCGGTGTTTGCCGCGCTACTTATACAGTAATTTGCTTACAGCTTCTAAGATAATTTCGGTTTACGTTTGTTACTTTTGTATTTTGAAAATGTTTAATGCACAAATAAATTAAATCTTAAAATATAAAAAAATATTACTGCAAGCTATGCGTAGGATATAGACATAAGTATCTGATTGCACACTTTTTGTACATATTTATAAGATACACAATACCTTTAAGTTCATCATTTAGTCAAGGTTTCTCAGAATAACTTACAAAATTATTGACAACTTTGTATGTTATGTTAACTCAAAAATATAGTCAAAATATAAAATCATTAGCATAAATATAATTCATCATCAAAGTTATTGTCAAATTACCAGCAAAATAGATACAAAAATAATAAAAACCGTACCTATCACACTTTTTAATAAGGTCTAAGATTTTTTCGTTAATGTAACTTATAGATAATCTTTACTTAGACGAGCTTAGCCCGTCAAGTGGTCGCGAAATCGGCCCATTATCAATATGAATTATCAACAAGCTCTTACAGTCCACTGCTCGACATGGGCCTCTCCTTACCATATCATACTGGCCATACGTTACGTGTACGTGTACCAAGTCTGCACACTTACTCTATATTATCTTAGGTCTGTTGAAACAGGTGTGAGCGCTAGAACAAGACTGAATTTTGATGCAAAAAGGATCGTTCGCACGTCATATTTCAGAATTTAATATCTAAAAACAAAAGGACTACACAAATGTGACAAGTTGCTCTGAAGACAGGACGCTTGCCCAGTGTGGTGATTATGGGCATAAAACCTCCACGTGGAAACAAGTACAAAGAAAAACAAATGAAGTTGCAAAAATCCTTTTAAATATTCACCGACTTAGCAATAAAACAATCTTACAAATATACCTTTTGTTTCTTTATGGGGCTATTGATCAACTGTTCTTTTGTAAAACTTTTATTTTAGAACAGTCATTAAGGCAGGTAACTATACAGCTCATGAACCTGACTATTTATTCACAATACCTTAACAAGACAAGAAACAAAATCATAAAATATTTACATCATTTATTTGAATCTCGAAGCTTATGACAGCTTTTATTTAAAACAAGGAAAGGTTTTAACAGTCCTTCCGTGTCGTTCTAACGTATTAGAACGTCCTCGTTAGAGGGGTAGGCAGAGACAATTAATCTCCAATTACCACGGACCCGAGACACCTCTTTTGCTTCGTCCACATTTATTAATCGCTGAATATAAGCTTGTCGATTCTCTTTTTAACACGCTTTTTATTAGCTTGGGTTGTATCTATGTATGTATGTAACGGAATCTTTGAGCTTAATTTTCACCGGTTTCTAAAAATCTGATCAACTTGAAACTTTGCACACGTCTCAAGGACCGATGACAAAGTGATAATTTGAAAATAGTTTTCAATTATCCTTATTAGGATCGCCAGGATTAATAAATTCTTTTATAGATCCTCTGTAGTAGAGTAAGAGAGACAGAGCTAACACGCGATCTGCGCATGCCTGCAGTTCTGGACTTACTCAATTCCTCAATTTATGAGTTTGTCACAGACTAAAAATGAAAAATTAATAATGGTTTAAAAAAACTAAAAAAACACGCTTTTGTTGCAAATCGAACTAAAAACTAGAAAATAATCTTTAATGACAAAGAGTCTAATATTATTATTATTAATATATAGTGAATCGCCTCAAAATAAAATTATAATAAAATTTAAGTTATTAACAGAATAATTCAATTCAGAGTAAAAAGCATGGGATGCATTTTACTGCAATTCATAATTATCCTCTCATAGATATGAAGTTGCCAATAGAATGATTGTAATATTTAAAATATCGAGCACCCCACGTAAAACAGTAATAAACATGATCAAGCTAAGGAATTTTATTTCTTCATCAGAATTAAGTGAGTAATTACCTGATGAAATAATTACCAGACATTATAACAAAAATTATTAACAAACCATCTCAGACCTGTTCGTGTTCACCGACGAGTCTGTTGATCTAGGGGTTAGTGACCCTGACAGCTAAGCCGGAGATCGTGGGTTTGATTCCCAACCATGACAAATACGGGTGTAATGAGCACGATTATTTGGTCTGGATCCGAGCGCAATTTATCTAGAATATGTATATATTAAGATATATTTACGTATGTTTATCAGCAGTCTGATTGCCACATGCTCTGCCTAATTATAAATCTGAGAGCCGTGTGTGAGTTACAGGCGGTTTAATTAATTAATTATAATAACCGAATTTTATAAGGAACTCGTACAATTTTAAACGACAAATGTGCACACTATTACAATTTGTAAATCTAAAGAATATATGTGCTTGATGTTTTGAATGTCGTCGTAACGTCAATTTTTGTATTTACGATTTTTCTTGAGAATTCAGCCGAATTGACGTCAAAATAAATTATAAAGTATAAATATTAAATACCACGCCATAAACTTAGTAGGTTACAAGTAGTAGTAGGATAAAAAATACCCTGTTTGTTCTTCAGCTTTGTGACTCGTGATATTGTAGATCTATTTCGCTGTATCTGTAATAAATAGTTTAACAATGAGGCTTTATCTTTAGTCTTTTATTATCCCCATTAAACAAAAGGTCTTTAAGGACGACTTAAGAGATAGCATTTTTTCTTTCTAACTCATTTACCTGTTCTCACACGTTAACAAAACAGTGATATTAGCTCTTCTTTAGTAAGAGACAACATTGAACGCTTTGCTGAAGACCTGTGTAGCCCCATCGTAACTCATTTTGTCCGATCACGTACGGCAGGTATTAAAAAGTTGGAAATGAAAAATCACATTTTTAGTCATAGAAAAAAAAAAAGTACCAAAGTAAAGTCAAAGATAGTGCAAAGCCGTTGGTTGCAGAGAGCACAGGATCAGTTGTTGCAGCGAACCCTGGGAATTTCTATATCCCCCAGTAGTGATCCTTCGGCTGAGACGATGACGATCATAAAAAAAAGAGATTAAATCCCTAATGATAGTCTAGTAATATTTTTCCTAAGAATTAGTCAGGTAGCAAAAAGACGTTAAGAGATTACTATTAAATTAAGTGTAATATTCGAAAATCTAATGCTTCCTCAAATAACCTGTAAGTAACACATATACTCATACGACTGTAATGAGTTACAATTATTATTTGTAGAAAATATCTTCTGGAAAAAATGTTTGTTGTCTATGGCGCGGTGTAGCATTTAATATGTAAACTTCTAAATTAATTTAATCACAAATGTATATTTTTATGTACCTGCTCCATATATACTTATCATCATCATCATCATCATCACCATCATCATCATCATTAACAGCCTTTAACAGTCCACTCCTCAACATAGGTCTCTCCTTATAAAGGAGGTTTTGGCCTACTATAGCTCACTGGCCCGATGGTTTGGTATGGGAAAAAAATAAGGAATGACGTGTCCGGCAGAGAACCAAGATCATCGACATAAATTTGATAAGTTAAGACATGATTGTACTTGTGGAGGTAAAAGATAAAGTAGTCGTGAAGTTGCTCAAGTTTGTGAGTAGATCTGCGTTGAGATCGAGGTGGTAGGTATACTTCACCATAACCGATGATTTGGAAAATGATGAACCGAAGAAAGAGTTTTTTAGTCGATACGGTTGAAAAAATGTATGAGTCAAATTTAAAATGGAATTGTAAATATCCTAAATCCGAATGAACATAGCATAAATTAAAGAGAATTAGAACAACACGTAGTGTAAAAACGACTACATTTATTGACTTTTTGGCTTAAACAGTATCACAATCACACTGATATCGCAAACAATTAAAAGTATAATTTCTCAAAATGTAAGTATGCAGAAATATAAAAAAAAAACAATAGAACGGCTAGTACAAAGAAAGTTTTTTCATTTCGTTTACTTTTTTTTTTTTTAACGTATGGAAACCCCATCGGGCCGTCACCCAACCGGGGTTTACGGCGGGGTGGTGTGTCGGAATCGGACCGACTAAAATCACACGGTGTGCCACTCTGCGCCTGAGATAGGAGGGATCCGGGAACCGCTGCTATTACGACATCCAGATACCTCCTAGCGCCTGCCCGCTACTGCGGGCACCATGTATGGGTAAACTCTACATTTTAGGTGACGCCTCCTCGCGGCTGGCCATTGCAGCGGATGGAGGGGAAGACCCGTCCCGTCCACCCGCGGCCACACTCAAGGCGGCATGAGGCGCTGGTATGCACACCTCCACCATCCGGCTCGCCGGTGGCGAATTGGGTCCGAGTGGATATCGTCCTCCCGGGCCTTCTCCGCCGCCTCCTTCCTCGAAATTACGTCTTCGCAGAAGGTTGCGACCGCGGTAAAATAACTCTCGCTACCGGCCATGGAGTGTATGATGGCCGGTAGCGAGAGATCTCCTTCAATAACTGCAATGGGGACCCCACGCTGCGCCGCCCAGGCGAAACAAACCGCTAGCGTGTGCTGAGCCGAATCCTCACTGCAGTCACAGTGGTGACAGGCTGGACTCAATTCCCTCCTAGTGACCGAGTGCAGATACTTCTCGAAGCAACCGTGCCCGGAAAGGACCTGCGTCAGTCGAAAGGAGAGAGTCCCGTGCTGCCACCCTGCCCACTCGGCGATGACCGGCTGGAGAGCCTCCACGAGGGCAAAGCCAGCACGAGGAGTCTCCAACCGGAACGACCAACGAGCCATCGTGGCTTGACGAGCGGCCTCACGCCACTCGTGTATCTCTTTGGGCGGGGGGCCGTATGCCGCTACCCGCCCGGAAGTCAGCCGTCCGCCGACAAACTTCGGCGAGCACTTGTGCTTCCAAATCCCACGGCAGAGTTCCGGCCAAGGTACACGCCGCCTCCGTCGGTACGGTGCGGTAACCGCGTATGGCTCTAACAGCCAATATCCTCTGAAGGCGCCAGAGGCGAGCCCCATTCTGGGCGGTCGGAGTTGCCGCCCACACTGGTGCACCATACAGCGCCAGTGACCGGACAAACCCCATGTAAAGCCGTCTCGTCACGACGCTGGCTCTACCCAAATTCGGCAAAAGTCGCCCAAGGGCAGAAGCAGTGCCGACCAACTTTGGAGAAAGCTGTTCATTTCGTAGACTGTCCTAGAGTAAAGACGTATTAAAGTGTACCAAATAAAGCCATGTCCGCCAACCGCCATTCACAATATGTACTTTCGTGAATATTTTCCGATACTGAAGGTTAAGTAAACTATGTTTGTTTTTAAACAGGAATATTTTTTATAAATAATCGGGTCTGTCACAAAGAAATTAATGGTGTGTATATTAGAACTAAACGCGCGCGGTTGTTTATTTTGCATACGGAAATAAAACTCTAATAAGAACGCTTTTCTAATTATAGAAATAAAAATAATGTAATTTAATGCCAAACAGGGTAGCGGCATTTATAGTATTAACCATTCGAAAATGGTAGAAATGTGGCTATAAACTGTTTTATTGTTATGGGTGTTTAAGGTAACGACATAACAATGATGAATATTGTGTTTTAGGATTTGTAATATACTGTGCCCACAATTTTTATGACAATTAGATAGAGTAGTTTAAAATTAGAAAAAAATCATTGGTATACAAATAATGTTGAACAAACCTTCTAGAAAGTTACAGCTACAGTTCGACGTACACAAAAACCACCTTTACTTTAATATTCACCGACTTAACAATAAAACAATGTCTTGCACCAAGGGGAAGTTTGAAACATTTTTAATCCCTCACCGGCAACAATATTGTGTTAATTGTGTGAGCATTTGCAAAAAACAAGTAATTCAGAACTTTTTATTAACAAAAAAAAGAAAACAAATTCTTCCAAAACTATTTAATATTAATGATACTAAGAAATATTTAATTACCGTTAGAACTCATTATCTCTCAGAAATATCAATTGTTCGTGAGATATAGGTTATCAGCTACGTTTCAATAGAATTAAAAATAGGCTGCACCCGCAAAAACGTACAGTTAATATTGAAGTTACGAGAGATAAGACATTATTAGCGAACTAAATTTGGTGATTAACTAATAATTTCTGTTATTTTTAATCAATTGAATTACATTCTACGTGTATAATGCTTCCTCGAAACTCAATCTAAATGATGGTAAAACCGCATTTAAATCCATTGTATATTTTGCGTGTTATGCGGCATCTCACCTTATTATATATATTATATACACCTTATATATATTATTTACTACATTTATTTGTCGCCATATGAGTCATACTGATAACTAAAACAATGAAAAATATACATTTTCCAAAATGTATGAAGAAATTGAAAGTTTTTTTCTACATAAATAGGTCTTAGAAAGAGGCACGCGTTTCTGTTGTAAATTTGTAGCCGCGAGCCTTAGTCGGCATACGAGCCCTACTAATAACGAAAACTTTTATTTTTCGTACCTCTTTGACTGAATAAACTATTTTCTTATCGCTATTAATGAGTGCCTCTGTAACTGGGACAGCTACTTATTTGTACCTATTATTATATATTGATATCTGTGATATAAGGTAAGTGGAATACGTTTTTAAGTCAAATAAATTCGTTAGTTCCTTAATTTTCGAGTTAGCCAGATTTTACTGTAAATAATTTGTTTGGTCGATATTTGAGCTAATTTTTACATTGTTGGAGCGCAGCTTAGACTTATTATATGAGAACAGTTGAGGGCGTTAACTTCATAGTAATTATAACTACACTATACACTATACGAGTATCTTACTCATGGTAGGTCGATCTTAAAGTACATTGAGCCTCTATTGTGGTAACTAGACAGTTGGTAAATATATTAAAATTTCTCCAAAACCATGCCTGCATGACTGCCTCGATAGCGCAGAGATAGCGTATTCTGGGTTGGACCAAATATTTCAATGATTTGCTAATATCTAAGTCAGAGTTTTGGTGTTTTCTGTGTATAATATGTGTATATTTACAAAACAAGTACGTGCGTATGTATTTATTTCAGTAATCTAGTATCCATAGTATAAGCTCTCATATTTAAGTGTAAGGGTAAGTCATTACCACATATTGTTACAAACTTAAATAACAAATTATTGCCGTCCTGTTCACGTTCATCGACGCTCTTGTTGATCTGTCATGAGTTCTGTGTTCTAATGATTTTTACAAATATTTTATTCGTAACATCATCGACGTACAGGAAAATAACTTGTAACCCTCGTCTCCGTGTGAAGATGAACACGAATGATGTAACTGTTGGCACATCTTATATCATTTACTTTCTCCACAGGTGTATGATAAGGACGCCGATATGGACGCACTGTGCGTGGCCTTTTTTTTTTTTTTTTTTTTTTTTTTTTTTTTTTTTTTTTTTTAACGTGTGGAAACCCCCTCGGGCCGTCACCCCACCGGGGTTTACGGCGGGGTGGTGTGTCGGAATCGGACCGACTAAAACCACACGGTGTACCACTCTGCGCCTGACATAGGAGGGATCCGGGAACAGCTGTTATTACGACATCCAGATCCCTCCTAGCGCCTGCCCGCTCATGCGGGCACCATCTGCGGATAAACTCTCCTTTTAGGCGGCGTACGGCACACGCGGACGTCGCCTCCTCGCGGCTGGCCACTATAGCGGATGGAGGGGAAAACCCGTCCCGTCCACCCGCGGCCACACTCAAGGCGGCATGAGGCGCTGGTATGCGCGCCTCCGCCGCCCGGCTCGCCGGCGGCGAATTGGGTCCGAGTGGAGATCGTCCTCCCGGGCCTTCTCCGCCGCCTCCTTCCGCGAAATTACGTCTTCGCAGAAGGTTGCGACCGCGGTAAAACAACTGTCGCTAGCGGCCATGGAGCGTATGACGGCCGGTAGCGAGAGATCTAATCCAATAGCTGCAGTGAGGACCCCACGCTGCGCCGCCCAGGCGGAACAAACCGCCAGTGTGTGCTGAGCCGAGTCCTCACTGCAGTCGCAGTGGTGACAGGCGGGACTCAATTCCCTCCTGGCGACCGAGTGCAGATACTTCCCGAAGCAACCGTGCCCGGAAAGAACCTGCGTCAGTCGGAAGGAAAGGGTCCCGTGCTGCCGCCCTGCCCACTCGGCGATGACCGGCTGGAGAGCCTCCACGAGTGCAAAGCCAGCACGTGGAGTCTCCAACCGGGACGACCAACGAGCCATTGTGGCTCGACGAGCGGCCTCACGCCACTCGCGTACCTCTTCGGGCGGGGGCCGTATGCCGCTACCCGCCCGGAAGTCGGCTGTCCGCCGATAAACTTCGGCGAGCACTTCCGCCTCCAAATCCCACGGGGGAGTTCCGGCCAAGGCGCACGCCGCTTCCGTCGATACGGTGCGGTAGCCGCGTATGGCTCTAACCGCCAATATCCTCTGAGGGCGCCAGAGGCGAGCCCTATTCTGGGCGGTCAGAGCCGCCGCCCACACCGGTGCACCATACAGCGCCATTGACCGGACAACCCCCGTGTATAGCCGTCTCGTCGCGACGCTGGCTCCACCCAAATTCGGCAAAAGTCGCCCAAGGGCAGAAGCAGCGCCGACCAGCTTTGGAGAAAGCTGTCGGAAGTGCTCGTCGAAGAGCCACCTGCCGTCGAGGATCAGGCCCAGATATTTCATCTGGGCCTGAACCGGTACGAGGACCGAATTGACTACGATAGAGGCGCCGGGTGGTGGACCACGACGGGGCCCATGGAACAAAAGGGCCTCCGTCTTGTCTAGGGCCACTCGTAAACCCAGCGCCTCAATGCGCCCGACCACCAAAGAGACTCCCACGGTGGCCAGGCGCGCCGCCTCTTGAAAGTTCGCCCCCCGGGCCGTGACCAATGTGTCATCGGCGTAACAAATTACGCCCAGCCCGGGGGGAAGACGACCTCGAAGGGCCCAGTCGTATCCCATATTCCACAGGAGTGGTCCGAGGACAGACCCCTGTGGAACACCGCACGACATGAGCCGCCGTCTCAGAATGCCATCTCGGTCCTCGTACATGACGGTACGCTCCTCAAGGTAGTCTGCCACAAGCCGCCTCAGGTACTCTGGCACCCCGTGGTAGTGGAGTGCTTCCCTGATGCAGCTAAATGGCAGACTATTAAATGCGTTGGCGATGTCCAACGACACCGCCAACAGCAACTGTGCGTGGCCTAACCTAACCTAACCACAATATATAACAACAAACAAATTGATATTTTAGTGTTAGCAATGTCCACTCAATCCCATTATACGAAAGCAAATCTTCTCTTTTGTGCTACGGCTTTCTTATTAGAGGTTTTAAAAGGAAGCTTAGTAAGTGAAGGAGTCATTTCTAATATCAACAAATTTGTGCAAAAATAACTTTTATTAATTATATTCGGGCCAAAAACTTGCAAGCGGTGCAAGCAGCCTATGTGCCGCTGATCAAGTTACAAATAAACGGCCTGAAAGTCAACCTCTTATTTGCTAGATTGGCATTGAAAGAGATCCCAGGTATGTACCTGTATTTTAATAGTTCTTTAACGATTTGGAAAAAATATTATGTGCAGTAAGTAACCCTGAATTCTAACGAACAAGTCCTGGGTTCGATGCCCATCTAAAATAAATATAATGAGCATGATCACTTGTTCTGTACCTAGTTCAATTACATCTATAACATGTATGTGCTTAGAAATATGTATGTATGTTTATCAGCAGTCCGTTCACTGTACTCAATGGTATGGCTCTAGCTGGTTTATGAATAGACTGCCGCGTGTGAGATGTATGAAATTATTATTATTATTGACAATTTATTGATCATTGTCTAACATAATGTACATGAATATATGTTTATTTATAGAAAACCTTGAACTTCAAGGCAACCTCTTGCTCAAAAACTTGGACACGAGATGCGTCCGATCGCTAAATGGCTTTCGCATTAGTGCCGAGATGCTACGGCTTGTACCTAATATTGGTACTTTCAGGATGGTGCTTCGGGGGATTAAGCAGTTGACTTAACTTTGCTAATGTTCTTTCTAATTGAAAAGTATTCATGTGTTTTTATTATTACGTGTAGTCAAGATAATTCTGCCAAACTAAAAGTTTCACAAATTACTCATTATATCTTTATTTATAGAAAATCTTCAATGCCAAGACAACCTCTTGTTTAAAGTTATGGGCACTTCTGGTAAACTTCCTGGAGGCCAAGGGACACTATCTGATGAATTCCTTCTTTCAGAAGAAGCCTCAAAGGAAGTGGACCTAGCTAAGCCCCAATTGAGATGCAAAGCACAAGATCGACTTCATCATCACAAACAAACGCCATTTATTTAGGGATGTCTCTGTGATCAACAGATTCAACACAGGAAGTGATCACGAGCTCGTGAGAGGTACCCTAAATCTATGTATCCAACCGGAACGGGCGTCCCCGATGAAATCTACTCTTAGACCAACTCTGCAGCAGGTCATAGCTAGGTGCGAAAGGTTCCAGTTACAGCTTCAGAACCGGTTCGCTATATTGAAAATCGTGCAGGACGTACGCGACGCCGCCAACAGCCTGGTATGTGTCATCGGCGAGGTGGGTTCAAACCACTTTCGACCGAAGAGCATTGGACGCGAGTTGAAGACAATAAATACCACTCCATCTGAGCTTCAGGAACTAAATAGCTAGGTAAAGAGGCTGGTAAGACGAAACATTTGACAAACAAATACTCGAGATATTGAGGACCCGATTGTCCGAAATAAGGGCACAAAAGTTTTTACCAAGTCAAAAGCCTCCTGTTGTCACCTGACTAAACTAAAAATAGCACAAGGCACCACCGTCACCTCTAAATCAGAGGTTCTCGCTAAAATTGTAAAATTTTATGAGGACCTATACACCTCAAAACACGCCCACCCGAGACCCACTGCGTGGATGACCTACATGCTATACTAACGCGCCACCTCACAGATGAGCTTCCCGACATCGACCTGGGCGAGACTTGAATGGCAATCAGAAAAGTTATCAACAACAAAGCTCCCGGTGAAGACAGAATTACAACAGAACTCCTATAAGCCGGTGGAATACCTAGTTAAGCTCTCTAAGCTAGTTAATTCCGTCATTCATACAAGAATTGCCTAAGACTGGGATGGTTGGCGCTCCTAGGGGAAGACCTTCGGTCAGCAGTGAACGGCAATGGTTAAGAAAAAAAAAACTTATATCATTTTTTATCAGACTATTGCATTATTGATGTCATAGATACGAGTATATTTATATCATTTTCCAAGTGGTTCAAATTATTACCAGTATAAAGAAGTCTGCTGCCGTCAATGCACAACAGGCCTAACATTCTGCTGCAAAGGCGTAACCAAACATACTCCACAGTACCCAGCACGTATGTCGCCATAGGTTGAGCCTCTACCGGAAACTGCAATCACCGGAATCACAACAATTAGGCTCTTGTGTGCGAGAGTCCTTGCAGAGCGCCGAGCTTAGTGCGGCGCAGCAGCGTTGGCGCGATATGGTAACGGTGACAGAGGCAGCAAAATAAGCTGCTGCAAAGGGCACTACACAGGTGAATAAGTTTTGTGTGTAGAGTCCAAAATTTAATTTAGTTATTTATTATAAGTTGGTTTGTAAATATAGACTTCTATTCAGCAATAATGTTTTTTATTTATTACAATTTATATTTATGCTAATGAGTATAATATTTCTGGCTTTACATGTATATACATACAAAGAACATACAAAGAAATCAATGCATTTTTAGCTAATTCTGGATAAACTTTACTAGATACATCGAAATTGTATACTACGGCATTGTGTTTCTTATAAATCTTAACAAAAAGTCTACGATAGTAAATTTAAATCTATAACAGTAACCACTTTATGATTTAAGATTTAATTTACTTGGGTGTTAAACATTCAAAGTATAAAAGTAACTAATGTAGCACAAAATTATCTTTTAGCATGGTATTAAAATAAATATCTTAGAAGCAATAAGCAAATTAACGCATGAGTAAAACGACCAATACCATGTATTCTTACCAACCAACTTTTAGGTCAGGTAGTAATTTTGTTCAGTAGGTGCACTAAACTTGAAGTATGGGATAATCAGTAAATATATAAAATTGTCATAAACATGTAAAAGGACAGTTATTTATTGAAGCAAAAAAACCAAGTTGTTGCTCTGTAAAAAAGATTAATGCATTTGGTTATAAAATCATAAGACACTTTTATAACAATTATTGTCTAACCGAATCTATGCTTAGCTACACAGTAATTAATAACATTTACTAACCTGTAAAAAAGAAACAACATTAAAAGATTAGATTACTTCTCCAGTCTGGAAACAGTGCTGGAATCCTTGGGGTCTGTATACACTCATCACATCATCATGGGAGATTTCAATACAGACCTAACCCGCCCTACCTCACGTGCCTGCAAACTCCTTCAGATTGTTGAGTCGACCGGTATGCATGTTTTACCTCTACAGCCAACTCATCATAACAGCCTGGGGGTGGACACTTGGTTAGATTTAATACTGGTGTCGGCCCCTATGCTTGTCCGTAACCATGGTCAACTTGAAGCGCCGGCATTCTCCAATCACGATCTAATCTTCCTCTCCTATGCCCTTAAACCACCTAAACCCCAACCAAGAGTTTTGCGCATGCGTTGTTTTGCTCGTATGGATCTGGACAAGCTACTTAGGGATGCTGCCTGTCTGAATTGGGATGCAGTAACGTCAGTTATAAGCATAGATGAGAAGCTTCATAACTTTAATCACATACTTCTCGCTCTATATGATAACCATGCACCCATCAAAAGTATTAAAGTAAAGAGGCAACCTGCTCCCTGGATGACGAAAGAGGTACTTTTGCTATGCGACGAAGAGATAGAGCTTTTTTCAAATACAGAAGGGACCGTACCGAGGCAAAGCGCACTTTATACAAAATCGCGAGGAATCGCTGCAACCAGATGATACGCAACACCAAACGCCGACACATTTTTGACAACATCTCCCATTCTTCTCCCGCCAATATTTGGAGGTTCCTTGGAACTCTGGGTATTGGTAAGCAGCGGTCGGGTGGTCTGCAGGGGACGGTTGGTTTGGAGGATTTGAACTACCATTTTTCTCTATCTGCTCATTTGGATTCTCAAACCGAGTATCGCACTGTTGACTACCTGACAAGCTTAAATAGCCCTAACATAAATCCCTTCCGATTTTCTCCGGTTGCGTCGGGTGAGATCAAAAAGATCATATTCTCTATCAAATCCAACGCTGTTGGTTGTGATAAAATCAGCCGACGTATGATCGTAACAATTATTGACCACATTTTACCTATAATCGCCCATATCATAAACTACTCATTATATTCTGGAATTTTCCCATCACTGTGGCGCAAAGCTTGTGTCATCCCTTTACCTAAAAATCCAAATCCCACACACCCCAACCATTTCAGACCAATATCCGTCCTCCCTTTCCTCTCAAAGGTCCTAGAATCCTGTGTGCACAAACAGTTTTCTGAATTTGTCTACAAAAACAACCTATTGAGCCCGTTTCAATCGGGTTTCAGGCCTGGTCATAGCACTACTTCTGCTCTTCTTAAAGTGGTTGGTGATATCAAGGCAGGTATGCAAGACACTGAAGTTACTGTTTTGGTACTAATTGACTTCTCTAATGCCTTCAACACAGTCAATCACAATATACTCCTGTCTATCCTTTCCTATCTTGTGGTCTCACCTGAAGCACTGGATTGGTTCTCATCATATCTTCGGGGACGCCAGCAATCTGTTCATGTCGATGGATCTTCCTCAAGCTGGTGTGATCTCGATTTTGGTGTTCCTCAAGGCGGCATTCTTTCTCCTATATTATTTTCTGTGTATATTAACCTCCTGTCCCTGGAACTTCGTTGTGCGTATCATCTGTATGCCGACGACCTACAGCTCTATTCACAGAGCAAAGTGGAAGATATCTCGAGAGCAATACAAATGATAAACCACGATCTGGAAACAATCAACACGTGGTCTCAAAGGTTTGGTTTATCTGTGAACCCCACAAAATGTCAAGCTATCGTAGTGGGAAGTCACCGGTCGATGAACAGAGTAGACACTAAAACTCTCCCGGCTATTACTTTTAATGGGACTATCATACCTGTGAGTGGATCGGTGAAAGATTTAGGTTTACACCTCGATTGCACACTAACCTGGCGTGAACAAGTTGCAAAACAGTGCCGGAGGATTACTGGGACACTTCGGGCTCTAAATCGTCTGCGAAATTTCCTGCCCGTAAAAACCAAGACTATGCTTGTGCAAACTCTTATCTTCCCCTTAATCGACTATGGTGATGTGTGCTGCTACGACCTGAATGCAGATCTTCTCGATAAATTAGACCGTCTTCTTAATAACTGCATTCGATTTGTTTATAATCTCCGTAAATATGACCATGTATCCTCTTTCCGTTCGCAGCTCAATTGGCTACCAATTCGTCTACGCCGAAAATTACGCGCGCTCACTGTTCTATTCTCTTTACTTAATAACCCATCTTCGCCAACATATTTAAACTCTTATTTCCAACTCCTATGTAGCAATCACGACAGAAAGCTTCGGTCTTCTAAGAATCTTCTCCTTCGTTGCCCCTCCCATACATCTGAGTTTGTTGGCTCATCTTTCTTTGTGCAGTCCGTTCTTCTCTGGAATGAGCTTCCCCTCGAAGTCAGGATGGCTAGCAACGCTTTTACTTTTAAGAAAAAAGTGAAGCAGTATTTACTGAAACAGCTGGTAGAATCAACCAATACATGATTATCATCTTATTATTACTTGTTATGATATTTATTTGTGTATGTATGTATATAGACTTACATCAACTTAAGTATGTATTTGTATGTATTTATGTATTTGTATTAATTTTAGTATATGAAAGTTTGTATATGTCTACTTCTTCTTTTCAACATCTGAAACGCACCTACTTCCTATTTTCTCTGCATCACCCAAAGGTTGACTGGTAGAGAATGCCTTAGGCATTAAGTCCGCCTATGTACATAAAGTGCATGATGTATAAATAAATAAATAAATAAATAAATAAAAGCTATTGCTTCAATTAATCTTATTTTACAAATCTTATTATACTAAACATTCCGTAGTACAAAGCCGAGGAGAACACATACTTAGACAAGTGCTGCCACCTCAACAAAACCAGTCGTAGACAAAACGTCAAAGGTAAACGCGCGCATATTTAAATATAAAGGAAGAACGAAAGGGCTTCATTTACAAACATATATATACAATTTGATGAATTAAAAAACTGTAATGACTAAAAGCTATTTACTTTATATTATTTCCTTCTGACATACATTTGCATAGTGACATTATACGGTAATAATTTATAATGTATGTGACCACTCGGCTCGTCGCCCCACGGCGACCTCTTTCAATAGATCGCCTAGGCGCCTGTTCTGTGCCTCCCGATACCTCTCCCCCCGCACACCGCAGCAGCAACAGCAAGAGAGAGAAAGAGAAAGAGAGCGAGAGAGAAATAATAATGTCATAGACTAAGTGCATAAGGTACCAAATTTAAATAATCAACACAATTGCACACATGCATAAATAAATATGTATAAATACACGCTTATGCCCTATGACCTGTTATAAACTATAATAACTGACTGTTATAAAAACTATAGACATAATTGTATTTGAAATCCTATAATATGGTTACGCTGAACATGCACAATAATAAAACATTTTATGCCCACATTTCTACCATTTTTTAAATAGTTGATATTGCAAATGAATCTACCTTTTTGACATTATATTATCTCAACATTGACCTCATTTCCTCAATTTACATATTCAAAGTTCAAAACATTTACCACTATTAAACGATAAATTTACATTTTATCAATGTCCTTATTTAAAATATCTTCAAAATAACACAAAAATACAAAATTAGGACGTACATTTTGTGATGATGAGTCACAAGAATTTTAATCATCGTGATGTGGGTACTGTGGATAAATAAAACCGCGAGAACGTAAAAAGCACTCCTCTTAAATGAATAGACGAAAGATCAGATCGTGAAAGAGGTGTGGGTATGCCTTTCTTTGTCATCTACGTGACCAATAGACACACCGAATAATGGTCAGATAAAAGCTGTTACCAATTTGACACAACAGTATCTTGACAAGAAAAATTAATCCTTCCAAAATTCCTTTCCTGTCCTTCATGACATACATAGTCAAATTGTGGACAGTACGGCTGGTCCACAAGTTTTATGTCGCTCAGCGTGCTATGGAACGGGCTATGCTCGGTATTTCTCCTAAGGAACGTATCAAGAGTGACGAGGTCCAGCAGTAAACCAAGGTCATCGACATAGGTATAATAAATGCAGACATGGTCGTACTAGTGGAGGTAAAAGACGAATCAAGTGCAGTTGTCGTGAAGTTACTCAAGTTTGTGAATCGATCTGCGTTCAGACCGGGTAGTAGATGCACATCATATAACATATACCATAGTCGATAATTTGAAAGAAGAAAATTCTTTAGTCCATACAGTTGAAAATATTCATGAATCAAATCTAAAATAAATTGCAAATATGCTTAATCCGTGTGAACAAGTAATTTTTCTTTATTTTAATAGCCTGCCGAAGTGATTCTACTCTGCCTGATGGAAAACATAAACAGAAACCATGAGTTATGGTCACTATACTCATTAGGAATGCATACAATACAGTATGGTGACCCGTACTATGACGGCCTAGTAAGTTCATTAAGTAAGTCATCGTGGCATTCCGTTGCACATACTTCTCACAACTGTCACCCCTGCATCAATGGGCCTCCGGTCTCTCACTCACTAACGAAACACGACAGCATAGATGCTGTCGCTTTAGGTTGTATAGATATAGTAAAGTGTACTGATTAAACCAATGTCGACCAACTACCATTCACAATATGTGTTACCGCGAATATTTTTTAATACTGAAGATTATGTAACCTATGTGTCTCGTCAATTTTCTTGACGCGGTTGATTAACTTGAAATGTTCTTAGTTCATTAACACTCGGTTATCTCTCATGCATAGATCAATAATTTTTGAACACGTACCTTACTTTAATTTTAAATGTTGAGCAATAGATAAAGTAAATTGTTAGTTCTCATGTTTAATTAGCTCATAAGTGCCTAGAAGGTTATATTTTTGCTTACTTTATAATTTTTTTTTTTTAGTTTTTTAAGTTAGTTTCTGTGGAATGAGTTTCCCTATGCTCAGAACTTTAATAATAAAACTTGGACATTAATCTTATATTTTATTACCGTAAGAGTGAAAAACAAAATGATTAAATACAATACAATAAATAATAATTTACTAATATAATATAATAGTTAATATTATACTTTTTTATTTACGGTTTTTATACATATTAGAGTAATCTTTCAATCTCTCGCCGTATATCATAATTAATAAACATATATTAAAAACTTTATGTATACTCCTCAATCGCAGAAGATATTATAACAGCATGCAAACATTAGTGCCAAGCAAATTTATATAAGCAGGTTATATCGTAGCCAATGACTGCATAACGTACACCAAAAACACTGAAAGTACTAACAGAAATATGTAATTATCGTATCTTATTTTAAAACTTATTATGACTGAAAACGTATTCTTATCAATCTATTTTATATGGTAACTCGTTTTCAATATGAACCCATTCAATTTACTACTTGTCTGCTTCTGGAAAACAACGTTCCAGTTTTTACACATTAGAAACTTAAAATAACGTCCAATCAAACACTCCGCATTTTCTAATTGGCTATAAAGCCACGCCCAAATGTTGTTGCGTCGTGTAGCGCGGTTATAAAAGAAGTCACCTTAACTTACGTATTATTATAAATCTCGGAGTCGGAGTCGGGAGTCGGGCGGTGTCGCGCTGCTCGACACCGGCCTTTTTAAATATTTATTTATTGATTTATTATTGTATTAATAGTAGAACCGTAGTATAGTATACCGTAGTATAAAGTAAATAAGTCAAAAAGTGAAGTTTAGATTATCTAAAGCTCAAATAAATTACATTAACAGAATACCTCTGGTCATTAACTGAAAGGAGAAATCTATCATCGTATGTTTTCTAAACAGGTATGTTAAGGAGGATTTCATTGTGGCAGCTTGATCTTTAAAAAAATCTTTGTCGGGCGGTAAGCGACAGGTAAGTGAGTTATTATTATTATTATAATTATTCTTATGTTTGTTTTCCTTAACTTAACTTCGTAATTATGTTAACTCCTGTACGTTGTTGCTATTTAATTCAATATAAAAGATTGCTCGCTCCCCTACTTGAGTCTATGCTTGTTGTTCGCTTGCACTCTCGCTCACTTACCTGTCGCTTACCGCCCGACAATTTTATTATTTGTAACCATTTGCATTTGTTTTGACATTGAGTTGTGTACTTTGGATCTGATAGGGCTGAATAATTTGCTGTATCTTTATTCTGCTGCTATAACTGCTGCTTTTACATACAAAATTAATGGCTGATACTGTACTTAGCATTTACTACCAGAATGTGCGCGGACTCCGTATTAAAACGTTGGATTTCTATCGTGAACTGTGTCTTAACTCATACGACTTAATTTTACTGTGTGAAACTTGTAGCTGTTTGTTTTCCAAACTTTAATAAATAAATAAATAAATAAATAAATAAATAAATAAATAAATATTATAATAGTAGACCACCTGTGTGTAGTAGTATTCCAATATATAAACCAGTAGGTGTGCGTTTGCGTTTGTGTTGATGGTGGTGTATAGGTATGACAGTGTTATATGTATATAGAGACTTTCTGAGTTATCTAGAAACGAATGTGTGTGCCCCGAAAGACACACGCGTTCACGAATATATTGTTAGCCCTGAAAAGGGCTGTTGTTTTGTGTCATTTGTTTCGCGATGACGGTTTCGCTTTCGTCTTCGCTGTGGCCGGTTTCTTCGCGGCGGGCTTCGACTTGGTGGGTGTAGCTGCGGTCTTCTGAGGTTTAGGATATCCCGATGCGGCCGATGCGGAAGCCGATATCGGCAACTGCCGCGGCGGCGGCGGTGGCGGTGACGGCCTTTTTGGTCTTAAGGCCGGCTGCGGATGCGATGGACTTCTTGGCGGCGGCGGCGGCGACGGCCTTTTTGGTCTTAAGGCCGGCTGCGGATGCGATGGACTTCTTGGCGCCGCCGCCCTTCGACGATGTCGTTTCCTTCTTACCACCGGCAGACTTGCCAGCGGCGGCGCTGGCGCTCGGTTTCTTCGCCGACGAGGATTTCGGTTCTAGCTTGAAAGGTCCGGATGCGCCCTTGCCTTTGGTCCGAATGAGAGCACCCGATTCGACGGCACTCTTCAAATATTTCTTTATGAGCGGAGCTAACTTCTCGGCGTCGACCTTATAATGAGCGGTGATATATTTTTTGATGGCCTGTAGCGATGATCCGCCACGTTCCTTCATCTCCTTTATAGCGTTGTTCACCATCTCCGATGTCTTGGGATGAGTGGGTTTCGCCTTAGGTTTCTTAGCGCCAGCGCCGTCGCCGCCATATTGTCTTGCGGCTTTCTTCACACCGGCAGCTGGAGCGGGAGCTTCGGTTGTAACAGCAGTGTCTGCCATTGTCATTTTTGTTTTATTTGTCCTTGTTTTTCTTCTTCTGCTTCAAGGTAGATGATGATTGTATGTAGTACGTAGCACGAGCAACGTAGTTGCAGAAGGTAAGGTGAGTTGAGTTGCGTTGAGTCGAATCGAGTTGAATTCCGACTTAGACGTCGCTACTATATGATTGCGTGCGTGCGTGCGTGCGTGCGGGCGTGCGTGCGCAACGAACGAGAGCTATAGATTGACTGTTGTGGGACACCGCTCGCGCTGGTATATTTATACTCTCGTACGGCCCCATAAACGTCCGTCCCCTTAGGGAGCCGTACTAGCGAGCGAGCTAGTGAACGGATGCTAGTGATTGAGTGCGATAGAAAAAAAAAAAAAAAAAAAAAAAAAAACGAAGAATGTTGTTATTGTTATTTGGTGGCATTTTTTTTTTCTAATTATCTTTAAAGAACGGTTCAATCGCGCGCTGTCTCCAGTAATTGTGTGCGTGCGTCGGTTGGCAGTCGGGCGGTGTCGCGCTGCTCGACACCGGCCTTTTTAAATATTTATTTATTGATTTATTATTGTATTAATAGTAGAACCGTAGTATAGTATACCGTAGTATAAAGTAAATAAGTCAAAAAGTGAAGTTTAGATTATCTAAAGCTCAAATAAATTACATTAACAGAATACCTCTGGTCATCAACTGAAAGGAGAAATCTATCATCGTATGTTTTCTAAACAGGTATGTTAAGGAGGATTTCATTGTGGCAGCTTGATCTTTAAAAAAATCTTTGTCGGGCGGTAAGCGACAGGTAAGTGAGTTATTATTATTATTATAATTATTCTTATGTTTGTTTTCCTTAACTTAACTTCGTAATTATGTTAACTCCTGTACGTTGTTGCTATTTAATTCAATATAAAAGATTGCTCGCTCCCCTACTTGAGTCTATGCTTGTTGTTCGCTTGCACTCTCGCTCACTTACCTGTCGCTTACCGCCCGACAATTTTATTATTTGTAACCATTTGCATTTGTTTTGACATTGAGTTGTGTACTTTGGATCTGATAGGGCTGAATAATTTGCTGTATCTTTATTCTGCTGCTATAACTGCTGCTTTTACATACAAAATTAATGGCTGATACTGTACTTAGCATTTACTACCAGAATGTGCGCGGACTCCGTATTAAAACGTTGGATTTCTATCGTGAACTGTGTCTTAACTCATACGACTTAATTTTACTGTGTGAAACTTGTAGCTGTTTGTTTTCCAAACTTTAATAAATAAATAAATAAATAAATAAATAAATAAATAAATAAATAAATAAATATTATAATAGTAGACCACCTGTGTGTAGTAGTATTCCAATATATAAACCAGTAGGTGTGCGTTTGCGTTTGTGTTGATGGTGGTGTATAGGTATGACAGTGTTATATGTATATAGAGACTTTCTGAGTTATCTAGAAACGAATGTGTGTGCCCCGAAAGACACACGCGTTCACGAATATATTGTTAGCCCTGAAAAGGGCTGTTGTTTTGTGTCATTTGTTTCGCGATGACGGTTTCGCTTTCGTCTTCGCTGTGGCCGGTTTCTTCGCGGCGGGCTTCGACTTGGTGGGTGTAGCTGCGGTCTTCTGAGGTTTAGGATATCCCGATGCGGCCGATGCGGAAGCCGATATCGGCAACCGCCGCGGCGGCGGCGGTGGCGGTGACGGCCTTTTTGGTCTTAAGGCCGGCTGCGGATGCGATGGACTTCTTGGCGGCGGCGGCGGCGACGGCCTTTTTGGTCTTAAGGCCGGCTGCGGATGCGATGGACTTCTTGGCGCCGCCGCCCTTCGACGATGTCGTTTCCTTCTTACCACCGGCAGACTTGCCAGCGGCGGCGCTGGCGCTCGGTTTCTTCGCCGACGAGGATTTCGGTTCTAGCTTGAAAGGTCCGGATGCGCCCTTGCCTTTGATCCGAATGAGAGCACCCGATTCGACGGCACTCTTCAAATATTTCTTTATGAGCGGAGCTAACTTCTCGGCGTCGACCTTATAATGAGCGGTGATATATTTTTTGATGGCCTGTAGCGATGATCCGCCACGTTCCTTCATCTCCTTTATAGCGTTGTTCACCATCTCCGATGTCTTGGGATGAGTGGGTTTCGCCTTAGGTTTCTTAGCGCCAGCGCCGTCGCCGCCATATTGTCTTGCGGCTTTCTTCACACCGGCAGCTGGAGCGGGAGCTTCGGTTGTAACAGCAGTGTCTGCCATTGTCATTTTTGTTTTATTTGTCCTTGTTTTTCTTCTTCTGCTTCAAGGTAGATGATGATTGTATGTAGTACGTAGCACGAGCAACGTAGTTGCAGAAGGTAAGGTGAGTTGAGTTGCGTTGAGTCGAATCGAGTTGAATTCCGACTTAGACGTCGCTACTATATGATTGCGTGCGTGCGTGCGTGCGTGCGGGCGTGCGTGCGCAACGAACGAGAGCTATAGATTGACTGTTGTGGGACACCGCTCGCGCTGGTATATTTATACTCTCGTACGGCCCCATAAACGTCCGTCCCCTTAGGGAGCCGTACTAGCGAGCGAGCTAGTGAACGGATGCTAGTGATTGAGTGCGATAGAAAAAAAAAAAAAAAAAAAAAAAAAAACGAAGAATGTTGTTATTGTTATTTGGTGGCATTTTTTTTTTCTAATTATCTTTAAAGAACGGTTCAATCGCGCGCTGTCTCCAGTAATTGTGTGCGTGCGTCGGTTGGCAGTCGGGCGGTGTCGCGCTGCTCGACACCGGCCTTTTTAAATATTTATTTATTGATTTATTATTGTATTAATAGTAGAACCGTAGTATAGTATACCGTAGTATAAAGTAAATAAGTCAAAAAGTGAAGTTTAGATTATCTAAAGCTCAAATAAATTACATTAACAGAATACCTCTGGTCATCAACTGAAAGGAGAAATCTATCATCGTATGTTTTCTAAACAGGTATGTTAAGGAGGATTTCATTGTGGCAGCTTGATCTTTAAAAAAATCTTTGTCGGGCGGTAAGCGACAGGTAAGTGAGTTATTATTATTATTATAATTATTCTTATGTTTGTTTTCCTTAACTTAACTTCGTAATTATGTTAACTCCTGTACGTTGTTGCTATTTAATTCAATATAAAAGATTGCTCGCTCCCCTACTTGAGTCTATGCTTGTTGTTCGCTTGCACTCTCGCTCACTTACCTGTCGCTTACCGCCCGACAATTTTATTATTTGTAACCATTTGCATTTGTTTTGACATTGAGTTGTGTACTTTGGATCTGATAGGGCTGAATAATTTGCTGTATCTTTATTCTGCTGCTATAACTGCTGCTTTTACATACAAAATTAATGGCTGATACTGTACTTAGCATTTACTACCAGAATGTGCGCGGACTCCGTATTAAAACGTTGGATTTCTATCGTGAACTGTGTCTTAACTCATACGACTTAATTTTACTGTGTGAAACTTGTAGCTGTTTGTTTTCCAAACTTTAATAAATAAATAAATAAATAAATAAATAAATAAATAAATAAATAAATAAATATTATAATAGTAGACCACCTGTGTGTAGTAGTATTCCAATATATAAACCAGTAGGTGTGCGTTTGCGTTTGTGTTGATGGTGGTGTATAGGTATGACAGTGTTATATGTATATAGAGACTTTCTGAGTTATCTAGAAACGAATGTGTGTGCCCCGAAAGACACACGCGTTCACGAATATATTGTTAGCCCTGAAAAGGGCTGTTGTTTTGTGTCATTTGTTTCGCGATGACGGTTTCGCTTTCGTCTTCGCTGTGGCCGGTTTCTTCGCGGCGGGCTTCGACTTGGTGGGTGTAGCTGCGGTCTTCTGAGGTTTAGGATATCCCGATGCGGCCGATGCGGAAGCCGATATCGGCAACCGCCGCGGCGGCGGCGGTGGCGGTGACGGCCTTTTTGGTCTTAAGGCCGGCTGCGGATGCGATGGACTTCTTGGCGGCGGCGGCGGCGACGGCCTTTTTGGTCTTAAGGCCGGCTGCGGATGCGATGGACTTCTTGGCGCCGCCGCCCTTCGACGATGTCGTTTCCTTCTTACCACCGGCAGACTTGCCAGCGGCGGCGCTGGCGCTCGGTTTCTTCGCCGACGAGGATTTCGGTTCTAGCTTGAAAGGTCCGGATGCGCCCTTGCCTTTGGTCCGAATGAGAGCACCCGATTCGACGGCACTCTTCAAATATTTCTTTATGAGCGGAGCTAACTTCTCGGCGTCGACCTTATAATGAGCGGTGATATATTTTTTGATGGCCTGTAGCGATGATCCGCCACGTTCCTTCATCTCCTTTATAGCGTTGTTCACCATCTCCGATGTCTTGGGATGAGTGGGTTTCGCCTTAGGTTTCTTAGCGCCAGCGCCGTCGCCGCCATATTGTCTTGCGGCTTTCTTCACACCGGCAGCTGGAGCGGGAGCTTCGGTTGTAACAGCAGTGTCTGCCATTGTCATTTTTGTTTTATTTGTCCTTGTTTTTCTTCTTCTGCTTCAAGGTAGATGATGATTGTATGTAGTACGTAGCACGAGCAACGTAGTTGCAGAAGGTAAGGTGAGTTGAGTTGCGTTGAGTCGAATCGAGTTGAATTCCGACTTAGACGTCGCTACTATATGATTGCGTGCGTGCGTGCGTGCGTGCGGGCGTGCGTGCGCAACGAACGAGAGCTATAGATTGACTGTTGTGGGACACCGCTCGCGCTGGTATATTTATACTCTCGTACGGCCCCATAAACGTCCGTCCCCTTAGGGAGCCGTACTAGCGAGCGAGCTAGTGAACGGATGCTAGTGATTGAGTGCGATAGAAAAAAAAAAAAAAAAAAAAAAAAAACGAAGAATGTTGTTATTGTTATTTGGTGGCATTTTTTTTTTCTAATTATCTTTAAAGAACGGTTCAATCGCGCGCTGTCTCCAGTAATTGTGTGCGTGCGTCGGTTGGCAGTCGGGCGGTGTCGCGCTGCTCGACACCGGCCTTTTTAAATATTTATTTATTGATTTATTATTGTATTAATAGTAGAACCGTAGTATAGTATACCGTAGTATAAAGTAAATAAGTCAAAAAGTGAAGTTTAGATTATCTAAAGCTCAAATAAATTACATTAACAGAATACCTCTGGTCATCAACTGAAAGGAGAAATCTATCATCGTATGTTTTCTAAACAGGTATGTTAAGGAGGATTTCATTGTGGCAGCTTGATCTTTAAAAAAATCTTTGTCGGGCGGTAAGCGACAGGTAAGTGAGTTATTATTATTATTATAATTATTCTTATGTTTGTTTTCCTTAACTTAACTTCGTAATTATGTTAACTCCTGTACGTTGTTGCTATTTAATTCAATATAAAAGATTGCTCGCTCCCCTACTTGAGTCTATGCTTGTTGTTCGCTTGCACTCTCGCTCACTTACCTGTCGCTTACCGCCCGACAATTTTATTATTTGTAACCATTTGCATTTGTTTTGACATTGAGTTGTGTACTTTGGATCTGATAGGGCTGAATAATTTGCTGTATCTTTATTCTGCTGCTATAACTGCTGCTTTTACATACAAAATTAATGGCTGATACTGTACTTAGCATTTACTACCAGAATGTGCGCGGACTCCGTATTAAAACGTTGGATTTCTATCGTGAACTGTGTCTTAACTCATACGACTTAATTTTACTGTGTGAAACTTGTAGCTGTTTGTTTTCCAAACTTTAATAAATAAATAAATAAATAAATAAATAAATAAATAAATAAATAAATAAATATTATAATAGTAGACCACCTGTGTGTAGTAGTATTCCAATATATAAACCAGTAGGTGTGCGTTTGCGTTTGTGTTGATGGTGGTGTATAGGTATGACAGTGTTATATGTATATAGAGACTTTCTGAGTTATCTAGAAACGAATGTGTGTGCCCCGAAAGACACACGCGTTCACGAATATATTGTTAGCCCTGAAAAGGGCTGTTGTTTTGTGTCATTTGTTTCGCGATGACGGTTTCGCTTTCGTCTTCGCTGTGGCCGGTTTCTTCGCGGCGGGCTTCGACTTGGTGGGTGTAGCTGCGGTCTTCTGAGGTTTAGGATATCCCGATGCGGCCGATGCGGAAGCCGATATCGGCAACCGCCGCGGCGGCGGCGGTGGCGGTGACGGCCTTTTTGGTCTTAAGGCCGGCTGCGGATGCGATGGACTTCTTGGCGGCGGCGGCGGCGACGGCCTTTTTGGTCTTAAGGCCGGCTGCGGATGCGATGGACTTCTTGGCGCCGCCGCCCTTCGACGATGTCGTTTCCTTCTTACCACCGGCAGACTTGCCAGCGGCGGCGCTGGCGCTCGGTTTCTTCGCCGACGAGGATTTCGGTTCTAGCTTGAAAGGTCCGGATGCGCCCTTGCCTTTGATCCGAATGAGAGCACCCGATTCGACGGCACTCTTCAAATATTTCTTTATGAGCGGAGCTAACTTCTCGGCGTCGACCTTATAATGAGCGGTGATATATTTTTTGATGGCCTGTAGCGATGATCCGCCACGTTCCTTCATCTCCTTTATAGCGTTGTTCACCATCTCCGATGTCTTGGGATGAGTGGGTTTCGCCTTAGGTTTCTTAGCGCCAGCGCCGTCGCCGCCATATTGTCTTGCGGCTTTCTTCACACCGGCAGCTGGAGCGGGAGCTTCGGTTGTAACAGCAGTGTCTGCCATTGTCATTTTTGTTTTATTTGTCCTTGTTTTTCTTCTTCTGCTTCAAGGTAGATGATGATTGTATGTAGTACGTAGCACGAGCAACGTAGTTGCAGAAGGTAAGGTGAGTTGAGTTGCGTTGAGTCGAATCGAGTTGAATTCCGACTTAGACGTCGCTACTATATGATTGCGTGCGTGCGTGCGTGCGTGCGGGCGTGCGTGCGCAACGAACGAGAGCTATAGATTGACTGTTGTGGGACACCGCTCGCGCTGGTATATTTATACTCTCGTACGGCCCCATAAACGTCCGTCCCCTTAGGGAGCCGTACTAGCGAGCGAGCTAGTGAACGGATGCTAGTGATTGAGTGCGATAGAAAAAAAAAAAAAAAAAAAAAAAAAAACGAAGAATGTTGTTATTGTTATTTGGTGGCATTTTTTTTTTCTAATTATCTTTAAAGAACGGTTCAATCGCGCGCTGTCTCCAGTAATTGTGTGCGTGCGTCGGTTGGCAGTCGGGCGGTGTCGCGCTGCTCGACACCGGCCTTTTTAAATATTTATTTATTGATTTATTATTGTATTAATAGTAGAACCGTAGTATAGTATACCGTAGTATAAAGTAAATAAGTCAAAAAGTGAAGTTTAGATTATCTAAAGCTCAAATAAATTACATTAACAGAATACCTCTGGTCATCAACTGAAAGGAGAAATCTATCATCGTATGTTTTCTAAACAGGTATGTTAAGGAGGATTTCATTGTGGCAGCTTGATCTTTAAAAAAATCTTTGTCGGGCGGTAAGCGACAGGTAAGTGAGTTATTATTATTATTATAATTATTCTTATGTTTGTTTTCCTTAACTTAACTTCGTAATTATGTTAACTCCTGTACGTTGTTGCTATTTAATTCAATATAAAAGATTGCTCGCTCCCCTACTTGAGTCTATGCTTGTTGTTCGCTTGCACTCTCGCTCACTTACCTGTCGCTTACCGCCCGACAATTTTATTATTTGTAACCATTTGCATTTGTTTTGACATTGAGTTGTGTACTTTGGATCTGATAGGGCTGAATAATTTGCTGTATCTTTATTCTGCTGCTATAACTGCTGCTTTTACATACAAAATTAATGGCTGATACTGTACTTAGCATTTACTACCAGAATGTGCGCGGACTCCGTATTAAAACGTTGGATTTCTATCGTGAACTGTGTCTTAACTCATACGACTTAATTTTACTGTGTGAAACTTGTAGCTGTTTGTTTTCCAAACTTTAATAAATAAATAAATAAATAAATAAATAAATAAATAAATAAATAAATAAATATTATAATAGTAGACCACCTGTGTGTAGTAGTATTCCAATATATAAACCAGTAGGTGTGCGTTTGCGTTTGTGTTGATGGTGGTGTATAGGTATGACAGTGTTATATGTATATAGAGACTTTCTGAGTTATCTAGAAACGAATGTGTGTGCCCCGAAAGACACACGCGTTCACGAATATATTGTTAGCCCTGAAAAGGGCTGTTGTTTTGTGTCATTTGTTTCGCGATGACGGTTTCGCTTTCGTCTTCGCTGTGGCCGGTTTCTTCGCGGCGGGCTTCGACTTGGTGGGTGTAGCTGCGGTCTTCTGAGGTTTAGGATATCCCGATGCGGCCGATGCGGAAGCCGATATCGGCAACCGCCGCGGCGGCGGCGGTGGCGGTGACGGCCTTTTTGGTCTTAAGGCCGGCTGCGGATGCGATGGACTTCTTGGCGGCGGCGGCGGCGACGGCCTTTTTGGTCTTAAGGCCGGCTGCGGATGCGATGGACTTCTTGGCGCCGCCGCCCTTCGACGATGTCGTTTCCTTCTTACCACCGGCAGACTTGCCAGCGGCGGCGCTGGCGCTCGGTTTCTTCGCCGACGAGGATTTCGGTTCTAGCTTGAAAGGTCCGGATGCGCCCTTGCCTTTGGTCCGAATGAGAGCACCCGATTCGACGGCACTCTTCAAATATTTCTTTATGAGCGGAGCTAACTTCTCGGCGTCGACCTTATAATGAGCGGTGATATATTTTTTGATGGCCTGTAGCGATGATCCGCCACGTTCCTTCATCTCCTTTATAGCGTTGTTCACCATCTCCGATGTCTTGGGATGAGTGGGTTTCGCCTTAGGTTTCTTAGCGCCAGCGCCGTCGCCGCCATATTGTCTTGCGGCTTTCTTCACACCGGCAGCTGGAGCGGGAGCTTCGGTTGTAACAGCAGTGTCTGCCATTGTCATTTTTGTTTTATTTGTCCTTGTTTTTCTTCTTCTGCTTCAAGGTAGATGATGATTGTATGTAGTACGTAGCACGAGCAACGTAGTTGCAGAAGGTAAGGTGAGTTGAGTTGCGTTGAGTCGAATCGAGTTGAATTCCGACTTAGACGTCGCTACTATATGATTGCGTGCGTGCGTGCGTGCGTGCGGGCGTGCGTGCGCAACGAACGAGAGCTATAGATTGACTGTTGTGGGACACCGCTCGCGCTGGTATATTTATACTCTCGTACGGCCCCATAAACGTCCGTCCCCTTAGGGAGCCGTACTAGCGAGCGAGCTAGTGAACGGATGCTAGTGATTGAGTGCGATAGAAAAAAAAAAAAAAAAAAAAAAAAAACGAAGAATGTTGTTATTGTTATTTGGTGGCATTTTTTTTTTCTAATTATCTTTAAAGAACGGTTCAATCGCGCGCTGTCTCCAGTAATTGTGTGCGTGCGTCGGTTGGCAGTCGGGCGGTGTCGCGCTGCTCGACACCGGCCTTTTTAAATATTTATTTATTGATTTATTATTGTATTAATAGTAGAACCGTAGTATAGTATACCGTAGTATAAAGTAAATAAGTCAAAAAGTGAAGTTTAGATTATCTAAAGCTCAAATAAATTACATTAACAGAATACCTCTGGTCATCAACTGAAAGGAGAAATCTATCATCGTATGTTTTCTAAACAGGTATGTTAAGGAGGATTTCATTGTGGCAGCTTGATCTTTAAAAAAATCTTTGTCGGGCGGTAAGCGACAGGTAAGTGAGTTATTATTATTATTATAATTATTCTTATGTTTGTTTTCCTTAACTTAACTTCGTAATTATGTTAACTCCTGTACGTTGTTGCTATTTAATTCAATATAAAAGATTGCTCGCTCCCCTACTTGAGTCTATGCTTGTTGTTCGCTTGCACTCTCGCTCACTTACCTGTCGCTTACCGCCCGACAATTTTATTATTTGTAACCATTTGCATTTGTTTTGACATTGAGTTGTGTACTTTGGATCTGATAGGGCTGAATAATTTGCTGTATCTTTATTCTGCTGCTATAACTGCTGCTTTTACATACAAAATTAATGGCTGATACTGTACTTAGCATTTACTACCAGAATGTGCGCGGACTCCGTATTAAAACGTTGGATTTCTATCGTGAACTGTGTCTTAACTCATACGACTTAATTTTACTGTGTGAAACTTGTAGCTGTTTGTTTTCCAAACTTTAATAAATAAATAAATAAATAAATAAATAAATAAATAAATAAATAAATAAATATTATAATAGTAGACCACCTGTGTGTAGTAGTATTCCAATATATAAACCAGTAGGTGTGCGTTTGCGTTTGTGTTGATGGTGGTGTATAGGTATGACAGTGTTATATGTATATAGAGACTTTCTGAGTTATCTAGAAACGAATGTGTGTGCCCCGAAAGACACACGCGTTCACGAATATATTGTTAGCCCTGAAAAGGGCTGTTGTTTTGTGTCATTTGTTTCGCGATGACGGTTTCGCTTTCGTCTTCGCTGTGGCCGGTTTCTTCGCGGCGGGCTTCGACTTGGTGGGTGTAGCTGCGGTCTTCTGAGGTTTAGGATATCCCGATGCGGCCGATGCGGAAGCCGATATCGGCAACCGCCGCGGCGGCGGCGGTGGCGGTGACGGCCTTTTTGGTCTTAAGGCCGGCTGCGGATGCGATGGACTTCTTGGCGGCGGCGGCGGCGACGGCCTTTTTGGTCTTAAGGCCGGCTGCGGATGCGATGGACTTCTTGGCGCCGCCGCCCTTCGACGATGTCGTTTCCTTCTTACCACCGGCAGACTTGCCAGCGGCGGCGCTGGCGCTCGGTTTCTTCGCCGACGAGGATTTCGGTTCTAGCTTGAAAGGTCCGGATGCGCCCTTGCCTTTGGTCCGAATGAGAGCACCCGATTCGACGGCACTCTTCAAATATTTCTTTATGAGCGGAGCTAACTTCTCGGCGTCGACCTTATAATGAGCGGTGATATATTTTTTGATGGCCTGTAGCGATGATCCGCCACGTTCCTTCATCTCCTTTATAGCGTTGTTCACCATCTCCGATGTCTTGGGATGAGTGGGTTTCGCCTTAGGTTTCTTAGCGCCAGCGCCGTCGCCGCCATATTGTCTTGCGGCTTTCTTCACACCGGCAGCTGGAGCGGGAGCTTCGGTTGTAACAGCAGTGTCTGCCATTGTCATTTTTGTTTTATTTGTCCTTGTTTTTCTTCTTCTGCTTCAAGGTAGATGATGATTGTATGTAGTACGTAGCACGAGCAACGTAGTTGCAGAAGGTAAGGTGAGTTGAGTTGCGTTGAGTCGAATCGAGTTGAATTCCGACTTAGACGTCGCTACTATATGATTGCGTGCGTGCGTGCGTGCGTGCGGGCGTGCGTGCGCAACGAACGAGAGCTATAGATTGACTGTTGTGGGACACCGCTCGCGCTGGTATATTTATACTCTCGTACGGCCCCATAAACGTCCGTCCCCTTAGGGAGCCGTACTAGCGAGCGAGCTAGTGAACGGATGCTAGTGATTGAGTGCGATAGAAAAAAAAAAAAAAAAAAAAAAAAAACGAAGAATGTTGTTATTGTTATTTGGTGGCATTTTTTTTTTCTAATTATCTTTAAAGAACGGTTCAATCGCGCGCTGTCTCCAGTAATTGTGTGCGTGCGTCGGTTGGCAGTCGGGCGGTGTCGCGCTGCTCGACACCGGCCTTTTTAAATATTTATTTATTGATTTATTATTGTATTAATAGTAGAACCGTAGTATAGTATACCGTAGTATAAAGTAAATAAGTCAAAAAGTGAAGTTTAGATTATCTAAAGCTCAAATAAATTACATTAACAGAATACCTCTGGTCATCAACTGAAAGGAGAAATCTATCATCGTATGTTTTCTAAACAGGTATGTTAAGGAGGATTTCATTGTGGCAGCTTGATCTTTAAAAAAATCTTTGTCGGGCGGTAAGCGACAGGTAAGTGAGTTATTATTATTATTATAATTATTCTTATGTTTGTTTTCCTTAACTTAACTTCGTAATTATGTTAACTCCTGTACGTTGTTGCTATTTAATTCAATATAAAAGATTGCTCGCTCCCCTACTTGAGTCTATGCTTGTTGTTCGCTTGCACTCTCGCTCACTTACCTGTCGCTTACCGCCCGACAATTTTATTATTTGTAACCATTTGCATTTGTTTTGACATTGAGTTGTGTACTTTGGATCTGATAGGGCTGAATAATTTGCTGTATCTTTATTCTGCTGCTATAACTGCTGCTTTTACATACAAAATTAATGGCTGATACTGTACTTAGCATTTACTACCAGAATGTGCGCGGACTCCGTATTAAAACGTTGGATTTCTATCGTGAACTGTGTCTTAACTCATACGACTTAATTTTACTGTGTGAAACTTGTAGCTGTTTGTTTTCCAAACTTTAATAAATAAATAAATAAATAAATAAATAAATAAATAAATAAATAAATAAATATTATAATAGTAGACCACCTGTGTGTAGTAGTATTCCAATATATAAACCAGTAGGTGTGCGTTTGCGTTTGTGTTGATGGTGGTGTATAGGTATGACAGTGTTATATGTATATAGAGACTTTCTGAGTTATCTAGAAACGAATGTGTGTGCCCCGAAAGACACACGCGTTCACGAATATATTGTTAGCCCTGAAAAGGGCTGTTGTTTTGTGTCATTTGTTTCGCGATGACGGTTTCGCTTTCGTCTTCGCTGTGGCCGGTTTCTTCGCGGCGGGCTTCGACTTGGTGGGTGTAGCTGCGGTCTTCTGAGGTTTAGGATATCCCGATGCGGCCGATGCGGAAGCCGATATCGGCAACCGCCGCGGCGGCGGCGGTGGCGGTGACGGCCTTTTTGGTCTTAAGGCCGGCTGCGGATGCGATGGACTTCTTGGCGGCGGCGGCGGCGACGGCCTTTTTGGTCTTAAGGCCGGCTGCGGATGCGATGGACTTCTTGGCGCCGCCGCCCTTCGACGATGTCGTTTCCTTCTTACCACCGGCAGACTTGCCAGCGGCGGCGCTGGCGCTCGGTTTCTTCGCCGACGAGGATTTCGGTTCTAGCTTGAAAGGTCCGGATGCGCCCTTGCCTTTGGTCCGAATGAGAGCACCCGATTCGACGGCACTCTTCAAATATTTCTTTATGAGCGGAGCTAACTTCTCGGCGTCGACCTTATAATGAGCGGTGATATATTTTTTGATGGCCTGTAGCGATGATCCGCCACGTTCCTTCATCTCCTTTATAGCGTTGTTCACCATCTCCGATGTCTTGGGATGAGTGGGTTTCGCCTTAGGTTTCTTAGCGCCAGCGCCGTCGCCGCCATATTGTCTTGCGGCTTTCTTCACACCGGCAGCTGGAGCGGGAGCTTCGGTTGTAACAGCAGTGTCTGCCATTGTCATTTTTGTTTTATTTGTCCTTGTTTTTCTTCTTCTGCTTCAAGGTAGATGATGATTGTATGTAGTACGTAGCACGAGCAACGTAGTTGCAGAAGGTAAGGTGAGTTGAGTTGCGTTGAGTCGAATCGAGTTGAATTCCGACTTAGACGTCGCTACTATATGATTGCGTGCGTGCGTGCGTGCGTGCGGGCGTGCGTGCGCAACGAACGAGAGCTATAGATTGACTGTTGTGGGACACCGCTCGCGCTGGTATATTTATACTCTCGTACGGCCCCATAAACGTCCGTCCCCTTAGGGAGCCGTACTAGCGAGCGAGCTAGTGAACGGATGCTAGTGATTGAGTGCGATAGAAAAAAAAAAAAAAAAAAAAAAAAAACGAAGAATGTTGTTATTGTTATTTGGTGGCATTTTTTTTTTCTAATTATCTTTAAAGAACGGTTCAATCGCGCGCTGTCTCCAGTAATTGTGTGCGTGCGTCGGTTGGCAGTCGGGCGGTGTCGCGCTGCTCGACACCGGCCTTTTTAAATATTTATTTATTGATTTATTATTGTATTAATAGTAGAACCGTAGTATAGTATACCGTAGTATAAAGTAAATAAGTCAAAAAGTGAAGTTTAGATTATCTAAAGCTCAAATAAATTACATTAACAGAATACCTCTGGTCATCAACTGAAAGGAGAAATCTATCATCGTATGTTTTCTAAACAGGTATGTTAAGGAGGATTTCATTGTGGCAGCTTGATCTTTAAAAAAATCTTTGTCGGGCGGTAAGCGACAGGTAAGTGAGTTATTATTATTATTATAATTATTCTTATGTTTGTTTTCCTTAACTTAACTTCGTAATTATGTTAACTCCTGTACGTTGTTGCTATTTAATTCAATATAAAAGATTGCTCGCTCCCCTACTTGAGTCTATGCTTGTTGTTCGCTTGCACTCTCGCTCACTTACCTGTCGCTTACCGCCCGACAATTTTATTATTTGTAACCATTTGCATTTGTTTTGACATTGAGTTGTGTACTTTGGATCTGATAGGGCTGAATAATTTGCTGTATCTTTATTCTGCTGCTATAACTGCTGCTTTTACATACAAAATTAATGGCTGATACTGTACTTAGCATTTACTACCAGAATGTGCGCGGACTCCGTATTAAAACGTTGGATTTCTATCGTGAACTGTGTCTTAACTCATACGACTTAATTTTACTGTGTGAAACTTGTAGCTGTTTGTTTTCCAAACTTTAATAAATAAATAAATAAATAAATAAATAAATAAATATTATAATAGTAGACCACCTGTGTGTAGTAGTATTCCAATATATAAACCAGTAGGTGTGCGTTTGCGTTTGTGTTGATGGTGGTGTATAGGTATGACAGTGTTATATGTATATAGAGACTTTCTGAGTTATCTAGAAACGAATGTGTGTGCCCCGAAAGACACACGCGTTCACGAATATATTGCTAGCCCTGATAAGGGCTGTTGTTTTGTGTCATTTGTTTCGCGATGACGGTTTCGCTTTCGTCTTCGCTGTGGCCGGTTTCTTCGCGGCGGGCTTCGACTTGGTGGGTGTAGCTGCGGTCTTCTGAGGTTTAGGATATCCCGATGCGGCCGATGCGGAAGCCGATATCGGCAACCGCCGCGGCGGCGGCGGTGGCGGTGACGGCCTTTTTGGTCTTAAGGCCGGCTGCGGATGCGATGGACTTCTTGGCGGCGGCGGCGGCGACGGCCTTTTTGGTCTTAAGGCCGGCTGCGGATGCGATGGACTTCTTGGCGCCGCCGCCCTTCGACGATGTCGTTTCCTTCTTACCACCGGCAGACTTGCCAGCGGCGGCGCTGGCGCTCGGTTTCTTCGCCGACGAGGATTTCGGTTCTAGCTTGAAAGGTCCGGATGCGCCCTTGCCTTTGGTCCGAATGAGAGCACCCGATTCGACGGCACTCTTCAAATATTTCTTTATGAGCGGAGCTAACTTCTCGGCGTCGACCTTATAATGAGCGGTGATATATTTTTTGATGGCCTGTAGCGATGATCCGCCACGTTCCTTCATCTCCTTTATAGCGTTGTTCACCATCTCCGATGTCTTGGGATGAGTGGGTTTCGCCTTAGGTTTCTTAGCGCCAGCGCCGTCGCCGCCATATTGTCTTGCGGCTTTCTTCACACCGGCAGCTGGAGCGGGAGCTTCGGTTGTAACAGCAGTGTCTGCCATTGTCATTTTTGTTTTATTTGTCCTTGTTTTTCTTCTTCTGCTTCAAGGTAGATGATGATTGTATGTAGTACGTAGCACGAGCAACGTAGTTGCAGAAGGTAAGGTGAGTTGAGTTGCGTTGAGTCGAATCGAGTTGAATTCCGACTTAGACGTCGCTACTATATGATTGCGTGCGTGCGTGCGTGCGTGCGGGCGTGCGTGCGCAACGAACGAGAGCTATAGATTGACTGTTGTGGGACACCGCTCGCGCTGGTATATTTATACTCTCGTACGACCCCATAAACGTCCGTCCCCTTAGGGAGCCGTACTAGCGAGCGAGCTAGTGAACGGATGCTAGTGATTGAGTGCGATAGAAAAAAAAAAAAAAAAAAAAAAAACGAAGAATGTTGTTATTGTTATTTGGTGGCATTTTTTTTTTCTAATTATCTTTAAAGAACGGTTCAATCGCGCGCTGTCTCCAGTAATTGTGTGCGTGCGTCGGTTGGCAGTCGGGCGGTGTCGCGCTGCTCGACACCGGCCTTTTTAAATATTTATTTATTGATTTATTATTGTATTAATAGTAGAACCGTAGTATAAAGTAAATAAGTCAAAAAGTGAAGTTTAGATTATCTAAAGCTCAAATAAATTACATTAACAGAATACCTCTGGTCATCAACTGAAAGGAGAAATCTATCATCGTATGTTTTCTAAACAGGTATATTAAGGAGGATTTCATTGTGGCAGCTTGATCTTTAAAAAAATCTTTGTCGGGCGGTAAGCGACAGGTAAGTGAGTTATTATTATTATTATAATTATTCTTATGTTTGTTTTCCTTAACTTAACTTCGTAATTATGTTAACTCCTGTACGTTGTTGCTATTTAATTCAATATAAAAGATTGCTCGCTCCCCTACTTGAGTCTATGCTTGTTGTTCGCTTGCACTCTCGCTCACTTACCTGTCGCTTACCGCCCGACAATTTTATTATTTGTAACCATTTGCATTTGTTTTGACATTGAGTTGTGTACTTTGGATCTGATAGGGCTGAATAATTTGCTGTATCTTTATTCTGCTGCTATAACTGCTGCTTTTACATACAAAATTAATGGCTGATACTGTACTTAGCATTTACTACCAGAATGTGCGCGGACTCCGTATTAAAACGTTGGATTTCTATCGTGAACTGTGTCTTAACTCATACGACTTAATTTTACTGTGTGAAACTTGTAGCTGTTTGTTTTCCAAACTTTAATAAATAAATAAATAAATAAATAAATATTATAATAGTAGACCACCTGTGTGTAGTAGTATTCCAATATATAAACCAGTAGGTGTGCGTTTGCGTTTGTGTTGATGGTGGTGTATAGGTATGACAGTGTTATATGTATATAGAGACTTTCTGAGTTATCTAGAAACGAATGTGTGTGCCCCGAAAGACACACGCGTTCACGAATATATTGTTAGCCCTGAAAAGGGCTGTTGTTTTGTGTCATTTGTTTCGCGATGACGGTTTCGCTTTCGTCTTCGCTGTGGCCGGTTTCTTCGCGGCGGGCTTCGACTTGGTGGGTGTAGCTGCGGTCTTCTGAGGTTTAGGATATCCCGATGCGGCCGATGCGGAAGCCGATATCGGCAACCGCCGCGGCGGCGGCGGTGGCGGTGACGGCCTTTTTGGTCCTAAGGCCGGCTGCGGATGCGATGGACTTCTTGGCGGCGGCGGCGGCGACGGCCTTTTTGGTCTTAAGGCCGGCTGCGGATGCGATGGACTTCTTGGCGCCGCCGCCCTTCGACGATGTCGTTTCCTTTTTACCACCGGCAGACTTGCCAGCGGCGGCGCTGGCGCTCGGTTTCTTCGCCGACGAGGATTTCGGTTCTAGGTTGAAAGGTCCGGATGCGCCCTTGCCTTTGGTCCGAATGAGAGCACCCGATTCGACGGCACTCTTCAAATATTTCTTTATGAGCGGAGCTAACTTCTCGGCGTCGACCTTATAATGAGCGGTGATATATTTTTTGATGGCCTGTAGCGATGATCCGCCACGTTCCTTCATCTCCTTTATAGCGTTGTTCACCATCTCCGATGTCTTGGGATGAGTGGGTTTCGCCTTAGGTTTCTTAGCGCCAGCGCCGTCGCCGCCATATTGTCTTGCGGCTTTCTTCACACCGGCAGCTGGAGCGGGAGCTTCGGTTGTAACAGCAGTGTCTGCCATTGTCATTTTTGTTTTATTTGTCCTTGTTTTTCTTCTTCTGCTTCAAGGTAGATGATGATTGTATGTAGTACGTAGCACGAGCAACGTAGTTGCAGAAGGTAAGGTGAGTTGAGTTGCGTTGAGTCGAATCGAGTTGAATTCCGACTTAGACGTCGCTACTATATGATTGCGTGCGTGCGTGCGTGCGTGCGGGCGTGCGTGCGCAACGAACGAGAGCTATAGATTGACTGTTGTGGGACACCGCTCGCGCTGGTATATTTATACTCTCGTACGGCCCCATAAACGTCCGTCCCCTTAGGGAGCCGTACTAGCGAGCGAGTTAGTGAACGGATGCTAGTGATTGAGTGCGATAGAAAAAAAAAAAAAAAAAAAAAAAAAACGAAGAATGTTGTTATTGTTATTTGGTGGCATTTTTTTTTTCTAATTATCTTTAAAGAACGGTTCAATCGCGCGCTGTCTCCAGTAATTGTGTGCGTGCGTCGGTTGGCAGTCGGGCGGTGTCGCGCTGCTCGACACCGGCCTTTTTAAATATTTATTTATTGATTTATTATTGTATTAATAGTAGAACCGTAGTATAGTATACCGTAGTATAAAGTAAATAAGTCAAAAAGTGAAGTTTAGATTATCTAAAGCTCAAATAAATTACATTAACAGAATACCTCTGGTCATCAACTGAAAGGAGAAATCTATCATCGTATGTTTTCTAAACAGGTATGTTAAGGAGGATTTCATTGTGGCAGCTTGATCTTTAAAAAAATCTTTGTCGGACGGTAAGCGACAGGTAAGTGAGTTATTATTATTATTATAATTATTCTTATGTTTGTTTTCCTTAACTTAACTTCGTAATTATGTTAACTCCTGTACGTTGTTGCTATTTAATTCAATATAAAAGATTGCTCGCTCCCCTACTTGAGTCTATGCTTGTTGTTCGCTTGCACTCTCGCTCACTTACCTGTCGCTTACCGCCCGACAATTTTATTATTTGTAACCATTTGCATTTGTTTTGACATTGAGTTGTGTACTTTGGATCTGATAGGGCTGAATAATTTGCTGTATCTTTATTCTGCTGCTATAACTGCTGCTTTTACATACAAAATTAATGGCTGATACTGTACTTAGCATTTACTACCAGAATGTGCGCGGACTCCGTATTAAAACGTTGGATTTCTATCGTGAACTGTGTCTTAACTCATACGACTTAATTTTACTGTGTGAAACTTGTAGCTGTTTGTTTTCCAAACTTTAATAAATAAATAAATAAATAAATAAATAAATATTATAATAGTAGACCACCTGTGTGTAGTAGTATTCCAATATATAAACCAGTAGGTGTGCGTTTGCGTTTGTGTTGATGGTGGTGTATAGGTATGACAGTGTTATATGTATATAGAGACTTTCTGAGTTATCTAGAAACGAATGTGTGTGCCCCGAAAGACACACGCGTTCACGAATATATTGTTAGCCCTGAAAAGGGCTGTTGTTTTGTGTCATTTGTTTCGCGATGACGGTTTCGCTTTCGTCTTCGCTGTGGCCGGTTTCTTCGCGGCGGGCTTCGACTTGGTGGGTGTAGCTGTGGTCTTCTGAGGTTTAGGATATCCCGATGCGGCCGATGCGGAAGCCGATATCGGCAACCGCCGCGGCGGCGGCGGTGGCGGTGACGGCCTTTTTGGTCTTAAGGCCGGCTGCGGATGCGATGGACTTCTTGGCGGCGGCGGCGGCGACGGCCTTTTTGGTCTTAAGGCCGGCTGCGGATGCGATGGACTTCTTGGCGCCGCCGCCCTTCGACGATGTCGTTTCCTTCTTACCACCGGCAGACTTGCCAGCGGCGGCGCTGGCGCTCGGTTTCTTCGCCGACGAGGATTTCGGTTCTAGCTTGAAAGGTCCGGATGCGCCCTTGCCTTTGGTCCGAATGAGAGCACCCGATTCGATGGCACTCTTCAAATATTTCTTTATGAGCGGAGCTAACTTCTCGGCGTCGACCTTATAATGAGCGGTGATATATTTTTTGATGGCCTATAGCGATGATCCGCCACGTTCCTTCATCTCCTTTATAGCGTTGTTCACCATCTCCGATGTCTTGGGATGAGTGGGTTTCGCCTTAGGTTTCTTAGCGCCAGCGCCGTCGCCGCCATATTGTCTTGCGGCTTTCTTCACACCGGCAGCTGGAGCGGGAGCTTCGGTTGTAACAGCAGTGTCTGCCATTGTCATTTTTGTTTTATTTGTCCTTGTTTTTCTTCTTCTGCTTCAAGGTAGATGATGATTGTATGTAGTACGTAGCACGAGCAACGTAGTTGCAGAAGGTAAGGTGAGTTGAGTTGCGTTGAGTCGAATCGAGTTGAATTCCGACTTAGACGTCGCTACTATATGATTGCGTGCGTGCGTGCGTGCGTGCGGGCGTGCGTGCGCAACGAACGAGAGCTATAGATTGACTGTTGTGGGACACCGCTCGCGCTGGTATATTTATACTCTCGTACGGCCCCATAAACGTCCGTCCCCTTAGGGAGCCGTACTAGCGAGCGAGTTAGTGAACGGATGCTAGTGATTGAGTGCGATAGAAAAAAAAAAAAAAAAAAAAAAAAAACGAAGAATGTTGTTATTGTTATTTGGTGGCATTTTTTTTTTCTAATTATCTTTAAAGAACGGTTCAATCGCGCGCTGTCTCCAGTAATTGTGTGCGTGCGTCGGTTGGCAGTCGGGCGGTGTCGCGCTGCTCGACACCGGCCTTTTTAAATATTTATTTATTGATTTATTATTGTATTAATAGTAGAACCGTAGTATAGTATACCGTAGTATAAAGTAAATAAGTCAAAAAGTGAAGTTTAGATTATCTAAAGCTCAAATAAATTACATTAACAGAATACCTCTGGTCATCAACTGAAAGGAGAAATCTATCATCGTATGTTTTCTAAACAGGTATGTTAAGGAGGATTTCATTGTGGCAGCTTGATCTTTAAAAAAATCTTTGTCGGGCGGTAAGCGACAGGTAAGTGAGTTATTATTATTATTATAATTATTCTTATGTTTGTTTTCCTTAACTTAACTTCGTAATTATGTTAACTCCTGTACGTTGTTGCTATTTAATTCAATATAAAAGATTGCTCGCTCCCCTACTTGAGTCTATGCTTGTTGTTCGCTTGCACTCTCGCTCACTTACCTGTCGCTTACCGCCCGACAATTTTATTATTTGTAACCATTTGCATTTGTTTTGACATTGAGTTGTGTACTTTGGATCTGATAGGGCTGAATAATTTGCTGTATCTTTATTCTGCTGCTATAACTGCTGCTTTTACATACAAAATTAATGGCTGATACTGTACTTAGCATTTACTACCAGAATGTGCGCGGACTCCGTATTAAAACGTTGGATTTCTATCGTGAACTGTGTCTTAACTCATACGACTTAATTTTACTGTGTGAAACTTGTAGCTGTTTGTTTTCCAAACTTTAATAAATAAATAAATAAATAAATAAATATTATAATAGTAGACCACCTGTGTGTAGTAGTATTCCAATATATAAACCAGTAGGTGTGCGTTTGCGTTTGTGTTGATGGTGGTGTATAGGTATGACAGTGTTATATGTATATAGAGACTTTCTGAGTTATCTAGAAACGAATGTGTGTGCCCCGAAAGACACACGCGTTCACGAATATATTGTTAGCCCTGAAAAGGGCTGTTGTTTTGTGTCATTTGTTTCGCGATGACGGTTTCGCTTTCGTCTTCGCTGTGGCCGGTTTCTTCGCGGCGGGCTTCGACTTGGTGGGTGTAGCTGCGGTCTTCTGAGGTTTAGGATATCCCGATGCGGCCGATGCGGAAGCCGATATCGGCAACCGCCGCGGCGGCGGCGGTGGCGGTGACGGCCTTTTTGGTCTTAAGGCCGGCTGCGGATGCGATGGACTTCTTGGCGGCGGCGGCGGCGACGGCCTTTTTGGTCTTAAGGCCGGCTGCGGATGCGATGGACTTCTTGGCGCCGCCGCCCTTCGACGATGTCGTTTCCTTCTTACCACCGGCAGACTTGCCAGCGGCGGCGCTGGCGCTCGGTTTCTTCGCCGACGAGGATTTCGGTTCTAGCTTGAAAGGTCCGGATGCGCCCTTGCCTTTGGTCCGAATGAGAGCACCCGATTCGACGGCACTCTTCAAATATTTCTTTATGAGCGGAGCTAACTTCTCGGCGTCGACCTTATAATGAGCGGTGATATATTTTTTGATGGCCTGTAGCGATGATCCGCCACGTTCCTTCATCTCCTTTATAGCGTTGTTCACCATCTCCGATGTCTTGGGATGAGTGGGTTTCGCCTTAGGTTTCTTAGCGCCAGCGCCGTCGCCGCCATATTGTCTTGCGGCTTTCTTCACACCGGCAGCTGGAGCGGGAGCTTCGGTTGTAACAGCAGTGTCTGCCATTGTCATTTTTGTTTTATTTGTCCTTGTTTTTCTTCTTCTGCTTCAAGGTAGATGATGATTGTATGTAGTACGTAGCACGAGCAACGTAGTTGCAGAAGGTAAGGTGAGTTGAGTTGCGTTGAGTCGAATCGAGTTGAATTCCGACTTAGACGTCGCTACTATATGATTGCGTGCGTGCGTGCGTGCGTGCGGGCGTGCGTGCGCAACGAACGAGAGCTATAGATTGACTGTTGTGGGACACCGCTCGCGCTGGTATATTTATACTCTCGTACGGCCCCATAAACGTCCGTCCCCTTAGGGAGCCGTACTAGCGAGCGAGTTAGTGAACGGATGCTAGTGATTGAGTGCGATAGAAAAAAAAAAAAAAAAAAAAAGAAAACGAAGAATGTTGTTATTGTTATTTGGTGGCATTTTTTTTTTCTAATTATCTTTAAAGAACGGTTCAATCGCGCGCTGTCTCTAGTAATTGTGTGCGTGCGTCGGTTGGCAGTCGGGCGGTGTCGCGCTGCTCGACACCGGCCTTTTTAAATATTTATTTATTGATTTATTATTGTATTAATAGTAGAACCGTAGTATAGTATACCGTAGTATAAAGTAAATAAGTCAAAAAGTGAAGTTTAGATTATCTAAAGCTCAAATAAATTACATTAACAGAATACCTCTGGTCATCAACTGAAAGGAGAAATCTATCATCGTATGTTTTCTAAACAGGTATGTTAAGGAGGATTTCATTGTGGCAGCTTGATCTTTAAAAAAATCTTTGTCGGGCGGTAAGCGACAGGTAAGTGAGTTATTATTATTATAATTATTCTTATGTTTGTTTTCCTTAACTTAACTTCGTAATTATGTTAACTCCTGTACGTTGTTGCTATTTAATTCAATATAAAAGATTGCTCGCTCCCCTACTTGAGTCTATGCTTGTTGTTCGCTTGCACTCTCGCTCACTTACCTGTCGCTTACCGCCCGACAATTTTATTATTTGTAACCATTTGCATTTGTTTTGACATTGAGTTGTGTACTTTGGATCTGATAGGGCTGAATAATTTGCTGTATCTTTATTCTGCTGCTATAACTGCTGCTTTTACATACAAAATTAATGGCTGATACTGTACTTAGCATTTACTACCAGAATGTGCGCGGACTCCGTATTAAAACGTTGGATTTCTATCGTGAACTGTGTCTTAACTCATACGACTTAATTTTACTGTGTGAAACTTGTAGCTGTTTGTTTTCCAAACTTTAATAAATAAATAAATAAATAAATAAATATTATAATAGTAGACCACCTGTGTGTAGTAGTATTCCAATATATAAACCAGTAGGTGTGCGTTTGCGTTTGTGTTGATGGTGGTGTATAGGTATGACAGTGTTATATGTATATAGAGACTTTCTGAGTTATCTAGAAACGAATGTGTGTGCCCCGAAAGACACACGCGTTCACGAATATATTGTTAGCCCTGAAAAGGGCTGTTGTTTTGTGTCATTTGTTTCGCGATGACGGTTTCGCTTTCGTCTTCGCTGTGGCCGGTTTCTTCGCGGCGGGCTTCGACTTGGTGGGTGTAGCTGCGGTCTTCTGAGGTTTAGGATATCCCGATGCGGCCGATGCGGAAGCCGATATCGGCAACCGCCGCGGCGGCGGCGGTGGCGGTGACGGCCTTTTTGGTCTTAAGGCCGGCTGCGGATGCGATGGACTTCTTGGCGGCGGCGGCGGCGACGGCCTTTTTGGTCTTAAGGCCGGCTGCGGATGCGATGGACTTCTTGGCGCCGCCGCCCTTCGACGATGTCGTTTCCTTCTTACCACCGGCAGACTTGCCAGCGGCGGCGCTGGCGCTCGGTTTCTTCGCCGACGAGGATTTCGGTTCTAGCTTGAAAGGTCCGGATGCGCCCTTGCCTTTGGTCCGAATGAGAGCACCCGATTCGACGGCACTCTTCAAATATTTCTTTATGAGCGGAGCTAACTTCTCGGCGTCGACCTTATAATGAGCGGTGATATATTTTTTGATGGCCTGTAGCGATGATCCGCCACGTTCCTTCATCTCCTTTATAGCGTTGTTCACCATCTCCGATGTCTTGGGATGAGTGGGTTTCGCCTTAGGTTTCTTAGCGCCAGCGCCGTCGCCGCCATATTGTCTTGCGGCTTTCTTCACACCGGCAGCTGGAGCGGGAGCTTCGGTTGTAACAGCAGTGTCTGCCATTGTCATTTTTGTTTTATTTGTCCTTGTTTTTCTTCTTCTGCTTCAAGGTAGATGATGATTGTATGTAGTACGTAGCACGAGCAACGTAGTTGCAGAAGGTAAGGTGAGTTGAGTTGCGTTGAGTCGAATCGAGTTGAATTCCGACTTAGACGTCGCTACTATATGATTGCGTGCGTGCGTGCGTGCGTGCGGGCGTGCGTGCGCAACGAACGAGAGCTATAGATTGACTGTTGTGGGACACCGCTCGCGCTGGTATATTTATACTCTCGTACGGCCCCATAAACGTCCGTCCCCTTAGGGAGCCGTACTAGCGAGCGAGCTAGTGAACGGATGCTAGTGATTGAGTGCGATAGAAAAAAAAAAAAAAAAAAAAAAAAAAAACGAAGAATGTTGTTATTGTTATTTGGTGGCATTTTTTTTTTCTAATTATCTTTAAAGAACGGTTCAATCGCGCGCTGTCTCCAGTAATTGTGTGCGTGCGTCGGTTGGCAGTCGGGCGGTGTCGCGCTGCTCGACACCGGCCTTTTTAAATATTTATTTATTGATTTATTATTGTATTAATAGTAGAACCGTAGTATAGTATACCGTAGTATAAAGTAAATAAGTCAAAAAGTGAAGTTTACATTATCTAAAGCTCAAATAAATTACATTAACAGAATACCTCTGGTCATCAACTGAAAGGAGAAATCTATCATCGTATGTTTTCTAAACAGGTATGTTAAGGAGGATTTCATTGTGGCAGCTTGATCTTTAAAAAAATCTTTGTCGGGCGGTAAGCGACAGGTAAGTGAGTTATTATTATTATAATTATTCTTATGTTTGTTTTCCTTAACTTAACTTCGTAATTATGTTAACTCCTGTACGTTGTTGCTATTTAATTCAATATAAAAGATTGCTCGCTCCCCTACTTGAGTCTATGCTTGTTGTTCGCTTGCACTCTCGTTCACTTACCTGTCGCTTACCGCCCGACAATTTTATTATTTGTAACCATTTGCATTTGTTTTGACATTGAGTTGTGTACTTTGGATCTGATAGGGCTGAATAATTTGCTGTATCTTTATTCTGCTGCTATAACTGCTGCTTTTACATACAAAATTAATGGCTGATACTGTACTTAGCATTTACTACCAGAATGTGCGCGGACTCCGTATTAAAACGTTGGATTTCTATCGTGAACTGTGTCTTAACTCATACGACTTAATTTTACTGTGTGAAACTTGTAGCTGTTTGTTTTCCAAACTTTAATAAATAAATAAATAAATAAATAAATAAATAAATAAATAAATAAATAAATATTATAATAGTAGACCACCTGTGTGTAGTAGTATTCCAATATATAAACCAGTAGGTGTGCGTTTGCGTTTGTGTTGATGGTGGTGTATAGGTATGACAGTGTTATATGTATATAGAGACTTTCTGAGTTATCTAGAAACGAATGTGTGTGCCCCGAAAGACACACGCGTTCACGAATATATTGTTAGCCCTGAAAAGGGCTGTTGTTTTGTGTCATTTGTTTCGCGATGACGGTTTCGCTTTCGTCTTCGCTGTGGCCGGTTTCTTCGCGGCGGGCTTCGACTTGGTGGGTGTAGCTGCGGTCTTCTGAGGTTTAGGATATCCCGATGCGGCCGATGCGGAAGCCGATATCGGCAACCGCCGCGGCGGCGGCGGTGGCGGTGACGGCCTTTTTGGTCTTAAGGCCGGCTGCGGATGCGATGGACTTCTTGGCGGCGGCGGCGGCGACGGCCTTTTTGGTCTTAAGGCCGGCTGCGGATGCGATGGACTTCTTGGCGCCGCCGCCCTTCGACGATGTCGTTTCCTTCTTACCACCGGCAGACTTGCCAGCGGCGGCGCTGGCGCTCGGTTTCTTCGCCGACGAGGATTTCGGTTCTAGCTTGAAAGGTCCGGATGCGCCCTTGCCTTTGGTCCGAATGAGAGCACCCGATTCGACGGCACTCTTCAAATATTTCTTTATGAGCGGAGCTAACTTCTCGGCGTCGACCTTATAATGAGCGGTGATATATTTTTTGATGGCCTGTAGCGATGATCCGCCACGTTCCTTCATCTCCTTTATAGCGTTGTTCACCATCTCCGATGTCTTGGGATGAGTGGGTTTCGCCTTAGGTTTCTTAGCGCCAGCGCCGTCGCCGCCATATTGTCTTGCGGCTTTCTTCACACCGGCAGCTGGAGCGGGAGCTTCGGTTGTAACAGCAGTGTCTGCCATTGTCATTTTTGTTTTATTTGTCGTTGTTTTTCTTCTTCTGCTTCAAGGTAGATGATGATTGTATGTAGTACGTAGCACGAGCAACGTAGTTGCAGAAGGTAAGGTGAGTTGAGTTGCGTTGAGTCGAATCGAGTTGAATTCCGACTTAGACGTCGCTACTATATGATTGCGTGCGTGCGTGCGTGCGTGCGGGCGTGCGTGCGCAACGAACGAGAGCTATAGATTGACTGTTGTGGGACACCGCTCGCGCTGGTATATTTATACTCTCGTACGGCCCCATAAACGTCCGTCCCCTTAGGGAGCCGTACTAGCGAGCGAGCTAGTGAACGGATGCTAGTGATTGAGTGCGATAGAAAAAAAAAAAAAAAAAAAAAAAAAACGAAGAATGTTGTTATTGTTATTTGGTGGCATTTTTTTTTTCTAATTATCTTTAAAGAACGGTTCAATCGCGCGCTGTCTCCAGTAATTGTGTGCGTGCGTCGGTTGGCAGTCGGGCGGTGTCGCGCTGCTCGACACCGGCCTTTTTAAATATTTATTTATTGATTTATTATTGTATTAATAGTAGAACCGTAGTATAGTATACCGTAGTATAAAGTAAATAAGTCAAAAAGTGAAGTTTAGATTATCTAAAGCTCAAATAAATTACATTAACAGAATACCTCTGGTCATCAACTGAAAGGAGAAATCTATCATCGTATGTTTTCTAAACAGGTATGTTAAGGAGGATTTCATTGTGGCAGCTTGATCTTTAAAAAAATCTTTGTCGGGCGGTAAGCGACAGGTAAGTGAGTTATTATTATTATTATAATTATTCTTATGTTTGTTTTCCTTAACTTAACTTCGTAATTATGTTAACTCCTGTACGTTGTTGCTATTTAATTCAATATAAAAGATTGCTCGCTCCCCTACTTGAGTCTATGCTTGTTGTTCGCTTGCACTCTCGCTCACTTACCTGTCGCTTACCGCCCGACAATTTTATTATTTGTAACCATTTGCATTTGTTTTGACATTGAGTTGTGTACTTTGGATCTGATAGGGCTGAATAATTTGCTGTATCTTTATTCTGCTGCTATAACTGCTGCTTTTACATACAAAATTAATGGCTGATACTGTACTTAGCATTTACTACCAGAATGTGCGCGGACTCCGTATTAAAACGTTGGATTTCTATCGTGAACTGTGTCTTAACTCATACGACTTAATTTTACTGTGTGAAACTTGTAGCTGTTTGTTTTCCAAACTTTAATAAATAAATAAATAAATAAATAAATAAATAAATAAATAAATAAATAAATATTATAATAGTAGACCACCTGTGTGTAGTAGTATTCCAATATATAAACCAGTAGGTGTGCGTTTGCGTTTGTGTTGATGGTGGTGTATAGGTATGACAGTGTTATATGTATATAGAGACTTTCTGAGTTATCTAGAAACGAATGTGTGTGCCCCGAAAGACACACGCGTTCACGAATATATTGTTAGCCCTGAAAAGGGCTGTTGTTTTGTGTCATTTGTTTCGCGATGACGGTTTCGCTTTCGTCTTCGCTGTGGCCGGTTTCTTCGCGGCGGGCTTCGACTTGGTGGGTGTAGCTGCGGTCTTCTGAGGTTTAGGATATCCCGATGCGGCCGATGCGGAAGCCGATATCGGCAACCGCCGCGGCGGCGGCGGTGGCGGTGACGGCCTTTTTGGTCTTAAGGCCGGCTGCGGATGCGATGGACTTCTTGGCGGCGGCGGCGGCGACGGCCTTTTTGGTCTTAAGGCCGGCTGCGGATGCGATGGACTTCTTGGCGCCGCCGCCCTTCGACGATGTCGTTTCCTTCTTACCACCGGCAGACTTGCCAGCGGCGGCGCTGGCGCTCGGTTTCTTCGCCGACGAGGATTTCGGTTCTAGCTTGAAAGGTCCGGATGCGCCCTTGCCTTTGGTCCGAATGAGAGCACCCGATTCGACGGCACTCTTCAAATATTTCTTTATGAGCGGAGCTAACTTCTCGGCGTCGACCTTATAATGAGCGGTGATATATTTTTTGATGGCCTGTAGCGATGATCCGCCACGTTCCTTCATCTCCTTTATAGCGTTGTTCACCATCTCCGATGTCTTGGGATGAGTGGGTTTCGCCTTAGGTTTCTTAGCGCCAGCGCCGTCGCCGCCATATTGTCTTGCGGCTTTCTTCACACCGGCAGCTGGAGCGGGAGCTTCGGTTGTAACAGCAGTGTCTGCCATTGTCATTTTTGTTTTATTTGTCCTTGTTTTTCTTCTTCTGCTTCAAGGTAGATGATGATTGTATGTAGTACGTAGCACGAGCAACGTAGTTGCAGAAGGTAAGGTGAGTTGAGTTGCGTTGAGTCGAATCGAGTTGAATTCCGACTTAGACGTCGCTACTATATGATTGCGTGCGTGCGTGCGTGCGTGCGGGCGTGCGTGCGCAACGAACGAGAGCTATAGATTGACTGTTGTGGGACACCGCTCGCGCTGGTATATTTATACTCTCGTACGGCCCCATAAACGTCCGTCCCCTTAGGGAGCCGTACTAGCGAGCGAGCTAGTGAACGGATGCTAGTGATTGAGTGCGATAGAAAAAAAAAAAAAAAAAAAAAAAAAACGAAGAATGTTGTTATTGTTATTTGGTGGCATTTTTTTTTTCTAATTATCTTTAAAGAACGGTTCAATCGCGCGCTGTCTCCAGTAATTGTGTGCGTGCGTCGGTTGGCAGTCGGGCGGTGTCGCGCTGCTCGACACCGGCCTTTTTAAATATTTATTTATTGATTTATTATTGTATTAATAGTAGAACCGTAGTATAGTATACCGTAGTATAAAGTAAATAAGTCAAAAAGTGAAGTTTAGATTATCTAAAGCTCAAATAAATTACATTAACAGAATACCTCTGGTCATCAACTGAAAGGAGAAATCTATCATCGTATGTTTTCTAAACAGGTATGTTAAGGAGGATTTCATTGTGGCAGCTTGATCTTTAAAAAAATCTTTGTCGGGCGGTAAGCGACAGGTAAGTGAGTTATTATTATTATTATAATTATTCTTATGTTTGTTTTCCTTAACTTAACTTCGTAATTATGTTAACTCCTGTACGTTGTTGCTATTTAATTCAATATAAAAGATTGCTCGCTCCCCTACTTGAGTCTATGCTTGTTGTTCGCTTGCACTCTCGCTCACTTACCTGTCGCTTACCGCCCGACAATTTTATTATTTGTAACCATTTGCATTTGTTTTGACATTGAGTTGTGTACTTTGGATCTGATAGGGCTGAATAATTTGCTGTATCTTTATTCTGCTGCTATAACTGCTGCTTTTACATACAAAATTAATGGCTGATACTGTACTTAGCATTTACTACCAGAATGTGCGCGGACTCCGTATTAAAACGTTGGATTTCTATCGTGAACTGTGTCTTAACTCATACGACTTAATTTTACTGTGTGAAACTTGTAGCTGTTTGTTTTCCAAACTTTAATAAATAAATAAATAAATAAATAAATAAATAAATATTATAATAGTAGACCACCTGTGTGTAGTAGTATTCCAATATATAAACCAGTAGGTGTGCGTTTGCGTTTGTGTTGATGGTGGTGTATAGGTATGACAGTGTTATATGTATATAGAGACTTTCTGAGTTATCTAGAAACGAATGTGTGTGCCCCGAAAGACACACGCGTTCACGAATATATTGCTAGCCCTGATAAGGGCTGTTGTTTTGTGTCATTTGTTTCGCGATGACGGTTTCGCTTTCGTCTTCGCTGTGGCCGGTTTCTTCGCGGCGGGCTTCGACTTGGTGGGTGTAGCTGCGGTCTTCTGAGGTTTAGGATATCCCGATGCGGCCGATGCGGAAGCCGATATCGGCAACCGCCGCGGCGGCGGCGGTGGCGGTGACGGCCTTTTTGGTCTTAAGGCCGGCTGCGGATGCGATGGACTTCTTGGCGGCGGCGGCGGCGACGGCCTTTTTGGTCTTAAGGCCGGCTGCGGATGCGATGGACTTCTTGGCGCCGCCGCCCTTCGACGATGTCGTTTCCTTCTTACCACCGGCAGACTTGCCAGCGGCGGCGCTGGCGCTCGGTTTCTTCGCCGACGAGGATTTCGGTTCTAGCTTGAAAGGTCCGGATGCGCCCTTGCCTTTGGTCCGAATGAGAGCACCCGATTCGACGGCACTCTTCAAATATTTCTTTATGAGCGGAGCTAACTTCTCGGCGTCGACCTTATAATGAGCGGTGATATATTTTTTGATGGCCTGTAGCGATGATCCGCCACGTTCCTTCATCTCCTTTATAGCGTTGTTCACCATCTCCGATGTCTTGGGATGAGTGGGTTTCGCCTTAGGTTTCTTAGCGCCAGCGCCGTCGCCGCCATATTGTCTTGCGTCTTTCTTCACACCGGCAGCTGGAGCGGGAGCTTCGGTTGTAACAGCAGTGTCTGCCATTGTCATTTTTGTTTTATTTGTCCTTGTTTTTCTTCTTCTGCTTCAAGGTAGATGATGATTGTATGTAGTACGTAGCACGAGCAACGTAGTTGCAGAAGGTAAGGTGAGTTGAGTTGCGTTGAGTCGAATCGAGTTGAATTCCGACTTAGACGTCGCTACTATATGATTGCGTGCGTGCGTGCGTGCGTGCGGGCGTGCGTGCGCAACGAACGAGAGCTATAGATTGACTGTTGTGGGACACCGCTCGCGCTGGTATATTTATACTCTCGTACGGCCCCATAAACGTCCGTCCCCTTAGGGAGCCGTACTAGCGAGCGAGTTAGTGAACGGATGCTAGTGATTGTGTGCGATAGAAAAAAAAAAAAAAAAAAAAAAAAAACGAAGAATGTTGTTATTGTTATTTGGTGGCATTTTTTTTTTCTAATTATCTTTAAAGAACGGTTCAATCGCGCGCTGTCTCCAGTAATTGTGTGCGTGCGTCGGTTGGCAGTCGGGCGGTGTCGCGCTGCTCGACACCGGCCTTTTTAAATATTTATTTATTGATTTATTATTGTATTAATAGTAGAACCGTAGTATAGTATACCGTAGTATAAAGTAAATAAGTCAAAAAGTGAAGTTTACATTATCTAAAGCTCAAATAAATTACATTAACAGAATACCTCTGGTCATCAACTGAAAGGAGAAATCTATCATCGTATGTTTTCTAAACAGGTATGTTAAGGAGGATTTCATTGTGGCAGCTTGATCTTTAAAAAAATCTTTGTCGGGCGGTAAGCGACAGGTAAGTGAGTTATTATTATTATTATAATTATTCTTATGTTTGTTTTCCTTAACTTAACTTCGTAATTATGTTAACTCCTGTACGTTGTTGCTATTTAATTCAATATAAAAGATTGCTCGCTCCCCTACTTGAGTCTATGCTTGTTGTTCGCTTGCACTCTCGCTCACTTACCTGTCGCTTACCGCCCGACAATTTTATTATTTGTAACCATTTGCATTTGTTTTGACATTGAGTTGTGTACTTTGGATCTGATAGGGCTGAATAATTTGCTGTATCTTTATTCTGCTGCTATAACTGCTGCTTTTACATACAAAATTAATGGCTGATACTGTACTTAGCATTTACTACCAGAATGTGCGCGGACTCCGTATTAAAACGTTGGATTTCTATCGTGAACTGTGTCTTAACTCATACGACTTAATTTTACTGTGTGAAACTTGTAGCTGTTTGTTTTCCAAACTTTAATAAATAAATAAATAAATAAATAAATATTATAATAGTAGACCACCTGTGTGTAGTAGTATTCCAATATATAAACCAGTAGGTGTGCGTTTGCGTTTGTGTTGATGGTGGTGTATAGGTATGACAGTGTTATATGTATATAGAGACTTTCTGAGTTATCTAGAAACGAATGTGTGTGCCCCGAAAGACACACGCGTTCACGAATATATTGTTAGCCCTGAAAAGGGCTGTTGTTTTGTGTCATTTGTTTCGCGATGACGGTTTCGCTTTCGTCTTCGCTGTGGCCGGTTTCTTCGCGGCGGGCTTCGACTTGGTGGGTGTAGCTGCGGTCTTCTGAGGTTTAGGATATCCCGATGCGGCCGATGCGGAAGCCGATATCGGCAACCGCCGCGGCGGCGGCGGTGGCGGTGACGGCCTTTTTGGTCTTAAGGCCGGCTGCGGATGCGATGGACTTCTTGGCGGCGGCGGCGGCGACGGCCTTTTTGGTCTTAAGGCCGGCTGCGGATGCGATGGACTTCTTGGCGCCGCCGCCCTTCGACGATGTCGTTTCCTTTTTACCACCGGCAGACTTGCCAGCGGCGGCGCTGGCGCTCGGTTTCTTTGCCGACGAGGATTTCGGTTCTAGCTTGAAAGGTCCGGATGCGCCCTTGCCTTTGGTCCGAATGAGAGCACCCGATTCGACGGCACTCTTCAAATATTTCTTTATGAGCGGAGCTAACTTCTCGGCGTCGACCTTATAATGAGCGGTGATATATTTTTTGATGGCCTGTAGCGATGATCCGCCACGTTCCTTCATCTCCTTTATAGCGTTGTTCACCATCTCCGATGTCTTGGGATGAGTGGGTTTCGCCTTAGGTTTCTTAGCGCCAGCGCCGTCGCCGCCATATTGTCTTGCGGCTTTCTTCACACCGGCAGCTGGAGCGGGAGCTTCGGTTGTAACAGCAGTGTCTGCCATTGTCATTTTTGTTTTATTTGTCCTTGTTTTTCTTCTTCTGCTTCAAGGTAGATGATGATTGTATGTAGTACGTAGCACGAGCAACGTAGTTGCAGAAGGTAAGGTGAGTTGAGTTGCGTTGAGTCGAATCGAGTTGAATTCCGACTTAGACGTCGCTACTATATGATTGCGTGCGTGCGTGCGTGCGTGCGGGCGTGCGTGCGCAACGAACGAGAGCTATAGATTGACTGTTGTGGGACACCGCTCGCGCTGGTATATTTATACTCTCGTACGGCCCCATAAACGTCCGTCCCCTTAGGGAGCCGTACTAGCGAGCGAGTTAGTGAACGGATGCTAGTGATTGAGTGCGATAGAAAAAAAAAAAAAAAAAAAAAAAAAACGAAGAATGTTGTTATTGTTATTTGGTGGCATTTTTTTTTTCTAATTATCTTTAAAGAACGGTTCAATCGCGCGCTGTCTCCAGTAATTGTGTGCGTGCGTCGGTTGGCAGTCGGGCGGTGTCGCGCTGCTCGACACCGGCCTTTTTAAATATTTATTTATTGATTTATTATTGTATTAATAGTAGAACCGTAGTATAAAGTAAATAAGTCAAAAAGTGAAGTTTAGATTATCTAAAGCTCAAATAAATTACATTAACAGAATACCTCTGGTCATCAACTGAAAGGAGAAATCTATCATCGTATGTTTTCTAAACAGGTATGTTAAGGAGGATTTCATTGTGGCAGCTTGATCTTTAAAAAAATCTTTGTCGGGCGGTAAGCGACAGGTAAGTGAGTTATTATTATTATTATAATTATTCTTATGTTTGTTTTCCTTAACTTAACTTCGTAATTATGTTAACTCCTGTACGTTGTTGCTATTTAATTCAATATAAAAGATTGCTCGCTCCCCTACTTGAGTCTATGCTTGTTGTTCGCTTGCACTCTCGCTCACTTACCTGTCGCTTACCGCCCGACAATTTTATTATTTGTAACCATTTGCATTTGTTTTGACATTGAGTTGTGTACTTTGGATCTGATAGGGCTGAATAATTTGCTGTATCTTTATTCTGCTGCTATAACTGCTGCTTTTACATACAAAATTAATGGCTGATACTGTACTTAGCATTTACTACCAGAATGTGCGCGGACTCCGTATTAAAACGTTGGATTTCTATCGTGAACTGTGTCTTAACTCATACGACTTAATTTTACTGTGTGAAACTTGTAGCTGTTTGTTTTCCAAACTTTAATAAATAAATAAATAAATAAATAAATAAATATTATAATAGTAGACCACCTGTGTGTAGTAGTATTCCAATATATAAACCAGTAGGTGTGCGTTTGCGTTTGTGTTGATGGTGGTGTATAGGTATGACAGTGTTATATGTATATAGAGACTTTCTGAGTTATCTAGAAACGAATGTGTGTGCCCCGAAAGACACACGCGTTCACGAATATATTGTTAGCCCTGAAAAGGGCTGTTGTTTTGTGTCATTTGTTTCGCGATGACGGTTTCGCTTTCGTCTTCGCTGTGGCCGGTTTCTTCGCGGCGGGCTTCGACTTGGTGGGTGTAGCTGCGGTCTTCTGAGGTTTAGGATATCCCGATGCGGCCGATGCGGAAGCCGATATCAGCAACCGCCGCGGCGGCGGCGGTGGCGGTGACGGCCTTTTTGGTCTTAAGGCCGGCTGCGGATGCGATGGACTTCTTGGCGGCGGCGGCGGTGTTAATATTATGTAGTAGTTAATATCAAAATGTTATGTTTTTCCTTGTGCAGGCTACAAGTAGCGACATCTGTGTTTGCATAATGTAACTATGCATGGAATGTATTTTTTACTCAATAAAAACACTCTCTCTCGTTCGTCCGACAAGCAATACGGTTGTTTTATTAATAGGTTATGGGCCCAGAGATACTAGTTTTTTGTTTTCTCGCGAAGTGACTTGTGTTAAAAAGTTGCAGCACGACACGCTAGTGTGTTTTTCGCAGTTAATTGGGCTAGTTTCCACGTAGTAGACTTCGAATCCTTTTGCGAACAGTGAACCGACTTGCTGTTGCACATAACCGTAATGGCGGCCAATTACATTGCGAATGTGCCGAAGTTACGAGGAAGGGAAAACTACGACGAGTGGCTGTTTGCGGCGGAGAACTTTCTTATACTCGAAGGAATGATGAAGTGTATCAAACCAGAGTTAAACGCCGATGGTGCGGAAATTATTGCATCAGCCACAGATGACGCCAAGACAAAGGCGAAATTAATTTTGACGATAGATGCATCGTTGTACGTGCACATCAAGACAGTCAAGACTACAAAAGAGCTGTGGGAAAAATTGAAAACTCTTTTCGATGATTCCGGTTTCACCAGAAAAATAAGTCTCCTGAGAAATTTAATTTCTATCCGTCTGGATAATTGCAGTTCCATGACCTCGTACGTCACCCAAATAATTGAGACAGGTCAGAAACTTTGTGGAACGGGATTTGCAATTAACGACGAGTGGATTGGTTCCATCATGTTAGCTGGATTACCAGAGAAGTTCTCTCCTATGATTATGGCGATAGAGCATTCAGGTATGCAAGTGACAACGGACGCCATTAAAACCAAACTTCTTGATATGGAGACGGGAAACGGTAAAAGTAGTGAAGATGTTGCATTTGCAGTGTCTAGAAAATGGCAGCATAAAAAGAAACAGGCATCCACAACACAAGATGGCGCCTCGAACTCGAATTTGCCAAAGACAAGTAATGTCAACTTGAAAACTGTCAATGTCAAATGCTATCGTTGTAAACAGATTGGACATTACCGTACGCAATGTACAAATAACTCGAATTTATACAATAAAAATGAAGAACGTAAACAGACGAACGCGTTCTCAGCTGTATTTCTCAGCGGAAGTTTTAATAAAAGGGACTGGTATATCGATTCCGGTGCTAGCGTCCACTTAACCGCTAACACAGATTGGATATCAAGTCGTCACCGTGAAGTCCAAGAAGAAATCATAATTGCGAATCAAGAAACAGTTTCAGTTACGTGTGCTGGCGATGTTAAGATAATAACTACAGTGAATGGTAGTCAAATCAACGTCAACATTGAAGATGTGTTTTGTGTACCAGATTTGACAACTAACCTTATTTCCGTGAGCAAACTGATAGAAAAAGGAAATAAAGTGTATTTCAATAAAGATGGTTGTCGTATACACAACAGTTATGGCGATTTAATTGCTACTGCTACATTGTTGAATGGTGTCTATAGACTGAACACACAAGAGAAGTTATTAGCGGCGGCCACCACTTCAGGGCACATCTGGCATCGCAGATTAGGTCACGTGAACAGTGATAGCTTGATGAAAACAAAGAATGCTGTAACGGGAATGGATTTTGATGAGAAAATTGATATAAGCAAATCATCATGTAAAACATGTTGTGAGGGCAAGCAGTGTAGGCTACCTTTCTCAAAAGTTGGTACTAGAAGTACAGAATTACTAAATGTGGTACACAGTGATCTTTGTGGACCAATGGAGAAGAAATCACTAGGAGGCGCATCCTACTTTCTATTATTTGTTGACGAATTCAGTCGAATGACCTTCATTTATTTTTTGAAGCACAAAGATGAAGCTTTGAAATTTTTCAAAGAGTTTAAGGCGATGGCAGAAAATCAAACTAATAGAAAAGTGAAGTTTTTCAGAACTGACAATGGAAAGGAGTTTTGTAATTCAGATTTTGATGGTTTCTTAAAAAAGGAAGGTATAATTCACCAAAAAACCAATCCATATACACCGCAGCAAAACGGACTATGCGAAAGAATGAACAGAACCATCATTGAGAAGGCGAAATGTTTGTTATACGATGCCATGATGGATAAAAAGTTCTGGGCTGAAGCTTGTAATACAGCCTCATACTTGCATAATCGGACAGTTTCATCTGTTTTGAATGGTAAAACACCATATGAATTGTGGACGGGTGTGAAGCCAGATCTTAGCAATCTCAAGATCTTTGGATCACCAGTTATGGTCCATGTCAATAAAGAGAAGCGGGCAAAATGGGATAAGAAATCCACTGAATGTATACTAGTTGGATTTCCTGAGAATATCAAGGGCTACCGAGTGTATGATCCTGTGAAGAGAATTATATTGTCTAGCAGAGATGTGATTGTAATGGAAAAAGAATCAATCATGATGGAGGTTGCAGCTGAAGGCAATGATCATGAATCTGTGAGTGGCGTTATGACACAAGAATGCCCGAATCTACAAGATTCAGTGGGGGATGACACAGATTCAACCTTAAAAGAACTCTCCGAAGAAGATTCTCTTTCAGACTATATGCCGAGTGAGGATTCGGTGGAAACTGTTGATGATAAGTATCGTCGAGTTCCGCCTGCTAGGGAACGCCGTGCCCCAAATAGGTATGGTTTTGGTGGAATTTGCTACTCGGAGAATAATGTGGTTTGTGGAGCTGATCTTACACTGAAGCAAGCATTGAAGGGGCCTGAGGGAAACCAGTGGTCGCAGGCTATCAAAGATGAACTGAAGTGCTTCGAAGACAATGGTGCCTGGGATGTGGTAGATGTTCCTAGTAGTGGTACAATTGTGCAGTGCAAGTGGGTGCTCAAAAAGAAAATAGAACTCGATAATAAAGTGCGTTATCGTGCAAGATTGGTGGCAAAGGGCTTCTCCCAACAACCAGGTATAGACTATGCAGAAACATTTTCACCAGTGGTGCGACATAGTTCTTTAAGATTATTGTTTGCTTTGTCAGTTAAAATGGGACTTGACATTAGACATTTTGATGTGGTAACTGCATTCTTAAATGGCGAACTTCATGAAAACATTTACATGCAAATACCTGAAGGTTTTGGTTGTTCAGATACTAATAAAGTTCTCAAATTGAGGAAAGCCATTTACGGATTGAAACAGTCATCAAGAATGTGGTACAACAAAGTAGATATATGTTTAACAAAAAATGGTTATTTGAAATCAAAGTATGAACCTTGTCTATTTGTAAAGAAAGAAGAAAAAAATATGACTATAATTGCTTTATATGTCGACGATTTTTTTATTTTTTCAAATTGTTCTAAGGAAATGGATAACTTAAAGTGTGTATTAGAGTCCGAATTCAAAATTAAAGATTTAGGCCAAATAAAGCAGTGCCTTGGTATGTCGGTGTGTTATGATAAAGAAAATAGAGTGTTAACTTTGGATCAAACTCATTACATAGAACAGTTATTGTTAAAATTTAATTTAGAAAATTGTAAACCAATAGATACTCCTATGGAAAGTGGACTGAAGTTAGCTAAACACGATAATTGTGATAAAAGTTTACCATACCAGCAATTAATTGGTTGTTTAATGTATCTTGCCATACTTACACGTCCAGATATTGCTTTCTCGGTAGGATACCTTAGTCAGTTTAACAATTGCTATAGTAGAGAGCATTGGGCTCATGTTAAGCGGATCTTAAGATATTTAAACAGAACAAAAGATTATTGTATTAAATATTGTGGTACAGGTAATGAAAATATAACTGGTTATGTAGATGCGGATTGGGGAAGTGATACTTTGGATAGAAAGTCATACACCGGGTTTTGTTTCACTCTATCAGGAGGTGTAATTTCTTGGTGTAGTAAAAAGCAAAATAACATAGCTCTGTCTAGCACAGAAGCAGAATATATTGGTTTTTCTGAAAGTTGTAAAGAAGCTATTTACCTAAGAAATTTGTACAAAGAAATAACTGGTAGTTCTGATTCTATTCTTATATTTAATGACAACCAAAGTGCACATAAGTTATTACATAGCAACGTTTTTCATTGTAAGACAAAACATGTAGATATTAGATATCATTTTGGAAGAGAGTGTGTTAATAACAACATTGTTAAAGTAGAGTACCTACCAACAGCTGATATGACTGCAGATGTTTTGACAAAATCTTTAAGCAGTGTAAAACATTATAAGTTTTTGGACCTGATGGGGGTGCAACGTAAATGTAATTAATTTAGCATTTTTTGTATGTTGTATTTACTGTGTAATATTTTGATATAGTGGGGGTGTTAATATTATGTAGTAGTTAATATCAAAATGTTATGTTTTTCCTTGTGCAGGCTACAAGTAGCGACATCTGTGTTTGCATAATGTAACTATGCATGGAATGTATTTTTTACTCAATAAAAACACTCTCTCTCGTTCGTCCGACAAGCAATACGGTTGTTTTATTAATAGGCGGCGACGGCCTTTTTGGTCTTAAGGCCGGCTGCGGATGCGATGGACTTCTTGGCGCCGCCGCCCTTCGACGATGTCGTTTCCTTCTTACCACCGGCAGACTTGCCAGCGGCGGAGCTGGCGCTCGGTTTCTTCGCCGACGAGGATTTCGGTTCTAGCTTGAAAGGTCCGGATGCGCCCTTGCCTTTGGTCCGAATGAGAGCACCCGATTCGACGGCACTCTTCAAATATTTCTTTATGAGCGGAGCTAACTTCTCGGCGTCGACCTTATAATGAGCGGTGATATATTTTTTGATGGCCTGTAGCGATGATCCGCCACGTTCCTTCATCTCCTTTATAGCGTTGTTCACCATCTCCGATGTCTTGGGATGAGTGGGTTTCGCCTTAGGTTTCTTAGCGCCAGCGCCGTCGCCGCCATATTGTCTTGCGGCTTTCTTCACACCGGCAGCTGGAGCGGGAGCTTCGGTTGTAACAGCAGTGTCTGCCATTGTCATTTTTGTTTTATTTGTCCTTGTTTTTCTTCTTCTGCTTCAAGGTAGATGATGATTGTATGTAGTACGTAGCACGAGCAACGTAGTTGCAGAAGGTAAGGTGAGTTGAGTTGCGTTGAGTCGAATCGAGTTGAATTCCGACTTAGACGTCGCTACTATACGTATGATTGCGTGCGTGCGTGCGTGCGTGCGGGCGTGCGTGCGCAACGAACGAGAGCTATAGATTGACTGTTGTGGGACACCGCTCGCGCTGGTATATTTATACTCTCGTACGGCCCCATAAACGTCCGTCCCCTTAGGGAGCCGTACTAGCGAGCGAGTTAGTGAACGCATGCTACTGATTGAGTGCGATAGAAAAAAAAAAAAAAAAAAAAAAAAAAACGAAGAATGTTGTTATTGTTATTTGGTGGCATTTTTTTTTTCTAATTATCTTTAAAGAACGGTTCAATCGCGCGCTGTCTCCAGTAATTGTGTGCGTGCGTCGGTTGGCAGTCGGGCGGTGTCGCGCTGCTCGACACCGGCCTTTTTAAATATTTATTTATTGATTTATTATTGTATTAATAGTAGAACCGTAGTATAGTATACCGTAGTATAAAGTAAATAAGTCAAAAAGTGAAGTTTAGATTATCTAAAGCTCAAATAAATTACATTAACAGAATACCTCTGGTCATCAACTGAAAGGAGAAATCTATCATCGTATGTTTTCTAAACAGGTATGTTAAGGAGGATTTCATTGTGGCAGCTTGATCTTTAAAAAAATCTTTGTCGGGCGGTAAGCGACAGGTAAGTGAGTTATTATTATTATTATAATTATTCTTATGTTTGTTTTCCTTAACTTAACTTCGTAATTATGTTAACTCCTGTACGTTGTTGCTATTTAATTCAATATAAAAGATTGCTCGCTCCCCTACTTGAGTCTATGCTTGTTGTTCGCTTGCACTCTCGCTCACTTACCTGTCGCTTACCGCCCGACAATTTTATTATTTGTAACCATTTGCATTTGTTTTGACATTGAGTTGTGTACTTTGGATCTGATAGGGCTGAATAATTTGCTGTATCTTTATTCTGCTGCTATAACTGCTGCTTTTACATACAAAATTAATGGCTGATACTGTACTTAGCATTTACTACCAGAATGTGCGCGGACTCCGTATTAAAACGTTGGATTTCTATCGTGAACTGTGTCTTAACTCATACGACTTAATTTTACTGTGTGAAACTTGTAGCTGTTTGTTTTCCAAACTTTAATAAATAAATAAATAAATAAATAAATATTATAATAGTAGACCACCTGTGTGTAGTAGTATTCCAATATATAAACCAGTAGGTGTGCGTTTGCGTTTGTGTTGATGGTGGTGTATAGGTATGACAGTGTTATATGTATATAGAGACTTTCTGAGTTATCTAGAAACGAATGTGTGTGCCCCGAAAGACACACGCGTTCACGAATATATTGTTAGCCCTGAAAAGGGCTGTTGTTTTGTGTCATTTGTTTCGCGATGACGGTTTCGCTTTCGTCTTCGCTGTGGCCGGTTTCTTCGCGGCGGGCTTCGACTTGGTGGGTGTAGCTGCGGTCTTCTGAGGTTTAGGATATCCCGATGCGGCCGATGCGGAAGCCGATATCGGCAACCGCCGCGGCGGCGGCGGTGGCGGTGACGGCCTTTTTGGTCTTAAGGCCGGCTGCGGATGCGATGGACTTCTTGGCGGCGGCGGCGGCGACGGCCTTTTTGGTCTTAAGGCCGGCTGCGGATGCGATGGACTTCTTGGCGCCGCCGCCCTTCGACGATGTCGTTTCCTTCTTACCACCGGCAGACTTGCCAGCGGCGGCGCTGGCGCTCGGTTTCTTCGCCGACGAGGATTTCGGTTCTAGCTTGAAAGGTCCGGATGCGCCCTTGCCTTTGGTCCGAATGAGAGCACCCGATTCGACGGCACTCTTCAAATATTTCTTTATGAGCGGAGCTAACTTCTCGGCGTCGACCTTATAATGAGCGGTGATATATTTTTTGATGGCCTGTAGCGATGATCCGCCACGTTCCTTCATCTCCTTTATAGCGTTGTTCACCATCTCCGATGTCTTGGGATGAGTGGGTTTCGCCTTAGGTTTCTTAGCGCCAGCGCCGTCGCCGCCATATTGTCTTGCGGCTTTCTTCACACCGGCAGCTGGAGCGGGAGCTTCGGTTGTAACAGCAGTGTCTGCCATTGTCATTTTTGTTTTATTTGTCCTTGTTTTTCTTCTTCTGCTTCAAGGTAGATGATGATTGTATGTAGTACGTAGCACGAGCAACGTAGTTGCAGAAGGTAAGGTGAGTTGAGTTGCGTTGAGTCGAATCGAGTTGAATTCCGACTTAGACGTCGCTACTATATGATTGCGTGCGTGCGTGCGTGCGTGCGGGCGTGCGTGCGCAACGAACGAGAGCTATAGATTGACTGTTGTGGGACACCGCTCGCGCTGGTATATTTATACTCTCGTACGGCCCCATAAACGTCCGTCCCCTTAGGGAGCCGTACTAGCGAGCGAGCTAGTGAACGGATGCTAGTGATTGAGTGCGATAGAAAAAAAAAAAAAAAAAAAAAAAAAACGAAGAATGTTGTTATTGTTATTTGGTGGCATTTTTTTTTTCTAATTATCTTTAAAGAACGGTTCAATCGCGCGCTGTCTCCAGTAATTGTGTGCGTGCGTCGGTTGGCAGTCGGGCGGTGTCGCGCTGCTCGACACCGGCCTTTTTAAATATTTATTTATTGATTTATTATTGTATTAATAGTAGAACCGTAGTATAGTATACCGTAGTATAAAGTAAATAAGTCAAAAAGTGAAGTTTAGATTATCTAAAGCTCAAATAAATTACATTAACAGAATACCTCTGGTCATCAACTGAAAGGAGAAATCTATCATCGTATGTTTTCTAAACAGGTATGTTAAGGAGGATTTCATTGTGGCAGCTTGATCTTTAAAAAAATCTTTGTCGGGCGGTAAGCGACAGGTAAGTGAGTTATTATTATTATTATAATTATTCTTATGTTTGTTTTCCTTAACTTAACTTCGTAATTATGTTAACTCCTGTACGTTGTTGCTATTTAATTCAATATAAAAGATTGCTCGCTCCCCTACTTGAGTCTATGCTTGTTGTTCGCTTGCACTCTCGCTCACTTACCTGTCGCTTACCGCCCGACAATTTTATTATTTGTAACCATTTGCATTTGTTTTGACATTGAGTTGTGTACTTTGGATCTGATAGGGCTGAATAATTTGCTGTATCTTTATTCTGCTGCTATAACTGCTGCTTTTACATACAAAATTAATGGCTGATACTGTACTTAGCATTTACTACCAGAATGTGCGCGGACTCCGTATTAAAACGTTGGATTTCTATCGTGAACTGTGTCTTAACTCATACGACTTAATTTTACTGTGTGAAACTTGTAGCTGTTTGTTTTCCAAACTTTAATAAATAAATAAATAAATAAATAAATAAATAAATATTATAATAGTAGACCACCTGTGTGTAGTAGTATTCCAATATATAAACCAGTAGGTGTGCGTTTGCGTTTGAGTTGATGGTGGTGTATAGGTATGACAGTGTTATATGTATATAGAGACTTTCTGAGTTATCTAGAAACGAATGTGTGTGCCCCGAAAGACACACGCGTTCACGAATATATTGCTAGCCCTGATAAGGGCTGTTGTTTTGTGTCATTTGTTTCGCGATGACGGTTTCGCTTTCGTCTTCGCTGTGGCCGGTTTCTTCGCGGCGGGCTTCGACTTGGTGGGTGTAGCTGCGGTCTTCTGAGGTTTAGGATATCCCGATGCGGCCGATGCGGAAGCCGATATCGGCAACCGCCGCGGCGGCGGCGGTGGCGGTGACGGCCTTTTTGGTCTTAAGGCCGGCTGCGGATGCGATGGACTTCTTGGCGGCGGCGGCGGCGACGGCCTTTTTGGTCTTAAGGCCGGCTGCGGATGCGATGGACTTCTTGGCGCCGCCGCCCTTCGACGATGTCGTTTCCTTCTTACCACCGGCAGACTTGCCAGCGGCGGCGCTGGCGCTCGGTTTCTTCGCCGACGAGGATTTCGGTTCTAGCTTGAAAGGTCCGGATGCGCCCTTGCCTTTGGTCCGAATGAGAGCACCCGATTCGACGGCACTCTTCAAATATTTCTTTATGAGCGGAGCTAACTTCTCGGCGTCGACCTTATAATGAGCGGTGATATATTTTTTGATGGCCTGTAGCGATGATCCGCCACGTTCCTTCATCTCCTTTATAGCGTTGTTCACCATCTCCGATGTCTTGGGATGAGTGGGTTTCGCCTTAGGTTTCTTAGCGCCAGCGCCGTCGCCGCCATATTGTCTTGCGGCTTTCTTCACACCGGCAGCTGGAGCGGGAGCTTCGGTTGTAACAGCAGTGTCTGCCATTGTCATTTTTGTTTTATTTGTCCTTGTTTTTCTTCTTCTGCTTCAAGGTAGATGATGATTGTATGTAGTACGTAGCACGAGCAACGTAGTTGCAGAAGGTAAGGTGAGTTGAGTTGCGTTGAGTCGAATCGAGTTGAATTCCGACTTAGACGTCGCTACTATATGATTGCGTGCGTGCGTGCGTGCGTGCGGGCGTGCGTGCGCAACGAACGAGAGCTATAGATTGACTGTTGTGGGACACCGCTCGCGCTGGTATATTTATACTCTCGTACGACCCCATAAACGTCCGTCCCCTTAGGGAGCCGTACTAGCGAGCGAGCTAGTGAACGGATGCTAGTGATTGAGTGCGATAGAAAAAAAAAAAAAAAAAAAAAAAACGAAGAATGTTGTTATTGTTATTTGGTGGCATTTTTTTTTTCTAATTATCTTTAAAGAACGGTTCAATCGCGCGCTGTCTCCAGTAATTGTGTGCGTGCGTCGGTTGGCAGTCGGGCGGTGTCGCGCTGCTCGACACCGGCCTTTTTAAATATTTATTTATTGATTTATTATTGTATTAATAGTAGAACCGTAGTATAAAGTAAATAAGTCAAAAAGTGAAGTTTAGATTATCTAAAGCTCAAATAAATTACATTAACAGAATACCTCTGGTCATCAACTGAAAGGAGAAATCTATCATCGTATGTTTTCTAAACAGGTATATTAAGGAGGATTTCATTGTGGCAGCTTGATCTTTAAAAAAATCTTTGTCGGGCGGTAAGCGACAGGTAAGTGAGTTATTATTATTATTATAATTATTCTTATGTTTGTTTTCCTTAACTTAACTTCGTAATTATGTTAACTCCTGTACGTTGTTGCTATTTAATTCAATATAAAAGATTGCTCGCTCCCCTACTTGAGTCTATGCTTGTTGTTCGCTTGCACTCTCGCTCACTTACCTGTCGCTTACCGCCCGACAATTTTATTATTTGTAACCATTTGCATTTGTTTTGACATTGAGTTGTGTACTTTGGATCTGATAGGGCTGAATAATTTGCTGTATCTTTATTCTGCTGCTATAACTGCTGCTTTTACATACAAAATTAATGGCTGATACTGTACTTAGCATTTACTACCAGAATGTGCGCGGACTCCGTATTAAAACGTTGGATTTCTATCGTGAACTGTGTCTTAACTCATACGACTTAATTTTACTGTGTGAAACTTGTAGCTGTTTGTTTTCCAAACTTTAATAAATAAATAAATAAATAAATAAATATTATAATAGTAGACCACCTGTGTGTAGTAGTATTCCAATATATAAACCAGTAGGTGTGCGTTTGCGTTTGTGTTGATGGTGGTGTATAGGTATGACAGTGTTATATGTATATAGAGACTTTCTGAGTTATCTAGAAACGAATGTGTGTGCCCCGAAAGACACACGCGTTCACGAATATATTGTTAGCCCTGAAAAGGGCTGTTGTTTTGTGTCATTTGTTTCGCGATGACGGTTTCGCTTTCGTCTTCGCTGTGGCCGGTTTCTTCGCGGCGGGCTTCGACTTGGTGGGTGTAGCTGCGGTCTTCTGAGGTTTAGGATATCCCGATGCGGCCGATGCGGAAGCCGATATCGGCAACCGCCGCGGCGGCGGCGGTGGCGGTGACGGCCTTTTTGGTCCTAAGGCCGGCTGCGGATGCGATGGACTTCTTGGCGGCGGCGGCGGCGACGGCCTTTTTGGTCTTAAGGCCGGCTGCGGATGCGATGGACTTCTTGGCGCCGCCGCCCTTCGACGATGTCGTTTCCTTTTTACCACCGGCAGACTTGCCAGCGGCGGCGCTGGCGCTCGGTTTCTTCGCCGACGAGGATTTCGGTTCTAGGTTGAAAGGTCCGGATGCGCCCTTGCCTTTGGTCCGAATGAGAGCACCCGATTCGACGGCACTCTTCAAATATTTCTTTATGAGCGGAGCTAACTTCTCGGCGTCGACCTTATAATGAGCGGTGATATATTTTTTGATGGCCTGTAGCGATGATCCGCCACGTTCCTTCATCTCCTTTATAGCGTTGTTCACCATCTCCGATGTCTTGGGATGAGTGGGTTTCGCCTTAGGTTTCTTAGCGCCAGCGCCGTCGCCGCCATATTGTCTTGCGGCTTTCTTCACACCGGCAGCTGGAGCGGGAGCTTCGGTTGTAACAGCAGTGTCTGCCATTGTCATTTTTGTTTTATTTGTCCTTGTTTTTCTTCTTCTGCTTCAAGGTAGATGATGATTGTATGTAGTACGTAGCACGAGCAACGTAGTTGCAGAAGGTAAGGTGAGTTGAGTTGCGTTGAGTCGAATCGAGTTGAATTCCGACTTAGACGTCGCTACTATATGATTGCGTGCGTGCGTGCGTGCGTGCGGGCGTGCGTGCGCAACGAACGAGAGCTATAGATTGACTGTTGTGGGACACCGCTCGCGCTGGTATATTTATACTCTCGTACGGCCCCATAAACGTCCGTCCCCTTAGGGAGCCGTACTAGCGAGCGAGTTAGTGAACGGATGCTAGTGATTGAGTGCGATAGAAAAAAAAAAAAAAAAAAAAAAAAAACGAAGAATGTTGTTATTGTTATTTGGTGGCATTTTTTTTTTCTAATTATCTTTAAAGAACGGTTCAATCGCGCGCTGTCTCCAGTAATTGTGTGCGTGCGTCGGTTGGCAGTCGGGCGGTGTCGCGCTGCTCGACACCGGCCTTTTTAAATATTTATTTATTGATTTATTATTGTATTAATAGTAGAACCGTAGTATAGTATACCGTAGTATAAAGTAAATAAGTCAAAAAGTGAAGTTTAGATTATCTAAAGCTCAAATAAATTACATTAACAGAATACCTCTGGTCATCAACTGAAAGGAGAAATCTATCATCGTATGTTTTCTAAACAGGTATGTTAAGGAGGATTTCATTGTGGCAGCTTGATCTTTAAAAAAATCTTTGTCGGACGGTAAGCGACAGGTAAGTGAGTTATTATTATTATTATAATTATTCTTATGTTTGTTTTCCTTAACTTAACTTCGTAATTATGTTAACTCCTGTACGTTGTTGCTATTTAATTCAATATAAAAGATTGCTCGCTCCCCTACTTGAGTCTATGCTTGTTGTTCGCTTGCACTCTCGCTCACTTACCTGTCGCTTACCGCCCGACAATTTTATTATTTGTAACCATTTGCATTTGTTTTGACATTGAGTTGTGTACTTTGGATCTGATAGGGCTGAATAATTTGCTGTATCTTTATTCTGCTGCTATAACTGCTGCTTTTACATACAAAATTAATGGCTGATACTGTACTTAGCATTTACTACCAGAATGTGCGCGGACTCCGTATTAAAACGTTGGATTTCTATCGTGAACTGTGTCTTAACTCATACGACTTAATTTTACTGTGTGAAACTTGTAGCTGTTTGTTTTCCAAACTTTAATAAATAAATAAATAAATAAATAAATAAATAAATAAATATTATAATAGTAGACCACCTGTGTGTAGTAGTATTCCAATATATAAACCAGTAGGTGTGCGTTTGCGTTTGTGTTGATGGTGGTGTATAGGTATGACAGTGTTATATGTATATAGAGACTTTCTGAGTTATCTAGAAACGAATGTGTGTGCCCCGAAAGACACACGCGTTCACGAATATATTGTTAGCCCTGAAAAGGGCTGTTGTTTTGTGTCATTTGTTTCGCGATGACGGTTTCGCTTTCGTCTTCGCTGTGGCCGGTTTCTTCGCGGCGGGCTTCGACTTGGTGGGTGTAGCTGTGGTCTTCTGAGGTTTAGGATATCCCGATGCGGCCGATGCGGAAGCCGATATCGGCAACCGCCGCGGCGGCGGCGGTGGCGGTGACGGCCTTTTTGGTCTTAAGGCCGGCTGCGGATGCGATGGACTTCTTGGCGGCGGCGGCGGCGACGGCCTTTTTGGTCTTAAGGCCGGCTGCGGATGCGATGGACTTCTTGGCGCCGCCGCCCTTCGACGATGTCGTTTCCTTCTTACCACCGGCAGACTTGCCAGCGGCGGCGCTGGCGCTCGGTTTCTTCGCCGACGAGGATTTCGGTTCTAGCTTGAAAGGTCCGGATGCGCCCTTGCCTTTGGTCCGAATGAGAGCACCCGATTCGATGGCACTCTTCAAATATTTCTTTATGAGCGGAGCTAACTTCTCGGCGTCGACCTTATAATGAGCGGTGATATATTTTTTGATGGCCTATAGCGATGATCCGCCACGTTCCTTCATCTCCTTTATAGCGTTGTTCACCATCTCCGATGTCTTGGGATGAGTGGGTTTCGCCTTAGGTTTCTTAGCGCCAGCGCCGTCGCCGCCATATTGTCTTGCGGCTTTCTTCACACCGGCAGCTGGAGCGGGAGCTTCGGTTGTAACAGCAGTGTCTGCCATTGTCATTTTTGTTTTATTTGTCCTTGTTTTTCTTCTTCTGCTTCAAGGTAGATGATGATTGTATGTAGTACGTAGCACGAGCAACGTAGTTGCAGAAGGTAAGGTGAGTTGAGTTGCGTTGAGTCGAATCGAGTTGAATTCCGACTTAGACGTCGCTACTATATGATTGCGTGCGTGCGTGCGTGCGTGCGGGCGTGCGTGCGCAACGAACGAGAGCTATAGATTGACTGTTGTGGGACACCGCTCGCGCTGGTATATTTATACTCTCGTACGGCCCCATAAACGTCCGTCCCCTTAGGGAGCCGTACTAGCGAGCGAGTTAGTGAACGGATGCTAGTGATTGAGTGCGATAGAAAAAAAAAAAAAAAAAAAAAAAAAACGAAGAATGTTGTTATTGTTATTTGGTGGCATTTTTTTTTTCTAATTATCTTTAAAGAACGGTTCAATCGCGCGCTGTCTCCAGTAATTGTGTGCGTGCGTCGGTTGGCAGTCGGGCGGTGTCGCGCTGCTCGACACCGGCCTTTTTAAATATTTATTTATTGATTTATTATTGTATTAATAGTAGAACCGTAGTATAGTATACCGTAGTATAAAGTAAATAAGTCAAAAAGTGAAGTTTAGATTATCTAAAGCTCAAATAAATTACATTAACAGAATACCTCTGGTCATCAACTGAAAGGAGAAATCTATCATCGTATGTTTTCTAAACAGGTATGTTAAGGAGGATTTCATTGTGGCAGCTTGATCTTTAAAAAAATCTTTGTCGGGCGGTAAGCGACAGGTAAGTGAGTTATTATTATTATTATAATTATTCTTATGTTTGTTTTCCTTAACTTAACTTCGTAATTATGTTAACTCCTGTACGTTGTTGCTATTTAATTCAATATAAAAGATTGCTCGCTCCCCTACTTGAGTCTATGCTTGTTGTTCGCTTGCACTCTCGCTCACTTACCTGTCGCTTACCGCCCGACAATTTTATTATTTGTAACCATTTGCATTTGTTTTGACATTGAGTTGTGTACTTTGGATCTGATAGGGCTGAATAATTTGCTGTATCTTTATTCTGCTGCTATAACTGCTGCTTTTACATACAAAATTAATGGCTGATACTGTACTTAGCATTTACTACCAGAATGTGCGCGGACTCCGTATTAAAACGTTGGATTTCTATCGTGAACTGTGTCTTAACTCATACGACTTAATTTTACTGTGTGAAACTTGTAGCTGTTTGTTTTCCAAACTTTAATAAATAAATAAATAAATAAATAAATATTATAATAGTAGACCACCTGTGTGTAGTAGTATTCCAATATATAAACCAGTAGGTGTGCGTTTGCGTTTGTGTTGATGGTGGTGTATAGGTATGACAGTGTTATATGTATATAGAGACTTTCTGAGTTATCTAGAAACGAATGTGTGTGCCCCGAAAGACACACGCGTTCACGAATATATTGTTAGCCCTGAAAAGGGCTGTTGTTTTGTGTCATTTGTTTCGCGATGACGGTTTCGCTTTCGTCTTCGCTGTGGCCGGTTTCTTCGCGGCGGGCTTCGACTTGGTGGGTGTAGCTGCGGTCTTCTGAGGTTTAGGATATCCCGATGCGGCCGATGCGGAAGCCGATATCGGCAACCGCCGCGGCGGCGGCGGTGGCGGTGACGGCCTTTTTGGTCTTAAGGCCGGCTGCGGATGCGATGGACTTCTTGGCGGCGGCGGCGGCGACGGCCTTTTTGGTCTTAAGGCCGGCTGCGGATGCGATGGACTTCTTGGCGCCGCCGCCCTTCGACGATGTCGTTTCCTTCTTACCACCGGCAGACTTGCCAGCGGCGGCGCTGGCGCTCGGTTTCTTCGCCGACGAGGATTTCGGTTCTAGCTTGAAAGGTCCGGATGCGCCCTTGCCTTTGGTCCGAATGAGAGCACCCGATTCGACGGCACTCTTCAAATATTTCTTTATGAGCGGAGCTAACTTCTCGGCGTCGACCTTATAATGAGCGGTGATATATTTTTTGATGGCCTGTAGCGATGATCCGCCACGTTCCTTCATCTCCTTTATAGCGTTGTTCACCATCTCCGATGTCTTGGGATGAGTGGGTTTCGCCTTAGGTTTCTTAGCGCCAGCGCCGTCGCCGCCATATTGTCTTGCGGCTTTCTTCACACCGGCAGCTGGAGCGGGAGCTTCGGTTGTAACAGCAGTGTCTGCCATTGTCATTTTTGTTTTATTTGTCCTTGTTTTTCTTCTTCTGCTTCAAGGTAGATGATGATTGTATGTAGTACGTAGCACGAGCAACGTAGTTGCAGAAGGTAAGGTGAGTTGAGTTGCGTTGAGTCGAATCGAGTTGAATTCCGACTTAGACGTCGCTACTATATGATTGCGTGCGTGCGTGCGTGCGTGCGGGCGTGCGTGCGCAACGAACGAGAGCTATAGATTGACTGTTGTGGGACACCGCTCGCGCTGGTATATTTATACTCTCGTACGGCCCCATAAACGTCCGTCCCCTTAGGGAGCCGTACTAGCGAGCGAGTTAGTGAACGGATGCTAGTGATTGAGTGCGATAGAAAAAAAAAAAAAAAAAAAAAGAAAACGAAGAATGTTGTTATTGTTATTTGGTGGCATTTTTTTTTTCTAATTATCTTTAAAGAACGGTTCAATCGCGCGCTGTCTCTAGTAATTGTGTGCGTGCGTCGGTTGGCAGTCGGGCGGTGTCGCGCTGCTCGACACCGGCCTTTTTAAATATTTATTTATTGATTTATTATTGTATTAATAGTAGAACCGTAGTATAGTATACCGTAGTATAAAGTAAATAAGTCAAAAAGTGAAGTTTAGATTATCTAAAGCTCAAATAAATTACATTAACAGAATACCTCTGGTCATCAACTGAAAGGAGAAATCTATCATCGTATGTTTTCTAAACAGGTATGTTAAGGAGGATTTCATTGTGGCAGCTTGATCTTTAAAAAAATCTTTGTCGGGCGGTAAGCGACAGGTAAGTGAGTTATTATTATTATAATTATTCTTATGTTTGTTTTCCTTAACTTAACTTCGTAATTATGTTAACTCCTGTACGTTGTTGCTATTTAATTCAATATAAAAGATTGCTCGCTCCCCTACTTGAGTCTATGCTTGTTGTTCGCTTGCACTCTCGCTCACTTACCTGTCGCTTACCGCCCGACAATTTTATTATTTGTAACCATTTGCATTTGTTTTGACATTGAGTTGTGTACTTTGGATCTGATAGGGCTGAATAATTTGCTGTATCTTTATTCTGCTGCTATAACTGCTGCTTTTACATACAAAATTAATGGCTGATACTGTACTTAGCATTTACTACCAGAATGTGCGCGGACTCCGTATTAAAACGTTGGATTTCTATCGTGAACTGTGTCTTAACTCATACGACTTAATTTTACTGTGTGAAACTTGTAGCTGTTTGTTTTCCAAACTTTAATAAATAAATAAATAAATAAATAAATATTATAATAGTAGACCACCTGTGTGTAGTAGTATTCCAATATATAAACCAGTAGGTGTGCGTTTGCGTTTGTGTTGATGGTGGTGTATAGGTATGACAGTGTTATATGTATATAGAGACTTTCTGAGTTATCTAGAAACGAATGTGTGTGCCCCGAAAGACACACGCGTTCACGAATATATTGTTAGCCCTGAAAAGGGCTGTTGTTTTGTGTCATTTGTTTCGCGATGACGGTTTCGCTTTCGTCTTCGCTGTGGCCGGTTTCTTCGCGGCGGGCTTCGACTTGGTGGGTGTAGCTGCGGTCTTCTGAGGTTTAGGATATCCCGATGCGGCCGATGCGGAAGCCGATATCGGCAACCGCCGCGGCGGCGGCGGTGGCGGTGACGGCCTTTTTGGTCCTAAGGCCGGCTGCGGATGCGATGGACTTCTTGGCGGCGGCGGCGGCGACGGCCTTTTTGGTCTTAAGGCCGGCTGCGGATGCGATGGACTTCTTGGCGCCGCCGCCCTTCGACGATGTCGTTTCCTTTTTACCACCGGCAGACTTGCCAGCGGCGGCGCTGGCGCTCGGTTTCTTCGCCGACGAGGATTTCGGTTCTAGGTTGAAAGGTCCGGATGCGCCCTTGCCTTTGGTCCGAATGAGAGCACCCGATTCGACGGCACTCTTCAAATATTTCTTTATGAGCGGAGCTAACTTCTCGGCGTCGACCTTATAATGAGCGGTGATATATTTTTTGATGGCCTGTAGCGATGATCCGCCACGTTCCTTCATCTCCTTTATAGCGTTGTTCACCATCTCCGATGTCTTGGGATGAGTGGGTTTCGCCTTAGGTTTCTTAGCGCCAGCGCCGTCGCCGCCATATTGTCTTGCGGCTTTCTTCACACCGGCAGCTGGAGCGGGAGCTTCGGTTGTAACAGCAGTGTCTGCCATTGTCATTTTTGTTTTATTTGTCCTTGTTTTTCTTCTTCTGCTTCAAGGTAGATGATGATTGTATGTAGTACGTAGCACGAGCAACGTAGTTGCAGAAGGTAAGGTGAGTTGAGTTGCGTTGAGTCGAATCGAGTTGAATTCCGACTTAGACGTCGCTACTATATGATTGCGTGCGTGCGTGCGTGCGTGCGGGCGTGCGTGCGCAACGAACGAGAGCTATAGATTGACTGTTGTGGGACACCGCTCGCGCTGGTATATTTATACTCTCGTACGGCCCCATAAACGTCCGTCCCCTTAGGGAGCCGTACTAGCGAGCGAGTTAGTGAACGGATGCTAGTGATTGAGTGCGATAGAAAAAAAAAAAAAAAAAAAAAAAAAACGAAGAATGTTGTTATTGTTATTTGGTGGCATTTTTTTTTTCTAATTATCTTTAAAGAACGGTTCAATCGCGCGCTGTCTCCAGTAATTGTGTGCGTGCGTCGGTTGGCAGTCGGGCGGTGTCGCGCTGCTCGACACCGGCCTTTTTAAATATTTATTTATTGATTTATTATTGTATTAATAGTAGAACCGTAGTATAGTATACCGTAGTATAAAGTAAATAAGTCAAAAAGTGAAGTTTAGATTATCTAAAGCTCAAATAAATTACATTAACAGAATACCTCTGGTCATCAACTGAAAGGAGAAATCTATCATCGTATGTTTTCTAAACAGGTATGTTAAGGAGGATTTCATTGTGGCAGCTTGATCTTTAAAAAAATCTTTGTCGGACGGTAAGCGACAGGTAAGTGAGTTATTATTATTATTATAATTATTCTTATGTTTGTTTTCCTTAACTTAACTTCGTAATTATGTTAACTCCTGTACGTTGTTGCTATTTAATTCAATATAAAAGATTGCTCGCTCCCCTACTTGAGTCTATGCTTGTTGTTCGCTTGCACTCTCGCTCACTTACCTGTCGCTTACCGCCCGACAATTTTATTATTTGTAACCATTTGCATTTGTTTTGACATTGAGTTGTGTACTTTGGATCTGATAGGGCTGAATAATTTGCTGTATCTTTATTCTGCTGCTATAACTGCTGCTTTTACATACAAAATTAATGGCTGATACTGTACTTAGCATTTACTACCAGAATGTGCGCGGACTCCGTATTAAAACGTTGGATTTCTATCGTGAACTGTGTCTTAACTCATACGACTTAATTTTACTGTGTGAAACTTGTAGCTGTTTGTTTTCCAAACTTTAATAAATAAATAAATAAATAAATAAATAAATAAATAAATATTATAATAGTAGACCACCTGTGTGTAGTAGTATTCCAATATATAAACCAGTAGGTGTGCGTTTGCGTTTGTGTTGATGGTGGTGTATAGGTATGACAGTGTTATATGTATATAGAGACTTTCTGAGTTATCTAGAAACGAATGTGTGTGCCCCGAAAGACACACGCGTTCACGAATATATTGTTAGCCCTGAAAAGGGCTGTTGTTTTGTGTCATTTGTTTCGCGATGACGGTTTCGCTTTCGTCTTCGCTGTGGCCGGTTTCTTCGCGGCGGGCTTCGACTTGGTGGGTGTAGCTGTGGTCTTCTGAGGTTTAGGATATCCCGATGCGGCCGATGCGGAAGCCGATATCGGCAACCGCCGCGGCGGCGGCGGTGGCGGTGACGGCCTTTTTGGTCTTAAGGCCGGCTGCGGATGCGATGGACTTCTTGGCGGCGGCGGCGGCGACGGCCTTTTTGGTCTTAAGGCCGGCTGCGGATGCGATGGACTTCTTGGCGCCGCCGCCCTTCGACGATGTCGTTTCCTTCTTACCACCGGCAGACTTGCCAGCGGCGGCGCTGGCGCTCGGTTTCTTCGCCGACGAGGATTTCGGTTCTAGCTTGAAAGGTCCGGATGCGCCCTTGCCTTTGGTCCGAATGAGAGCACCCGATTCGATGGCACTCTTCAAATATTTCTTTATGAGCGGAGCTAACTTCTCGGCGTCGACCTTATAATGAGCGGTGATATATTTTTTGATGGCCTATAGCGATGATCCGCCACGTTCCTTCATCTCCTTTATAGCGTTGTTCACCATCTCCGATGTCTTGGGATGAGTGGGTTTCGCCTTAGGTTTCTTAGCGCCAGCGCCGTCGCCGCCATATTGTCTTGCGGCTTTCTTCACACCGGCAGCTGGAGCGGGAGCTTCGGTTGTAACAGCAGTGTCTGCCATTGTCATTTTTGTTTTATTTGTCCTTGTTTTTCTTCTTCTGCTTCAAGGTAGATGATGATTGTATGTAGTACGTAGCACGAGCAACGTAGTTGCAGAAGGTAAGGTGAGTTGAGTTGCGTTGAGTCGAATCGAGTTGAATTCCGACTTAGACGTCGCTACTATATGATTGCGTGCGTGCGTGCGTGCGTGCGGGCGTGCGTGCGCAACGAACGAGAGCTATAGATTGACTGTTGTGGGACACCGCTCGCGCTGGTATATTTATACTCTCGTACGGCCCCATAAACGTCCGTCCCCTTAGGGAGCCGTACTAGCGAGCGAGTTAGTGAACGGATGCTAGTGATTGAGTGCGATAGAAAAAAAAAAAAAAAAAAAAAAAAAACGAAGAATGTTGTTATTGTTATTTGGTGGCATTTTTTTTTTCTAATTATCTTTAAAGAACGGTTCAATCGCGCGCTGTCTCCAGTAATTGTGTGCGTGCGTCGGTTGGCAGTCGGGCGGTGTCGCGCTGCTCGACACCGGCCTTTTTAAATATTTATTTATTGATTTATTATTGTATTAATAGTAGAACCGTAGTATAGTATACCGTAGTATAAAGTAAATAAGTCAAAAAGTGAAGTTTAGATTATCTAAAGCTCAAATAAATTACATTAACAGAATACCTCTGGTCATCAACTGAAAGGAGAAATCTATCATCGTATGTTTTCTAAACAGGTATGTTAAGGAGGATTTCATTGTGGCAGCTTGATCTTTAAAAAAATCTTTGTCGGGCGGTAAGCGACAGGTAAGTGAGTTATTATTATTATTATAATTATTCTTATGTTTGTTTTCCTTAACTTAACTTCGTAATTATGTTAACTCCTGTACGTTGTTGCTATTTAATTCAATATAAAAGATTGCTCGCTCCCCTACTTGAGTCTATGCTTGTTGTTCGCTTGCACTCTCGCTCACTTACCTGTCGCTTACCGCCCGACAATTTTATTATTTGTAACCATTTGCATTTGTTTTGACATTGAGTTGTGTACTTTGGATCTGATAGGGCTGAATAATTTGCTGTATCTTTATTCTGCTGCTATAACTGCTGCTTTTACATACAAAATTAATGGCTGATACTGTACTTAGCATTTACTACCAGAATGTGCGCGGACTCCGTATTAAAACGTTGGATTTCTATCGTGAACTGTGTCTTAACTCATACGACTTAATTTTACTGTGTGAAACTTGTAGCTGTTTGTTTTCCAAACTTTAATAAATAAATAAATAAATAAATAAATATTATAATAGTAGACCACCTGTGTGTAGTAGTATTCCAATATATAAACCAGTAGGTGTGCGTTTGCGTTTGTGTTGATGGTGGTGTATAGGTATGACAGTGTTATATGTATATAGAGACTTTCTGAGTTATCTAGAAACGAATGTGTGTGCCCCGAAAGACACACGCGTTCACGAATATATTGTTAGCCCTGAAAAGGGCTGTTGTTTTGTGTCATTTGTTTCGCGATGACGGTTTCGCTTTCGTCTTCGCTGTGGCCGGTTTCTTCGCGGCGGGCTTCGACTTGGTGGGTGTAGCTGCGGTCTTCTGAGGTTTAGGATATCCCGATGCGGCCGATGCGGAAGCCGATATCGGCAACCGCCGCGGCGGCGGCGGTGGCGGTGACGGCCTTTTTGGTCTTAAGGCCGGCTGCGGATGCGATGGACTTCTTGGCGGCGGCGGCGGCGACGGCCTTTTTGGTCTTAAGGCCGGCTGCGGATGCGATGGACTTCTTGGCGCCGCCGCCCTTCGACGATGTCGTTTCCTTCTTACCACCGGCAGACTTGCCAGCGGCGGCGCTGGCGCTCGGTTTCTTCGCCGACGAGGATTTCGGTTCTAGCTTGAAAGGTCCGGATGCGCCCTTGCCTTTGGTCCGAATGAGAGCACCCGATTCGACGGCACTCTTCAAATATTTCTTTATGAGCGGAGCTAACTTCTCGGCGTCGACCTTATAATGAGCGGTGATATATTTTTTGATGGCCTGTAGCGATGATCCGCCACGTTCCTTCATCTCCTTTATAGCGTTGTTCACCATCTCCGATGTCTTGGGATGAGTGGGTTTCGCCTTAGGTTTCTTAGCGCCAGCGCCGTCGCCGCCATATTGTCTTGCGGCTTTCTTCACACCGGCAGCTGGAGCGGGAGCTTCGGTTGTAACAGCAGTGTCTGCCATTGTCATTTTTGTTTTATTTGTCCTTGTTTTTCTTCTTCTGCTTCAAGGTAGATGATGATTGTATGTAGTACGTAGCACGAGCAACGTAGTTGCAGAAGGTAAGGTGAGTTGAGTTGCGTTGAGTCGAATCGAGTTGAATTCCGACTTAGACGTCGCTACTATATGATTGCGTGCGTGCGTGCGTGCGTGCGGGCGTGCGTGCGCAACGAACGAGAGCTATAGATTGACTGTTGTGGGACACCGCTCGCGCTGGTATATTTATACTCTCGTACGGCCCCATAAACGTCCGTCCCCTTAGGGAGCCGTACTAGCGAGCGAGTTAGTGAACGGATGCTAGTGATTGAGTGCGATAGAAAAAAAAAAAAAAAAAAAAAAGAAAACGAAGAATGTTGTTATTGTTATTTGGTGGCATTTTTTTTTTCTAATTATCTTTAAAGAACGGTTCAATCGCGCGCTGTCTCTAGTAATTGTGTGCGTGCGTCGGTTGGCAGTCGGGCGGTGTCGCGCTGCTCGACACCGGCCTTTTTAAATATTTATTTATTGATTTATTATTGTATTAATAGTAGAACCGTAGTATAGTATACCGTAGTATAAAGTAAATAAGTCAAAAAGTGAAGTTTAGATTATCTAAAGCTCAAATAAATTACATTAACAGAATACCTCTGGTCATCAACTGAAAGGAGAAATCTATCATCGTATGTTTTCTAAACAGGTATGTTAAGGAGGATTTCATTGTGGCAGCTTGATCTTTAAAAAAATCTTTGTCGGGCGGTAAGCGACAGGTAAGTGAGTTATTATTATTATAATTATTCTTATGTTTGTTTTCCTTAACTTAACTTCGTAATTATGTTAACTCCTGTACGTTGTTGCTATTTAATTCAATATAAAAGATTGCTCGCTCCCCTACTTGAGTCTATGCTTGTTGTTCGCTTGCACTCTCGCTCACTTACCTGTCGCTTACCGCCCGACAATTTTATTATTTGTAACCATTTGCATTTGTTTTGACATTGAGTTGTGTACTTTGGATCTGATAGGGCTGAATAATTTGCTGTATCTTTATTCTGCTGCTATAACTGCTGCTTTTACATACAAAATTAATGGCTGATACTGTACTTAGCATTTACTACCAGAATGTGCGCGGACTCCGTATTAAAACGTTGGATTTCTATCGTGAACTGTGTCTTAACTCATACGACTTAATTTTACTGTGTGAAACTTGTAGCTGTTTGTTTTCCAAACTTTAATAAATAAATAAATAAATAAATAAATATTATAATAGTAGACCACCTGTGTGTAGTAGTATTCCAATATATAAACCAGTAGGTGTGCGTTTGCGTTTGTGTTGATGGTGGTGTATAGGTATGACAGTGTTATATGTATATAGAGACTTTCTGAGTTATCTAGAAACGAATGTGTGTGCCCCGAAAGACACACGCGTTCACGAATATATTGTTAGCCCTGAAAAGGGCTGTTGTTTTGTGTCATTTGTTTCGCGATGACGGTTTCGCTTTCGTCTTCGCTGTGGCCGGTTTCTTCGCGGCGGGCTTCGACTTGGTGGGTGTAGCTGCGGTCTTCTGAGGTTTAGGATATCCCGATGCGGCCGATGCGGAAGCCGATATCGGCAACCGCCGCGGCGGCGGCGGTGGCGGTGACGGCCTTTTTGGTCTTAAGGCCGGCTGCGGATGCGATGGACTTCTTGGCGGCGGCGGCGGCGACGGCCTTTTTGGTCTTAAGGCCGGCTGCGGATGCGATGGACTTCTTGGCGCCGCCGCCCTTCGACGATGTCGTTTCCTTCTTACCACCGGCAGACTTGCCAGCGGCGGCGCTGGCGCTCGGTTTCTTCGCCGACGAGGATTTCGGTTCTAGCTTGAAAGGTCCGGATGCGCCCTTGCCTTTGGTCCGAATGAGAGCACCCGATTCGACGGCACTCTTCAAATATTTCTTTATGAGCGGAGCTAACTTCTCGGCGTCGACCTTATAATGAGCGGTGATATATTTTTTGATGGCCTGTAGCGATGATCCGCCACGTTCCTTCATCTCCTTTATAGCGTTGTTCACCATCTCCGATGTCTTGGGATGAGTGGGTTTCGCCTTAGGTTTCTTAGCGCCAGCGCCGTCGCCGCCATATTGTCTTGCGGCTTTCTTCACACCGGCAGCTGGAGCGGGAGCTTCGGTTGTAACAGCAGTGTCTGCCATTGTCATTTTTGTTTTATTTGTCCTTGTTTTTCTTCTTCTGCTTCAAGGTAGATGATGATTGTATGTAGTACGTAGCACGAGCAACGTAGTTGCAGAAGGTAAGGTGAGTTGAGTTGCGTTGAGTCGAATCGAGTTGAATTCCGACTTAGACGTCGCTACTATATGATTGCGTGCGTGCGTGCGTGCGTGCGGGCGTGCGTGCGCAACGAACGAGAGCTATAGATTGACTGTTGTGGGACACCGCTCGCGCTGGTATATTTATACTCTCGTACGGCCCCATAAACGTCCGTCCCCTTAGGGAGCCGTACTAGCGAGCGAGCTAGTGAACGGATGCTAGTGATTGAGTGCGATAGAAAAAAAAAAAAAAAAAAAAAAAAAAAACGAAGAATGTTGTTATTGTTATTTGGTGGCATTTTTTTTTTCTAATTATCTTTAAAGAACGGTTCAATCGCGCGCTGTCTCCAGTAATTGTGTGCGTGCGTCGGTTGGCAGTCGGGCGGTGTCGCGCTGCTCGACACCGGCCTTTTTAAATATTTATTTATTGATTTATTATTGTATTAATAGTAGAACCGTAGTATAGTATACCGTAGTATAAAGTAAATAAGTCAAAAAGTGAAGTTTACATTATCTAAAGCTCAAATAAATTACATTAACAGAATACCTCTGGTCATCAACTGAAAGGAGAAATCTATCATCGTATGTTTTCTAAACAGGTATGTTAAGGAGGATTTCATTGTGGCAGCTTGATCTTTAAAAAAATCTTTGTCGGGCGGTAAGCGACAGGTAAGTGAGTTATTATTATTATAATTATTCTTATGTTTGTTTTCCTTAACTTAACTTCGTAATTATGTTAACTCCTGTACGTTGTTGCTATTTAATTCAATATAAAAGATTGCTCGCTCCCCTACTTGAGTCTATGCTTGTTGTTCGCTTGCACTCTCGTTCACTTACCTGTCGCTTACCGCCCGACAATTTTATTATTTGTAACCATTTGCATTTGTTTTGACATTGAGTTGTGTACTTTGGATCTGATAGGGCTGAATAATTTGCTGTATCTTTATTCTGCTGCTATAACTGCTGCTTTTACATACAAAATTAATGGCTGATACTGTACTTAGCATTTACTACCAGAATGTGCGCGGACTCCGTATTAAAACGTTGGATTTCTATCGTGAACTGTGTCTTAACTCATACGACTTAATTTTACTGTGTGAAACTTGTAGCTGTTTGTTTTCCAAACTTTAATAAATAAATAAATAAATAAATAAATATTATAATAGTAGACTACCTGTGTGTAGTAGTATTCCAATATATAAACCAGTAGGTGTGCGTTTGCGTTTGTGTTGATGGTGGTGTATAGGTATGACAGTGTTATATGTATATAGAGACTTTCTGAGTTATCTAGAAACGAATGTGTGTGCCCCGAAAGACACACGCGTTCACGAATATATTGTTAGCCCTGAAAAGGGCTGTTGTTTTGTGTCATTTGTTTCGCGATGACGGTTTCGCTTTCGTCTTCGCTGTGGCCGGTTTCTTCGCGGCGGGCTTCGACTTGGTGGGTGTAGCTGCGGTCTTCTGAGGTTTAGGATATCCCGATGCGGCCGATGCGGAAGCCGATATCGGCAACCGCCGCGGCGGCGGCGGTGGCGGTGACGGCCTTTTTGGTCTTAAGGCCGGCTGCGGATGCGATGGACTTCTTGGCGGCGGCGGCGGCGACGGCCTTTTTGGTCTTAAGGCCGGCTGCGGATGCGATGGACTTCTTGGCGCCGCCGCCCTTCGACGATGTCGTTTCCTTCTTACCACCGGCAGACTTGCCAGCGGCGGCGCTGGCGCTCGGTTTCTTCGCCGACGAGGATTTCGGTTCTAGCTTGAAAGGTCCGGATGCGCCCTTGCCTTTGGTCCGAATGAGAGCACCCGATTCGACGGCACTCTTCAAATATTTCTTTATGAGCGGAGCTAACTTCTCGGCGTCGACCTTATAATGAGCGGTGATATATTTTTTGATGGCCTGTAGCGATGATCCGCCACGTTCCTTCATCTCCTTTATAGCGTTGTTCACCATCTCCGATGTCTTGGGATGAGTGGGTTTCGCCTTAGGTTTCTTAGCGCCAGCGCCGTCGCCGCCATATTGTCTTGCGGCTTTCTTCACACCGGCAGCTGGAGCGGGAGCTTCGGTTGTAACAGCAGTGTCTGCCATTGTCATTTTTGTTTTATTTGTCCTTGTTTTTCTTCTTCTGCTTCAAGGTAGATGATGATTGTATGTAGTACGTAGCACGAGCAACGTAGTTGCAGAAGGTAAGGTGAGTTGAGTTGCGTTGAGTCGAATCGAGTTGAATTCCGACTTAGACGTCGCTACTATATGATTGCGTGCGTGCGTGCGTGCGTGCGGGCGTGCGTGCGCAACGAACGAGAGCTATAGATTGACTGTTGTGGGACACCGCTCGCGCTGGTATATTTATACTCTCGTACGGCCCCATAAACGTCCGTCCCCTTAGGGAGCCGTACTAGCGAGCGAGCTAGTGAACGGATGCTAGTGATTGAGTGCGATAGAAAAAAAAAAAAAAAAAAAAAAAAAAAAACGAAGAATGTTGTTATTGTTATTTGGTGGCATTTTTTTTTTCTAATTATCTTTAAAGAACGGTTCAATCGCGCGCTGTCTCCAGTAATTGTGTGCGTGCGTCGGTTGGCAGTCGGGCGGTGTCGCGCTGCTCGACACCGGCCTTTTTAAATATTTATTTATTGATTTATTATTGTATTAATAGTAGAACCGTAGTATAGTATACCGTAGTATAAAGTAAATAAGTCAAAAAGTGAAGTTTACATTATCTAAAGCTCAAATAAATTACATTAACAGAATACCTCTGGTCATCAACTGAAAGGAGAAATCTATCATCGTATGTTTTCTAAACAGGTATGTTAAGGAGGATTTCATTGTGGCAGCTTGATCTTTAAAAAAATCTTTGTCGGGCGGTAAGCGACAGGTAAGTGAGTTATTATTATTATAATTATTCTTATGTTTGTTTTCCTTAACTTAACTTCGTAATTATGTTAACTCCTGTACGTTGTTGCTATTTAATTCAATATAAAAGATTGCTCGCTCCCCTACTTGAGTCTATGCTTGTTGTTCGCTTGCACTCTCGCTCACTTACCTGTCGCTTACCGCCCGACAATTTTATTATTTGTAACCATTTGCATTTGTTTTGACATTGAGTTGTGTACTTTGGATCTGATAGGGCTGAATAATTTGCTGTATCTTTATTCTGCTGCTATAACTGCTGCTTTTACATACAAAATTAATGGCTGATACTGTACTTAGCATTTACTACCAGAATGTGCGCGGACTCCGTATTAAAACGTTGGATTTCTATCGTGAACTGTGTCTTAACTCATACGACTTAATTTTACTGTGTGAAACTTGTAGCTGTTTGTTTTCCAAACTTTAATAAATAAATAAATAAATAAATAAATAAATAAATATTATAATAGTAGACCACCTGTGTGTAGTAGTATTCCAATATATAAACCAGTAGGTGTGCGTTTGCGTTTGTGTTGATGGTGGTGTATAGGTATGACAGTGTTATATGTATATAGAGACTTTCTGAGTTATCTAGAAACGAATGTGTGTGCCCCGAAAGACACACGCGTTCACGAATATATTGTTAGCCCTGAAAAGGGCTGTTGTTTTGTGTCATTTGTTTCGCGATGACGGTTTCGCTTTCGTCTTCGCTGTGGCCGGTTTCTTCGCGGCGGGCTTCGACTTGGTGGGTGTAGCTGCGGTCTTCTGAGGTTTAGGATATCCCGATGCGGCCGATGCGGAAGCCGATATCGGCAACCGCCGCGGCGGCGGCGGTGGCGGTGACGGCCTTTTTGGTCTTAAGGCCGGCTGCGGATGCGATGGACTTCTTGGCGGCGGCGGCGGCGACGGCCTTTTTGGTCTTAAGGCCGGCTGCGGATGCGATGGACTTCTTGGCGCCGCCGCCCTTCGACGATGTCGTTTCCTTCTTACCACCGGCAGACTTGCCAGCGGCGGCGCTGGCGCTCGGTTTCTTCGCCGACGAGGATTTCGGTTCTAGCTTGAAAGGTCCGGATGCGCCCTTGCCTTTGGTCCGAATGAGAGCACCCGATTCGACGGCACTCTTCAAATATTTCTTTATGAGCGGAGCTAACTTCTCGGCGTCGACCTTATAATGAGCGGTGATATATTTTTTGATGGCCTGTAGCGATGATCCGCCACGTTCCTTCATCTCCTTTATAGCGTTGTTCACCATCTCCGATGTCTTGGGATGAGCGGGTTTCGCCTTAGGTTTCTTAGCGCCAGCGCCGTCGCCGCCATATTGTCTTGCGGCTTTCTTCACACCGGCAGCTGGAGCGGGAGCTTCGGTTGTAACAGCAGTGTCTGCCATTGTCATTTTTGTTTTATTTGTCCTTGTTTTTCTTCTTCTGCTTCAAGGTAGATGATGATTGTATGTAGTACGTAGCACGAGCAACGTAGTTGCAGAAGGTAAGGTGAGTTGAGTTGCGTTGAGTCGAATCGAGTTGAATTCCGACTTAGACGTCGCTACTATATGATTGCGTGCGTGCGTGCGTGCGTGCGGGCGTGCGTGCGCAACGAACGAGAGCTATAGATTGACTGTTGTGGGACACCGCTCGCGCTGGTATATTTATACTCTCGTACGGCCCCATAAACGTCCGTCCCCTTAGGGAGCCGTACTAGCGAGCGAGCTAGTGAACGGATGCTAGTGATTGAGTGCGATAGAAAAAAAAAAAAAAAAAAAAAAAAAAAAACGAAGAATGTTGTTATTGTTATTTGGTGGCATTTTTTTTTTCTAATTATCTTTAAAGAACGGTTCAATCGCGCGCTGTCTCTAGTAATTGTGTGCGTGCGTCGGTTGGCAGTCGGGCGGTGTCGCGCTGCTCGACACCGGCCTTTTTAAATATTTATTTATTCATTTATTATTGTATTAATAGTAGAACCGTAGTATAGTATACCGTAGTATAAAGTAAATAAGTCAAAAAGTGAAGTTTAGATTATCTAAAGCTCAAATAAATTACATTAACAGAATACCTCTGGTCATCAACTGAAAGGAGAAATCTATCATCGTATGTTTTCTAAACAGGTATGTTAAGGAGGATTTCATTGCGGCAGCTTGATCTTTAAAAAAATCTTTGTCGGGCGGTAAGCGACAGGTAAGTGAGTTATTATTATTATAATTATTCTTATGTTTGTTTTCCTTAACTTAACTTCGTAATTATGTTAACTCCTGTACGTTGTTGCTATTTAATTCAATATAAAAGATTGCTCGCTCCCCTACTTGAGTCTATGCTTGTTGTTCGCTTGCACTCTCGCTCACTTACCTGTCGCTTACCGCCCGACAATTTTATTATTTGTAACCATTTGCATTTGTTTTGACATTGAGTTGTGTACTTTGGATCTAATAGGGCTGAATAATTTGCTGTATCTTTATTCTGCTGCTATAACTGCTGCTTTTACATACAAAATTAATGGCTGATACTGTACTTAGCATTTACTACCAGAATGTGCGCGGACTCCGTACTAAAACGTTGGATTTCTATCGTGAACTGTGTCTTAACTCATACGACTTAATTTTACTGTGTGAAACTTGTAGCTGTTTGTTTTCCAAACTTTAATAAACAAATAAATAAATAAATAAATATTGGCGATCATTATTACCCTGATGACAGGCAGCGGAGCTGTTTGAAAAAAATGCTGTTATTTGACGTACATATGTACGATACAGTACAGTCAAATGTCTGAACACATTGAGAAAGAGCTTGTCGGTGTGAATCTGCGAAACATAGATTTGCAATGATAGATGCGTTCATCCGAGGACGTTTCGTAGCAGAAGAAGTTAACGTGTATTCCAATAACACTCATTGACAATTAGCAATCGAATGTGAAGAATATTTACAAACTTGTATCTCTTGATTCATTTGAAGTCGGTCGGAAGTTTGGTAGTCTACGTTGAACGGTACAGTGTAGCGGTACGGCACCACAAGAACTTCGAGGGTCTTAACACTGTAATAAAATACTAAATGAGCAGAATTCGGCTACGCACGTCTCGAATGATAATGAACTTTGAATACATTATAGGATGCATTGATAAGTTTACTGCACGTAGCAGTTGAAATATATCGGTTGGGCTTAAATAATAAACAAAATACACAGTCATTTCATATTAATTATATTCTTGTTTCGTTATACAGCTGCTATATATTGTAATACATCTATATTATACTTTAAAGCAGAATATGATATGTTACCGGCTGTGTTCTTGTAAACTCGTGTAACAATAAACATTGTAGAGCCGACGCTCCTGAACAATTACACAGACGGTTCCTGTGCGATTGACATATATATTAACGTTTTAATATTTTCCAACTTGCGTTTACTTTCTTTACATGAACAGTGCCTCGAGGTGATAGACGAAAGTGTGATATGATCTAATTGAACCCAGCCAGTCGCTGTGCAAGGAACATGAGAAGTTTGAAGGTAAAGATGGTCAGACATAGCAGGACCACGTAGTGTATGTAGCGCAGCCTGCGAACAATGAAAAAGGTGACTGTCAGACGTGTGGTGACGAGAGTGACAGGCAACGTCCCAAGATTAATATAGGTATACCTGTTGATGTGCTTCTTGGCGCTGGGCAGGTCTTCGTTCTTCTGTCGCAACAGATACTTCCTCGCGCCGCGCTGGAAGTTCAGTATGTGCTCCTGTCAACTAATAGACTAAATATATGCTCTCATATATTTAAGACTTATGTTGTACATGCGTACATGCAAGTTGAAACTCTAGCTAAATCTGGAAAACGTTATTGCTGTTTATTGCAACATCACAAAACCTTTAGATTAAAGAAATTGAGAAATAGAAACGTTGACTCACTCCACAACCCTAACGTCCAGGTGGAACAGGTGCCCGTCGCTAGCGAGGAGCTTGTCTCTGAGCTGGTACATGTTGTCGTAGCCGAAGGTAATATCGGGACACGAGAAGTCGCTGAGCACATCGGTCATCGCGCTTAGACGCTTCGCAACTGTTATGAAGCTGATTCTGGAAACATATACATATCATATGCGAGGATCTTTAAGTGCCATGTATTTCTTTTTAATCCCATTTTCGGACGTTGTGATGTGTCTGAACGGTGGCCAGTTTTCAATCAGAATACCATCCGTAATGAGTACACACAAAAGACGTTGAAAGCGATGGTAGGCAAAGTATGTCGACAATGGTTATAACGTTGACAGATGATGCAGTTCTATGTTGCTAGATTTAAAAATGAAATTTATCTAATTAAATGTCGATATAGTGACGACTAGTTGTGTAAGGTAATGACTATACTAACAGTTGTTGTCTGCCGCACACCCCGCTAAGGAGTGCCGCGGCATACAGCGGCATTGTCTGCAGCACCACCTGGAGCACTTTGGGCACGTATCTCAAACCGATTTTCAACTCTATAATGTGCCATAAAACTCACAAATAAACTTCAAGTCTAATTTTTAGTTAGTGCAGTCCCGGTATGGCAGAAAGCAAGGGATTCTTTTAATGTTTGAAGCGCTGAACCAACGCTGCAGTCACAGCAGCTTGGATGCTAGGTTTTAATAAACAAGTTTATATTCTGTGTTTAACCTATTATGTAGTTCGAGGAGGAAGGGGTACTAGCGCACGTTATCCACGGGGTGAGATACATTGCTGTGTAGCATCTCGACGTAAAACTGCCTCCACCGTACTGGACTCTCCAGCGAGCCACAGTAGTAAACACGTGCCTCAGTTTCAGCCTTGAGCGTACCGATCGAGTGATTAATAGAGTATTACACATAGTGACCGATGAATTTAAACTTTACTCAAAAAGAGGGTACAATAAGATAAACAAGTGCTGTCTAATTCATTGCCATCTCTTAACCATCTTGCACTTCATACGAGAAGGAGAAGAAGGAGCACTTCATACGAGAAGGAGAAGAAGGAGCACTTCATACGAGATCGTGCGGTAACCCAGCACGATCCGGGCCAAACTTAACAAACAAATTTCATAAGCGATCCTTGTGCAATAATAAAGAAAAGATTTATTGCACTCTTAACACGAAATCCTTGAAAAGAGCTCTTAACAGACCTCTTTGGACATCGATTGTCAAGATATCTGTTAAACATTACGTGAGTGATGAATGTCTTAGAGTTTGATGGAATTGTTAAAAAAAAAGCAGTAGGTAGTGGCGCGGGATGAGATAAAAGGACAGGGTTTTAGGGAGTCGGGGGATAGTCGGTGAAGGAGTCAGTGAGGGTGCTGGGTGAATACAGGACGTTCGTGAAAGCTGGGCATAGCCGGTCGTGTGGGTTGAGTAAGTTAGCATATATAACGCTGAAAGTAGCTAGGTAAATCTTTGTTGTCTATTATTTTCGTAGGATAACGATTTATATGTATTTATATCCCGGTCTGAGTATAGTAATAATCGTTGAATAATTAGATGTAATCTCTCTGTTCTTTCTCCCTAAGCATTACTGTTTGTTTATCGGTACCCAGTCTTAGTCTTCAAACACATCTTCTAGCGAAGCGTTTCCCTCCAAGTTGTTGGTATTGCAGAGCACGAATTGAGAGGGGGCTTTTACCCTACGAGTTTGGTAGCAGAGAGTAACATATTTTACCCGCATTGAGTTTTGTAATGTGTTTAATCAATGTGTAATATGTCAATTTAATTGAACTCGGAGCAAGCGAACCAGAAGCGTTACGCTCTTAAATTTTAACCAGATGACATACTAGACGACAACACATATTCGCGTATCATATCGCAAAGGGTTTCGAAGAGAGGAATCGATCTATCACAGGGTCCGTAACGAAAGAGTAGTTTTGTCCTCCTCACATAATTTATTCAGTACATTAGCTTATCGTAGGGCTTAAGTCAAAATCACAACGCGGCGGATCGGCGACAAAATTTCGCTACAGCGCCATCTTGCGACCCTCGATGGAGATCTCGACGGCGCGCCGCGACCCGCTCTTCATCCGCTTCTGGTCCATGAAGCGCTTCATCTGCTTCTCGTAGCGAGTCATCTTCTTCTTGCTCGTCTGTAACACACAAGAGAATACAGTTCGTGCGCTCGGAGCGAGTTCGCCGCGCGGCAAACGGAGAGGTCGGCACTCACCCGGGACATGTCGACGTCGCTGGTGGACTTGGGCCGGTACACGTAGTCCTTGTTGCTGGGCACGGGCACGCGCGCGCGCGCCACCCAGCCCGGCTCGCCCGGCCGCGCCACCCTGCAACACACGCGCCGTCAGCCTCGCTCGTCTCGAGCTCCGCGCACACTCGCGCACTCGCTCGGCACCTACCTGTCGGCGTGCGGCGGCTCGGGGCGCGCGCGCTTGCTGGGCCCGGGCGCGCCCGCCATGGCCTCGTCGCGCGCCTGGCGCTCCTCGCGGGTCATCGCTGCAACACGGAACGTCAGAACGGTCAGGTCGTAACGTGCGGCCGAGTGACGAGATAACGATACGATGTGGAATTACTCTAGTTAGACGATCTTCGATGTGAAAATTTGTAAATTTGTTAACGAACTGCAACTTATAAAGGTGTTTATTATGTAGCGTACGATTGTGACGGTGACTTGCGATTTGCAATCTGTTTCTGTAGCTCGAACGCACGTGACAATTTTTTGTTTTCAAAATAAAAAGAAGTTTACGCCGGTACCGGCCGGTGTAAAGTTACCTTTAAAATCGGTAGAGAGGTTGAATATGGGGCGCGCCCACTCGGAGATGAGCCGGCCGGCGCGCTCGCGGTTGGACTTCGTCTCCTTGGGGTGTTTGTACAGGTACATCACCGCCTTGCCGATGCCCGACTGCTTCAGGAGAGACTTGTCTATGGACGGGAACTGCGAAACGAACGATCGACGGTTAGCGACGACGTCGGAGCGATCGCATGACGCGTAAAGTTAGGTATACGTACGTCCATGAGCAGCTTGAGAATACTCTCCCGGATGAGCAGACAGGGCAGCGCGCGGTTGGGCATGGGTGCCAGCCAGTCGCACAGCACGTTGAGCACGTTGTGCTCCAGGAACGCCAGCTGCAAGTCTTTCTTGATCAGCTGCGACATGGCCGACTTCAACATGGACACCTGGAAGCGGCACGTTTGAATCGGTCGTGCGAGTGAAAGAAAAGAAAGAGTACGGTGAGCGAACGAGAGCGGGGTACCTTCTTGACGGCGGGCTGGTTGCGCTTGTTGAGGTCGCGGTCCTCCTCGGCCGCGAGGCGCATCTGCTGCAGCAGGTGCGCGATGAGGTCGTCGTTGTCGTTGATGATGTCGATGTCGCGGCGCCGGCGCTTGCCGCGGCGCTCGTCGCGCTTGCGCGCCAACATCAGCTCGAAGTCGGACATGCCGCCCATCATTTCCGAGCTTTTAGAGTCCGGTGCTAACTCGTCGTCGGAAGAGTCCACTTCCGCATCTTTTTTCGTAGTTTCGGGTTCGATTACCTTCTCGCCTTCTAGCGGAGTAGAGGGGCGTTCCCGTTCGCCGCCCTCGTCGTCAGATTCCAACCTAACGGTGCGTCTTTTCTTGGCTGCAAAATGAACGGTAGTTCATTTATTATTTTCGAAAACTATTTCAGTAAATATATACGCATACTACTTTATACGTTACTCACTTCGATGTGACGGTGAGCCGGAACCCGAATGTGAACTGGTTCGAGATCGTGATCGTGACCTGCACAAGACCAAGGTTGCAACTCAGTACGGATATGGGCACTCCTTAAACTTAAATATTTCGTCGTGAATGTCATAACGTTACCTGGACTGAGACTTTGCCGATCCCGATCGCGACCGCGACCTGGACTTAGAACGTGACCGTGAGCGAGACTGGGATCGAGACTTGTGTGAACGTGATCTAGACCGAATGCGTTTCCTTCCTAAAACATTGCAAAAGATTCATTTAAATTTTTATTGACAAAATAAAATATTAAAAACGATATGCCTGAATAAAGTAAAAAACATTTTACCTGTCTCAATTGACTTTGACCTAGATCTAGAGCGAGACTTAGATCGAGAGCGAGACTTAGATCGAGAGCGCGACCGAGACTTTGATTTAGTGTTACGTGAGTCCGCTGAACGCGAACGCGAGGCGCGTTTATCTGGAAATTGCAAGATAAAAATGAGTGTCAGTCCTCCACCTCCTAAAAGTAACAATGTGTGAATAATACTAACCAGAAGGGGATTTAGACTTGGAGCGTGAAGCGACTCTTTCGAAGGAAGCGTGTTCGTTTGTGTCATTAACTTCAACGTCCATCTCCATCTTCTCGGGGGACTTGCTTCGTGAGTGTGACCTTGATCCTCGCGGAGATATACTTTTAGACTTAGAGCGTGCGGAAGAACGACTACCAGAACGGGAACGAGCAGGAGATTTACTTCGGGATCGTGCTTTAGTTGGAGATCCACTACGAGATCTAGAACCACTTCCTGAACGTGATTTGGCAGGCGAGTTAGAGCGTGACTTTACGGGAGAATTTGAACGAGATTGGGATTTGCTGCCCGAGTGAGACCGCGAGCGAGAGTGTGATCGTGAGCGAGATTTACCACGTGATTGTGATCTGCTTCGCGATCGTGATTTGCTACGGGATTGGGATTTGCTACGGGACCGAGATTTACTGCGTGAATTAGACTTGCTGCGGGAACGCGACTTGCTATGGGATCGAGATTTACTGCGGGAATGAGACTTGCTATGGGAACGGGATTTGCTGCGAGAACGTGACTTGCTCCTAGATCGTGACCGTGAATTTGATTTGGAACGCGATCGGGAGCGCGAATCTGAGTCTGAATTGCGGCGTGACCGTTGTGAACCGTCGTGCGACATCTTTGATCCGGCCTGAAACAGTAGGATACAGAAATTGTAAGATGACATTTCAGTACAGAAGAATATTTCTCTAAATGAAGCCTTCAAATACAATACAAACTGGAATGCAGAATTTATTTATAAATAGTCCAGTTAAGAACTACCAAAAAAATTCTCTTAAGTAAGCTCCTAGAAAAGTAATACAATTAAATTAATTTAGAACAAAAATAAACCAGCTGGTCTTTTTGAAATCTATTGAGGATAATGATTGGAATCCTTTTCTAGAATTAACGGAACCAAATGTAGCAGCTGCCATTTTAATTCAGACGCTGTAACATTTAATTAAATTAAATTTGAGTACAGTTACGTTCACACGAAGGAAAAGACCAATTAAACCTTGGATTACGGTGGAGTTCATTAACCATTATCATATAGGGGACAAAATTTATAAGCTGCTTAAAAGAAAATCAGACGATGAGATCAGAAAAGTTTATTTTAAATTTCTAAATCTGTATAATGACTATGCTAAATCTTTGAAAACACATAGTTTCCAGTCAAATTTAATAGTCTATATAAAAACAACAAGGGTACTTGGGATACAATGAAGGAACTATGTAGTATCCAGAAACGTTCTCTCGAGGCGGTACACTTTCTTAAAAATCAAAGCTCTCCTAAAAAGTCTGCAAACGCCGTGAACGAGTAATTCACGTCTATCAGTGCTAATTTAGCAAATGCAATTGTGCTAAAATCAGATCAAGGTGAATCTCAGCCCTTAATTTTGTCTACCTCATCCAACATTACGTATTTGATGGTTCTAGCTCCTGCTGACTACATAGAAATTTATGAGATTATATGTGGTAAGTATTTAAACATATATACCAAAAAGCAATAGTTATTCCTATATACAAAGGTGGCGATGAAAAGTATGCTTCTAACTACCGTCCCATTAAATCACTATTAAGTTCTGTGAGTAAAATAATTGAGAAAGTAAGAAATCGCAGGCTCACTTATTATTTTTCAACTTTCACGTGATTCTCGTTATGAGGAACGGTGATATCGACAAGCACTGCGCGGTGCTCTAATCGATCTATCACCACAATATCAGGTTTATTGACAACAAAAGTCCTATCTTTGATAATAGATCGATCCCAATATAAGTAGCACGACCGTTCTAGACAACTGGGTCGGGCACATACCTGTAGTATGGCACTTCAAAATTGACAAGTTGGTATTTAAGGGCAAGTTGATGGTGTACGATCCTAGCTACTTGGTTGTGCCTGTGCAAATACTCACCGTTAGCAAGACAAGAACAACCAGAACTAATATGCTTAATAAATTCCCCAGTCGCTTTAAAGTCTATATTAGAACCGTGTAAAGCCCGATAAAATCGACCATGAAGTTCTTTACCCTTCCATACTGCCCTGTGATCAGTAGTACTAAGTACTACAGGTTTGCACCAATTCTCTTTAGCCAGAGCGAGCGGCATAAAACCAGTATCTACTGCAACTACATTACGATGCACTCCCACATTAGTCTGTAGAAAATATTCTCTGAGATTGTATATCTCGCGATTGTATAGTCTTGATATTTAATAGATCACGACTCCTAAACTTTCGTGGAATATACAACCTCATAACCGATGAACGTGGGTGGTGCATGCGGTATGTAGTCCGCAACGTACGGACTCTCCTGTCAAGGGCATCTTATTCGGTCTGCGTCCATCTAAGCACATTTTTTTTTTAGATAAGAAATCTATCTAAGTGACTCTATTCTGCCTGATGGAAAGCATGAATAGAATCCAAGAGCGGTGGTCGCCGTACTCACTGCGAATGAAAACAGTGCAGTATGGTGACACACGCTATGGCGGCCTAGTGAGATGCTTTTTCACGCCGCGCTTAAAAGACCCGGAATCGTAATGGCAGGGAAACACGTGCGCTGGTAATGAATTCCAGGCTTTAACCGATTTGCACAGAAAGGAAGAGCAGAACCGTTTAGTTTGTATGTCGTTCGGGAGCGTATGTCTACCATTCTGAAACGGTGACTTCCAAGGCCAGCAAGAGTTATCCTGAGGAACGGAGAGGATAGGATCAGTTGAAAGAGTATATAGTATAGTATCATCAAAGGAATACATCAGAATCGACATGATCCAATCATTATAGGCTCCTACCCCCGGAAAAAAAGACCTTTAAGTACTTTTTTATTAGTATATAGTTTATCGCAGTCTGCTGACATCCTGGATAGCGAAGTGTTGTTCTCCATTGACTCATAAACGACCTTAAGAAAGTGCACAAACTTGCATTAATTTTATACAACTCTAGCATTTTCAAAAGCCATGTATGTGGAACTGAGTCATAAGCCTTCTTATATTCTCACCGGGGTTTACGGCGGGGTGGGGTGTCGGAATCGGACCGACTAAAACCACACGGTGTGTGTCTCTACGCCTGAGATAGGAAGGATCCGGGAACCGCTGCTATTACAACATCCAAATCCCTCCTAGCGCCTACCCGCTGCTGCGGGCTCTCTATTTTAGGCGACGTATTGTAGCGGATGGAGGGGAAAACCCGTCCCGTCCACCCGCGGCCACACTCAAGGCGGCATGAAGCGCTGGTGTGCGCGCCTCCGCCGCCCGACTCGCCGGCGGCGAATTGGGGTCCGAGTGGATATCGTCCTCCCGGGCCTTCTCCGCCGCCTCCTTCCGCGAAATTACGTCTACACAGACAGTTACGACCGCGGTAAAACAACTGTCGCTACCGGCCATGGAGCGTATGACGGCCGGTAGCGAGAGATCTCCTCCAATAACTGCAGTGAGGACCCCACGCTGCGCCGCCCAGGCGGAACAAACCGCTAGCGTGTGCTGAGCCGAGTCCTCACTGCAGTCGCAGTGGTGACAGGCGGGACTCAATTCCCTCCTGGTGACCGAGTGCAGATACTACCCGAAGCAACCGTGCCCGGAAAGGACCTGCGTCAGTCGGAAGGAAAGGGTCCCGTGCTGCCGCCCTGCCCACTCGGCGATGACCGGCTGGAGAACCTCCACGAGGGCAAAGCCAGCACGAGGAGTCTCCAACCGAAACGAACAACGAGCCATCTTGGCTCGACGAGCGGCCTCACGCCACTCGCGTATCTCTTCGGGCGAGGGCCGTATGCCGCTACCCGCCCGAAAGTCAACCGTCCGCCGATAAACTTCGGCGAACACTTCCGCCTCCAAATCCCACGGCGGAGTTCCGGCCAAGGCGCACGCCGCCTCCGTCGATATGGTGCGGTAACCGCGTATGGCTCTAAGCGCCAATATCCTCTGAGAGCGCCAGAGGCGAGCCCTATTCTGAGCGGTCAGAGCCGCCGCCCACACCGGTGCACCATACAGCGCCATTGACCGGACAACCCCGTGTCTCGTCGCGACGCTGGCTCCACCCAAATTTGGCAAAAGTCGCCCGAGGGCAGAGACAGCGCCGACCAGCTTTGGAGAAAGCAAATATACTAACAACTAGCTCAACCTGAGAAGTTTAGTTTCTAGTTTCACCATGTCTGTCTCCCCACCTCCTCCCCCCATCCTAGTCCTTAGCAAAGGTTACACTACAAAGCTGTAATTTATCAATAACCTAATCTTTCATGCCCACAATGCAATAAAAAGGAAGGTTTAATTTCAACAGTTGCAAAGAAAATTAAAAGTCACACATAACAGCAAAATACTAAGTAATGAGGTTGTTATCACACTGAAATGGGCAAGCCTTTCGAAGATTAATAAACAGTCTATATGCTCTGCTCAACATTGATGGTGCCAATAACAATACACCACAGATAAAAATGTTTCCATAGAATAAAAAATGGCACAAATTCTTTTTTAAATGAAGGTGCACAAGAGTGAAGGTACTAGGTTGAAGTGTGGAATGGCTTGCATCTAATAGCATTTGTATGCAGATATTGCCTGCTAACTGACTGCCGGACTCCGCGCTGCATATATTTACAAAATACAAGTGTGTGGATATGATAGTAAGTACCAACCTATTCTATTTACTGATACAGTACATGCATGTGTTATATATCACCTTCTAGGTATAGAAAGGGCACATCATATAGTGTTTACATATTTTAGGTTTCCAAGTGCTTGGTGTCAGGAGCCTTTATATCCTAAAAATTTTACTTAAAACACACGGAAATTATCAATTCTAATGACTTTGACATGATCTACAAATGAGGCTACAAACCCTCTCTCTTTAAGTGTAATATCAATTTTGCAAAACAATCTTGTGCCTCTATGAAACCTTTTGCATATAATTGGTTTAGCAAAATGTGTAGCCTAACCAGTGCAACATCTTGTGAAGATTAATTAATGAACTGCTTACCTGGACTTATAATCAGACAGACAGCTTTTTAACACTAATTGATTTAAGCTGATCACATTTAAGAATTAAACTGCTCAAATCAATCACAACACTTTCATTTTAATAACATTTATGATGTGACGGCATCTCATTATCATATTTATTATTTATTTTTATTATTATTATATGACATAGACAGGCAGGCAGTTGCAACAACTGATAAAGCCTCCATCTTGAAAGGTTCCAATCAATTTTCTTTTTTGCATTCCACCAAGAACTTGCCGAGTCTATTTTTGAATTAGTTCACATTTTGAGCAGATATAACATCATCTGGAAGCTTGTTTCAAGCTCTGACCACATGATTGCCCAAAAAGTGTTTGTGAGAATTGATGCTTGAGAAGCTGGTACTAAGTTTAACACTGTGGCCTCTCAGACGAGTATTGTCATGTCGTATGAAAAACTTAACAAACTCTTGAAGGTCATAATGTCCACTTAAGATCTTATATGTTTTAATTAAGTCTCCTCGTTCTCTGCGATCTTTTACAGTTGTAAGTTTCAGGTTCTCTAAGCGTATTTCATATGAACATTATTTCAGTAGTCCTAATAACTGCGTGAAACTGCATTGTACCCTCTCAATCTGGAATCCATATTCCAATATTGGTCTGACAAATGTTTTGTAAATTCGAAGCATTATTTCTGGTGTTAGAACTCCAAAGATTTTTCTAATGAGGTAAATCAAGCTTTTAGCTTTCTTAACAATCAACAGTATGTGTTCTTCCCATTTCAAGTCTTCTGCAATTCTTACTCCCAGATCTGCTTGCATCTTGACTTCCTTATGTTCATTGTTGTCCAATCTATAGCCCAAACGAGGATTCCGACGTCCCATATGCAATGCTGTGTATTTTGAAGTATTAAGGTTTAAGAGCCATTCCTTAGACCAGTTTGCTATTCTATTTAGGTCTTCTTGCAGTTTGTCATAGTCCAAAAGTGGATTGGCAAATATTTTCATGTCATCCGCAAAAATACTGACACTACACAATAGGCAACGTGGAAGATCAAAGGTGTATACTATGTAAAGCACAGAGCACAGTGCCCAGAACTGAATGCTGCGGCTCACCGTTGTGAACTTGGTGGGGATTTGAAAAGGTTTCGCCTACACGCACTGTCTACATTCATTGTTGTAAGAATGCCGCCATCCACATGAGTAGCTTACCGCGTATTCCTACATGTTCTAGTTTTTGCAAAAGTCTTTGTGTAGTTACCTTGTCAAAGGCCTTCTCAACATGAGGACAAAAGCCATGCTGTTTTTCCGGAATAATTTTGTGTTTAGCAATGAAGTTCTAGATATGTTTCACAATGATGTTTGCCATAGCTTTACCACACTGGTGAAATTGATAGGTCTATAGTTTGATTTATGAAAAGATTTATCACTTATTTTGAATCATTGTTTGAATATTTTAATTAAATTATTTTAAAATAAACAGTATATGTAAGTTAAAAGTTAGAATGCGATTTAAAAGTAATAACATTCAAATGACAACAATGAATCTGAATAAAAAAGACTTTGTACAGGGCAGGCCGAGTCTAGTAAAATGAGATTTTGGTATGAATACAAATAAAAATGAAGAGCTTATATTACTTTTGGCAAACTAGACATATTTAATTACATTTTAGTTTGAACTGAAAGTGTTAAAGTACTTACAGAGGTGCTGCGCGAGCGGGAACGTCTACCACCTGGAACAATATAAGTGTTACTCGATCCTTCATTCATCATTACATAATAACTACCTATCTATGGCATGGGAGACGTAGATAATACTTCAGATTTACACAGTGATATTATTATATTCTCTTATATCCTTTTTTCACACATACAACTTTTTTTACTTGATTTATATTTCATTTAGCTATCTAAATATGAAAATACATGTGATGATACATGTTCATGGTCTACAAATTGATTATTTAGAATATATGGCGACAGTCACACTTTAGGGTCCTAATAAATTTTCTAGCAATAAGAACTGAATCTTTTCATAATTGGATCTTCATTGATGAAATATAAGGTTAGTTATACGTCTGGCCAATAGGGTGTACCACAAGCTCCCAAACTGAGAGTACACATTAGTTAGGCATAATAGCTAGGATGCAAAAATTAATACATTAAATAGTTACTAAAGTGAAACCGAGAACTACTCTAAATCAATCGACAGCGTGTTGGCTAGCATCAGTGCAAAGGCCCTTAAAGGATGACATGAAATCAAGCATAACCAAATAATTAAAGGTATGCAAGTGTATAAAGCAAAATTAGTGTACAAATATTACTCAGCATTGATTTATAATTCGATAACAACCATTGTAAGTGTAAATATGTATGAATAACAAATCTATTATTGGTATTATTATAGAACACAGTTTTCAGACTGAAAACGAGACTTAATCACTTATGTACGCGAGTATGTTGACATAACAATGTCTTTACGATATTTGTTTATTCCAAAAGGAAATGTCTTAAACTAACCACATCTAAATGTCTCCTAATTCTAAAAAACACACTTTAAAAAACGAATATTGATAGTTATTAGTGTTTAAAAAACACCAAATGTTTTAACGTTTAGGTTAGTCATAGAAATCTTTACTTACCCGTGTCGATATTCATTTTTATAGTTAATATGTCGCTGAGAACACAAAAAAGTGTTCTAGTTTATAAATTAGAATACATTAAAACATGTAAAAGTCTTAACACTTAGATAACACTAAAAAAATCACCATAAGAGTCACTCTCACGACCGATACGTACTCTTTAGATTAACGTACAACTTTTTACTTCTTGACAGGTTGAATTTACTCATGCAGGCACGGACTACACCATACAGATAACTAAATACTATAGCGTTCATTTGGCAACACTGTTTTCGACGACGCGCTTTTTATATACAGAGTTTGGGTACACAAAAATGTTAAGTGGACACTTTGATTAACAAAGTGGGTACTTTAAGCTCTTGGAGACCAATACTCTGAATATTGGTACCACCTAAACAGTAAAGTCATACTAAGTTTATTCTGTGTTTAATTTGACCATTCAAGTGGCAGATGCATCAAATAAAAAATATATTGTAGAGTATCATAATCATAATAACTCAAAACACCGGCATGTAATGTGCATATTTGGAAATGTTAGTAATGTGATTATAATCATTTTATATGTTTATTTAATTCACTCCTTTGTATTTGTAGCATAAGAATGAATTGTTAATTTTATATAGTACAAGGAATCAACCCGCTAGGGGTTTGAAGGGTATTCAATTGCAAAGGCTGGCAACATTCCGTCGTATGTCTACAGCGCCGCGTCTGAGTTGTCTTCTTTCGTGACATGGAGTATATCTAAGTTTTAGAACTGGATTACCGTGATTTAATTTAAGGAGACAGACCATAAACGTAGTGTACCTTGACTTGTTTACATAATTCCTAATATTGACGACATTTTCTCTTTAGATGTTGTTTTATACCTGAAAGATAGTATTTGAAATGTAACATATTCTATGATCACTGTTTAAAATGCGTACAGTTATTTAAATAAAAACTGCAATTACAGATTAAATAAACTGCAGTTTTTATTTAACCTGTTTTATAGGAATATGTGTATTATAAGAATGCTACAGTTTCTGCTTATTGTGCAAAAAGTAAAATATAGGTAATGGATATAGACGTTCTTGTCTGCTTTTATTATTTTTCTACCTTTACAGGTGAAAAAATGTATTTATTTATAACTTTAACTTAAAAAAAATCTAACATTTATTTGTATTTTCAAAGCACAGCTAATTACTTTTCGGCTACACCTAACAGGTAATAATGTCAACACATGTTCCGTTTTCTTAGCGAAAATCAAATATTTCTTGTGTACTTGATGTACCTAAGCTGTCTTAAAAACGTTTTGCACACTCATTTGGAAATTAGTTGCCACTTTTCAAAGCGCGGTTGACTGGAGAAACTAGTTGATAGATAACAATTGATGCAAGATAGGTAATAATGTTTTATAAGATAACAAGCGTTAGTTACAAGGACAAGTTAAGAGCAGGCTTTCTGAAGTCTCCGTATCGAAGTCCAGCCATTAGTAAACCAGACCCTTAATTGGAAAACTGAAGCAAAAAAAATTGTTATACGGAGACGTCCTACATCTTAAACAATACGAATGGCCATAGATCAATTTTATTATAGGGCATCACTATTTTATTCTACAACCATTAGTCTCATGTCAATTTGATTGCGATATTTGTCAAAACATGACATTAATAGTCAGCTGTTTGATTTCGAAAAATACGTACTAAACTAATAAACAAAATCATATAGTACAATTATGTAACAAAACCAAAATGGATGAAGATAATATGTTACCTTTAAAAAGAGTGGAATTGTCGTTGACGAAGTTCAACGAAGTGGCTATACCGCATCACTTAGATCTACTACGACAACACAAAGCTAACATTCTCAAGGTGAGTTCGCTTGGTGCTCTATTTATAATTTCCTTTGTTTGGACGAGACATTTGGTCTGACATGCGCTTGTCTAATGAAACTGACGTAGTTGTTCTCTAAGATAATATTAAGGTACACACAAGCAACTTCTCAAACTATAAATGAAAATTATTAGGCGTAGGTGCAACACTGTAACAAACTTGTTATTAATGTTTATCAGCACTTACAGAAATGTGTGTGTAGCTTATAAACACAAAGATATGAATGCGATTGGAGAGATATGACTAAATGTTGTCAATAAATTTTGATAACATTCACTACTCAGTAGAATTGCACATCAAAAATGTAACTATTTGAAATTTCTTAAAAAAAATAGCTAAGCGTTTATGTAATATTTATATAGGCTTGTTTGTCTAGGTGTTAGTGATCTTGTTTGTAATTTATTTATATTTAGAAATAATAAATAAATATCTACAGACCGGCTACCATAGTACAGACAGAGGGGTGTGAAACGTCAAGTTACTATTATACAAGCACACACGTGTAGGTCATGTAGCCTGTATATTTTCACATCAATACTAGGGTAAAAAAACTTCGTCAGCGGTCATACGCTACTCTGTGTCACAAAAATAAAATTTGAAGGCAGGGCATGCGCATAATCAAATTTGAGCTTTCAAGATTCTTTTATGCATGATTCGTTTTATCCCAACTATTCTGCAGCCAGTTATCTATAAGATTTCTGTAACTGCAGTTGTTATGTTCAAATGTCAAGGGTAGTTAAGAAATTCACTTGTTATGATTGACGTAATATGTAATAATTTACTAGTCTATTTGATTTTACTATTTGTTACTTTTAAATGAAATTTGTATAGAAGGCTCGTGAACCTTGTTATACAAATTGCCTGCAACGATGTGCAATTTATAGGTATTATATTACAATTATAATTATTTTAATGTAGGTACCTATTCTGACCTTAGTATTTCTTGTGTACAATTTAACCTTTAATTTTAGGTGGTAGAGTAAAAGTAAGTCTTCATATGATAATGGATTAAGAATACAGAGGGTCACCACTTCTGTTCATACTTTGGGTATCGTAACAGGTGACTAAGGGAACAAACAATATCACTGCAAAAAGAAGGATAATCTGAATCAAATACATGAAATCAACTCGGTTGGTCAGCTTGGTATAGTAGGCCAAAACCTCCTTGCTAAAGAGAGGTCTATGTGTAGCAGTAGATTGTTAAAGGACGTTGATGACGATGATGGGTAAAGTGTTAGAGTTAATAATCATTATGTTGTAACTACTGACTGTTGTCCGTTTTTGTGCAAAATATTTAAGAAGATACTAAATTAAGAAGAGAATATTATTTAAAAACCTGAAAAAATGTGTGTATTTATGTAAAAGCAATGGTTAGAGTCTAACATTCTTAATTAATCTTTTGGCAACCTAAATCTTAATGTTTAGAAATGGTAGTGTCAGATTGACAGACTATCGTGTACGTGAATCACGGTCGCCTAGTTAGAATACTTGTTCAACAACTTTAACTATTATTAGATAAGCGTGACACAGTTTAATTTGATTTTCCATAAACTGCAGTATGAGTTTTTATGGGAATCAGAAGTGTGGATATATTTACAGAAAACGCAATAAAAAGTTTAAATACAAGCTCTTATAAATAGGAACGGTAGTAATAAGCTGACTATGAGGTACATTAAAATATTATTATCAAAACACTACTAAGAATTTTAACTAAAAAGTAATCTGAATAAAAAAAAATATATTTGTTTTATTTATATTTGTTTATAAAAGATCGACTGCACGATTGGCCTAGTGGTTTAAGCGGTCGCCATGCCGCTCTCCATTTCGCTGAGTGTTGTGGGTTCAAATCCTACATGGGCCGACACTTTGTGTGATCCATAAATTGTTGTTCTGAGTCTGGATGTTCTTTGTGTCCGTTTCTTGTATGTTTGTAAAGTCCCCCGCGACACAGGATTTAGTCCTAGTGCGGGCGATGTCTTTTAAAAAAAAAAAAGAAAAAAAAAAAGATTATATTATAGATATAAGAGAAACTTTTCACAGATGAAATCATAAATACTGGCTATTATTACGCAACAGTTAGACTCTATCCCAGTTAAAAGTCGAACGCCGGTTCAATCGTTTATACAGGCTGACTGGTGAGATACCTTCAATATTTGAGGACGTGATAGTATGCGAACATATATCATGAAATAAAATAACATAAAAACGAAATATTAAATAACTTCTTAGTAAACTTCGTACACAGTACACCGAGAGTCCAGTATTTAACTGCGGAATACTTGGACACCGCGCGGCCGCACGTGTCTATCAACACAGAATACATAGGTACCTACACTGTACAGCTGTTGCCTATGTAGCGGGATGGAGAGCGGGGGTGGGTGTCGCCGCGCCGCTCGCGATATCCAAATTTCACTTATTTTTAGAGACATTTCGATAAAAAATAAGCACCTATTTTTTTTTATATCAAGTTAACGAGAATCGAGTACCGAGTACTCTCCATAAGTATTGAAGGTATCTCACCAGTCAGCCTGTATAATTTAGAATTAGCAGTGAAAAAATAAAAGCTCGCTTCCAGTACGAGGAGTGCGGGTGGTCGGCGCGCGCGCGCGGCGAGCAGCGCCAGGCGCGGCGCGTGGCGGCGCAGCTGCGCGCGCTGCTGCTGGAGCTGGACGCGCTGCGCCGCCGGGTGCGCGACGCCGACCGCGCGCGCTTCGACGCGCTCACGCAGCGCTCGCGCGACTCCACGCTCCGCGCCATCGTCGACTACCTCGGTCAGTCTCGTCGCTACCCGCCACCGCCTGCCTGAACTCTAATAACGAATCCCTATTCCCGGTGAGAACCGACCGCGACCCGTCGCTATCCTTTGGTCCGTGATCCTTCAGTAATTTATTTTGTGATGCATAGTGTCGTGTACTATTATAACGGTTTATTAATCTAAAGTATAGGGTTTCTGTCGAGTATCCCTTCTCTTCTTCTGTTTTTTAAAATTCACACATAATAACAAAAAATGCCTAAAGAAGTGGCGTAATCGCTAATAACACAATAAACCTACTTCTTGGAATGTGAATGTATTGCCTTTGTAGGTCGGGCACGATTCCAAAATGGGAAACTACGATGCGATAACCAGTATATGTTAGCCACAATTCTCGTGACGCACTTTACAATTATAATGTCTATCTATCTACTATTCCTGTATATTATATTTACAAATCCATTCTATTTTAAAACTCTTTCTACTACAACTTTTTCTTTCTTCATACTGCAAGTTTTTTTCATAATTCGAAAATGAATCATTCTACACGCTAGATATCTTTTAATAATTAATCGTTCATCATACGAGTTGACTGTCATCGTAGGTGTAATAGAGAGCAGCTGTAGGGCGCTGGTGCAGTCCTCGGCTGGCAGCGCGCGCCGCACGGGTGAGCCGGGCTGGTTGCATGCTTGACGCGTGTGATCACTGTTGTCTGTTTCGCCTGTTCCATGTATCTCTACCAAAATATCGACACTAGCAGGAATACTTGGATTTTTTTTTCCAATTATCGCTACCGGTAGTACCGCTACCGGTGATCTTCTGCTCCATATAACGCTATTGGTCCAAGAGCCCGTGAGTGCCAGACCTTCGTCATGTTATAAAAGCTGAAAGTTCTTCTATGTGTGTCCCTAGTACAGGTAAGAATGATCCCCAAACATGAAGCTGAGGCAGCGGTGGCTTTGGCAGATAACAGGCAATAAAGGTATGTAAAATTCCATCTCAAATTCGTCATAATATAAAACTTGATTTTTTTATATTTGATTCATAATAATATCAAAACTCGCGTTGCTCATTGCCAGACAGTTAGTATGGTTCCAACCCTCTGCCGGACACCCCTAAACTATTATAATTTATAATTATACTTACGTTATATTATAAAACCTAAATTTAATATATAATTTTTTGGGAGCCTATTAAACTATGTTTATATAGTAGCCGGACAGTTTCGAAGGTTCTATCATCTTGCCAGACGCATTCAAAGTGAGCAGTAATCGGGAGAGCAAGGAGCGAATACAGTAACTAAACGTTATATTATAAAACCTAAGTTTCATATATAATTTTTTGGAAGCCTATTAAACTATGTTTACATAGTAGCCGGACAGTTTCGAAGGTTCTATCATCTTGCCAGACGCATTCAAAGTGAGCAGTAATCGGGAGAGCAAGGAGCGAATACAGTAACTAAACGTTATATTATAAAACCTAAGTTTCATATATAATTTTTTGGGAGCCTATTAAACTATGTTTACATAGTAGCCGGACAGTTTCGAAGGTTCTATCATCTTGCCAGACGCATTCAAAGTGAGCAGTAATCGGGAGAGCAAGGAGCGAATACAGTAACTAAACGTTATATTATAAAACATAAATTTTATATATAATTTTTTGGGAGCCTATTAAACTATATTTACATAGTAGTCGGACAGTTTCGAAGGTTCTCTCATCTTGCCAGACGCATTCAAAGTGAGCAATAATCGGGAGAGCAAGGAGCGAATACAGTAACTAAACGTTATATTATAAAACCTAAGTTTCATATATAATTTTTTGGGAGCCTATTAAACTATGTTTACATAGTAGCCGGACAGTTTCGAAGGTTCTATCATCTTGCCAGACGCATTCAAAGTGAGCAGTAATCGGGAGAGCAAGGAGCGAATACAGTAACTAAACGTTATATTATAAAACCTAAATTTTATATATAATTTTTTGGGAGCCTATAAAACGTTGTTTATATAGTAGCCGGACAGTTTCGAAGGTTCTATCATCTTGCCAGACGCATTCAAAGGCGGTCCGAATTGTACTCGCAGCACTTACGACGTTTAAACTGCTAACGTGTGGACCGATTTAGTGAGCGCGCGATAACGATGAAAATGATGAAAATATTTAGATTCAATTAAAATAAATTAATTTCTCTGTAAATTTCTTATCTTAAAAAAATGTGTCCTTTGGTATAATAAACACTAATATTTGATTTACTTTGTTTCATTGGCTTTATAATTTTAATAGCATTGACAATAATAAACTTCTTAAAAATGAAAAATAATATCATTTAAATTATTAGATTTTCGATATGATTGACATTGTATGAGAAACATTTTACTCAGTATTATTTTAAATATTTGTTATTGAAATTGTAAAAATTAATTAATGAAATTTCTGGATTAAGAAAAAAATAAACTGCAAAATTTGAAATTAATAACAATGGGTGCGCAGTGAAATCCCGCAATAGACTAAGCGCTCTGTTTCATTCGCACTAGTTACTGTATACGCTCCTTGCTCTCCTGATTACTGCTCACTTTGAATGCGCCTGGCAAGATGATAGAACCTTCGAAACTGTCCGGCTACTATGTAAACATAGTTTAATAGGCTCCCAAAAAATTATATATAAAACTTAGGTTTTATAATATAACGTTTAGTTCCTGTATTCGCTCCTTGCTCTCCCGATTATTGCTCACTTTGAATGCGTCTGGCAAGATGAGAGAACCTTCGAAACTGTCCGGCTACTATATAAACATAGTTTAATAGGCTCCCAAAAAATTATATATAAAATTTAGGTTTTATAATATAACGCTTAGTTACTGTATTCGCTCCTTGCTCTCCCGATTACTGCTCACTTTGAATGCGTCTGGCAAGATGATAGAACCTTCGAAACTGTCCGGCTACTATGTAAACATAGTTTAATAGGCTCCCAAAAAATTATATATGAAACTTAGGTTTTATAATATAACGTTTAGTTACTGTATTCGCTCCTTGCTCTCCCGATTATTGCTTACTTTGAATGCGTCTGGCAAGATGATAGAACCTTCGAAACTGTCCGGCTACTATATAAACATAGTTTAATAGGCTCCCAAAAAATTATATATTAAATTTAGGTTTTATAATATAACGTAAGTATAATTATAAATTATAATAGTTTAGGGGTGTCCGGCAGAGGGTTGGAACCATACTAACTGTCTGGCAATGAGCAACGCGAGTTTTGATATTATTATGAATCAAATATAAAAAAATCAAGTTTTATATTATGACGAATTTGACATGGAATTTTACATACCTTTGTTGCCTGTTATCTGCCAAAGCCACCGCTGCCTCAGCTTCATGTTTGGGGATCATTCTTACCTGTACTAGGGACACACAGAAGAACTTTCAGCTTTTATAAAATGACGAAGGTCTGGCACTCACGGGCTCTTGCTCTATATTACTCGAATTGGTAGTGATAATTGAATAGTTTTCTGTTTATCCCTACAACCGGATACAAGTTTCATGATTACAATTAGATGTGCCTGAATTATTCTGATATCACTATCGCAAGTTTATGTTTTTGGATGGCTCTTCGCAGTTTGTCACAAACAATTTTGCAACAACTAATAGGAAATTGAGTTTATATGGATTAATAAAAAAAAAACGAATTAAGTCTATTATTTACGACTTGAAACCACCTAAACCACAATACCAGGTATATGTGCTACGGGATTTTGTTATCAAAAACGCATAACAGCAACGTATTATGGCAGAAATTACAGTAAGTATTTTCTTAGATATGGTTAGGGAATGTTAATTTAGACTGTATTATGTATGTCATTCAAATTTAGGTATACAGTGGACGTTCGGTAATCCGGCCCCTGTCCAATCCGGATCCCCCTGTCATCTGACATCAATCAAACAATTTTCGCTAATGTAGATCGTGCATGATTGAACAGGTTACAACTTGTGCTCGATGCGTAGGTATTGTTTTAATTCCGATTGCTTAGTTTGAATTTGACTACGTGTGATAGCGGTGCAGGTTAACGTGCGTTCATTTTTTGCTGTTTATTCGTTGTGTGTTACGTATACGTACCTAGTAATGTCGTCACAAGCCCAGAAGTCGACAACATATACAATCTTATCATTTGTCTGTAATTTGTCGGATTACAAGGTACTCTTTTGTAAAAAAAATCCAGGCTATAGGGGGTCCTAGGCAGTACTCTATAATCCGACAAATTCGATAGTCCGACACTGCTCTGCAAAACGTTTGTCGAATTACCGGGGGTCCACTGTAGTTGTATTTTCATAATGTCTGTGCGTCCATCCGTCTGCCCACACTATATCTAACAAGCTGTTAGTGCTAGCAATCTGTAAATTTGTGCGAACATACATACTAACCACGCCGAGAATTTTTTGAGGCGATGTTTTGATTAAAATAATCATTTATAAGATATTATGAACATAAAAGTAGGTAGGGATGAGTAGCTTTTTTTCTAATTATCCGTATCAATTCAGTTAGTAACTATGGAATAGAGGGTTCTATGGATCCCTACCGGTAATGATAACTGGAAAATAGTTCCAATTATCCCTAATAGCTTGTACATTTTGGTAGAGATACGTGGAACAGGCGGTCTGTTTGAGTGTGCATGTACTCGTACCAGCTGCACCAATAGTTAGCGTCCCATTCGGGTGCACTTGTCTCTAAAACTGTCCATTTTGCTTTTTGCTATTATACTCCACTTGCTACTCTTTCTCAGACTTACAACTCTGTCAGACGGTTAATATGGACAAAAAATATACTTTCTATATTAAGAACTTGCCAAAGTGACTCTACTCCGCCTGATGGAAAGCATGAATAGAATCCAAGAGTTGTGACCACCATACTCATTGTAAATGCAAACAATACAGTGTGGTGACCCAGACTATTGCGGCTTAGTCACACCCCACTTAGGCACGCCAAAGGCATGACAGTCATCGCGGCAGTGTAAGGCTCACACAGTTATCACGATAACTGTTACCCTTGCATCAATGGGCCTCCGGTCTCGCACTCGCTAACGAAACACGACAGCACGGATGCTGTCGCTTTAGGTTGATTTTCTGTGTTGTAAATGATACGTTTATTCTGAAAAAATTTAAAGGAGTAAGTGAGTGAGTGTTGTAAATATTTTTCAGAAGAAGTAGTACAGTAAGGTTTACGCTTTAAAATGATCACTGTGTTACCAATGTGTGTGTTGGTGAAAACTGTACCATTTGCATGTGTTGAACGCTGTCGCCTTCGCCCGTTTCTAACGGTACAAGAGAAATATGTCTATCCTGAACACTAACAGCGTTATTGAACAGTCGTTAAACATATGTCATCTACATAACATAAAACCATATGAAGGAAAATATAGTATTTTATTTTTCCGTCACCGAGTGCATAACTAAATAAACGTGTTTAAGCACGTCGTGACAATAAGATTATGTGCTATTTGATGAAACATGATGAATAATGAGTAAAAACTTCAGATACAAGACACAAAATACTGAAGTTATGTAACATATAAATTCATTTGTGATTCTGTAACATCTATGTCGAGTTCGTCACTGTTACTGTGGAACGGGCTTCACTGGCAGTGGCAGTTTTATGTTTGTAAAGCATGCCTCGAAGCCACTTCATGTTATTTAACGACAGGAACGTCCCCGCTGGCGATAAACCGGCGCGTAGAGCCCGACTCGGCTTTGGCGGCGAGCGACGCGTCTACGGACTCGGTGGGGGTCGTCGCGCACGCCCAGGACGAATCGGTACCTCTCGAAGACGCGGACCTGATACAGTTGCAAGTGGACGATCAGGTGAGAGACGTTCGGCGGTACGGAACGATCGATCGATAACGTTTCACGCTTATACGCGCGTACTTCGCCAGGAGCTAGCGCTGAGCGAGCGCGAGGAGTTGCTGCGCGGCTGGAGCGAGCTGCAGAGCGAGCTGCGCGCGCTGCACGAGGTCTGGCAGCACTCGCAGGCCGCGGCGCTGGCGCAGCGCGACCACGTGGAGCAGGCGGCCGCGCGCGTCGACCTCGCCGCCGACAACGTGAGCGCCGCGCGCCAGCACCTCGCCTCCGCCGAGAGGTAGGTAGAAGGCCGCGCGCTGAGGGCGGGCGCGACGGACCGAGTGACTGAGGAAGCGCTTGTGCAGGCTGCGCGCGGGCGCGTACGTGGGCGGCGCGTGCGTGGGCGCGCTGCTGGGCGGGCCGCTGGGGCTGTGCGTGGGCGCCAAGGCGGGCGCGCTGGCGGCGGCGGCGGGCTCGCTGCTGGGCTACGCGGGCGTGCGCCTGCTGCGCCGGGAGCCGCCCGCCGACGCGGAGCGCGAGGCCAAGGACCAATAACGTCAGCCGTGCGTGTGCTTGTAAGCGCGCGCGCCCCTCCGTCGGGTTTCGGTGTAAGGTAACGGGAAGCTTCGAACCGCGATCGTGCGACTGGACGGCGCGTGTTGGGTTCGATTAGTTAAGAAATTTAAATTCAGTCAGTCTTATGAAAATTGCATATATGAAAGAGGTTTATTCTTTTAAAAGCTACTTGTCGCACATTTATGTGCTCGCGATATTGCAGTAGGCTGTCGAACTTGCTTTTCCCGTTATTTTATGTTGACGCTTTATATATTAGGTAATAATTATTGATATCGTTTCATGGGGCAAAGCTTAAGCGTTTATGAGGTCGTAGGTGTATCAGTCCACGAGAGATGCAGTAAAGTAAACTCATACACGAAATATACACAAATAACAGTTTAATCGAGGGACTTTAAATACAGTGTTAAATCCTAAGTTACGCTGAAGACCACAGGTTTAGAGGGTATAACAAATAAGAACAAAAACACAAGTTATTACACAGGTTAATACGTTAAAAATGAGTCGGTAGACTCAAAGCGAACCAGCGCAGCGCGTGCGTCGCTCGCTCGCAGACGCGGCGTTGTGGGCGGCGCGAGGGCCGCGCGCGGCTCCAGTACACGTGATAAGTACCGATGGGTGCACTTCACCTAGACAGCTGTTCCGCTGCAAGTACGATTTACAATAGGCAAGATCTTATAGTTATAAGTACTACCTACCAAATTGCTTAAGTTTTGCCCGATAATCGCTAAAATATCTCGATAAAATATTTTTTTAAATAATTTGCCGACTATGCGGCGGTCTTGGTCGTTAACACTGTCTCATACTCAAGATGATTTTGGGGTCGGTTACCAGTTCAACCACATTTACTTGAATATCAGTTTTTAACCCTGAGGGCGAACTGACTTCGAAGGTTGAACTTGTCGTCAGTATATTTGAGGACGCTGGCTTCCCAACGACGATGGCCATAGCTGTTCATGACGACCGGAACTGTCAGCTTAACGTGCTTTCTGAGGCACGATCGTGAGACACCGCCGACTTCCAAACTTCTGGCTGCTATTAAAAATATCTTATAAGAAAAACCTAACGACACTTTTTGGCCCGTCCAGGGAGTCGAACCGAAGCGAGATCTCTCGATTGACAGTCACATATGTCACCGCTGCACCAACAAACCTCTTTTAAAATCTCGTTGGACGATTGGCCGAATAAATAGTAGATATCGGTACGTGAGGTATGATGTGTACGAACGCCTCGCGATAGACACGTGCCGTTATTATGTGACTAACAATTATAGAACTTTATTTTTGTAAATAATTCATTGACATTATATTTATAAATAAAAATGGAAGGGATTCAAGGTAAATTGAAAAATATTTAAAAATCGAACACTGCTTGGATCGACTTGAAATAATCACATTAGTAATTGTAATCTCGCCAACTATATGTGTGTATTAAAAAATATTGGACACTTTAAAAAAGTGTGACAGAAAGTGTGGGTAATTTTATATATATAAGTACTCGTAAATAGTGATATTGTGTTTGTTTGCAATAAAGAATATCCATAAATATTATTTGAGTTGTTTCTCAGTGACCGAGGTGATGACGCTAACAGACTCTACTCATATTTGTGTACATATACATATGTTTGTTACTTTTTTGTTCAAGTTTTTGTCAACAACTATTTTTATGATAATTTCGACATGTTGTTATCTATTGTGACCCCTGGCGTCAACAACAATGTATATAGTGTGGACCATTACGTCATAAAGTCAACTATTTAATTAGTCCAGTCTTCTCGTGAGCTTATTAGCTATATTAGGAAGGATACGATATTTCATTACACAGTTAACTTTTATTTTAGAAATATCACGACCTGTGATTTGGCCGAATATTCGGCAACTCTCTCGGCCGAACCGCCGACATTTGGTACTTTTTGCGAATCGAAGCTTTAAACCTGGATCAGAAAGATTTGATGGCGACGCGCCGTGGGCATTTTTGTTTCATTCGAGATTGTGTTGTCTCACAACACACTTTATTTGCCCATTTTTCAAAAACAATCGTTTGATTCGTCATCATGAATGGATTTTGTTTTCATATACCTTCTTGTTTTTTTACAAGTTTTTTTCCCCAAACTAAATGGGAATCGGGTTGACATCTACTACGATACGGCCGACCGTCAATTTTTTACGTGGAGCGACTGCTATTATAACTACACAACCCAAGTACTGGTAGAAATGGTAATTCTGTGAAAAGACTGTTGTTAAACTTATTTAGACTTTTAACTATCCATAACGATTGATGAACAATTTCGTCCGGTAACCAGAGCCGACGGCTAAATGTGCTCCGCGAGACACAGAGGGATCTCAATATGTTAAGAATGGTTACCCATTCATAGACATACGTGGCTAAGGCTGTTTAACTTTGCAATGTGTTAACCTTTTTTTTGCGCAGAGAATGATTTTCGCACCATACCCTCCGTAGGGGGACGAAGGCCGTTTGTGGAACGCCCGGAGAACCGGTCTATCCACTAAAACCCGCGGCGGCTTACCTCGGCAGTCGGGAGGAGCTTCAGGAACGTAGTAACGGCTTCTAGAGTCAACTTTGCCCTACCTCACAATTGAAGTAACCCTGGGTACATCATGCCCCAGAACGAGAGGCTATCGCACCTCACTGCTCTAAACAGTAAGAGTTAGAACAGCACTCCAACTCAGACAACACCCACGCTCACATGGGAGTGTCACCTGCCTCGGGTCATTTGTAGCGGTTACATCGCTCCAAGATCCATCGTAGTGCGAATCCATCGTAAAGATGAGAACAGTACTCCACGCAGGAGCGTACCTGGGTCTTATAAAGAAGACACAGATGCTCAGGCGCAAAGAACCACTTCACTCTGTTCAGTATACCCAGCTTCCACGAGGTCGCCTTAGTAACGCTTTCAATATATTCTCGCGGATTGAGGTCCCGGCTAATGTTCATACCCAGAATACTGAGATTGTCCTACAGTGGCAGTTGAGTGTTCTGAAAAGTGAGGAGGGGAAGAAATTAAGACTTTTTGGCAGAGAGCGCGCACGCCTGTGTTTTCTTGGTGTTGAACTCGACCAGATTCTCATGACCCCATTGAGAAATGCGGCCTAGGGACCCGGTCGAGCTCAGTGACAAGCTTTTGTCGCTTTTCCTCAACGTCCGCTAATTTGACTGTAGGGTGACCATAGTATCGCCCATGAAATGTGCTGTCGTCTGCATAGCAATGTATATCGCCACATAGAGGCGGCGAACTTCTTCCCGTGGTCCCCCGAGATTGACAAGCAGATGGTGCAGTGCACCTGCTACCCCTCGCACTCGGAGGCTAATCGCCCGAAATACTCTTCGAAGCTCCACCGACGGCCTAGGTACTTCATGTACTGGCCTACCTGGACTTCAGTGTCACCTACCCGGAGGCATGAGTTAGGTGGTTCCTGGCGCTTACGTAGGCCATGAATTATATGGCCTCAGTTTGCTGAGGCCCCACCCACAGACCCAGCTCACGAATCTTTCCCACAACACTAACCACACCCTGCTCGGCGAACCAAAGCACCTCTTCAAAGCGTAACCCTCTAGCCAGTATTAGTGTATCGTCCGCATAGCAGACTACACTTAGGTCAGAGGGCAGACTGGTGCGAAGGACAGCGTCGTTTTTTTTTTTCGTTGGCCCCACCGTCCGATCACCAATCGGCATAACGAGCCACCCACTCCGTAGATTATACGCGACCTGACGGGGCAGTCTCCCAGGGTGGTTAGCCGTGGTTGGGCCCCTCTCTATACCGTGGGTGGCCAGCGGCACCATCGTCTCTACGGGTCTCCCTGGCTAACGGTTCGATCCACGGCAACCTCACAATGACTCCACGAGCACTCCACTGCTCACACACATACTATGACAACTGTCACCCCTGCATCATTCGGCCTCCAGTGTCGCACTCACCAACGACAGACGATTGCACGAATGCTGTCGCTTTAGGTTATTCTACTGTGTGAGGGTACTACCACCCGGGCCGAGCCGGCCCGTTCGTGCTGAGATCAACGTGGTTCTATTACCTTACAAAATTCGAGTCGTATGCGAGGTTCAAAGGGCTCAAAACAGAGCCCTGGGGAACCCCACAACACACTTCCCTTCAATTCTCCACTTCGTTCCGACCGATGAAATTCACTGTCCTGTCGCACTGATAAGCCTCAATTACGGTCCTTAGATAGGGCTGCACCTTGTGATGTTCGAGAACCACCCCCTAGTCAATGAGTGATATACTGAGTCATGAGCCCCCATAATGTTTATCTAGTATACAAAAAATCTCGTGTCATAGTGTTTTTATCGAACTCCTCCGAAACGGCTGAATCAATTTTAGAATTTTTTTGTGTACATTCAATAGATCTGAGAAGGTCGTAGGCTATTTTTTAAACTCTTAGATGATGAGAGTCGCTCTCTCTAGAATTTTTATTTTTGTACATTTTTATTTTTTTAATATTTGGCGTAAAAAATACTTAAAATAAATCACTAAATATTCACACTTCTACAACCAACCCTTATTTTTAATAGCGATATTATATTAATATTTTTACTTTCACCCACGTTCACCAAATGTTCCCTAGAAATAATTCGTATTGCTAAACGTTTGCCGGGTCCGGGTCAGCTACAATACCTATAAAACCTTTAAAAATTTTCAAGAATGTCTTCTCGTTCATTCTTTTTTCATATGTTTCACTTGTCGAAATTCGCCGAAATAATACCGAATAAATGTCGAATATTCGTAGCATCTCTATTTTGTTAACTGCTTCTTTGTATTGTATAAAATGTAAAGATACTCGCGTGTGATATAATATATACTATATATAGTAAAATATTTGTATGTACATGTGCATATCTTGATACAAACTTGTAAAATTGCAACAGCAAAATGTAATTACGTGGATATTATTTAAAGGAAATTGAGTACCCCACAGTATTTTTTATACGAAGGTTTTAGTACAAAAATATATCAGACGAAGAATAGCTGTAAGTAAGTACCAACATAATATATACATAGTTATTATGGAGGGTAGAGGTAAAGAGATCCGTCTTTGATGAGAGAAAAGGGTCTACTGGTAAACAGCAAATTATGGTTTTAATACTCGTCCAAATAGCGCTAGTGCAGCAACAGAGAATGATATGAATTTAGCAGTTATAAACAGAGTGAAGTGTGTTGGGTTGAAACATTTAATATATCTCGTGACTTGTGTAGTTAAGAAATATGCAGTATTTAACATATGTACTATTTACGTAGTTAAATGTAATTTAGTAAATATAACCTCTGAAACTGTTTTTATGAATTTCTCTGTTGCTACTGTGGCGCCACCTTAATTTGCTCTCTTTTAGTGGACACTTTTTAATATACTCAGATGGTTCTCCTTACCTCTACCCTCCATAATATTTATGAGCAGATCAAATACTCTCAGGTTCATGAACAACTATTAAAATTAAGTTGCATGCGCCACACATATAGTTTTGTTGTACAGCGGGGCTTATTCGCGATAGAATTATTTAAAAAACTTACAATATCTTTTATTTCCCGACTTTTCAAAGGAGTTACTAGTGACTAAGAGCGGTGTTTCCATGTTCCATGTATATCTTTACTAATCACATTCAAGTGCTTTGTCACTTTACCAATGAGATGCTGTTATTATATAATTTATAAGATGAGAACCTATTGATAAATGTAATTAGATTGATCTGCTTAATATCTGTTAAACTTCTGTGTCTTCCCTTCCTGTGTTCCCGTTAGACAGTCCTCTATCGCCTTTATCATGAAGAGTGTTCTGACGAACTCTTCGAACTCATCCCATCCTCTCCGTTCCTCTACAGGACAACTCATGCTGGCCTCGGAAATCACCATTTCAGAATGGTACACATACGCTCCCGAACTAAACGGTTCGGCTCTTCCTGTGCAAATCAGTTAAAGTCCGGAACTCATTACTAGCACACATGTTTTCCTCCCATTACGATCCCGCGTCCTTTAAGCGGGGCGTGAAAAAGCATCTCACTAGGCCGCCATAGCATGGGACGCCATCTTCATTCACAGTGAGTATGGCAATCACCGCTCTTGGATTATATTCATGCTTTCCATCAAGTATAATAGAGTCACTTTGATTGGCTCCTTAAAAAAAAGAACATTGTATTATTCGTCTATGGTTTCTGTGTACAAAGAAATTACTAATTAAATTAGGAATAAGCTCCTTGGACATATCATCGCTAATTAGATTTATTTTGTCAAATCGATCTTCTACATGCAAATTAAAAAAAATGTACTTATAGCTAAGTTTGATGTTTGTCATATCGCTTTGATATTAATATTTATTTGTAATGTCAATCTTGTAATAATTGTGATCTAATAAATCTTTATTGAAGCAGAAAACATGTTATTTATTAGTTCCCAAATCTCTTCTAACCAGGCAAGCTTGCTGCTGGCAAGCTGCTGTGTACCGATTTGTAAAGTTTATAATGAGTTTATAAACTTTACAATAGGGTGATACAACACCTAAACAAGTATATTTGTTTACACTGAAACAATAATCTACACAATAACGATACATTAACTACAGCTTATGATACCCAACCTTACGTGTGGATACAGATACTGCTTCAGTGTTGCAAAAATAGTTTCCTGCGCCTCTCCCTCAGGAGCAGGCAAAATCATGGACGAAATCAGTATCGCAGGTACTTTGTTTGGATAAAAAATCGCCAGCACCTGCTAGCGTTGATTTGTTCACAATCTCAAAATTAAAAATAAAATCAATTTTTCTAGCCTGTGGCTAGATCATTCTGTTCGATCTGAAAATGTGTAGATAGCCTGCCTTAGTTCTTGATGCTTTATTCAATTATTGCACTAAGTTCTTGTAGGTAAACAAAACTCTTGTGATCCCCTTCTATCAATAGAGTGAGGCCGTAAGTAGTTCAACAAAACTATCCTGGGCCGAGTCGAAGTCAGAAGATTTATCCAATAGATGATATCACTAGGTAGTCCATAGATACTTGATTCGAAAGTTTTTGGTTAGAAACGGTGATTGCAGTTTCTGAAAGGGAAAAAATACGATCACGAGAGAGTATGAGTTTACCTCTCTGTAGCTGCAAGTTAATAATTTATATATTATTAATTTGGAGTAAATTTTGTAAACTGAATTAATAAATCATCTAAATTTAACTTGAGTAATTGAAAAATAAGCTAGTTAAATTATAATTAATTAATGTTGAACAACGATTAGCTGAAAGAAAAAAATCTTTAATGTTCAATAATACAGTTACTTTACGTCCCTAACTTAACTTAAAACATAAAAGTTTGCGTTAAGGGTCAGTTTGGTCTACAGAGGCTCTAATTTAGAAATAATGTTATTCTTTTAAAATTAATTATACTCATAGAACACTTAATTGACCACTAAATAATTTTCATCTTTTTAGTGTTATGCTTTTGCCATTATGGAAGGAACGGGTATCATGTCCCTCGGACACAAAGGGAGGATCCTTCGACCAGGTGAGGTGATCATGCCTGGTGGGCCACGGCCCAACAGTTGATGTTGGGATGTTGTATATATGCTAATTGCCACGCGAATCTCTATTTCGTGATACAGGATTAGTAGTTGCTTCGTAGTTAATTATATTACTTTGTAGTTCGATGTATCTTCACTATTTGTAGTTCGACGTATCTTTACTATTCATAGTTCGATGTATCTTCGCTAGATGGCGCTGTAGTATGTTATTCTGTTTGCATTTACGTGGAAGTCGCCACACCACTATAATATTATCCTTTTTAAAACATGGAAACAGTTAACACCTAACTTAACTAAAAGTGACGTGTTCATTCCTTTTTAATTTCGACGCATTTTGTTTTAGAAGGCGTCAGTTATATGCTGTGGTAGTTTCATTTATTTAAAAAGGCAACAACATACCAATACCACAGAGTAGAAAAACAATATGGTCGACAAAGTGACAAATAGGCCATGTTGGTGAACGATGTTGTAATAAATACCGTTTCAGTACTGAGATCTACGTGTTTTAGTAGTAATATTGTTATTAATGTAATATATAGGTTATTTAGTGAAATTTGTAGTTAAATTAGTGCGAGTGAAGTGATCATTGGGTGCGTACGCGTCACCGGTCGTGGTGGTGTTGGTGATTATTGTCAAAGCTGGCGTTGCCCATTTAGGATTGTTAAAGGTGATTGCTCGAGGTGCTGGTTGGAGGCGGTAAAATGTCGTACCCACCTCGGCCGCCACTGGTGCCGTATGGGATTGCACCGGGTGTGGTCACTATGCCGATGCCTACACACGTAAGTTTCGGGATCTAACCTCTCTGTTTACCTCACATAGGTGCCGATTACATAGGCACATTACAACTGGTTACTATTTTTGATCTAGTCGATGAAGAACTTGATGAGTTAATTTGTCGGTTTTAGATTAACGTCTTAGGTTTTTAAAGGTATTAAACAGTCGTCTTCAGACATTTATCATTATAATAGTTTACCCTACACCTTGGCAGGTGACATTTATTTGTAAACACATTTATGAGCTACGTATGACTGTAAGAACAAAACATGTGATCTCTGAGAGTCTAATTCTCAACACCTTGTCATGCTTGTGGTAGCAGTGGTTTAAGGGCTCACATATTGGACTTGTAATGAAGAGATTACCAGCATCCCTCATTGTGATCCCCAAGTCAAAATCAGTTACCTTTTTTGAAGCCACTTCAAGTTTAAAAACATTCTAGTAATGAATGTGTATTTGTGTATCTATAATGTGTGTGTAGTATTGTGTCACAAACATTTATTTTATTTCACAGTAAACGGATAACTAGTGAGCAGAGTGTGGCCATAAGCTTCTACCTTGATAATGAAATGTTCTCAAGCCACTAATGCAATAAAAAGTGTCGGAGAACTACAAAGCTTACTGCTTAATGTCTCGATCCTGCACAGTGGGTTATCATTGCCTATGAAATTTAAATAATATAAAATATTAAAATGATTGAAAACTATAACAAGATAATGTTGATTTTGTTTATTTATGCATGAAATGTCCGTGTGGTGATGGATTAAGAATTCATAGTGCTACCAGCTCTATTCACCCCGTGGGTGTCGTAAAAGGCGACTAAGGGAACAAAATATGCGAGACAACATCATTACAAAGGGAAGGAAAACTTGAACCAAACCTATACCGACCTGTCTGGCCAGCGTGGTATAGTAGGCCAAAACCTCCTTCCTAAGGAGAGGCCTATGTCCAACAGTGGACCGTAAAAGGCTGTTGATGATGCACAAAAAATGTGTTATGGTAGAATTAATGCTTAATACATTGGAGTAGTATAGAAGTTACTTTGAATATAATGAGAAATTACAAAAACACAAAAATATGAGATGAAATTTCAGAAAGGGGCATATATCATACACATATTTTCATACTTTCTTTAACACATACATGTATATAAGGTATTTGCCCAAGTTTTAGGCGACACAAAACACAATTGAGTTTCTCTGTAAATAAAGTTTCTATTGCAATTATTTTACATAGGTATATAATTTACAATTTCATATTTAGTACCAACATAAGCTCGTACCTGTAAATAATGAAACAATATTTAATGGTTTTTTTTTTTTTTTTTGCGAAGGCACCCGCCATCGCAGGGTGTTCCTCCTGTGACTCATGTAAGTGTCACAGATCGTTAGTTTCTTTATTAATTTTGGTACACTTACATTTATTTATATATAATATGACCTGATTAAGTCTAAATGTACAGTTTAAATTTCATAGGTACTATTGTTCTTACTTTACAGACTTGAAACATTTAATGTTTATAATTGTGTTGTTTCTTAATTAAATCACAATAAAGGATCAATAGTAATTTTATCCAGAATGATGAGTCCTTTTTGGTGAGGTCCATAGATTACCTTAAAGTTTTCTTTACCACAGATTAGACTTAAACGTAGAACTATAAACTGTTTTGATGTTGCGGTCAGCTAAAATTGTGGAATTCAAATTAATGAAAAATATATTTTTCATTACATGTATATTATATAAACATCTGCAATGTATCTTTAAAGCACTAAAAATATAAACCGTGGAATGTAGTGTATATTAGTGTAAAATAGTGATAATTGATATCACTGTTAAAGATTGCTGCAGGTATTTACACTTGCATTAGATTATTTTTAGAAAAGCATCAGTAGTGAAGATCAATATGAAAGTTACTGAGGGTTTTTACAATTATCTTTTAGTCATTTTGATAACCTTACATAAAACTGATCTCGTTCATAGAATTTTGTATCATCAATAGTAAGAGCATAAGGAGCAATACATGTTTTATGTAGAACAGTGCTCTACACTCTGATTGCACGGGTGGCACAGTGGTCGAAGCAGTTGCCACGCCACTCTCTGCTGTGCCAAGTGTTGTGGGTTCAAATTTGGGACTATACTTTGTGTGATGTTCTTTGTGTCTGTTTCTTGTATGTTTGTAAAGTGTCCGGCGACATAGGATGAGTGCCTAATGTGGGCTTTGTCTTTAAAAAAAATAGAAAAATTGTACTCTCTCTGACAATTTGCTTAGATATAATTCAATTTCTCCTTTGCACTTCACTAGGTGTTTTGACTAACCCACAACTAAAACATCTAACAATCCAACAACTTGAACTGTTAAGAATGGAGCTCATACATTGAAGCTTCCAATGTTACTTCAATTGTGTGGTTGTGTAGAATTATTTTTTGAATATAAGTTTAAAGTTATTTTTATTAGTATATATTTGCTATTGAAGTATCTACATCATGTTTAGTAACTTTGTTAATCAAATGTACTCCTAAACATGTATCCCAACACAGTCTAATTTAGCTCTCTTGGGTCTCTGCATACAGGGGTGGTTACCTGTCAAAGCAACCTCGTGTACCAAGTCCTACTAAACTATCCTGGCCAGAGCCTTGATATTGTAAGGAACTTTTACTGAGAGAACATTATTGTGGTGATTTCCACATACAATGAAACAAAAACATGCTTCAGTGCCATATAACGAAGACACACTGAGGAGTTGAGGGACTAAACACAATCTATATATATAAAAGGAAGTGGTCTTAGTTACACCACTTATAACTCAAGAACGGCTGAACGGATTTAGCTGAAAATTTATGGTGAGGTAGCTTGGAACCAGGAGAACGGACATAGGATACTTTTTATCTTTTTTACTTTTTTTCTAAACAAAATTGAATGAAATACAAATCTGCTTATTTATCAGCTAGTCAATTTATAAATAGTACTGCTTTGTTATCTTTCACTCCAAATAAATTCTAACATTGGTAGAATTATTATAGATTTGAATTTATTTAGTCTAAAATAAAACTGTTCCTGATCAATCAGGACATGACTTGAAATTTATAAATAGTGTTTGTGCAGGTAATGGTAGGTGCGTACGGCGCGGGCGGGGCAGCCCGTGGGGCCCTGCTTCCCGCCCCTCCCACACAGGGCAAGGCAGTCATTGCCCGGCCCCCTACCAGGAACACTAACGGCGCCAAGGAGAGTGAGGGGCCACCTATTACGGTGTTTATAGGTGAGGGTCTAAAACAATTATATATATGTTAAACATGGATGTTTTTTTTCTTTTTTTTTTATTCTGGGTCCACCAAAGTGACTCTACTCTGTTTGATGGAAAGCGTAAATAGAACCCAAGAGTGTTGATCGCCATACTCATTGCGAATGCAGACAATGCAGTATGGCGGCCTAGGGAGATGCTTTTTCATGCTGTTTTTAAAGAACCTGGGATGATAGTGGGACGGCATGGTCGAAAATAAAAGAAGGGAAACGGGGACGTAAAAAGGGTGTTCTGAGATTCTGCCTACTAAAAATATTTATTAATTTTATTTAAAATATTTTTTTATAAGTTATTTATCCGTATGGTAACAAATTAAGAATATGGAGTGGTACCATCCTTACTCGTAAGGGTGGTCATAAAAACCGACTAAGCCATAACCTACATATGACAACATCACTGCAAAAAGAAAACCTACGAAAAATCCTATACCAACCCGTGCGGCCAGCGCAGTACAGTATACCAACACGTCCTTGTTAAGGGGAGGCCTATATCCAGTGAGAGACCATTAGAGGTTGTCGACGATGAAGGTTAATCAATTAGAACTTTAACATAAATTTAGTTTAAAAATTAAGGAATATAAGAACCAGAAGCACGTTTTATAGTATAGGATTTTAACAAAGACAAAATATAGTATAACGCGATCGGTAAACTTTTCAGGCAACATATCGTCCCGCGCGCCGGACGCGATGATCCGGTCGCTCCTGAACGCGTGCGGGCCGGTGCTCTCGTGGAAGCGGGTGTCCACGTTCGGGTTCAGCGAGTTCGCGAACCCCGAGGCGGCACTGCGCTGCGTGCGCCTGCTCAACAACCGCCCCGTCGCCGACAAGCAGCTGCTCGCCAGGACCGACGGCAAGATGCAGGCCCTCGTCGACACCTACAAGAGTGAGTGAGCGGCCGGCGACCGACCGCGAACCGACCCGAACCGACGCGAACTAACCGCGGTGTTGTCCTGCAGCGGAGCAGCGCTCGCGGCTGGGCGCGGAGGAGGGCGCGCCGGGCACGGAGGGCGAGGGCGAGTACCTGGACGCGCGCCAGCGCGGCCTGGACGACAGCGCCGAGCGCCGCCTGGCGCAGATCATGCGCGACTACCAGGACGACATCAACAACTACGAGATCCTGCAGAAAGGTACCTCTCTTCTGCTGTGTTGTTATACACACGCACACGCACACACACACGAGTACTTATAGAAGCCTACAAAACTAGAAAGTTTTAAAAACAGTTTGTGCATTAAATCAGAAATTATGTAAATTTTTTTGTTAAACTATATTAATTCAGTATATATTTCGTCCTGCCGTTCGATGTCTCGTCTATGACCTATCTGTTCGATGACTATTTCTATTGATTTATTTTCGGCCGCGGCGGCCAGTCTCAACGAAGTCCGGGCATCGACGCAGGAGACGTTAATAGGGCACAAACCTGTGCGCAAACACAAGTGCGCTCTTTGTTCCCTCAGTTTCACAATTGTATGAGTCGGTTAACCGACACGAACGGGGAAAGATCAGAAGCAGGACCGACGGTTTTACATGCTCTCCGAGGCCGGGGTCGAGGCCTCGACTGCCACTCTCCGGGCCGTTATTAACTATTTATGTAACTCGATAACACTTTTTGACAATGAAAACACTTATGATAATTTTTGAAATCTCTCGATCGGTAATCGCACACGCTAACCGCTAGACCGGCGAGACAATCGGTCTGTCGATTTGCATCACTGCTGTCCCGCGTAACCAATCCGTACTGCAGTATAATTTTCCTTACCCTTTGATCTATCGATCGATTTTAACAAGATTAGAGTACATTAATTTATTTTGAAAATTGAGCACAAGGAGGAAGTCAAAGAGGAACAAGATTCCTTCAATATTTCGCTTCGAACGCATAGAAAAGATACGCGAAAAATTGATGTGTGTGTGCGCAGAGGAGGCCATCTCGAAGACGGCGCGCGTGCTGGAGGAGGCCGACATCTCGGAGGAGAAGCGCGACGTCATCCACCGCGAGATCGGCAAGTTCCGCGAGAGCATGAAGGTAAGGCCTCGCCGCCCGGCGGCCACAACGCTACTGTTTCACGTCCGGCGGGCGTGCACGCGTCCGAGCCGATTTCTTTACCTTATATAGTATTGATGGGTTTTTGTCACAGCATCGCTTTATTACAAATACGTCAATTCTGAATTTTTTGTTTAAAATAAGGATATGTACGGATCCGGGTCTTGGAGTCCCGCCATTAAAATTTTTGAACCACTGTTTGTCTGTAAAACTTGTGTCTTTAAGGTAGTAGAGCCACGCTGATTTTCAGCACGAACGGGCCGGCTCGACCGGGACGGTACTGCCCTCTCACAGAACATCGACCTAAAACGACAGCATCCGTGATGTCGTGTTTCGTTGGTGAGTGGAGACCGGAGGCCCGTTGATGCAACGGTGATAGTTATCGTGGTAAATGTGTGAACCTTACCCTGCCACGATGACCGTCACGCCTTTTACGTCCCAAAGCATCTTGCTGGGCCGCCATAGTGTGGGTTACCATACTGCATTGTCTGCATTCGCAATGACTATGGTGACCACCGCCTTTGGATTCTATTCATACTTTCCATCAGACAGTGTAGAGTCACTTTGGCAGGCTCCTAAAATAAAAATAAAAAACAAAAGGGCCAATAAGTAGGTATAGTATTGTACTCTGTTTTGTATATGTGATTGTCAACATTCACTGAGTACAAGTGAGCCAGCGTTCAACATGCGGCTCCCGCTAGACCGAGGTTGAGAGTTTTGTAAACAGTTTTCGTGTGTGGTTACGGTAACTACGTCATACAACCACGTCTCTTTCTTCAAAAGTATTGATGGCCTGCCTGCATCGTATAATATATATATTATGGGTTTACCCTGTCTCTGTGTCCAACTACTAGCGTTCAAGAACGTGTGCATATTGTGACGATTGCGACTTGTAAAACTTTTTGAATCGTTATATCTCAAAAACGGTGGCTTGTAGGAAAAATAGTATTGATACATTTTTTGTAGATTATTCTATGATCTACAATTATTGTCTGAGATATATTTGTGATAGAACTTACCCTTTCGCTGAAAATCGCGAAAAACTCATTTTTTTAACCTTTGACCTTGAATAAAAAATTTTCCATACAGGGGAAAGATGGGGAACTTTGAAATTTTATTTATAATCATATTTTAAACAACCTTACTGATTTTCAGCTTGATGGGAATTTATGTACCTTCGCTCTCATTTTTAGGTCTAGATTGACCGGGCTATTTGCCAATTGAACAATATGTGAATGTTGACAATTAACATTTTAGTGCTGTTAGCAATAATGAATGTGAAACTCCTTCTTTCTATAAGCGGGTAGAAAAGAATAAACTGAATTACGATGCAATAAAGTAATGATAAGCCCCGATAACGATGAGTATAATTTGTACTTCATCAACATAATATGGGTGAGCAAAAAGCAGAACCCCAAAACTGTCGCGTATGACACAATAATATGAGTGGAACGTGCAGCTGTTAGGATAATATTATAGGAAAAGTTATAGATATTGTAACGAGAGATGTGCCAGAGCGTTCTAAATACACATATATGCGTGGAGACAGACCTCAGGTATTTTTTACTGAATCATCATCAACGTCAGCCCGTTGCAGTCTACTGCCGGTCATAGGTCTCTCCCAAGGCTTGCTTGTTGCCAGTCGTCGCCAGCCCTCTTGCACACGTCGTCTCGCCGCCTGGCTCGTTAATTAACGTTCTGCACTTAATAGCGTACCATATGCACCGCGCGTCATTGTTTAGTGGCTAATATTAGTGGTTTGGATATAGAAATAGTCAAATAGTATCAAATCGGTTTATACTTAGTAACTCACAACATTAGATGCATATTTCAATGTTTCATTTTATCAAATCAATAAAAGGTAATAGAATACAATGTTGAAAAAGATCCGTTGAAGACTCCAGAAACGCACGGATAGGGCATAGCGTCCGCACACAAGCACACGGGATCTGGTCATCACTAATTGTTATATAGGCATACTCTTAACGATGCGACGTAGTCGGGCATCAAACATGAAGAAAGAGATGTGGGTAATTATTTTATATTTACATGTATATAATTGCCTGTACTACAAGTACTCTACATCGAAACACAAACCGAGGTTTGACCAGTAGGCAGAACTTTGTGCATAGACAATAGAATAGGGGTTCGGTGTCTGTCTGTTGTGATAAAGCGTTGCTTATACATAATTGTTGTATTCTACATTGGTCGCGATGGTAGGTGCCGCTGAATGAGTCCCACTGAGCGTCGTAGCGCCAGCCACGGTGAGTCACCCACCATACATCGTTATACGACGGCACTTCACCACTCACTACTCACTATTTACCATCTCTCGCCTACCGACACCACAACACGTGTTTCACACAATACACACGTCACACAATACACACGTCACACAACACACACGTCACACAATACACACGTCACACAACACACACGTCACACAATACACACGTCACACAATACACATGTCACACAATACACACGTCACACAATACACATGTATACATGCCGCACTACCAACGTTCAGCGTTCGCTGCTTCTAACCAAATTTAATATTTACGAAGTATTTTAACTTAAACTGCATTCCAGCTATAACGACTCGAACTCAACAAACATTAATATTAAACAGAGAAAAAGTCTTACACAGCTCATCTAAGACAAATATATACACACACACACACACACACATACACACTCTTAAATGAAACTGTTGTTTGAAATGAAACGGTAATCATTTATTGGTGATCGAAAATAAATAAAACAAAATAAAAACTTGAAACACAAGTACTCACATCCCTAACACACACACACACACAAAACCCAACATACCCAGCACATTACAAACAAATACCATACAGAGCATATTTTCATTTTGGTTGTTATTACACGCGTTGATCGTACTTTCGATCGTTTCACGTGATCTCAACGCAGTGGGGGCGACAAGCTCACTGTAATTACTTTACAACAATGTAATCGATTGTACAAACAAATGGAACATTCATTAAAAACTGAAACGACGTTACTCATTATTCATTTAAAATTTACACCCGTTTCAATTTTCAGACGTTATGAGCTCCTATTATCTTAAAAGCTGATTGAAAGTTTCACGTTAAAGATTTGAAATTTTATACGTTGTTTTTATGAGTTTTGATTTTGGAGTTATTGTTTTTCAAATTGGTTTTTATATATTTTGTTATAAATGAATTGAATAACAACACAATTAGATATATAATTCCATTTTAAATGTTTAACTTCACGTATTTTACCTGTTTTTATGAACTACACGAGCGATGATATCTGAGTATTAAAACGCATAGTATTTATTTAATCGTACGGCTTTTTAAAAATCTTTTAAAATTGATCTTTTTTTTGTATGTATGGGGTATTTAGGTGGACTAAAAAAATATAGTACAAATAAGCTTAATTCGACAAGAAGAGCACACCGTGATAGAGTCGAATTCGACAATCAAATAGTTGCTGTCGTCCCCACTCTGGCGTTGGTTATGTTTGCATATACGTCGGACAATCTTAGGACTCGTTTTCACTAGTCGCGCTCTACCGACGGTTAGAGTCTGTCTATCGGACCGTCTGCCTAAAACTCCAGGCACGAAGCGTTCCAAGCTTCACCGCGTCGCTACATTTGGCACGTTACGTTATCGCGGCAACGAGCTCGAGGCACGGCCGGGATTCTCTGTAGCTTCACCGTCTTTGATCAATTTAGTCTCGTTATCGGTTCGCTAAGTTTTAAAAGCGTGCCTCGGGTTTGAACATGACTGTCGTCTTCGAAGCTAACGGTCTCACTAGGCCGTCGGCACAGGTTTTTTTGTTGGTAACAATATAATTTAACGTATAAGCAGCGAGTCCCGTCCGACCGGAGCGGCGCGGGGAGCCGCTCCGAGACGACGGCCGCCGGTCGCGAGCGCACATTCGTGAGTTGTGCGCGAGCGACCCGCGCCGGACGACGCACACGCGCTTGCCGATCGCCCGCCTATCGGTTTAAATATATTTCTATTCTGATGCGATGCGCGAAACGACTGCGGGAACGCAAAGCGTCGAGACGAGGGCGGAGCCCCCTCCGCGAGTGATTGGGTCGCGTGTGCGTTGTCGGGTGGCGCCGTAGGGCCGAGCGTCGCATCGCGGGAGCGCCGCAGCGCAGCCGCCCGCCGCCGCAGCCGCCGCCGCCGCCGCCCGTAAGTAGCGCTGAGGGAACGCCGTGCGAGCGACGAGTGCGTGAATGCTGCACGACCGCCGCAACGAGCCCGCTCAAACTCGACCACTGTTTTAGCGCGAACGAGGTCCGACCGTCCGGCTGTAAAAATACACGTCGAAAAAGGATCTACGTTGCCGATCCGGTAGCGAAAGTCGCTACGTGCTCTCCGGTGCCTCCCGTCGTTTCAAAAGGTCCTGCGATCGGTTCGATCGCAGGGTGCGGCTCGTTGCGGCGCTCGTGGCCGAGTGCGAGCGCGAGTGCGAGGAGTGTGACGTATAGTGTTGGTGCGCGTGGTGAGTAGGTGGCGATTTTCAGATGCGGGTCGCAGAGCGAGGCGCCGGCGCGGCCACTAGCTAGTCTCGTGATAACTCGCCACAAGCGTCCGTCCGCCGTCAATCGTATGAAATATCTACTTGGTTGACTTACCACCGGACGTCGCTTTACGACCACTCAGTGTGCCGCCCTGCTTTTTTTCTCGCCGTTTCGTGTATCTCAGCCGATGCTCGCGACGCCACTGACTTGTCGTAAACGTTCGTTCATTTATTTACATAATATATTGTGTGCGTACTCGTCGGTGTACCGTCGACAGCACGTAGTGCGCTCCCACAGCGCGCGTCGCTGACGCGTCCGCAACTCGCCTACGCACTGAGCCACGTGTTTGTAAGATTATACTGCTATTGGTGTTGCTGGATTTTAGTAACTCACGATAAGTGTTGCTAGAAACCAAAAAATATTTGGTTATTGAAGTTACAACGTAATATTTATGATCGTTAACAACTCATGTTTCAAGATTTAGTGCTGCCGAACGCTAACATAAATACTCTTTAGTTGAATTGCAAAATGATGTGCTACAAAGGATGGGAAAAGAAGTCAGAGCAAATAGAGGGTAGTCTGTAAAAAAGTCTCTGTAACTTTTGTGCTCTACTTCACAGACTAAAAATATAAAATTTATGATTTGAATGTGACGACATTCTGTCTATACTATAGACATTTATTTTTTAAAAATAGTTTGTTTTGCGTAAACTAAAACAAGGTGGTTTGGTTTTAATGAGTAAATAAATAAAAATATAGAAACTCAACAAATCATTTACATAATCTAGACGAAATTATTTTAGTTTTAAATATAAATTTTCTAAAGCAAATAAATCTAAGATAAACACACCTATTATTGTGTTAACTCATCTGGCAACACCGGTATCTTTGACATTTACACCACATCAAAATTGGTACGCTTGGGCCTCACTCTGTATAGAACTTTCTATGAAGTTGCTTACCATTTCTCATAGTGGTTATACGACGAGAACAGATATTTTTTAGTCTGTGAAACTCCTTGAATCTTGTGTTGTCTACTTGTACTGGTGGTATACTTTTTGTATCATCGACATAGAGCTCTCCTTAGAAAGAACCACTGCCGGGCTCCTTGTAGTGTTTGTTTCAAGTTTTCCTTCTCTTGCAGTGCTGTCCTGCGTAGTTTGCTCTCTTACGTCTCTTACGACATCCACGAGATCAAGGGGCGGTGACACTCTTTTTCTTAATCCGTCACCACATGGAGAATTATAACTTCTAGCGTAGTATATGTATAAGATTGGCAACACTACTATTTTACACAGCGCTGTAGGTAATTCATAAAGTTCATTTATTTCATATTTTGCACAACATTTAATCAATACTTAACGTTTACTCTTGATCAGTTCTACGTCTTTGCAAATATTATTCAAGCCTAATCAGTGCGAAAGATCTTACAGTACTCTATTTTTTTTCTTTTAATCACTATTAGAAAAACACGGAAAGCGATTATTATTTGAGATTGTGTGATCGCAGGTGAATAAACTCGACACACTCACGCGTTAGCAGTTTGGAGGTTAACATTTCACAAGAATCGATCGTTATATTTATTCCGCTGTACAAAGCTTACTGATTTGTTGTTGCTATTGAATTCGTCAGTTTAGAGAATAATGAATTTCATAGTGGTGTTAGATATCAATGCCAAGAATGCCGTTCACTACAACAAACATATAAACCGGTGAAAGTGGCATGCCGTCGGCTTGTTCACCTGCGATACGGACAGAGTGGCTCTATAGCAAATATTAGTTAATCGTGGATACGAGTGGTCGGATGTGTCGGTACGCGAGTGAGGCGGGCGTGCGACGCGCGGTGCCCGTGCCTCGCTGAGAGCGCCGTTTGAACGCAGGAGGAGGCAGACGTCGTGGTGCGCCGCAAGCGCGACAAGGACGACAATAGCCGGCCGGAGGGCGCTCGCGACCGCGACAAGGACCGCGGGCCCTCACGCGACAGAGACAGAGACAAAGAGCGGGACCGAGAGCGGGAGCGCGAGAGAGACAGAGATAAGGACAGGGAGCGTGAGAAAGAGCGGCGGCGGCGAAGCGTCTCCAGGTGACTATCGTTTCTTTCTTTTATTTTCTTTGTTGTTCTGGGAGATAAAGTTTACCTTTAAACGGCAGCTCAGGTTATTCACTCAAAGGGCGGTGACCGCTCGTGTCTTTAGAGTTGCCGTGTCCATGGCGGTAGTCACTTCGATCCGATGATAATCCTGCATGTTTAACCCTTGTTATTTATTTGTTTACTCTTTATGCACAAATGCCGTTGGCACTGTCTACCAGTCAACCTTAGAACGATGCAGAGCCAATTAGGCCATGGCATAATTTTTCGAAACATGGCATATAAATAGAAAACAATATATACAGTGGAAGTTCCTTATTCGCGCTTCCTTTATTCGCGTTTTCACTATTCGCGGATTGAAAAAATGTGATCCAATTCCTATATTCGCGGTCTAAGATTTCTTTATTCGCGGATCGAATCGAAATATCGATGCGTACATGTACCTACCTAAAAAAATGCATTCGCTATCCTTTGTCGACACGTCAGTAGAAGGATAAAAAATAAAATAGACCTTATTACAACGACGTCTAGATTGTGATTTCTAAAGTGATCGGCGTTGTTTGTTTTATGCGGCAGTTTCTTTGACGTAAGCCGCCTTCGCCGTAGTCGGTGTTTTTGAGAATACACAAACAGAATGTGTAGGTAAAATTATGTATCTTATTACTCAAAACATAAAGTAATTTATTAAATGTTGCCACAATAGGACGTTCTGTCCTCGGGTAAGAGCCGCATTGCGTGTTTCGTTGTTTTACTTTTCCATTCGTTACAAAAATTCTGATCGAGTAACACGTGTCTTTCGCTGTAATAATGTCAACCAAAAAAAATGAAAAACGTGTTTCGATGCGAAAAAAATCAGTGTTACCACTTAAAGTGAAAATAGAAATGCTTGATCGTTTACGACTTGGAGAGTCGTTTGCCTCGATATCACGTTCATTCAATGTCAACGAATCAACTGTACGATCGATAAAAAAATCCGAAGATAAAATAAGGTCGTCTGTAGCTTCAACTTCACTGTCAGCGAAAATTGTTCGTGATCCAGCAATAGAAAAAATGGAAGTGGCGTTGTCATTATGGATAGAAGACCGCAATCAAAAAAGGGTGCCTCTAAGTGGTCCATTGGTACGGGAGAAAGCAAAGCGTCTTTACACACATTTTAAGGAACCTGGTGGTAGTGGTGGTGGTGAATGTATAGATGGAGGATTTCAAGCATCGGAAGGTTGGTTCAATAAATTTAAAATGCGACAATCATTGCATAACATGAAAATCGTTGGAGAAGCTGCATATGCAGACACTGCTGCAGCAGAAAGATATCCAAACGAATTTGCGAACCTGATAGCTGATGGAGGGTATAAGCCTGAGCAAGTATTTAATGCAGACGAAACTGCACTGTTTTGGAAAAGAATGCCAAACAAAACATTCATTTCTAAAAGCGAAAAGTCTGCCCCTGGATTTAAGGCAGCAAAGGATAGAGTTACATTGCTGCTTTGTTCTAATGCATCTGGAGATTGTGTTATTAAACCACTCATGCTTTATAGATCTTTAAATCCTCGTGCGTTAAAAAATCAAAACAAAGACGACCTGCCAGTGTTTTGGCGTGCTAATAAGAAAGCGTGGGTTACAAGCGCTATTTTTTGTGACTGGTTCCGGAATTGTTTTGTGTCTGAAGTTGAAACTTATTTGAAATCAAAGAATTTAGACTTTAAAGCAGTTCTAGTTTTGGACAATGCACCAGGTCATCCACGCGAACTTGAAACTATGCATCCAAATATAAAAGTGACATTTTTACCTCCCAATACGACGGCTTTGCTTCAACCTATGGACCTAGGAATAATCCAGGCCTTTAAGCTTTACTACATTAGACGAACCTTCAAAATCATACTGGATAATATGGAATGTGATCCTGATATGAATGTTATAGAATGCTGGAAGCAATTTGACATAGCGAAATGCATCGTAAACATAAAAGAATCATTGCAAGAATTGAAGGCATACACATTGAAATCATGCTGGAAAAAACTGTGGCCTGTTCTGACAGCGGAAAATGAGGAAGAACCTGTGCAAATTCAAAGTTTAACTGCAAACATTGTCGAAATTGCGAGTGGAATAGGACGAGATGGGTTCGATCAGATAGAATCAAGTGATGTTCAGGAACTTCTTGAAGCACAAGATGAAGATTTGACTGAAACCGACTTGGAGGAAATGTTAAATTCGCAACCCATCGAAGAAGAGGCTTCAACAAGCGCTGAAAACGTAACATTTAATTTGAAAAATCTTAGTGAAGGTTTAAGAATGGCAAATGAGCTTTGTGATTTCTTTATGAAAATTGATCCATCTATGGAACGAAGCCTTATTTTTAAGAGGCAAATTGCTAATGCCACTGCTGAATATCAGTCTGAGTTGAAGGAACTTTTAAAAAATGCCAAACAAGAAAAAATTACTAAATTCTTTAAACCATTGCCTAAACCTGATGATAATATGTAATTAATCAACCTGTATGATCAGAAAGTTCAATTAAACATTTTTTTATCTACAATTTGCTTTTTTATTTCGTCATCTAGGCATGTATCCCCTATAACCCCATACAAATTACCATTCCATATTCACGGTTTCTGTATTCGCGGCATATTTACGGAACGCATACCCCGCGAATAAGGAACTTCTACTGTATACAGGGTGTGGCGTAAATAGTGGTCCACCGTTCAGGGTTAGGTACATCAGGTAGGTACTTACACCATACCAAAATTTTAAACCGGTCCGCCGACTGGTTACAGAAAAAAAAATATTTTTAATTTTTTTTAAGAAATTCCCATTTTCATTACGAATTTGACCACAGTTTCAACAAAAAACATTATTTTTGATTTTCTATGCGTGTTTATTCATGTTGAATGTATGAGCTATCATAAAAAAATAAAGATTTGTATTGAAATTGTAGCCTTTACGAGAAAAAGTGATTTCTTCTCAATTCTTAACCTAAATTTTATCGCATCACTCATATTCAGGAACGTTTTTTGAAAAAAAATGTACTACACTGTTAGTGCCCATGCATTTAAAAATATGCTCATGATGTACTGATTATAAAATGGTATAATAGTACCGCTTTTCAAAAATAGTTTTTTTTTTATTACAATTGTAATTAAAAACGGATAAGTCTTCCTGTTACTATTTTCGCAACATAATATTTAAACAAAAATGTTGTCTTTTTGTTTTTACCCATTTAAATATGGAATTAAATAAAACAAAGTCTCAATCTTACAACTGATATTTGACTCCACGTCTCCAAATAATTCTACATCATGTCGTGTCCTATAAAAAAAGGTCGCTCTGTACCTGAACCATAACAAAAGACCTATTGAAGTGCGCACACTCTTGTAATGCGTAGCGTAGCCGGAGTAACTAAACAATAGGATAGTGATAAGGAAAGGATGTAGTTTATTGTTGTTGTCCCTTTCCTTTCTAGCAATTGAGATCGGAAAGAAATGGTACATAAACAATTAGTACGATCTACACTCCCGTGCATCGTATACGTTTCGTTTCATTTGTGTTTAACTCCGCTGTTTCTTGCTATTCCCCTGGACTTCGGTTGATTGCCTAAGTGATTTGGACTTGTCGTTTTGGTGACATCTAACAATCTTGTTTACGTTTACCGGACTCTGATTTGCATAACGATTTGGACAAACGTGCAGTGCAGTGATAACAAAAATGTCTCAGTATACACCGCGCGAATATGCTGACATGCATTTTATTTACGGAGAATGTGGAGGAGTCGGCAGAGAGGCGGCTCGGCTTTACAGGGAGAGATATCCCGATCGCAAACATCCAGACCACAGGGTGTTTGAGCGAGTCCACAATGCATACACCGAAGGGAGGATACCCGGCTCAGGCGTAGGCGGTGCAAGAGAAGGACGCCCACGGAGACATGCCGATGATCAGGTACTGAATTTGGCAGAACAAGATCCTACAACCTCAGTCCGAGTCTTATCTCGCACAACGGGGATATCTACCAGAACCGTACATCGCATTTTAAAAAGACACGAGCTACATCCCTACCATTATACAAGGGTACAGACAAGGGACTATCCTCCGCGAGTGAGATTTTGCAGAGAAATGCTGCGTAGAATACGAGAGGACGAGCAATTTTTTAATAAAATACTTTGGAGTGACGAATCATCTTGCAGAAAAGATGGATATTTAAATTTACACAACTTGCACAGCTGGCAGTTAGAAAATCCGCACGTCATGAGACAAGATCGATCGCAATACCAATTTAAAATAAACCTTTGGGCCGGCATTATTAATGGACAAATAATTGGTCCATTCGAACTGCCAGAAACCTTAACCGCAGAAAGGTATCTTGGGTTCTTACAGACAGATTTACCCGTACTTCTAGAAAGTGTCCCTACAGAGATCCGAGACAGCATGTGGCTACAAAATGATGGCTGTCCCGCTCACTATGCACTAAGGGTACGAGAGCACCTTAATGTGGCCTATCCAAACAGATGGATAGGGCGGTTAGGCCCAATACTATGGCCACCACGCTCCCCAGACCTTAATCCTTTGGATTTCTTTTATTGGGGATGCTTAAAGGAAGACGTATACAAGGAACCAATAAATAATATTGAAGAATTAAGGACCAGGATTCTGACAGCAGCTGGAAAAATCAATGAAAGCGGGTTTACTCGACGTCTTAAACGCTCCTTTATTCGACGGTGCAGAGCGTGTATAGCTGCGAATGGGGGCCATTTTGAGCACCGATTGTAATAATCAATAAATAAATAATTATGATGTCAAAGTTGTTTTTTTTTAATACCCTGTCTGTAGTAACTTTTGTGTTCTCATTTGCCAATACAATTACAATAATAATATTGTCACTGTGACCAAGTTTACAGTAAGAATGGGCACATAAATTAGGTAGACGAAATTTTTGTTTCAATATTATGTTGCGAAAATGGTAACAGGTAGACTTACTTATTTTCAGTTACAAATGCAGTATTTTTTTTTCTATTTTTGAAAAGCGGTACTATTATACCATTTTATAATCAGTACATCATGAGCATATTTTTAAATGCATGGGCACTAACAGTGTAGTACATTTGTTTTTCAAAAAACGCTCCTGAATATGAGTGATGCGATAAAATTTAGGTTAAGAATTGAGAAGAAATCACTTTTTCTCGTAAAGGCTACAATTTCAATACAAATCTTTATTTTTTTATGATAGCTCATACATTCAACATGAATAAACACGAATAGAAAATCAAAAATAATGTTTTTTGTTGAAACTGTGGTCAAATTCGTAATGAAAATGGGAATTTCTTAAAAAAAATTAAAAATATTTTTTTTTCTGTAACCAGTCGGCGGACCGGTTTAAAATTTTGGTATGGTGTAGGTACCTACCTGATTTACCTAACCCTGAACGGTGGACCACTATTTACGCCACACCCTGTATACATAGAAATGCACATTATGGTGACTTCCACATACAGCACAAAACAAAAAATACATACTACAGCACCATCTAGCGAACTATGGACTAATGAACTACAGAGCAACAAGAAATTCTCGCGGCGATTAGTATATATACCATATCACAACATCAATCACTGGACCGTGGCCCTCTAGGCATGATCGCCTGGTCCGAAGATTTTGCCTTATGTCGGAGGGACATGACATTCGTCCCTCCACACACATAATATAAAATCTAGAAGCTCTCCACTTCTAATGCTATTGTCGAGAAGACGGTCAAGTTTATTGAGAAGATATGCATTCAGGTCAAAGTACACCTAACACCATAGTCAATTACAGGGAATATTGATATTAGTCTGAACAAACATTAACTCGGTTTCCGATGGAAGGAAATTCTTAAGCTTATGTAGGGCCCGCAACAAGCCTGTGACTTTCTGACGTACGTATGCGACTTACAACGACTACACCGTTAGTGTCTCTGAACCCTTTACTCCTATACCATAAAAAGCTTAGGTATTAAGAGTACTGTAGCAAAGAACTACAATGTATCCACACTAGATAGTGGTCCCCTTTATAAGCCACTTTTAGCGCATACATTGTTTCATGAAGTTCGTATATTTACCCGGTAAACATTTCAACCCGCAGTCCAGAGGCTGGTGACTAACTACTAAAACTTTAAGAACATCTCGATGGCGTAGCGGTAGTGAATGCGACTGCTAAGCATGAGGTCTCGGGTTCGATTCCCGGGTCGGACCAAATGTTTGTGTGATCTGCAAATATTTATTTCGTAGTTTGGATGTTTTCTATGTATAATATGTATGTATTTACAAAAAAAGTATATAAGTATTCTATCAGTCAGTCTAGTTATCATAGCACAAGCTCTGCTTAGTTTGAAACTAGATGGCGTCGTATGTTAAATGTCCGAAATATTTATATATCTAGGAACATTCTGGAATGTTTTAATTTTTTCTAGAGCTGTCAATTATTTCCGCTTCTCCATAATGGATAGGTTTATCTGTCTCAACTTGTACGGCTGCGACAACTAAATCCTAAAGTGATTGCTACTTAGCAGTCTCCCAGTAGAACAACCTGTAGGCATGTTCCATGCTGATACATGCTCGTGTTTGCAGGGGCAAGGACCGGCGCGAGGAGCGCGATAAGGAACGGGAGAGAGAACGAGAGGAGAGGGAGCGGGACAGAGAACGTGAGCGCGAGCGGGAGAGGGAACGAGAGAGGTAATATACAGTTGTATTATTTTTAAACTATCGTACAGCATGACTATAAATACTCGTATGTCGATGGGACTCGTCGATACAAACAATATTATGTTGTGATCACATCGTATAATTGTTGGCTTGATTTAAACACACTCAGAAGGTGAGCGAGCACTAACGTTACTCGTATATCTCCTGAAGATTGTGTTGTTGTTGTCAAGCGCTAACATTTGTTATCTTTCACAGAGAACAGCGGGAACGAGAACGAGAAAGAGAGATTCGCGAAAGGGAGAGGGAACGAGAACGTGAGCGGTAAGAATCTTTCGTTTATCTAGGCTAAGGTCCGAATTGTGCTCACAGCACTTACGACGTTTAAACTGCTAACGTGTGGTCCGATTTAGTGAGCGCGCCAACGTTTGTTCAATCAATTCAATTCAATTCGGACCACTTGTGAGTGTGCTTACGAATTCATAAAGTTGAACATAACCTAACAGAGCATTTTTTGACAGAAACATGAGTGGAGTATGTGATTTAACCGATGAAGATGGTAAAGTGCATATTTCAAGCAATTTCCGTAATCAAGGCAAGTCAATTCAAATAAATGACGTAAAATAACGTCAATGCTCACGACGCTAACGATCCGACCCGTCAGTACTGTAAGCACTAGGTAGTGCCGTCACATGTGACGTCATAGCATCCACAGCGCTAACGGTGAGCGTGAAAAGCACGAATTGGACCACACGTTGGTACGCTATGAGCGCTGTGAGCGTGATTCGGACCACGGCCCTATATAACGAACATTCTTCATGTTGGTTTTGTAGCAGCGCAGGTGGCAGGTGACAGGTGACAGATGACAGGTGGTTTGTAACCGTGCTGTCGTTATTGTCGGTGCCGTCGCCGCTCTCAATTGTAATTGTAGTAGTATAAATGAAATCAATAAATAAACACATTTAATACTACGTATAATAATATATTAGTGGCAACCACTACTTGGTTAACACGTTGCAAAAGAATCTTAGCGCGGGCAATCTGTGGATGGCTGACCATTCTTAACACATTACGTTCGGTAATAAATGTCAGTGTCAGTCGTAGAGTGCGGTGCGCGAGCCATTGACATTGACATCGCGGCGCGCGCAGTCGGCAGAGTTAGTCAATTAGTATAGTCACATTACTCTTCTCATTGGCGCGTGGGCTTAGTGTTGCACTTTCAATGTTAACAGACGAATCTGTTTTGATCGTGTAACAACTAAAGTCGGTTGAATCACGGCTATTTTTTTTCGTCGGTAGCAAGTGATACCTAATTTGTCTCGTCTCGCATTTCGGTGGCCCACGTTAGAGTAATAAAGCTAATACGTCGTAATTTGTGGTTATGCATGAAGCGGTTACCAGAAGTTTGGACTGCTAGAGTGAGGTCGGGTTCCGAAAGTTTAACCCGGCTCAATCGCCATGTATTCAGCTTTTCATACACTTACATACATTCAAATAGCACTTTTATAACACTTTACAGCCGTCGGTTTACGACAAGGATGACCAGGTTGGACAAGGATGAACTGGTATACGAACACCGCAGAGTCGAAACACAACTCGGCATGTTTTCCGCTCCGTTAGTGCCGGTTACCATGCGAACATCTTATTAAAATAAAATCTGTGGCAATCAAACGACAGTTTTTTTAAAGAACTTCGTTACCACTTAGTACTTGTGGAAGTGTGATGGCAGGCGTTTCTCGTAAAAAGTCGCAGTCAAACCGGAATATAGACTTAATCCCACACCAACTTAGTTTGGGAAGAAGGTTCTAATACAAAAGTAAAATATAATACTGACTTTAGAAGGCTTACGTGACCGGCTGATCATACGTTGATACTTATTTGTTAATAGAGCTAGGTAAATCATTTTTGTAGGGGGCTAAAATGCAATACTCTAGTAGCTCTTTGAAAATTATAAATCTGACCGTAGGCACGAAACATGGAAGGCTCAACGTGTCGCCCTAGCGTTAAAATAAAACAGTCCAATCGCAACACAGTACAAATGTAAGATTTCATAATTCAGTTTTATTCGGAAAATCACTCACGATTGTTGCCGCGTAACACTAAGTAATAGCAAAAATCTATCGGAGAAATTGCGCGGTTATCGAGCGATAACGGCGCGCCATCGCCTGCGCTCGCGGCCGCGGCCATGCTGGCGCTGCACCCCTACATACGCACGCGCCGCGAGATACGCCACCAGCACCGGTACCGTGCACCCGCCCACTTCGTGTAATAAGTAAACAGGTTGCGTCGCCAAGCTGACGCGGGTCAGTGAGTGGGGGGGGGGGGGGAGGTGTTATTGTATCTCCGTTGCACGTTCCTATGGAACGTTATACTGTACTTATTACACGAATTGTATTTCTTATTTCTGTTAATTAGAGTTGTCGTAACGATTGTAAGTTGCAGTATAATAGTCCCACGTTGACATTTTTATACGGCATTACAGGCCCCGTATTAACAGATGCGAGTTGATAACGTTATTAAGTTTCTTACTTTCAGTGCAAACGTTGACATACCCCTTCTGTTTCTCTATGTGAAACATCTAATGCACGTCACCGCTGTAAATATTTCATCGGTTATTATTGCCTTCTCGATTAACTACTCACTTTTACTTTTCATCGACTGGAAATCAACACACGATTGGAATTTAATAAAAAACTGACCTCAGTCTAGTGTAGAAAAAGACTCACAAAAATCTGAATTTCAGGAAACGCTCAGCAAAAATTGCGAGACTCGTCGATTTCTGAACCATTTAACGAAACACAGTACACAGTAAACATTTTTTTCTTTTATGATTTCATTTATTTGTTTTCGTTATGCTTTTAAAGTAAATTTGACTATTTGATATAATATTAATTCTTATCAAATTAAATACGTTAGACATGTTGTGTATTTAATGTACACCAAAATTGATTTTAACAATTGAAATGAAAATGCACGCATTGTACAGTATGAAGCCGCAAGCTAATAATATATATATTTATTATACAACAGTTGTGTTTTCAGCACTCCCGTAGGGAACGCATGCACTCGTTATTTGCACTGTCGTTAAAAACACGAGGGGTATGAGTAATAAGTTGCTCGTCGGGAACACGGCAAGTATGTTATTAGCACTGCCGTACGGAACACAATAGTTGCCTTTTATACACACTGTCGACTATTCACAATACTCCAGTGCTGAAAACACACTATTTATAGTCGTTAGCAGCGTAAGGGCATTTATTGCACACTAGTGGTCGCCTATTGGTCGAAATTCGACCATAAAACACAATTTACATACATTTGTATAAGAGAGCGGTATTTCACGTGGTATTTTTTCTATTAAATGGAGCAAATAAAACTTTTCTGTTCGACATTTAATAAGACCACAATAAACATATAAAACAGTAATCTATGTGTATGTCAGTACTCAGTACTCTATGTTTATAGACAAAATGATAAACAAAGAAACAATTTGACCACAAAGTATGTATGTGTGTCAATTGCATAGTAGTGTGTGTAATGTTTTATTTATTGATTTAATGTACTTTATAAGCATTATTATTGAAAAATATTAGCGTTCTGCACTTCTCGTACATATAAACTATAAGTGTGCCAAATTTCACACTCCTTCGTCCACCTAAGTTTCGTAAAAAGAGGTCCAAAGTTTTTGCTTCACGTATCAATATATAGATAATAGGCAGCAGTGAACATGTTAATCCGTCAAACATCGTCTATATTGTAATATGCACATTATATTATACTACTCGTATAAAGCAATACTACACTTATATTTACCTCATACAGTCACGTCATCAGAAGCATGTCTTTTCAGTCACTGGAAAATGGAGGCTCTATGCCCAACAGCTCTCTTGTCACGAGATTTGGATGGTGATAGATTTTTTTTTGGGTCTTTAGGTAGAGAGTTTTGATTTCCTCCTTGACAGACTCAACTTTCGGGATTTGGTAAAATGTCTATTGTTTTTATTATGTATCACGGTGCTCCGATTATCACTCACACAGTTTTTGACTGAAATCGTTGCAAGGTGTTGAGAGGAGAAAGTTGCTGTTATTATAATTATAAATATATTGTTTTTAGTGAGCGAGAACGAGAGCGGGAGCGAGACAGAGAGCGATCGCGGGAGCGCGAGCGTGAAAGAGAGCGTGAACGTGAACGGTCTCGTGGCCGCAGTCGCAGCGAGGTCGACGCCAGACGAGAGAAGGAGCTAGAGGAAGAGGCCAGGGAGAAGAAACGATTAGAGAAAAAGGTGACTAATTCTTTCAATCTCAGTAATATGTTTCTATTTTGTTTGAATGTTTCTCGCTCTCGCAAGATACGCTCGTTTGCGTGTGAACAAATGCACCTGCTCGAGTGCTGTATTTCGTTAGAAGTGATATTTTAAAAGTTCTTAGGTTATAAAATATGACTATATTTGCTCGACAACGATTGAAATGAAATATATTCATTTCGAGATGATATCTGAGGTCGATTGGGTGTAACGGATTTTTTCTAATTTTCCCACAAAATTCGATTGTATAGTAGTGATGATGTGCAGAACCGTGGTTAGTTCTTGTCAAAAATACATGGATCAGAGTGTAAGGGTTGTTACGATCGCAGGCGCGAGAGAAGGAGGCCGCCTACCAAGAACGCCTGCGCAACTGGGAGAGTCGCGAGCGGCGCAAGGCCAAGGAGTACGAGAAGGAGAAGGAGAGGGAGCGTTGCCGCGAAGAGGAGCGCGAGCGAGAGGCCAAGCGGCTCAAGGAGTTCCTAGAGGATTATGACGACGAGAGAGACGATCATAAGTATTACAAGTGGGTATTCCGTGTCTTCGTACGAAACATACAGGGTGGGCCATGAATTAGTTAACATTGAAAAATCCTATAAAAGAGACCATTTGCATATTATAAACATTGTTTATTTACAAAAAAGCTAATTAGTTTGAAATAATTTTTGAAAATTACATCGACTAAATGACCATCGTTTCGAAATTTGCACTCTTCTAAGTGAGCACCGAAATTTTCGAAAGCTCATCGGCAAAGAAACCGCAATTTTTTTTAAGTTGATGTAGCGTATTTGATGTATTGATGTAGACACGATTCTTCAAATAATCCTATAAAAGGAAGTCTGCTGGGGGTAAATCTGGAGTTCTGGGTGTCCATGGAATGTTGCCTTGTTTGGAAATCAGCTTTTCTGGCAACGTGTCTTTGACCACCGGTAGGAACTCATTGAATGTGTGACAAGTGGCTCCATTATGTTGAAACCATGTGTTATGGTTGTAGCCAGCAAATTCCAGTAGCATCGGTCCCAAGCACTCCCGTAACATTTTTATGTATTGAGTAGAATTAACAACCGCGACGATCAGAATTAACTGAACGGCCGCGAGAATCTTCGAAAAAGTAGGGTCCAATGATTGCTTTTGATGAAATTGCAACCCATACAGTTACCGTGGCTTCCACCCGAAGTAAGCGTCTTACAGTAACAAGCGAACTGTTATTTAATTAAAGTTATTTCATACGTTAAGCACGTTGCGGTCCCGCTAAGCGATCCCGAGAAACGAGCTAGCGGTCAGACCCCTTCTTTCGTCCCGTCGTCGTTTGCGCAGGTCGTTAGATTTAAACGTGAACGAATTCTCGACCCGCTTCGTACGATAGGTGCAAAACTTACATATACATATAACTTATATGTCATCATCATCATCATCATCATCCGCCGAAAGACGTCCACTGCTGAACATAGGCCTCCCCCCTAGAACGCCACGCCGTACGACTGGACGCCAGCTGCATCCATCGGCTCCCCGCGACTCGGACTACGTCATCGGTCCATCTAGTGGGGGGCCTACCTACGCTTCGTCTTCCGGTACGTGGTCGCTACTCGAGGACCTTTCTTACCCAACGGTTGTCGGTTCTACGAGCGATGTGGCCTGCCCATTGCCACTTCAACTTGCTTATTCGAAGAACTATGTTGGTAACCTTAGTTTTCTTGCGGATATCCTCGTTTCGGATCCTATCACGCAAGGAAATGCCGAGTATAGCCCTTTCTATAGTTCGTTGAGCGACTTTGAGCTTCTCCATGAGGCCAGCAGTAAAAGACCACGTCTCATTTCCATATGTCATCACTGGCAATACACACTGGATGAAGACTTTCGTCTTTAGGCTCTGGGGGATCTTGAACGAAAAGACATCTCGAAGCTTCCCGAACGCTGCCCATCCGAATCGGATTCTTTGTGCGACCTCTTTGTTGAAGTTGGACCTACCTAGCTGGACTACTTGTCCTAGGTAGACATACTCGTCAACAACTTCGACTGCATCGTTCCCAACAATTACCGGTATAGGTGCGACATGGACGTTAGACATGATCTTCGTCTTGTCCATGTTCATTTTAAGACCAACCTGCTGGGAAACTCTGCTAAGGTCGTTGAGCATGGTACTGAGGTCCTCAAGCGACTCCGCCATTATGATTATATCATCGGCAAAACGAAGGTGAGTAATGTACTCGCCATTTATGTTGATGCCAAATACTTCCCAGTCCAAGAGCTTGAAAACGTCGTCCAATGCGTTTGTGAACAGTTACGGAGAAATAACGTTTCCCTGTCTCACACCGCGTTTTAATTGGATTGGACCCGTGCTCTGGTTCTGTAGTTGGACTAACATAGTGGCGTTATTATACAGAGACTTCAACACTTCGATATAACTATAGTCAATTTGGCATCGCTGCAGGGATTCAAGTACTGCCTGTAGGAATTTAAACGGCGGTAGCTTCGCATCAAGTGTGAGATCCGACTGGCGCGCGCGCACATTATTCTTAAGGAATGCATGTCGCCGCGCGGCCGGTTACCGTGACGTCACTCTTGATCGACGCTGCATCGGTCGTTAGCTATATGTAATAACTATACGTGTGTCCGTCATTATAAATGTAAATTACTATAATAACATATAAAACAAGTTACATGTCGCGCCACATCACTCCCCCCCCAAGACCGTTTCAAGGGCGATAATAAGTGGGAAAATGCACCCTACGACCTGAACGCGTTCTTCTGATATCAGGCTCCTCAGCTTTAAGGTCACTAGTGGTCTGTGGTTGTGTTGTTGAATTTTGTGGTGTGCCTGGTGTATGTCTGTGTGGCTGTGTGTTAGTGTACGGGTCCTGCAGTATATAGGCTGGTTTTACTCGGTCTACTGTTACTGTCACGACCTTACCTTTTATGAGTAAACTAAGTACTTTGTCGGTTCTCTTGAGAACCTCGTGAGGGCCGGTATAGGCAGGTTTCAGGGCTCCACGATTTATTTCTTCCCTAAGGAAAACGTGCGATGTAGTAGCAAGATCCTTAAACACGAAGACAGTGCGATTACCGTGATGTGCTGCTGGTGTTGGCCGGACTTTTGCTGCGAACGTACGTAAGCGGAAGAGATAATCGGTTACGTCACTGAAGTCTTTGTCTTGAGGATGAAAAAATTCACCGGGCAGCCTAAGCGGCTCGCCATATACGAGTTCTGCCGAGGAAGCCCGTAGGTCTTCCTTGTAAGCGCTCCGAATGCCCAGCAAGACAGTCGTAGTCGAGTCGTAGGGTGCATTTTCCCACTTATTATCGCCCTTGAAACGGTCTTGGGGGGGGAGTGATGTGGCGCGACATGTAACTTGTTTTGTATGTTATTACTATTATATATACTTTGCAAATTCGTGAACTTATCGGGGTCACCAGAAATGTAGGAATTTAAACGGCGGTAGCTTCGCATCAAGTGTGAGATCCGACTGGCGCGCGCGCACATTATTCTTAAGGAATGCATGTCGCCGCGCGGTCGGTTACCGTGACGTCACTCTTGATCGACGCTGCATCGGTCGTTAGCTATATGTAATAACTATACGTGTGTCCGTCATTATAAATGTAAATTACTATAATAACATACAAAACAAGTTACATGTCGCGCCACACTGCCCAAGTCTCGATTGAATCGGAGGCTTTTTCATAGGCCACAAACACTTAGCACAACGGCCGATTATATTCCTCAGTCTTCTGAATAATCTGGCGTAGCGTAAGAATGTGGTCTATGGTACTAAAGCCTTTTCAGAAACTGGCTTGATTGGGAGGCTGGAAGTCATCAAACCTGCGTGCGAGACGGTTCGTAATGACTTCCGAAAACAGCTTGTACACATGGCTCAGGTGTGAAATGGGTCGATAATTCTTCAATAAGGTTTTATCACCTTTTTTTAAGGAAAGCACCATTACACTCCGGTGCCAGGCTTCTGGCGTTGTACCTTGAAGTACGACAGAATTGAATAACTTCTGGAGGACTACCAGTACCGGTTTATTACCCGTTGTCAGAAGTTCTGTAGTAATTCCGTCGTCAGATTCGTCTATTGAGTTCATCCCAGGCCGACATATCAACTGAAGACTGCAGTCTCATTTCACGCCGGTCTGCCATTAACGCGAGCGTTTTATATGAGAGTCCACTGTATCGCAATCGGCTAGACATGGGAAGCAATTTTGAAGTTCGAGCTGAAAGTTTTCGGGGTTTTGGATTTCGGCAGGGTTTGGTCGGAGCGTAGACCTCACCAGACGTGACCTCTCCAGCTTGACATTGATATTCAATGTGTTTCTAACAAGTCGGTGATCGCTACCGGTTTTCACCTTACTGATCACAGAGACATCATTGAATATGTGCTGATTGGTCGTCCACTTGCGGGATGGCCGTTTTTCGAAGAGTTCATCATAAAGAGTCCCTCCTTCTCCATGTAGTCGGCCAACCGCTGTCCTCTGTGGTTCCGCTGCCCGTATCCAAATGGCCCCACTCTCAGTTCATCGCCATTCCGTTTGCTCAGCTTTGCATTGAAGTCCCCCATAGCAACGGTGAAATGTCCTCATGCATAACTTCTACTTCATCGTCGGCTGAGCGTCTCGAGGTTGGCGCATATACCTGTATGATCTTCAGCGAATACCGTTCGGTGATTCTGTGTATAAGGTGTATCCTGGTGTATAAGGTGTATCCTGTGTATCCTGGTAGAAACACTCGATTTTTAAAACCGACACTACCGTGGGAAAGCTGGTCTCTCTCGCGATAGAAGAGCATGTTACCGGAGTTGAGGATTATCGAGTCCCGTCCCTGTCTTCGGACTTCAGATAAACCCAAAATATCCCAACGTAACTTGCTTGTTGTTAGTTCTTCCAGCTCTTCATCAAGAGCAACTTTTCATCTTTCGTGAGTGTCCTCGCATTGAATGTTGCCAGGGCCAAGGTCTTCTTTTTTATGTTAGGGTAGCCAGATCTCTTCCAGAGATTCTTGGCACCTCTTGTTCTGCCGTTACCATGGCTGCTACCGTGGCCAGCAATAGCGGAGTCGCCGGGGACTGGGGGCCGCGTTATTTGTGTGTCTGTTATTTTTAGGGTTTTGCCATACTCGCCACGCTCGGCAGGCGTCTCGGTGGGCGCAGTAGACGTTCGTTGCGTTAGATGAATGCTGCCGCCCGTTCCTTTGATTTTTCCCTTTGCCGGGTTTCACGGCTTCCACAGGATGATCGATTAAGGATAAGATAAGGATTAAGAAGGCCAGAACTTATATATATTTTATTATAAGGATATAATAAACGTACGGCTTTCATAAATTACGCAAACGACACATAAGGTACGGGACTATGATACGCGTATGACACAGGGGCAAGGAGCTGCAGCGGCGGCTCGGGCTGCGCGTGCGCGAGGCGGAGGCGGACACGCGCGAGCGCGCGCGCGAGCAGGAGGAGCTGGACGCGCTGCGCCAGAGCTTCTTCCGCTCGGCCTCGCCCGGCGACCCCGCGGCGCTGGCGGCCTGGGAGCGCGCGCGGCGCGAGCGCGAGGAGCAGTACCGGCCGCGCCTGCTCATCGACGTGAGCCTGCAGCTGGAGGCGCAGCGCGAGCGCGAGGCGGCGCGCGCGCGGCTGCGCGAGGAGGCGCGGCGCGAGGCGCGGGAGCGTGCGGCGCGCCAGCGCGAGCGGTACCTGCGTAGCGCGGCGCAGCGCCAGCTGCCGCACGAGGCCGAGCCCATCGACTCCGACAGCGACGCCGAGCCGCCGCCCTCCACCACGCCGCCGCCGCCGCGCCACCACCGCCACCACCACCACCACAGGTACCGCCGCACGTAGCGCCGCACGACACCGTTCCGAGTGAGGTGGTGCTGCGATGGATTATGATTATAACTTGAGCTTTCATTATGACAAGTTTTATCTGTTTCGTTTTTGTCAACCGTCTTCAGATCGTAAGACTCACGAATTTTTTTCTCGTCCAATAATGAACCTATCGATCTATTTCCGGTGCAGACGCGCATCCCACCGCTCGCCGTCCTCCCCGAGCATAGGTCGGGAGTCCCCTCCGCCGCCCGTCCCCTCCTCGCCGCCCGTGGGCGGAGGGGCCAGCGGGGACGTGGGTTCGCGCCGGCCCAGCGCCTCGTCCATCAGTATCAGCTTCCGCCCGCAGCACAAGCTGCAGCCCAGCCCCGCCGATACCACGGGCACGGACAGCGAGCTGCTCGCCTCGCCTGACCCCGCGTTGCACCACCACGGTACGTGTCCCTTCCTGTCTCCTCCCCCCTCCCTGAGCGCCTGTTGTCTTATCGCTCGTTAAATCTTTCAGGTAAAGAAAAAAAAGAAAAGAGCAAGAAAAACTCTAGTGCGGTGGCCCCGGCCGCTACGGCTCCCCCCAGCACGGGCGGAGGCGAAAAGGAGGCGAAGAGCGCCGAGGAGAAGCGAAAACACATCAAGAGCCTGATCGATAAGATCCCCACGCAGAAGGAGCAGCTCTTCCAGTACAAGCTGGACACCGCGCAGGTAACGTACCGACCGATGCCGTCCTGCGACGGCACGGAGACGAGTGTCGAACCGCTCGCGACGTTCATCATATTGACGTGTGTGCAGATCGACGCGGCGCTGATGGAGAAGAAGATCCGGCCCTGGATCAACAAGAAGATCATCGAGTACATCGGCGAGCCGGAGCCGACGCTGGTGGACTTCATCTGCAGCAAGGTCGTGTGCGGCTCCGCGCCGCAGGGCATCCTCGACGACGTGCAGATGGTACGCTCGCATATACCTACGCATAAGAACATAGCTCCGTTAGCGTATACTTATTTTTGAAGTCGATCATAAAAACTAAATCGACATTTTCCGTCGGTCGAAAACTGAATACTAATAAAAAAAACGTGGATCCACAGGTGCTGGACGAAGAGGCGGAAGTGTTCGTAGTCAAAATGTGGCGACTTCTCATCTACGAACTGGAAGCGAAGCGGGCCGGCCTGCACAAGTAACGCCCCCCTCCTTAACACTCAATAAACTGACTGCTGTATAATAGCTCGTTGTTTGATTCGCGTTCGAGGTCTGCCCGAAGCTTGCCGCGCACTGACGGCAGCTCGGATAGCCGTTTACGCATAACTCTCTTCGCTTTCGTTTTTTTTGGTTAAGATTTATACTTTCTACGGAATAACATTAAACACCGCAGCATCCATAACCAGACAATTGGAGCAATCGCTTCCGCTGCCGGACGGCCCTAAACCTCCGTAAATTCGCAAAATACTTACGCTATAATATAAGTAGCTGTATATTAGATCATCAACAGCTTTTACTGTTGGCCATAGGCCTCTCCTTAGCAAGGAGGTTTTGGCCTACTATACCACGCTGGCCAGACGAGTTGGAAAAGGGTTTGTTCCAAGTTTTTCTTCTCCTTGTAATGATGTTGTCTTGTATACTTTGTTCCCTTAATCACGTCTTATGACACCCACGGGATGAATAGGTGTGGTAACACTATGTATTCTTAATCCATCACCACACGGACGTAGTGTGTATATTAAATACTTAGGGGGGATCTATAAAAACATTTTACCTCAGAAGCCGGACTGTTTAATGTTTTTTTTCATTTTGCTAGACACATTGAAAGTCATCTGTGGGTGCGAGCGCGAGGCAACTGTTACTATTAGACACTATTTGTCTTTTATACGGTACTAGCATCCGCCCCGGCTTTGCCCGAGTACATTATTTGTTTGTGAAATGTTTAAACTGTTGAACACCAGTGAGGAGGTCAGTATGTGAAGTGTACGGTTGCCGCTCGGCCGGTGGCTGCGATGACGCAATCGTTTCACCACTATTGTTTTTATTTCGCGTAATCTGCTGTCCAACTTCGTTCTGTAAAAAGTAAATTTTACGTATCCAAACTTAATCTTAAAAAAAAATATTATACTTTACGATTTAAAAACATCTTTTTGGCTATGCTTACAAAAAATGTATGGTGTCGAGTTAGGTTGCGAGCGAAGGCGAGAGGGTTTTTTAAAAAGACAAGTATTCGGCTTGAAGAGCGGATTGAGACTAACTTTATTGATATAATAAGCTCTTAAAATCAATACAGTATTCTTATTACTATGCGTTGGAGACAAGGAGCTATTTGTTCTAATGTTTCCAGGAAGTCTGCGACTTATCAGCTGGTCGTTCATGACGCATGCCATTGTGTGACGTCACGTCTATGACGACATAACTGTCGCTGGACTTTTTTTAAAGTTGAAGAGTACAAACGCACAATTTTTAACCGCCGTATAATATAAGTATAGATTATACGTGGAACTATTATGCGCACAACTGAACAGTTCGTGAAACAAATGTGTAGTTTTAGTGAAGTGTTACGGTGACAGATGTATTAGTTTGTTTGTTGTAACTTGAAGCTTTACCAGTAACTGATGGAAAAGGTATTATTGGCGACGATCAAGCCGCGGACTGAAGTAGTAGTGATGAAAATAGTAAAAACATGGACAATATCGATGAAAATCATTGAAATAGTAAAATAAAACTACATATGATTTCCACAGAAGATTTTCCTCAAAGTTGGTTGGTCGGCTTTACGTCTACTACGATATGTCTAACCATCAATTTGTACGCGGTGCATCTACCATTAGACATCCACGGACTGAGTACTATGTTCTTAAACCATCAACACAACACTCGTGTGATGATAGATTAAGAACACAGAGTGTCACCGCCCCTATCCATCCATCAGGTGTCGTAAGTGGCGACTAAGGGAACAAACTACGTAGGACAACATCGCTGCAAAAGAAGGCAAACTTGAAAGAAACCCTATAGCAACCCGTCCGGCCAGTGTTCTTTTTTTTTCTATTTTAAGAGCCTGCCAAAGTGACTCTACTCTGTCTGATGTAAAGCATGAATGGAATCCAAGAGTTGTAGTCACCATACTCATTGCAAATACAGACAATGCGGTATGGTGACCCACACCATGGCAGCCTTGTGAGATGCTTTTTCACGCCCCGCTTGGGGACGTAAAAGGCATGACAGTCATCGTGACAGTGTAAGGCTTACACAGTTACCATGGTAACTGTCACCCCTGCATTAATGGGCCTCCGGTCTCACAGTCACCAGCGAAACACGACAACACGGATACTGGCGCTTTAAGTTGGTCTTCTGTGGGAGGGTAGTACTGCCCCTGTCGAGCCGGACTGCTCGTGCTGAAATCAGCGTGGCTCTACTACCTAGCAGTTTGGTATAGTAGGCCCAAACTTTTCGAAAGAGAAACTTGTATCCAGCTGTGGGCTATGAAAAGCTATTGATGTGATGAACCAAGTACTAGATACTACCGAAGTATTGTAAAAAGACACATATCTGACTGACTTTTTTTAACATAATAATATAGTAATATATGTACAATATAATCTGATAACACATACAACCTGTGCCCGTTGTAAAAACATTTCTTTATTCCACATGTTCTCTATTTTGAGACTATTTGCAAAATTTTATTTAAGAAATAGACCATTTTTTTGTTTTCATAATTTACGCCATCAGTTGTATTCACGGTGCGGTAAACCACACAATATCGCTTTGGTTAACTCTAGAAAGATAACGTGCGAATCAGATCAGTTCTTTTAAGGGCACGAGATTTGTGTCAGTAACGAGTAGAGATCGATTTTATTGTACAGTGTCTAAGAATAGATGACAAGACGTACGTCCTGCTCTTCGTGAGCTAGATGCGTATATCCTGTGCAAATGGTGTGGGTAGTACTTTATATCTCAATGCAAAATGAATTACTCCCCAGGAAGCAATGTCAGTATTTATCAATTAATGTGTAATTTACACTCTAGAGTGTTTTGTCAAAACAAGAAAAGCCATTGAGTAGTAGAGTATATGAAAAAACTAAACACAACTGACTACGCCGTGGTTGCAGTCAGTCAGTTGCAGGCTACAAATATCAACATTATTAAGGCAGTTGAGAACAAATATTAAAAATATTTGCCTATTAAATTACGAGACATCCAAAGTAGGTACCTATTTTTTCAAGTAGTAACACATGTTCTGGTGACTCCAAAGCTAGTACAACAATTAAATGCTCTAATGAAACTGCATTTTTCATAAATTAATCTTAGAAAAGGAAGGAATTTAAGAAAGTGATTCTGATTTGTAATAAGAATGTAAAGTTAACCGGTGGCGTCCCATTGATATCACCGACATTGCGAAGCTGCCATCATGCCTGCCATCAGCGACTCGTGTAAACAATGGTGTTCTAAATCGGTATTATTTCAATTTTTTTTTTGTTCTGAATTTGCGTAACTGTATTTTGATCTAAATTTTTTTTGTATTAACTGGCACTTTTTTTGTATATAGCTTTGGGACACCTCGTGTATAATAATATAATATTTCGGACATCTGACGCAACGTGAACTAGTGCCAAACTAAGCAGAGCTTGTGCTATGAGTACTAGACAACTTATATATATATGTTAGACCATACTGCACTTCACAGTGAGCCAGGCAAGACTAATGCATTTACCTACAATATCTGTAGAGGTGGCCGTGTTAGACCGCAAGTCGTTGTAATTATTCAATATTATTAAATTTTTCGTCTACGGTGATAAAGCTTGATCCGATATGTAAAAATATACATTGACTTAGGAGGTTTTGCAACATTAATAGTGTCGTTTTCGTGTTTATAATCAAAATTGGAGTTTTACGACGTTTTAGGAACGGCGCCGACGGACGGAGTGGCGGCGAAGAGTAATTCGGTAACAATTTAAATTCAACCTAAAGCGCTTCAGAATACAATTGCATTTAATGCAACTATATAAAATGTCGGCGAGCGAATTAAAGCGGGATGCAGAGTCGCGCGCGGTCGGAGTGACGTGACGGTACTCATAGCTATCGGAGTGGCGCGTCGACGAATGCCCGCTGCTCTGTGGGTTTTGCAACCTATAAATTGCTCTTCGCTACCACTCCGTCCCTCGGAGCTGACCTTTAGGAGGCTGGATCTGGAAGTTTCAAATTCAACCTGGATTCAAATTAGTCGGCAATTTTCACGGCGTTATTCACAATTTGCTCAGAATTTCGTCGATTCTAATTTATATCAAAATTTCCTTTAATCTAGTTAAAGCATCTAATCTCATCTAGTATTTATCTCACAATACAAAATTGCTAATACTAGGTGCCATATATTAAGTGAATGATGATCACTATCAGACACCGTGAAAACACGTCAAAAGAATCAGTAGCAGACAAACTAAGTATTGCTGCGGAAGTGTGAAAATTTAGAAAAATTAGTGTGCACCCTTCTTCTACTTTCAATAAAACGTTTGGTTTTAATTGTTTCCCTCTCGCCCGTTAAAATCATTGAAATCAGGGTTTCTCCGATTACAGCCTCACCCATCGCTACGTAGCACATCGGGTTGCGTTCAAAAACTTACACATGTCGTTTGTAATAAGATATGCAGTTGGGTACTATAGCGACTGGAGCGGGCGGTTCTTTTCATTTTAACATTTTTAATGCACAGCTCATCAACATTGGGGTCAAAATTTAAATAGTGTAAAGTTAAACCACACGCGTGAGTATTTTGTTGGGAGACTTGTACCTACTTTCTTACCTACTCAGCTACGAGGGGGCGTTTTTAAGTTCGCGGAATGGAGGGTATTGAGTAATAATAAAAACACAAAATTATTTTTCTTTTTCTATATATTCCCCTGCAACACGAATACATTTTTCAGATCTTTCAATTAGTTTTTTTATTCCCTCGTAAAAAAAAGTTTTATCTTTGTCTGAAAAATACGCCGAAACCGCCTCCTTAACCTCCTCATCAGTTGAAAATTTCTTACCACGTAATTCTTTTTTCATTTTTGGAAAGAGATAATAATCACTCGGAGCCAAATCTGGACTGTAGGGTGGGTGATTCAAAATATCGAAGCCCACCTTATGCAGGGCAGCCAGTGTGACTCGGCTCTTGTGAACGGGAGCATTGTCATGCAATAGCAGGACACCTTTCGTTAATTTTCCCCGTCTTTTTTCTTTGATGGCTTCTTTTAACTATTCTAAGATTGAAGCGTAGTATTCCCCCGTTATAGAAATGCCTTTATCTTTTTAATCTATCAATAATATTCCTTCTGAGTCCCAAAAAATCGTTGCCATGAGTTTCCCAGCCGACTGTGAAACTTTAAATTTCTTGGGTGGTGCTGTGCCCTTTTTGTGCCACTGCATGGAGTCTTGTTTGGACTCGGGTTCATAATGATGAACCCAAGTTTCATCCCCAGTAACAATTTGATTCAATACGCCATCCTTGTCTTCATTGCAGAGGTCCAAAAACGCACGTGAACATTCCACGCGCTGTTGTTTTTGCAATGGCGTGAGCATTCTCGGCACCCACCGTGCGCTAACCTTAGTCATGCCAAGATGATCGTGTAAAATTTTAAAAATTGTTGTATCCGATACTCCAACCATTTCTGCGAGTTGTTTCTTTTTTAGTCGAGCATCTTCCAATACAATTTTTTCTACTTTTGCAATAACTTCTGGCGTAGTCACCTCAACGGAGCGCCCCGGCCTCGGGTCGTCTTCAAGTGATTCCCTGCCTTGTTTAAATAAACTATGCCACTTGTAGACCATTGTTTTTCCTGGGCAAGAATCCCCGTAAACCGATGACATCTCATTGAGTATGGTTTGAACAGACTTTCCTTGCTTAGTAAGGAACTTTATCACCGCACGGAATTCAATTTTCTCCATTTTTTTCACTTCGTTCCCGATTAAAATACTTGGTCAACGATAGTTTAATAACTAATGATCCAATCACAACAAATTTTACTATGCAGACTAATTATGAGTCACTGAATACGGTAGGCATCAAAAGAGCGCGTTTACCCGCCTTTTTCACTGTCATTCCGCGAACTTAAAAACTTACCCTCGTATAAAGAATATATAATGGTGTCAAAAACGCCAGCATTACGTCTAGTGCTCCTTCTGCCTTAGCGCCTGTGTGCGTGGCACACTTCGCACACAGGGATGGGGCGTACCTGTCTCACGCTCGCACCCACAGCAGACTTCTGTAGGTAGTAGAGCCACGCTGATTTCAGCACGAACGGGGTGGTACTACCCTCGCACAGAAGACCAACCTAAAGCGACAGCATTCGTGCAGTCGTCTTTCGTTGGTGAGTGCGAGAGGGGAGGCCCAATGATGCAGGGGTGACAGTTGTCGTGGTGTGTGTGAGCAGTGGAGTGCTCGTGGAGTCACTGTGGGGGTGCCGTGGATCGAACCGTCGGCCAGGGAGACCCGTAGAAATGGTGGTGCCGCTGGCCGCCCGCGTCATGGAGAGGGGCCCAACCACGGCTAACCACCCTGGGAAGCTGCCCCGTCAGGTCGCGCATAATCTGCAGAGTGGCTCGTCGTGCCGGTTGGTGACCGGACGGTGGGGCCCGGCGACCATTTCCGGGAGGGTACGGGGGCCCTTCCGTCCGACGGTTCGGTCACCGTCTTGCTTCACCGTAATGTGAAACCACAGTATTCTGAGTCTCAGATTAAACTGCCGCGACGACTGTCATGCCTTTTTTATGTCCTCGTTTCCCAACATATAACCATGGCAGCGCAAGTAAAAAATATAGTTACTACATCGGCACTCTCCTCCTCTCCCACCAACTCGCTTCTTGAGGTGGAGTTCACGAATATCCGTGGACTCCATGCAAACCTCAACGCCGTCCATCAGCACCTGGAGACGGTATGGCCGGCCATGCTATTCCTGACGATGACACAAATACGCTGCCCTGATGACACGGCTTATCTCCACTATCCCGGCTATATACTTGAGGAGTGCTTTCTCGCGAAGGCTGGAGTTTGTCTTTTCGTCAGGGCGGATGTTTGTTACCGCCGTTTGCGCTGCCTTGAGGACCTAACCTTCTCTATCCTCTGGCTCCACGTAGATTTCGGATCTACAAGCCGAATCTAGGCGTGCCTCTATCGATCCCATTCCGGAGACTCTGAGACAACTCGCATCTTTGACCATCTCAGTCAGGCAGCAGATAAGGCACAGGAGCAGTTTCCGACCGCTGAGCTGGTATTTCTGGGAGATTTTAACGCCCACCATGAGTTCTGGTTGGGGTCCTCCAGAACTGACCATGCGGGTCGAACCGCCCACGCATTCGCTCTCACGCATGACCTCATCCAAGTGGTACTCCAGCCCACCAGGATACCAGACATAATAGGTCAAGCGCCCTCTTTACTAGACCTACTGCTGACGAGTCACCCAGCGCAGTACGTAGTATCGGTTCTCTCCCCTCTGGGATCCTCCGATCACTACCTGGTGTTTACCACGGTGCCCCTTGTTGTCCCACCACGACCTGTGGCGGCGAGACGACGGTTATGGCACTACTCGTCAGCAGACTGGGATGGGATGCGAGATTATTTTGCATCCATCCCCTGGGCTCAACGCCGCTTCAAAGACACGGGTCTTTCGCAAAGTGCATCTGCCGTTGCTGGTGAGATCACTGTCGCTATGGAATATTATATTCCGTACAGTGAGGTCGCCAGCACGAAGGTCCGCCCCTGGTTCGATCCTGGGTGCGCTCACGCTGTTACTCAAAGCAAGCGGCCTACCGCGCATGGGCCAGGGGCCGCGCTCAAGACCATCCAGACGTAGATCGCCTAAAAGCAGCGTACAACAAAGCCACCAGGAAATGCAAGAGGGCTTACATCAGAGCAGATGCCCAGCGCCTTGCACGGACTGGCCAAGAACTCATCGCACACCCTACGGGTAGCCGTAAGTTCTGGCAATTGGCCAAAGCCGTGCAGTCCAATCACTGCCAATCCTCGCTACCACCACTGAAGTATCTCGACGGATCGCTCGCCCATCAGCCGCAAGAGCGGCAAATGGCGGCCCGGTGAGATGCTTTATACGCCCCGCCTGGGAGATAAAAGGCATGATAGTCATCGTGGCAGTGGAAGGCCCACATAATTACCATGATAACTGTTATCCCTGCATCAATGGGCCTCCGGTCTCGCACTCACCAACCTAACGCGATAGCATGGATGATGTCGCTTTAGGTTGGACTTCTGTGAGAAGGTAGTATTGCCAGAGTCGAGTGGTCCCGTTTGTGCTGAAATCAGTGTGGTTCTATTACGTTTGAGTGTTATCACACGATCTTATTATTGCGTAAGTTAAAATTTTGTCCAAAGCGGAAATGAAATTAATTTTAATTCAAGTTCTTCAATAACGCCGGCTACAACGAGCAGACAGTATGAGACAACCTTTATTTCGTGTATAAAGGAGTAGGTATGCGATACTGTTTGTCTCGCTTTGAGATAACGTATAATGACTCGTTCGGCAAGAAAAACATTCCACCAAATATTTCTTTGATGAGATACGTAAATAACAATGATTTCCTCGTCCCTTGTCGGCGACACAGGGGATGGGCTGAAGTGGGACCGTAGGGGGAAGGAGGGGGGACTTTCACTCAAATAATTAACCAGAAATAAATACCGTCCATTTGAATTAGTCGCACCCAGGGGAGGGAGCGACCAGCCACGGTGCTCTCGGTGATTAAAATATTTTTTGTAAGGTTTGTGCGACAACGCCATGCGTTTTTGTGACAACTGTCATTCGCGTAATGTCCACTCTTAGTATACTGATGCGCTCAGTAACTTAGACATGTAGTTCATATCTATAGGACTTGTTGTGTACGCAAACATTAAATAAGTGATACGACGTGTCAAATCACTTATGTATAAACATATAATAAAAAAGTTGGAGACAACTTAATTATCTATAATTTGAAATAATAAATGTGTAATGTAATTTATATATATGCATATAATGAAAATAATTTAAGATAAAAATGCTAACACCTCGATAGTTTACGGATTCAAAAAACATCAGAAGCTAATTAAACTATTGATCAACTATTTAACGATATCATGATTAATTGTAAACACTGACCTTTGCTTAACATACACCATAGACTAAAAGTGACTGTAAGTGCTACGACGTAGATAGCTACGCTTTCCTTCACAAGGACAGGGGTAAATCCCTCGCCTCCCTAGTTCGAGTGGCTCGTTCGAACAAAATGCTCGCGTTTTTTTCGTAATACTTGTGAGTCAGAGATCAACTACGTCGAGTCACTGTTTATATGATAATATCTGTCGCAGACTGAACTAAAGCCAGTGCCACATACGTGGATGGATTAGCAACTAATTGTGTAAACTAATCCTAATATAAGGAAAACTGGTTGTGAAATGTACAAACATCAGCAGAATTATTTTAAATGTAGATCGAAGATATGGGCAGCGTAATACAGGGTGGGCCAAGAATTCGTTAACATTTGAGTCTTAAAATCCAGCGAAAATAAATGCCGCGCGTGGCGCGGGGATGGTTCTGACCACTAGCTCGTTTCTCGAAAATTTTATCGCAATGGATCTCTTTATGAGACCGTAGCGCACTTACTGTGTGAAACAATTTTATTTAAATAACAGTTCGCTTGTTACTGTGACACGCTTATTTCGCGTTGAATACGATTTATACGACTTAAATCAGTGTCTGAGAGCTCTTTTAATAAAGAAATGGGTCAAGAAGTTCGAAGAGACGGGACGTACGCTAAATGTGAAGCGAACTGGAGGCCCACGGACTTTTAGGACCGAAGAGAAGGTGCAGCAAGTTTTTGCTTCTGTTCGACGTAGTCCAGATTTATCGACACGCAAACGTTCGGCTTCCCATTTCTTCATTAGGGTTATCCCGCACATTATTACGTCGTATTTTGAAATTACATCCATGTAAGATCCAGACAGTGCTGGAACTAAAACCTAATGATTAAAATTTGTCCAAGTCGTATACTGAAACAATATTAGAACGATTCAGTAATCTTGACGACATCATATTTTCTGGCGAAGCCCATTTTCACCTTAAGGGACATGTAAACAAACAGAAGTGTAAGTATAAATAAACAAAAATAAAAAATAAAAATAAAAATTACAGGTATTAGAGTAGTGAAACTCCCAAGGCTAAATACGAGAGGCCCTCTCATTTTCATAAGGTAACTGCAATTTCAGCAAAAGGACCCTACTTTTTCGAAGATTTAATTGGACCCTACTTTTTCGAAGATTCCGCCATTCAGTTACTGTTATTCTGATGAGTATGTGAAAATGTTACGGAAGTTCTTGGGACCTATGCTATTGGAATTTGCTGGCTAAAATCGTAACAGATGGCTTCAAAAAGATGGAGCCAATTGTCACACATCTAATGAGTCCCTGCCGGCGTTCAAAGGTATGTTTCCGGAAAAGCTTATTTCCAGACGAGGCGACATTCCATGGGCAGCCGGAAGTCCAGATGTATCCGCAGAAGACTTCTTTTTAAGAGTTTATTTGAAGAATCTTGTCTACATCAATAAACCAAATACACTACGTCAACTAAAAGAAAAAATCAACGAAGAGATGTCGGCGATCTCGCGGTCTCTTTGCCGACTAGTATTCGAAAATTTCTGTCTCTGCTCACTTAGAAGAGTACAAATGTCGAAAGAGTAATCATTTAGAAGATGCAATTTTTAAAAAATGAGTGGCAATTATTTAGCTTTCTTGTAAATAAACAATTTTTATAATGTATTAAATGTTTTTTTTATGCGATTGTAGCAAATGTTTTCTATATTCCCCGAAATAGAAAGCATTTGTAAAACGAATAATCTTTTATAAATATGGATGTAGATATGTTAATACTAGATTGTGTTGCGACGCCAAACACTAGCCCGTCCAGGTGACTTCGTCACTACGTTCAGCCATGGAACTGGAAAGTTTGACCTTTTGGAAGTTCAGGCTACGTAATTTTAAACAATGATGAAGATGAAATACTAATATATTTATTTTATGTTAGTTATTAGTACAATAGCCACGGGCGAGTCATGCTCTAGCATGACCGCCTTAAGCGCAGGGATACAACAGCCTATCATAAAGTTTTAAGCAGTTCTATCGTTACTTTTAACCGTGAGCGTGTGAGAATGAGTGAGATTACCGAAGACTCAACTCTTCCTGCCTCTTACTCCTTCCTAACACGGGTGACAGTTCTCAAAGGGCGACAACGTGTGGCACTTGAGTTGCAGTTTCTAGAGGACAAGGTAACCACTTATCGTCAACTATCTGCTCATTTGCCCTTATACTATAAGAAAGAAATGAAAGTCCTTTTCATGACGACTATTTCCGTAGATAATTTCTCTCCCAGAAGAGGAAGGGAAACAAAAAATATTTGCCTTTGTAGAAATTGAATAGGCACGCAGTTGACTATTTGGAAACTATTGTACCTCCTAGGAGTTAGGAAACATGTATTGATTAGTTGTAAATTATTGCTTTAACACCATTATATTGTATCCATAAGTAAAAACTTTTCAGGGAAGGCATCAATCCATATGCAAGTAGTGCACAGTGCGGCTGTAACCGGGACGTATGCTACTATTCAATGTTAATGCAGTCCTCACGCTCGCACCCACGCCCCGCCAACCCCGCCCCTCCGCCCTAGCGCGTAACTCATCAACGTCACCGGCAGTCGTCGCGACACGCGGCTAAAACGTTTTCCGTGTCGCCATGTTGATGTGCACGTCGATCGCTAGTTTACGACTCTATTTGAGACAACTGGGAGCATATTTTTGAATCTATCAGTGAAGCGGCTGTCAAACTGTAGCTGCGATACATGTCCTATATATGTATCCAGAGTACGAAAATGAAGTCTAAGGAAGCAATCATGCCATCTTCGGTATTTCGTGACTTTAGGTTTTACTGTGAGGAATTAGTTTCAAATTATGATATACGAAATTGCTTTAACGACCGAAACAAATTACTTCACTGTATCTACATACATAATACATACGTACAACCTATATAGCGCATGAGGGACCGCCTGCTGGAATGTCTACTCGTAAGCTCTTTAAGCACTTTTTTTTCCCCGATTACAGCGAGGTCAAAAGGAAAGATTATGATTTTGGTAGTACATACATACAAAGGTATGTGTGTTCTCCGCAGCGCCTAAACTATATACATGAGAATATATTTAATGCTTTTTTCGCACCCATTTAAAAGGCTGAGTTTATAGTGGAAGGGAAACATGTGTGCTGGTACTGAATTCTAGGTTTTGACTGATTTGAGTTAGAGGAGGCAATAGAGGACTGCATTAGAAGCGTTATCTCTTTTCAACTACTGAGGTTCTAAATCACATCGGGACTGTTAATAATGCGGGCTGCTCTCCGTTGCAACTGATTGAAAGCGTCCAACAAATACTGCACGAATCATAAGAACAATACTCTACGCAAGAGAGAAACTGGGTCTTATAAAAGGACACAGACGTTCAAGTGAGAAGAACCGTCTCACTTTGTTCAGTATACCTAGCTTCAGCGGAGCCGTCGTAGTGACGCTCTCAATGTACCTTCAAGAACCTGTCAAATAGTCGTACTCAGGATACTGAGTTTATCCTGTAGTGGCAGTAGAGTGTTCTGAATAATGTAGTAAGGAGATGAAATGGAAACTTTTTGGTAGAGAACGTGCACACCTGTGTTTTATTGGCGTTGAACTCGACCAGATTCTTATAACCTCATTGAAAAAGGGCGGCCTTGAATCAGGATCGAAAAAGATTTAACGAAATAAAGTTTAAAAATTATTTCACGACTACGTAAAAAAGGGGTCCAAAAAGACCAGAAATCAAAGGTATAAAACTGATCACGGCAGAGTCTTGAATTTATCCACATACTGAATACCTACAATGATTATGTGGGTGCCACGAACATTTCCCTTCAAGGAGGGTTGTCTTCTCTACAATTGGAGCACCCAGGCAAACGGTGTAAAATAAGTCCCAGATTTTGAAGTTCAGAATCCGGACATGTCTATAACTTTTTTAAAATTAAGTCAATCTAAAATATAATTTAAATTTAGTTCTGTTTTATCGAAGTCAGGGACAAAAAGGATTTGCATTCAGTTAAACCTTTATTGCAATAAATTTTTACAATCTTAAATTGTTATAGTCATAATTGCGGTTGAGCGCCGAAAATAAAGATTAAAATCCGTAAAAAAGATTTAAACTCAAAATTGTGAAACAAATAAAACGTACTCTGTAAACAAGAAGTCTTTAAGTTACAATTTATAAAAGATAATTTCAGTATTCAGTATCACTTTTTCGTTTTCTTTTTAGATCCCTTTCTTATGTAGTTCGGTTTTTTTTTTCTACTATAGTATTCTTCTTAATATATTAAGAACCTGCCAAAGTGACTCTACTTTGCCTGATGTAAAGCATGAATAGAACCCAAGAGTTATGCTCACCATACTCATTGCAAATGCAGACAATGCAGTATGGTGACCCACACTATGGCGGTCTTGTGAAATGCTTTTTCACACCCCGCTTGGGGACGTAAAAGGCATGACAGTCATCGTGGCAGTGTAAGGCTTATACAGTTACCACGATAACTGTCACCCCTGCATCAATAGGCTTCCGGTCTCACACTCACCAACGAAACACGACAACACGGATGCTGGCACTTTAGGTTGGTCTTCTGTGGAAGGGTAGTACTGCCCCAGTCGAGCCGGCCCGCTCGTGTTGTAATCAGCGTGGCTCTACTATCTAGTTATAGTTTTTAACACTTTTTTTTATTGATATAGAGAGGCAAAGAGATCGCGAGATTGCCGATATCTCCTCGCTGATTTTTTCTTTTTGTTGACGTAGTGTATTTGGTTTATTGATGTAGACACGATTCTTCAAATAACTCCATTCGGTATTCGAAAATTTCGGTGCTCGCTTAGAAGAGTGCAAATGTCGAAACGGTGGTCATTTAGACGATATAATTTTTAAAAAATAAATTCTAACTAATTAATTTTCTTGTAAATAAACAATTTTTATAATGTATTAAATGATTTTTATACGATTTTTTAAAATGTTATCTAATTTGTGACCCACCCTATACAATCACAAGTATATTTATAGATAAGAAATAAACCTTTGTGCTTACATGCACGATATAGACAAGAAACTGTTATACGTACAACTATATACATATAATATACAACCATGTCTACATACCTTACACCGACGCTGAAATTAAGTAAACGGAAAATAAATAGTCATTTATTTTAATGATCACCGTGTGTTGACGTGTGCAACTTCAGCAATTACATCGAATGTTTCTTTTATTAAAGTGAACTGCAGTGGTGGAGGAAAGCGGTGGCAAAGCGGTGCGGGCACGTCGTTAAAACAGCCCACCGAGCGTGAACGGACCGCGCCGCGTGCCGCCCTGCTCCATGATCGTACGGTGCACGACACGACTCTCGTTTTATCATTGAACTAGTATCAGTTTGTTATATATTTTCCTTACTTAACTGGCTAGCGAAATAGAAAGTCACAGGATGGTATGCAATTAACGTCGCCCACTTTATTGTTCCCTGCCATGGAATCCAGACACTAAATTATATAAAATTTTGTATAGTTACTATAATTAGTCGATAAGAATTAAACGTTATTAATTTCATAATTACTTACCTACAAGTAAAGTTGAAAATGTCCATTAAATGAACAATGCGATGGTCTAAGATTTAAAATAATTAGGTAGAAATTTCTCTGACAAATTTAAACTTATCGTATGGGACAGTGTGCACAAGACTATGACGTGGCGTAGGGCTGGAGGGCTCGCGAGCGCTGTTGAAAGAAGTAGTGAGAGTGGCGCGACTTGCACGTGTCGATTACACCGCTCATATACGCTTACGCAATCTGGTGGCGTGGCAACAAAATGCAATAAAAAGTCGTTCAGTTTGCCACTAAAAGGTTTTGCTTATGCTATAAACCGTTTTCCGTTTTCTAACTGAAAACTTTTAATAATCACGCGCTTAAAAAATTATCCTCACTTTTTGTCGGAAAATATAAATTTTACGTATTCGAGCAAAGACTCTGCACACTCTCAGATTGCTACACTTTCGCGCTAAAACTACTAAATCGAATATTATAAAATTCACCGCTGGAAAAGTAAATTATCAGTAAGTAACATAAGCTACTTTTTTCCCGAGATAACCGACTTGTACGGGGACGGAACTGCGGGTATAAACTAGTGCACAATATTGGGGGTGAGCACTTCTAGTTTTAGCCCACGTATATGTGTCAATACGGCACTGTTAGTACGCGACGAGGTCGCGTTCCATGGCTCGTTATAACTTCGCCAAGAACGAGAACTCGTTTAACTCAGTCAAATTTTAGTTGAGTGCTCTGAACGTCTCGCCGCACCACAATTTAAGAAGGCAGGGTCGAGTAGTCTCAGGCGCGGTCAGTACACACCATCCTTTTAAGTGTTTTGTTTATCAAGTTTACCGACTTCAACGTCGCGCAGGTTCAGTACATGAAGATGTGGGGCGTACACACGTACGAGTACAGGTACATCTACATACGAACATGTGTAGATTTTTGTATTGTGCACATATGAAGCTTACAGGTGGTTACTGATTCACTGAATTAACGTATGGTTATTGTTTTTACACACAATACAATGTAATCTTTACTAATATTATAGTTGCGAAAGTAACTCTGTCTGTGTGTCTGTCGGTTTGTTACGCTTTCGCGCCTAATCCACTGAACCGATTTTGATGCAATTTAGTATGAAGATAGAACTGAATGGGAATGGACATAGGATACTTTTTATCGCCAAAATAAGGGTAGAAGGGGTTGAAATACGGGATGAAAGTTTGTATGGAAGTTAAGTGCGGAGCGGCGGCGGCGCGGTGCGGCGTAGTGGGGAGTCACATCGCTAAGTATGCCTACCCAAACGGGCAGACACGAGAGGGCAGACGACTGTGTCGGACGTATGCAATTATTAAGATTTTGCGCGGAAAATTTATTAATTTATTTCTAGACCCTGGGAAAGACTACAGGCTACTCCTTACTATGTCGCGCGATATAACCGAATTCCACGCAGGGGAAGCCGCGGGCGAAAAGCTAGTATTTTATACAATAACTGAGCCCTATGCTAGAGTGTCCAGTGCAATATCACACTACACTATGATACCTTGCTTCTAATCAATTTTCATTAGGTAGGTAGGTAGGTTTCATTTATGTGTATAGTTTATAAATATGTCTTAGGTAGTCATATTTTCTGACTACGAATTGCGATTTTCTGATTGATTGATTTAGAAGCATAAGATTTAGCTAACAATTAATGTCATTAGTATTTGTAATTAGTAACAAATTTCGCAGCTATTGTCAAACTCTATAATTTATAAATTTTATATGATATGGAGGACAATCGAGCAGACAGGCCCCCAGGTGGAAAGTGACTACCGCCGTCCATGAGCGCCCGTGAGCACTCACGAGTGCGTTGTCGGTTTTTAAGGGAGAAGTAAGCTCTTTTCTTGTAGGTTTGAAGGTCGTATCAGTCCAGAAATACCGCAGGCGACAATAAATTCTACAGATTGTTTTTGCGAAGAAAAAAGTTTATTGAGAAGCGCATAGTGGTGGAGTGCTAATTGTCCAAGTGATGGTTTTGATAGGTTTACCGCGTGGAACGATGCGGCAAGTATTATTCATCTCATAGAGACGGTTACACCTTTGTAAGTAAGTTGGTCCTAGTCGACAAGTAGTTATCGAAATATTCGACAATGATCACATATTTTTGGTGTGCGAAATGTAAAACCGTATGCAATCGTATTGGCGCTTTTGGTAGTTCTCGTAACGAGACAAAATATATGAAGCTTTAACCGGTTTTGACCACAAGGATGATAGAAAATAACTATCTTGTTTATTATAGAAATCTTAAAATACAAACGATTCTAAAAGAAACCATGAAACTCATAAAAAACTTCTTTATTATGAAAATTAAAGAATGCATTACACACATCTATTTATATCACATTTTTCGTTACGTAATTCCTCAGTAAAAATTAATAATGTGGTACGTGCTTGATGTGCTTGTTATTAATACAGCACTACCTGACGATATGTTAAGTGGTTGAGGAGCGGGAGCCGGTGTCGGGCGAAGTTGTAGCGTTACACCTCGCGCTGACAGATGCTAGAATGTTTTATACTCAGTGAGCATGTGCCCCTCGCATTCATATTCGCTGTACACGATGGAATACTGATGTTAGCCACACAATGCACCCTTTGTTCTATACATGTTAACTGCACAACGGTGGCACTGGGGCGACACTATCAGTCCAGTACTTCGAAAGATAGTTGGAGATAAGTATTCCTTAGATGTATAAGTATTTGCATTAACAAGTAGTCTGAAATGAAGCTTGGAGAGCTTAACGTTCAACGGCTATATTAAGCAAACCGGTATCGCTTCACACCAAACGTGCTTTTCGATATTTCAATTGTACCTTGGACAGTAATAAATGATACTGCATAGCATCGATGTTTGAACTTTAAAGGTAATATAGAACGATGAGTACTGACGAGTGCATTGCTTGTTCTTGACAATCAGATATTACGTCACTTGCACAAGTTAGTGTTTACAAAAACTGAAAAATAAAGGTATTCGAGTCGATCTTTGATAAATTCTATAAATGTATTTGAAGCACTAAAAAGTTATACAATGTGTGAAGTGTGTTGTATATTAAAAGTGGATCTCGCGTAACCGGGTGGCGCGGAGGAGGGCTGCACTAACCTCCCCCGTATGGGTCACGGACGTAGTACCGGTGGCATAATTACATTTTAAACTCATATTTCTCTATAGTTTAGTGTTCATTATAGAGCCGACGACGGCGTGTTGTTTTTAATCAAATCAAATCAACCTTCACTATGAGTGCTACGAGTGCTACGAGCTAAAAATGTGAACTCAATGTTATGCAGATTAGCACACAGTGTAGCACACGTAGCACACGCGGCATGGTGTTACGAGCTGCGAACCATTCTCGTTGCTGCGTATTTACAAAGTATACAAAATTATGGGCTCGCTTAATTCGATACATTATTTTATTTTTAATGCTTCCCGTGGACTTAACGCCATATGGCATTCTCTACCAGTCAACCTTTAGCTGGTTCAGTAACTGACATGGCAGGTACTCGTGTGTCTTTAAGAGAAGCAATGAACAATTACATATGAATTACAATGAATTATTTAAGCAAAAAAAAGATGTCTATGTAAACATCTTTTTTTTGCTTAAATAATTCATTGTAATTCACACAATGAAAACACAAATAAATATTTAAACAATAAACATACAGTACAAATTATAATATATATAATTATTAGACTGTCTCTTGTATAATTCTCTGTCCCTGGGTTTAAAAGTATCACGATTAGTTGTTTGCCTGATCTTGAGTGGGAGCGCATTCCATAGTAGAATCGATAGGACAGTAAAAGAAGAATGAACAAGAGAAGATATAATACACACCGTATTGGACGTAATTATTGGTGGAGTGGAGATCTCTGTCATGGTTAGAACATAGTAATTTAAGTTGTGAAGTAAGATAAATGGGTGCTATAGTGTTATTAAGTAGAGAATGAAGGGTAGTCAGGGCCCGTAAGCACTATTTCATTTTATTATAATAAAAACTGATTTTATATCGCATTTTCTTTTCATTTCAATAAACGAGCCGCCATATTCTGTCCTCTGAATGTTTTCTTTTCTATTTCAAGAGTCTACCAAAGTGACTACTCTACCTGGTGGAAAACATGAATAGAATCCAAGAAGTGTGGTCACCATACCTACCGCGAATGTAAACGATGTGGTATGGCGACCCACACCATGGAGACCTAATAAAATGTTTTATCATACCCCGCTTGGGGACCTAAAAGGCAAGACTTAGCATGATAACTATAACCCCTGCATCAATGGGCCTTCGGTCTCGCACTCATCAACGAAACACGACAGCACGGATGCTGTCGCTTTAGGTTGATCTGCTGTGAGAGGGTAGTACTGTCCCGGTCGAGTAGGCCCGTTCGTGCTGTAATCAGCGTGGTTCTATTACCTTCACGTGGTCAGTAATATATTAATCAAATAATTAATTAAAATATTTGCTTATGTTGTTACAAATTAATTTTCTTCTGCTTCATCGTGACGTATGTGCAAAGAGTAGTGTACAAAGATAAGGTAAACTTAACATAAATCCTACACTAACAGGACTGGTCAAGTATGCTATAGTAGGCCACAATTTCTTTTCCATGGAGACGGCTATGTCCAGTAGAGGACCATCAAAAACTGTCGATAGTAAATAAACAAAACCAGAACAGAGCCTTTAAGTAAAAGAATGTTTACAAACATTTCTTAAGGCGTGGTGACGTCAGCCTATGCCGCACTATACGCCAAACAAGCTCCTTGGACTTTTGGTATGACAAGCGGCACATCAAACGATGATCCCAAATTTCAACTAGAAAATTTATAGTCTGTACTTTATAAACGTCGAAACCTTGATAATTTACTGTAAATAATGTGTGAATCAATATTATTATGGGCATGATAAAACTATTATCGTGAACATGTCGACTGTGCGAAACGTTCGAGGACCGCTCTCCATTTGAATAATTGCTTCATTTGAGAATTCAAAGTAACAAGACATTTTTAATAGCCCTATCCTTGCGTGTCGGTTGCTAATCAAGGGCTCCGTGTTCTTGTGATTATGTTGTGGTTGTTGCGACCAGTAGGTGTCTGCGTCTGCCCAAGGAGCAGAGAGCACAAGCAGGTTACTTGTTAGTGAGTTTCTGCATCAGACCACTCCTCTCGCCTACTCACAGGAGCTGTGTGAATTAGCATCTATCCGTTCGTTATAACAGTGTTCGCGTTTAATATTCTGCGTATTTCACCATATTAAGAGCTCACTAGCTATTTGTAGTTACATCGCTGCCATTGCATGAAAACCATCCTTAAAACTGCTTATTTCACTTCCGGATGTGTATGTCGAATGAATTCTTCTTATAAGGCAACTTGAAGAGCATAGTAACACTTACTTACTCAACAAAAAAAATGGGTTAAAAATATGTAGTAAATATTAAAAATATACTCCTAGCTACTTCTAGCTAATTGATACATATGTAGGTAGAAATATTTACAAATGCATGTACATAATAAATCGATACTATCTCGTATATAAAAGATGTGATATTTTTTTTGGTTAGAATTTCATTAGAGGCTCGGATTTCACAGTAATAGCTAAGAGGTCACAGATACGCAACCCTGACGTGGACGAGCTGTTGCTCATACACCCGAATCCATTATTATAATACATTTCCTACTTGTTCCTACACTATCAAATTTCTACCTTATTTCTAAAATACCTGGTTCACGGCAGCAGATTAGTCCCTTCCCATTGTAATGATTTTGTGGAGGGTAGTTTTATTTTTTTTAAATGGCAACACTACTCGACCCTGTCACTCTTTTGTGACAACTTCCGGTGAAAGGGTTGAGAGTGGTGGGGTTGAAACAGCGTTTTGTTTATTGAGTCAGGAGCTGGCTCAGTCATTCGATAACCATCGAGGTGATAAGTTGTCTAGTGGAAACTATGCTAGTTGGCCGATGAAAGTATTTACTGTGCTGTGAATTGGAGTTCTTCTGATAAACCATCGAAGTGGAAAGTTGTCTAGTGGAAACTATGCTAGTTGGCCGATAAAAGTGTTGAAATTGGAATAAAAGTAAGTACCGAGCTGTGAATTGGAATTATTTATGATACTACTTAAGCGGTATTTAAGTTATGTTCACATTTGGTAAAATATGTTAGCGTTAGCGAATACATTATGTATACGTTTTCTGTTTATCCAAAGCTTTATGTAAGTAGTATGTATTGGCCAAATTAGTACACAGAACAGTACTACATTCAACATGTTATCAAAAACTAAATTTTGCACACTAGTCATCTAACATTGTAGTGTTACCCAGATTTGCTCCCAATATCGTCCAGTACTTTTGTCGTTCAGTTTTTGAACATCAACTTTTGTCACTGAAATTATATTTGATTTGAACAAGTTACAACCTGTCCCAAGGCAGGGAGCGAATCGTTCGCATACGTCTGCGTGAGCGCTATTCGCTACTTACTGTTCAGATTATTTTTCGTTCATGAGTGGAAGGTCAAAATAAACGGTCAGATTCAGACTCCATGTTGTTGACTGATTTCAAACATCAATGGAATCATCAAGTGGAAAACGCACTTAACGGCACAGCGTCTGTAATTAAACTACGTTAACACGAAATTTAAATTAAGAAACACTTTTAAGAAAATGATAGTCATACTGTGGAGCGACGAGTGTCATGTCCCTTCGACACAAAGGAAGGATCCTCCGACCGGGCGAGGTGATCATGCCTGGTGGGCCACGGCCCTACGGTTGATGTTGAGATGTTGTATATATGCTAATTGCCACGCGAATCTCTATATCGCGATACAGGATTACTAGTTGCACTGTAGTTCATTACATTTATACGTTTCGTTCATACTTCGTAGTTAGATGTATCTTCGCTAGATGGCGCTGTTATATATTTTCGTTTGTGTTATAATGTGGAATCGCCACAATACTATTTTATGTATAAGAAAAGTGTTTTTATAGTTAAATAAATACACCAGTATAAATTGTTAGCAATAAAAGTGCGATGTTAAGATCGTTCACTCTCGGCACTACAGTCGCGCAATAATATGCGCACTCAGTTGTCATGTTGTGTCTTGTGCTCGCCACCTACTGGAGTTTAGTTGCAGCTGAACATACTTACTTCTCATCAAGAAATAACAGTGAGTGTAAGTCTATTGCCATTTTCTCGATGCACAATTAATAACGGATCGTTCGAATCTGTTCAGAAGAGTTTGGAATGTCAAATTCTATCTTAATCCAAGCACCTGTTCGGATGGTACCTTTGTAGATTGCATTAGTACTAATGCTTATCCGCTATTTAGTAATACTTCGAAGTTTGACAGGACCTCATTAGCATAAGAATTTTCCAATCGTTTGCCCTAGATACTTTCGGAGTATATTTTTCTATGTTTGGAAGATGCCACAGGGTGATTTCTTGCTCTTCCGTTACTAGTTTACTAAAAATAAATTTATATGTATTATATTTCAGCAAAAGAGGTGAGCTCATTTACTTATACAAGTAGCGACGACCCGTGGTCACCAGTCGTGGGTGACACAGAGGGAATCCCGAGCGTTACCACAAGAGTAGAGAGCAGTCATGGACGTCGCTCGGCGCTTAGCCTGGTAGAGAACATCCGTAGGCAACTGATGCGCAATAATTACGACTATAGCTCAGACGAGAATATAGAATCGTCCATGGCCAGGATACCTTCAACTTTACAAGTTAATTTAAAGAGAAGTATGCCGAGGACGTCACAAACAAGTTCACTAGTGGACCAAATTACATTTGCGGCTGTCCTGCTCCATAAAACTCGCCTGCTGCCGCCCGTGAGTGTTAAGCCAATATCTCCAATCCAGGTAGGTAGTGGTTCACAGTTGCACAACAGTCAACTACTTTCATGTTGCAATTTACCAGAAAAATTATAATAACGTGACACATCTCACACACCATTATCTGATACTAACTGGAATGACCCTGTCGGACTGCTTATTTACATACTTATATTCTTAACATTTAAAAATTGTAGATAGATTACAGTTAAATTAGCAGTAATAATAATTTGATTAAATGTATGTATGTATATGTAGTAGCAGTATAGTAGTAGCAGTATAGTATACTGAATAAATAAATAAACTCTTTTATTAGTAAAAGTAACTATTAGTATTAGTTTTAAGGTCTTGGATTATGAAGGTAGACAGTACGTTATCTTTTAGGTATTCATTTTGATTTAATTATTTATACAGCACTGATTTACTGTGACTTTGTTAAGCTAATCCGTTTTATGAAATAAAGATTTTAGATCTGAATTTAAAATTTTTGTTACTAAATTAGTATCTAATGTAAAAATAATAAATAAAGGTTAAACTTAATACCTTCTGATGCAGGTCGCCAGAGTCGACATGCCTTCCAAGAGCAACAGTAAAAAAAATTTCAGGTTCCATAGGCACTCACCGATATTGAGATCATTAGATAAAGAATCATACGGACATACTACTACAATGGCCAAGGATCTCAAAAGTGAAATAGACGTCTCAAAGAAGGATTTATTGTTCTACATGGACGACACACATTTGCGACGCTACAATCCGAGTTTGGCTATTTCATCCATTGCTGGGAGACTAAAGAATAAACCAGCTGAAATAACAAATAAAATTAATGTAAATAGATTTCCAACTCAAAAGATAAAGACGCAAAATATAGTAAAAGATAAGCATAGTAATGGAAAACAAAATAGTAATTACGATATCAATCAAAATAATCAACGCAGAAACCAATTAGATATCAAAACGCAAAGCCATTCAAAGGACAAAGATGAAGCAATAGAAACTGACCGCAATGGCCAAGCAAATTTGCCGGCGAAATACAATAGACGACACGATAATATACAAGATGGTGAAGACATCGAGGTAAATTATGCAGATCGTGAACAAAAAGGAGTTCTATTTGATGATAGGAAAAAACAATCACCAATTAATTTTTATGAAGGTCGACCCGATGATAAGAATCATATGAAGCAAAATGAGAAGAAAAACTACACATTTATTAGCAAACATAGTCACCGAGAGGCTGAGAATAAGCACACAAAAGTTTCGTTAAGTCCAAATAGTCTCTACCACGGTATAACGCAAGAACTACAGTCACTCGACGCCAATAAAGAAGTCCAACAAAATGACCAAGCGAATGTTGTACAAAAGCTGTATAACGAGGAATATAGAGACCAGATTAATACTCGAGAACATTTTCGACGAAATAATCACAGGCATAATCATAAGTATAGTCATAGGCGTAATCATAACAGAAATCATAAATACATAGAACAACTTAATGAATACCAGCACAGTGATTTTACTGATGATAAAAACACACTGTACAGTATTAAACAAGAGGTAAAACCACAAATCAATAGAAGTGCTAGAAACAATGAAAGCTCTCAGGTGAAAAAAGTTCAACACATTCACAATTCAAACAATGAACATAGTGAACGTAGCAACGAACAGTTACATAATTTACAAAAAAGTTACGAAAGTGACCGAAAACAAAGTTCAAATGGAAGAAGACACAAACGGCTTCAATCAAAAGATATCATTACACAAAAAAGCAATCTATTTGAAAAACAAAATGATGAGGACAGCTCATTGTCTACTGAAAATATTAATAAGGATAGGACGACTGATAAAATTATTGACAAGAGAAGTACTTTCCATAGTATCAAATTAGATAATCGACGGCACATTCGAAAGAAAGTCACTAAAAATAACAATGTAGTTAGTAAACAATTGGATTTTGTCAAACAGAATGATAACAATATGCAGGGTGATACAATACATGGTGAACTAAAAGGTGATTATAATGAACGTAAAAATCAACAACACAAAGATCAAAATAGTCAGTACATAGATAGCATGGATAACGAAGATTTTGATAAATTTGATGGCCGACGAATGAATAGACCAAGTAACGACACGCAATCAGCGCAAGAACTAAATTTACAAGACGGTGAATGCAATAACGTCCAACAAAACTGTTTCAATGAGAAATATAACAATCAAAGTGTCACCAGGAATGAGGCAGAACTGACTTCTCCAACGGCAAAATATAAGTTACTTAAGGTAAACTTCAAAAATTGTTTGTAATTTTCTGGAATGTTTAAGAGTCGCACAGGTAATTAATTAACCACTAAACTGATTGGAATTTTTTACATACAAATATAAAACATTTCAAAAGTAACAGTTATAGACTATTTTTAATTTGACAACATTGTTACAAATTCTTTTGTTTTAGATACAAATATATATAAAAAGCAAAAAATGTTACGAAAAAAACAATCTGAGTATAACTGAAGGTTTTAGTTTATTTTCAACTAAATTAGAATCCTCTAACAGAGAATACTTACAAAATAGTTTATTTCTTTAGTATGTGTGTATTCACGGCAGATAATTAAAAAAAGACATTTTAAGTCCCCAGTAAGGAACAGTAAGGACGAAAATGATTAAATTTTTGTTGAAGGTGCGGGCAGCTGGAGGCTCAAGGCGCAGCAACGCAGGAGAGCGTCGATTCCTGCAGGAACGTGGGCCGAAAGGTGTAGCATTGTTCGCGCTTGACGGAGCACCTTTTCCGCAGTTTAGACTACCACGCAGTCGCCGTCAGTACATGGACGATCAAGCTGATAAACGTCCGCCTCTCATAGAGCAAATTGCCAGGAGGTCGTTAAACAAGAAACAATCAAAATACAGTCGCGACAAACATTAGTATAAATACCATGAAAAGATTACAATTCCCTTTTTTTTGAATTTATATGAATTTGATAGTTTGCGTTTATTCTATTGCTTAAGCTTAATTATACTATTAACTATTCTCGCCTATTAAAAAACAAAAATTTGTCGGATTCAACTCAGCTACATATGTCGTTAAGTGTACGGTGGAACAGATTATAGTACGATTTTTTCAATATAATTAATTGTATTATTTGCATATGGGACAACTTATATAATTGTCATAGTTTATATAATAGGTAAGGTAAGAGTCAAGACAGATCATGCCTATGGTTCTTTACATACTTGTATGCTTTTAAACCAAAATATATTTCGAATGAAGGCGCGAATTTAAAGAATTTCGATATAAGTGTAATTGACTGCGGTTACTTTTTTAAAGTGTTACACAAAGCTGTTTTGACATCAATGCGTTTTATCGCTGAGTATAAAAAAGTAATCAAAATTTATTTATATTATTGTGAGACACTTTCAGTATGGAGAAATTTCTGATAATAGTACTTGTTGCTGCGTGTGTGACATCACTGCGGATACAGCGTACCACATTCGTCAAAAAGGCGACGGAGAAAAGTCATATGCGTTAGTGATTACATTTAATATTGAGTAGAAAAGTTTTAGCTCTAAAACTAGGATAGGTTAGGATATATGTAAATGTTGTTGATGTAGATGACGACTATACTAATGATGTAACAGCCAATATGATTATCGAATGATAACACAAGTTTATATTCAATGTATATTTGTTACGTAAACTTTACTCTTGTGCATTGTGAATTAAATATTGACAAAATAATAATACAAAACCCGGCTGCTCTTATAAAGTAGAAATATTTTTTGCAGCGGCAATTACCTCCGTGTTCCTATACCTGCACTCGAGTGAGGCGTTTGACTTTGTTAACAATATTGTATGCTGATATTATTGAAATGAATTAAATGTAATCAGATCAAATATGAACACTGTCTGTGCCCTGTTGACTGTTAAACAGTTCTCTCGTCGTTTTACGTAAACACGTTCACATAAACACGTTTAACGTAAACAACGTTCAATTTAGCGAATGGTGTAGTGAGCCCTTTTAATATCTTTATCTAAATCAGTTACTTGAAAATTGAAAATATCTCAGAATTCGAATAGTTTTGTGTCCACGGTCCTCCATGCTCTGAGGTAACAGTAATTTTACACTGAAGGTTATCGAGAATTCTATCCGTACCATATAATTAAAAACAACAATGCACCTGGTGAAGACGAAATTACGGCTGAACTCCTAAAGGCAGGTGAAAAGTCATTTTTCAAAATCCTTCAGAAAATATTAATCAATCTCGTCCTTATTTTAATGTTTGTCATATAAACGCACAAAGTGTCTCCAGTCATTATGATGATTTAGCTGAGGCTTTCTCTGATGACAACGTTCATGCCATACTGATTTCGGAGACTTGGCTCAAACCCCACTTACCCTCTACCTCATACGCTCTCCCTGGATGTGTCCTTATCCGAAATGACCGTTTGGATAAAAGAGGTGGCGGCGTTGCCATTTACCTTCGCAGCTTCTTACCCTATAAAATAGTCGCCTCTTCCACTTCTCAACTCACCACCACTGCGGAATATATTTTCCTCCAGGTTTGTGTCAAGGGAGTTAATGTCATTCTAGGTGTAGTTTATTGCCCTCCAACTGTTAACTACTTCTCCAGTCTGGAAACAGTTCTGGAATCTTTAGGGTCGGAATATTTTCATCACATCATCATGGGAGATTTTAACACTGACATCCTAGCCTCAAACTCAAGTCGTACACGCAGCCTCCTTCACATCACACAAGCAACCAGCCTCCACGTCCTGCCCCTTCAAGCCACTTATCACAACATTGAGTATCATCACACCTGGCTTGATCTAATTCACACCTCTTCGCCGCACCTTGTCTCTTCCCATGGTCAACTGTCAACCCTGGTTTTTCCCATCACGACATGATTTTCCTCTCCTATATACTAAAACCATCCAAATCACCACCTAAAATCATGCAGACTCGCAATTTCCGACACATGGATGTTGAAAAATTACATGCAGATGCTGTTGGGATAGACTGGACGAACATGGCAGCTGCTACCGACGTAGACAACAAAGTCTCTATTTTTAACGACACCATCGTCAAACTAAATGACCTCCACGCTCCAATTAAGTCAGTAAAGGAGAAACGCGCACCGGCGCCTTGGATGAAGGAGGAGGTCCGAGCAGCTATGAGGCGACGGGGTCTGTCATTTCGTCGGGTCAAACAAAATCGTTGTGAAGACAAATGGAACCAATATAAGGCCGCTAGGAATCGGTGTAATCAGGTGATACGCAACGCTAAACGCCAACATATTCTTTAAAACATAGAATCTTCTTCTTCTTCCAGTATCTGGAAATTTCTAAATATCTTAGGTATTGGTAAAAAACAACAGCTCACATTTAATAAAACAATTAGTTTGAATGATATAAATCTTTATTTCTCATGTTCAACTGCGATGGATCTTCAAACTAAGTGTCAAACACTGAACTACATATCTGGTCTTACCAGTCCTACCACTGACTTACTCGAATTTTCTCCGGTGCCTCCTGAGGATATCAAAAAAATTATTCTATCTATCCATTCTAATGCTGTAGGATGCGATGGCATAAGCCGTCGCATGATTGTTACAATCCTGAACTGTATCCTCTTAGCTATCACACACATCATCAATTTCTCTCTCGACTCCGGCACCTTTCCCTCTCTATGGCGAAAAGCTTATATCATTCCTCTTCCAAAAAACAATAATCCCTCTCTCTCTGAACACTTTCGCCCTATTTCTGTTCTTCCCTTTCTGTCTAAAGTACTCGAGGCCTGTGTTCATAGGCAACTTTCCCAATTCGTTCACAGAAACCAGCTATTAAGCCCTCTACAATCTGGCTTTCGGGTCGGTCACAGTACAGTTACTGCTCTCCTTAAAGTGACTGGCGATATTAGAAAGAGCATGGAGGACACCAAAATCACGGTACTTGTACTAGTTGACTTTTCTAATGCCTTTAATACCGTCAGTCATAAAATCGTCCTATCTATCATTATATATCTCATGGTTATCTCTGATGCGTTGGAATGGCTCTCCACTTATCTTCAGGGGTGACAACAGAGTGTTCACGTTGCTGACTTGACATCGAGCTGTTGCGATCTCCTCGCTGACGTCCCTCAAGGCGGTATACTATCTCCTCTCCTATTCTCAATTTTTATTAATCTCATAACTCAACAACTTCAGAGTGCGTGTCACCTATATGCCGACGATCTGCAAGTGTATTCACAGGCAAGGGTGGAAGACATAACACAAACTGTTAACGTGGTCAACACAGACTTGGAGATCATAAACTCGTGGTCGACGAAATTCGGATTGACAGTTAACCCAACCAAGTGTCAGGCGATCATAGTAGGCAGTAAACGCATTATGAGCAGACTCGATACTGCCTCAATCTCACCAATCATTTCTAACGGATCAGTTGTACCGTTCAGCCCCGTAGTCAAAGATCTGGGCTTACTCATCGACTCTACCCTTGATTGGCGAGCTCTGTTGTCTTGTTGTTATACTACAGTTTCTCTTGTATTGCCAAATTGACTACCGATACATCGAAGTATTAAAGTATTTATCTCCTAACTGTTCACCGCAAGGCTGGGAGACGTCTTCAAGCTTCTGGACTGGAATGGTCTTAGCATTGACATCAACGGCGAGTATATCACCCACCTTCGATTTGCTGATAACATAGTTGTCAACGCTGAAACTGTGAAAGATCATAGTACAATGCTTGATGACCTCATTAGAGAAAAAGTAGTAAAACTGAATACGGATTTGACAAAAATTATGTTGAATGCCCATATCACAGCCACTGTAGTAAAAATTGGAGAATATACCCTCAAAGTTGTTGACGACTACGTGTACCTAGGACAAACTATTCAGTTAGGTATGATAATGATGAAGAATTCTATCCAACCAGTCAAAAAGAAGTCTCTAAGTATTTATATCCGAAACACCCCCGTTTATCTTAGCAGCTTTACCTATCATTTTCAAGGAAGATTGGTGTCAGGCAGGCGGTCGCTTGTAGAAAACCAGGCAAAATCTTTTGCAATGTTCCACTTTGCGTTGTTCTCAACTAGATCCAACTCGGTTCAAGGGTAGGATGATGGTATGACGACATTTTGGTTCTTATTATTCATGTTTAATTCTTAAAAACGAAATTCGTTCGGAACCCAAGATGTGTTCAAGTATTAATCGGGGTCAAACTTTTAAAGCCTTAACATTAGGTCAGTGTTTTAAAGAAGTAATCTGTGTCAGGCGCTGATGATCACAAGGATCACAGTGTAAGCAAGCAACTGGACGTGGAGCGCCAGACGTGGGACTACGTGGATGTGGTGAAGCAGAAGCTGCGGAGGAACAACGACGACTACGTCGAGCGGGACCACCAGAAGCACTCATTATTTATTTAGCAGATTATTAATTATACGAGCATAAGTAAAATTAGTTTCTTTTTAATAGAATCTTACCTGAATTATACAATAGAGAACACTGTGTAGTTCGTATTATTATAACTTAAGAAGTTTCTGGTATCATTGTCTCATCCTGCCCTATGCCAAATTTATTTGTGATCAACACAGTTTGTGACATTACAGTGTTGAGAAAGTTTCTTAAAGGCGATGACTTCGAGACGAATCCTCCTTGGGAAAGTTTTTATACGAAAAAACAAGAAAATAATATGGATAGAATCAAGGGATAAAGTGAGGAAGCTAGTATAAAAGATACAACAAGTCCTGAACGGAGGAGAGGGGCTCAAACTGACTCGAGGTCACGTACGCTTATCTGTGATGGGTGAGATCACTAGGATAGATAGGGACATGAACTGACTATATTTATCTCAATTTAACATCTAAAGGGAGCAAATACTTCCGTACCGCTGGTATTTGAAGACTTGATAAAAGTCTTGAAGTAGTACTATGACAGGTAGTACATTTTTTATTGTTTTATTGAATAAATTGATTTCGATTCTAATAAGGCAGGAGTATGTGACACTTAAGTACCATCAAAGTCTATGGACGATAAATCGGTTTAATTGTTTATCAAATACGCATATCAGGCGTGACGAAACTCAGATTTACCGTGTCACGAAACGAAATAGACAATAACATGTTATCTGTTAGTATTTAAGCTCAACGCTTTTGTCTACTACATTTGTATACTCGTACACATGTACGCGATGTGGCGGATTGTTATATTTACCCTCGCCGTGGTGAGTCCTGAACAACATTGATAGTAAATAATTAATTAATCATATAAATACGACGTGGAAATGAATACGAGTACATCCTTTGTTAAGTTTTTTATTCAAAACTAACTTTTACCTGTGGCTTCGATACTATAAAACTAATTTTATCTCCCGCAAACACTTTTTTTCTGGGTGGAAGGTGTTTAGAGGTTTTACGTAGAAAGTATCAATAGAATTTTATGAACTTCGAATGAACGCTATGGTAGCGTTTCTTGTGGCGTGACGTCATAATTCACTTAAAAAAGTAGACTAAGTGACTGGTTATGGCAGAAGTCAAGTCAATTGCTTAGTTTGATCTTTAAATTTTCAAGTCGTTTATGTAACACCGATTTGTTTATAGCTCCGTACTGTCAAAGCTTTGCAAGAAGTGCGGTCCCTTACCGTCGATGTAAGTTTATATACTATTTTATTTTTATATTTAAGTAGAATATTCTTTAGAAAAGTATCCTTCACATTTTGAAATCACGTTTTTATTTGACACTATACCTCTGTTTAGTGTCAGACCTTCTCGTGCATAGTTAACGGTACGTACTCGTTCTGTGAAAATGAAAATGTGCTATATATCTGAAAGACAAGCAACTAAAGAGAAATTTATACAATTGTGTATAAAGTTTAAGTTTATTTGATATCCTCGGAGCGGTGTGATTCTATGATGTCAGAATCGGCGCTCACACATACTATGCCATTGACCGAACAGCCGTCTTGTCACGACGCTTGTTTCACCTAAATTGGACAAAAGTCACCCAAGGACCATAGAAGGCCAAAATCTCCTTTCGAAGGAGAGGCCTGTGTCAGGCCAGCAGTGGACTATTAAAAGCTGTTGATGATGTGTTAAGTTTTAACAAAGATAAGATTTTTAAAACATAGAAACGAGTTCTCTGTGTGTAGTATAAGTTTTTTATAAATTGATAAAAATTTAATGAAATTTTTAGCCCGCAGCTATATCTAAGATCGAGTTGTTTATCCCGCTCACGGTATCACAAATCGAAACTCGTGAATTTGACGGTGAAGACTCTGACGAGGACCATCAAGTCGATCGCAATGAGCGTTACAGTGCCATTCCTGCGTTCGCGTTTACTTTGGACACAGACTCTCTTCCAGGCAATGACCGCGCTGTTCAGAGCTCTACAAATTTCCCAAACCCGTCCGAATTGATACCGCATCGATCATGGTATTTAAATAATATACACCAACGTAAACAAGATACGGGAATAAAGAAATTCTTGACTCACAAACGAAGTGAGCAAGTTGAAATATTAAAAGAGGAAAAGGAGAAAGGTTGTCGAGCGATGGCTGATCAACATAGCGCTGAAGCACGCAAAGTGCTGCTGTACTTGTGCACCGAGCTCGTGGATCTGCTGATGTCGCGCTGTGATTGCTGTGAGAAAGAGCAATACAAGAAGAAGTCAAGACCAGTAGCGAGTATGCCCTGGTTCGGAACATTCGGTAATAAGCGTCGTGGCAGGAGCACACAAGCACTACAAGCTCGCGATGACTAAGTTAATAGGTAAGCATTACGTGCCAGCATGTTCTTGGAAGCATTTTATGTACAATTATATATGCGTGTCAAGACATGAAAAATATTTTTATTAAACCGAGTTTGTGGTTTATTAATTTCTCGTTAGTTTAACACGTTGGTTTCATAGAAATATCTATATATTAATACATGATACAAAAACTTTATTCCGCTTTTTACGAAAATTGCGCGGACGCAGGAGCATAAAATTTGGCACACTTATAGTTTATGCGTTGGAGAAGTGAAGAAATACATTTGACACACGCATACACAAGTATTTGTACACGTATACATACTCTGTGGTCAAATTATTTCTTTTGTTTATTATAGACATAGTTGAATGTCAAACAGAAAAGTTTTAATTGACGAATACTACGTGAAATACTGAGCGCTTATACAAATTTATGTAATATATATAAGTTGTGTAGCAGGAACATACATTTAAATGTACACGGACTATCATTATATGCATAAAGAAAGTTCTGTAGCAGCAATCTGCAATAACAACATTCAGGTACAAAAAAAATATAATTTGCTATTGCTGGTTCTAAATGAAAGAACTTTAATAATGCCTCGACATAGAACATTAACGGCTCGGAGTGAGAGACAAAGAAGGAATATTTCTCTAAGAGGAAGGAATAATTCCCCATCAGTAGTATTCGATAGTAATATGATTTTGAGAGATACATTTAAATGTGCTCTAAATGTCATTTAATGGATTTAGGATTCATTTTTGAATCTGAAGTGACTTTAGGCGACCGAACTGCATTCACTTCATGTTGTCACAAAGGTAAAGCATTATTACCACCCTTAAGTCAAAATGAATATTTTAAATCATTGTATAATGGACTTACTTCAAATAAACCTTCAATAAAAAGTAAATCAAAAAATATTAGGAAATATAATTCATGTTTAGCTATGGTTAGCTCAGAAGCCAAAGTTGCTGAGACAAGGGGAGTGCATCATTTCAAAATACATAATGTTTTTTATCACAGATCAGGCCCAATGGCTGCCGCTTATAATCGCTCACCATGTTATGCACAATTATATTTTTATGATATTGACACTGCTATTAATTATAGGTTACAAGAACGTATTAATCAAACATGTAACAACAACATAATGCGTAAAATTTCACTGGAATTGGACACAACATTCCAAATAATTGGAGTTTTATTAAATTGGCCAGTTTTTACACATGGGCAATTGTCTGTCGCAGTAAGTAGAGTTCGTTCATTCGATGGTTTAAGGTTTTATATATCCAAATATAACGGCCCAAGACATTTAGCAAACGATGAAAGAGTTTTTACAAAAAACATTGTTTTCAGAGAAGTTTTAAATCATTAATTAAATTATTGCAATATGCGATAAAAAATGCTCTAAATGGATAGTATTTTTAATGCATGATTTTTTTGTTTTGCATCTTCTTATAGCATGTTTTGTTTTAATAAACATTTTTTAAATAGGTATTCTTTATTTTACTTCTTTTTAATTTCATATAATTTGTTCAAAAAAGAGATTGGCAAATAACAGTCTTGGTCAAATCTGTGGTTATAGTAGTTTAGTTTTCGACAGTAGAACCTTAATAATGTTTGAATATTATATTTTAATAATGTATATTAAGTCACTTACAATTTAAATTTATTATGGTTGAATTTCGACCGCTGGGCGACCACTAGTATATTACTATTCTACAACCGCCAATCGTTTTCACGACATACATAATATTTCCACTGACGTCTCTTCCGATGATGTGTGACAGCCACTACTTCCTTAGCTACTAAGTCATGTTGAGTTATTGTTAGCGAGGTTCTAGCTTGATTGAAGAGTAAGGTTAACGAAGTTTTAGTTGACGTTTATAATTATTGTGGTATTTTTAATGAAGTCCGTTAATTATTTGTGAAACAAATATCTTGGGTCTCTGACAATTACTGACAACAGTACTTCTATAAGCAGTAAACCCAGTGAACATAAATCATAGAGAAGAAGTTGAGCTCTCGAGTCTTTGCTGCATGCTATTTTAATCTGAATCTTTTTGATTCTTATAACTGGTTATTTGAAATTAATTTCTGGAATAAGGAAACTTGTACCTCTTTACAAATAATACGTTCGTGCTTTTTTATATTTTAGAACGTTAAGGGCCTTTGAAAGCTTTAATCAATAAAAAATATTAGGAGGTACAAAAGAAGATATGTCTTTATCATACGTTAACTACGCTAACAGCCATCTATATAGGTGTGTACACATATCATCACTACAATCAACCTCTGACAGTTCACTGTTGGACATAGGCCTCTTCTCAGAAAGGAAAGTTGTTAAATATGGGCTAAGTATCATGGTATTACTATTTTAATCACCTTTGGAAATTATAATTTTGATAGGACTACTCCCGTCTGTTTAAGTGCTTTTTTGAAAGAAGACTAACACTGGTGTTGGCACTGAATCAAATGCAGTTCGCTGTTCACAGTACGAGTACATTTCTTTTCTGATTTACCTTTTCCTACATTTCCATGCTTCCTTATTTTTTTGTATTCCTCATGTTCCTCTTTAATTGGATTTAATTTACTAATTATATATTTTTTTGGTATTGTGGAGGGAACAGGTTTCATGACTCTCCGACACAAAGAGAGGATCCTCCGACCAGGCGAGGGAGAGGCCTGGCGGGCCACGGCCCAACGGTTGATGTTGGGATGTTGTATATATATTAATTGTCACACGAATCTCTGTTTCGCGATACAGGATAATAGTTGCTTAGTAATTCATCATACAACGTAGTTCAATGTATCTTCGCTAGATGGCGCTGTTATATATTTTTGTTTGTACTATAATGTGAGATCGCCACAGTATAATTTTAAGCTCTTAGCTTTATAACATGCCCATTTAAGGTCTTGTTATAATTAAAGTTCAATTGTAATTTCTTGTTGGTCTAGTGTTTAGCGTATGTGATTACCCATCTAGAGGTCTTAGGTTCAATTCCCAGGTCGGGTCAAAAGTGATATTGAGTTTTTCTGGTTATAGAAATACCTATTGGCGTTAGGAAATTTGAGAGTTGGAGTCTTAACTCCCGCGCCTTGGAGAGCACGTAAAATCGTCTGTCCTGCATCTGATTTGCACCCCGGTAGTGGACATCATCATAATTAAGATCATTTTGGAAAAGACAATTTTCACGTTTGTGAAAGATCTACTGAGAGACAATGTATTGTGAAGTGGTTAGGTGGCACTTGTGTACCTTCTCGCGGTATCTTCAGAATGATAGTATCGCAATGGGTAGTCCCGTAGACTCTGTACCTGCCATAAATAAGTAAGTAAGTACCTCTACCCATAGACACTAGTGCTGAATCCAGACCAATCAAAAACAAACCTTACACAAATCTGACACGGTTTCTTTTTAATTAAAAATACTGATTAAAAATACGGAGAGTCATCGTCCCTATGCGTCCTGTGGATGTCGCAAGTGCAGACTGAGGAAGTAACCTATTTAGCACTCTGTAATGCTGCAAAGAGAGCGAAAAACTTGAAACAACCTTCAGACTTCTAGCCATCGTTGTTATAATAAGCCTAAACGTTCTTTTTAAAAAGAGTTATATGTCCAGCAGGGTACTATTAAAACTATTAATGAATTGTTTTTTATCTTGAGGAAAGATACTATAGAAAAATTGTGAAACACATTTAAAAAAAATCTGAAAGATTGATGTAATTAATATCAAGATAAAAACACACCATTTCGTTGTTCTCAGCGGTTTATCGAAGCGCTCAGATTATCGAAATGGCGAGTTCATACATCAGCATAAGAACTCAGCGGTTTAGACACAGATACTGTGGCGACTCCCACATTACAGCATAAAGAAAAATATACAACAGCGCCATCTAGTGAAGATACATCGAACTACGAAGTATGAACGAAACGTATGAATGTAATGAATTACGAAACAACTACTTATCCTGTATCGCGAAATAGAGATTCATGTGGCAATTAGCATATATACGATATCCCAACGTCAACCGTAGGGCCGCGGCCCACCAGCATGATTACCTCGCCTGGTCGGAGGATCCTCCTTATGTGTCGGAGGGACATGAGACCCTGGCCCCTCCACAGATACCATTTGTGCGCCATGTGGCTGTACGTGGTGAGAAGAACTATAAAAATCAAAATAACCTCGCGCATTCGACGAACGGCCTGTCACTGTCACTGAGCCGATCTACCCTTGAATCTGTTTGAAACGTCAGGTATTTCAATGGCATGAAATACAATGTTACGTGATTGCATTCCCCGTAGGTACATCATAGCCTCTTTTTTTTAGATTTGGTTAGTGGAAGTTCATAAAAAGTATGCAAAATGTGAGGCCCCATTTAGTTAAATATCATTTAATTACTTGTTGTTTTATATTTTTTCAATACTTTCAACAATTTCACTAATAAATAATATCTACAAATATGAGAAGTGAACTTAGTGGTGCAGTTTGTAGTAGCATTTCCATGACATAAAAATACTTATCAGTAACTTTAAGGTGTCTCTTTAATGTTTAATGATGTGCATGGCCGAAGTTTACGGAATCAGGCAGTTAAAACAACATGTTTTCCTATAAATTTGATCACTGACAGCCAAGTACGGATTTCTTACAGCAGTTGCAGCAGCGTGGTAGCACCAACTTTGGTTTGACTGTCTCGAAAAACTTCCTCTTTCCCTGGTACAAGCTTGCGTTAAATGCGGGCATGATCGTTTCTCCCTTACTATTGTACTTGGGTCCCTCCGGCCAAAGTACGTGACGGTAACAAAATCTGTTTTTCAAGCGTAGGTCATGGATGTAAGCACCTCTAGCAGGTGCCATGTCTAGTTGGTCGGCATTGGGAGGTTTCCGTACTGGACCCGGTGAGCGTAGCGGTAGTATGTCGATGTTGGGCGCCTGGCGCGGTCGAGATCGCGTGGTGCTGGCGGCCTTCTCCGTCGTCTTAGCCGTTATCTTCTCTTCAGACTTCGTTCTCATTGCGTTTTGTAAACGAAACAGTTTAGCAGGACCGCTGGGTTCGATTTTTGAACTGCTTGTGTATTTGCGGAGTCTGTTGCTTTTTTCGATCAGAGTCTTCCATCTGTCCACATTCTTTTGCTCTGTATTCATAGCCTTGTCATTAAGTTTGAACTTATGAGAGATGTGCGAACGTATTGACATATGCTCATGCTTTTTCTTAGGACGAAAAACGTCCTTTACCGCGCTCCTGAATTCGGTAGCGTCTCCAGTGGAAGTGGCGGGCATAATCTCAGTCTCGTGGTCCGTGGTCTCAGCAATAAATTGATTGGATTCGTTGAGTGCTCTTCTGGTATCTATTGGTGCTGGCTCCCGCTGGCCGATACGTTCATTAATTTCATAGTCATCGTTGTTCCTCCGTAGGCTCTCCTTTATTACGTCCACGAAGTTTTTGTTTTCGATTATCGGGGACTTAATGTCTGAAACATTAAGTGGGTCTTTTACTACAAAATATCTCAGAAAAAGTTTTTGCATACATTTTTAAATCTAGGAAAGGGTCGATAGAGATATATTTTTGCACATAAAGAGAAAAGTTAATTTCAACACGCTACCAATTCCAACTAATTTTTCAATAATAAACCAATCCCATTTTTTTTATTTCGAAATTTAGTAATTTTTTTAGGAAAGTGCTGTCTGAACTGGTAAATAAGATAGCGTAAATAAAGCTAGGAAAGTAAGTACTGTACCGCAGTTAGCCCGGTGCGTTGCGTGAAGGCAAACTAAAGATGACACTGACCTGTGTTACTGTTAAGCAGAGTCGTCAGCGTGCCGTGCGTGGCGTGCAATGACGTCACACTCAGTACAACGCACATTGTTGACAGGGTGTCCCACATCGTTTAGTATTCGTGTCATTAGTATCCACATAAGCTTTTCAAAGGCCGTCATTTCATGACATTTTTATTGGCACAAACATTTTTCAATAACTAGTTTATGTCGATGATGTAATCAACTTTTTATCGTTTTGTTTACTACATTTAAATAAAAATGATTTAAAATGGTTTTTGTTGCCGTAATATGTTTTTAGCATAGACGAATATATTATTGTAATAGCTTTTACCTGCGGCTCTGCCCTCGTTTATGTCGGTTATCGCAGAGATTCTTTAAACTGACATAACTTCTATTTTTGACAAACGATTGTAAATAGTAGTATATAGTAAATAAAATAAACATCAAGTGTTAAATAAAATTTTCTAAAATACAGGAGAGGAAACCACATCTGAATCGGTTTAACTACTTCTAGTATTAGCGCGGATAAACAAACATACAAACAGACGAAATTTTTTTAAATTTTTACTTTGAACTCTGTTACTTTAACAAAGATTAATTTTATTTAATTAGTTTTCTATACTAATATTATAAAGAGGAAAGGTTTGATTTTTTGTTTGTTTGTTTGAAATGAATAGGCTCCGAAACTACTGGACGGATTTAAAATATTCTTTCACCGTTGGCAAGCTACACTATTCCCGAGTGACATAAGCTATGTTTCATTTTCAAAGAAATTAGAGATGTTTACTAAAACTTCAATAATCTAACCCAAGGTGTAAAAAATAAACAAAAAACTTCCTTTAATCGCGTGCGCTTCGAAAACTATTACTGATAGAACAAAATGATGTATTACAATTTTTCAGGACACATCACTATCCATAAAAAATATCACGACAGCATGTCTCTATCTTTTATAGTTATATCACCATAAGCGGACTTTTATTAAAATAAAATATATATACCACCGCTAGAAAAGGTTCTTTATTCGTACCTAGGTATTGATCCTTATCAAAATAAATAAATCATTATTTAAGACTACTTCAATACCTTCATATCACCTTTTAAATGATTCGATTTGGATATTACATTCAAAAGATATCACCAGTAAATGATAGAAAAAACTCCGCTCAGCTAGCTATGCGTTGAAGAGGTACTGGAGGGGAGTCAACATCACGAAATTAACTTGCCGCGCAGCTCATCCGAATATATTCACAAAAAAATTAATTTCTTAGTTTTTGGTTTTCAATGAATGTTATTGTTTTAGAAATCCACTGTAAATTCACTCCGGTCGGCGGCCTGGCGGGCTAAATCTGCACTTAAAGGTACCACCGTTTCTGTTCGTGAATTTCTCACCAAAAGAAGACAGACAGTATTTGCCAAGGCGCGGAATCACTTCGGCACCCGTGCATGTTGGACTAATGACGGCACAATTGTTGTTATGGTCGCTGCCGGCATCCGCTGTAAGATCACTACCGTTGAGGAGCTGTCGGACCTGATTTCAAAGCACCCAAAAGCTCTTCATGCAGTGGGGCCCCATGGCAGAAGTGGCAAAGAGAATAAGTCGTCTGGCCCGCACAAGAAAAGTCCGGTCAAAATATAATATATCGGACATATTCACATTAACGTACGTTTTCCTGAACGTAACTCGTCGGTTAACTGGCAGGTAAACTATATAGTCTTATTTTACTTGTGTCTACTTGGCCTTGTCTAATTGTTTATTTAACATCAACAACATATTTAACGTATCATATTTGACATTCGCAAAGTGACATATGCATGACGGGTTGCGTTCGGAAATGCGTTGGTAGACAACGTAACGTTTAACGTTACTGTTTACACTATCACTATTTGATACGTTTTGTTGCACTTGTATTTTTATTTTTCTTTTTAGTTGTTATTATCAAATTTTGTGTGGTGTTCGCTGGTGGGTGGTGCAGAGGAGTAATTTCGTGCCAACATAGTAAGGTATTGCATATTTTGAGATATCGTATAAATAATTCAATTTTTTTTTACATTTATATTTATTCACTATTTTGTAGTATATTTTTATTGCTTATATTTAATACATATGATAACTGATGATTATAATTCTGACAACACTGCTCACGAGTCTACTTTATCCTCTGTAGATGACAGTTCTGCCTCTATAACTGAGACATTAGGTGAACGCTTACAATTTACATTCAACTGTCAGTCAGAGCACCTGCTTAATGTGTGTCACCTTAATGCACAGAGCACACCCAGTCATTATAGTGATTTGCCTGAGGCTTTTAGTAATACCAACGTTCATGCCATTCTGATATCGGAGAGTTGGCTCAAATCTAATCTTCTTTCTGCTTTCTATCCTCTCACTGGCTATATCCTTGTTCGAAATGATCGAGTCACCAGGAGGGGAGGTGGAGTTGCCATTTACATACACAGTTCTCTTCCTTTTAAAATTCTGGCTTTTTCTCCCTCTTCTTCTTCGGCTACCGTAGAATATTTATTTCTTGAGGTCCTTGTGAGAGGAATTAAGGTGGTCCTGGGGGCAGTGTATTCTCCTCCCTCGATAGATTACTTCTCCAGTCTGGAAACAGTGCTGGAATCCTTGGGGTCTGTATACACTCATCACATCATCATGGGAGATTTCAATACAGAAATAACCCGCCCTACCTCACGTGCCTGCAAACTCCTTCAGATTGTTGAGGTGACCGGTATGCATGTTTTACCTCTACAGCCAACTCATCATAACAGCCTGGGGGTGGACACTTGGTTAGATTTAATACTGGTGTCGGCCCCTATGCTTGTCCGTAACCATGGTCAACTTGAAGCACTGGCATTCTCCAATCACGATCTAATCTTCCTCTCCTATGCCCTTAAACCACCTAAACCCCAACCAAGAGTTTTGCGCATGCGTTGTTTTGCTCGTATGGATGTGGACAAGCTACTTAGGGATGCTGCCTGTCTGAATTGGGATGCAGTAACATCAGTTACAAGCATAAATCAGAAGCTTCATAACTTTAATCATATACTTCTCGCTCTATATGATAACCATGCACCCATCAAAAGTATTAAAGTAAAGAGGCAACCTGCTCCCTGGATGACGAAAGAGGTACTTTTGGCTATGCGACGAAGAGAAAGAGCTTTTTTCAAATTCAGAAGGGACCGTACCGAGGAAAAGCGCACTTTATACAAAATCGCGAGGAATCGCTGCAACCAGATGATACGCAACGCCAAACGCCGACACATTTTTGACAACATCTCCCATTCTTCTCCTGCCAATATTTGGAGGTTCCTTGGAACTCTGGGTATTGGTAAGCAGCGGTCGGGTGGTCTGCAGGGGACAGTTGGTTTGGAGGATTTGAACCACCATTTTTCTCTATCTGCTCATTTGGATCCCCAAACCAAGTATCGCACTGTTGACTACCTGACAAGTTTAAATAGCCCTAACATAAATCTCTTCCGATTTTCTCCGGTTGCGTCGGGTGAGATCAAAAAGATCATATTCTCTATCAAATCCAACGCTGTTGGTTGTGATAAAATCAGCCGACGTATGATCGTAACAATTATTGACCACATTTTACCTATAATCACCCATATCATAAACTATTCATTATATTCTGGAATTTTCCCATCACTGTGGCGCAAAGCTTGTGTCATCCCTTTACCTAAAATGCCAAATCCCACACACCCCAACCATTTCAGACCAATATCCGTTCTCCCTTTCCTCTCAAAAGTCCTAGAATCCTGTGTGCACAAACAGTTTTCTGATTTTGTCTACAAAAACAACCTATTGAGCCCGTTTCAATCGGGTTTCAGGCCTGGTCATAGCACTACTTCTGCTCTTCTTAAAGCGGTTGGCGATATCAAGGCAGGTATGCAAGACACTGAAGTTACTGTTTTGGTACTAATTGACTTCTCTAATGCCTTCAACACAGTCAATCACAATATACTCCTGTCTATCCTTTCCTATCTTGCGGTCTCACCTGAAGCACTGGATTGGTTCTCATCATATCTTCGGGGACGCCAGCAATCTGTTCATGTCGATGGATCTTCCTCGAGCTGGTGTGATCTTGATTCTGGTGTTCCTCAAGGCGGTATTCTTTCTCCTATATTATTTTCTGTGTATATTAACCTCCTGTCCCTAGAACTTCTTTGTGCGTATCATCTGTATGCCGACGACCTACAGCTCTATTCACAGAGTAAAGTGGAAGATATTTCGATAGTAATACAAATGATCAACCACGATCTGGAAACAATCAACACGTGGTCTCAAAGGTTTGGTTTATCTGTGAACCCCACAAAATGTCAAGCTATCGTAGTGGGAAGTCACCGGTCGATGAGCAGAGTAGACACTAAGACTCTCCCGGCTATTACTTTTAATGGGACCATCATACCTGTGAGTGGATCGGTGAAAGATTTAGGTTTACACCTCGATTGCACACTAACCTGGCGTGAACAAGTTGCAAAACATTGCAGGAGGGTTACTGGAACACTTCGGGCTCTAAATCGTCTGAGAAATTTCCTGCCCGTAAAAACCAAGACTATGCTTGTGCAAACTCTTATCTTTCCCTTAATCGACTATGGTGATGTGTGCTGCTACGACCTGAATACAGATCTTCTCGATAAATTAGACCGCCTTCTTAATAACTGCATTCGATTTGTTTATAATCTCCGTAAATATGAGCATGTATCCTCTTTCCGTTCGCAACTCAATTGGCTACCAATTCGTCTACGCCGAAAATTGCGCGCGCTCACTGTTCTATTCTCTATACTTAATAACCCATCTTCGCCAACATATTTAAACTCTTATTTCCAACTCTTATGTAGCAATCACGACAGAAAGCTTCGGTCCTCTAAGAATCTTCTCCTTCGTTGCCCCTCCCATACATCTGAGTTTGTTGGCTCATCTTTCTTTGTGCAGTCCGTTCTTCTCTGGAATGAGCTTCCCCTCGAAGTTAGGATGGCTACCAACGCTTTTTCTTTTAAGAAAAAAGTGAAGCAGTATTTACTGAAACAGCTGGCAGAATCAACCAATACATGATTATCATCTTATACTTGTTATGATATTTATTCGTGTATGTATGTATATAGACTTACATCAACTTAAGTATGTATATGTATGTATTTATGTATTTGTATTAATTTTAGTATATGAAAGTTTGTGTCTATTTCTTCTATTCAACACCTGAAACGCACCTACTTCCTATTTTCTCTGCATCACCCAAAGGTTGACTGGTAGAGAATGCCTTAGGCATTAAGTCCGCCTATGTACATAAAGTGCATGATGTATAAATAAATAAATAAATAAATAAAACATATATTTTCTTTTATTATAATATTATGGCCGTGCGAAGCCGGGATGGGCTGCTAATCTTTAATATCTATAATGTTGTTGTCTTTTTATATTTTAAATACATAAAGAAATAAAATAAAATATTTACTAAAATATAAAAATAGTGGACCATTGATTTCGGATACTCCTCATTATACGGGCTGTGTCAAGAAGGATTGTCTTCTGCATCGGATTTTTGATCCAACCTTGTAACGTGACCTCTCTTCTAGCGCCTTTAAGATGTTGGTTGGGGTTCTTGGCTATTAACACGTGTGTAGATACGACTATCGGGACAATGATCACCGAATCCATATTTCACAAATCGACAATCTTGTGAGATAGATTCAAATATTTAATTTCGTTTTTTTTTCCCAACTTTCTCAAGATTCTCGTCATGAGGAACAGCAATATCCACAATCACTGGACGGGATTCTCGTCAGTCTAACAACATAATATCAGGCTTATTGTTTATTTATTTATACTTAAAAATAAATACAAGTTGGAACTTAACGACAGTTACCGCACTAAGCTAGTTATTCATTATTCATTTATTACAAATTCGTTATTATTATTGCATTCATATATATTATATACATGGTGTAGGTAACACATACGCCTAATCATAAACCTTCTTATAATTTATCCAACATAACGCCAGACTCTTACGATTACGATATACCTGTTGATTAATCATCATGTCCATAATAATGAGGTCTTTAGTGCCACGGGTCCCACTTCTCATCCATCTTGAGAAACGGAAACTATTGAATCATTACTAATGAGTGTAGTAATTTTGAATCTTAAAAAAGATGCTAGAAGTTTATATAATGCTCGTAAACAAATAATAGGTCTGAAATTTTAATGATCCATGGCTCTACCAGTTTCAAAGAGTCAGCGAGTTATGCCAAGGGCTAAAACTTGTGGTAAGGAACCTGAATCTAACGCTGCCTGGAATTGAGTAGTCAAACACGCACATGAGTTTCACAATTATTTAAGCTAAAAGTTGTGCTGTCCATTTGGACCAGGTAATTTCCAATTCGGCTATGAACGGACTGTACAGCTAACATCACTTTTATCAATAGTAATGGGTTTCATAGCTGTTATGGACTCACGTGAGGGTTTGACGTCACGCAACCAATCACCTTTTATTTACAGGCACTGAAAAGATTTTTAGCTGAAAAATGCTGATCACTCACACATGGATTCGGTTCCTCCCATTTCCACTATACCCACTTCTCATTTCTTTAGAATTTCATTGTTTCACAAAGCCCATTGACCATTTTGATTGCGTTTTACCTCCTCGAAAGCTAATTAGGTTGTCAATTAGTGTTCTGACCTCAGTAATACGGCGTTGAATTCCATACTGATGTTCCTGAATCACTTCTTCCAAAGTGCTCCTTATTCAATCGTTTTATTGGGTATTTACGATTAAAACTTCATTCTTCACTAGTTCCTCAACGTCTTCATTATATAGTTACTGTGGTGCGCTGTTTGCTACCGAATCCACAGCATGTGACAAAGAAGGGACTGCTAAGCTAATCCATATGACAGAGCATATCCTCTCAAGTGCTGCATCATCCAGCAGATGACAGCGGTATATAGCACGTACGTGATCCGTCAATCGTTTTACTGATACGTTAACGGCTGGCTCAAGTTCCTGTAACAAAGAGACTAGTTGAACACAGTACACAGTAAAGTTGATTCGTTCGTTCAGTAGTGGGGACTCCGAGGTCAGTGGTTCTCGAGATCCCAAGTTAGTTGGTGGGTAGGTTTTCTCCTGCCAAGTGTTGGCGACATTAATATTGTAGGTCGAACGCTTCAACGACCAACGAATTGGCAGGCAAACGTTGCCACCAGATGCTGCGCCTCCAATCCTTGGCTACAATGTAGTAGTTCATCCACACACCAGAAAATTGCAGTTGCGAAATGTTGACGTTATTTGTTAATATTGAATATGCAACACTAAGCCCATGTGAGACCAGGAAGAATATTGCTTGACTAACTACACCGACTGTGCCCGCTACAATATCAATGTCAAAGGCGGCGAGTCGAGCGCCCAATCTCCGACCGACATTAACATTTATTGCCAAACAATTATATTATTATTTCATTTTATTTACAATTTATGCACTTTATACATCAGTGGACTAATGTCTAAGGCATTCTCTTCCAGTCAACCTTAGGGTGGTATAGAAATATTGTTAGGCAGGTGCACACAGGTTACACTAACCATGAAACTATATCTTAGATAAGTAAACTTATACAAACATGAACACATACAATATACACGTCATAAATATATGTATACATTTAGACACATATAAAAATATTTTGTAAGTAAATATTATCATTTATCAGATACCCAACCATCGCTCCAGACAAAACGATTACATGACTTGTAAGAACCATTAAGTAATCTGGGATATGATGCCGTTAGCATAACATTGAATCAAATGTGAGTAGATGTCGCCACATTCTACAATAAATGGCACACTTACCACCACAATGCAACTGCGATTTCATCTCCCATTGAACACACATCACGAGCGAATAATTTAACTCAATGCGTTAGTTTATTTTGAATACTTGCAGTCTGAATGCAAGAATAGTTCCTATTTCGATTCCGTAGCTATGGTTTATGGTCTCATGAATCCAATTGCAATCAAATATTGTGTTGTCTATTATAAACGAGATTTAATTTAGCAAAGAAATATTCATGAGCAGCAAGGGGATAACATCGTCAAATACGTTGTGACCAGTATTGCGCCAGAATCTTGGTAATGTTTCAATCAATTGTACGTCTAATTAACATTTGTGAGACATCGGTACCTGCGCCATTGTGTGGCGACCGAACAAAGCCCGACAGCCGGACACAATGCGGATATTGGCCGGACAATGGGGCAAGTTAATCGGTCGCACATCACACCAAAGCTTACGTTATTCAGAGGGATTTACAACTACTCACACTGTGTTTTATGATAATAAGGTTTGTGTGCTGTAACCGCTGCAGTAACCGCACTCAGTGTTGAGCGTAAATGCTATTTCATTTTGATGTTTAGTGTAAATTTTATGGAAGTATAAGAATGGCATGACCGAGATAGACTTTATCAGTAAACCTCCATAAAAAAAATCAAATTAAAGAGAGAACTCTGTTTACTACTCTTCAGAATTCAAGGCAATACAATCTGAAAAAGTAACAATAAACTCCTTGTGAGTTTATTGTTACTGTTATCAACAAATGAGATCAAAGTTGCTTTTATAATGTAATACTTTATAATGTATGTAAAAATATAGTGAGAGTATGATTTATTGACTGTGATTTAACATGGCTGCACAGGCCACGCCACAAATGCCGCAACAACCGCAACTTGTCACGGCCATCGAAACATTAATAACTACGTCACACTGATGTTGATCTGTGTGATAGACTGTCACGTATGCTATCTATCCACGCAAATCCTCAATATTAACAAAGTTTCCCTTGTTTCAACAGGAAAATTATCAGCTAATGTGCACAAATCTGGTGGTGTACCTGCAATACGCTTTTTCGATTGCAAAAAAAAAATACTTTCAACGAGATCAATTTCTATAAATGCTTGAAAAAAAATGTATATGTTAGCTCTGACGCACGACTGTAGTTTACTCCTTAAGTACGATTGTCAAAACAGACGCAAAAAAGCTTATTTAACTGAAATTAACTGAAAAAAGGATTGATACCGTATGAAAGAGTAAATTAACAAATTAATGAAAATAACGTATAGATATAGTCGCTTTGCAGCATACTCTATACATGTCTCAATACACTCACAACCAGTGCAGCCGCACCAAAACCAGTGCAGCCGCACTAAAAACATAACGAGGTCATCGGTTCAGTAGATTTTACTCCTCACATTTTTCTCATACCGGGCGCCTTATGTCAAAAAACCGATTCTTAAGGAGTAAACTCGAATAAATACTCGCTTAGGGCATTTTACAGTAACACTTATCTTTGAATTCATGAAAGCAATTGGTTACCTAGAATCAGGAAGAACTGAAAGTTATTTAACATACAATAGCTGCCCAAATATAGCAAAAGGTGATTTAAAATTAAAAGTACTGTACACTAACGGCTGTCTCATGTATTTTGCATGTCAGTAAGAGGTACGTAATACACACTGCCTCCAAAAATAATGTAGTCATTTATTTTAGATTGATACTTAAATCTAATGCCTATTATGGCGCCATATATAATGTGCACAGGGGTGTAAGATAGTGAGAGTAAACGTGTTTTTGTGTCACTGTCATATCCGTGTGATGTATCGTTGCGTAATGAAATGTGGTAAATGAGCAATCATGACGTTTCAATCTGTTCTCACTCGACCTACGAGAATGTCCTTGCACAGGTGTCATCGATGTTAGCCCCGAGACCAGCGTGTACAATATCAAGAATACCTCATAAGCAGCTCAAACAGTAGGCCAAAATCTCGTTTCTAAGAAGAGCACTAGTAACGCCTAGAGGACTGTTAAGGCCTGTTGATAACAATGACATAAGTAGCAGGCTGCAGTATATGACGATTGTTGCTCCATTCTATCATTATAAGTTTTCAAACAGTACCTCCTACACATCTTTTCAATGTAGTTTGTTTTTTCAACTGCAGAATCTTTGTCAGTAAATTTGTTTAACGTCCTTTCCAAAGTGAAGATTTATAACTTTACTCATTCTCCTCGACCGAACCGTCGAATATTACATTACAAATAATACGGCAGGTATTAGCTAGACAAATCCAGAGTCTACGATCAACCTTCGACATATAGAGCAGGCAGTTGTTTTGTGATGAGAAAATCACTACTGAGAGCACCGTTGGTTGCGTGGCCACACAGTATGGTGCGCTGACACAGTTTGGTTTATTGCATTGGACGTCATCTCCGTGCGCGTCTGCCAACTCGAACAACTTGTGGAATGATAAATTTCATTTTGACATTCGTGTGCCCCAATAACACATTGCAGGTGTTTGCTGCACGAATGTGTTAGCAAGGGCGTATTGCCTCGTTACTTACACTTTTCGTGTAAATATATGTATTAAGATATTTCAGACTTTGTAAATATGTGGGTTGTTTGAGATTTGTAAGTCATATTCATGTTCTAGCGGCTCGACCCGGCTTCGCACGGGTATAATCACCGGTTGGCGCTCTGCTCACGCATTTAAATTTTGTAATATCTTCTAAAATATTCATGTTAGTCATAAATTGTAACAGACAATTTTATTCTACATTAAACGCACAACATATTTAACATATTTAATTGGATAGGGATTAATGTTAAATTGATTAAAATTGCTGTGAAAATAAAACCCAAAAATAAATGAAATCCGAAGCATAAAAATGGTTACTGTGAACTCACACAACGGATAACTATCCGTAGGATGTAAACAGATATCATCGTGGACTCTTTTGTATGTGGATGTGGATATTTTTAAGATAAACAGTATCGTAGGACATTAAAAAGTGTTAAAAATATCTGTGTTCTTATAAAACATTGACTTTTTATATGTTCTGTTCGTAAAACTTAGAAATATAACCCAAATAAAGGTGAACGCCACATTTCACATCCGCTATGTACTTTACTTATATATACGAGTATATTTTATGTTAGGTGAAGATAAAAGAAACGCAATAAGAAAATTGTGTAATATAATAATTCTACTCAGATTAAAGTTGAACAATAGAGAAATGATGGTCGTAAGTGAATTTAGGAACAGATAGAGCCGCGATGAAAATCTTGTCAATAATTTTACTTTAGATTTCTTTAACATGTCTATAATATTTACAGCATCATTTGTAGATTTTTTTTATTATTTGTGAATTATGTTATTAAAAACTAAAATAATCGATGAGTTACAGCATTTATAATTTGAGTCACATTTTAATTCACGTGGGTTAACATGACAATCGTAACAATGGTTTTTAAGAATTCTTTCTTGATTAATGATATTATGTTATGATCATGAAGTCTAAGTCTAATCTCTGAAATTGTCAATATTTTTATAATACTGAAACACCCAGCTCCGTACATAGTAGATAAGTAAAGCAAGTCAATGTAGTTACTTCTCGATCAGGTGTTATACGAGTAACATTACAAGCGCATCAGGAGGATCGAGCCAAGACGCGATGGAATACGGCTACTGCGAAAACTATAAACTTCATCCCCAACAGACACCATCAAGAATATTAAAAAAAGTGAAATTTATATAATAAGTGTTCAATGCTTATTTACTTTTTCTCAAAACCAAAGCCGAAACCTCCTTTCTAAGAGCAGTGGACTATTAAGCGTAAAAACTGGGTGTTGATGAAGATGACGACCTCTTTTTGATGATATTGAGATGTTATTTCTGGTAACAGTACCAGTATAAAGTTTGTACTTTACCTCCTTGTAACAGGCCCTACTGTTATGCAAACAGGAGAACGTTTCTAATTTACCAACCGATATAACGCTAGTAACGAACTTTTTTTTTGTTTATGAATAAAATATAATATTGACTGGCCTGTGACCCTGACTTCTACGTGGGATGTATGTAATTTATCCACAACATTAGTATCATAAATATGTATATCACTAGCCTGTTATCCTCACACAGACTCTGCCTAGTTTGGATTGTGTGTGAGACACATATCAGTGTTTATTATTGGACGTAGGTGTAATATTGTTTTCTTTTATAATCAAAGACAGGAGTAAGTGAAGTCCAAACACATGGCTGTGAGATGTGCAGATTCGTTCGAGCGCTACTTAGCATATGCTATCACGGCCCGCTATGAGTTGACGAGCGCTGGGCGCACGAACTGCTGTTAGGGCTACTGCATACAGGATCACCGCCAATATTACGTTATTATGTTTTGTAACAACCTCTCTCAACAACTAAGAATAATGTGTTATAATAATATATGTATTAACGTGTTTTTGGATAAATTAAAGGTTCTGTGTCTTTCTTTGTCATTAAGACATAAACACGTTAATATTGTGTAGACTTCAAAATCTAGTAGAAATGTAAATACGTTTGGATACGTTAGCAAAAGACTTACCATGATTATTGCAATATACACCAATTTATTGCAATCTACAACCAAGAGATATATCCATATCTCTTAGGTTTAATATGTATATAAATGTATGTGTATGTAAGTAGTATTGTGTAGTGTGTATTGTAGTTAATAGGTGATGTAACCTATGTGTGCCTAGCTTACGGTTTCTACACGATCCAAAGATTAACTTGAGAATTAAACCCACCGATGTAAAAAAGTGCATACAGTTTTGTAAATAAAAGAGATAGATAGATAGAGTTACAGGACAGGTACAAGATAGGCCACGAATTCGTTAACATTTGAATCTAACATCCCACGCAAAGAGATGGCGTGTGGGGCGTGGGGAGGGGTCTGACTACTAACACGTTTTTCGGTAATTTTGATCCAATGGATCGCTTTACGGGGCCGCAGCGCGCTTACAGTGTGGAACAATTTTATTTAAACAACAGTTCGCTTGTTACTGTGAGACGCTTATTTCGCGTTGAATACGATTTATAGGACTTAAATCAGTGTCCAAGCGCTCTTTTAATAAAAAAAAAAGGGTGAAAAAGGTTAAAGAGACGAGATCTACTCTAAATGTGAAGCAAATTGGAGGACTTCTCAGACCGAAGAGAACATGTAGCAAGTTCGACGTAATCTAGATTCAGAATTTAGAAATTACATTTGAAATTATATCCATATAGATCCAGATAGTGCAGGAACTAAAATTTAATAATTTAAATTTGTGCAAGTCATACGACTTACGTGCAATGTTAGAGCGATTCAGTAATTTTGACATCTTATTTTCTGACGAAACTCATTTTCATTTCAACGGACATGTAAGCAAACAGAGTTGTAGATATTGGAGTAGTGAAAATCCCAAAACTAAATATGAGAGGCCACTTCATTCTCCTAAGGTAACTTGTAAGGCTACAATTTCAGCAAAAAGACTCAAGAATCATTGGACTCTACTCTTTCGTAGATTCTCGCAGCCGTTCAGTTATAGTTAATTCTGCTGAATATGTGAAAATATTCTTGAGTTCTTGAGACCGATACTACTGAAATTTGCTGGCTACAATTGTAACACATGGTTTCAGCAAGATGGAGCCACTTGTCACGCATCATTGGATGTCCCTGTCGGTGGCCAAAAACATATTTCCAGAAAAGCTGACGTATAGACGAGGTTTTTTTTGTCTATCTCACAACGAAACACGACAACACAGATGCTGGTGCTTTAAGTTGGTCTTCTGTGGGAGGGTAGTTCTGCCCCGGTCGAGCCAGCCCGCTTATACTGAAATCAGCGTAGCGTAGGTTTTACTACCTAGAAACATTGTGACATTCCATGGCCACCCGGAAGTCCAGATCTATCTCTAGCAGATTTCTTTTAATCGGGTTATTTGAAGAATTATGTCTACATCAGTAAACCAAATACACTACGTAAACTAAAAGGAAAATAAGCAAAGAGATGTCGGCGATCTCGCAGTCTCTTTGCTGACGAGTATTCGACAATTTCGGTGGTCGCTTAGAGGAGTGCATACGTCAAAATGGTAGTGATTTAGACGATTAAATTTGAAAAAAAAATTTTTAACTAATTCACTTTCTTGTAAATAAACTGTTTTTATAATATATCAAATGGTTATTTTTATACAATTTTTTCAAATGTTAGGTAATTTGTAACCCCTTACATACATAGCCCTTGAAGAATAAGACCGAATAACGTTATCCTTAGCTTTCTTTTACGTCATAATTTTTATGCGAGTAGTGTAATAAGATTTCAACTTTAGCCAAGTACAGCAACTAGAAGTCTGTCACACATGTATGCGCAGTGTGCAGTGGGCCTAACGAAGAGATCGACACCACGCTATCAGTGCAGGTTAATGCCTCTCTTCTTGTCTCATCGGCCATCTTTGTTTTATTTTTCAAAAGTGAGCAATGAACTAAGAATGATTTGTAATAAGTTTTAGAGGTACACACATTTATTTATATATTTATTATAAATGAAATAAAAATATTTTTACACGGACGATCTCTTGAAAGATGCTTATCATTTAAAAACATAATAATGCAGCTTTTTACATTTATTACTTTCATTTTGTGTGATTTAACCAGATTTCTAAGGTTTCAGAGGCGGAGCAGTAGCAATTAACTTATAAACCTCAGGAAGTTGTCCCACTGAATTATATTTGATATCCTGATTGTCATATGAATGAGGAGTCGATCCTGAGCAAACTGCATACTCGTATAATAAGATTTTTACTGAAGGCTTGGGGCAAGCGCGTGTGTTGAACACATTAATATAAGGATAAGGAACTACTGGAAACTGTTAAACACGAGAGAATAATGGATATTTCTATGCACAATTTGTATGTAGACCTCTACAAAACAAGCATGGTAATAGCCACAGTTGTAACTGTGTTTAGTTTGGAATCAAATGGTGGTGTACAAATTATAAGTCATTATTTTCTTTTTAGTTAAAAGTAAATGTACTAAAGAAAAAAAAATTAATTGAACTCACGTAGAGAAAGTTCAGTACGAGGAATATTTGTTATTTTCTTCCAAGAGCAAAATTAAAATTGTAGTTCAGGAGTATGTTCTCCATTGTACGCACGTATGCATCCAAATTTGTTTTAAGACCATACACAAAAATAATATTTTTTTACTTATTTTAAAATATACTGGCGATTCACACAACTGGCTAATGCTAATTTATAACATACAACACGGTAAAGTTCTCAAACGATTTTCAAATGTGACAATAATTCGTCTTTCAAACACAAAACCTTACTTCCTACTTTGCGAGCTTACAATATAATACCTGTTTTACTGCAATAATACTGTAAACTTCACTATAGAATATTTTGAATGTCTCAGCACCGTGTTAAACAAACGAATTATTCACATCTACAATAGTCACAGCATTACCGGGATCACGTCTCGAAGGCGAGGTGGCTATTGTAAGTGGCGCACCGTGTTAGTGATAACGCGAGGGGAGTGAGGTTTAGTGGCCATCCGACGTTATCGCGTCGAGGTAGCGTGTGAATACGACTTGATTTCTCTGCACAGCTTGTTACCGTTATCTAGATTAACACTAATGTCTTACTGTTAGGTGATTAGTTTTATTTATTGCTCGCCTCTAGTGTCAGTTTCTACTTGATTAAGATTAGAGCTTTGATGTGCCTACGAAGGATTTGGCTAATATGTGTAAAGGGAATATGTTTCAAGGATGTTAAAAATAGTGTTTGTGATAAGTAATAATCAACAATCAGTGTCCGTCTCTCTCCAGTGGCTAATCTAATCACAGAATCAGTATATGTGATTCTGGTGTTTCACAGCTACGTCTGGGTCTAGTCCAGTTTCATTCGAGGTCTTCAATATAATTTTATCCTAAATAACTAACTTCAGGCGACTAATCTTACTCGACCCTTTTATTTTTACTCACTTCAGGCAGATCGGTCGTAAAAGATATCACCCAGAACTTGTTACATTTGCAATATTTACTTATGAAATCTAATTTTGCTTACGTATGTCTATTATTACATATGAATTAATAATTTCATTGTTTAAGATTACAAAAATATAAACTAAATGCAATGTAACCCTGTTACGTCAAAAAAAGCTTTTAAAGGACGAAACATGAAAATTATTCAGATAACAAGCCAAAAACAATATATTTCTGAATTCTAATGTGGGTAGAAAAATATTCAAGCTAGAGCTGTAGTCTCATCTACTGTATGCCTACTATGATTACGTGGGTGCCAAGAACACCTGTATTAATAACAGATGGGTAGGCAGAGGCGTATTAAACGTTCTTGTATATACTTAAGATGTTTAGTAATTGGTTAGTGTTAAATTACTTTGTGTTAAATCTATATTGTAATTAGTACATGAGTGTTAATATGATGAACCTATTACACTCGTGGGTGGCAGTTGAGAGAGTTTGAGAGAGGCGGTGGTGCGCTCTCTTAGTGCCACGTATGACTAACTAATAATCTGTAATTACAGCACAAATATGAGCTTGACACATACGCACGGTATGCTGGTATGTATAGATTGGATTGGATCACATGGAGTATAAATAATGAGATGTTAAATGATAATCCCGATTAGTGGATGACTTCACTCCGCGTATGGAGGTTGTATTTAATACTTACTGCTATAAACTATTCTCGGCAGTACATAATCCTTGTTTAGTTATATTAAATGACATTTCCTGTTCAACTAAATACAACGAAAATTGTTTGGCTATGTGCATACGCGTTATTAAGTAATTTAATCATTTCAAGTCTAAATTACATTAAAGGGTCCTTAAAGTTAAATTATATGAATGGCTACTCAAATATACATTTAATTACTCTACTAACTACTACGACGACTACTCAAACATATTCATTTAATTTTTAAATATATAAAAACCAAAAACAAAAATGTATTTTTAAAAATATAAAAAGTAGTAGACCATCGACATCGGGCACAGAGACCAAGACACCGGTGGTTAGGGCTCCAAAGACAGGAACCTCCTCATTATACGGGCTCTGTCAAGGAGGACTCCCTTCTGCGTTAGACCCTTGATCCAACGAAGGTTGGATACGTGAGCCTCTTAAGGTGTTGATCGAGGCTCTTGGTGATCAATCCGTGAACAGATGTGATTATCAGAACAATGATCACCGAATCCACATTCCACATATCGGCAATCTCCTGAGACAGATCCAAATACTTCAATTATTTTTATTTTTCAACTTTCACGAGATTCTCGTCATGAGGAACGGCGATATCGACAATCATTACGCGGTACCAAATATCTGGCCTATTGGCAACAATAGTCTTATCTGCGAAAATAGATCGATCGCAATATAACATAGCATGACCGTTCTCGAGAACTGGGTCGGGCACATACCTGTAGTATGGCACTTCAAATTTGATAAGTTGGCATTTAAGGGTAAGTTGTTGGTGTACGATCCTGGCTACTTGGTTGTGCCTGTGCAAATACTCACTGTAAACAAGATAACAACCAGAAATAATATGCCTAATAGACTCCCCAGGACGGTGGCACGTCCGGCAGATGTCAAACGTTCTATCTTTCAGGATATATTTCCGATAGTTATTCGTCATGATAATTTCATCCATAATCGCACAAACAACATCTTCGGTTTCTCATAAGAGATCACCATACTGTGACCAAGATGTCGACGCTTTAAAGTCTATATCAGACCCGTGTAGGGCCCGATAAAATTGACTATGAAGTTCTTTGCCCTTCAGTACTTCCTAGTGATCAGTAGTACTGCGTATTACAGGTTTGCACCAATTCTCTTACGGTAAGCAGGGTAAAACCAGTATCCACTGCAACTACATTGGGATGCACTACCGCATCAGTCAGTAGAACATATTCTCTGAGATTGTATATCACGCGATTGTGTAGAGTCTTCATATTTAATAGACCATGACCCCAAACTTTCACGAAATATACAAGTTCATAACCGATGAACATGGGTGGTGCATACAGAATGTAGTCAGCAATGTATGGACTCTCCTGTTAAGGGCATCTAATTCACTCTAATTCAGTCCGAGTGGACATTATCCTCCCGGGCCTTCTCCGACGCCTCCTTCCGCGAAATTACGTCTTCGCAGAAGGTTGCGACCGCGGTAAAACAACCGTCGCTACCGGCCATGGAGCGTATGACGGCCGGTAGCGAGAGATCTCCTCCAATAACTGCAGTAAGGACCCCACGCTGCGCCGCCCAGGCGGAACAAACCGCTAGCGTGTGCTGCGCCGAGTCCTCACTGCAGTCGCAGTGGTGACAGGCGGGACTCAATTCCCTCCTGGCGACCGAGTGCAGATACTTCCCGAATCAACCGTGCCCGGAAAGTACCTGCGTCAGTCGGAAGGAAAGGGTCCCGTGCTGCCGCCCTGCCCACTCGGCGATGACCGGCTGGAGAGCCTCCACGAGGGCAAAGCCAGCACGAGGAGTCTCCAACCGGAACGACCAACGAGCCATCGTGGCTCGACGAGCGGCCTCACGCCACTCGCGTATCTCTTCGGGCGGAGGCCGTATGCCGCTATCCGTCCGGAAGTCAGCCGTCCGCCGATAAACTTCGGCGAGCACTTCCGCCTTTAAATCCCACGGCGGAGTTCCGGCCAAGGCACACGCTGCTTCCGTCGATATGGTGCGGTAGCCGCGTATGGCTCTAACCGCCAATATCCTCTGAGGGCGCCAGAGGCGAGCCCTATTCTGGACGGTCAGAGCCGCCGCCCACACCGGCGCACCATACAGCGCCATTGACCGGACAACCCCCGTGTATAGCCGTCTCGTCGCGACGCTGGCTCCACCCAAATTCGGCAAAAGTCGCCCGAAGGCAGAGGCAGCGCCGACCAGCTTTGGAGAAAGCTGTCGGAAGTGCTCGTCGAAGAGCCACCTCCCGTCAAGAATCAGGCCCAGGTACTTCATCTGGGCCTGAACCGGTACGAGGACCGAATTGACTACGATACAGGCGCCGGGTGGTAGACCACGACGGGGCCCATGGAACAAAAGGGCCTCCGTCTTATCAAGGACCACCCGTAAACCCAGAGCCTCAATACGCCCGACCACCAAAGAGACTCCCGTGGTGGCCAGGCGCGCCGCCTCTTGAAAGTTCGCTCCCCGGGCCGTGACCAATGTGTCATCTGCGTAACAAATTACGGCCAGCCCGGGGGGAAGACGACCTCGAAGGGCCCAGTCGTATCTCATGTTCCACAGGAGTGGTCCGAGGATAAACCCCTGTGGAACACCACACGACATGGGCCGCCGCCTCAGAATACCATCCCGGTCCTCGTACATGACGGTACGCTCCTCATGATAGTCTGCCACAAGCCGCCTCAGGTACTCTCGCACCCCGTGGTAGTGGAGGGCTTCCCTGATGCAGCTAAATGGCAGACTATTAAATGCATTGGCGATGTCTAACGACATCGCCAACAGCACGCCGCCACAGCCTACCGCCTCTTCGGTAACGGTCCTCAGGCGCAACACAGCATCGACTGTCGAACGCCCTGCTCGAAAACCGAATTGAGCGTCCGACAGATCGGGGCCCACCTCGCGGAGGTGCCGGAAGATGCGGGCAGAGAGTATCCTCTCAAACAGTTTACCCGCCTCGTCCAGCAACACGATGGGCCTATAGGCCGCTACTGATTCGGCTGGCCGTCCCGGCTTCCTTAATAGGACCAGCTTCCCGCTTTTCCAGCACTCAGGGAAGCATCCGGACGCCAAGCTGGCGTTCAGGACCTCCCTGAGGCGATCCGACATGTGGTCGAGGGTTCGTGCCAATACTCAGCCAGGTATCCCATCTGGCCCAGGGGCGGTGTTCTTAGAGCGAATCCGTAGAACAACTGCCCCTATCTCCGATTCCTCAACGGGCGGAACATTGTCCTCGTGGCCCCCGTCGTCTCCGACCATGAAGGCCATCGACGGGGGTGTGTGCTCCACCCGCAAAAGACCCTCGACCACTTCCTGCAGGAAGCTGGGCTGGAGTGTCTCTGTAAGGGGGGAGGCCAACGTGCGGAGCTTTTGTCGCGCCGCACGATAAGGGCGACCCCAGGGGTCACGATCGAGACCCTCCAGCATCTCCTTTCTCTTAATTTCTTTGGCGCGGCTGATGGCCAGCTTCAGAGTTTTCCGCGCCTCTCGGTACTCCTCATGAAGCTGGTCCTCCCCGCTTTCTTCACGGTGTCGCCGCCGACTACGAGTGTAGGACCTCCGGGCACGAGTACAGGCCGCGCGGAGGTCTGCCAACTCCTGGGACCACCAGTAAACCTCCTTCCGTGGAGGCCGACAACCTCGGATGCGGGGCATGGCCGCATCGCAGATTTGCGTAATTACATCGCGAAAGCGACCAGCCCCCATATCGACCTCCTCGGTCGGAGCCTGCGGAGACAGCCAAGAGTGAATGGTGGCTGCCTCCTCTAGTAGGTCCCTGTTCAATTTAGCTACAGCCCACCGCGAAAAGCGAGAAGGACGCCGCGCCATGTGACCCCTTCTGGGGTCCTGGGACCGGGAGAGCTCAAATCGGATATAGAGATGGTCCGAGAGCGTCTCGACCTCTTCCAGGACACGCCAGGTCCTTATTCGTGCGGCGAGGGCAGGGGTAGCGAACGAAAGGTCCACTATCGACCCTCCCTGCTATCGCACGCACGTGTTGGTGGAGCCCCTGTTCAGTAAACAGAGGCCCACCGAGGCCGCCCACTCCTCTACGGCCTCGCCCCTAGCGTCTGTCCTGGAGGAACCCCACGCAATGGACTTTGCGTTGAAGTCCCCCAGCACTAAGACGAGCCCAGACGTTAGACGCCGCATCGAGGCTTCCAAGTTGTTAAGGAAAACCTCGAAGTCGCTCAAACTCCGGTTGGGGGAGAAGTAAACGCCATATACGGTGATCCCCCCCACTCGGCAGCAACATATCCAGTGCCCTTGTCTCTTAGCGACAAGGGCGGGGAATGAGCCGCCGTGGAGCCGACGACTGCCACGGAACCGTCCCGGTCACTCAACCAGTTTGGACGGGGAGGAACGTAATAGGGCTCCGCGGCTACGGCAACACCAATCGACCACTGTGCCATGGTTTGCAGGAAAAGGTCCTGCGTCGCGGCACAGTGGTTCAGGTTCGTCTGGACTAAGAGGTTGGAGACTTGGGCCATTACTCGACCGTCTCTACAACCTCCTCCATGGGCGACGATGCCGGCGTGCGGACGACATCGGGGGCAGCCTGGGCCGACTGGCTAGCCCCCGACGCTTGTCGAGAATTGCGGGGAGGTTTGCAACCCCCCTGCCCAATCTGGTGATTGGCGGGTTTGTTACCCGCCGCACACGCGGGGCAGTGAGGGGCGGCAGAACAATCTGCCGCCTTGTGCCCCGGTCGACCGCAACGGAAACATAGTCCGCTGCAATCAATGCAACTTACACACTTCGCGCGTGTGTGCCCCGATGCCAGACATTTGTAACATCTCATCATCTCGCCGCCAGGCCTTTGATCCTAGCGCTCACGAAACCGACGAGAAGTCTGCCAGCGTCGCCCAAAATTTTGGCCGACGCTACGGGACAGCTCACCCACACTGCGCCAAGTCCTCCTGGACCGGGGCGGATGGTGCCGACTCTAATGTTATCCGCGTTGCATCCCGTCTTCTCTCTTATTGCAACGTGGACATCTTCGGCCGTTATCGAGTCGTCCAGGCCCGAAACGCGCAGCTCCGCGCACTTGGTAGGCCTGGCGATCTTTACACCATCCGTGGCCTCAAATATACCCCGCAGCTTCTCGGCAAACGTGTCCGCACTCTTTGCGCCTTCGGCACCAGGGAACTCGAGGACTCGAGCTCCTGTCTTGGCGAGGCGCATTCTAACTCCTACTGTCCCAAAATTATTCATGGCGAAACTGTCCCGGTCCCTCTTGCAAACAGCAGCATAGGACAGCCCCCCATTAGCCGCCTCCGGCGGGCGCTTGACATCCTCCAACCAATCACCCTCTGTATGAGTGACAGGCACTGATCAGATGTTACGCCAAAATGAATTAGTGATATTGTCAGCTGGAAAATGCCCATCATTCACACATGGATTCGGTTGCTCCCATTTCCGGTATACCCATTTCTCATTTCTTTGGCACATTCAATTCTGATTGTACCGATCAACTCGTTTTTTATAACGTCTTATCCTATTTTCCCATGCGTAAACTTTCTAGTTTTAACCAAACTAGCGATACACAACTTGTTTATTTTTAAAGATGCCTCTCTTTAAAAATACACAAGCAGGCGAGTGACCTTATGGAAAGTGATCACCGTCACTGTATACTGCAAACGAAATTGGTTAAAGCACTGGTAGCAAGCATTCGTAAGACTGTGATCATATGAAACTAGTAACTGTATCTATTGCCTCAATATGAACATTAGAAATATAATATTTCGTGGTTCAATGAAACAGGGATTTCATTACAAAAAAATAACTGCCTCACAATATATTGGGACGTATAAACTGGCTTACGTAATTTCCCTCGACAGTTAAAGTAATTTGATGAAACCTCAATATTGAAAATAAGGCGATAGAATTAAAATAAATCAGCTACTGAAAGATTTGTTGTGGATGATATTTTTTTTAATTTTAAGCGTCTATCATTATCATTGCCGTCATGAATTAGATGCATTCATAGTGTTAGAACATACCTACGAACGTCTGCATGCTATAATACTATAACACATTTGATATTATTTAAAATATGTGTAAGGAATAATAACAGAATAAACATGTGTTTTCTTGTCAGCTTAAAAGACGAGCTTTGCAAGAAATGAAGCTACCTATCGCTGCTGGGCGCTACATTGACATCTAGTTTCTTATAGTTTTATCGAAATAACATTAACCAATCAATTAATCAAATCAACCTATCGTCGTCCACTGCTGAACGAAGGTCTCCCAAGGAGCGCCAACCATCCCGGTCTTGGGCAATTCGCATCCATTCGCTGCCAACCACTTTCTTCAAGTTGTCGGTTCATAGCGCCGTACACTACATTTGCTCAATCGTAGTAGTAGACATTGCCGGCCCACTTCCACTTCAGTATACTGATTTTCCGTGCGATGTCAGTTACTTCAGTTGTCTGTCGAATAACCTCGTTACGAATTTTATCAGCCAGAGAAACGCCCAGCATCGCACGCTCCATCGCACGTTGAGTTACTTTAAACTTGTGGACGAGTCCAACGGTGATTACGGGTAGAACGGGTAGAATCATAAACTATTAGAGCTCTCAAATTCAACAATAATAATCTAATAAATTTCGTTAAGAATTTGGCTGACCTTGAGCAGGAGATCACCTCCTTTCTTTCATGTTCAATAGCTCATTAAGTACAAATATTAAAAAGGGCATATCAGAAGGACATTATAGGTTAACATTGGTTGCGTGACATGGAAAATGCAGCTCTGGTGACAAAGTACGGGTTTCATCGGAACGGGTGGCTATTATGACACATTGATCGTGTGTGGATGAGCTACGTAACAATCAACTGAAATACAATTGTGCTCGAAATGACCCATTCTTGCTTACCATTCGTATATCTTATTCACGAGTGACTACAAAAAGAATTACCTTGGTAAAACCTAAAATAATATTGGCAACTTACTGATACTAATGTACATAAGGTATGAAGAGTCAACTTCGTATACACGGAAACTTGACTATTTATAGCTGTGTAATATATTTTTATAAATCTTATGCGCCTCATCCGTCGGCCGTCCGATCACAAACGAAGCACAGCCTTTACCATTATATTCAGACTGCCGATAAACATGTCCTAGATACTTTCAATATACGTGCACAGTATAGTTATATTTTACATTTTCGTATAACTAAATCCATATACAGGAAATATGATCATGCTCGTCATACAATTATTTGTTCTAGGTCAGGATCATTGACCTCTCGCAACGGGTCTGCTGAACCGTAGGCAACATTACCCCTTAAATTTTTTTTCTGAGAATAGAAAGCCTATTTCACAGAGTTGCATCTCGTGAGTTATTTTGTAGTTAGTTAATAAATTATAATCTTATTTTATTACTTATTGTGGTGACTTCCACATACAGCGTGACATCTAGCGCCATCTAGCAAAGACACATCGAACTACGAAATAATGAACTACAGCGCAACTATAAATTGCGATATAGAAATTCTCGCGGCGATTAGCAGATACACATCATTCCAACGTCAACCGTAGGACCTTAGCCCACCAGGCATGATCACCTCGCCTGGTCGGAGGATCCTACCTATGTACTGGAGGGACATGACACTCGTCCCTGCACCTTATGTGGTTTAAATCTTTGAAATGATTTTTAATGCCTACAGACAATCTATGCTTGATTATCTTTTTCAACGACAAGTAAAGCGGATGAGTACTGTCAAGGTAATTGACATACTTTGAATTTATTTATAGTAAAAAATATTAAATAGGCTGCCTATATTACGGATGTCTTGGCTACAAAATTTCTCGGTGTATGAAAGTCATTTTTTTACTTTGGTATGTGGTTAGGCTTATTTAGTAACAGTTGGTTCATGAATTAACACATTCTATTTTTTGGGTGTCCATCAAGTTGCAGTAGAGGGACAGTGAGGGTGGACTGGTTCACTATTCCTGGTTTTAGAGTTGGATTAAGTATTATCTTATTCTACTTTTTTTAAAGACAAATCTGGCTCTAGGAAAAAATTCTGTGTCGCTAGGAATATTGCAAATACATATGAAACGGACACAAAGAATACAATTGGATGGACTCAGAATAACAATTTGTGGATCATACAAAGTGTTGTCTTATGTGGGATTTGAAACCATAACACTCAGTGCAGTAGAAAATGGCGTGGCGATCGCTCACACCACTACGTAATCATGACATGACACGTAACGGACGAGGGATTTGGTTTCTTTTTTCAGAGCTACGATGATTAACACTTCTCAAAAGGTAACACAATAGAAACTACTATATCTCCGGATTAGTTCCAAGTTAGTGGACACACGTAACACTGCAGGTCTGAGCAACGCCATCATAATTTAAGTTCAAATTGTTACTCACACCACCATCCGCTAAGATGACATTTCTTTGAGGTCTCTATGTCGTCCTACGGTGTCGAACCTGCCGTGATAACCGCGAGTGTTTCATGCTATATGCATACCACTCATTTTCCGCTTCAGTTGTGTGATACACGTTAATTGACATTTATATTGTACCACACACACTTACTGCTACCAGTAGAGCGTCAGTAAGAGTTTATGAGTCGTAATGAATATTTTTTTTTATATTAAGAACCTGTCAAACTGACTCTACTCTGCCTGATGGAAAGCATGAATAGAATTCAAGAGTTGTGGTCACCATACTCATTGCAAATGCACACAATGCAGTATGGTGACCCACACTATGGCGGCCAATCGAGATGCTTTTTCACATCCCGCTTGGGGACGTAAAAGGCATGGCAGTCATCGTGACAGTGTAAGACTTACACAGTTACCACGATAACTGTCACCCCTGCATCAATGGGCCCCTGGTCTCTCACTCACCAACGAAACACAATAACATGGATGCTGGTGCTTTAGGTTGGTCTTCTGTGGGAGGGTAGTACTGCCCCGGTCGAGCCGGCCCACTCGTACTGAAATCAGCGTGGCTCTACTACCTAGCATATACCTGAAATAACGTTCATAGTCTGTGTGGTTTGTGCGTCTACTTCTATTCATATCGTGGGTGGCGTAAGAGCCGATTAAGGAAACAAACTACGGAACAGCACTCCAAGGATAACGAGAAAACTTGACACAAACCCTACAGCAACCCGACTGGCCGGCATCATGGGATATATTCCTAGTGCAGTGGTTTTTTATAAAAAAAACAAAAAAACGATATTTTTAGAGGTCACAACATGTATTAAAAAGGTTCAAAGAGATCTTGTAGTGTCGACTTTCCTTCCTCTTTGAATGTACGATTACATTTGTTCATACTCTGGCGTGTGTATATGCAGTACCACCTACATACATACGTGACGTGACTAGTTGTGTAAGAGTGTTTATACACCGCGATATGATTGACGCGCGGCTTGTAATCTTGTCACACAGGCGAGATCGTGTCAACACGCCCTAAGTCGAACACCTGAGCTTTGCGCGTAATTATATTATAGATTGTTTAGATATACGACGAAGCTTGTTGGTAAAATAATTTGTCTTCTGAAATGTTTTGTTCTAATTACAACCTGAGAACTTGTCTACTTCTATGTATGTATATATATCGAAATTGTAAATAAATATTGGTAATTTTAAATATCGTCATTAGAACGGATACGGAATACGCAATCATATATCAATTTTATTTTGTTGAACAGTTTGTAAAGGAAAGGTTCTTTTGTGATTTCTAAATAGTTATTACAGTCGGCCCACTCGCTCATTACTTACCCTATATTTCTACTGTATGAAATATTTACAGCTCGAAGTCAAATCAAACAAATCAGCAATTATATATAAGTTAACACACATAGCTAAATTAAATTTGTTCGTGTCCGAAACCGTGACGGGGACACAGCAGACAAAGTTTCAGATCTCAGCTGAAGCAAGAACAAGACATTCACAACTGTGAATATGGTAATTTATTTACGTGCGACCTCTGCTTGGCCGAGGTACAGACTAACTTGGACTTTGTAAGCTATTACATACATTTCGGCAGAATTAAATATAATGCAGGTTAGTTTGGATAATTAAAAAGGTCAGTCTATGTGTGGGTGACCGTTCTTAACAAATTTAGAACCCTCTGTACCTCGAAGAGTACGTTAAACTGTCGATCTTGGTCGCCATCTTTGGCAATCGTTACAGATAGTTGGAGCCCTCAAACGTCCGCCAACGGTCTTTCTACAGAACTTTGATATCGTCTAGGACTTGGATTGTGGAGTAGGACAAGGTGCAGTTGAAGTGGCACGCGCTCCCCGTAAAAAGTCAAAGTTCAGACGTATCATAGTAGAATTAAAGCCAATCTCAACTTAGTTTTGAAAAAAGACTAATAGTTGTTGTATTGTAAACGCCTACTAATAAAAGACTTATGACAATGTCACCCTTAAGGAAGTAAAATAAGTAAAAATACCATGGACAGTAAAACTTTGATGTCAAAGTCGGTGGTGAAAGGTCAAGAAACTATCACCACTAGCAGCAATCATGAACGAAAGTAAAGTAAGCCGAGTTCAATAGATGTTAACGATGTAACGGTGAGTCATGAAAAATATGAAGAACTTGTCATTTCCCTATTGATACTATTATTACAAAAAGCAATATAAGATTGATACAGCTTTTGTGCCGCTAATATTCTTTATCATGAGTGTTGTGTACCTATATGTGTTTGTACATAAAGCACACACACGCTCTCAAACATACACACAAACACATAAAACGAGACCATTTACTCACACACATTTCTGAAAACAGTCTAATGTAATAAAGTCTATATAAATAACTTCAACACTTAAACAACTTAAATAAATTATTTATATATATTATATAATGTACTTGTTAGGCTTTACAGTTTTTTTTTACGCGTGGTAACCTCCTCGAGTCGTCCTCGGACACCCGCTCCTCACATATTCCAGAGAATTAGTTCGTCAGTATATAATTAGCCAAGAGTATTATGTTCTAAGAGTGTGTAATTTTGAGGGGGAAATAAATAAACAATATATGTTTCTAGCGAAGTATCCGCTGGTATGCTCAAATCACGGATACAACAAAATTATTATTGAATGAAGAACGAAAGTTCTACATATTATATTTTTACTTTTTTTTTTTGAGGGTAGGTGTCAAAAAGTGCACACAGAAAATTATTTGCTCTTAATTGTATTTAATTTAAAATATCTACATTTCCTAAAAATTATTACAAGTTCTTGCTTAATACACCATAATATTGGACTGCACTTGTTTGTAGGAGTTTATGTGTGGATCTTAACCAATTTGTAGCCACCACCTACCAGCACTACACTACACAACAATATGTCACAGTTGGTGAACATTGAAGCCGCTCAAAAATCTCTGGAGGAGTCCTTCACTAGAAGAATGGCGGAACTGGAGTCACAGCTTCAAGGTACAAGTACCTCAAAGGACACGGTTGCGAAAGTTGCTGAGGAGTTCCGAACCTTTCGGGAACTAATATACAGCATGTTGGGACTGTTACGGAAGCAGATTAAAGAATGCACTCAAGCTGTTGATGCCATAGAGACAAGGCATCGTCGTAAAGCACTTCTACTCATGGGGGTTGTGGAGTCTGATGGTGAAGACTGTGGCAGAGTGGCACTTGACATAGTCAATAACAAGCTGCAACTGAAAACGTGCACTGCGGAGTCCTTCACTGTCTGTCACAGGTTAGGGACACCGGATACAGATCATCACCGGCCCATTTTGGTGAGATTTCGTAGCTTGCAACTCCGGTCGGCGGCCTGGAGGGCTAAATCTGCACTTAAAGGTTCCGCCGTTTCTGTTCGTGAATTTCTCACCAAAACAAGACAGACAGTATTTGCCAAGGCCCGGAATCACTTCGGCACTCGTGCATGTTGGACTAATGACGGCACAATTGTTGTTATGGTCGCTGCCGGCATCCGGTGTAAGATCACTACCGTTGAGGAGCTGTCGGACCTGATTTCAAAGCACCCAAAAGCTCTTCATGCAGTGGGGCACCATGGTAGAAGTGGCAAAGAGAATAAGTCGTCTGGCCCGCACAAGAAAAGTCCAGTCAAAATATAATACATCGGACTTATTCACATTAACGTACGTTTTTCTGAACGTAGCTCGTCGGCTAACTGGCAGGTAAACAATATAGTCTTACTTTATTTGTGTCTACTTGGCCTTGTCTAATTGTTTATTTAACATCAACAACATATTTAACTTATCATATTTGACATCCGTAAAGTGACATATGCATGACGGGTTGCGTTCGGAAATGCGTTAATGGACAACGTAACCTGTTAATGTTTCTGTTTACACTATCAATATTTGATACGTTTTATTTCACTTGTATTTTTATTTTTCTTTTTAGTTGTTATTATCAAATTTTGTGTTGTGTTAGCTGGTGGGTGGTGCAGAGGAGTAATTTCGTGCCAACATAGTAAGGTATTGCATATTTTGAGATATCGTATAAATAATTCCAATTTTTTTTTTTTTTTTATTTTTTTACATTTATATTTATTTACTATTTTGTAGTATATTTTTATTGCTTATATTTAATACGTATGATAACTGATGATTATGATTCTGACAATACTGCTCACGAGTCTACTTTATCCTCTGTAGATGTTAGTTCTGCCTCTATAACTGAGACATTAGGTGAACGCTTACAATTTACATTCAACCGTCAGTCAGAGCACCTGCTTAATGTATGTCACCTTAATGCACAGAGCATACCCAGTCATTATAGTGATTTGACTGAGGCTTTTAGTAGCACCAACGTTCATGCCATCCTGATATCGGAGAGTTGGCTCAAACCTAATCTTCTTTCTGCTTTCTATCCTCTCACTGGCTATATCCTTGTTCGAAATGATCGAGTCACCAGGAGGGGAGGTGGAGTTGCTATTTACATACACAGTTCTCTTCCTTTTAAAATTCTGGCTTCTTCTCCCTCTTCTTCTTCTTCGGCTGCCGTAGAATATTTATTTCTTGAGGTCCTTGTGAGAGGAATTAGGGTGGTCCTGGGGGCAGTGTATTCTCCTCCCTCGATAGATTACTTCTCCAGTCTGGAAACAGTGCTGGAATCCTTGGGGTCTGTATACACTCATCACATCATCATGGGAGATTTCAATACAGACCTAACCCGCCCTACCTCACGTGCCTGCAAACTCCTTCAGATTGTTGAGTCGACCGGTATGCATGTTTTACCTCTACAGCCAACTCATCATAACAGCCTGGGGGTGGACACTTGGTTAGATTTAATACTGGTGTCGGCCCCTACGCTTGTCCGTAACCATGGTCAACTTGATGCGCCGGCATTCTCCAATCACGATCTAATCTTCCTCTCCTATGCCCTTAAACCACCTAAACCCCAACCAAGAGTTTTGCGCATGCGTTGTTTTGCTCGTATGGATCTGGACAAGCTACTTAGGGATGCTGCCTGTCTGAATTGGGATGCAGTAACGTCAGTTATAAGCATAGATGAGAAGCTTCATAACTTTAATCACATACTTCTCGCTCTATATGATAACCACGCACCCATCAAAAGTATTAAAGTAAAGAGGCAACCTGCTCCCTGGATGACGAAAGAGGTACTTTTGGCTATGCGACGAAGAGATAGAGCTTTTATCAAATTCAGAAGGGACCGTACCGAGGCAAAGCGCACTTTATACAAAATCGCGAGGAATCGCTGCAACCAGATGATACGCAACGCCAAACGCCAACACATTTTTGACAACATCTCCCATTCTTCTCCCGCCAATATTTGGAGGTTCCTTGGAACTCTGGGTATTGGTAAGCAGCGGTCGGGTGGTCTGCAGGGGACGGTTGGTTTGGAGGATTTGAACCACTATTTTTCTCTATCTGCTCATTTGGATTCCCAAACCGAGTATCGCACTCTTGACTACCTGACAAGCTTAAATAGCCCTAACATAAATCCCTTCCGATTTTCTCCGGTTTCGTCGGGTGAGATCAAAAAGATCATATTCTCTATCAAATCCAACGCTGTTGGTTGTGATAAAATCAGCCGACGTATGATCGTAACAATTATTGACCACATTTTACCTATAATCGCCCATATCATAAACTACTCATTATATTCTGGAATTTTCCCATCACTGTGGCGCAAAGCTTGTGTCATCCCTTTACCTAAAAATCCAAATCCCACACACCCCAACCATTTCAGACCAATATCCGTCCTCCCTTTCCTCTCAAAGGTCCTAGAATCCTGTGTGCACAAACAGTTTTCTGAATTTGTCTACAAAAACAACCTATTGAGCCCGTTTCAATCGGGTTTCAGGCCTGGTCATAGCACTACTTCTGCTCTTCTTAAAGTGGTTGGTGATATCAAGGCAGGTATGCAAGACACTGAAGTTACTGTTTTGGTACTAATTGACTTCTCTAATGCCTTCAACACAGTCAATCACAATATACTCCTGTCTATCCTTTCCTATCTTGTGGTCTCACCTGAAGTACTGGATTGGTTCTCATCATATCTTCGGGGCCGCCAGCAATCTGTTCATGTCGATGGATCTTCCTCGAGCTGGTGTGATCTTGATTCTGGTGTTCCTCAAGGCGGCATTCTTTCTCCTATATTATTTTCTGTGTATATTAACCTCCTGTCCCTGGAACTTCGTTGTGCGTATCATCTGTATGCCGACGACCTACAGCTCTATTCACAGAGTAAAGTAGAAGATATCTCGAGTGCAATACAAATGATCAACCACGATCTGGAAGCAATCAACACGTGGTCTCAAAGGTTTGGTTTATCTGTGAACCCCACAAAATGTCAAGCTATCGTAGTGGGAAGTCACCGGTCGATGAACAGAGTAGACACTAAAACTCTCCCGGCTATTACTTTTAATGGGACTATCATACCTGTGAGTGGATCGGTGAAAGATTTAGGTTTACACCTCGATTGCACACTAACCTGGCGTGAACAAGTTGCAAAACAGTGCCGGAGGGTTACTGGGACACTTCGGGCTCTAAATCGTCTGAGAAATTTCCTGCCCGTAAAAACCAAGACTATGCTTGTGCAAACTCTTATCTTCCCCTTAATCGACTATGGTGATGTGTGCTGCTACGACCTGAATGCAGATCTTCTCGATAAATTAGACCGTCTTCTTAATAACTGCATTCGATTTGTTTATAATCTCCGTAAATATGACCATGTATCCTCTTTCCGTTCGCAGCTCAATTGGCTACCAATTCGTCTACGCCGAAAATTACGCGCGCTCACTGTTCTATTCTCTTTACTTAATAACCCATCTTCGCCAACATATTTAAACTCTTATTTCCAACTCTTATGTAGCAATCACGACAGAAAGCTTCGGTCTTCTAAGAATCTTCTCCTTCGTTGCCCCTCCCATACATCTGAGTTTGTTGGCTCATCTTTCTTTGTGCAGTCCGTTCTTCTCTGGAATGAGCTTCCCCTCGAAGTCAGGATGGCTAGCAACGCTTTTACTTTTAAGAAAAAAGTGAAGCAGTATTTACTGAAACAGCTGGTAGAATCAACCAATACATGATTATCATCTTATACTTGTTATGATATTTATTTGTGTATGTATGTATATAGACTTACATCAACTTAAGTATGTATATGTATGTATTTATGTATTTGTATTAATTTTAGTATATGAAAGTTTGTTATGTCTACTTCTTCTTTTCAACACCTGAAACGCACCTACTTCCTATTTTCTCTGCATCACCCAAAGGTTGACTGGTAGAGAATGCCTTAGGCATTAAGTCCGCCTATGTACATAAAGTGCATGATGTATAAATAAATAAATAAAATAAATAAGTATATATATAGGAATCATTCAGTAGCAGCAACACGAATCATTTCACGTTTCTACATCTTACTATAACATTTTTTAAACTGTACTGTACTGTTTAACGAATCCACGCACAACCTTGTATCATTTATCTACTATCAGATCCGCATTAAACCCTTAACTATGAAAATCAGATCATAAAACGAAACATAAATATCTTACGTTTTTTTTATATAAATAAAACAGACTTGACTTCTAAGGGTCTATGTGACTTTCCCTAGAAGTTACATAGACCCGAGTAAAGAACTTAAACACCAAGTGTTATGTCGCATTTAATTGTATTCAGTCAAACCAATTGTCATGAAAATAGTAAACTTTATCTGCTATTTGGGTGGTTGGTTATATACAATTGATTTGTCACACATGTACAGTATGCATAATATTGAGAAAAGTATATCTACTGAGCTCATGTGTGTGAGTATTAGCATGTCTAAAGCTTGTTGCTTCGAGCTCCGAGAGCTGAGTGCCCCACATAATGGAATGTGTACTTTGCAAATTTAAAATGCATCGACTTCATCCTGCGCACACAGTTCGCGAAATTTGTCTGAATAACAGCTTAAGCATTTTTTTTTTAACTTTATTACAGGATGTTAAAACTATTTTATAATACTCAATTTGAGTTCCAAGTGTTTGATCCTGACCTGTTACGACTATGTCTCACACCCGTCCATATAAACAATATCCCTTTCTATCCTTACCTTACTTATATTTTGTAATATATTGCCTATTATTTCTCATGCTTAATTTCCAAACTCCGCCATAACAGACAGAATACACATACGCTTAACTCTATATACTTAAATAACTATACGGAACTATATTACTATATTTAATGCAATATTAAGTGAGAGACACCGAATATAGCAAGTTGTGACTGGTGCAACGTAAAATATTGTTTTCACGTCTATTTGCATTTATTGATCTTGTTGCTGTGTAAGAAATATTTACTAATGAACGCTATCCATTATAATATTCATAGTATATTGAGTCAGTGTATTGTATTTAGGTATATTTTATAATATACCTAAATAATAAATATATTGTTTATGCTGAAAATAGATAATGATCAGACATGACATCCTCAGCCTAGTCCACTGCTGGGCATAGACTACACGTATTACATGCTGATCGATTTTCTGCTTTTTGAATCCAACTTTTGCCAGCCACCTTGTGTAAATCTTTTAGAACTCTTTTACTCTAACGATTGTCCGTGCTGAGGATAATATGACCAGCTGACTGCCACTTGAGGTTGCTGGTCTTAGTCTTTTTCGGATTTCTTTGTTTCTGATTCACCTTTGAGCTTGTGAACCACCCGTACCATATACATCCACGTTTCGGCTCCATAGGTCATGGTGGATAAGACACACTGATTGAAGACTTTTACCTTTAGGTATTGTACGATCAACGTAGAAAAGAGGTAGCTGTGGCTCTACTACCTGTCTACTTGTTTGGGTGCAATTTAGTAGTAGTAATTTATATATTAAGAAGCCGGGTCTTCAAGCCTCTAGGCCTATATTTATTTTAGCTACAAAAGAAGTGTATTTTAAATAAATTTAACATGTCTCTATCATTGTGATATTTCACATTTGATGGTGTGGAGGAAACGAGTTTCATGTCTCTGCGACACAAAGGGAGGATCCTCCGACCAAGTGAGGGGATCATGCCTGGCGGGTTACGACCCAACGGTTGATGTTGGGATGTTGTATATATGCTAATTGCCACGCGAATCTCTATTTTGCGATACAAGATTAGTAGTTACTCCGTTGTTCATTATTATACTTTGTAATTCGATGTATCTTCACTAGATGGTGCTGTTGTATATTTTTTATTGTATGTGGAAGTCACCACAGATGGTGTCGTATTTAATGTACGAAGGTTACATATTAACATTATCAGACGTTCCATTCAATCATCTGATAAACAAATACTTGAAAATTAACGTTCGTAAATAAATACAATAAATATGTTGCATTTTCCAACTTCCAGCCTCATTTGATGAGCGCTGGAACTATCGAGGCGTATGATACATCGGTCTGCATCAACATTAGCTGAATGTATACTGGACCGAGTATTGCCGGCTTCACTGTTGCGAGTAGCGAGCATATACCAATAATGCCCTAGTTTATATTCTCAATAAGCGAACTGTTTGTGACTGACTTTAAAGTTTGTTTTCAATAATTGAATTTGAAATTCAGAACAATTTAAAATCTGAGAGAGCAAAAAATATTTGGAGTGAATCATTTAGAAATACCGGGAGTAGTGTGACTTCGGCACATTAAAGTTGAGTAAATCAAACCTGGAACCTTTGCGGTGTCAGGTGAATGTTTAACAATCTTTTTAAAACGACCTTATTTTTCACGAAACAGTTATATAAAAAACTATTCACGAAATACACTTTCCGTGGATTTCATAGTGTTGTTATCATTTTTCTAAATGTCTAATTGTTCTCTTCTCTTTTTATCATTCCTCCTAGAGTTATTTTTTTATAACAAGATAGTGAAACGCATCGTTTCATTCTGTCAGTTCAGTATGAATTCACCCTAAAGAAACAACATGTTATATGAATGAAATGTAAATACTGCGGCCAACGTAACTTCATCTCTTAATTTATTTAAAATTAGTTTGCAGAACCTTAATTAAATAATAATTATGGAAAACGAGAAGATACATTTGTATTTAAAATATGTGTATGGGCCGCCATGGGCCCAGAGGGACTTTCACGGGAATTGAGCCAGACCTCGATGACAAACCGAGGGGCTAATGTGATTGGAGATCCCCCAGGGCACATGTTTTGTGGCTTCTGCAAATCTGAAGTGGAATTTTATATTTAAAAGAAACGTTTAAGTGAAAAAAGACTCCCTGTTTTTTTTATTTTATTTTAAAACGATACATAGAAGAAAACGTTATTCATGAATTGCCCCAAAAGTTTTTCTCATTTCGGCCTTCGGACAGACTTTGCGACAACATCGGGCAGAGAGTAGAGCTGTAAGCAATAGATTTTACCGGTAGTTCCTCATTCTTCTCTTGGTTGCAGTCTTTGGTAGGCAATGTATAAAAGAACGGTTAGTGACTCATTTCAGTTTGCCCCTACGCTAAATAATTGTTTAGTTTTTATCTCGTGTTTCAGATCGCGTCGCTCGACAGTCACATCGTTACCAATCACTACGTTGAAATGTCTTTTGCACATCAGACAAACTTATATGCAGATGAATTATCATTAAAGTATCTCATAATTCGTATCGTGAAAAGAATATATTATAATATATATATATATATATAAAGAATCTTATTATAGTACTTTGTTACGTCTGTCGGCCAACTACTTACCGAACTAACGTTAATTGTTTAATATTCAGTTACTGCCGGAACTGTTTAAGATTAAATCTAATATAAGGATTTAGTGTCATGTTCTATGTTTGAACAAATCATATTTCGAATTTACCTTAGACACAAAATCTAGATTCCATACTAGGTTGCAGGATATTGTTTGACGTGGTTGGGTATTGTAAGTTTCCAAAAAAGTAAAAAACTTTAGCTAGTACGGAATATGAAATGCTGAGTTGGCTTTTAACAAAAAGCATGTCTAAGGCCAGGAACAGTCAAGTTATCCCCTAATATATCCCGTAATAAATATTCTAAACAGTATTATAAATACAGGTGGGACCAGATACAGACAAGAGTATAAGATACCTCTCGTTCAGAAGAAATGTACGCCTTCCAATTGAAGGGTAAAATATAACTAAACAGTCACAAATTGTGATAAGATCACCAACTGTAATGTTGCAGGTTTGTATGATTGATAAAAGTGAATAATCTCATCCAACAAATGAAATTTTCTGTACCACAAAGAGACTGTCCAACCGAAAATCTGAGCTATTGCTAAACAAACATGACTGAAACAGCAAATTAGTAACATCACAAATCATTTCTTAACGAGTAACCTACTAAGCAGTTAGGTATCAGTGCAAGGGTCATTCCATCGCCAAGGGGAGCTAAATCACAGTTGAATAACAATGAGTGAAGCACCTGCGCCGTGCAGTGCCGTTACCGCCAGCCACCGCTCAGATTGCTATCTCGCACTTAATGAGAATGATGCTCCGCCGATAACGACCGATGGGCTTGTTACTGCAACTAGAGTCATGATTCTATCACATCTACGTAACATATTAAAATACTTTTTCTTTTTTGTTTTTTTCTATCTTAAGAGCCTGTGAAAGTGACTCTACTCTGTCTGATGGAAAGCATGCATCCAAGAGTTGTAGTCACCATATTCGTTGCAAATGCTGACAACACAGTATGGTGACCCACACTATATTGGCCTTGTGAGATGCTTTTTCACACCCCGCTTGGGGACTTAAAAGGCATGACAGTCATCGTGACAGTGAAAGGCTTACACAGTTACTACGACAACTGTCACTTAATGTGAAAAAGAAGAATATTATCGTAACAGAGTAACAAGATGTGAATAAGATGCAAATTCCACAACGTCTTAGGCTTAAGCGTCTTGTTGTGTTACTAATCCTATACACATAAAGATATTACCCTGACTGCCTGATTCATCAACGCAGAGCTATAAACTTGAAAATTTGACAGCTGAGACTTTTATGTTGTAAGTACCCGCTTAAACATTTCAATATCATGTATCGCCATTTTTAAAGTTCGAAATACGAAATAAGAAATAATCACGCTAGTGAAGTCGTGGGTAACAGCTGGCATATAATAAAGCATTTAAGTAGATTTGTTCGTGTTCTAGAACCGACTCTTATAGATACCGTTAGTAACCATTATATCCATTTTATACTGGCTACATCAGTAGCAAAGATTCTGCCCAATTAAAAACCCAACGGTTTGAAATGTGGCCAGTTTTTATATCATTATTATTAAGTTGTAAAATCAATCAATTAGAATTAGTTGTACGATATTTTATACAAATATAATATATCTAAGTTTGCACAGTATTCCTTCATTCGATTCCATTTTCGTTCCATCTTCAATTCTAATTAACTAATGGCGACTAGCTCTTTAACGACATGGAATTCGCTTTGACTAGAAACTTGCTTCATTATGTAATGGCACAAGATTTTGGGACATCTTTCAGAGATAGTGGCAGGGGAAGTGGGGGGAAGGATGAATACAAACTGTAGTAGCCTACATAGTTCTCTCATGAAAGTTTTATTAATTTCGTGAATAACTAGAATTCATTATTCTAGGTGTAATTGACACATTGCATTCTACTGTTGATGTAGATGCATGAAAGGGAATTTGTCACTTGATATTAGGAACTCTAAGGGATGTTAAATCACAAATGAATACATGTTCTGAAATGCTTCATTAGAGATAAAATATAACTTTAAGGAATACTAAATATGAATGGCAGTACCAAAAGATATTTGTCATCATAGCAAAGTTCTATAATATCACTACACATCATTTGCCATCATTTTACCACTTTAATTATTTTTGAACTAATCAAAAGGCTGTTAGGATCACATCGGCAGTATGGTAACAAACCCGTAACTGTTTGACCGCTTATTCACTAGCGCTCAACAGTCTCATAACCATTAATATTATATAGATACAGAAACAGTTGGTTCCTACCCTCTAGCGTAATATCATCTCAACTCTTAGCAGATGTTTCCACTCCATAAACTCATAATGTTTATTAGATTTGAAATCGTACTCACCACATTTAATGTTCTTAGCTAATACTAAAAACTTATTTACTAATATACTACAATATTTAGACATAGTTTTATCGATGGAAGGTACTTATGTAGCTTCTAGAGTGTCGTCAAACGCTTGGCTCAGATTAAATATTTGTCATTTGTGTAATGAACAATTTTATTAATCACTTTATTATTAGACTTACCAAATCTTAAGTGGGTAGTAACTTATTGCGACGATTTCTTGAAACTTTATCGAAATAATGTTTATTGTTAGAGATAAACAAAGATAATATATATATAAAAATTTAAAGGGGTCGTAGAGGCATGAATTTGAGATGATTTAGGAAGGATCGTAAAAGAAAGGCAAGCAATATTTTTGCTATACATTTTTTTATGAGTTATTTGTTAACATTTCAAAAATACAGAAAAAAAAATACAAATTAAAAAAGTTGAAAATTCCAAAAATTAGCAGCTGATGAAGTGGGATTCCAACCCTCCCAGTGATATGAAAAGAAAAAATAAAAAAGATTATTAATCTTATACACCAGAAGACTCGCTTAATAAATATATTATTATAGACGGTTTCTTGTGATGTCACTAACCAATCGATAGAGCTAAATGTAGCAGATACATAAGTCTCACAAAACGTACATTTTCAATTTAACGAGCTGTTGAAATAATATAAAGTAATTGATATTTTCGTAATAAACAATTAACAGTTAACCTTAAATTCAAAATATTTGAAAGCACGAACTGTAAGAATAATGTGAAAGTAACATTCCTAAACAAGTCATCCAAAAGTCCTACTGCTATTTCACCAAATGATTTAGCATTCCATCAATACAGTGTACTATCAGCCTGTGTCACCGATACCGATGTCGGTCAGCCTTTGCTACACCGATTCGTAACGCGTGGCAGGGCGACCGATGCTTTGTGTCAACTGTTACCGGCGGTCTAACACACTGAAGGCAGGCATAAAATATTCATAATAAGAGCTGTATTGAATATGTCAATGTCAGATTTATAATGCTATAAGTAAATTTGTATGTTTAAACTTATCTACCTGTTTTGATGAGTCGTATGCCGCTATAGTTTTATCGTCCGACAAAGAGCGCTTTATTAAAATATGTTTTTTTTCTTTTAAGACGACAACTCGTGAACTAGGAATATATCTTGTGTCGTGGGGGACCTTACAAACATATATAAAATAGGCACAAAGAACACCCACATTTAGAACAACGATTTGTTGATCACACAAAGTGTTGTCCCATATGATCCGTTTGTCAAGGTAACCGCTTAACCCACTACGTTGTCTTCATTTTAGAAAGGATATAAAATTGGAAATTTGCAATACCCAATCTGATAACGTATGTACATTGAAATAAAATGTTTACAGAAGTGATCTCCTGTAATCATTTTTCCTCAATAAACATACCTTATAAAATCGCAAGATTCATCAATCATGGTAAGGGAGCTGCAGCTTCTATTAGGGTTATTCGTGTGGTGTCGAATTAAGAAGATGGAGAGTTATTGTCCCGTGCCTGTTGTAAGATGTAACTAAAGGAGCAGACTAGCACTACCACTGCAAAGACAAAGAAAATTTGAAACATAATATACCAACCTTCTGCCTCGTAGGTCTAGCGGCTAGCGAATACGACTGCCAATCAAGAGGTCTCGGGTCTGATTCCTGAGTTGACTCCAAAAACAATTTTCTCGTTACAGAAATATTTAATAATATTAGCTTGAAATTTGTAAGTTGGGGTCTTAACCACCGTGTCTCAGAAAGTATGTAAAGCCGTCTGCCCAGCGCTTGATCCCTCAATCCTGCCGGATAACCGTTCCATCGGATTACGAAAGTGCGGGAACAGAGGGTGCACTTATGTTTGCGCACTATATTATGTTGTATTTGTGCACTATAACATCTGCTCCTCCACCTCCTGGTTGGTCTCCGCTTAGACTAACCGCTGTGGTCGAAATCAGCTAGGAGTACTCGTCCATCATCATCATATTAACCCGTCTGGTCAGTGTGGTGTAGCAGCCCAAAACATAATTTCGTAGGAGGAATATTAGTCTAGAAGTGAACAATAAAGGCTGTTGACGTGTGATGTGATATATAGATAGGGGCCTCATGAAGTTTTCTAGCATGAGGTGACTAAAGGCTAAAGATTCGTCTGAACTTTTGTAGATGTGTTTAGTTATGGCTTATTATATCAAGGGAAAGTAAGTAGCGAACTGTTTTCATTATATATTTTAACAAGTTTACTTAATAAGCAATAAGCTAAACGCTTATCGCTTAGCGCTCCGCGGAAAACCGAGTGACTTGCACGTATCTGTGACGTCACGTGTACACTGTTCTCCCCCACTCCGCGCTGCTGAACGCACAGGTGTACACAATGACACATTCAAGAAGTAATGAGTCAAAACTACTTTTCTGTAGTCGGTTTTTTTTTTAATTTTAGAGAAGACCAGAATTCTTTTGTCTGTTATGTTTTCAATGGAATTAAAAAGCAATCAAGTTTCTTTAGAAGTAGATAAACTTCCACGTGATCACATCAACAGCATTTTTGTTACAACCGTCCATTAGGGATATATTCTGTGTTGCGCAGAACTTTACAAAGATAAATAAAACGGATATAAAGTACACCCAGACTCAGAATAACAGTGACTTGGCAGTCGCTTAAAGAAATACGCTATCCATGCAGCCTTTAACAGTTCACTGCTAGACATAGGCCTCTCCTGAGAAATGAAGTTATAACCTACCATATCACGTTAGCCAGGCGGTTTGACATCGGGTTGGTTTCAAGTGTTCCTTTTCTTTACAGTCGTTGATCTGAGTATTTTGATACCCTAATCGGTTCTTACGACAACCCACCGGATAAATAGGGGTGGTACCATACTTTTAACCTATCACCATACGAACATACAAACTTTAATGTCAAAATTATGTTTGTTTGGATAATTAAAAAGTTAAATAAAAACTAGGCTTTTGTATAACAATAGGTGTACTTATTATTATTTTTAGGTAAATACATTTTAAGAAAGAGAATTTAGGTTTTCTCTAGGTTATTTTAGGTTTATGATGAAAGTAACATTATTATACTATAATAAAAATAAAAATATAATTTGGCAATTCAATATGGCAAGTGCTGATAACAAATTGAACGTTTCATTATACCTAATTTTATTAGTCATTTTTATTGTAATATTTGTTATATTTAGTTTAGGGTGAGCTGGTTCTTGTTAATGTGGTATCCAATGGCGTAAAATATGTATTTTTTAGTATAATGTTCTGTGTCATACAGAATAATAATGTTGATGATGCGAAAACGTAATTGAGTACAGACTGTAAGTTAAAATCCATTCTTGATATGATTTTTACAGAAATAAAACTAAAAACTCATTTTATAATAAGAAAGACACTTAAGTTTTAATGAAAATTTATTATATTTATTAATTTAAAACTAATTTCAGGTAATCAGAATTCATTAGCTGAACCTCTCGGCTTTAAATGTGTTCTAGTGTCTAGTTGAGATTTTCAATTTACTATCAGATTAAGAAATAAGTAGTACATGACGTACTTACCAATTAGAAATTGTTACATCAGCCTACAAGTTTTTAGTATGTATTCAATATCTATTAGTATGAGTGTATTTAATTGTAAGAGTGCTAAATTATAAAAAAAAACTAAATTGCAGTCTGTAATCTAACCAGTTCTAGCCGACAAATTGTATACAATAAAAACAATATACATCACTAGTAAAGCTGTTTCTATGTGTGCGTATAGAGGTGCTTGTGAGCCGAATCAACCGAATTGTCCCAAAATGGCTGCAATTCGTCGATTAGCGTTTGGATACTATAGCCTTATTGTAACTACTAGAGCTGTTGTGATGTGAATGGCTTAAAATGATCGTATTTATATGTAGAGATAATGTAATAAAAATAAAAATAATGGTTAATTGATATACAATTTGTATATATGAAATTAAATTCATCTTACAATAAAATATATTAGGCACGGAAAGTTTTCATAATAACTACACAAAATGTCCGTTTGGAGACAGAAATACGGAGCGTCGCTACCTCTATTCATAAACAGCCTTTTACAGTCCACTGCTGGACATAGGCCGCTCTGATAAATACTGATTCTGAGGTTAAAGTTCTATACTCTTATACCAGGTGTATGCATATGAAACCGGTATTGTCATCAAGCGGTCAGCAGACACAATTGTAGGAACAGTTAAAACTTACCATTGGCGCTAGATGGCGTAATATGATCTGTCAACAATATCCAATACTTCAAGTTTTATACAACATCGTGTTTTTTTTCGCTCTCGGAAATGTCGAAATATGTGCCTTCAAACAACGATTTGCGGGAAGCACTCATTTTCTGCTTCCATTTAGGTAAATCGGCTATAGAATCTCATCGAATGCTTGTCGAAGCTTACGGAGATCACGCTCTTGGTCGCACGCAGTGCAATGAGTGGTTCAACAAGTTCAAAAGTGGTAATTTTAATGTGAGAAACGCTGACCGCGGCAAACCACCGAAAATATTTGAGGACGTCGAATTGCAGGCTTTGCTGGATGAGGACGATAGTCAGACGCAAAAACAGCTCGCAGAAAAAGTAAATGTGAACCAGGCAACCATTTCTAGACGTTTGCAAGCCATGGGAAAGATTATGAAAACCGAAAGATGGGTGCCACATGAGCTGAACGACAGACAGCAGGAAAACCGAAAAACAACATGTGAAATGCTGCTCGTCAGACAAAAAAGGAAGTCGTTTTTGTATCGGATCGTTACTGGTGATGAAAAGTGGATTTATTTTGTTAATCCTAAATGCAAGAGATCGTATGTAGACCCTGGCCAACCAGCACAATCGACCCCAAGGCCAAATCGCTTCGGAAAAAAGACAATGCTCTGTGTTTTCTGGGATCAGCGTGGTGTAATCTGGTATGAGCTTCTGAAACCGGGCGAAACTGTTAATGGTCAACGCTACCAACAACAATTGGAGAATTTGAGACGTGCCCTGGGCCAAAAACGCCCAGAATATGAAAATAGGCATGACAAATTGATTTTTTTCGATGACAATGCACCATCACACCGAACAAAACAGACTCGGGAATTAGTTGAGTCGTACCGCTGGCAATCGCTACCCCACCCCGCTTACTCACCAGACTTGGCTCCATCCGACTTTCACTTATTTGCATCGATGGGGCACGCACTTAGCCAACAGCGCTTCACTTCTTACGAAAATGTTGGGCAATGGTTCCATAACTGGTTTGCTTCAAAAAACGAAGACTTTTTTCGGCGAGGTATCCATAAATTGCCTGAGAGGTGGTCAAAATGTGTAGCTAGCGAGGGCGCTTACTTTGAATAAAATATTTATTACCATTCTCTTGAAATAAATGTGTTTTTTTTTCTAAAATAATACCGGTTTCATATGCATAGACCTATGTAGTTTGTTTGTAGTTAGTATTAGTCTAGGTAGTAGAGCCACGCTGATTTCAGCACGAGCGGGCCGGCTCGACCGGGGCAGTACTACTACTACTACAGAAGGCCAACCTAAAGCGCCAGCATCCGTGTTGTCGTGTTTCGTTGGTTAATGTGAGACCGAAGGCCCATTGATGCAGGGGTGACAGTTATCGTGGTAACTGTGTAAACCTTACACCGTCACGATGACTGTCAAGCCTTTTACGTCTCCAAGCGGGGTGTGAAAAAGCATTTCACAAGGCCGCCATAGTGTGGGTCACCATATTGCATTGTCTACATTTGCAATGAGTATGGTGACCACAATTCTTGGATTCTATTCATGCTTTCCATCAGGCAGAGTAGAGTCATTTTGGAGGCTCTTAATATAGACTATATAGAATACTCACCAATCAGGACTTAATATTCTCTTACGCCATAAGGACAAAGGGTGCTTTTTCAAAATAGTAGTATCTTTATTGTTAATATTGACAGATATTTATTTTAATACATTCATTGTAATACACTCTGCCACTCGTAGCGTTTTGTAATTTTATTCAGTATACGACATTTAAAGATGTGACATTAACGTAAATACACCATAGGCATACACACACCCACATGTAAAGGCACTTACACACACCGAAAATGTACACATTTAAACATATAGAGGTGGGCCACAAATTAGTTACAATTAAAAAAAACATTTGATATATTATAAAAATTGTTTATACACAAGAAAGTTACTTAGTTGGCATTCATTTTTTAAAAAATATGTCGTCTAAATGACCACTATTTCGGCGATTGCACTCTTCTAAACGAGCACCGAAATTTTCAAATACTCGTCGGTGAAAAGACTGCGAGATCGGCGACATCTCTTCGCTGATTTTTTCTGTTAATTGACGTAGTGTATTTGGTTCAGAGATGTAGACACAATTCTACAAATAAACCCACAAAAAGAAGTCTGCTGGGGATAGATCTGGACTTCTGGGTGGTCATGTAATGTCGCCTCGTCTGGAAATCAGCTTTTACGGCAATATGTCTTTAAACACCGGCAGGGACTCATTGGACGTGTGACAAGTGACGTCATCTTGTTAAAACAATATGTTACGATTGTAGCCAGCAAATTCTAGTAGCATCAGTCCCAAGAACTCCTGTAACATATTTGCGCAGGATGTTAGATTCAAATGTTAACAAATTTTTGGCCCATCCTAGACAAGCTCACATGTACACGTCTAAAGTGCTTACGTAAAGAAACAGGGTTCCATGACAGATAGATCAGTGTGGGTGGGTACCGATCGATACAGAGTTAACTTGAATATAACAAAACTGGTAAATGTGTCTTGACTGTCAAACATGATTTTTACTTCGTCAGACGACGATTTTTCACTTTTGAAAAATGTTTAATATTTTGTCAACCTGCGACAAGAATAATCTGGTAAGTTTTTAAAAATACCACACAATGCTTCTCTTATCATCAGTGGGTGATTGCTGTCGCTTAGGTTTAAATAAAAGAGAAATATCATCATAATACTATCACTTAATTATCTTTTATCTGATAAAGTACGTTATTTATGTCATTTTTTTAATCTTTATTATTCCTAAGATTGTTTGGGGTCGGTTACTAGTTCAACTGGTTTTACCTGAACAACTGCTTTTGAAAGAAGTGACTGGCACCAGACCGCCACAACTCTAAGGGGGAACTGGATTCGAAGGATGGACTAGTTGTCAGTATATTTGAGGACAGTGACTTCCCAATAACAATTGCCGTAAATGTTCAAGACAACCGTGATGGACGGCTTAATGTGCTCTACAAGGCACAGGTGTTAAGTGCCGCCTTACTTCCACATTCTATGTTGTTATTAAGAATTCCTTGTTACGAAAACCCAATGATAATTTTTATCCGACCCGCTTATCAAACCCGATCTCTCCAAGATCTCTTGATCTGTCGCATACGCTAACCGCTAAACCAACGAGACAGTCATTTCATATAAACGACCCATAAAATTTAGCCGACAATTGAGCCCTGCGGAACTCCTATCTTCGTAGTCTGATTATTAACTTCCACTCTCTAAGTCCTATTATCTAAATAAGGTATAAGAAGGTCCATAGTATTCTTAGTGCTATATTGATACAACTTCCTGAACAATATTTCATGAAAAACGCAAGAAAAGACATTTCGTATTGAATTTATCTTCCCAAGCGCTAAACAGTGTTTCCAAAACAAACACTAGCGTCAATTGTCGATCGACCTTTTCTGAATCCAAACTGTTTCCTGTGTAGAATATTATTTTGTATCTGTTCTAGTATGATTTCCTTACAAAATGTGACGAGGGTAGGTAACACTGAAATAGGTCTATAGTTTGTCGGATCAGATGAGCTACCTGCCTTAAATAAATCTTACTATGTTTCATTAGTTCAGGTAATTTAGAACCTCCACATCAAGACCACCACCAACTATGATACGTCTATACTAATGATGTACGAGAGTGCTTCGAAGATTGGAAAAAACGTTGGCACAAGTGTGTAACATCCCAGGGATAACTTTAAAGGTGATAAAATGGATATTCACGAAGAAATAAATAATTTTTGCAAATACACAAAATTCGCGATACTTTTTGAACACACTACGTATTTGCTTATTTAAACAGAATCGATCCAAAGACTGGCGGTTTTCTTAGTACCAGGAGCATTGAATGTTTTAACAATATCTTTGTCGATGATACAACTTAATCTAATCTCACTATTTCAAATTTGAGTAATCTTTTTCAACAAAAATTTTGCAATAGCGCACGATGAGTTCAATAGCTTTTTCAAAAGCTATAGCAACACCTAAACCGAATTCAATAACTTTCGTAGCAACTGTGAAGCTGTAACTATTAAATTTGTTCTTTACTTTTTGAACTATTATTAATTTTAGATCTGAAATAATTAACCTTTGCAGCATGATATTTTTTAAAATTAATGAAAATATTATCGAACATATTCTCAAAATTTGAAACGAGAGTTACAATTTCTTTCTCCATGAAGCTATTGTGGAGGGACGTGTGTCATATCCCTCCGACACAAAGGGAGGATCCTCTGACCAAGCGAGGCGATTATGCCTAGTGGGCCGCGACCCTACAGTTGATTTTGGGATGTTGTATATGTCCAAATTGCCATGCGCATCTCTATATCACGATACAGGATTGCTAGTTGCATTGTAGTTCATTACATTCATACGTTTCGTTCATACTTCGTAGTTCGATATATCGTCGCTAGATGGCGCTGTTGTTTATTTTTATTTGTGCTGTAATGTGAAAGTCGCCACACTGTTGAGTTGAGTTGATTCAAATTCTGTTCCATGTTAAACAATCCATGGTAAAGAAAGCATTACATAATTGATTAGGCTCACCAGTGTAATCAAAGTGTGGTAACCTCATTCACTTGGAGAAATGCAACCTAGGAATCGCTAAACATCTGTTTTATGTAAGGAAATGGTATCGCAACGGTTGAGTCGACTTGCATGCGTAATATAAAGTAACAATCTAACTTACATTCTTATGAATAATCATAAGAGAATAGTCAGGTTTACTATTTAAACACAAAAAAAATTATATTCATGTTAATTGTAGAGTTGATATTACATAGTCTGTCTACAACTACGTCACTAAATTAGCCAGTTCTGTTAGCACAATGAGGTAGAACAGGTATTCATTATTGATACTAGGAGTTCCCACAAACTGCTTTCGCGGCAGACATTACAGACGACTAAGGGAATATTGATGTTTGTACTTCGACGATTTCATCTAACGACTGCATCTTGTAATGTACATACTAGTTATATTACAAACTAGTGTACATTAAACAAATACTTAATAACTACTGCATGTAGTCACTTAAGAAGAAAAAAGATGTCAACTTCGAAATGAGAGATAATAAGTAAAAAACTCGTATAACGACAAATATACAAGACAACATCATTACAAAGAGAAGAAAAACTTGAAACAAACTTTATTAAGAACCCGTCTGGCCAGCGTGGTATAGTACGCCAAAATCTCCTTGCTAAGGAAAGGCCTACGTCCAGCAGTGGACTGTAAAAGGCTGTTGATGATTGATTGATTGATGAAACTCTTATAAACCTTTATTTTAGTGTTCTAAAAGTTATCTCATAAGTCTTATAAAATATCATGTCTCTGTTGTAAGTTACACAAGTTTAAACTTCACAAAAATCAATTTTTCGCAATTATCTCGGTTTCTATAGCTCCAATGATGTTGACATATATTATAAAATTGTAGAGTATAAAATTTACGATACGTTTTGTTAAAAATCTTTTTCCATATCCCTAATCTTTGAAGAAATAGAAGGCGGAGATATTTATATGTGGTCCTATTAACAAATATTTCGGACCTCACACACACGGCGCCTTCTCACTTCAAACTAAGAAGGACTTGTATAATTACAGCTAGATTGACTTGTAGAATACATAAAAACATACTAATTCCGAAGGAAATATTTGCAGATCATACAAGCATTTAGTCCGACCTGGGAATCGAAACTAAGACCTCAAGCAGCATTATTTATTAGAACACTCATTGATATGAGTTTACAGCTTATTGGCATTCATTTCGAGGCGAAAACCCCAATTTGACCAGACCACTTTCTTATGATTTTTCAAGGCTTACTTTCATTTGAAAATTAATAAAATGTAACTGTATGAGTGATTTCTTTTGGAGTTTGGGTATTTACTATGTACAATATACCTATAGGTATTTACAATTAAAATACACAATTATTTTATCAGCCAATCTAACTTTCAAGTCAATGTCAATCAGTGGTCTGAAACATTTATTTTTCATTTATAACTACATACTTTACTAGCATAGTTTATCCATCTTTGTTATTTTTTTTCAATAGATACATCTTAATAACCAAAGAAACCCTTTAAAGTTTATGTAAACGTATATTGTTTGAAATTTTCTTACTAAGGAGATACCTATCTCCAACAGCGGACTATGAAAGGCTGTTGTTGTTGATGATGATGATGATGATGATGATGATTAATATATTATAGTAAGGTAGAAGTAAATAAGAATACTGTATGTGCGTGACTCATAAACATATACAAAACGTAAACTATACTTACTTATGCTAGACTATTTGAATTTGATTGCAAAATGCATTTACACTGATTCTACTTTTTATAGATTGCACCAAACATGCAAAAATACAAACACTTATCGATATGAAGAAATGGACACAAAGATGTCACAATATATTAACGTTTCTTTCTCGATTAAATCGTTTTCCACACAAACTTGATTACGTTTTACTAACAGTAACACCCTATGTAAGCAGATCAACAGAACTACAGTTCTTAATTTCCTGCACGTAACTTCTTCACACAGTTCCTCCTCCCCTCAGCCCCTCATTATAATTCCACAGACAATCAGCGGTTGCCGGTGCAACTATCGAAACCACTACTATTTGTTTCTTTTACGAGAGCCAACATACCACACTGCTTCCACTGAATAAAATTTTCGATAAATTAATGAAAAATTACTACTAGTTAAATTTGTACTAAATATTTGTAACATCTACTGTACAAACATTACATTTAATTATTTTCCAAACAAATGTCTGGGGTCTAAATACTGTCGTAGATTTTGGTATTTAGTGAACTGACGGAGTATTTAAAGAACCAACTAACATTATTGCTCGGACAGTGTATGTACGTCTGATGTCTAGATCAACACATGAAAAGAGTAAGTTACAAAGCCATAGTGTCCTGGACCCAGGTGCTGACTCAATCATACATGCTTTGTTTCTAAGAATATACAATATTATAGCTGCCCATAAAATTCATTTGGCTATCTAGAAATCAAGTTATATGAAAAGTAAAAGATCAATTGCAGTTTTTAAGTTCAGACAGCGATCTATGTATTTAATATCCAATCGATAGGCATAATAATTTTTCCAAATAGAGAGTCAGATTTTACACAACCACTCTGTAGTTGCGAATAGATGTCACCTCCATAGTGTTCCTCTATCACCTTCATCATGAAGAGCGTTCTGACGAGTTCTTGAAACTGGTCTCGCCTTCTCCTTTTCTCTAAACGACATCACGTGCTGTCCTTGAAACTCACCCTTTTACAGTAGTAGGCACGCTCTCGAACTAAACAGTTCCACTCGAAATGTTCCCTGTTCCTCTGTGTTGAGCAGTCACAACCTGGAACTACTACCAGCGCACATGTTTTATTCCCACTGTGTCACGTCTTTTAAGTGGGACGTGAAAAAGCATCTCACCAGGCCGCCGTAATGTGGATCATCATGCTGAATCGCCTACATTCGCAATTTGACAAATAAATAAATTAGATCGTCTTCTTTATAACTGTATTCGATTTATTTAGCATCGTCATAATCATTAGCAGCCGTCAACAGTCCACCGTTGGCCTGCTGCTTGTCCTTAGCAAGGAGTTACTCTTGCCACTCTTCACTCTTCTTCTTCTTTTTCTTCTTATCAGCCAAAAGACGTCCACTGCTGAACATAGGCCTCCCCCAAGGTTCTCTACAACAGCCGGTCTCGTGCCGCCCGTATCCAGGAGCTATCTGTGACTTTCACCAGGTCGTCGAACCACCTTGTGGGGGGCCTACCAATACTGCATTGCCCAGTACGCGGTCGCTACTCCAAAACTTTAAGGCCCCATCGGCCATCGTTTCTGCGTGTAATGTGCCCCGCCCACTCTCTCCACACTCTTCACTCACACCATTTTTATTATGTATATTATATTTTAAGTAGTCTCTTTCCTAGATAGAAACATGGTACATACTGGTACACACTACATAGTATGGTGCAAACTACATAGTAATTTTAAAAAAAATTACAGTTGTTTAATCCTTCTATTGTTTCTTATTCCTAACCTTATTCTTTCAGATTATGAGCTCCACTTGCGTTTTGTGAATTGTAGCGTTAATCAGCCTCAATTGCTAGGAATAGAATAGAAAAATATCTTTAACATAATTAACTGCCTCGATGGCACAGTGGAAGCGTATACGACTGCTGTGCTTGAGATCTTGGATGCGATTCCTGGATCGGACCAAGTCTTCGTACGCTCTGCAAAAATTTGTTTTGGATTTGAATGTTTTCTATGTATGACATGTATGTACTCGTATTCACGAAAAAAAGGTATTTGCGTATTTATATCAGTAGTCCCGGACCTATAGTACAAGCTCTGCTTAGTTTGGGACTAGATGGCATTGTGTGTTAGATATTCGAATTACATTAGTTTAATTAGCTTATGAACTAACTTTACAAAAAATTATATTCATTTTTATTTACCTTGAAAATTACGCATAGCTTTGTGGAGATATTTAATTAAAAAAATCCACGTTATATACGTATGAATATACTTGGGAACAAAGAAGTGCAGCTGAAAAAAGATTCAAAGTTCATTATAGGAGCGATTAATTATAAGTGCCTTTTCAGAGTTCAACACATCTTATTACAAGAACTTTTACTAGTCTTTCATACAATATCTATGCATTATTTTAGCAAAACATTTTGACCATAATTGCATGTAAAATCACTCAAACAATGTCTACACGGATAGCGTAATTGTTACCTTACCGTTTTCTACTGCGCTGAGTATTGTGGTTTGATCAGTACATGGGAGAAAGTTTTATATGATCTATAAACTGTATATTCCGGGCTTTCTTTATGGCGATTCATTTCTGAAATCCCTTGCGGAAACATATTCTTACAGCGGGAGTTGCGTGTACACAATTTTAACTACGATACACACCGTTAAGTCGCACTCGTGGTAGGGCGTTGGAATTGTGGCGCCCTACGGAGGTAACCGAGCGTGTGATTACTCGACAAAACTCGACACGCTCACGCATCGGTATTCAAGAGGCGACCCCTGAACGAATACTTACACATAATTTACACCTCCGCCGTTACCGCTTCACATATTATTTATTACATTTCGAAGGTCATCATCTAAGCTAAAAGCATCTATGTGCTAAAAGTACTTGCTACACTAAAGTTATTAGAGCATAGGGTCTTAAAGTTTTTGGAGGAACGGGTGTCATGTCCCTCCGACACAAAGGGAGGATCCTAAGACCAGGCGAGGTGATCATGCCTGGCGGCCCAAGGCCCAACAGTTGATGTTGGGATGTTGTAGATAGGTTAATTGCCACGCGAATCTCTATGTCGCGATACAGGATTAGTAGTTGCATCGCAGTTCATTACATTCATACGTTGCGTTCATACTTCGTCGTAGTTCGATGTATCTTCGCTAGATGGCGCTGTTGTATATTTTTCTTTGTGCTGTAATGTGGAAGTCGCTACAAGTTAATCAATAGTTAAATATATAGGCAAGTCATGTTTACCTTTTTGTTGATGATGGCTGTGGTGTCGTTCTATTGTTCTAATCAGTTGGTTACAAGTGAATCTAATAAAATAAATCTTAATAACACAATTGTATACAACTTGTATCAATTCTTGCTTGCTTGTCCTCGTATAGGCAGCTTACAAACCTGCTCAGTTTCGAGATAATTGCATTTTTTTGTTTTTTTTTTTTAAAAGACAACCAAAATAAATCCTGTGTCACGGGGGACTTTACAAACATACAAGAAACGGACAAAAAGAACACCCAGACTCAGAACAACAATTTATGGATCACACAAAGTGTTGTTCCACGTGGGGTTTGAACCCACAGCACTCAGCGAAGTGGAGAGCAGCGTGGCAACCGCTAAAGCCACCAGGCCCACCGTGCAGTCTGAAGTGCAGTCATTAGTAGGTGCGTCCCGGTGTATTTCTTTAAATAGAACACAGGCTCCGATCGCACACGCGATACTTGGAATTCCTCACATTCCCGCACATAGCCACTATCGATAAATGCACAGTGTCTTCCCTGCACGTTATGGCTACACTACACAAGGCAAATTATTGTTCATTAATGTTTTATTAATTAAACAGAACTTGTCTAATGAGCAAACAGGCACAAGAAGTTAATTAAATTGTTGTGGATTAGTGTGTTTAAGGAATTTTCTAAGCAAGTTTTATCATAGTATTATATTAATTTATTAAATTTTAACTGTAAGCTTGATGCTTATTATCTACACATCAAGATGCGAAGAAAATTGTTTACGCCCATTTTGTGGTGCACAAAAGCATAGTCAAATTGGGAGTACTCAATGCTATGTTTTTTTTTTTTTTCTAAATTAAGAGCCTGCCAAAGTGACTCTACTCTGCCCGATGGAAAGCATGAATAGAATCCCATAGTTGTGGTCACCATACTCATTGCAAATGCAGACAATGCAGTATGGTGACCTACACTATGGCGGCCTTGTGAGATGCTTTTTCACATCCCGCTTGAGAACGTAAAAGGCATGACAGTCATCGTGACAGTGTAAGGCTTGCACAGTTACCACGATAACTGTCACCCCTGCATCTATGTAGTTTCTGGCACATCTGACAATGACTTCTATTCCCAAGTTAAGTAGAACTTATACATTACTAAGGGCACTGGAAGAGGCGCACACAGACAATATTTTTAAACAAGAAGTGCTATATATTTACGTAAGAACGGCTGCGTAAAATAATCGAAGTCCAGCTTATATTTTACCTTATCACCGTACAAAAGAATACATGTACAGTTCACTAAGTCTACAGTGACATTTTAAATTATAGTAGTCTATTAAATAGCAAGATATTGAAGCAAGATACAAGGATGTCAACTTTAGTTTGCTTCAATATGTAATATTACATATATATTATAATTACATGTATTTATTTAAGGAAGTAAAAACGAATCGCTTTGGTACTTGACTTTCCTGTTTGTCCAATAATTTCCTTTTGTTATTTACAAGTGTTATAAATATCAAAAATAAAATAAAATGGAAGCCTTTAATTTCCTGCCTTTGACAGTCACGGTTCAACCCTTTCGTGGTAATGAATGGTACGGGATAAAAAAACCGAAGAGTGAGAGAGAGGATACAAGTGTTGTGTGTGTATATGTCTCATTGGAGTGTGTATTTCTTACTCGTAAAAGAACTCAAAAAATTCTATAGCGATTGAGCTCAAATGTGACGCGGTATACAAGCCTAGTTAATGATTGTTTTTGTTTATTTTTAATTTCTGTTTAAAGTGACCACGATGTGCCAGAGCGAATCTAATTTGAAAAGGTAATTCCAATTTTTATATATCCGTATCGGGAGCCGTATCAACGTGCAACAAAATTGAATTTACTTTGAAGAACTTAGTTTTTGTTTAGTATTACTGAAATATTCAAAAATTAAGGCACTGCACGTCACTATACGCTAATCTACAGTAGTCACTATATACTGCATATACAAACAATACGAGTATAAATGTCAACAAGACGCTAGAACCAAGTTCATAATGTCACAATATGGTGCGGAAATGACTGTAAGCCATTTGAATGTCTACAAAGTTAATATTTCTTTCATAAAAAACATGATTTAACAAAAAAATGTTTTTTGTAATTTAATTATTCTTTGCTGTTGTATTATCTTGTATACGCATAAAATAACTAACACTAAATAGGGTAAACAAGATTTTTGGTCATACAGTCAACTTGGGCAGATGGTCAACAACACAAAATCCATTTGTCAGTCTTTACATGATTAGTGTAGTTACATAGGTAGAGGGTTCTGGATGCACAAAATGAATGAATTAGCATAGAAGTTCATAGTTTGTTTAATGCTGTAGGGTGAGAAACAAGCAGAAATTACACCTGATGATAAGTTTTTCTAATATTAAGAGCCTGTCAAAGTGACTCCAAATACGAATAACTCTCCGCTCCCTACATGATGGAAAGCATGAATAGAATTCAAGAGTGGTGTTTAAAAGAACTCATTTCAAATGCGGACAATGCAGTGTGGTGAGCATCCTGTGGGACGTCTGCAACTTGAGAGACACAAGCGCGTTGCCAATCAATCTTCTCCCAGTTGCCTCACTATCAGTGGTTTGGGCGTTGTGGTCCGTTAACCTCTGGTATTAAAATCTTTTATTTAGTTTTTTTTATTTTTGTTCAGCTTCTAAGTAAATGCTGGGTACGCCTGTGGATACATCACGACACAAGAGTTAGTATCTCAACATTGATAGTGTAGTTATTTTATTTATATTTAATTATTACTGTTATTAGTATACTGAAGTGGAAGTGGGCCGGTCAAGTCTCCAGACGAACCGATGTTCGCTGGAGCTGAAGTGTACTAGAGTGGATACCACGATTGGGCAAACGTAGTGTAGGGCGCCCTGTGGTGCGATGGACCGTCGACTTGAAGAAGGTGTCTGGCAGTGGATGGATGTGAATTACCCAAGACCGGGATGGTTGGCGTTCCTTAAAGGAAGACCTTCATCCAGCAGTGGACGTCGATAGGTTGTTTGTTGATTGATATTTCTTTCGATACAAACATCAACAAGACGTAGTAAAAAATGAATTTGAATTTCGAACATCTTGACTGCCTTGAGTTTCTAAACTACAGTTCGAGTGGTCAGACGACGTGGATTTTTCTTTAGTTGGGTTGCCCATTGATCTATGAGAACCGGGTTTCTTTTACAGATTACGAATATTCACAATTTGTCTTCTCTGACCATTTGATTATATATCTGCTGGAGGAGAAATACAGACATTCGTAAAGAAAGATAAGAAATACAATCATTTAATTTATTGTTTATTTTTCAGCGCCTGTTTTGTTGTTGCAGATTTTATTTTTAGAAATTGTTGTTAATTCGGTCATGATTGATTAATTGTATAAATATTAATAAATATTTCAGACATTAGACACACAACGTCATCTAGTTTCAAACTAAGCAGAGCTTGTACTATGATAACTAGACTGGCTGATAGAATACTTTATACTTTTTTTTGTAAACACATACATATTATATATAGAAAACACCCAAATTTCGAAACAAATATTTACAGATCATACAAATGATTGGTCCGACTCGGAAATCGAACCTGAGACCTCAAGCACAGCAGCCGCATTCACTACCGCTGCGACACCGAGGCAGTTAAAAGGTACATTAGCGGAAGGCAGCCTACAGTAGTGCCCTCGAACGAATAAATCAACAGTGTATATAAAGCATTATTATCAATAATGTATTGTTTACATGAATATAACCTGTGTACTTAATGTTGGTATTGTAAAGTAACAATAAACTATCTCAGACTACTTGTTAACGCTTGCAGTTCCAATAAGAGACGATATTTGAATGTTAAGAAATTTAAATATGGTCCCTTATTGGGAACGCTGGCATTCTTGGGACTTACTTGCCACTCACAAGATCCTCGATCCTCCTCCTAGAGACGACAAGGTCTTGTATTTACACTTTAAACATAATCTTTATAACAATCAGCTCTAACAACATAATAATCAATGTCCCGCCTAACAAGTATTAGCTCTTAGACGTAGTTATCACGATAGCTTGGTACACTTTTAATACAACTAAGTAGGGTTTTGTGTTGTTGGCACAATATATTAAAGCGACAGGCTCTAGAAGATGTTCGTCCCCTCGCGATACAAATCACACGAGTTTTATCATTCGCATTTCCTTATCATTTTCTTCTGATCGATAGTACCTACTACAAATCTATTGATAGACACATAAAATTAGGAATTAACTTAACTATTAATATGAATGCGAAATTGAGGTTGTTTGCTTGTTATACTTTCAGGCTTGAGTGTATACTAAGTAAATACTTAGCATTGTAGCAACTAAATATATAATATAGTAGGAAAATGAGACAGACCGATGCGTACTCTCCGAGACCGGGATGGTCGGCGCTCTTTGAGAAGATTTTGGAGTAGACGGCAATAGGCTGAAGGCGTCTTCTCACTTTAGAAATTTATAAAAATCGGTTTTTATTTTTTTTGATTAAATTTTGATTAAATTCAATTTTTAAGAATCGGAAGGTCCATTGTATGAAGCAGGTATTGCTGATTAACCCGAGATAAGGTTTTTCATGATTTTTCTGCAACCAAAACTTTAAACATGTTTATTTCAAAACAAGATTTTTCGGTGCCTTGTTGATGAAATTTCGGGAACTATCTCGCCGATTGTCATGAAATTTAAATGACATATTCTTCATAGTTATGGCTATTATGGCTATAGCGCATATTATCAGATTTTTGAAATTTCGATTTTAAGAATTTTTTTACAAAAAACTGCAAAAAACCACGTTTTTTTGCTTTTTCCAAAAACGTACGCCATTTTGTTATTTTCGCGAATATCAAAAATCTGATGATATGCGCTATAGCCACTGACATACTGAATCTAAAACAGTTTTATTTTTTTGTTTGAGATGACCTGTCTCGGAGATGCCATCAACAAGCTACGACCATAACATTTTTAGACGGGTTTTTCGATGCTACTGTTGTATTATAAGAATTGTTCAAAACAATTAAAATAAAAAATTTTCATGTACTTGAAAGATATGTTTATTGCATAGGATCCATTTTATCCTATAATTTTAAGCAAAAATCCTCGGAAAAAAATCGCGAAAACAGCCTATATTCGAGGCGCGTAAAGTGAGAAGACGCTTGAAGTAATTGATCATCGTGAAATTTAAAATATTGCGAGGAAACGAAAAAGAATATTTAATATATATATATATATATATAAACATAAATAAAAGGACCATTTATGTAATATTACTGAATTGATTTATGTTAACAAAATCTAAAGTTGTTTTTAAATTATTTCGGTAATATTTATATAATTTTTAGCCGCATTACAAGTGATATAAGCTTATCGACGACTGAACTGGAATCGTTTATACCAATTTCTATATAATAATTGTACTTTAAATATGATAACAGAAGCTCATTTACCACATCACATGCGGTAGAAATTGCAAGTCTGCAAAATGTTTAAACATTCTTACGTAGGCTGGCTATCTAATCTTGATGAAACCATTATTTCAAGCTAAGATTTTCCTTCATGGTGAAGACATCGCTATCTACGTTGTCTCTGAAAAGTTAAGAATATGTCCCTTCTGTAACTGTTCATATGAGAAAAAAGAGAGGGGGGGAGGTTAATCTTATTACGTTCATTAGCGCGTAATCATCGCAATGACATTAATTACGCGAGTTGTGCAATAATTTACACTCTTCACTTGAGATTATATGTTATTGTTGCCCAACTGTTGTCAAGTGCTAATTTTCATATTGAAGTTCATCATTCCGTGTAATGCTATATTACTAGACATATTGTCCAAGGGATTTCTTGCATTCCCACACAAATGCAGTATCTTTAATGTACTTATGACGATAATAATCTTATATTTGCGAATAATGTCTTTCACTTGTTAGATACAAAGTTACTCCATCTTTATCTTCTAACATTACCTATGGTATATATCATGTCTGTTAGTCTATAATTTTTTGAATTACTTTTAATTTCCTATGTTATTTCGTAAATACCAATACTATGCCACCTGTTTAGAGCCTCGGTGGAGAACAATGTTAGAGGGAAATAAAGACGTATTTTCCAGAGCATTTCGATATCTTTTGTAACGTCCGCCATCGTTTGTCTTGTAAAAAAGGTAGCTATCGTAATCTTAGCATCATATTTATTGAAACGAATGGCCGGCTCGCACATTAAGAATGGAGTACATGAATTGAACTCTTTATTTCTCGTTATTTAAAATAATGATGTATTCCTAATCATTATCGGTACAGAAGTAATGAAATGAGTTATGTGTATATTCAAATAATTTGACTAGTTTGTAACCGTAAAAAAAAGTATAAACGTTCTTGAATCCATTGTATATATTGATATACCTCCCGTTTTTTACATTCAAATTTTGAGAAACAAGCTTTAAGGGTAGAAATTTCAGGAATTAAAAGTTTATTTAAATTCAATCGACTATGTGATTGCCTATTTTTTTCTTAATATTTATTTTTAATTTAAGAGCTTGCCTAAGTCACTCTACTCTGCCTAATGGGAAGCATGAATGAAATCCAAGAGTTGAGGTCACCAGTTGTGGTGACCCACACTATGGCGGCCTTGTGAGATGCTTTTTCACATCCCTCTTGACAATGTAAAAGGCATGACAGTCATCGTGACAGTGTAAGGCTTACACAGTTACCACGATAACTGTTACTCCTGCATCAATGGGCCTCCGGTCTCACACTCACCAACGAAACACGACAACACGGATGCTGGCACTTTAGGTATGTCTTCTGTGGGAGGGTAATACTGCCCCGGCAGAGCCGGCCCGCTCGTGCTGAAATCAGCCTGGCTCTACTACTTAGTTTAGAATCTTCTTCAAATCTAATAACTTTTTGTGTTTGATTGTTTGCTTCTTTAAACACTGTATCCTTCCATCACACACGAATACATAGTGGAATCAGGTGGTAGAGCTCGTCGGAACACTCTCAATGAAAAGACGATAGAGGACTGCCTTAGAGACGACATCTATTCACAACTGCTGAGGCTACTCGGTGACTGCGGGACTGTTAATAATGTGGACTACTCGTCACTGCCACCGATCGAGAGCATCAAGCAAATATTGCGTGAACGAAAGTGAGAGCATGAGCACGCATGACCGAAACTGGGTCTTGTAAAGAAATCACAGATGTTTAGGCGAGAATAACCATCTCATCTTGTTCAGTACACCTAGTTTCCACGAGACTGGCTTTGTGCCGGATTCAATGTGCTTATGTGGGTTGAGATCCCGACAAATATCCATACTCAGGCTACTGAGCTCACCTTGTAGTGGCAGTTGAGTAGTTTAAAGAGTGAGGAGGGAAGGAACGGAGACTTGTTGTGGTCGTTTCAGTGTCACATGTAAATGTATTTATCATTATAAGATATGTACTAGTTGTATAATTGGCTTACTTTTACATAATACTAGCGATGAATTTCACTGTTATTCAAGCACCAGTGATTGAGGGCTGCAGTAACTGTTATTGTACAACAGATAAGTGAACCTGGCGGCGTGCCAGTGAACACGGCTCGCTGTATTTATGCCGAGCGTGGGCTCGAGTGCGCCTGCCACTAATTGTAATTCTGAATAAAGTGTAGGTCGCGCCCTAAGTGGTAGAAGTATTGTGTACTTCTGTTTTGTACACATCATCGACCTACTTCAGCCGTGTGTACACAATAGCTGAGCTACAAATGTGACATACATTTTATTTTTATTGCGCTACATCAGCTAATTGTTCTAAAACTCCTGTATTAGTAGGCAGTAAATATTTATCAATATAATTTTACACTTCAACTAATACAAAAATTATTTTATGACATAATTAAACGTTACTAAGTTTGAATAAGAATTTACTACAAATAGATAAAACTTCTTGCCTTCTTTATATTGGTTAAAATCCATCAAATTTAAATTACGAATATTTGATAATCAATAAATTCTTCATGTTGTAATAAACACTGTTGCTTTGAAATAAGTTAAAACTGAAAAAACCCGTTACCACCTCCATTGATCCCGTGGGTGTCGTAAGAGGCGACTAAGTTAACAAACTATTCAGGGAAATATCATTACAAAGAGAAAGAAAACTTGAAACAAATCCTATTCCAACCCGTCTGGCCAGCGTTTTACAGTAGGCCAATACCTTCTTGCTAAGGAGAGGCCTACGTCCAGCAGTGAACTGTAAAAGGCTGTTGATGTTGATGAAAAAATAAAGTACTTATTTCATAAAATTTTGGTTTTTTTCTATGTTCAAATAAATACTTGAAAAGTGTAATAAACAAAACGTCCTAAGATATTGTGTTATACATATTTTATAAAGACTTGTACGTCGTGTTACACTTACAAAGATACTGTATTTACTTGACGGTCAAACCATTACTTACGGCAATATTGTTAAAAATGTTCCAATGTTCCTGTGTAACTCAGTGTACACCACCCTTAGCGATGTATTTGTTAGGGTCCTTTAGAAAGTGCGTGTCCGGCGAGATTAATGCAGCGGTCCGGACGCGGTCGCAGCGCTATCTAACCGGTACCTCTGCCGATACGTGCGCGAATCGATTGATAAAATAATGGATTTAGTTTACATTATTGTATAAATTTATATAAAAAAATGGTTGGGAACTGTGGAGTAAGATATAAAGAATAGTCTCATTCTATTTTTAAGTTATCAGAAACTACTATTGTAATTCAAGGTGAGAGTGCGTGTTTCAGTAGTGCGCTTAACGAGTACAGATATGTTAGGGTTTATTTATTTAATGTTTGGTGATGAAGATGACTGGTACATATTTTTTATACAAATCCACATTCATAGTTAGATATTGTTAACCGTACTAGAGGTTTCACACAACGTGTCCCCTCGCTCCTAAGTATCAAAGTGTAATATCATGTACCTACTCTGTACCTTCTCTAAATAGAATACCAAAATATTCAATTAAATCCAGTCAGTAGTTTAAAGGATACAGTGTTTAAAGAAGCAAACAATCAAACACAAAAAGTTATTAGATTTGAAGAAGATTCTAAACTAAGTAGTAGAGCCAGGCTGATTTCAGCACGAGCGGGCCGGCTCTGCCGGGGCAGTATTACCCTCCCACAGAAGACATACCTAAAGTGCCAGCATCCGTGTTGTCGTGTTTCGTTGGTGAGTGTGAGACCGGAGGCCCATTGATGCAGGAGTAACAGTTATCGTGGTAACTGTGTAAGCCTTACACTGTCACGATGACTGTCATGCCTTTTACATTGTCAAGAGGGGTGTGAAAAAGCATCTCACAAGGCCGCCATAGTGTGGGTCACCACAACTGGTGACCTCAACTCTTGGATTCTATTCATGCTTTCCATCAGGCAGACTAGAGTCACTTTGGTAGGTTATTAATATAGAAGACAAAAAGAAGATTCAAACTGTCCTTGGTTCCTTTAAATCGTACCTAGGTCCCTTCAACTGCTACGTTCCAATGAGTGCTAGAACGAATCTCACATCTCAATTAAAATCAGAAATCAAAAACAAAATGCTCTGAATAACATAGAAAACATCCAGAACGTAGTTACTATTCAAACTGTACTTAATATCTACCGTCAACGCTTTAATTCCCATAAACATAATTAGTTTGAAGAGTAAATATTAAGAGATTTCTAATATTCAACAAAAAGAATCATTGAATATTTGTATATTTATTCTTCATCCTCACTAATTGCTTAACAAATAGTATTATAAAGAGTTCGTTATACCTACTGGTACTTCAAAATTATCTTAAATATAAAGAAAAATATAATAACATATAAATGCCTTCAATTTTCATCTTATTACTTATTGCAGCGTGCATTATTGATAAATAATACAAGAAACAATGTGTAACATTAATGTGAAAAAAATATAATAAAATATCTCAGGCGTATTGTTACCGCACTACAAACACAATGATACGAACATTGTATACTTATTGTGTACATTATAATAAAATTTTAATTTGAAACATTGTTTAGCTTTGCTCGTTGGTAGCTCATTAGGAGAGAACTCAGTACCTCTACCTGTATTTACCTACTATACTTTATATAGTAAAACAGGCAAAGAAAACAAACTCACTCAAGCACTGCTACCTGTATTATCCGCTATAAAAAGTACCTTAAGTCGGATACGAACCCCTTTATTCTCGTTGCCACGGGGCAACACGGTCTGAAACTGTATCATGTAAAAATCTGCGTAGTCCTGTTGGAGAATCTGACCGGAGGCGGAGTTTAATGTGTAAACAATAACAATGTTATACTGGACGTAGTAATATTTTATATTACTTGTCATGATTATCCACGCGTAGGCTTATACATTTTTTATTAAAGACAGAGTTCTTAAACATCGTCCCAAGAGTGTTTAAGTTGACTTTAAAATATCGTGTTATATATGTATTGTTAGTTCGATTTTTGCATGAAATATTTAAAATATAATAGTATAAGATACATGAAAGATAACATTATTTTCAAAATTTCCTTCACTTCTCAAAGGTAGTGTCTGTTAATCTTCTTTACAGACGATTAACAGACACAAGTGTGTCACAAACTGTGTCAGCTCTGCGTCGTTCAACGTTGACGATAGTTTATTTTATTGTCGGTGCGTGCTTCTTGGATGTTTTCATAATTTTGGATTCAATAAGTATGTTATTTTTGTTTCAGCTTTAGGTGTTCATTTTGTTTCGTATGTTTCTGAGTTAGACTGCAAAGAGACGGAGAACTTGAAACAAACCTTGTACTATCACGACTGGTCATCTTGATTTTATAGCCCAAAATCTCCTTTTTAAGGAAATACCTGTATCCAGTAGTGGACTTCTAAATGTTTACGTGAAATGTTTAAGTTAAAACAAACTTGAAAGATACTAAAAGTGTTATAGTAGATTATAAGTTTGAATCACACCCTAAACACTATCGAAGTCAACCCCTATTTCCACAAACAGTTAGCATAGTCAGATTAGGAAATAAAAAAATGAATAAAGTGTAAGCTCGGCACAAAACGTCAACAAAACGGTTGCTGAGCCTGAATTCTTGTCTCCCCGTCCAGTACTAAAGTTTCACATGAAGTAAATAGTTACTTCATGTGAAAAGATTCTCATCGAACCTTCGGGACCATAGAAAACATTTAATCCATTACAAAACTTACGAAATATTTTCTCTCAGTTACGCTAAAGAGAGTTTTATGAGTGCGAAAGAATTGGTAATAAAGACGATGCTTTGTCTAATTAGTTAGTGTGAGTATTGTGTCCGTAACTAACGGCCGTTATCTGAACGAGGCGGCACCGGGCGAGGGGAGTTTGTATCGCAGAGATAATGTTCTATCCTTTTGTGTTTTTGTGTTCCGTAAGTGTTTGTTTTGAGTCACATGTACTGAGATACACTTCCCTTGAAATAAGCGCTATACTGAGTTTATCTTATAGTTTGTTTAAGATTAAATAAACTCATTCTTTAGTTTATAAGTATTTTGCTTTCCAAGCTATTTTCAATAAATCCCAAAAAGAACAGTTGATGAGCATACAATAAATGTTAGTTGTACTGTTGCATGGTTTGATATTAGCCATCCATTTTATTAGTTTATATTGGAACAAGTAGTAACTAATATACCAAGAGAGGTGGCAGGTTTAATAACTTAGTGCTCTTGATTTAATGGATAGGTCCCCGTTTTCCTATTGGATTCTATTCAATCATTCCTTTAACGAGCAAAAGGTTAATCATGAAAAAATAGCCGGTACAAACAAAATAAAATTTATAACTTCGTTTTTGGAAATTAATTTGTAGGAGTGGCTAAAAGAAAGTGAATCACTTAGTGGAGCTGTTGAAAATTCCTACTGGTCAATACCAAGTCTTTGTAAGTATTTTATGACGTAAACCCCTCATTGTAGATAATAGATAAATAGCTAAAACACTTATATATATGATACACATATATAGATTTTGAATCTACTCCTGTAGAGCTGTGTAAATTTTGTTGTAATTCCTTTTTTGTATTGCCGAATAATGTGGCTCGTCTTAATTATTTTCACACCATTGTTGTGATGGGAGGTAAGGTATAATTTTTAAAATATCACCTTTACTTATGTAACTTTATTTTTGAATTTATTTATTACAGACGGATTCGTATTAAAAACAAAGATATTTTTATTAGTACAGTCAATCAGATTCATTGAGTCAGACTGAAATATATCTTTCAGTATTTTTCAACTCTGAGTACATCGAAGATCTATTGCGCCATGTCTTCTCAAATCGGTAAAGAAATACCAATTTCCATACATATCAAAATAACTCAGTAATAGGACGTTGCACTAAACTTCTCATATCAGAGTAGCGGTAGTGAACTGTATTCTCTGTAGCAATAAAGTCTAAAATACTTTAAACATTCATGTTCTTTATTCAGTTGTATATTTAATCTTGATGTATAATGCATGAGTATAAATCAAACAATTATAGTTGATCAAACAACCTTTATTCTGATATATCGTTTGCGCAAACATTGACCGGCTGATAAACGACGTCAATATTAGCTCCGCATTTATGAACCTTTTGTTTTAAATGTAGTATATGGCATTGTAGTGAAGCACTCGATAACCATATTATGAGAAATAAGTTTGATTCGACCTTTGTGCGAATGTTTGTACCTACGAATATTTGTCTATTGTTGTTCAGTGTTATATCATTTTAATACATAAGAGACGATTGGCCCTCAATATATCACCTTTGCCGCTTCTTCACCAACGCCCCAGCTCCGGTGCGATCAGTGCTACATGCATACTGGACGCTGTAGTATAGAGTAGGAGATCATGCTGGATTATTTACTGAACACTGGAGGAAGAATTCAGACCGAACCCACACACACAGTAGCAATCGAGACCCATTTGCGAGAATGGAGTAGTCTTGAAGAAGTATCTACTTCTCCCTGGCAATGGGAATGTGAATGAGAATCTTCATACTTTGGAACAAGCCACGAAAGGCCCAGAGCGTCAACGGAATCACTAACGCAGCATTGAGTCACCTGCCACAGAGAACAGTGATAGTTTTGCCAGCTCCGTACACAGGGATACTCCTCACGGGATACTTTCCCCTCTGCTTGAAAAACCGCTTGGTCATGTTCTCGAAATCGGAAAAGAACGCATTGAACACGAAAGCTATCGGCCGGTCACCTTGTTGCTTACCACCTCGAAGGTGATTGAACAACTCCAGCTGCAGTACCTCACCTCGTAAATCACATCCAAACCGGTGCAATTTTGGTTTCGATCTGAACCTAGCCAGACTCTACAACTGGAGAAGACGTTCGACTGGACCTGGCGCACCAGTGTTCGTAAGAAACTTAACTACGATGTTACTCCGGCGTGTAGTAGAGGTGGGTTACTCGTTCTTGACTAATCGAGCTTTTCAAATGGTGGTAGAAAGGGAGCTATCGACCGTCCGCAGCATAACGGCCGGTGTCCTACGAGGTAGTGGCCTTTCGCCTGTGTTCTACTCACGTTACACGGATGACATCCTTCTCGCTGAGGGAATGTAATAAGCGCTGTACGCTGACGACCCCTACACAAACATAAGATAACCAACCTCACTTCACGACCTATCACCCATTTAGGTACATGGAGACAGAAAACACTGGTGGAGGGCATACCTCCCCGAAACAGACTCCGCGTGACCCCTGCAGGACCGTGTGGAGACATCTTAAGTAAAACGATATTATATTTGAATCTATGACGCTTTAGAACATATTGATACGTATTCGATCTTCGATTGGTAAAATATTCGTTTCCTCATCATCTCAGTCAAAATACATCCACTGCAGGACATAGGTCCCCCAAATATATAGAGCCAAATATTCGTCTACATGAATATGTTTAGTGATTTTAGCTTTTATTTCTAAGTAAAGCATTTATATATGAAAACTATTTTATTTAATTATTAATTTTATCTTTATTAGACATTAAAAGAAATAAAAAGTAAGTTAGAAATATATGTAGATTTAACTATCGGCGGTCTAATCGCTTATGGCGTTCACTTGCATACAACCTTTACACGGATATTACATTTTTGTGGATAAAAGGTGGTTTGTGGTGAACAAATAGAACTTATATATTTATGTGTATTCCAAAATTTAAAGCTCTGCTTCATCTATCTACGAGGCCTCTACGCTATGCTACGAATGGCTACGAATTAATTCTATTCTTCATTTTTAGGTGACAGTAGCCGTTAAGTTAAAAAATGTGCTAGTATTTAGTTAAAACTGATAAGTCTTAACAATTAGTTCCTGTTAATTGCCTCGTTGTGGCACCCTAAAATATTCCTAAATAATTAAGGCCCAATTTTCAATGAACGTTAGACTTGTGCGAAACAAAATAAAAATTGTTGAAGAATTCATTAAAAGCGTTCAGATTCAGGCACAGATAAAATATTTAATTTTGTGAAAACATAGTCTTTTGTATTGTGATCACATTCGTATTTGTTTATTATTTCACAATAACATTACGAAAGGGCTGTTCTACATCATTACACATTTCGGGTTACTCAGGTTTTTTTAAACGAATTCATTATTTTCTTTGTCATCGTAACATATTTTAGTGAGTAGGTACTGATAGGTCACATAACTGTAAAATATTTCCATTAAGTTTGAACGAATAGATAAATAATTCTGGATATTTAGATATAAATTCGGGTATATGTTACTGCTGATATTGTGCGTAAGGCACGTTTGATAGACCATAACTAGTGTTCCTTTATATTATTAGTAAAAAAGTGAATTGTGCCTTCTTTTTAATTAACTTGCATATGAAAGACTGTGATTAATATAAAAGAAGAGCAGACAGTTAAAAATTTTTGAAGATAGATAATATGTATTTTAATTTAAAAAAATATTTGTTTAAAAATGACCATGGAAAATTACACCTGCACAGTGTACACACGGATATATTTATTACGTTGTAATATAGTAGTACAGACAGTTCACACACACTAGTTTACTAACATGACAAATTAACCAACACTAGCAATCAATTAAAAGTTTAACTTATAGATTAGTATCTTAATGCTAACTTATAGTATTGTCAGTATTGTAAAGTACGTTTAAATTGACTGTCAAGATGTGTTTATACAAATATATTATCACAAGTTAACCGAACTATTTTAAGAATCACGTCTTTCTACACTTAATGTACTATTATCAAATCACAAAACTAAGTCAAATCTATTTGTTATAGTCTTACACGACACGAGATACCTTAAAGGAACAATTTAAATAAGCTACGTCACTGCTGCCTGTGGGCTTTGGTACCTTAGAAAGCCTTATTATTAGCTAACGAGTTAAGTCGTTGATAAATAGTCGGTTTGAGGCAAAATACCGAGGCTATTTATATTAAATAACAAAGGCAAACCAAATTAGTAGTAGTTAGACTCATGTGGCAATGGACACCGATGCTTACGTCAGTAGCCCTATGTGGAATCCAACGAAAATAAAACCGAGTCTCTGCTTAGACGTCAAGAAAGAAGTACTGCCTTCACGACGTTGCAGATGTAACTTGTCATCATTCGTTGTGCTTTATGTTAATATGTATAAATATATGTATGTAAACCTCCCTATGTATATATATATATATATATATATATATATATATATATATATATATATATATATATATATATATACATATACACTTATATATATATTACATCGTACATAGTTATTTAGATAAAATAATCGAAACTATAACCATTAATATTCATTGATCATGTGGGAGTCCGACTTTGGCATTATATATTACATAATGTAAGAGTATGTATATGAAGATCATGTCTGTGTTTAAATTAAAAAAAATGATTTACCGTATTTACTCTATATACTTTATTTACTCTACAAAAAAAGGTAACAGTGTTTCTGAGTTCAAACTTTATCGAGTGCAATTCACGTGCACCCAACAAGCAATTACTTCAGTTGAAGCATTAAACAAGACTGGTGGCTCACGCTTCACGTTACTAATGTTCCTGAAAAAAGGAACAAAAGTGCCACAAAATTGTTGCTAAGCGAAATTTTCTCTTTACCTATTTAACACGAGGGTCTCTTAACACTTCGGTCTTATGTGTCCACTTGCTTTGTGGGAGAAGATCTCATTAAATCTTTGGGACAATCCCATTAGATTTTTAACCACCATTCTTTAGATCGTTTAGGTTATGTTATATGCCAAAAAAATATATATGTACACTTAAATAGCATGGCGTACTTTTATCTAAATTATAGTTGTCTCAGGTAATGCTACAAAGATTAATAAGTTTTCTGATTACTGCAATCAATTGTTTTTGGTCATGACCAGTTCACATCCGTGTCCTGGTGATGTTTTTCCTGGGGACAGACATGCAGGTTTATTTACCTTTGGCCGTCCCGTCTAAAGTGAATAGATTCAAAGAAACCGAGAGTCAAAAACTCTTTGCATCAAAGCGGAATGATGACAATGATGTTCCATATACCAAGTTTTTGTGTGTATTAGCTCCTTTGTTGGTTAGGTACGTTCCAAGATTCATGTGTATACAACATAGTGAAATCTTGTTATGTCACCAAACAAAAATAAACTTTATTAAAAGTGTCGTAAAGTTTACTTAGAAATGACAGAGATTTGTGTTGAGAGATTTGAAAGGATCTTGTAAAAGCGGACAAAAATCGGCCGAATCGTTGTGAAGACACTTCTTGAAGCAGTAGGGCTACTGTCACATTGCGAGCGGGTGGATGACTTTTAGTCAATGTCATGTGAAAATAATAATTGGTAATATAATATTTTCTATTTAGTTTGGCTTAAAAGAACTGTTAAATAAAGACGATCTTTGCATCAAGTTGCTTGCAAAGTAATCGATCATCTTTGTTCTTTTCTTTTGTTATATTGCGAACTATTTGCCATGGTTGCAATAATTTGCATCTAATCTCGAAAATGTTCTCATGTAAGTAGAACGGAAATTATTGTCAGCACTATTTGTGACTGTCAATTTTTTCTATTTCATACACTATGTTATCTAGTTATAAACTAAGCAGAGCTTGTACTATTTATTTATTTATTAATAGGTTTACCTACAATTGTTACATATTACTTAAAAATAATACATTCCTGATAGATACTGTGCATGTGCACAACATTAATCAGCAAACACAATATTTATCGAAAACATTCGGATTTTAGTGTTGACACTGGTAAAATCTCAGGTATTCATGATACAATTTTTTGTGAAAACTTTGTGGTCCATAATAGAAAAACATATAAAGCATAATACAGAAATATAATGAGAAATAATAAAAGAACAAAATGAAACAAAAAGAAAAATAATGAAAAAATACAAAACTAAACAAAAGAACACCAAGGCAATCAGATACTAATGTTAACACACCTAATTTAATTTACTTTGAAAGCTAGATCGACTCGAGCTGAGACAAATTCAGAAGCAAATATTTGCAGCTTATATAAATATTTGGAACTCGATACCCGGGAATCGAACCCGAGACCTGAACACAGCAGTCGCATAACACCGAGGTTTACATACGTGTCTATGTGTGTAAATATCGCTTTAAGTATGTGAGACCATAATAAATCGCTCTCATAGAGACTCTGCTTTACGAAGCGACTTGGCTCACGCGGGTGAATAAATTTAATGCATTAGCCGCGCGTCGCGCTCCAACACTCGTTTATTAGTACCACTATGACTTGGCTTCAAATTCTTTATCATTTTGTGATCGACAGCAGGTACCACATAGTTATAAATTTAAATATTTAGCATTCTTTCTTTGAAAAGTACTGTATTCTTCTCGTTTAGTCGATAATATGTTTTGGATAAAATTAGTAACTTAGCTAAAGTGATTTTCATAGGTGTATGTGTGTATGTGTGCATCCGTGCACGTATGCGTGCGTGCATGGAAGCGTGCTTATGCGCACGCTTGCGCGTTTGTGTGTGTGTATGTGTGTGTGTGTGTGACTGTGTGTGTGTGTGTGTGTGTGTTAGTGTGTGTGTGCGCGCGCACGCACGTGTGTGTGTGACTGTGTGTGTGTTAGTGTGTGTGTGTGTGTGCGCGCGCGCACGTGTGTGTGTGTGTGTGTGTATGTGTTTGTGTGTACGTGGTGCTAATGGTAATTAGTCTATACAAAACTCAATCCCCATAATATTGCTGAAAAATATCTACTCAGCTTAATCAATAATAAGTGTTTAAAATAAAATTCTCTATAAACCACTTTATTCAAGCAATTACAATTACAACACAGTACAATCGTCAAATTATTTTTAATGTTTAATAACGTTAAATTGAAACCTGTGTCGTACCTGTAAGTACTACTGTAGCAAATGCCTTGTATAAACCAAAGAGCATACCTGCTGTCCAGTGTCAGGCCACCTTTTACGAACTTGAAGTTAACATTTGACGTCTCCTTAAACCAGTACATTCCGACACATAATCCCTTCTTCGTCATAATTTTTGTTAATATACGAGTACCGTGTAAGTGTGTGTTGGAATATTTAATATTTGCCATGTAATAATATCAAGTACACGAGTATTAACTATCTATTTAAATGTATACCTACTTAGTTTGTAAGAGAAAAACGAATCGAAGTTTACTTTTCCAATTACAGCGTCACAATATTTGTGTTTACACAATGTATCAAACAAGGAGTCACTACAGTTCATGCAACAGTACGATAAAGTCAACTTCAGCTTTTGTAACTGATTTGTTGCTTTGCTTGCTATTTCAATTATAAATTTTATACCGGAGTAACTAAGGTTGAATTTTTAAATGTATTTACGCTGCGTCAAACAATATAGTGCCAGAATACTGTATATTTTTCGACACGTCCGCGTCATCTCCCTTGAACCTTTGCCTTCGATTAGTTCCTAAACAAACACACTTCGATGGAAAGTTTTAAGTCCCTTCCCTTCCAAGTCTCGCAAGTACTTTAAGCTCTAACCACATTGGGCAGTTTCTGGCTACGAAAATTTAATATTAAATAATTATATATTTAAAAAGTTAAGCATGATCAGGAAAGTGGCATGTGAAAATCACTGCTCGATTGCTCGAAAATGTGAAAACGTTCGAAATGTGTTAAATAAGTCTAAAAATTGTATTAAACATATTGATATAACCGAAATAATTCAAACCGACATGACACTTAGTCAAACTGCTGGATTTGCCTTTTAAAAGTTAAATTCTATAATAAAACAACAACATTATTGGTTGCTGTCTTTCTTTTTGGTTTCTTAATCAATGTACGAGAACTGTCATATGGGTACGAAATCCTGACCTCATTGAACTCCTTCAGATCAGTTTTTCCATTAAAAACTTGCAGTATTATACACCATTTTTTTGTCTTTGTCGCGTCTTTGTAATTGGCATTCACAATAGCGCTAGAAGATAATGATGATGAATTAATATTACTGGAGGCTGTATTTTAAATTTGTTTTTATTTAAATATTTTTCTTAATAACCTTATCTCAAAGTCTCAGATGTGACATCGCCCTTAGCACTAAGACTTGTGAGCTCATCAAAGTGTTTTTGTTGAACAGTATTTTGTTTATTGACGACTGTTATTAGACTTTAAGAGCGCGTGTATGGTCCGAGTTTAGTATTTGTCTGGACTCAAGTTGGGGGGCATTTTCATTACTTCCTTATTTTCGTACGAGAGCGGTATTTGTTGATGCTTCTTGCTTACTTTATATTTTATGTTTATATATTGGTAAGAGCATGTATTTAACTACATCTAACAGAAGTCTGCATTGTATTTATTACCTTATTTATAATTATTTTTCGAACGATTTGTGGAAGGAGGAATGGGTATCATGTCACTCTAACCCAAAGGGAGGAACCTCCGACCAGGTGAGGTGATCATATCTGTCGAGCCGAGACACAATGTTTAATGTTGCGAAGTTGTATAAATGCTAATCGGCACGAGAATTTCTACATCGCGATAGAGAATTGGTAGTTACTTCGCAGTTTGTTACTCCGTAGTTCAGTGTGTCTTCGATAGATGATGCTGTAGTATATCTTGCGTTTGTATTGTACGTAGAAGTCGCCACAGATACATAGTTGCTTCGGAATAAATGGGAATAAAAAGTTGAGTTAATACTACTTCATAATTTTTTGTTCTTCACAGAACAGAATAGTATAAGTAAAAATAAGCAAAGTACTTATCATATACTAAGTTTTTGAGTTTTCTAAGAGCTGCATGGTTTAAAGAACAATGGCTGCCGGTCAGCAATAGTACATTCAGAAGATTAACAACGTTTTAGTAAATTGATAACATTTCGGTACGGATACATGCTTGTTTATAGTACCAGTTGAGATTGCAATCAAGGTGCAAAAAGCTCCCTAATCATGTAATCTATTTCAGTAGCTGAAAAAACATATCAGCTGTTGTATTTGTTAATCAGATACTCGAACAATTAATCTAGCAACCATATAATAAACGGCAACCAATTATTTGTTTTACACAGTTCCTGCCACTATTTTCGGTGTAGGAGGTGTAGGAGGGATAGAGATGATGTGCCGCGTTGTCGATTGTTTGATTTCCGTAGCGCTCCACCATGCACTACCTGTGTCACTAAACGGGTTACGAATAAGGATGGGAAACTTGAGTAAAGAATTTGTCGATAAAATAGAATGAGTACGCGAGACGTGTAATTTCTATTATGTCTCTGTTGCGACTCTGTTACACGGTCACAATAACTGTTATCGCCGTCCTTAAGCTCCTGCAGTAAGAGTTAGTATTGTGTGGCCGACCTATGATAATTATTTCAGAATTTGGGTATCGATAACTTTTCTGTCTTTGAAAATCAATAAAATAAAAAGTTTACTGTGATTTGCTAAGAAGCCATATTCCAGTTGAGCTGACCTATTTGTGGCAAAACAAATTTCTGTATGACAAAAATGAAATTAAAAACAAAATAATAAACTTTACATCAGGCGAAAATAAAATAGAGAAAATATAACTCCATCCATCAAGTTCATTGTACGATATATTCAATAATACGAAAAACTTATTTGCAAAGTTCAGAAATATATTTTATATTCCGTTCACGTTGCCGTGAAGCTGAGCGCGCATTCCATTTCATCTTACTTAGCTGCATCTGTGAGTTGAAACACCTGATGTCTTGATAAACTTTTAAAATGTACGGCTAGAGATTTGTTTTCTAATAACACATATTCTCGTCTATGAATTTTATTCTATTCACTTAATATAAAAAAATGCTTCGAATATGATAATTCTGAAAGTGTTACAAATATTATCTTGTGTGGTTTTAGTAACGATTTGAATTTCGTAAACATTCTTTAAATTATAGTATTTGGTAATTTTTAATAATATGATATCATAGAAAAACTGCAAGTTGTACTATTCTCAATTGAATAGTAAGGAACTCTTCTTATTTATGAATAGTTCCAGTGTATAAGAGTTAGGTGTAATGATAAAGAATTTTTTATATGTTATTTTTGTTTGTATGTTTTATATAACGTCGAATTCTAGTGTGAAAAATCTAATTTTAATAATTCTTTGGCAGTTACAATTTGACCAAACCCATTTTTAGTGATTATTACGATAATTTAAAAAGTTTTTACACAATACGCTTATAAAGACAGTAACAAAGTCTCCGTTAAAGAGCGATTATCAGCACGGGCCGTCTCGACAGGAGTGCTAGAATATGCTAGAATTAATATTTATAACATAAATTAAAAATTTAAATAAAAGGCTCATACTCCGTTACTATTTATATTGAGTTTTTATGTACATATAATAGATATATTTGTACTAAATTCTTAAAGATATTTAGCATGAATTTCAGGGTAATTAAATGTATCGATATTTGATTTTATCGGCGGTTGACCATCACTACTAAGCACTTACCACTTGTAGTTCGTTCTACCGTCTGTCGAGCAACTTTATTGATCATCGCGACACATATCGGGACATTGTGCTTCTAGACACCATAGATTCTATACTATCTAGTAAATAAAATACTACTCAGTGAAGGCAACAGATGGATGGACGACTTTAGGAAGAAAACCATAATAAGTTGGTCGATTAGGGATGAGGTGGAACATAATTTATTCTGTTTTAAAATTATCATTGGATAGCAAAAATTTTCAAACGAATTGAAGGCCAGCAGATTGTTCACCCTTTTTTTTTCTTTTTTAACGTGTGGAAACCCCCTCGGGCCGTCACCCCACCGGGGTTTACGCCGTAAACCCCGGTGGGGTGTTGGAATCGGACCGACTGAAACCACACGGTGTGCCACTTTGCGCCTGAGATAGGAGGGATCCAGGAACCGCTGCTATTACGACATCCAGATCCCTCCTAGCGCCTGCCGGCTAATGCGGGCACCATCTATGGGTAAACTCTCTATTTTAGGCGACGTACGGCACACGCGGACGTCGCCTCCTCGCGGCTGGCCATTGTAGCGGATGGAGGGGAAAACCCGTCCCGTCCACCTGCAGCCACACTCAAGGCGGCATGAGGCGCTGGTATGCGCGCCTCCACCGCCCGGCTCGCCGGCGACGAATTGGGTCCGAGTGGATATCGTCCTCCCGGGCCTTCTCCGCCGCCTCTTTCCGCGAAATTACGTCTTCGCAGAAGGTTGTGACCGCGGTAAAACAAAGAGTGTGCACCCTCCAGTAACCTTACTCACTTTCTGTAAGGTTATTGTAGCACACCTGTCGAGGCGGCCCGTGCTGAAGCATCGCTATCCAATTTAGATTTTCTGACTGTCGTTTTAAGCTGTGACATTGGTGCAGTTTCTGTTGTTCAAAAACTCTCTAAACTAACTAAAATCGAAAATCACTAAAAATGAGTTTTATCAAATTTTAAATATAAAAGATTGTCTAAAATTTAAAAAAAATAATATACGTTCTCTACATACAAACATACAAAACTAATATTTTGAAAATAATTTCGCCTAAATATGAGAATTTTTAGAAAATTTAGTTTAGTGACGTAATAAAAGAAAAAAGAAACAATGCCTATCTAATTTTTGAGGATAAGAAGCACAAATTCTTTTAGGAAGCATCTAAAACAGGTATTACTTTTCTATCAACATCAAAAAGCCATAAGTCTCTTCCTCATCTATTTTGTTATGGGATACGTCGAAGAGCGAGTCTATTTATAGCCGGTAATACGATGCAGGTATGACTGAAGAACAGTTGGGGCGAGCCGCATAACTATGCTGTGTACAGTTCGATGTACCGCCGATACAAGCTACCGAGGTCCGCAGCATGATAGAGAAAACTTCAATAAATTCTGGTCATAAATTAATTTTATTGTGGTGCTCATGGATGGCGTAGTGTACAACATTTTGGGTGATAAAATAATTGTGCCCAGTCTGAGAGTTCTTTGTGTCCATTTCTTCATTTATGTCTATCGTTGTGAGGTCCAGCAGAGAGCCATGATATGTATTTCTTACTATCTATTAAAAGAAATAAATTTTCACTGTAATTGACCATCATTTTTCATTGATGCTTGGCTTCTAAAGGCTAGTATAGTATAATGTGACATTCCTCAAGAAATGGGCTGTCGGACACTGAAAAAAATTTTTAGTTGAAACCAGTAGCTCCTAAGGGTAGTGTGTTCAACCAAATAAACTAAAGGCTGCCCAACACAGGCGCGTAATTAACGGTTGATAATACAGGATATGTAATTGTGATTTGCTTTTAGTACACTATGCATTAGGGCGGTCACGAAGCTGCATACTGCTGTGATAGTAACGACGTAATAAAAATAGGATGCTTGTGTTAAAAATGCATCCGGTATTATCGATCGATAATAGCGCACCTGTGTAGGAGAGTCTTTAAGCAGATTAATATTAATTTAGATTTGTTGACATGTTTCGCGCCTACCGGCCGCTGCCACCCAGGACTAACGTATAGTCTGACGGCATTTTACACTTTACACAATTTTTGGTACTTTAACTTCTAATTTTATTATTTGAACGATATACTGTTAAAGGTATTTTTGATTTATTATAAATTAAATACACAACGTATCGTATGTATTTAATTGGATATATTGTTTAATAATTTGTGCAGTAGCACTTCGCACGGTGCAATCAGTGACGTTAGCTACTGAGCTCTTATATTTTAGTCCTTTAATATATTCCTTGAAATTAAGTGCCGTTAAAGGTAATTTTAGTGTACATTAGGTACTCAAAATATCGAACGTTTTTAACTTGTTACGGATTATATTAGTCAAAATAATTTTGAAAGTTTAACAAACAAATAAGTTAAATCTTAGAGCATAAAAATGGTTACTGTGTGTGTACTGTGTACTATCTGTAGGATAGATATACCATCGCGGCTTTTTCGTCGATATTTGTATGACATACCATTTCGTACTACTTTATTTTGATATATCTTATAAAGTTTCGTTAGTATTAGCAATAAAGCGTTTAATATTCTGTGTTATTTCACTTTTCTCAAGTCGTAGGTCCATCTTGCCGCAGGGCGTTTTACACTACGTTTGGCTAGTCGCAGTCTCCACTCTGACACTGTCTGCTTCAGCCAAAATCCGACCACCTGGAGACATGACTAGTCCACTTTCACTTTACTGCATTGATTTTTATGCGATATCGGACACTCTAGTTTTCTATTGAATTCTTTCATTTCGAATTCTATCGCCTAGTGATACATCCAGCATCGCCTGCTCCACATCCTGCATCGCACGCTGAGCGACTTTAAACTTGTGGACAAGTCTAATGGTCAGTTTTTACGGTTTGGCTCCCTAAATCATTACAGGTATCACATACTAGTCAAAAACCTTGGTTTTTAGTGATTGCGGGATGCGCGACTCGAAAATTTGACGAAGTTTGCATATGCTACTCAGCTCGGCTGAATACTTCTATCAGTCTTGAGTTGAATATTTAAAAATTGCTTTCATTAAACCTTGTCTAATTTCTTCAAGCAAAAGTAGTTAGACCAAAATATGTATATTGAAAAATTTCGTATCTTAATCAGAAGTATTTTAAGAGAAACACACTTACCCGTGTGGTGATGGATTAAAAATACAGAGTGTAACCATCCCTATAAATTCCATCAATATTGGAAACAATTAAGGGGGCTAACTATACAGGCAAACTTTAAACTAATCCATCTGCCAAGCGTGGTAGGTATAGTAGGCCAAAATCTCCTTTCGAAGGAGAGCCCTATGTCTAGCAGTGGACATTAACGGCTGTCGAAGATGATGAACTATGATTTGACACGTATGAACGGGGTTAACTGGAGTGATATCACAGCCTCATAGAAAACCAGTGCTAAGCAATTCTTACTTTGCTTTTCACCAAGAGAGCGTAATTACCGGAGCCCAAAGCAATTGGTTATAGCGTATGCGTATACCAATCTAATCAGTTGCATTAATCACTTTGATCTTTGTAACTATTTATTTACGGTTCCCTCAGACACTAGAGAGAACAGATTGGGAATAGAGGGAACACGTCTAATTGGTCCATTGTATTAACAATACAGTTCAAAGCCGACAATTTGATATCTTCATTTATATGCGACGAGATGATAACCATACAAACTGTACGAGTGTAATACGAGTATATTTTGAAGACTAAGGTTGAAGGCTAGGATAATGGGCTAATAACGATAATCACTGCCCGGCGTGTGCAGCGGGTAATAAACCCGCCAATCACCAGATCGGGCAGGGAGGCTGCAAGCCTTCCCGCAATTCTCGGCAGACGTCAGGGGCTAGTCAATCGACCCAGGCTGCCTCTGACGTCGTTCGTGCGTCGACATCGTCGCCCATGGAGGAGGCTGTAGAGACAGTCCAGTAATGGACCAAGTCTCCAGTCTCCTAGTCCAGACGAACCTGAACCACTGTGCTACGGCGCAGGACCTCTTCCTGCAAACCATGGCACAGTGGTCGATCGGTGTTGCCGTAGCCGCGGAGCCCTATTACGTTCCTCCCCGTTCAAACTGGTTGGGTGACCGGGACGGTTCCGTGGCAGTCGTCGGCTCCACGGCGGCTCATTCCCCGCCCTTGTCGCTTAGAGACAAGGGCACTGGATATGTTGCCGCCGAGTGGGGGGGGATCACCATATATGGTGTCTACTTCTCCCCCAACCGGAGTTTGAGCGACTTCGAGGTTTTCCTTAACAACATGGAAACCTCGATGCGGCGGTTAACGTCTGGGCACGTCCTTGTGCTGGGGGACTTCAATGCAAAATCCATTGCGTGGGGTTCCCCCAGAACGGACGCAAGGGGCCATGCCGTAGAGGAGTGGGCGGCCTCGGTGGGCCTCTGTTTATTAAACAGAGGCTCCACCAACACGTGCGTGCGACAGCATGGAGGGTCGATAGTGGACCTTTCGTTCGCTACCCCTGCCCTCGCCGCACGAGTAAGGAACTGGCGCGTCCTGGAAGAGGTTGAGACGCTCTCGGATCACCTCTACATCCGATTTGAGCTCTCCCGGACCCAGGACCCCAGTAGGGGTCACGCGGCGCGGCGTTCTTCTCGCTTTCCGCGGTGGGCTGTAGCCAAACTGAATAGGGACCTACTAGAGGAGGCAGCCATTATTCACTCCTGGCTGTCTCCGCAGGCTCCGACCGAAGAGGTCGACATGGGGGCTGGTCGTTTCCGCGATGCGATTACGCAGATCTGCGATGCGGCCATGCCCCGTATCCGAGGTTGTCGGCCTCCACGGAAGGAGGTTTACTGGTGGTCCCAGGAGTTGGCGGACCTCCGCGCGGCCTGTACTCGTGCCCGGAGGTCCTACACCCGTAGTCGGCGGCGACACCGCGTAGACGGCGGGGGGGACCAGCTTCATGAGGAGTACCGAGAGGCGCGGAAAACTCTGAAGCTGGCCATTAGCCGCGCTAAAGAAGTGAAGAGGAAGGAGATGCTGGAGGGTGTCGATCGTGACCCCTGGGGTCGCCCTTATCGTGCGGCGCGACAAAAGCTCCGCGCGTCGGGCCCCCCCCTTACAGAGACCCTCCAGCCCAGCTTCCTGCGGGAAGTGGTCGAGGGTCTTTTCCCGCAGCGGGCGGAGCACACACCCCCGTCGATGGCCTTCATGGTCGAAGACGACGGGGGACGGAATGAGGATAATGTTCCGCCCGTCAGGGAATCGGAGATAGGGGCGGTCGTTCTACGGATTCGCTCTAAGAACACCGCCCCTGGGCCAGATGGGATACCTGCCCGAGTGTTGGCGCGAACCCTCGACCACATGTCGGATCGCCTCGGGGAAGTCCTAAACGCCAGCTTGGCGTCCGGGCGCTTTCCTGAGGGCTGGAAGAGCGGGAAGCTGGTCCTACTACGGAAGCCGGGACGGCCGGCCGATTCGGTCGCGGCTTATAGGCCCATCGTATTGCTGGACGAGGCGGGTAAATTGTTTGAGAGGATAATCTCTGCCCGCATCGTCCGGCACCTCTGCGAGGTGGGCCCCGATCTGTCGGACGCCCAATACGGGTTTCGAGCCGGGCGTTCGACAGTCGATGCTGTGTTGCGCCTGAGGGCCGTGACCGAAGAGGCGGTGAGCTGTGGTGGCGTGCTGCTGGCGGTGTCGTTGGACATCGCCAACGCATTTAATAGTCTGCCATTTAGCTGCATCAGGGAAGCACTCCACTACCACGGGGTGCCAGAGTACCTGAGGCGGCTTGTGGCAGACTATCTGGAGGAGCGTACCGTCATGTACGAGGACCGAGATGGTATTCTGAGGCGGCGGCTCATGTCGTGCGGTGTTCCACAGGGGTCTGTCCTCGGACCACTCCTGTGGAATATGGGATACGACTGGGCCCTTCGAGGTCGTCTTCCCCCCGGGCTGGGCGTAATTTGTTACGCTGATGACTTTGTGAGACAATAGAGGTAGCAACCTCTAGCTCCAATTTTTTAAACTCACCTTTAATTAAGTTGGCAGTACAGTCAAATGAACACTTTAACACATGCTACACAAAATATCAACAAAATAATAATTTAAATAAATGTAATGTAATTAATCTGGTTCATCAAAACATTTGTTGCTTGACGGAGGGCAAGCAACTTGAGCTGGAATTATTCATGAATTCAGAGAATGTTAATATTATGTGTATTACTGAGCATTGGTTAAAGGGGCATCAACTCATGTTTAATTTCAGCAACCACCAAGTTGGAAGTTCATTCTGTAGAGTCAACACAATACATGGTGGGTCGCTTATTCTATTACATAAAAACCTTAAGTTTAAGGAACGGAAAGATATTGTGTCCCTCTCTATAGAATGTTCTATAGAATTCGCATGTGTGCAATTAGAGCAATTCATTGTTATAAGTGTATATAAACCTCCCTCCGCGGATTTGAAACTATTTTTAGAAATAATGGATGAAGCCCTAAGCAAACTTGCCATCTCAGGTAAGAGCGTACTAGTCTGTGGTGACTTTAATATTAACATTCTTGATAAATCAAATTCCACCCTTAAAGTTCTTAGTCTTTTTAAGTCCCACAACTTGCTAAATTTGTTTATGGAGCCTACTAGAATAACCGCTACTACATCTACTTGCCTGGACAACATCTATACAGATATTGTTCCTAGACATAAATCTATTATTAATAAGTTAGATTCTGATCACTCTGGTCAGTTAGTTAGTTTTGTAAGCAAAAAGAAAACAGTGCTTAAAAAAAAAATTACTCTTGTACCAGTAACAGTTGATCGCCTGGAACGTATGAGAATTAACTTAATTAATAATTTACCTTCCTTAAATAACAAATTAGACCCTAATGCACTATATTGTTCCTTTTTTAATTCGTTCCTTAGTCTATTTAATTCAATATTTACCTCCAAGACGGTTACTGTTACTGATTGTCCTATATTCAGTAACTGGGCAACAGTAGGAATTTATAGGAGTAGGGAAACATTGTATAGGCTGTATCATGAAAGACAATATAATACTAGTGAGGACTTTAAGCAATATGTACAATGCTATTCAAAGATTTTTAAAAGTGTCTGTAAATTAGCCAAATCTTTGTTTATTAAGTCTAAAATCAGAAACAGTAGTAATAAAATTAAAGCAACTTGGAAAGTTATTAATGCTGAGACTGGGAGAAGTGGAACAAAGGAGTCTGATTTTAAATTAAATTTTGATGGTCACATTACCAAGAATGACATGGAAGTGGCCAACACATTTGAAAAATTTTTTTCCACTTTCCCAGTCGCACTTACAGGTAATTTAGGCTCTTCCACCTCCACTGCAGAATCATTGATCAGAGAAAATGTACCAGAATTTTTTAATAATTTTACTTTTCAGTATATAAATGAACTTAATGTTTTAGCTGCCTTCAAATCTATTAATATAAAAAAGACAGCTGATCTTTGGGGAATTTCTGTAAGTGTCGTTCACTCAATAATTGACATTATTGTACCTGACTTAGTTATTATATTTAATAGATGTATAGATTGTGGTGTGTTTCCTGACCTGATGAAGTATAGCAAGATAACTCCTTTGTTTAAATCAGGTAGTCCATTAGACCCCACAAATTTTAGACCAATTTCGGTCCTACCAACATTTAGTAAAGTTTTTGAAAAGCTGATACTTACTCAGTTGCTTAATTATTTTAATGAAAATCAATTGCTGCATACTAAACAATTTGGTTTCACTCATGGTCGGTCAACATGTGATGCTGGGGTTAAATTATTAGAGTATATATTTGAGGCTTGGGAGGAGTCACGTGACGCCTACGGGGTGTTTTGTGACTTATCTAAAGCATTTGATTGTGTGCAGCATGAAACACTTGTCAGGAAATTACACCACTATGGAATAAGAGGCAGTGCTTTGGATCTTCTTACTTCTTATTTGAGTGATAGGATTCAAAGAGTAGATGTTAATGGTAAATTATCCCAGGGATCAGCTGTGGCGGTGGGGGTGCCCCAGGGGTCTATTCTGGGTCCATTTCTGTTCCTTGTGTACATCAACGACTTGCCTCATCTTGTGAGGGATAACCATGAGATAGTGTTGTTTGCAGATGACACATCCTTAGTATTTAAAGTTAACAGACAGCAATCGGTAATTGACGATGTAAACAATGCTCTCTCTAAAATGGTACTTTGGTTTTGCGCTAATAACTTGTTATTAAACAGGAGTAAAACCAAATGTGTTAAATTTTATACTAGGAATGTTAAACAAGTAAAAACTAGTGTTTTGATGAACGGGGAGGAACTGGAATTGACAGACAAGGCTGTCTTCCTAGGTATAACTTTAGATTCACGGTTACAATGGGGCCCACATATAGAAACGTTATCTGGTAGACTTAGTTCTGCAGCTTATGCTGTGAGAAAGATTCGTCAATTGACGGATGTTGATACTGCGCGATTAGTCTATTTCAGTTACTTTCACAGCATTATGTCCTATGGTTTATTGCTTTGGGGCAGTGCCTCTGATATTGATTCAATCTTTGTGCTCCAGAAACGAGTTATTAGGGCTATCTATAAGATGGGCCCGCGTGAGTCACTAAGAAACAGATTCAAAGAAATTAACATTCTCACACTACACTCACAATACATTTACGAGAATCTTTTGTATGTGCATAAAAATCTGTGTAAATTTAAGAAAAATAGTGATCTCCATCAATTTAATTTAAGAAATAAAAATAAACTTGCCTTGCACACTACTAGGCTCCATAAAATATCGAATTCGTTTGTGGGTCAATGTATACAATTTTATAACAAATTACCAAACAACATAGTATTATTATCTATTAGTAAATTTAAGAAATTTGTTAAGCTGAGGTTGTCCAAAAAGGCTTATTACTCAGTTTCAGACTATGTCACAGATTTAGATGTTTGGAAATGAATTGCTCTTTTTTTAAGACCTATGATTGTGAATGTAACTGCTAGTTTAATATTTAAAAGATTTTGAGTTAAAAGAGTGGTGGTGAGTTTCTTTCCTGGGTTCTTTTCTCACCACTCTACCATGAACAATCTGCGAACCCAGCTAGCTGTAATTTTAATCGACAGATTGTTCATCTTTCATCTTTTATTGTTTTTTTTATGACGTTCATAAGTGTCTTTTGTGACCTAAATGAATAAATGAATTTGACTTTGACTTTGACTTTTGACTTTGATGACACATTGGTCACGGCCCGGGGGGCGAACTTTCAAGAGGCGGCGCGCCTGGCCACCGTGGGAGTCTCCTTGGTGGTCGGGCGCATTGAGGCGCTAGGTTTACGGGTGGCCCTAGATAAGACGGAGGCCCTTTTGTTTCATGGGCCCCGTCGTGGTCCACCCCCCGGCGCCTCTATCGTTGTCAATTCGGTCCTCGTACCGATTAAGGCCCAGATGAAGTATCTGGGCCTGATCCTAGACGGCAGGTGGCTCTTCGACGAGCACTTCCGACAGCTTACTCTAAAGCTGGTCGGCGCTGCTTCTGCCCTTGGGCGACTTTTGCTCAATTTGGGTGGAGCCAGCGTCGCGACGAGACGGCTATACACGGGGGTTGTCCGGTCAATGGCACTGTATGGTGCACCGGTGTGGGCGGCGGCTCTGACCGCTCAGAATAGGGCTCGCCTCTGGCGCCCTCAGAGGATATTGGCGGTTAGAGCCATACGTGGTTACCGCACCGTATCGACGGAGGCGGCGTGCGCCTTGGCCGGAACTCCCCCTTGGGATTTGGAGGCGGAAGTGCTCGCCGAAGTTTACCGGCGAACGGCTGACTTCCGGGCGGGTAGTGGCACACGGCCCTCGCCGGTAGAGATACGCGAGTGGCGAGAGGCCGCTCGTCGAGCCACGATGGCTCGTTGGTCGTCCCGGCTGGAGGCTCCACGTGCTGGCTTTGCCGCCGTGGAGGCTCTCCAGCCGGTCATCGCCGAGTGGGCAGGGCGGCAGCACGGGACCCTTTCCTTCCGACTGACGCAGGTCCTTTCCGGGCACGGTTGCTTCGGGAAGTATCTGCACTCGGTCGTCAGGAGGGAATTGAGTCCCGCCTGTCACCACTGCGACTGTAGTGAGGACTCGGCTCAGCACACGCTAGCGGTTTGTTCCGCTTGGGCGGCGCAGCGTGGGGTCCTCACTGCAGTTATTGGAGGTGATCTCTCGCTGCCGGCCGTCATACGCTCCATGGCCGGTAGCGACAGTTGTTTTACCGCGGTCGCAACCTTCTGCGAAGACGTAATTTCGCGGAAGGAGGCGGCGGAGAAGGCCCGGGAGGACGATATCCACTCGGACCCAATTCGCCGCCGGCGAGCCGGGCGGCGGAGGCGCGCATACCAGCGCCTCATGCCGCCTTGAGTGTGGCTGCGGGTGGACGGGACGGGTTTTCCCCTCCATCCGCTATAGTGGCCAGCCGCGAGGAGGTGATGTGCGCGTGTGCCGTACGTCGCCTAAATAGAGAGTTTATCCGCAGATGGTGCCCGCTTTAGCGGGCAGGCGCTGGGAGGGATCTGGATGTCGTAACAGCAGCGGTTCCCGGATCCCTCCTATCTCAGGCGCAGAGTGGCACACCGTGTGGTTTTAGTCGGTCCGATTCCGACACACCACCCTGCCGTAAACCCCGGTGGGGTGACGGCCCGAGGGGGTTTCCACACGTTAAAAAAAAAAAAAAAAATGGGCTAATAACGATAATGCAGACAGGATGGATATACGGCTGCGAATCTTAAGTCTCTTTGAGTTATTACAAACGCATCTTCTTTGAGCACTATGTGTTTTTCTTACCTTCTGCATTTAGGTATTTTTTTCTATTTGAAGAGCCTGACAAAGTGACTCTACTCTGTTTGATGGAAAACATGTTTAGAATCCAAAGAGTTGTGGTCACCACACTCATTGCAAATGCAGACAATACAGTATGATGACCCACACTATGGCGGCCTAGTGAGATGCTTATTCCCGCCACGCTTGGGGACGTAAAAGTACGGACGTAGTATTGTATTGCACACACTTACCACGATAACTGTCACCCCTGCATCAATGGGCGTCCGGTCTCGCACTCACCAACGGAACACGACAGCACGGATGTCGGCTCTTTAGATTGGTCTTCTGTGAGAGGGTAGTACTGTCCCGGTCGAGCCGGCCCGTTCATGCTGAAGTCAGCGTGGCTCTACCACCTAATAAAGGTATTTTAGACCATTGTCCAGTTCAGTAGACTACTAAAGGCCGTTGACAATATTGACGATGAAGCTAAATATTCCCCACAGTCGTGACGTTGCCGTGTCGTCGCGTGTGCAAACGATATGCACCACTTATCTGCCAATACATTCTACTACAATTAAATCTGACGTGTGTAACTGAGAACTTCCGTGTTCACTTGCTACTGTCAATATTACCAATGATATAGGATATTAGAAGCTGTCTGTTTTGATATAATCATAGCAATGTTGTACTGTGTTATGAGGCGTTGAATGTTATTGCTTAAATTATTGGTCTAAGAACTCTGACAAAAAATATTAGACATAACCTATTTATCATCGGTCAGAATATAAAAATATCAAAAATCTTTCTGCTTCTTCAGTAAACCTTTAGGTTGTGAAGTTAATTTGCATTTAGTCCAATTAAAACTGAAAAGATAATACTGCGTTTTGCGGTTGAAAATTAAGGAATGAAAATACAGTTCATTACTATTCATCATGATGTAGGAATTTCTCGTAGTCGGCTTCAGCGAATTGAAATGAAATGGTCAGTGTCCATTTAGAGTAGAGTGACTGAACTAAATTGACCGCGTGGTGGTGGTGGCAACATCACATATTATCTGCATTCACAATGAGTATGGCGACCACTACTCTTGGATTCTATTCATATTCATCACGTAGAGTAGTCTCATTGGTAGGCCAAGAATACAGAAATAATAAAAAAACTCTCCTCTTATCTCCTCAAGATTTCTATAGAGGCGAAGAAAATTTGTACATTTGTCGCAGCTAATTATAAATTTAAATGTTTCGATATAATTAAAGATATAATTAAAGATTTAAATGTTTCGATTGATATAAGTCGTTCAATTTGATATAATTATGTATGTTCTACACTATACGTATACAGGTATATTCAATCTCACTGTGAGTACACATAAATAAGCACCCGGCAGATTATCGCCCATATAATCCATTATAATGATTGACAACATCACATTATAATTAACTGTTATGTATCATGTAAACGAGCTAAGCAAATACATTCATATGTAGAAGTTTTTTAGTATATGAATATACGTATTCTCGTAAAGGGGAGTGTTTTTTTTTCTATGTGAAGAAACTGCCAAAGTGACTCTACTCTACCTAATGGAAAGCATGAAGAAAATCCAAAGAGTTGTGGTCACCGTACTCATTACGAATGCAGACAATACAGTGAGATGTTTTTTCATGTTACGTTTGGGGACGTAAAAGGCATGACAGTTATCGTGGCAGTGTAAGGTGTACACAGTCACCACGATAACTGTCACCCCTGCATCAATGGGCCTCCGGTCTCACATTCACCAACGAAACACGACAACACAGATGCTGGCTCTTTAACTCAAAATAAAATAAGATAAAATGTAAAGTAATCAGAATATAGAAGGTAGATAATAAATTGACTCGCTTTATTTTAGTTTAAAACTAGCGGTAAATAGAAATTAAAATTAGATCCAAGTGTGTTCTGCTTTCATATCATTCAAAATTGAGTAGGTAAAAGTTCTTCATGCAACGTCATTATTTCTTTATTAATAAATATATTAATATCATCTCTCCACGCAGAGATAACGAGAGAAGCTCACCGTTATTCTATGAGCTGGAATATAATACATCCAGAGTTCTGAGACAAGAACTGCCTGATCTGGTAACGAGGCCACCACATAGTCATACGGCAGAAGTATCAGTTTGTGTGTATTACCAGTATTGTTATCCCAGAGATTAGGTCTTTTATTTCTTTTTTTATGATAGAAGGCACAAAAGTTTATAGCAATATATAGCAAGTTATTATGTTCTAAATATCTATTGTATTATTTTTTAAATTAAAGTCATTGTTTTTGACACTGAACTCAAATTTATATTAAATTGACATGATTATTACTTTGAAATTGACAGTTTGCTTTTAAAGTAAATACTTATTTTGCGCATAGGGGTGTATAAACTGTTCAGGACAACAATCCATTGGTGGCAAGGTACTACTAGCAAAGTATGTGTTTCACGTCTCCACTGTCTATAGTCGCAACTATCTTTCGTATTTATTCTCAGTTCCGACGAAGCCAATGGTAACAACTGACAATAGACCATTTGAGGTAAATTAAATTATGTAATAACTTCAATAATAGAGTTCCAGATCTTAAGAAGCAAATATATTCATGTGTGTATTTTGGAGATGTCTGATTATTTTTGATTCTATGGCCTTTTACTATATTCTAAATCGATTGAGCAGACAATGAATGTGTAACCATATAATACATTAATAAATGTTTCATCATCATCAATCATAAACAGTCTTTAACAGTCCACTGTTGGACATAGGGCTCTCCTTAAAATGGGAGGTTTTGGCCTACTATACCACAGTGGCCAGACGGATTGCTACAGGGCTGTATAAAGTTTTTCTTATCTTTGCAGTATCCAGCTTGCTCCTTTAGTCACCTCTTACGACACCCTAGGGATGAATAGGGGCATGACACTCAATAGTCTTAGTCCGTCACCACAAAAAAATTGCGATAAATTCTCTTCAAGTAAACAATATACTTAAAATATTTAATTTAATTTAAATGTTACTCCACTTTCTTTGTGCTAGTAATCGAAACATCTGCTATATTTAACTGATCTCATAATATATTCAACAGCGCCACCATATTTAGAATTGTTAGCACATTCTAATATTTAATTTGACGCTCACATTCCATTGATACTCGTGCTAAATTATTGTATTGTATAAATTGTTTGAATATAACATGTTTAAAATCAATGATTACTTAGGTTACAGGACAGGCACAGGATAACATAACTGTGAAGATAGGAATGATCTGGGAACAGCTATTACTACGACATCCAGACCCGTACTAAGTCCTGAAACAAGCCCTTTTTTGTTCCAGGTGAAACAAACCGATAGTGTCTGCTGAGCGGAGTCCTCATTGCAGTCGCAATGGTGACAGAAGGAACTTAATTCCCTCCTAGCGATCGAGTGCAGATACTTTCCGAAGCAATCGTGCCGGAAAAGACCCTGCATCACCCGGAAGGAAATGGTCATGTGCTGCCTCCCTGCCCGCTCGACGATGACCGTCGCGGCTTAATGAGTGGCCAGGGGCCAGCTGTCCGCCGAAAAAATTTGGCGAGCGTTTCCGTATCCAAATCCAGTGGGGGAGTTTGAGTCGATACGGTGCGGCAGCTGCGTATGGCGAAAACCACCAATATCCCCTGAGGACTAGAGACGAGTCCTATTCTAGGCAGTTAAAACCGCTGCTCATACTGGTGCAGCATACAGTGAAATTGACTGGACAATCTCTGTGGACAGACATCTTCTAGCGATGGTTTCTTTATGCAAATTAGGCAAAAGTCGCAGCACCGACCAGCTTTGAAGCAAACTGCCAGATGTGGTCATCGAAGAGGCACTTCCCGTCAAGGATCAGATTCAGATATTTCAGTTGGGCCTGAACCGATACGAGAACCGAATTAACTACGGTAGAGGCACCGAGGGGCACACCACAATGGGGCTCATGGAACTAAAGGACCGCCGTTTTATCCAAAGACACCCGCAAACCCAGCGTCTCAATACACTTAACCACCAGATAGACTCTCCTGTTGGCGCCGCTTCTAGTAATCCGACATTTGAAACAAAACCTACAGCAACCCGTCTAACCAGCGTGGCATAGTAACCCAAAACCTCCTTGCTGAGTAGCGGCCTATGTCCAATGGTGAACTATTGAAGGTTGCTGTCAAAAGTCTAAATTAATTGAATACGAACTTAAATAGAAATATTAACTAACGCGACACTCAATATATTTAAAACCACTACAAAGGGAACTGATATTATAGATTCTCTTATATGATATAGGGGCAAACGATTGATGGTCATCTTATAGAAATCCACTGTTGGAGTCTTCCGCAAATACTTTCCCGGCATTAAGGGTGCTGGTGCAGGAAGCTCATGTATGGAATACATTTGAGCAAATCTTAATAATTTCAGTGTCAGTTTGATTATTGAAGACTGTGACATGTGTGTGGAGATATGTATAATGCAAAATTTATTTTGTTTCAATAAACATTTGTACTTCTGTTATAACTCTATCATGTTAGAAAACTAAACAGATAGTAGCAGTGCAATTACCAAAATGCAATTAAAACAGTCACTAAAGTGTGACAAAGACAACTCTACCAGTCTCTCACTTCAGCATGTGTTTGATTTGTGAGGACCACACTTTAGTTTAAATCAACTAGTAAAATTATTGTTCCCAGTGGTCTCTATAATCACAACACACAAATACGATGACGATGGACATGAAATTAAGCTTCTTTGATTAAAAGGGTTTGATAAATAATTGCCTACTTGTTTTTACACCATGGGTTTTATAAATCCTATGTTGTCCTTCTTAAACTGAGACTTATTATGTGTGATTTTTTTATGAATGCCAACATTTACAAGATGTACGTTACGCCTAATTCTGTATCAACTATCCGTCTAGCTATCTGTGAGCTCGGTAGTAGAGCCACGCTAATTTCAGCACAAGCAGTACTACCCACCCACAGAAGACCAACCTAAAGCGCCAGCATCCGTGTTGTCGTGTTTCATTGGTGAGTGTGAGACCGGAGGCCCATTGATGCAGGGGTGACAGTTATCGTGGTAACTGTGTACGAGTAAGCCTTACACTGTCACAATGACTTTCATGCCTTTTACGTCCGAGGTGTGAAAAAGCATCTCACTAGGCCGCCATAGTGTGGGTCGCCATACTGCATTGTCTGCATTTGCAATGAATACGGTGACCACAACTCTTGGATTCTATTTATTCTTACCATCAGGCAGAGTAGAGTCAGGCAGGCTCTTCATATAGAAAAAAAAACTCCAAACTTTCTTTATCTTGCAAAGGACTATTCCTGTAAACAAATCCTTCAGACTCAGAAGTGTTGTGATGTCAAGGATTTAGCTCAAATGGGAGCTTTGTGCATCAAAACTACATATTCCGTTTAGTAGGACGTCGAATAAAGCCATAGTAAGCGTGTGTAGCTGCAGACAGGTTTACACAAAGGAGTGCCTGAGTCTGAGGTGTTTGGATTTTGTGAATCTACATGTGAACGGTTACATGATCTCACCAGATCAGGATTCTAACTATATTAATTTGTGTATTTGTTAAGCTTCTACGTCTACTGCTATTGTACTGGTAACTATTAAACATAACTTATTATTATAAAAGCGTGAATATTGTAAGAAGTACACGAAAGGATAGAAGGAGCTCTTTATTCAAAAGAATAGTGCCTGTTTTCAACGAAGCCGTAAGCAAAGTTGGCTTAAAATAAGACAATTTAGTAACATTAGTGCAATCAATTAATTTTACAACTATACAAGCGTGTATTTAAACGTCACGTGCGATCAAAGTTGGAAATTTAATTTAGAGTTTTCCAGGCAAACATACGAAACTACTTCGATCAATACTTGATTTATAAATGTTTATATGTAAATATTTTAAAGTATGTTGTAAAGGTGTGTTAATTTTAAATGATATATATGTACTTATAAATGTACAATATTCACAATATTTAACTAAAACCTTGCTTTATTTACATCTAATGAACGCCGAACTGATTTTCAAATATTTATTTACTTACCTGATTTTAAAATGCAGATGTATTATTTAGACAAATAATAATGATATTATAGCTTACTTTATTTTTCTTATAAGGTACAGAAAATTATAACTACATGTAGGTAGAATAAATTAAAAAAATCTTTATTGGCTTTAGGCTACGGGCGAAAACGCATTTAGAAAATTATGAAATACCGTCAACAAAACAATAAAGAACAACAAATCAAATATCAGTGTTACTGCAAAGAAAGAAAAATTACAGCTACCATTTGTAGTTAATACGACACGTATCCCTTGTCACACTAACGTTTAAAAAAAAATTGGAACAAACGGAACAGAAACCAAAAAGAAATTTCATTTATATTTTTTTTAATTCATTAAATTTATTTATTTATTTTATTTATTTATTATTCTTTTAAAAAAAAAAAGATTTTTATCTTTTATTCTAAATTATTCTTTAAGTAACTATTCATACCCGCGCATGTTTCCTATAAAAATAAATTCCTTACGCAACACACTTAAAGTAAACACAATGTTGAATGTAATGTACTATTGCTTAGCGGTGATTTAATATAATAACTACAAGCCTTTAGGAAGTTATCAGATCAACAACGGAAATTGCAATGTATAAATACAATAAAAGTAAACATTTCTAAACATTCTTTTAGTTGTTTTGTTTTGTTTATTTGTTAATAAATTTCGATATATTCTTGTTAAATACTGACGGCACGGATTGTGTATTGATTGAAGTAGACATTGCGCTCGTCAATACTGCACTGACTGTTCTGGGTTTAATTTACAACATCTACAAATCGTTTTACTACGTCTGGGTGTATTTTGTGTTAGTTTCTTGAATATTTTTTAACGACACAGAGTTATTCTTAGTGTAAAACAATTTTTAATACAAAAAATAATGCAAAAGTGCAGGTTTTCTGGAACGAAGTTCCTTATCACGCGTTGCGAAGGAGGCTAGACGGAAAAAATTCTGACGAAAAGTTGGCACGACACTTTTTGCTATGGTGTAGTAAGCCGTGCGGCGTGCGCATGTTTCTCTGTCTCTCTCTCTCTCTCTCATAGAAAGCAAGCCAATTATTTTCGTTTCGTTTTTCTATTTTGCTTTGAACAGTCTGGTATCGCGACGATTATTTTTGTTTTATTATAACTTAAAAAAAAATAAAGAAATAAATATCCTTCACTAACTAATCGAAAGGAACTTCGTTCCATCCGGGTGTCCCTTGACATCTCTCAACTTTTTTTGCCATATATGTAAATGTCAAAACATTTCATTTATAGTCTCTGTGTTCAATAAGCAGCAGTTACTTTTTAATTTTTTTATTTTGATCCTTATTCAAGAATTGGACAAATGTACGCTAAAAGTATTGTTAAAATTCAACAAAGAATTAAACTACAAAATTTACTGTTTAACATAGAGAATTATAGAAATTGGATAGCGTTAAAGATTTCAGTTGTGAACTCTGATCGAGTGTTATATTTCTCCACCACAATTAAATCGGGGAGTGGATAGAGCTTAGTTTTAGAAATCTTTATCTTTATCAATTAGACATTCTCAATAAATTTTAATAACATGGCAACCAATCCTAATAATAATTATTAGCTACAATATAATGCTAAGACCTCTCACAGTGTCACGAGTTTTACTTACTTTACATATCTACAGCTACTCCTGTCGTACCCCATCAAGAAAGCGACCCTGGTCAATGCGACGAACCATTAAGCCATTTGAAAGGCACTGAAGGTTATTCGATAAGGATTTGTGTCTATCTCCGGCCACCATTAATGGAGAACTGTCGATAGATATCTAATTAATAATAAGATGATTTGTTTGATGGTTTTGAAGATGCTTTCGAGGAGTTTTCAGTACGTTATAAGAAGTATGAACTTATAGTACCGTATAGCGATTGTGATCATATTGCTTGTAGTTCGTAACGTTTATAGATGAAATTACTAACTGAATTGCCGGATACAGGCTGATATCCAGGTAAGGTTAAAGGTCGATGACTGGATATGAAGACATGAAATATTTAGATTTATAGAAGACATAAAACTTTGGTTTTCGAACTAATTATTGTACATAAATGCCAAATCTGTGAGAGCGAGAAATTGATTCTCATCCAGGACAAATATTGTACGGTGAGCACACGTTCATATATAATTTGATAATCAACATTTGTGTATGGCCAATCTAATTATAGAGCTTAAATACATAAGATAAATGACCTGTTTAATCTTCATTCATAAGTTACAGGATCATCTACAGTAAAGTCAATAACTGTATTTGCAGCACCCTAAAGTTCTACCGGGGTGAGGGAAGGGGTTATTGTCAACCCTTTCGTGTCGATCATTGTTCCGTCGCCGTCGATAACTCGATTATCAACGTCTTTATCGACGCGATCGACAGAAAATAGATTTTAACTGTTGTTCCGCGGTGTGGAGCCACGAAATCGTAGTTTGACTTTTAATGACCGAGGATATCTTGAACTCAAGAGGCCAAGCCTGAGAGGCATGCATATGCTCTATTCTTAGAGATCTTACTTTAATAAGTAGAACTTAAAAATAACAACACATTAAAGATCTAAGAGTAATAAAGACATTATTTTATTTATTCAGTTAGTTTGCAAATCCCGAAAACACTAAGACTATTTGATTATTATAAACTCTTTAGTTTTCATTCAACAGATTTTTTTATGTTAATGAAATTAAAATAATCTATTTAGTTTCGCAGAAAATTTAAAATTGTAACTTTTTACATATAATTCTTATGTACATCTTTAATGGCTTGAAAATCTCTGGAATAGCTTGGTCGCTTTGGTATGTGTTTCTTTTAGTTTTGCGTCACTCGACGAAGGCACTGCTGTGCCATTAGATCAGTTGCCATTCTTTTTAGTATCTGTGTACGTGTCTCACTCCACTTTAGAATATATAACTGTTCTCTTTATTCTGTTCTATTACAAAAAAGTTTACTTTATTAAATGCTTAAAAGTATAGTTAATCCGCCATCGTAACGTCCATAAACCAGAAATTACAAAGTCAAAGTGATTTCTGGTGGAAATTAAAGATGTGCTAACGAGCGACCATCTTCTATTTACATTTTATAATAAGACGATGTTATGTTCTATTGTTACGGACGGGAAACATTTTGCAGAAGTGTTTAGACTACTTATTTAAATTAGAGAGAAGCTCAGTATCAAGTGTCGAGAGACTTGCTTTTGCTTGCCTGAATTATTAACAACCAGCCGTTTTATAACGGATTGGAGTTTGTGACATAAAGTACCGACACTTTGGAAGTTCCAACTTATAAGTAGATAAGAAATCAATGATTTGCTTAACAAAAATTGGTATTAATACAAATTTCTTAGTGAAGAAAATTGTTTCTAGTTAGTAATATATAATTTGCTAGGTAGTAGAGCAACGCTGATTTCATCACGAGCGGGCCGGGTCGACCGGGGCAGTACTGCTCTCCCACAGAAGACCAACCTAAAGCGACAGCATCCATGTTGTCATGTTTCGTTAGTGAGTGTGAGACCGAAGGCCCATTGATGCAGGGGTGACAGTTATCGTGGTAACTGTGTAAGCCTTACACTGCCACGACGACTGTCATGCCTTTTACGTCCCCAAGCGAGGTGTGAAAAACATCTCACAAGGCCGCCATAGTGTAAGTCTCCATACTGCATTGTCTGCATTTGCATTGAGTATGGTGACCACAACTCTTGGATTCTATTCATGTTTTCCATTAGGCAGAATAGAGTCACTTTGGCAGGCTCTTCATAGAGAAAAAATAAATAAATAAATAAATATGAACTAGAGACAGTAATTTCACAAGTAGACTTGGAGAATAGGATGTCATCATATTATAATCATCATATTTATGAGTCTCGAAGCGGTATGATGATGTGAGGATATATTTCATCGTGCAAGTAATATGCGATCGCTGTTTAGCTGCGTATGTGACAAGTGAGTTATCCAATAACCTATTGTGGTAAAGTTCTTGAGTACAATATATATAACAATCGTTAAAATAAATTGAAATTTAAAATATATTTGATAAGGAAACGTTATCGTGCACAATTTAACTGCTTTGTGTGCTCTATGCATGAAAGATTATTAACTTCCAAACAAAGATAAAAAAGAGAGGCTTTCAAAATATTTGTTTTAAAATGGACAGATCTTTGTACGTGTTCGTGATCCATTTTATTTGCCTAGTATATTGTACACCAGGTAATGTCACCGACCATAATTCAAATATAAAGGAACTAGAAAATAAAGAAAGACTTGTTTTAAAGAAAATCAATATAGCCATAGATGATGCAATCAAGTACTTGAAACAAAATAACGACAGCGATGCCGTTGAAGGTTCTTTGTACATGGGGTACTTACAGGAACAGATCAAAGACCTACAAAGAACTTATAATGACACGGACGTCACTGTTGCTGCTAATAATAAAACTATGAATAACATTAGCCAGCAAGTTACTGATGATACTGCTCGAGCCTTTAATTCAAGTGGAAGAAGAAAATTAAGTATTTCATTTAATCACAAAGATGATATGTTAAAGCAGTCTATAATAAATTTTACAAACAATAAAGCAAAGACTAAAGGTAAAATGAGTAAACTTGGGGAAACAAAGATTCCTTCGAAGGTACTAAAAAAAATAAAAAATAGGCAGGAAATAGAAAAGAAGTTAGCTATATGGCTGGCACAGAAGGAAAAGGAAAGGGAATTAATAAAACAATACAAAAAGAAAAACAAAATTAGAGAGTTAAATATGGAAAAATGTCCAGATTTTGGTGTGAAAGAGAAACGTAAGTCGTCGCGAAAAAATTCGTCGCAAAAATATCCATGTTGTAGGAAATGTTGTAAAAGTTCATATCTAGGTTGTTTAAAATAAATCCAAATAATTTATGATAACCTGAAAACGAACTATTAGTTTATTAAATAACCTCGTCTGTAGCGTCTCCTTTGTCTGTCGTTTGAAGAGTGACAAGCTTTAAAAGTACCTAACTAATTGTCATACAGCTTTCTCTAACTAAATAAATAATACTTCGAAGCATTTCACACACAACAATCTGATCTTAATCTGGAGAGAGCCTGTACCAGACTGCTGGTAAACATACTTATATACTACAAAACACTTGCATATTATATAAATATAAATTCCAACTAGTCAGATTTACAGAACAAATTATCGTACTCATCCCACAATATGTGCTCTGGGTGAGGATCAACACCCCTTCTTGTGGCGGAGAAGTCAAGAATGCTAACCTCTAAATTAGTAGACCTGTCAGTTGTTTTAATGATTCATTTTTATATGATTTTTTAAGGTTTCATATAAGTTTGATGAACAAAAGAGACAAACTTGGATCTTTTGGTAAATGAATGAATTGGAGTCAAATTAATTACTTTCTACTTTATTCATTGTATTCATCTTATTGTAAATACTAAGGAAGTTAGGTTCATACTTTGAGGAATACATTGAATGGATCGGTATGATCTATAAGCATTACTTTATCTATAAGCACACTAATATTGTTGACTTTGAGTATGCACATTCGTTTAGTTTATTTGTCATGTCATAGAAATATATTACTTCTATGACACATTGTCATTTTCTTGCTCCTTTTGATCATGGTTTATTATATGTGTGAAATTTGTGAGTCCTTTTATCAATTAATCAAAAAAAAATTTTTTGTTGTGTGAATGAGTGAGGTCACTAGAGACCCAAGTTTCCCGCTGCTCCGCAGTTTTAAGGGGGGTTCTTGCTTACGAGTTTCCTTACTTTTACTTTAAACAACACGCTTGTGTCTGTCGAGTTGCAGGTGGACACTAGTGGTGATAGTTGTGTACTGTCAGGTAACTGGTCTGTTTGTATGCCCTTCATATTGAATGTCCTTAGTCCTCTATCACACAAGTTCTGAACGAGAAACGAGATTAATCTTGCAGTAGCTCACAAAGGAGTAGGTCGTATACTCTTCGTATATCTATCTTGAGTCGAAAATTTTACGTTGATATTATTTATGTTTCAAATAATGTTAAATCTCAGTTTAATTAAATTGTGTAATTTGGTATAGGGAACATTTATATAACGGTAAACACTAAATTGGCTTTCTATGTTTTAAATATTTAGTAATTATTTCAATTTTCTGAAAAACTTGACGTAAACTAAGATTTTGAGATACAACTTCAATAAACAGCAAATTCTTAATTTAGGTACAGTCAGCCTTAAGGGCTTTCACATAGAATAGCCGAACACCATTTTAGTAGTACTTCAAAAATCCAAACACGAGTGTGTTCAAACCCGAGAAATATCTTTTATCTTGGCTTTAGCTCTGCCCGTCCCTTTAAGGCTTCATCGTGAGCATACATACAAATACCTTCCGCGTATCTGTCTGCCAATACGTTCAAAAACCCGAGATAAGGCATGGGACGCCAGTATTGAGGAAAACCGAGCTCTGGATAGATAAGGGATAATATTTTTAACAAAAAAGTCGTGGTACGAAATTGCGGATAAAAATTGAACCCTTAAGCTTTGTTAGGAGATCTGATTGCTGTGAATATGTGAGTGTGATAATTTGGATAATATGTGAGCGAAATTGAGGACAATTGTTGAGGTAATTCGCAGGTTAAACGGAATGGTATGAGGTGCTCTAGAGTGTAAATGTCTTATGTGTAATTAAACTGGAGTATTTTCATTACATTCGAGGTCGTAAAATTATTTAAAAGGAAAGAATGATTGTTATTTACTTGCTAAGTCAATAAAACACATCTAAAAAAATTATAATATGTATAGTGCATAAATATGTTTTTAAAAAATTAGTAATGAATAAAAAATAGACTTAACTTTTATCATCCACTCAAATGAATTTATGTTAACGTAGTAACAGCTATTGTGTATTAAAGCAAATACATAAATCTGTATACGGTACGACTGTAATCCGTCAGTAAATAATTGATTAACACAATAAAAACGGCGTACAATAGAGAGCGGATGCGCTTGGCTGAACCATAGATAAGATAGCAGCGTGGGTTGCGACGCATTTGTGTTGGGAAACGGATGGCTGGATCACAACGTTTGAGTACAGAGGTTAATTCTGTATTGGGGGCATTTTAAAAAGCAGATATTACACTACTGCTGACGTTTTTTCTACGTAAGGGACAATTTTTCTGTTAACATATGTCACTCAAATAGAAACGATAGATTAAGAAACTTTACTACCAAGCCCTTTAGCTAAAAGAAATATATAATTATTGACTTCACTATTCTGTTACGTATGGATACATATACTATTCGGATACGTACATAGTAGCTGAAGCCACCGCTACACCATTTTCTACTGTACTAAGTTTTGTGGGTTCAAACTCTACATGGGACAACACTTTGTGTGATCTATAAATTGTTGTTCAGAGTGTGGGTGTTCTTTGTGTTTATATTATGTATGTTTATCAAAGTTCTTCGCGAAACAGGATATGTACCAAATGCAGGAGTTGTCTTTAAAATAGAAACTAAAAAAAGCATCTCATTAGGCCGCCATAGCGTGGGTCGCCATATTACACTGTCATCATTCGCAGTGAGTACGGCGACCACCGCTCTTTGATTCTATTCATGCTTTCAATCAGGCAGAATAGAGTCACTTTAGTACGAGGTTGTAAATAAAATAAAATAAATGTTGTGTCTATAGATGTATAATGCGTAAGTCTAAATGTATAAATAACATGTATGTATTACTAGGGCTTTTAGCTAAAGTGATGATGATGGAGATTAGTATTACGTATCCAGCAGTGATCTATCTAAGGCTGTTGATGTGTTATATGTATATGTTTTATTACGAGTATAATATAGAGGTGAATTGAGACTATGGTAGAGATCACTCCAATTAATAAAGCCTCATTGCACCTGAGAGTGTCATTAAATAGATTGATTATAGTTTCTATATGTTTTATGGCTTTCAATAAAGATATTTTATTTTTCTTTCTTCTACTTCAAAAGTTCTTATAGAATATTGAAAAGTTTTGATAATATCATAAGGTTAACCCGGTCAAGTCAGTATAAATGAAATAGTGGAGTATGTAGTTGTTTTTTCTTTATAAAGACAACTCTCGCACTAGGAATGTTCCTGTGTAGCGGTGGACTCTACAAACGTATGTGAAACGGACACAAAGAACATTCATTCTCGAATCTACAATTTGTAGATTACAGAATGTGTTGGTGGGTTTTGAATCAGCAACACTCGGTGCAATACAAAGCAGCGATGTAGACACTTAAGTCACTATGCCATCTCTACAGACAATAAATCAGTATAAGTGTTTTTTTTAAATAATATATCCTAAGAGAGCTTGATAATACCCTATCCCATAAATATGTTGAGACCGGAGGTCCATTGATGCAGGGGTGACAGTTATTGTGGTAACTGTGTAAACCTTACATTGTCACGATGACTGTCATGCCTTTTACGTCCCCAAGAGGGGGGTGAAAAAGCATCTCGCAAGGCCGCCATAGTGTGGGTAACCATACTGCATTGTCGGCATTTGCAATGAGTATGGTGACCACAACTCTTGGATTCCATTCATGTTTTCCAGCAGGCAGAGTAGAATCACTTTGGCAGGCTCTTAATATAAAAAAAAATAACATTCGTACCTTCAAGAGACGATCTCTTTTCTGATTATTTATTTAGTATTATTTATATTTATATACATAAAATCACTCCTGTTTTCCAAGAGGGGTAGGCAGAGGCATATTAAACACACGTTTTTTTCAGTGTTTTGGTCCTACATAATAGATGGCGAGCCTATTACCATTAATCGAATTGTTTGTGTCATTTGTAAATATTAACTATATTTATATTTTAATTTCTTAATATTTGTTGTTATTCTTTGACAAGAAATTTGAAAAAAGATTACCTCCTCAGTCATTAAGGAGAGACTGTAAAAATTTTATATAAATTTAATTTTTCGTAGACTTTACAAAATCAAGCTCATTTATTGTCATGAAGACAGAAATGCCGGCAGGTCTTACTGCGATTACTGAAGCTTACTCGGCCTTACCGGTATTACTCTAGTATTACCGGCATTACTAGGAATTACTTTACCGTAACGTGGAAATTCTGAAAGATTATTTATATTAAAGGGTATTTATTGGACAAGTTCCTCATTGTGTCAGGTGAGGTCGGTAAATTTTCTAAAAGGTTGTTTAGGTATATGTATATATATAGTGCACATTGAAAACAGGTGTCTGTTTAATAAAGTCTGAACTAGTGTATAATCGAAGAAAATCTATCAACTATGAAGTCAATCGATTTAATTTCTTCCTTAAATAATTTACCAGTTCACCTTACACTATTTACTCCTTTCAAGGCTATCTTGTGATTTTGGAATGGAATGGAATTATGGTTGGTGAATAAAATAACAATTAGAATTTGTTAAAAGTCGCGTTTGTATAGCAGTTAATGTTTTTCATTTTTATAGTTAATTAGTTATATATACACTTTTAAATTATGAACTTCTCGTTAGTCTAGTGTTTAACATGTGCGACTGTCGATCAAGAGGTCTCGAGTTCGATTTACCGGTCGGGCCAAAAATTTTTAACAACGATGAAACGAAACAACGTGATGTTCTTACGTCATTTATAGAAATAGGCATCAGAAAGAAATAGGAATCAGGCATAGGCCTGATCTCTATATAATCGTGTCGGATGGCCGTCCTATTAGATTATGAGAGCGAGGGAACAGATAATGCACCTGTGTTTACACATACACTTGTACACTATAATATTTCCTGCGTAGAAAACTGGCCTTCGTTAAGATTGGCAGCTATGGCCGTAATCAGCTAAGAGTATCAAAATAGTACCTATTTAGTTTTTTCAGAAGTGTTAGTATGTATTTGGAGAAAATCTTGTGATTATTACGACTATGTAGATAGATCACAATGTCTTCCAACCACTGGGTTAGAGGGATTTCGTTGGTATTGATGGAACTACTGTTGATGATTATTGTAATATAAATAGACTCATCTTATACAAAACTGTCTGATCCCGACAGAGTTTGTACTATTGTAACGAGACTATCGATAAAAATATTTTTATATTAATGAATACGTACATATTAAAGATAAATTACACCCAGCCATAGACCAATAATTATACTGATCATACAATGGTTCAGAATCGAACCCACAATCTCTGGTTTAGCATTTAGGGTCGCTAACCACATGATCAACATGCCAGTGAAGGTAAAAGGCCAATCAGTTAAACTTTGTGGTGTATAAAACAAAAGAGTTCCGATGATACTAGCCCTTGGAATAAAACTCACCGGACCATAATGAAATGGGCAGCAAATAAATTGGTTTATCGCCCCAGGGATCATTAACCACCATCTCTGCTTGTACCTCAAAACAAAAGGTTAAATATGCGACATAAAATGTCACGCTATAAATAAAAAAAAAGAATTTTTTTGGCATGCTTTTTTTTTGTTAATATTTGTAATTGCATGGCGTCCAGCATTTGTTGAAAATATAAGCTACTAAAATGATTTGTAAATCATGAGACTAAGTAATGCAGTTCAGTTGGATGTGAAATGAGTAGAAATATTCAATATTTAATTTTTGCTGTGAATTTAGTTTTAATTCTTTTATGAATTTTTTTATGTTCATCCAAAGGTTTCAAGTAATGTAAAATATTATTTTTAACATGCATGTCATTTATTGTAGTTATCTATGTTATTGTAATTGGTGTAAAATAAAGCATATCTTATCTAAATACTCACATATATACGGAGACCAATCATAAATCCAACTTGGTCGTAATTGAATAACTTTCTTTTGTTTGTATAATTATTTATAAATTGTTCATTTAAAGACACTAGAAATAAATCCTGTGTCGCGGGGGACTTTACCGACATATAAGAAACGGACATAAAGAACACCCAGACTCAGAATTTAATGGTTTATATATGATGTTGAACGACTTTAATCATTTTTGTTTTAGTTTCAAGAAGCTATAATAAATGTTAGAATGTTAGACGTATCCTGTGACTGCAAACTAGTCACATCCAATACGTCACTAACTGTTAGACAAACTGACAATCACATATTTAATAAACGGATGTAAATATGTTTTTTAAATTGATTTGTCAGGAAGTACACGACTATATACTAATTACCGAACTATACCGTACCGTACCATACCCAGGATGGAAGTGCGTCGCTAGTCAGGCATTTATCTCCAGATACTCTCTATTCTTGCTCTCTAAAAATAAATTCTCAAGACGTTCAATAACCTTTCTCCCTGCTCAGACAAAGATCTGGGATTAAATTACGCTAATTTCCCAACGACATGTCCCTCAACATCTGGAGACAACAGGGTGTCGTGACGTCGGCCGCGAGACAGAGGCGTGAGCGCGTTCTCTTAGAATCTCTCATTTCCTGATGACACAGACGCATTGTGCGACCGAGGACTCACAACGAACTGTACACTTTGAACTTCGATTATTTCATCGGCGTTTACGATTCTCGTCTCAGTTAAATCATTATGACTTGCTGCCAATTTTCTAATGTTATTGAGATTTGAAATGGATTTTCAAGGTGTATCATGTAAATTCGCCTTTATTTGGATTTATTTACTTCATATTATGTGTGAAAAATACATACACACATTAACATATTCCCAAGGAATAGTGGCAGTAGGCAAGGCATCAAATCAACAGATCCTTAACGTTACAGTGACAAAGGTAAAATAACGTAAAAATCATGGCAAATAAATTAAAATTTAAATAAAATACTTGTTGGTTTCGTATCTATACTATTATTATAAAGCAGAAGAGTCGGTTTGCTTATATCGTAAACTATATTAATGTTTTACTTAAAGCTTTGCGAGGAGGCCCATTGATGCAGGGGTAACAGTTATCGTGGTAACTGTGTAAGCCTTACACTGTCACGATAACTGTCATGCCTTTTACGTCCCCAAGCGTGGTGTGAAAAAGTATCTCACAAGGCCGCCATAGTGTGGGTCACCATACTGCATTGTCTGCATTCGCAATGAGTATGGTGACCACAACTTTTTGGATTCTATTCATGCTTTCCATCAGGCAGAGTACAGTCACTTTGGCAGGCTCTTAACATAGAAAAAAAGGGGGTATTTTTTACTCAATCACGTTAGATCATCTATAGGGATTTGAATGAAACTTGGTACAGAGTTGAAATAACATAAAGACTTTTAAAGAGCCAAAATTGAAAGTATATTACTGACAAATACAGCTCCTTACCAAAGTTAATGTCACTTACAAAAGTTCTAATTGTTAATTTAAAATGAAGGTAAAAATTAATTAAATAAAATGTGCTCAAGTTCGAACGGTTGACAGGCAATAAACAAAACAGTCTGCAAGCTATTACTCAATTTCCTATGTTCCGGCGCGATTGTCGATTGACAATAAAATGACTGAACAATCAAATATTTCATCCCCCCCGCGCATCCCTTCACCCCGCGCACTCCCTCACCCAATAAATACGGAAATTAGTTTTTTGTTTGCCTTTATTCAGATTTTTAGAATAATTTTCGTTCAATTTTATTTATGTTTATAATATTTGTCCCCCTTTGCAGCCCTTGTTGTTGGCGGCGAAAATTTGAATCTAATAAAATGAGATTGGTCGGGCATTGAGTGAACAATATTAGATGAATATTTAACGGCGTTTGCCCTTAATAGTGTGCTTATGACATTTTGATTAACCGTCCCATAATAGTTTCATATTTTAACATAAATTCTATCATCAGTTAGATCACCAATATATCTAGTTATCTATTAATATTTTAGTTTTGTAATTAAAATTAATTTCTCTGCCACTGTTTCATGGCAACAACCTCTGATAGTCCACTGTTGGACATTTAATGATATAATCGTCTGTGTAATTTGGGTATTTCTATGTAAATTGTAACAGCCAGAAAATATCTTTGCTGTAAGCTCTGAGGGGTCCTCGTGCAAATTCGGTGGCAGCCTTACCGCATCGAGTCCCATTTCCCATCAGACTTGCCATATCCTAACTCCCTTATCGTATCCGTACCCTACTTTCACGTGACTCTCTTTAGACCTGTCTGATCAAGAAGGGTCAGGATCAGGTGATTATCATGAATATGTACTAATGTGGTGCCATAAGTTCTGATTGGTTTGAATTAGACAGTTATTCATTATTGTATGTTATATACATTATATATTAACAACTCATATTACACCCAAATATGTCAATAATCTTACTTAAAATATTATTTATCGATTACAAAGTATTTGAAAGTTAAAACAAACTTATGTATGAAGGCTTAAAACTATATATGGCGTAGTTACACTTTACATTGCAACTTGATTTAAGTATGAATTGGTAGCAAAGTTAGGGCTAGTGCACACGCTATTTGAATATTTCTCGTATTTTACTTCTGTATATTCATGTGATTGTTTTATCACGAAGAAATCTCTACTGTTCTTTATCTCACCGAGGTCGACTGTAAAGCGGTATATCGGAATCGAACCGACGAAAACCAGACGTGAGTTTTACTCGAGTACTCAATACACGAGTTGGTATAGGTAGGTACACTTCTGTCATGAATTTCGAAAACAATTGTCATACTTCGATATTAATATTTCTTGTTTCTATCAGTTAATCTTGCTTTCACAGTACTAACTCTGCTTAGTTTGACACTAGATAGCGTTTTGTGACAGATGTTTGAAATATTTATTGTTATTGTTTATTGGCATTCGTGTTGATTTATCAATAAATGTGCTCCCAAAAATAGATTTGGGTTCTGGCTCTGGTAAGCTCAGTCATCCCGTGAAAAGCAACCACAGGCTTACTTACCGTCGTAACACTTCGCTTGATCCGGCCCGTTTGTGTCTATGCTCCGGTTAAGTGGGTAGTCTAATTATGTGGACAACAATTGCACGAGTGCCAAAGTGATTTAAACCCGTGGTCATGGCGATTTCTGCTGTACTGAGTGTTGTGGGTTTGAACCTCACATAGGACCACACTTTATGTGATCTACTAATTATTGCTTTGAGTCTGTGTGTTCTTTGCATCATGTATTTGTAACTTTACAAATAAAATCTTCTCTCTATCTTAGACTCGCAATTTTACTTGGTAAATACGGTACAATAGGTACATTACTTAGTTTCTTAAGAAGAATGATATTCTAACAAAAATATTATATTCGAACTTCAGTGGTTATGTACTCACCTTAAAACCACGCAGTTAGCGAAGTAGGAACTAAGTGAGACTTGTTTGTACTTAGGACTTCGATTATCGACTTGTGCCCGCTTTCACATTGTTCCGCAACTCAGCGCTCTACGTGTTGGACAAGTTGTTCGCCAGACAGATAGGAACGTCTGACCATGGCACATCCATCAATTATATGACCTCTATTGTAAAAGCTACATTCTCGGTTATAAGTACAAAATATATTATGAAAATATTACACTATTATAATATGTTTTTTTCTCTATTAGACACAAATGCTTGACGTGATAAGAATTAAATATTCAAAAAATCACAAAACAAAACTTTAATTTATGATAGAATCACTGGAATTTTGCTTTAACTGCAGTTCTTTTTTAAATTGCAATTCAAGTTTGTACAAAAATTCTGTTTGGTAGAAATTTTAAATGAATATACGTATGGAATAAAAAAATATATAAGCTAACGTAGTGGACATATTCAATAATTAATTAATAACTAACACAAATTTTAATATAATGTCTCAATGACTGAACAATATTAAACTTATGAGATGCTAGAGCAATTGTAGAAATAAATACATATATAACTACAAATAAGATTGTTCTCAGCTTAACTGACTGATTTATAAGACTAGAAAGTTTCAGAGAATTATCCAAACAAATTGCCATTTCATTTAACTTTACACATTTAGAAAAATAAACAACTATATTTAAGTTTTATTTGAAGGTAAATCTAATAACTCTGACAAATGACACTATTAGAAAAAGGCTAGATTACGACTGCATCAAAGTTAAAAGTAAAAACAAACGGTGCGCCTTCTTTAGCTGTTGTCTGCACAAGGAGCAATATTTTTTAACTCGACAACGCGTTCAAATAGTCTAAGAAAGTAAAGAAATAATACTGCCGAGATGGGTAAAGTTAAAGTAATTCTTTTTTATTCTTTTTTCAAATAGCAATAAAAATTGGCTTTTAAAGTAAGTATTACTCCTATGAGTAATAATTTCAATTTGATTGCTCTGAGAGGAGCAGAAAATGAAACTGTTAATTAATTATAACTTGTAACTTAATTTTTCTTCACTAACTCCTTTATATATCGCACAGATATTTTGAGAAAAGTGATATGGTCTAAGACAAAATTCACACACACACACACACACACACACACACACACACACACACACACACACACACACACACACATACACACACACACACACACATACACACATTCTTATTTATTATCTAATTGTTTTTTTTTGTATTATATAACTTACCCAAATGATAATCAATTTACTTTTATTAATGTGGAACGCTAATGCTTATACTTTTGTGGAGGTGGGCGTTAATAACCACGACACAGTTTATAACTAATGTTATTTTTGTACACTAATGAATTTGTTCATTGGTTTCCTGTTTCAAATAAAGATTATTATTATTATTATAGAAAAAAAATACTGTTACATTAGAGTTCTAGCTTGTAGTTTTATGTACACTAGAATAGATTCATCGAGCTAATATCTTCTAACCGAACTACAATAAAAACATTTTAATAGTTTACAGATAGAATATTGTGTATTCATATTCAATTATTTAAAAAATTATACACAAGCTTACACTCTCGCCAAGAGGATGGAAGCAAAAACGTATTGAACACTGCGAGTTTATGAACTTACATTTTAGTACCACAACCGTGACAACCGGACAGTTTATTGGCCTCGTAGAGGAATAGCTTTTGTGTCCCTTCAGTACAAAGGGAGGATGCTACAACGAAAGAAATTTTATCTGATCCATAAAAGTTTAAACAAACAAATGATCTGCACCATTCTGAATGATTCTTCAAATGAATCAAACGTACTTCTGTACGTTTGATTCATTTTAAATCACGGCGAGATAAACATTAGCTCCCAATATCAATCAATACAAAGAGTTCTATGTCTCTTTGATCAAATCATTTTATTCTTTACTCAATTTGATTCCATTTATATCGAGTACATTGTGTTACTGATCAATAGACCAAAACAGGTTTCAATATTTGCTCATGTCATATTCTAACAATGAATTAATCAATCACTTATTAAACCTTCTGTAGTACTGTTTAGCCTAATTGTTCAATCTCTATGTAAATTTACTCTTTGAACGTTGTATGTGAAATACAAGTGGTAGATTTTTATACGATGTTGGGGCAAAACGAGCAGACGTGACGTCACAGACTACTTGATAGTAAGTGTCTACCTCCATTACACCACACGACAGAACATACAACTCAGGGAACACAAGTAACTTGGTAACAGAAGCGGTGAAGTGTTCTCAATTCTTATATCTATGCTAATGAAATATAAGCTTAGTGTAAGATATTTCTAATTGGCTGCTTCTGCCCTTGGGCGACTCTAGCCCAATTTGAATGGAGCCAGCGTCGCGACGAGACGGCTATACACGGGGGTTGTCCGGTCAATAGGCCTGTATGGTGTACCGGTGTGGACGGCGAATCGGTGACGGTGTCGTAATAACAGCTGTTTCCGGATCCATCCTATCTCAGGCGCAGAGTGGCACACCGTGTGGTTTTAGTCGGTCCGATTGCGACACAACACCTTGCCGTAAACCCCGGTGGGGTGACGGCCCGAGCGGCTTTCCACATATTACAAAACAAAAGAAAAAAAACCCTTACAACACTATTTGTGACGAAGTGGATGTGTTTGTTGATAAACATGAATTTTTTGGCGGTATTAAATTACCTACCTAAGTTTTTTAATTTTATTGTATCAATTCATTATTATTATTTTTTTTTTGTTTTACGCTCGTGTTACTGTTGGTGCCTTAACCGTTTTCTATTTAAACTAGTTTTCGAGAATTTGCTGTTTCTTATTTTTTATTGAACGCGACAGCAACCGGTTGTCCAGATAAGTAAATAAACAGAAAGATTGCATAAGGTTGTTGCAAGTGAGCTGGAAAATATCGATATATTTCGTCTTTTTTACTCTTTTTCAGCTCTATTCGGAGACAGAAGTTCCATCTTTTGGAAGAAAAAAGAATCGTAACCTCGTACTACGGTTACAAATATGTTTCTTGTATGTTGCAATGATTATCGAAACCTAAGAGAGTTTGAAGCATTTAGTAACAGACAAGATCACCATAACACTGTCTAATGCCGTCACTCCTCACACCACTTCACATACACAGCCGTTGGTCAACTCTCCTGCGTCTTACGAGCTTCACTTAACACTTGCACTACTGTTATTAAGATAGTCTAAATGATAAAAGGTAGCGGAAATAGACTAACGTGACGTTTCTGAAAAGATAATTGCATGATGATGCAAAGATAATTGAATCGATGACCTTGATGCACGGTAAATTTCGAATGAGATTATGATTGCATCAATATTGTAAACACTATTGTAACTCTTTTATATAAGTAAAACAAATAAATAAATAAATAAAATAATTGTAAGTAATATTTGCTGCTGGAGACACTGGAAACTAGCCAGTGTTTACTAAATTATTAAATTTATCAAGACACAATAGTTTTCATGTACATTACATTTCGTACATTTAGTACATTTCGTTTACGCAAAGAAAGAGTGCATTAGTAATTAAGACGTTTAGTTTATTTTTTATAACTAAGTAAACTTGTTGAAAACATAGATTACATTTTTTATTTTTGTTACCATGAACAAAAAAATTGGTCATAAAAATATAAGTGGTTTTTTCTAATAACTTTGTTTAAAATTACCCTTGGATATTAAACCCTAGTTAGTTATTTATCTTCAGATGACTTTTCACTTCAATAGTCAAAACAAAAGAATCTTAATATATTTTCTTAGGTATTTTAAGAATTCATGTAGCAAATATGTGTGTTATATTGTATGTAAAATAATCAATTGGCCAGGTGTTCCTCTTTATTTCTTACGGTCAAGAATTTTAACATTGGATGAACGTGTGAGCTTGTAACTTACTCCACCAGTTAGTCCACTATTCGCGCTGTCCCGTGGTTCACTCGAAGCGTGACGATTTATGAGGTAGCACAGTGTCACGCTTGTGTCCTGTCAAAGCGACGGCCTTAGCCTATCTGTCACGTTACATGTTAGACATGACCTACTTCTATGGGACAATGTGTACGTGTGTCTATGTATAAATCTTTTGTAGTATGATCTATCAATTGTTACATTAATTTTCTTTTAGCAATTTTTATTACAAGGCTGTCTGGCATGGATTGATTCTAGCGATAGAGCCGCCTATTGTGATCAGAATTTAATTATTGATGTACAATAGATAATATACATTATTATTTAGCTTTTTCTTTTATACTTATTACTAGACTTCAGAATTTAGTGGATGAATGCGGATTGCCTAAGATCTGGATGGTTGGTGACCCTTGGAGGAGACCTCCGCTTAGCAATGGATGGCGATGCGGGTGGACGGGACGGGGTTTCCCTTCCATCGGCTACAATGGCCAGCCATGAATCGAAGACGTCCGCGTGTGCCGTACGTCACCTAAATAGAAAGTTTACCTAAAAATGGTGCCTGCACTAGCGGGCAGGCGCTAGAAGGGGTCTGGATGTCGTAACAAAAGTTGTTTACGGATCTCAGGCGCAGAGTATGGTACACCGTATGATTTTAGTCGATCTAATTCCGACACACCACCCCGTCGTAAGCCCCGGTGGGGTGACGGCCCGTCGGGGTTTCCACACGTTACAAAAGAAAGCGGAGGATGGCCTTTTCCTTCCGACTGATGCCGATCCTTTCCGGGTTGGTTGCTTCGGGAAGTATCTGCACCCAGTCGCTAGGAGGGAATTGAGTCCCACCTGTCACCACTGCAGCTGCAGTGAGGACTCGGTTTAGCACACGCTAGCAGTTTGTTCTGCCTGGGCCGCGCAGCGTGTGGTCCTCACTGCAGTTATTAAAGAAGATTCCTCGCTACCGGCCGTCATACGCTCCATGGTCGGTAGCGACAGTTGTTTTACCGCGGTCGCAATCTTCTGCGAAGACATGATTTCGCAGAAGGAGGCGGCGGTGTAGGCCCGGGAAGACGATCTCCACTCGGACTCAATTCGCCGCCGGCGAACCGGGCGGCGGAGGCGCGCGTACCAGCGCCTCATGCCGCCTTGAGTGTCGCCGTGGGTGGACGGGACGGGTTTTTCTCTCCATCCATTACAATGGCCAGTCGCAGGGAGGCGACGTCCGCGTGTGCCGTACGTCACCTAAATAGAAAGTTTACCCAAAAATGGTGCCCGCACTAGCGGGCAGGCGCTAGAAGGGCACTGGATGTCGTAATAAAAGTTATTTCTGGATCCCTCCTATCTCAGGCGCAGAGTATGGCACATCGTATGATTTTAGTCGGTCCGATTCCGATACACCACCCCGTCGTAAGCCCCGGTGGGGTGACGGCCCGTCGGGGTTTCCACACGCTAAAAAAGAAAGCGGAGGATGGCGATAGGTTGATAAGATTTGATTAGACTTTAGAAGGTCTTAATCGGTTGCTTCATAATGAGTTATTTTATTTTATTTTTTCTTTTGTTGCTCGTTGCTCCAGTTGTTAGTGATAGTGGTTTGAGTTCAATAGTTAGGAGCTGAAGGTTGTGGGTTTGAGTACCATTCAAAACAATATTTATATAATAAGCGTGATTATTTAATGTGTATTTTATCTTGACTTCATTTTTACCTACTTAGTTACTTACTTCTGCTATTAACTACATCAAATACTCCTCTAAAAACGACCAATGAAATCACTTATTCGTTACAAAACTCCCAATCAGCAGTAACGTGGTCGGTGAACTAAATTAAACTATGCAATAAATACAATCTAGTCGTCTGTTACTGTAAGTTATGGCTGGAAATCGTTCCAAATACCTGGCCTCAGCAAACGGACGGGTTTAAGATAGGTGGAATCTCTCTGTTGGATGTTACAACAGTTTAGTTACACAGCAGATTTATAGTTATATCGAGTTAGCATTAATTACTAAGTTGTTTATATAGCATTTTGATACTAGATAACATACATGATACATCCAACGCTAAGTTAATACACAGTACCTAAAGTTTTAGCTCTTGTCCCACCTTTCTTTTACTGTGCGGCAATCACCCCGGATATCAACTACTGGTGGTTATGTTGGACTCGAACCGACCAAAACTCGCACGCCATCTCAGGTACAAGTAGCCGAGGCACCAGGTGTACCCACCTACCTTTCTGCCCCTAAAAGTCTGGTACTGTTAAGTGTGTGTGTGTCTGATCTGTTATCCCCAGGCTTGCGCTTGTTGAGGATGGAGATCGTTCTGCGCTTGTCTCACCTCTAATCTTAATTATAATGGTTGTTTTTTTCATTAAATTTAAGTAATTCTATATTAGTCCTAATATTTATATGACTGTTTCCTGACCTGCTTGGTGATTCTGTGAACTATGAACTCATTTGTTTTTAATTTCACTGTAATTTAATAATAATAATAATAAATATTACCGACATTTGTCACACAACGTCATCTAGTTTCCAACTAAGCAGGGCTTGTGTTACGATAACTAGACTGACTGATAGAATATTTATATGCTTTTTTTTGCTAAATACATGCACATTATATATAGAAAACATCCAAACTTCGAAACAAATATTTGTAGATAATACAAACATTTGCTCCGACCCGGGAATCGAACCCGAGACCTCAAGCACAGCAGTCGCATTCACTACCGCTGCACCACAGAGGCAGTTAACTATAGTTATTTCCATTTAACTGTAGTTATGTATTTTAGTTATGTAGTTTACTGTAATTTATGTATTTAATACGTATTTATTTTATTTAGATCAACCTAAAGGACAGCATCCGTGCGCATCGTATTTCTTTGGCTAGTACAAGAGTGCAGGTCTAATGATGCAGGTGTAACAGTGTGTGACCGACAGTTATCGTGGTAAGTGGGTGAGCCTTACATTGATCATAGCAGTATCTGTCATGCCTTTTACATCTGCAAGCGGGCCGTGAAAAAGCATCTCACTAGACCAACATAGTGTGCATTGCATTGCATCTGCATTCGCAATGAGTATGCTCACTACAAAGCTCGGATTCTATTTCTGCTTTCTATTAGGCCGAGTAAAGTCACTTTGGCAGGTTTAAAAAAATATACATAAATATTGTTACAAACGGGATATTTGATGTAATTTTAAAGTAAAACAGAAAATATCTCTGTTATACTAATTTATCGGGTGAAAATGTATCATCGTTTTGATGGATAGCATAAGTATATTTGTATACAGTTACCATAGTCCAAGCCCTGTTTAGTTTCTGGATGTCGTAATAAACACTGTACCCGGATCCCTCCTATCCCAAGCGCAGAGAGGCACACCATATGGTTTTAGTCGATCCGATTCCGACACACCAACCCGCCGCAAACCTCGGTGGGGTGACGGGCCGAAGGGGTTACCACATGTTTAAAAAAAAGGCTCAGCTTAGTTTATGATCAGATAGCCGTAGCTATGTGAGAGAAGTGTCATTTTTGTTAAAGACAACTAATAATAGGCACTAGGAACATTCCTCTGTCACGGGAGACTTCTCAGATATACATGAAACGGACATAAATAACACCCACACTCAAAATAACAACTTCTGGATAATACTAAGAGTAGTCTCACGTGCGATTTGAATCCTTAAAACTCAGTGTGGTTGAAAACCACTTCACCGTCGGTGCAGTTCTGTTTTTACTATTGAAAATAATCAAAACGCTCTATTCTACGAGTATATATCGATAGTTCTCTCTATGATAGATCCCTAATAGATCGATCCCAATACAATATTATATTTATTACTACTAATATTAGTTTATAATTTCACTAACAGATATGAATTAAAAACAAATTAATGTACTAGTATGTATTTAGCCTAATAAACATTTTTTTTCAATTCCATTTGAGTAGCACAAAACAATATCAGGATTGTTTGTGCAGTGGCTGAACGAGTTGTTGGGGGTTGACGAGCGCCAGGACCGCATTATCAGCAATTAACAAATGCTAAACACGTTTGCAAATATTGGTTTTTAGGTCGCCTATTTAGCGCACACGACACAATTTTCAGCCGTACGAAAGAGGACAATGGGACAATCATGTAAGGTATGATTTAGTCGACCTGTTTACGAATGATTTTTTTGAACTATTTCAATTCTCTGTTTGTATTTTTTATGAAAGGGGCCTTTAATAAATAATAAATAAATAAATAACGTCACACGCAACACACACGGTTATCTGATTTCAAATTAGGTAGAACCTGTGCTATGGTAACCAGGCTGCTGATAAACATACTTAAATATCTCTAAATTAAAAGCAAAGGGTTTAATAATATGCCCCAGGACACACTGGATTCAACGACTATGTAATTTGACTCATTACAATTGACAATGACCATTTAAGTTCTACACATTACGTATGATATCAACCATCTGACTAAGTAACCTCAGATGCCTTAGAAGGTGATTTTGTCTGAAAATAATTTATGGTCCACCTCAGCAAGAGCTTTTTGTAAACAACATCAACCTGAATGCCCTTATCCATATTCTCGATTAAAAATTGAGTGTAATTTATTTAGTTAGGTTAGACACGCATCTCAGGATTGAACGAGTCCTTGTTGTTCGGTAATAATAAGATGACGTTACTCAGGAAATTGTTAACTGCGTACTAGTGTAATATGCTAGGGTCGATCAATAACTATCCGGTTTTGACGACTTGTGGCGTTAGTTAATGAATTGGACATTACCATCGTATACTGTAGTTAATTAAATGTCGCTTAATTTGAGTTAATTTCACTGGCTTGTTTTTCTTTAAAGCTGTGCGTATTTGGCGTGTATGGTGGTGTTTTTTTGATATCGGGAATAATTGATCGACTATTTATAGGGAGGCAGAAAAATTACAGCAACCAAAGAAAAATAATTGTTTCACCATGACAATGCAACAGCGCATTCATCTCAGATTGTGTACAATTGCATGACTTGCGATACGTATCATTTCTGCAGTCACCTCATGCGAGTTGGCACCCTGTGAGGCTAGGAGGAAAAACATACAAATGAAATGAAGAGGTTGTATCGAAAAGAGAAGCCAATTTTGAAAACTTTAAATAAGATTATATGTTACGCAGAATATAAACATGTGGGAGAAACGTTGGCAAAAGTGTATAAACCTAAAACAAGACTACTTCGAAAAAATAATATATTTAGGAAAAATTGAGTCTTTATTTCTGACACGGGTTATTATTGGTCGACCCACGTTATTGGGTACATAGAAGGAACCACCAACATCTCAACTTCAACTCACTTCTTGTCATCGTGTATTGTAATAAGGTGTAATGTGTTTTAAATTACAGGTGTTAAAATATATATAGGTAGTGATTATCTACGTCTATAGGATAATACTTGACCCAGGCAAGTCCATCTGTGTCTCTCAAGTTCACAACATTTTTTTATACACAGCTCCTATTGGATATAGCGTAATGCTACACAGCCTTCTTAGTCTTTTGTTTCTTAGTATTCCTCAATAAAGGGGTTATTCAACATTAAAATAATTTTAAATTTGAATCAGTGGCTCTAAAGATAAGCACGTTAACCAGACAAACTCTAACTTTAGTCAAGGTTAGTGTAGAATTTCTGTGACGTATCAATTTCATGTTTTTCATAATAAGTGCGTCAAGTGGTAGTCCAAGTTTTAGATTACTATAAAATATAATAACTGCTTTGATCACTCAATCAATCATCACCCCATTACGCAAACGAAAAACATATTATTAAAACTACAAAGAAAAAATGAGTAATTTAAATTCGACAAAAATAAAATTTTAGAAATAAATAATAAACCTACTTACGCTAGTAAACCTTCAGGAAAATGTATTAAGCTCTAAGCAATTAATCGATCGATAAGTTTTATAAATAGATTACAGGCAACTTTAAGAATTTTTCTAAGTAAATATAATATATAACAACCCTTCCTTTTCTCGATACACGCGTACAAAACGAGTTTTCTAAGTCAAAATTTGCTACCTATTATTAAAAGCATCTTGAATATCTTAAAAAGTTTGACAGTTAAAATTGACAGCTTCTTTGTGACGAGGAAACAGGTTATATATTTAGATATATATATCACCAGCCATTCACTGTTCACTGTTGAACGTAGGTTCCTCGTAATAAATAATTAATTAGATCGTCAGTTCTGCTCATCTATTTTTCTTACGGTTTTCCGAAGACTTTTACTCCACCTGGTCGCAGGATGTTATTGACTATACTGTCTTATACGCTGTCTTCACTCCAGAAGTTGTTCATCATTATCATCATCATCAGTTTTTAACAATCCACTGCTGGAAATAGGCTACTTCTTAGAAAGAATGTTTTGGTGATATATACCACGGTGGCCAGATGGGTTGGGATAGAGTTTGTATCAAGTGTTCCTTCTCTTTGCAGCGATGTTGTCCTGCGTGGTCCTTTTTTAGTTGGCACTTATGACATTAAATATTTCGTAATATATTAACAAACACTATGTTTCAACTAGTTACCTAGATTTTTTTGTAAAATAAACAGATCTCTGTACAAAACTGACGACCGGTGCACTACCGTGCGTACCTTCCTCCATAGCGTATATTTACTCTGTTCATTTGTAAAGCACGTGTTTGAACACCCAACCTTATTACGCGTCACGTTATATCTACTGAAAAAAAAACTAAGGGAAAATATTTTCCTCAGTAAATTTTGTTTAGTTTATAGTTTTGTTATTCATTATTGCTAAGGTCAATGTTAATGACGAGAGTTGGGGATGAACGACATAAAAACAAAAACAAATCGATCATGGATGAAGTTGTATAATCTTGAGCATTTCGTGTTAGCATTTAGTATTTTATCATTCGAGAATATATTATTTACCCTTGACTTGTTAGAATTACAATTGGAAAGTATAAATGGGTTCTTAGACAAAAAGTTAGCGATTTTAACTTGTAAATTAGAGATCGTGGATTATATTTCCGATCGTTCGTCCTGTATCTGGGTGTACATAGTCTATACTATATCTAAGAATATTCATCGATAAATATTATGTACCCATTTGACGGTAATAAACTTGGGAATAATTATCTGCTTGGGACTGAAGTTAGTAGAATATGGGTGTTTGATACGCCTCTATGTTTTAGAGATTTACTATATAATGGCACTGTTGTGAACTGTATTCAAAAGTTTCTTAAAAATAAAGAAAATACTCTTGGAGTTCAAAATTTTATATTAATATTCCAGTATTCAACTTGCAGGCGTGTGTAACTTTAACATTCAATTAGAGAACAGAAAATACACCGAGACTTTTAGGTACGACTAACAATTGCACAAAATCTGAGATCTGCATAACTTTAACTGTACTACTCACCAATTTATTAGTTTTGTAGTAGTGTAGTCTGACAGCCAGAAGCCAGAACACTCGTGGTACAATTTTACGCACTAGCACGTCCGCAAACCGTAGTGGAACCAATTTGCGACCGTGACGGATTGCGACCAATTAAATTCATGCAAACTCTCCCATTGTAACTATGGCATGTAATTTAATGCGGTTTGAATAATGAAGATACGTTTATGTATTTTAAGAGACTCTGTAATATAAGTTCACAGGAGATCAGTAGTCAGTGGTGGTTTATATTTACCTGGTGTCCTTCATGGGTTTGCAGGGGTGACAGTTATCGTGGTAACTGTGTGAATCTAACACTGCCACGATGACTGTCATGCTTTTTACGTCTCCAAGCGGGCGTGAATAAGCATCTCACTAGGCCACCATAGTGTAGGTCACCATTCTTCATTGTATGCATTTGCAATGAGTATGGTGACCACAACTTTTAGATTCTATTCACGCTTCCCATCAGGCAGAGTAGAGTCACTTTGGCAGGCTCTTAATATAGAAAAAAGAAAAAGAATGGGTGCAGAATATAGTTACAATTTATAAGAAATATTTACTCTCAAATAAAATTTACCAGGAAGTAGAACCACGCTGATTTCAGCATGAATGGACCGACTGAGTACTATCCTCCCATAGAAAATAAACCTAAAGCGACAGCACCCGTGCTTTCGTGTTTTGTTAGTGAGTGCGAGACCTGAGGCCCATTGATGCAGGGGTGACAGTTGTCGTGGTAAGTGCCATACAATGCCACGATGACTGTCACGCCTTTTACGTTCCCAAGTGAGGCGTTTAAAAGCATCTAAATAGGTCGCCTGGGTCACCGTACTGCATTGTCAGCATTCGTAATAAATATGGTGGCCACCATTTTTGTATTCTATGTATGCTTTCCATTAGGTAGAGTAGAGTCACTTTGGCAGGCTCTTAAAATAAAAATATATCTCTACAAATAAAGGTATACAAATAACATTACAAAGAAGCATTTCAATTAAAATTAAAATTTAATCGTTTGTTCAACAAATAACTTACAAGTATACTTTTGTATGTCAAACTTATTTAGAGCAATTAGCTTTTGCAAACTGGAAAAAAAAAAGAGACGAAATAGACTCGCTGATTATTATTTCTTTTAAAGTTGAATTTATGTGCTGTACTTCTAAAACCAACAGCTTACTAGTTATAGTTGTCTATCTATATTTCGTGTTCATGAACCAATACTGATCTGTTAATATTATACTTCTATATCAATGAAAACATTTGGAAAAATTGTGGCTCCACAATTTACAAGCCCCATGACAACGGTAGGCGCGTTCGCGAGACAAAAGCCTATCGAGTGCCGTCAAGTAATTGACGAGCCGCTGTCGTATCTCTATCCTTTTCCACCATTGGGCAAATGAGAGAGATAGATGAAAGATTGAAAAAGAAGGTATTTATTAAACGTGGAGTGCTATATATTGAATATCAAGTAACTAAGTAATGGGAGATAGTGTTATCTTTCATGATGATTACTTTTAAATGGTAATCAAATATCGAACTTAAAGTAATTTGTGAGTAACTTGTTTTCTTGTTAAATTTATTTTTAGGTGTGCTGCTACTGAAATAGTGTAAGTACAAAAATTTCAATCTGTCAAAAATGTATACTGTGAAACTACTATATATATGTATGTATACACTGTAAAACTATTATGTATATATACATATATATAGTGTAAAACTACTTTTTTTTTATTTAAATGGCCTGCCAAAGTGACTCTACTCTGCTTGATGGAAAGCATGAATAGAATCCAAAAGTTGTAGTCACCATACTCATTGCGAATACTGACAATACAGTATGGTGACCCACACTATGGCGGCCTATTACGATTTTTTACGCCTCACTTGGGGACGTAAAAGACATGACAGTCATCGTAGCATTGCATTGCACACATTTACCACGACAACTGTCACCCCTGCATCAATGGGCCTCCGATCTCGCACTCAACAACGAAACACGACAGCATAGATGCTGTCGCTTTAGGTTGATCTTCTGATGGAGGGTAGTGCTGCCCCGGACGAGCCGCCCCGTTCATGGTGAAATCAGCGCGGCTCTACTACTTGCGGATATATATGTACTGTAAAACTACTAACTATATATTTATATATATATATATATTTACTGTAAGAAATGAACTACTTTTAATCGGCATAGTGATTTAAGTGGTTACCTTGACGCTGTCATTTAGAATTATTTTAATGATAGGAACCGTTAGTATAATAATTTGAATATGTATTTTTAATGAATTATTTGAATTTAATTTCTGTTTTTTAACGCGGCCATCTGACACACAACGCCATCTAGTCCCAAGCTAAGCAGATACCTTTTCTTTTGTAAATACATACACACTATATTACACACTTTTGGTGCGACCCGGGAATCGAACCCGAGACCTCAAGCACAGGAGTCAAATATACTGCTACTGCACCACTGAGGCTTTCATGTTTGTGACTGGCAAGGTTAATGAAAGGTTAGTAACTGAGGTAGCAATATTGGCGATTGATGAATTTAGCACAATCTAATAATAGATTTGATGAAATTAAATCCTGTGTAATGTGTTGATCCGTATGCTATTATTTGATTAAAGTTGGTAGCTATCGAATATATCTAGATTTTAATAAAGAATATATGAAGCCTATTCTGAAATCCAAAAACCGATTCGACAAAATTTTAAGGTGACTTTAAAAAAACCGACGAAGTTCTATTTATCTATACATGTATTTTGCTTTCCATGTAATACACAGAAATATACTTCAGTGCCGAAAGTCGAACTTAACGGTTAGACAGCTCGTTTTTGGTGAGAGTTGCCAAGCTTTGGAACGACCTGCCTGGATCTATTTTTTATGATGAGTTGAACTCTGGAGCCTTTAAGAGTAGAGTGAACAGGTTTCTTCTGGATGCGCGTGTACCACCTTCGTCTTCATCTACACTTTCCAACAGGGTAAATAGAGGACAAACGCCTATTCCAGTACAAATATAAAATAAAAAATATAACAAAGACATCAAACTATACAGTCTATGGATCCAGCAGAGCGCTATAAAAAACTAAAATCATCATTTATATTCATAGTTACAGGTATAGAACATCTCAACACTTATCCCCTGATCACCTGGTGTTATCGCCTTGCCTAAATACCATCAGCCGCAAAGAAATATACATTGAAACATACCACAAAATTTTGGAGACACATCCTTTACTGACTAGCAGCACGATTATGGATCAACTTACCTGCTTAAAAAGCTAGTGAAAGATTATTTTTTGTTTTTATAAATACTCGATACAATTATAGGATGTATTTTAATCTGTATACAAGTAAAACATGTATTTGTATTTTTATGCTTTTTAGGTAACATACTTTAAGTACATACGTTAAGTATATATATATGTGTATTAAGAAGGTGTAAATTGTACTTGTGTAACTTTTGTCGTGTTCTGTGTGTTGACTATTTTTCTAACTTTTATTGTACTTACATATGTATTTATTATATACAAATATATTATTTCTGCTCAAGAAAACACTACGATAATATACGTGTGGAAAGACGGGTGTCATGTACCTCCGACACAAAGGGAGGATCCTCTGACCAGGCGAGGTGATCATGCCTGGCGCGCCGCGACCCAACAGTTGATGTTGGAATGTTGTATATATGCTAATATTATTTTTATTACTACTATTATTGTGTTGACCATTTCCCAACTTTTTATTTTTTAACTATTTTGACTGCACGCTTGGCCTAGTGGTTTAGGCGGTCGTCACGCCGCCACTTTGCTGAGTGTTGTGGGTTTAAACCCTGCATGGGGTAACACTTTGTGTGATATCCCCAAATTGTTTTTCTGCGTCTCGGTGTTATTTGGGGCCGTTTCTTGTATGCCTGTAGAGTCCCCTGCAACACAGGATTCATTCCTAATGTGAGCGTTGTAAAAAAAAATTATTAAAAAAATAATAATAATAAAATTGTGCCATCTAACTATGAGCTTCGTGGTCTTGTATGTAGTGAACAGTAAAGTGTTATAATAAGCAAAGGATTGCTTACTGTTCTTACAACCGTAAGTAAATTCACACCCTTAAGACCTAAATGTTTATGATGAATAGATATTTATATATTGTTTTGTGATTGATTTATTTCTTTTTGTTTATTAATCGTTGTATCTTTATTTCTTTTTTAAATAAAGAGTATATTTTGGATTTATGTGCCACAAACTTTCCAAATTTGTAAGTGCTTGAAATCCGCACAAAGGTTATCTCTAAGAGATCGCCCTGATCGTTCCTATTGATATGCGACCATGAAGATACCATACCATGTAAAATAGGCAAACAAGCCAATCAAAATAATGCTTGTTCTATCAAATCTCTATTTGTGTATGTTATTATCGCGTGTACGTTTTTATTTACATTTAAAAATGAAAAAACCGACCATATATTTGTTGTATCATTAAATTTTATTAGCACAAATGAAGATATAATACGAAGAGTGGGGGGGGGGAGCGGTTACTTACACATCCCTACTCGCGATAATGAAATTTCCTATTCTCATTGAAATTTTAATTGTCCCGCGGTAGTAAAAACGGCCATAAACCGTTTCGATGGTAACGCCATCTAGCGATGGGAACATTAAACTTTAATAGCTTTATCCACCGTAGTGGAAGTCAAAGGTAATTTATTGGTATTTTAATTAAATTAGGGATTGTTTAAGAGCTTGATAACTGGGTAATTAGACAGGTTTGGGAACAAACGGCGGAACTATAAATGCGAGAGTAGGTTTACTTGTTTAAGCATTCACGCTTTATATTTTCAACCGATTTTCATAAAAATTTTATACACTTTATCAGGCTCGCACAGTAAACGACATAAGATCATAGCTTCTGCTTGTCGCAGAGATCTCAACCGTAGGGAAAAGATAGCAACTAGTTTGGCATCTCAGTGGTTTCTTTTTCTTGTATTTCCTTTCTACAATAGATTGACGAAACACTGAGTATTTTTGTGGGATCGAATCTGACGTACCACTTCAGTACCGGCTGTGGTCAGGTGATGATACGTGGGGGTTATTGCATGGTCAAAAAAAAAAATGAATAAGCATAGTTAAGTAAGTTTAAGTGATTTTCTTTTAAATTTATTACACGTGCCATCATCACCATCAACCGTTTCTAATGGCCCACTGCTTTGTGTAGGACGTTTTGGCGTATTATTCTATGTTCTCCAGACTGATTGGTTTAGGTTTGTTCCAAGATTCCTACTCTTTACAACACTCACGGAATGAAGACGGGTAAGTCACCAGTGGTGACTTTCCTTCGTGTTTCTTATCCGTAACCATATGGTTGATGTTGTGGTATATTCAACACACCTATGCTGATGTAATAGTTATGAACTTGTATCCAGTACTTCTGTTAGACAAACATTTTATAAAAATGCATTCAGAAATTAAAGTCCCGCATATTACACTGCACACGTTTACTTTACAAAACCGCCACCGGAGATGTGCGACGATATTGTACACTCAATATAATGTAAGTCGATTGTCCAGCCAATATGTCCCCCAGGAATGTCTTTTGAGATCGCTCTCGTTTTCTTAACTGTCAGCACTTATATGAACGAAACTGAATTGACAGAATATTGAAACAAAATCCCGTGAAGTTGCACTGATATTGACGATTTATATCTGAAACTAATTTTTTAAGATAATCTTGTTATTTTATAGTATTATAGTTTGAAGAAAATGATGGACGTTTATTGAATGTCCACATTTTGCCGACTAATATATAAGTTCCACTCGCATAATAGATAAACATATTTCTTAATACACCAGTTTGCAAAAGTGTACTTACACACGTAACAAATGACATTGCTCGTCGTCAAGCAATATTTGTCCTAAGTGTAAATCAAATCGAGAGTCTCTGGCTTGGTAGCCATTATCGCTAATCACTAGATGACCATGTCGGCTATTGTTACATTTTTTTTTATATGAAGAGCCAGACAAAGTGACTCTGATTTGCCTAATAGAAAGCATGAATAGAATCCAAAGAGTTGTGGTCACCATACTCATTGCAAATGCAGACAATGCAGTGTGGTGACCCACGCTATGGTGGCCTAGTGAAATACTTTTTCACGCCACGCTTGGGGACGTAAAAGGCATGACAATCATCGTGGCAGTGTAAGCTTCACATAGTTATCACGATAACTGTCACCCCTGCATCAATGGGCCTCCGGTTTCACACTCACAAACGAAACACGACAACACGGGTGCTGTCGCTTTAGTTTGGTCTTTTGTGGATGGGGTACTGGCCCGAGCCGACCCGTTCGTGTTGAAATCAGCGTGGCTTTACTACCTAATTGTGTCGAACCCAACTTCAGCTAAAAAGGTAGGTTATCTTATCGAATGTATACCGAATACTGACCATTATCTTCTAACCGTCACGTTAATTAAAGTTACACTCGTCACAAAGTAAATACATCTAAATTTTACTAAGAAACTTAACTATTGCTAGTTGGAAAACCACCTCTGAATAGTTCTCTAAGGTAGAGTTACGCAGTTCGTATGCCGACAGAGAAAACTAGAGTCAAACAGAGTTCTTCTTTTATGAAAACTTAGAGGACAGTGTTCCTTTGAATAAAAAATGTATTGAAGCGTGAATTTAACGAGGTACACTTATTATATAAGGCAAGTTCGTCTGTTCGTCCCTTTTATGCATTGAACCAAATATTGGAGGTAATCGTACCTATACACTGATACACACATCAATAATTTTGTCGTCTGTTGGTTGATAATATTCCAAAAAAAAAATTTTAATACTTACATTATTTTGTAATGTTTTTTTCCGGTTATATGGTAAAAATACTTTATTCTATATAACAACAAATAATTCAATAAACTGCTACTTTCTAAGCGGTTATGTTTTTTGCAGTTGAAGGCTTTTGTCAAATAACGTATGTCTAAACTTAAACCTCAAGAATTAATGAAATCAAATGCAAAAAAAAATTGGCTTCTTGAAATGAGATTCTGTTTAATCAGTATCTGTTTTTGAATGCCAATTTTTATGATTTCGCCAACAACCGCCATTACAATAACATGTTCCCTCATAAAAATTAAAAACATATGTACCTATGTGAGTACTTATGTGCGCACATAAGTAGTTATACTTTTTTGGTGTAACAAGATATAAATCTTTCTAAATATTCTATCCTTTATGTGATCCTATGTTTGTAGAGAAAACAACGCTAATAATAGGCAAAGGTATAACTTCAATAAAACGAAATGGACAATAGAAGAAATTGCCTGCGATTAAAGAAGTACAATTTAAACCTCCGAGCAAAGCTAGTTAATAAAACTAGTAGATAAATTTTCAAAGGTTTGCTATCAATAACATTTATTATCCAATTTCATTCCGGTTGTCCTGTCCTGTCCGGTATCAAGAGCTCTCTGACGCAAGGACGAACCGAACAAACGGATGCTTGGAATCGAACAAACGATACCTTCCTTTAATTTTGTACAAATATTTTATTCAAACTTGAAAGGATCTACCGTTACTTTTGTGCCGTTTGTTTTGGTACAGTTTGTGTACACATTTAATCTTCTAACTGCTAAAACAAGCTAGTTCTTGTTGAATGTAAGAGATAATCAATATAAATATTTAATTATGTTAATAGCTTAATTCTGGAAGTAACTGGCCGTGGTTACAGGCTGTACATCTGTGGTCATTCCTAAATGTTCGAAATATCACGCAATTCAAAATTAGGTGTATTTAGCCTATGTATTAATTCTCGTAAACATATACAAACAAAAAGTGTTCATTTCCTTTGTGTAGCAAACAAACAGTTAATTAAGTGTAACGGTGGCCAAAGAGGCTACCGGAATGAAATCAGGAGAGTATTGATTCACGCTAATTATTGAGTGCTAAATACGCATTGTTTCATGTCTGTGCTCTCTGTGCGACAAATTAACTTTGTCAGTCAATTTTCAATTTAAATTTCGTTTTTGAAATAATATTTCTATATTGAAATTATCTTAAATTATTATCACTTCACTTTTTTACCCTAAGTAAAGGCACACTTTTCTATTAGATCTGCTTATGAAAATAACTCTGAATGAAATCAGTTATGCTTAACTGCCTCGGTGGCGCAGCAGTAGTGAATGCGACTGCTGTGTTTGAGGTCTCGGGATCGATTCTCGGTTCGGACCAAATGTTTGTATGATCTGCAAATATTTGTTTCGAAATTTGGGTGTTTTCTATGTTTAATATGTATGTATTTACAAAAAAAAAGAGTATATAAGTACTCTATCAGTCAGTCTAGTTATCATAGCACAAGCTCTGCTTAGTTTTAAACTAGATGACGTTGTGTGTCAAATGTCCAAGATATTTATTTATTTATTTTACATCACAAATTTAAATAACAAATCCAATTTTATGACATCACAACTTAATAAAACTACAAATAAGCCAAATTATATTAAAAATATACTTTATTATACAAAATAGACCTCACAACGCGCAAACATGTTTATTAACAAAGCAACAAAACCTCAGTGCGTCACCACCCCGTCTTGGTCCTACGCTATGATTGGTCGATACCCGTGAAGAGGCGTACGCGCAGCCTCCACCGCAATGGTCCGCCAGTAACACACTGAGAAATTTATAACTTAAGTTGTGATTGGACATTTAATATTAAATAAGTTAAACTTGTACAATTATTATAGACGTTTATAAAATTGCGTAGAACAGTTATTATTTGGTTTAAAATCATTTTGTAGGTAGGATTACTGTTTGATCCTTAATACAATATTAATATTACGCAGTACTTGCTTTTGCCCACGGTTCCGCGCTTGGCTCTATCACTCCTCAAAAATCGAAGGATCTCTATTACTAATATTAAAGTCGGTGTAACCATTTAGCAGTGAGTGTGTAACTATAATATTATAGACAGACAGAATTACTTCCACATCCATACTAATAAACATTGCATACACTGCGTCCCTACCCCTGTACCGTGCTTTTTTGTAGTAGGCGTTCAGTGGTGCTTCATTCAGTTCAATCTTTACGTGATCACTTTTAATCTATTCTTCAAAGTTACTTACTACATTATTCTACATAAAATGTATGTAATTTTTTACAAGAATTCGATAAATACTCGGCAACGCACATTGTGTAAAATATCCAATTAGGTCAGTTGTGGTTACATTCTGTTAAGAATATTTGGGTAGCTTACATAAAGTTTTTTTTTTCTGACTTATTGAATACTTATCATTATATTATATAATGGTCGAGTTACACAACATCTTAATAATTTAAAGCCAATGTGTTATTCGGATATATAGGTAAGTTGTAGGAATCATTGTTCTAAGGTTCATGCAGAGAGAGACCAGAAATTTTAATTTTAAGTCATATTATATTTTTGTTTGTATTTTTTATTCTAATTGATTTTACAGCTGAACTGAATTTTAAATTTCAATTGTCTTTGAATTTGTATTAATTTGTAAATATGTAATGATTTGTGTGGGTCTAAGATACCAAATGTGCAATACAACATCATTGCAAAGAGAAGGAAAACTTGAAACAAACCCTATTCCAACCCATCTGGCCAGCGTGGTATAACGAGTCTGGCCAGCATCCTTGCTAAGGAGAGGCCTGTGTCCAGCAGTGGACTGTAAAAGGCTGTTGATGATGATGATGATGATGAAGATACCTGAATAAAGAGATTTACATATATTTTTATTTTTAATACTGTAAAGTTTTATTTAAATTCGTTCAGCAGTTTTGTTTGAAAAAGTAACAATATTTCGCATTTATATTATTAGTAGAAAGCATAAAAATGATAATGATATATTGAACCGTGCTAAAGCGATTGTTATATACAAACACGTTGAAATTTGTGAGACTGATGAATAGATGGATAGTGTACCTTTTAAAACTGGGTGAGTGGAGTTAAAGGAGCCCAGAAATTCCCTCAAACTGATTCTTAAAATAAAGAACGGTGACGGACTTGTGCGTAGTTCTTTAGTTGAAAATGTCAAATTACATCACACATGAAATCAGCAGTCTTTAACATACCATTTCTGGACATAGGCCGCTCCTTAAGAAGAAGGGTTTTGACTTACTATATCGCGCTGGCCAGGCAGATCAGTATAATAGGATTTATTTCAAGTACGCTCCCTTAGTCACCTCTTACGACACTTATGGGATGAATATGGGTGGTGACATTCTGAATTCTCAATTTCATCACAGAGGCAAGTGTCAAGTGTATCTCCATATCTCCATATACGATACGGTTTGAATTAATTTTCAAGGAACCCACATTGCAGTACCTCGAAAAGGTTTAGGCAATACTCAATTTAACGACGACGTTGGGACAGTAAAATTACTGAGCTTAAGAAAACTTGAGTCCTTCAACTGCCTCGATGGCATAGCGGTGGCGAAAGCGGCAGTTGTGCTAGAGGTCGCGGGTTTGATTCCCGGCTCGGACCAAACATTTGCATGATCTGTAAATATTTGTTTCGAAGTTTAGGTGTTTCCTATGTATAACATGTATGTATTTACAAAAAAAAAGTATATAAGTATTCTATCAGTCGGTCTTGGTATCATAGCACAAGCTCTGCTTAGTTTGAAACTGGATGATGCTGTGTGTCAAATGACCGAAATATTTATTTATTTATTCTATTTTTAGTAAAGTTTACTAAAAGTCATTTCAATAATAGTAGCTATTAGGTCATTCACATTCGTTACATAAATTATAAATTCCATACAAATTTGTGTAAACTCGCACCAGCTCGTGGTCATGAGTCAGTGCTAACTATTTGTAGATTATAATAATTAGAAGGAGAGATACTTCGCATCTGGCGACTTGTATGTTTACGTGAAAATGATCATTATTATGTATGTCATATGAGTTGGAGTGAAAACATGTGATATAGAACATTCTACAACCGATATCAGTAGAAATAAAAAGTCGAAGTTTGAACGAGTTGTGTTACTCGTTTTCTAGTTCTACACTCTTTTGGTAGATGGCGTTAAACGTCCGTAAAAAAATTGTGTGTGAATTCTGTGCTTTGTTTTAAAAGCATGTTTTCGGAGTTTAAATCGGACTGTGGATATCGCGATAGTTATTATAATCTATTAATTGCGTTCAAGATAAAGTAGTGCGGTACTTGTAACTAGTGAGTTGTATTGGTCAGCCGTAACATATATCTCTGACTGCAAAAAAATATCATTTAAAATTGTTTTTACGTCTGGTATCAATGCTTAATGTAAGTATGTATACACGTAGGCATTTTTACCTTCTACAACGTTTACTCTTGAAACTTATAATAATAATCGCACGCAATTCACACAAGGACGTCTGGTCCCAAACTAAGCAGAGCCTGTACTGATTATAAATACGCTTATGTATTCCTAAATGTATACATATTATAGATGAATTACAGAGACCGAGAATAAAAATGATCGCACTCGTCACATAAACCTGTCACGGATGGGAATCGAACCCGCAACTCCTGTTTTAGCATTAATCACTAGGCCAGTCAACAACAGGCCAGTCTAAAAAAGTAAGTGTTATTTCAAAAATAATATTTCTATAGGTCTTGTTAACAATAGCCAGGCATGATCACCTCGCCTAGCCGGAGGAACCTCCCTTTGTGGTGGAGCGAATGACACCCGTCCCTCCACAGTGGTGACCCCGACGGAGGTTGCGGGCTGGCTGAGATTTGCTTACCGCTCATCGCAATGGGAGTGATGCTGCTGCTATTGTTGTTTTTCTGTTTGCACTGTAAGTGGAAGTCGCCACAATTGAAAAATATTGACAACTGTGGTGACCATTCGACTGTAAAATCCGAGCTCGTAGGTGTAATACCTTCACAACTCAGAACTTTAGAATGCTCAATTATGAATATTAGCATTACAATTTGCTTTGGAACCCAGATAAACATATATCAAATTTTAAAATACCTTTTTCTAGAAGATATTTTTTTATCTCTATTATTTTTTCAAAGCTAAATGTACCTATTTGCCGGTACTTACACATATAACACTCCTAACATTTACTAATATCTACCCTCAATACCTTACACTATATACCAATATAACTTCAACTTAACAAGTAAAGTACCTTCACACTCCAGTAGTTATTATTACTCCCACAGAACAGTACTATCTACATTTAAGTGCGTTAATACAAACCGAACGAGCCATCTTCGTGAAGAGACGTTCTCTCCTTAATCTAACAATCGGATGTCTGAAACATCAACACTTGTAACTCGCTGTCAGTCTCGAAACATTCACTCGACGCCAACAGCAGGTACATCCCTTCATCCACTTACATTTAATTTAATGTTTATTTGTTAACTAGCTACCACCAGCGGGTTTGTCTGGAAATAAATTAATTTTAAAGGATCTCTTACATCACATTATACATACATACACATACAGGGAACATGTGCACATTACTTAGTTACGATTTATTTTAAATCTTGTTCTTGGCTTAATTGGAAAAATGACAATATTTTCAAAATGTGAAAGTCTGTTTTTCCAAAACAGTATAAAGTTTATAAGAGTGTCAGTTTGGTGTTTGTGTTTGTAGGCATTTTGAATATGAACCTATGTTCAATTTTTTTCTTTCCTTACTCTTCCTTACAAACATATTGATAAAAAGAATATCTAATTGTCGACCTTAACATTTATAGAATAAAAAAATGTACAGAATACGAGATATAAATACCAATAGTGGGAGCAAGGAAAGCATGGGTGCTGGTATTAAGGAGCATTTTTAAGCTAATCGAACTACTTTGTGTGTACTATCTGTTCAAAATCACCTCACCGCGTGGCGATTTTCTAATGGTTAGATGTTGTAATTAAAACACACATGCTTCAAAGGTTCACATGTGTTACCTACACATTATTATCTCTAAAACCAAATAATATAATAATCTCCATAGCAACACAGTGTACTACAACAGAATTAAAAATAATAAGCCGCGTGCGCAGCGACTCAGCTTATTTTTAACTCTTACTCACGTCATCTCACGCGGCGCTCGGCAGATCTGGAATATAGACGTGGTAACAATCGAACATGTTCACGTGAGATTTCAATAGGCAATGTTGTTATTTAATAGTATATTCCCAGTACAATAGACCACAAGGAAACAACGTTGCCCCCTGGAGTTGATCACCCAATTAAGGAGTGAACGGTTGGCAGTATTCCCTGGCAGTACAATAAAAGTTTGTCATTAGGCTAAATATGTTATTATACGCCGTGTTATTGTACGCCGTTTCAATTATTTGTCTTTCTCAACATCCGTATCGCTTCAAAGTGTCTGAGTCATTTTTTACCAGGTATCTATAGAAATAGCAACAAACTCTGGTCAATCTACTTGAGGATTCTATATCTTTCCTATCAAGCATAGTTCAAGGTGTCGGCTATGTGGTGTTGGAGGGGTATAGGTGGACGATAACAATAATAACTGAACATAACGTACACCCGGCTGTCTGATCCAAAACTAAGAAAGCCTATACTATGATTTCTAAACTGTTGAAAATCATACTTGTTTAAATAGAACTGAATTTATAAGAACTAAATATATAGATACACACATATATATATATATATATATATATATATATATATTATAGCAACCTACCAAAGTAGCTATATTCTGCCTGATGGGAAGCATGAATAGAATCCAAGAGCGGTGGTTGCTGTACTCACTGCGAATGAAGACAGTGCAAAATGGCGACACACGCTATGGCGGCCTAGTGAGATGCTTTTTCAAGTCCCGCTTAAAGGACCCGGGATCGTAGTGGGAGGGAAACACGTGCGCTGGTAATGAATTCCAGGCTTTAACTGATTTGCACAAGAAGGAAGAGCCGAACCGTTTAGTTATGTTACGTTTATGTTTATATCTTATAAACATGTTACACACTGACACTGAAAAGAATTTGTTCTAATTAGGACATTATTTAAACTGGGTAGAATCACTTAGGCTTAGCTATATAGGACTTGAACACATGTTATGCAATCTAACTTGGTCATAACCCAACAATTGGAGATGTAGTGCAATTAGAAACTAATATTTAGTAAACTATATGAATGATGTATTTATTTACACTTTATTTATTTATTTACACTTTATGCACTTTGTACATCGGCGGACTTAATGCCCAAGGCATTCTCTTCCAGTCAACCATAGGGTGGTTTAGAAATATTGTAAGGGAGGTGCACAGAGGTTATATTGACAATTAAAATATACAATACATGAGTGCGTATACATACATGAACACATACAATACATACGTCATAAATACACATATAATTATACACATATATACATAAATATACACATACATTCAAATTATATTCGTACACTATGACAACTTGACTGTAAGCTGAGCCAACTAACGATGAGACGATTCTTCAATCTCGTTAAGAAGGAAACTATGTACATTCTTTTTGAAAGTAAAACGGTTTGTGGACATCCTGACTTCGAGCGGGAGCGCATTCCAGAATAGTACTGCCTGAACAAAGAACGAAGAGTTCACGAAATCAGAGTTATGAGAGGGACATAAGAGGAGCAGATTATTTTCTGAGTGAAGGTTTCTGTCGTGATTAGAGGATAGATAGCGGAGGTACGGAGTAAGATATGTAGGTGGAAACGGTGAGTTGAGAAATGCAAATAGGGCAGTTAGTGCTCGCAGGTTGCGGCGCTGGCGAAATAGGTACGTAATAATGTACTAATGTAGGGCCCTGTTGAATAACCACACTTCGAGTAGAAGCTCTCAGACTGATCCTATGGTGATTCGATGTAATTTTTGTGTGAGTGTGATGCAGTCGGGCTGTAAGGTAACATTGTGCTTGATTTAATTTTATAATATTTTGAATAAAATATCAACCCTCCCACAGAAGATCAACCCAAAACGACAGCGTCCGAGCTACGACAGTAGTTTAGTTGATAAGCGCGAGACCGGTGACCCATTGATGCAGGGGTGACAGTTGTCGTGGTAAGTGTGTACAATAGAATACCACGATGACTGTCATGCCTTTTACGTTCCCAAACGAGGCGTGAAAAAGCATCTTACTAGGCCGCTATAATGTGGGTTACCATACTGCATTGTCTGCGTTTGCAATGAGTATAGTGACCACAACTCTCGGATTCTATTCATGCTTTCCATCAGGCAGAGCAGAGTCACTATGACAGGCTCGTAAAAAAAAAAGTTTGTTACGAACAAATGAAAGGTACACACGTTAAGTATCTGCGTTAATATATAGATACTTAAAATTAAAAAGACTTCTACAAGGAGAAAATATAGATCTACTGATAACACCGTGTCGATCAATCATCTATCAAAGAAAAATCCCAAGAGTAAAAGGTACAAACAATATTGAATTAATATTAATGATTCAACGCCCTTAGTTCACTTTATTTAATACTGTAGTTTTAGATTAATGATCCAAACCATATCACTAGAGTACAGAAACGCCATACTAATCAGTACTAACCACAAATTGAAAAAAAATGAGAATACCAATTAATAAACTATGAACTTGAATAAATAGTAATATTCTCCATTTCTGGGTTAGTAGTCTGGGTAGTCGGCTAACATAGAAATCTGAATTAAGGTAAGGTGAAGAAAGGATACTCACATATATTCTACGTACAGTTCTTTAAATGTTTTTCAGCATTTTCCTTATTGCTTATAACTAATTAATGAAAAGGTTTTTTCTAATTAAGACCCGGGAATTCCCGGAAAGCTCACAAACAGCCACTATATCCTTAATGGGCTTTTAAATCCAAGACTTTCGTGGATATGGCACGAATTAGAGACTCGATAGAGAGGGAAGGAGAACATAAAACAGCCGCATTAAATCACTCAAAAGGACCACATTGAGCAATAACCACTGCGCAGATGGTGTAGTGGTTTGAACGATCACCTAGCTACTTTCTAGTATTTCTAGTGTTGTTCGATCCCCATATGAGACTACACCTTGGGTGATTCATAAATTGTTTTTCTGAGTGAATGTTTCATAGGTATTTGTCAAGTCTCTTAGTGCGTGTCTTGTCTATTTTAATTAAAAAAATATATCACAACCTATCACTTACGTATTGCAAAGCTTATTACAAAGGATTACAAGGTACAGCTTAACGACAACTGATCTATTGTGTCGCATCACTGCAGTTCTGCCGTGGGAGTGTCACGTTTCTGAAGATATAGGCTGGTTAAATGGACGTTACACCATAACTTTACCGAAAGATAATTAAAATATTATAACATCATTTTCTTTTCCATTTTTCAATTTGATTTAGGATCGGCCCTGTATACAAAACTGTATTGGATGGCTGTTTACTTTTATGACTTGATTTATGAAAACTCGCAATGAGGTTATCCTGTAAGCATACGACAAAAGAAAAAGTAAAATTCGAATAGAATGAAATACGATCAAGGTACTCTTGTAATACTGTGTTTAAGGAAGTGCAAAAAATAAGAAACTGTGAAAGCGAAAATCAATGAATTTGCTTATTTCAACTACTTTATATATATTTTTCAGTCAGAGCTTATCGTTCCAGTGTCTCATTTGATCAAGATAGAGTTGTGGACGTACTTACTTATGTGGATATCAGGAATAAGTCCATTAAACAGACATTGTAGGTATACACTAGGTGCGACCACCTTAATCATTTTTGTACTTATGTATTCTCGGATTTCTATCAAAATTAATTTCTAGTTTCATCCTTTTTTAGGCCCTGTTGAACCCTTATGATCGGTTTTCAGTTTTTTTTAAATTTTTTTTTTTTTTACTATCTGCTAGGCGCTACCGTGGAACAGACATACATAAGTTGCCAAAATCATTACTCTTCCTTTTGGCTTCGCGTAATCGAATAGGAAAAACGGTGACTGCATAAAACTGCTATCATATAATAAGGTGCATTTCAGTCTGCGGTAGGAGCGGTCAGTTTACACATAGTTTAATTCAGTCGTGTGGTCTCAGTGGAGAGAGGCTGGTTTTGTAACACTTGCATGTGTGATCTACAAGTATTTAACTTACTAATAATTTTAATCATTGAAATAAATTACTGCTAAAATTAATTAAATTTAAGAAACTATATCTAAAGTAGTGTCACCACCCTTTTTTTTTTTTTCAGATTTCTGGATTTGGTAGCCACCTTCTCGATTATGGCCACCGCTAGCTTTGCTCTCTCCTGCAAAGAAGCCGGTGTTTGGGGGGTTGAAACTTTATCCATCGGCTCCCGGATCTTCTGCAGGAGATCCGCAATCTCTTCTTCTGCTGCACTTTCGCCCTCCGCCCTGACCCGTCTATAGGCTTCTGCCTTCGAGAAGACAGAACCTGAAGGGGTAGAAATGGTCGTGCGTGACCTGCCTCTGCGGCTGCTTCCCACTTTAGGAGGTAGCATCTCTTGAGACGTGTCACTCTCCTCGTCCCTGGAGTGTCCGCGCTTTCTGTTCTCACAGATCTCCACTTCTGTGGACTCCAGTATGTCCATAGTTGTGCTTGGGTTACCGTCATCCGACGGATGGGCGGACTTGGAACGCAATCGCTCCGATTTTCTTCTTTGGCTCCCAGCAGCCAAATTGACTTCTGGGAGCCCTGCTGAAATAGGAGCCCCAAGTACGGGTTCCTCCTCGTTCGACGAGAAATCAGTTCCTGGCTTCCCTTTCTTACTCCTGTCTTTCTTGTCGTCTTTGTTGTTTTTATTTAAAATGGTTTCCATAATTAGATCCACGAGTGGGGGAGAACTAAAAGTCGACCCGGGCAGAGATGCCCCAATACCCGGGCAAGCGTAAATTTGTGCCCAACTGAGGGGTCCGCAGGTGCCTCAGCTGGGAGTGTGCTTACGACTGAACTACCCATCAGCCATGCATCCCCTGGCCACACACCAGAACACGGGATTCGGGGTAATTTTTTAAAGAGGTTTTCTTCCTCGCAGTCCAGGCGGTTAAGCCAAGACCCTCGTCCTCGAGTAGAGTTGCGAGACATAACCACGACACTCTTCTTGAGATTGCGATATGACGACGGTGGCAGGAAGATAAGTCTCTCACTGCCTGCTCGGTGGTAGTGTGAGTACACACCGAGCCCGTTCGCTTTTCTCCACCGCTGACAGTGGAGAAACTCCAACCCGTGAAAGGGCTCCCGCCTTCGTGATTTTTTACCGAGGTTTTCCTCCTCATTGCTCCGAAGAGCGAAGAGCCAACAGAGAAACCGGCAGATACACCCTCTCTGTTGAACCAAACCTCAACCAATGGCCGAAGATATAAGGCCTCCTCTTAGTGCTAGAATATTAGCCGTTGGCTGAGACGGCCTCCTCCAAATAACAGAGGAAGAAACAACGTCATCGCCAACGTTTCCAGGGTGCACCACGTGGAGGTTTTCTAGCCCAGCACCCCAGTGTCACCACCCTTAATCAACCCTTGGTTACCGCAAGGTTCAAAGGCCGTTGATAATGTGACGTAATAACAATTCGAAACACTCACACTATCACTAGTTGGTTAGCGGTCTGCTGACCTCCGTAGTAATGTCAAATCATGATGGTTGGCAACTCCTGCAACTAGCAAGCGAAATACCACAATATCGTGGACAAGATGACTGGAATGACCTGTAATACTAGCTTTTGATCAAAATAAATAGTAGCCAACGTGTTATTCTGATATATAAGTTATATCACTGTAAAGTTTCATCAAAATTCGTTTAGTAATCTTTGTGTGAAAGAGTAATGAATACCCATACATCTGTACATTCTCACAAACTTGCCCATGTATAATATTAATGGCCAGCGAGGTATAGTGGGCTAAAATCTGCTTTTTAAGAAGCAACCTATGTCCAGTAGAAGACTGTTAAAAGTTGTTGTCTCTGTTGTTGATGCCAAGTTCTGCTCAGTGTAAAACTAAATGATGTTTTGTGTCAAATGTCTGAAATATATTCTGCCATTAATGTTTTTGTTATTGAATATTTAAATCTTTTAAACTTCGTATAATTACGCAAGTTCAAAAGGTTACTCAATTTCTCATGTCATATACAGTTAAAGGTTAATCTGGTATCTAAATTGAGAGAGCCGCCTGCGGCTATTCTTCTGCGATGGTTAATAGGACCTGTTATAAACGTCGGTACCTTATCTGAAAACATAAAGAGATTTAAATTGAATACTTAAATCTGATGAAAATGGCTTCAAGACGTAAAATGATGACATAGATGGTGAATCATCTTCTATTTACACAAAAATGTTAAGTTGGTTTATTTATATACATTTCTTATGTATTCAAAAATATCTACACCAATTGAATTCTTTTTTTTACTGTTGTAGACGAATAGGCGTTTGTCCTCTCTCTCACCTGATGGAAAGTGTAGATGAAGATGAAGGTGGTACACGCCTATCCAAAAGAAACCTGTTCACTCTACTCTTGAAGGCTCCAGAACTCAACTTATCAGGAAAAAAAGACCCAGGCAGGTCGTTCCAAATCTTGCCGACTCTCACCAAAAAAGAGCTGTCAAACCGTTTAGTTCGGCTTAGGGGTATGTCAACAACGTGTGGATGAAACTTAACTTACTTTTCAACACGCTTCAGAGACGGCAGTTATCTTATTTTTGCAAAAAGAATATACCGCGGCGAAGCATGGCATTACACAGCTACTATTAAACAAATATTTTATGACTGAATTAAGTGATAAATAAATAACAATTGATTTGATTTTGGTATTGAGGGAACCGATAAAATCTCAAAAGCTTTCATCCTTTTTAAATCAAAAACATACTCAATGTGTTAAAGTGACTATAAACGGAATACTTGAAGAAGATAACAATTGTGATGATGTGCTCGTAACCGACTTTGGCCATGACGGCCAGTCTCAACGGAGACCAGCCAGATAGTACACAAGTGTGCGCAAACACAGGTGCACTTTCTGTTCCCTCACTCTAACATTCTGATGGGATGGTTATACAACTAGATCGAGGAGAGATTAGGTGCAGGACTCGCGACTGACTGACATTTTGTGCTCTCCCACTGGGGTTAAGACCGCAACTTCTAAACTCTGGGCTGTTATTAAGCAATTACCTAATCAGGACAACTCAACAACACTATGTGAACTGTTGGACAAAGCAATAGTTGTAACTACGACGTGTTTTACAGGATCTTTTTAAATTACACACACACACACACACACACACCGACCTAAATCACACTATTATTTTCTTTTACTTAATCATAATTATAAATGTATATCAACATACATACATTCTTTTAGGTAGTAGAACCACGCTGATTTCAGCACGAGCGGGCCGACTCGACCGGGGTAGTACTACCCTCCTACAGAAGACCAACCTAAAGCGCCAGTATCCGTATTGTCGTGTTGGTGAGTGTGAGACCGGTGGCCGATTGATGCAGGGGTGACAGTTATCGTGGTAACTGTGTAAGCCTTACACTATCACAATGACTGTCATGCCTTTTACGTCCCCAAGCGGGGTGTGAAAAAGCATCTCACAAGGCCGCCATAGCGTGGGTCATCATACTGTTTTGTCAGCATTTACAATGAGTATGGTGACCACAACTCTTGGATTCTATTCATGCTTTCCATCAGGCAGAGTAGAGTCACTTTAGCAAGCTCTTAATATAGAATAAAAAATACATAAAAAAACTAAATTGATTTGTGTACATTGCAAAAACTCAACAAGCTCTAAACCGATTCAACTTTGAATACAATGATTGTTTCTTCGATTATTTGCATTATTTTTGTTTCTTATTTGCAAACCGTCATTAAAATTTTATGAACTGCCAACACTTAAAGGACCGACCTTTAGGTAATGTCAGTTCGTTTATTTTTGGTTTTGATTATTTTTGAAAAGCAAAACAGTCAAAATAAAACATTCGTCTACAGATGTTATAAGACCGAGTAATAAAAATCAGTTCGTGACTATACAAGCGCCGCAGGGCTCACAAGCAGTGTTTTGTCGTCACATTATTTAGATATATTGAAAGTGAGGATTAGGATTTTTTTCGGTGAGGTAAACAGTGCTGCACACCCTAGTTCAAACATTAGTTTTCTCCGTTATAGTAAATGTGGTCATAGAGATATCTCTATGACCACATTTACTATTCTCGGTCTCCGAAGTTATTAAAGAAATCAATCAATCCGAAATCATGTCATGAGAACCATTGCATGTATAAAACAATTATGTTCCTTTTTTATGTGGTATCTTACGAGCAGATAGACTACCTAACGGTAAGTGATTACCGCCCGCCGCTCGTAAGACCAGCAATACAAGAGCTACAATTGTAATGAGGCCCTTTGAGCCTTTCTCCAGAATTAGGAGATTTATCGCCCCATATGTCACTCGTTCGGTCAAAAACAATAAAATAATTTCTTAGCACTCGTTTTCTGCTATGTATCACTTCGAATGAGACAACCGTTTTAGGCAGGGGTGACAGTTATCGTCGTAACTGTGTAAGCCTTACTCACAATGACAGTCGTGCCTTGTACGTCCCCAAACGAGGTGTGGAAAAGCATCTCACAAGGCCACCATAGTGTGGGTCACCATACTGTTCTGTCAGCATTTGCAATGAGTATAGTGACCATAACTCTTGGATTCTATTCATGCTTTACATCAGACTGAGTAGAGTCACTTTTGCAGGCTCTTAAGATAGATAGAAGAAATGCTGATGTATGTTTCTCCCATGGTGAAATATATATTAGCATTAGGTATAACATTCATATCTTAACAAAAAATATAATATTTCGGTTATTTCTACGTAATCAACGTATGCAATAACGAATTAATACTTGCACATAATTAACTAATTATGTTAATGCAACAAATAATTTACATTTGTAAGCCATACAGGCTTTGTTGTGGCTAGAAGCCATTTGTGCTTGATTTCGAGGAGCACTTTAGTTTTTAGTTTATAACATTGTATATTTCAAATTGATTAGTTATACCTAAATACGAAAACCGCGTCCTAATTAATTAGATTTAACAAAATTCGTTTAATTGGTAACACATTTTATATTATTAAAATAGGATTAAATTATGTTAAAAATCTTTTCTCTGGTTGACTACTCCTTTCTAGATAAAAGATTTGTGATTTTATATATCGTTTTTATATTTTAAGAGCTTTCGGCATTGTGGTATGTACCGACTAAATATGATACGGTCAAAAAATCGACGTTAGATAGATAAGTCTTGCAAAATGCTTAGGTACCTTGTGTGAGACACAGTGAAATAAGGGCGCTAAGCTCTCTAACTAAGGCTGGTAACACATTCGTGAGTTCTGAGCTGCAGGTATCCATGAGCGTCTCACCATCATCTTCATATCGGTTCGTTTTTCATCTATGTCATAAAAAATACCTTTAACGAGGACAATATCCTATTAAACTATACATATTTAGTACAAAAGTTACTAATATAACGGCTTACGAACTTGCTCCTCACAGCAGGTGTCTCCATTAGTTTACTGTTTACAATAGATTTAAAAATGTACAGGTGCACTTCCTACGGAATAATTATTGACTTGCTTCTAACGGTTAGATTAAAAAAGGTGTCAGAAACGAACCGTTTCATTACTATTTATGTGTTTGTGTATTATTTGAATTCATTACAATTACAAACGTGGACAAAATAGGTAGACTTTTTGAGTCTGAGACGAAACCGAGTTGTTTGTTAACGGTAGTTCAAGTTATACTAGACTAATACTATGTATACCTATGGGTATTATGATCAACATCATAGTCTTGAGTCAACTTGAGACAAGTGCAACCTGGTCGACTTCTCAGACAATTCAGAAGTATATAATATCTACTAAATAATAATTATATGTACATATATTAATGTTAATGGCAAAGATTCAAAATGGGGAATAAAAGTGACGCGACAAATTGATAAAAATGATCGTTGAAACGGCTTATATTAAATGTATTATATAATATTATAATTGGAAAATTAGTTACTTTTGCATAAAAAGTACTGAATGAATTTAGATGAAACTTTACAATAATAAGATTTTATATCAGAACAATTTATAGGTCACTATTTACCGTGATATCCGATGTACACACGGACGACATATACGTTTTGTTATTATATTTTATATCTATACGAGTATATGTAAGTGAATCAATATTTCTCTTGGTCAAGACATCATGCGTGAATAGCTGAATCTATTTCAACAATTGTTTTACTAGTATGGTACAGCTCATTTATCGGGAATGGATAGAACATCACGCTAAGACCAATAAGAGCTGAGTATCACTGAAAAGAAACACAGACGAAATTGCGTGGGTCAACTAGTCTCCAATAATTCACTTAGCTTCTGATTTTTGAAAAAGAAGAGAATTTGCCCATGGAAATAAAAGTAAAAAAAAACAAACGGGACACATGCCGGACACATAATATGGTTTTATTCGCATCAGTCTTGGATGAGGTGCAAGTCTGAGTTACTCAATGATAGCTAAGTCCTACTTCCTTGACCAGACGTCATTTTATGTTATTCTATTGCACGTAAAATATTTCATAATTTTTGATAATGTTAAGAAAAGCAGTTAAAATACAATAATATATTAATAAAAACGAGGTACCTTACAAACTATTGCATTGACAAAATTTGAAACCGACGCTCTGGTCGGCCATGTATGCGGTGCGATAAAATAAAAATTCGATTGTAGACTTGACCTAGTGGTTTTAGCGGTCGCCACGGCGCTCTCGACTGCACTGAGTGTTGTGGGTTCAAACCTCACAAGGGACAACAGTTTATGTGATCCATAAATTGTTGTTCTGAGTCTGGGTGTTCTTCGTGTCCGTTATCTATAACATATATCATCCTTTAAGTCGCAAGCTAATGTAATCATATTGTCATAAATTGCACGTCTCATTCCCTAAGAATTGTTTTAAAAACAGGTGCAGAGTTTACACCCTTACGTTAGAGAGTGACAGCAATACACCGTCCGTCTCGAGTCAGCACCTGTCTACGTAACAACAGGTGGTGCTGACCGTTACAATCGTCTCACAGACTTTTGTTAAATTATACCTTCATATTTTACCCTCTGTGGTATAGTCAGTGTTAAGTGTGCAGAGTTTTTAGACTGTGTATACGTAAATGAAAACAGCTGTTAGGCGCGTGCGCTGATCTGTAAAGATATGTACAAAAAGTTCGGCGCGTTTTTGTATTAGTCGAGCTTGCGTTTATAGTTTAGTTGTGTTGAATGAAGAGATGATGACAAGAAGACGTGAAGATAGACAAGATAGTATAAATTGTACTCTATGCAATAACTGTATTGATTGTTGCTTGTGGTTCTAGTGGTAGTCTAAACTGAGTACTAAGTCAGAGGTTCGATTTCATTCCTCAACAAATAATTACGTAGCGGGCACGATCGTTTGTTGCACATGTTTGGGTGTAATTTGTCTACAATATGTTACGTGTACATGTAGATTATTGGAGTAAATAATAAGCTATGTTCTCCTAAAAGAACCAAAGTATTTCCATGTTAAACATCATAAAAATTAGTGCAGGTTTGGCCGAGAAAACATAAGATGCCAAAGTTTGCAGAATAAAAAAACTATTCAATTTAATTGTGTTTATGGTTCACTATTTAGAATGTACTGGTTTTTTTCAGAAAAGAGGTGTATATTGTCGTAAATTTTAATTTAGAACTATTTATGATAAACAACAATCTTTATGACAACTATGCTATTTATGACAAACTCATAATGTAGAAAATTTTATTTCTTTATATTTGTTTCTATATGAAGAGCCTACCAAAGTGACTCTACCTGATGGAAAGCATGAATAGAATCCAAAGAGTTTTATTCATATTCATACTCATTGCAAATGCGGAGAATGCCGTGTGGTGACCCACACTGTGGCGGTCTAGAGAGATGCTTTTTCACACCCTGCTTGGGGACGTAAAAGGCATGACAGTCATCGTGGCAGTGTAAGGTTCACATAGTTATAATAACACACACATATTTCAAATATTATAAATATGTACAATATATATATATAAGTAAGAAGTAGGATATTATATGTACTTAGAAGTAAGTTTAAGAAGAGACGGTTAACCTGTCTGGTTCCGAAGTATAGAGTACGTGTGGTACAGACCGCCTAGTTTGAAATCACACGTCCCTGTGTGAGGTTTGTAAAGTTGTTAAATTCCTCTTTTAGTGGGTAGATTTTAAAGCCCATTTGAATAAAAACAGTTTCAATACTCTGTTTCCTAGACGAGACACGCGATATCACTTAGAGGAGCTTCCTCTTAGTATCTATTTGCATCATCTTTATATATCTTCTTTGTATCGTCGAAAAACGATGACACTTTTTGTAAAAAACTGCTCAAAACATGAAACAAAACGGGAAAAAGTGCAAAGGTGATGATGAAATCAATAACTCATTATCATACTAGTATCTCTTTTTTTCCCATATTAAGAGCCTACCAAAGTGACTATATTCTGCCTGATGGCAAACATGAATAGAATCCAAGAGTTGTGGTCACCACACTCGTTGCAAATGCAGACAATGCAGTATGGTGACTCACACTATAAGGGCCTTGTAAGATATTTTTTCACACCCCGGATGACAGACAAAGGCATGACAGTCATGGTGACAGTGTAAGCCTTACACAGTTATCACGATAACTGTGTAAGGCTTACACAGTTACCACGATAATTATCATTCCTGCATAAATGGGCCTCTGGCGTCACACCCACCAACGAAACACGACAACCCGGATGCTGGCGCTATAGGTTGGTCTTCTGTGGGAGGGTAGTACTGCCCCGGTCGAGCTGGCCCGCTTGTGCTGAAATCAGCGTGGTTCTACTACCTTACAATGTCTATAAAATATCTATCAAGTGCAAGTAATACCCACGCCTAGGGGATTGCATACAAGTTTAATTACGAATTTCAATAAGTACACGTTCCGGGAAGCGATGTTTTAATGAACAAAGCTGCTCAGAACATACTGAGTTTGTAGTGAAATAGTACCGTCACAGTCAATGTCGCACATATGTAAATGTGATATAGGTACAAAATTATCAATTCAATACCAACGGTTGTACACCTAACTGCTTCTAATGAAGGAGATTATCAGTATCAGTGAATATGGCACTAGCTGGCCCACTTGTCTTCTCTCAAAAGTCATAAATTTGGCCGTTTTAGAACATTTTACATTAATACTTGGCTATCGTAACGTGAGGCCTTTCTATTGCCTTCCTCGGTAAATGTATTACGTAACGTTTTTTTTTTAATTTGCAGTTGCAGTTTCTGCGGTACCTTCAATCAAACAAGCTCTTCAGCTTAAAAGTATTGGTATACATATGTACGTATGTACTTATATAAATATATTTATAAGCAACCGGGCTGCCGTAGTACAGGCTCGGCGTGTTTTCGGATCAGATGACCTTGAGTCAGCATTGTTAGGCTATTAGTATTATTATAAAGACTACTTAAATGTGAATGGAACAAATCGTCTCTGCTTACCCTGGATGAGAATATTGCATAGTATTTTTATATATTAACTCTTAACTTCTAACCTCGTAAATGTGTCATATCATATTTAAAGAAAACAAAATTCTTATTTCTATTATTCTTAATTCTTCTTAGTAACGGAATCGAAACAAACCTTTAAACCCACAAATTATGTCAAATTTCACTTCACCTAAAACATCCTCTCATAACACACAACACTGTGCAAGTTGCTCCTCAGAATTTGTAGTTAGTTAATGGAAATGATGTAACTGGTGGAAAACGCCATGAATATCTAAAGTCGGTGTTAATTAATTTCACTGCCGCAAACTGCGTAGTGGTTGAGAACTAATTAAATCTACTTCTTCAATGTAAATGTCGCCGACTTGGATATATTTACTGATCAATTTCTCTAGTCAACTGGTAGTAGTCTTGCAAACTGACGATATAGAGATCAACTTTATAGACGGGTCATTTGGTGAGTGATTATCACCGGCCAAAAAGTGGAACTTGGAACTTTTGAGTTGTAGGTGGCCAGTTAAGGATATTACATATATCCTTTTAATTTTTTTCAATAGTAATGTTTTTGGTTATCGGTAAGGATAGGTCTGAGCGATAAGATCACCTACATATTGTACCAAAGGTATATACAAAACACATACAAAAGCTGTGTAGAAATAAATATATTGTGGGCTATATTGTATACTAGTCAGAAATAACACTTTAAATTACTATTAGCTGCGTAAGACTGCAACACTTGTCAAGGCTGGACCATTTTGTCCCCTCCCCGTGTTAAATATGAACCTTATTACAAGTACGTTGAGAGTAATTGCTACAGTATCTTCACATTGTCATTTTTGAGGCACTCAGTCTCAAACTAGAAATGACTATTTGAAATTTCTATTCCCCCTATCTGGAATCGATTGGTAGGTAGTAGAGCCACGCTGATTTCAGCTCGAACGGGCCGGCTCGACCGGGGCAGTACTACCCTCCTACAGAAGACCAACCTAAAGCGTCAGCATCCATGTTGTCGTGTTTCGTTGGTGAGTGTGAGACCGGAGGTCCATTGATGCAGGGGTGACACTTATCGTGGTAACTGTGTAAGCCTTACACTGTCGCGATGACTGTCATGCCTTTTACGTCCCCAAGTGGGGTGTGAAAAAGCATCTCACAAGGCCACCATAGTGTGGGTCACCATACTGCATTGTCTGCATTTGCAATGAGTATGGTGACCACAACTTTTGGATTCTATTCATGCTTTCCATCAGGCAGAGTAGAGTCACTTTGGTAGGCTCTTAATATATATAAAGAAAAAAAACATTAAATCCCAGATAATAATTACTTTATTTATAATATATATATTCATTCGGGAATTAGAACCTTTATTTCAATAAGTTCACCGGAAAACTGAGGGTGGTCTATGCCCGTGCCCGTCCGGATTCACGCAACAATTACCGGAGAAAAGGTGTCGTTTTGGAATAAATTGCATCTAAAAGTAGTGTGGCTTACAAATTAGTGGCCGGATAGAGATTTTTTTGGGTTCTGCCTGATGTCCAGTCATTATAGTAGTTTAGTGACATTTTTTACATTAGGGAGAGATGAGTTAATTGTTGTTGTTGTTTGAGATGAGTTGTTCAGTTAAATTCAATCTACAGTAGAAGTTGGTGGTCCTGACTGCGGAGGCACATGTCGTTGATTCATTTTCCACCCAAGATAAAGATTCTTTAGTGTCAAAGTTGTGTCTCTGTGTCATCAATCATCAACAGCCTTTTACAGTCCTCTGCTGGTTATAGGCCTCTCCTTAGCAAGGTGGTTTGGGCTACGCTGGCCAAATGGGTTGGAATAGGATTGTTTCAAGTTTTCCTTCTCTTTGTAATGATATTTTCTTGAATAGTTTGTTCCCTTATTCGCCTCTTACGACACCCACAAGATGAATAGGGGTGGTAACACTATGTATTCTTAATCTGTCACCACACAGAATGTCTCCGTTTAATTTATCTTTAATGCTATTGAAAATAATATAAGTTTTTTTCGACATTCGGATAGCAGTATTTTTATAATTAGTTTAACGAATTCACATAATTCTTAAAATGAGATACCTATAATACAGAGCACAACATAGTCCGTTACGATTAGTTCCAATCAATCACAGGCTGGCTCAAGGAGAAATTTGTCCTGCGAGGTGGGCCCCGATCTGTCGGACGCCCAATTTGGTTTTCGGGCGGGGCGTTCGACGGTCGATGCTGTGCTGCGCCTGAGGGCCGTTACCGAAGAGGCGGTGAGCTGTGGTGGCGTGCTGTTGGCGGTGTCGTTAGACATCGCCAACGCTTTTAATAGTCTGCCATTTAGCTGCATCAGGGAAGCCCTCCACTACCACGGGGTGCCAGAGTACCTGAGGCGGCTTGTGGCAGACTATCTTGAGGAGCGTACCGTCATGTACGAGGACCGTGACGGTGTTCTGAGGCGGCGGCCCATGTCGTGCGGTGTTCCACAGGGGTCTGTCCTCGGACCACTCCTGTGGAACATGGGATACGACTGGGCCCTCCGAGGTCGTCTTCCCCCCGGGTTGGGCGTAATTTGTTACGCAGATGACACATTGGTCACAGCCCGGGGAGTGAACTTTCAAGAGGCGGCGCGCTTGGCCACCACGGGAGTCTCTTTGGTGGTCGGGCGTATTGAGGCGCTGGGTTTACGGGTGGCCCTAGATAAGACGGAGGCCCTTTTGTTCCATGGGCCCCGTCGTGGTCCACCACCCGGCGCCTCTATCGTAGTCAATTCGGTCCTCGTACCGGTTCAGGCCCAGATGAAGTACCTGGGCCTGATCCTTGACGGGAGGTGGCTCTTCGACGAGCACTTCCGACAGCTTTCTCCAAAGCTGGTCGGCGCTGCCTCTGCCCTCGGGCGACTTTTGCCGAATTTGAGTGGAGCCAGCATCGCGACGAGACGGCTATACACGGGGGTTGTCCGGTCAATGGCGCTGTATGGTGCGCCGGTGTGGGCGGCGGCTCTGACCGCCCAGAATAGGGCTCGCCTCTGGCGCCCTCAGAGGATATTGGCGGTTAGAGCCATACGCGGTTACCGCACCGTATCGACGGAGGCGGCGTGCGCCTTGGCCGGAACTCCCCCGTGGGATTTGGAGGCGGAAGTGCTCGCCGAAGTTTATCGGCGGACGGCTGACTTCCGGGCGGGTAGCGGCATGCGGCCCCCGCCTGAAGAGATACGCGAGTGGCGAGAGGCCGCTCGTCGAGCCACGATGGCTCGTTGGTCGTCCCGGCTGGAGGCTCCACGTGCTGGCTTTGCCGCCGTGGAGGCTGTCCAGCCGGTCATCGCCGAGTGGGCAGGGCGGCAGCACGGGACCCTTTCCTTCCGACTGACGCAGGTCCTTTCCGGGCACGGTTGCTTCGGGAAGTATCTGCACTCGGTTGCCAGGAGGGAATTGAGTCCCGCCTGTCACCACTGCGACTGCAGTGAGGACTCGGCTCAGCACACGCTGGCGGTTTATTCCGCCTGGGCGGCGCAGCGTGGGGTCCTCACTGCAGTTATTGGAGGAGATCTCTCGCTACCGGCCGTCATACGCTCCATGGCCGGTAGCGACAGTTGTTTTACCGCGGTCGCAACCTTCTGCGAAGACGTAATTTCACGGAAGGAGGCGGCGGAGAAGGCCCGGGAGGACGACATCCACTCAGACCCAATTCGCCGCCGGCGAGCCGGGCGGCGGAGGCGCGCATACCAGCGCCTCATGCCGCCTTGAGTGTGGCCGCGGGTGGACGGGATGGGTTTTCCCCTCCATCCGCTACAATGGCCAGCCGCGAGGAGGCGACGTCCGCGTGTGCCGTACGTCGCCTAAAATAGAGAGTTTATCCGCAGATGGTGCCCGAGGTAGTGGGCAGGCGCTAGGAGGGATCTGGATGTCGTAATAACAGCTGTTCCCGGATCCCTCCTATGTCAGGCGCAGAGTGGCACACCGTGTGGTTTTAGTCGGTCCGATTCCGACACACCACCCCGCCGTAAACCCCGGTGGGGTGACGGCCCGTGGGGGTTTCCACACGTTAAAAAAAAAAAAAAAAAAAAAAAAAAAGGAGAAATTTGTCCGATTGTCTCGATGTCCGATTGGACATTGTCCGATGTCAAGCGGACACCGAGTGACGAGGGCTAACCGGACGGATACATCACAACTGAACTAAAGGCTCCTGTGAACTTCGAATTAATAATGTATAATTTTTTCTACATTAGTTAAACTGTAAAAAACAGCATTGAAATAGGCTTAATTTTCAATGTCATTTTTAAAATGTACTGTCAGACATATGAAGAAACCAAGAAATTATACAGATATCATATTACATAATTTTATATAAAATTCATCTGCGTATGACTGCCTTGATAGCGTAGCGGTAGCGAAAACGATTGCTGTGCTTGAGGTCTCGGGTTCGATTCCCGGGTCGGACCAAATGTTTGTATGATCTGCAAATATTTGTTTCGGAGTTTGGGTGTTTTCTATGTATAATATGTATATATTTACAAAAAAAATATATAAGTATTCTAGCAATCAGTCTAGTTAGTACAACCTCTGCTTAGTTTGAAACTAGATAGCGTTGTGTGTTAAATGTCCGAAGATTTTTTATACCTTATTATCTAAAAGCATTTTTTTCTAACCCACTGGCAGGAAGGTTAGACATTTTTTTCGTTATTTTTTTTGACTCTGAAAAGTCCAACAAACCCCTTCTCGTAGGTCATTATAAGAACTCTACGTAGAATTAGAGTCCTTCTACGCAGGACTCTAAAATAACGACAGACATCACCATAATTTTAGAGAAAGTATGGAAAGAAATAGAAGAACAATAAAATATATCCACACATATTTTTTACAAATGTATGTTTAAAAACATATTTATTAGTAACAGTATTTAGAATTAGGTTCAATTACCTACGAAATCCCTAGACAAAGAATGAATAAAGGACGAACCCTTTTTAGGATTAGAAATAGTAAGTAAGTGAATAAATTGTGATACAATCTAGCCACAAAACCCTCACATACGTACATATATAGGTTTAATCCTTTGTAGTGGTCCTCTATTCTTAACTACTTTGGCCCGTATCAATATATTAATTCACGCTCTTGTAAAAAGCAGAATTTAGCATTGTGAAAGTATTGGTCGCTCACTGTACACACATCTTTTTTCTTTTGTTGGGGAGCTATACTTTAGTGGCACTCAGTTTTATTGTGTTTGTGACTGACTGATACAACTAGTAGACCAGCTTATCACTTATAATTACTAGTTAAGTGACAGTGTAGTGATCTCTTCATCGAGTAAGTATCGTTATTATAACTCTAAGCGCCTCTCCTTCTGATGTTGGAGGTGAAACTTAAACACAGTTGTTTAACTTAAACACACAAAAAACTACAACATAGTCAGTAGATATAAGTTAATTCTTAATATATCGTTGCGTAACCACTGCTGCTTTACTAAAGCAGTAAATAGTGACTGCTTTAGTAAGAGTAAAACAGTAACCAGTGACTGCTTAACTGAAGTAGTAACCACTGACTGCTTCACTGAAGCAGTAACCATTGACTGCTTCACGGAAGCAGTAAACACTGACTGCTTCACTAAAGCAGTAACCACTAACTACTTTATTAAAGCAGTAACCACTGACAGCTTTACTAAAACTGTAACCATTGACTGCTTTACTAAAACAGTAACCACTGACTGCTTCACTAAAGCAGTAACCACTGATTGCTTCACTAAAGCAATAACCAGTGACTGCTTCACTAAAGCAGTAACCACTGACTGCTTCACTAAAGCAGTAACCACTGATTGCTTTACTAAAGCTCTATTTAATCAGTCAGTGGTTAAAAGTTAATTCTTAATATTTCGTTATGGGTTTTCTAAAGTTCTTAACGTTATTTAAAACTTTAAATATACAAATAAATGTTTGTGTCGTTTTAAAAGAGTATTTATATCGTAACATTTAGACATTCAGTCCACAACCATGTTTTGTTTTTATAGAGGCTTGTCTCTCAAGTGATTGTTATTGACTTTCCTTTTAAATTAACTATATAGTACGAGTATACTTTGAAAGCACTAACTCAAGCTTATTCTGCCTGCGTGAATACATCTAAGGGAACACACCTATATTACGTGACTCATTGTTTTACTTCCTTCCTCTCCTCGGTCAACACTCATCGAGTAATCGAGTGCTTTCTGGTTATTCAAGTTTTTGGTCAAACTAAAAATTTTGCCCTCACTTATGAGATATATTTTCTATATGCCAAGATATTTCTTCAATGCGCTTTGTTGGATGGTATTCTCCAATTCATATGTATGGTTATAAACCATTTTTATTGCAAATGGAGTTAAAAATCAATTCATTTTCTCATATTTTGTCTTCATTGATAGAGCACTTCTTTTATATGATATTGTATTATATTATAAAATCTTTTCTTTACCCTTGTAAGCAAGCGCAGTATTTAGAATACTTTCTACTTTACAAAACACAAGTTCGACCTCACATGGAGTATTGCTGTCATCACTGGGCGGGAGCACCGAAGTACCAGCTTGAGCCTTTCGATTCAGTTCAGAGACGTGCTGTGAGAATAGTCGACGATCCTGATCTCACAGACGGTATCGAGCCACTAAGTCTTAGGAGAGACTTTGCCTCCTTGTGTGTGCCCTATCGTCTCTACAATGGGCTGTGTTCTAAAGAATTATTAGATATGATGCCCACAGCCACTTTCTTCCATCGCACCGCTCGCCATCGTCGGGGAGCTCATCCACATACATTGGAACCTAAATGGTCGCGCACAGTGCGGTTTCAGAGAAATTTTCTCCCACGAACAATCCCGTTATGGAATGAGCTCCCTGCCGAGGTTTTCCCTGGAAACTACAGTATGGGGCTCTTCAAGAAGGAGGTAAATAGGTTTTTAAAGGGTCGGCAACGCGCACGTAATGCCCCTGGTGCCGCAGGCGTTCATAGGCTGCGGTAACCGCTTACCATCAGGTGGGCCGTATGCTTGTTTGCCACCGTCGTGGTATAAAAAAAAAAAAAAACCCTCTTCTCCCGCAAAGAATCGCGTAGTATAGACACGTATCCTTACCTGTACCAACTCCAAGAGAACTTCACACGTTGTACTTTAAGATTTTCATGTTTCAAATACACTGTATGATTCTACAAGCACAAAGTTACTTTAAAAGCTTTCAAAAACCTTTACACAAAGTTGTAACGTGACTTTGGAAATATTCAAACGAACGAATTCTCTACATCGAGTGCTTTTATATGTATATAATTTCAATTTTTATAATCCTTGTTGGATGTTCATTGTTTCACAGGTAATAAAAAGTAAATTATGTTGTTAAAAGGAAACAAAATATTACTACAGTTTTTTGAGCTATGTACTTTGAAGCTCACAGAAAATATACTTCTTCGTTGATTTTCAAATGGTGAAACAGTTACCGGACTTCTGCGTATTGGTAGAGGATACCATGGATAGCAATCACTGTTCATTATGTTATCTTTATATATAAAAATGCTAAACTGTTTTTTGTAAACTTCAAAGAGTTTTACACAAACTAAAATCAAATAGTGACGCAATATAAAATCATTCTCAAAGACAATTTTTGTCTACTTTTCGTATCAGTTTCGTTCTACATTCCTCATCAATGCAACCAGAAGTGGTGAAGTGTAACTAATATTAATCTAGATTATAGGTGCTCCAATATTACAATTTACAGGTGTATGATGTCCGGACAGGGCCTGCAAGCTCAGGTTCAAATATTCAGTAACCCAATAGCATTCTCTTTGTAAGCGGTATGAAGCTTGTTACTTAATAGTGAGTAATTGGAAGGTTGGGCTTAATAGTGCAATACGTAGGACCCGAGATATACGACCGGTGGAAAGCGGATACTACACATGTAAGACAGTTTCAAAAGGCTAGAATTATTTCTATAATAAAGAGAATAATGATAAATGAAAAATGATCGTAGTAACTGACCCGCTTGGTTTTGTCTTGTCTTTCGTTTTTTGAAATATACATCAGTGATGCTAGGCTCTTATTGGTCGTAGTGTGATGTTATAAGGCCTTCTTTGGTAAAACGGGTTATCGAATATTTATAAAGTAGCCAATAAAGAAACGACCCGTTTGGTTTATAATTTTTGAGAATCGTGGAGAAAGCAAGGGCATTTTTTTATACACTCTAATTTTATAGTGTGAAAATATAGTCTCGCAGAATATAATCAACAGGTACTTATTGGTATATTTAAGACATTAAAAAACTAGACAAATAATTTATAATATAATAGGTTTATTAATTCTCTAATAACACGCTATTATTAATAGGGTACAAGTACAAGTTCTCGTCAGTTCTGAAAATAATATAAAATCTAGTAGAAATCTAAGGAATGTTAGTTCGTATTGTACATAAACGATTCCTCAAACTATAAATAGAAACTAATAAATAAATAGTTCATTTCCACATCACTATGAAAATTAACTTTTCGACGTGGAATATTTTCATAAAATTTCAAGAAACGGTCTTGAGCATGATGGCCACGCTTTATGGCCACAGATGTACAGATACTTTGGTAGCTCCACAATTTAATTCAAAAAGAGAAAATAAACTTACTTGTTTGCTTGCTTCAACCTATTGCCTCCCCTAAAAAGCACCCACCATCTCGGGCTTCGGCAAACCGCATTCATCAGCTGCCAGCCATTTTTCTCAAATCATCGGCTTATCGCACTACAAGGTGTAAAACATCGTACATCCAAACTTAATAAACTTTATTTTTTTCATATGGTACATGTTAGTTACAGGTAATCATAATTACATGTATATATTAGAAAATAAAAACTGCAGTCGTCGCTCAAAAGCTGTGTAACAGATCTCCAGGCCCACCTTACGGCTGAAAAAATATTGAGGAAATAATGAAACATATGACACTAACAAATGTGAGTACTATCATAGTGTAAAAGAATAGGTTATCGTTATACTTAAGGGAGAGCTCTTTATACAATCTTAAGGCTGCCTGTCACGGTCTCAAGTAGCGGGAAGTCGTTTACAACCTTCCCACGCGCGTCATACAGACGAGGGTAGCAGAAGACGAGTTAGAAAACTGTCACGTTATATGTTTTTGAACCCTTTGAACAAAAAGAATGAGAACAAACTAGACCTCGTGAGAAACATAACATATTTATGATATTTGACTTATAATACAAAATATTAATAACACTAACTTACAAATATAACAGTATAAGTGGTGGAAATATGGACTTCACAAAACTTTTATGCTCGAGCTGTTAGATAACTGTCCAACCTCAATTAAATTTAAAAAAAAATCCCGTGATTAACACAATTTGGCTACGCTTGACTTGAGTTTGAGAACCAAACTCAAATTAAGCTAAAATTATTATAATAATTATTTAACAGTACGTATAATTTGAGAGATATGTCAGGATATTATTGTTATATATGTACCTCCATTTTATAGACAATATACCTATTATTATCATCGGCAACTTATCGCCGTCTACTGCTAAATTAAGGCCTTTCCCGAAGAAATTCATCTGCTGTCAGTCGTTTTGTACCACTCGTTGGTCCATCGTCATCCAGCCACAGGCTGCCATACACTACGTTTGTCTAATCGCGATCTCTACTTAAGTACATGTCGGACCCAGTGACTATCAGCCCGCCTGGAGATATGACTGACCCGCTTTCAGTTTAGCATACTGGTTCTCCTATAACAAAGTATATAATAATAAAATGAATATACTAAATGTTTGTTTGTCCTTTATGTTATTCAAGAAATGGAATACACAAAAATCCAAAGTTAGCTTTGAAGTACGGTTCTGATATAAAAAGTGCATATTGCGACTTGCTGCATAATTATTACACGAAGATCATTTGTACGTAGTCACATGGTTTTCTTGCTTTACCTTCTGTCCCTGCATTCAGCCTAGAATATTAATAACTTTATAAAGCCCTTTACATCCACTCAACCTTCCTCTAGGATCTAAAATAAACAACTTTATTCATTTCATAACAAAGTAAATGAAAATGCCATTTACATCAAAACAAATATCTCTATCAAAATATTTAAATTCTCTGTACTAACAAAGGCCTTTGATCAATCAGAAATAATTACTCCGTAATTTTATTAAATAAAGACTCTTTGTACCTCAACAAGTAGACTTCGGCGTTCAAAAAGCTAATCTCATACAAACCAGTTCTTATATACCCTTTGTGGTTGTACATAGCCAACTTTATACTTGGACTTCTGCTGTGACACGATATTATATACTACTCAGTTTTAAAAGGACCCACATATCAGCCTTGGGGCACGCCTTAGTACATGTACATATATATATGAACATGAGAAAAATTGAGTATTAATATCTATCTATCTTTCTATCTAACATGTACTTAGAAACTTTTGAATATCAATTATTGTTAAAGATTCTAGTGGTCTCATTTTTCTAGTGGTAAATAAACTCGACTATTAAGCTGGAGGTCGCAGTTTCGACTCTCATCCAGGGCTACTATTGTGTTCTGAGTTCGATTTGTTCTGTGTCTGGGTGTTTAGCTATAAAACTATGAAATCAGAAATATATTAGTATGTTCATCAGTTGATTACCATAGTAACAGCCTTGCTTGGGATCAGATTACCGTATGTAAAGTGTATGAAATTATCATTATTATATATTATATTTAGAATTTGTACTAATGTTACGCATGGCGCAGAATTAATAATCACAATTTCTCTAATCTACAGGGTTATGTAGAAATAAGATTAATCGAGACGTATTTCAGAAAGTTCATGATATAAGATTTAAATGCAAAGAGCCACATTTTGTCGTTTTACTCTATCAATCTTTTCTTTAGCCAGTAGCGACCAAAACCAGTAAACAAGTACGCAACAGCTTTTAATCCCAAAGCAAATTATGTTTATTTACGAATCGCTTTATTTCAACGTTGAAAATGTCATCGCCCGTTTTACGTTAAACAAAGTCATCTTTACACATATATAAATATAGGATCTTACATTTTTTCAGAAACTTTTATTTTCAAACATTGGAACATTTTTCACCATCAAATAAACGAGAAAAAGCACTGTTCATTAGAAATGCGAGAGGAATTTCTGTAATTAAAAGTAGAATATCACAGAATTGAAATCTACTCATTGAAAACTAAAACCATTCTAGTGTGTAAATGCAAGTTTGACAACGTCTACATAGCTTCTTCAGTAGCTAGCTGCATGCAATTTCCGTGGCCCAGAACCTAAAAGAGTCAGTTGAAATAGGGCACGCCACTTCACAACGCTTGTCTTCACCGAATTCTGGTGACCTGAAGAGCACGCACACCGACACAAAACAACCCCCATGTGGATATACGAGCACACTTTCTCACGCCGCCCCTGCACGGCCTGGCCAAACCAGTGCCCGTGGTTACGTCGCGGAGAGCGCACGTCGCTCTGACTCTTCAACCCGAACGACCGAACGCGCCGAATGTTTTCGTGTCTGGATTATTGAAACCTCTTTTACGATTTGTGTCAGTATTTATTAAAATAATATAAACGTCACAGCGGGAATTGTGCTCAGTTGTGTACGAAACTTGTCAGGTTTCGTTTAGTGAACAGTGATATTCGGGTGTAACTACTTATTACGTACGGAGGAAGTGTCAAATTTTGTGATTTCTGCGAACGCAATCGTCGACCGTAAGCTATTTTCAATGATTTATATTTTTTCTTGGCTAGCTGGGCTCGTTGGGAAAATAAAATAAATTCGCGTCTAACGTATACTAGGCAGACTGGAGTGATGACGTTCGCAGCCGATGTTATTAAATTTTTATTTCTAGCATATTTATCATAGGATTCACAATGTTTATGTTTACTGATTGACACATTGTTCCCGTTAGGTTTAAGTTATACTGCAGTTACAGTTACATTTTTAGTTGATCTGCCAATAAACTCTGAAAACTGACGCAAGCAAATAAAATTGAGATTATCATATGTGAACATAACAATATAAGGTGTATTGTCAATATTCACTCTCACGCGTGTTACTAAAGGTCTCCATAACAAAGCACATTCACTGAACAAGCAAACACGATCCCTTAACTGGACAATTTTGGTCCAGTCTTTGACGTGGCAAATTGCTTCTGAACGCCGATATACAGGTCATTTTGATGTAGGTGAAGGTTTATAACTAGTGTGATATTTTCAGCCTCCAACCTTTGCTCAGTAAGCAAAAGCCCTAGTCGTTAAACTAAAGGCAGCAACTTTGGGAAATGTTTAACACTTTTACATAAACATTTTCTGGTTTTGGCGAAATTGAGCGTCATATAAAATATGACATAAAATTTTATTTGCAGTCGCAGTGGGCTTAAATAAAATTTCGTTGATAGCTATTTCGGAGGGTATTTCAGTTTACGAAACAGATTTGTTGTATAAGGGATATTTCTGGTTCTTTGGCATATATATAAAAGTAACACACCTTAAACGTTAAATTTTAAACTTAAAAAAGTGGACATATTTATACTTTCCTATTTGAACATATGTAAATTTTCTGTTAAATTATTTTAATGGTAAATGTATAATTTTTGTAAAGTATATGATTTTTAAATTTTACTGTCTAGTGCGCTATTTGATTTTAAATTTTATTATCATTTATCAAGGTGAGGAACTTAAATAAGTACCTAACGTAAATATGTGAGAAGAAAATGACCCGTATTCTATAATAATCAACGATAAAACGTATCTTCGTAATTTAATTAAGTCTTTTCTGAGCTTTCTCGTAATTGTTTTGCAATTAATTAATTATGTACATAATTCTTGCAAATGAAAGTCGTGTTACAATAATTTGATAATGCTATTAGCTGTTTTAGACTTTAACTATTTATTATTTTTACAAAATATGTTAATATTCTGTTGTTGTCTTTTCGTAGTACAAAACACAGTTGGTTTATGCGCCTGTTAGTAAAGTCGATACACAACGAATTTCACTCGGACTTTCATTACCGTTCCCCGGCGACCAGTTAGATAATTCTTCAAAAAAGTAAAAATAAGTTAAATTATTCTAAAAGCTTTTATGTAAGAAGCAAAAACATATATTTCACAACCATAGCGTCGATAAATAAATTTACATTACTATCGAAGGCGAAAGCTTAAGAAATACTTAAAAACTGTGTGCCAGATAATTGTAGTTGCCTAAAATATGAACTTATTTAGCTGAATATTAAAAGGAATGTTCTTGGAATTATTAGAAGGCATTTTTTTAGTTTGTTTTCCTTTAATGAGAAATATTAATGCTCTTAATAAGATTGTACTGTTTAGTTATCTGACGCTGCATAGGCGTAAGTTGATTAAATAAATGTGTTGACAGTATTCAGTTTTACAGTTAAGCTGTCATTCTGTCAACTTGTTAGTTTGAATTTGTAAATTTTTAGCATACATAATTAACAATTCCCCGCACATAATGCTAGTTTGAACAAAAATCGAAAAGTGATATACACCGATAGATAATGCAAAATAATACAGGTGTTTTAAATTCAAATTGAAGAAACGGTATTGTAATAAGCAATAGATCACCATCAGAGCGTTTACTTTAGGGTTTCAAAAAGTTTTTACGGTGCACCTGGTCCCCTGGCTATTGGTACCTGAGACGGCGTGCGATTTTTGATCGGTTCGAGTCCGACATAACCACACTTTGGTGGTATCCGAGAGGATTGCCACACACTACAAAAAAATAAGAAAAACAGGGTTTAAGAGAGTTACAGTTCCTTAGTAATATATGTAAATGTAGTAATATAAATGTTGATAATTATCTTTTGACTTTTTCAAAAACACACCCGCAAAACATAAATATTACATATTTATAGAAACTTTTACACTCTTTCTATTTAAAGGCTTAAAGACATAGTTCTAAATGTTATATTAAATGAATGTAGCTTAAAAATCTTAACTAGTAGTCTCGATTGTCATGAATTTCCCTTTTTGAATAGCAATAATGTGAAAACTAAAAAACCGTTCTGTAAATTCGATCTTGTCAATTCCAACGTAAACATTTGTTTCGATCCTGAATGTCTATTAGTAGCAAATATACTCGAGAACTATCAATTATGTTATGGACCGCAAGATTGTTTGGGTCTGCAATCACTTTGGACCCTTCTTAACGACACCTATGCCTTCACAAGTGAGTGGAGTAGGGTCGGCTAAATCAATAGAGATTTTGCTTAAGATATAATTACTGCGTATGTGAAATTGACATCCATGATATATAGTGTTATGTCCAATAACTTGACCATGATTTGCAGACCACAAATGTTCTATGCCTTTTTGATATTTCTACGCAATAATGTATTAGCATTTTGTATTATGTTCATCTATACTAATTTTATTTTTGACTTTTGGATTGCCATTCAGAATTTCAACATTATTTCATACATGGCTGTATAAAGTCTCTGCTTAAATTAACTGTAGTTTAATTTTAAAATTGGAAATTATAATGTGCATTTAGTTATAATTAAAGATCTAATATATGGTTTATTATTTTGAACTAATAGTATATATTATTAAGTTTAGATTTTAGAATCGTTAACTTATGAAGATAAAAGTATCTATCAGTTACAAAATCTTACGAATTTTCTCGTATCTGAAATTTCTGTATTTTGTGAAACTGGCTATTTATAGTACAGTTGTTTTTTATTAATTTCAGCAGACATAATATACCTAACTTATAAAACATCTTTTTATATATTTTATTTTTATATTAATAACCTGCCAAAGTGACTCTACTCTGCCTGATGGAAAGCATGCATGGAATCCAAAAATTGAGTCACTATACTCATTGCGAATGCTGACAATACAGTATGGTGACCCACACTATGGAGGCCTATTACGATGCTTTTTTACGCCTCACTTGAGGACGTAAAAGACATGACAGTCTGTCTATACATAGCTTAAGTATGGCGTAACTAACTTTTAATGGTATCAACATCAGGTTAGACCCTCGAAGTTTAATCCAAACCACTTTAAATAATCCCAACCATGTTTTAACGTAGTAGTAGAGCAAGCATTGTCTAATATTGTTCATGTTATGTTAAACACAGCAGTGATCAGAATCAGAACAGTGTATTTATATCTTGCAAGGATGGCGTCCCATATGCTTTCTGTTGTTAAATCTGTTTCAAATGTAAATATTGTGGGTAAACACGAATTGTTGCGGAAACGATCTGTTTGTTCGTTTGGCACATATTCTGGTGTGACCGCGGATATTATTTGTAACGGCATGATTCCTCTGTTGAGTGTTATTGGATTGTGACTTAGAAATGGTTTAGTTTTCCTTTTTATACATGTCTTACTGATATTCGAATTCAGCTATTTTGACTTTTGCTTTGCATTATTAAAATTTGATTAAATATGAGTAAGTACGGTGTACCAGAAGTGGAAACTAAAAAGATTAACATTAAGACAGTAATAAAAATTCATAATTTAATGGATAATTTAAATTATTCCCGAAACAGTCATTCAATGTGTGTTGTTACATGTATTGAATTTAGTATCGATGTAAAATTGAAATGAGACCAGATTGTACGCCAATGAATCGTAAATATTTCAGGTTTTGAGACGCAACAGATTTGGCGTGTAATCTGAGATTGGATATATTGGAAAAGGGCGCGCATCTTTTGTAAAGGGACCGTAACCTGTTTTTGGTATATTGAATGAATTGCTAAACTGTAATTACACCTAAATACGTTCAAGTTATCATTTAAAATAACCTTTAATTAACCGATAGTAAATTATGCATCACAATATATTTTATTCAGTTTACTCAATTACTGTAAACATTTTAAGTTAACTATTGTACAAAACATTTTCGAACTGTCGCAAAATTTAATAAGAATGTTTTAATATTTATAAAATTAATTATATTTAAAAATAAAATTGAGTATGTTCTTTCTTTTTCTTTCTGTATTAAGAACCTGCCAACGTAACTCTACTCTGCGTGATGGAAAGCATGAATAGAATCCAAGAGTTGTGGTCACCATACTCATGGCAAATGCAGATAATGCAGTATGGTGACCCATACTATGGCGGCCTAGTGTGATGCTTTTTCAAACCCCGCTTGAGGACGTAAAAGGCATGACAGTCATCGTGACAGTGTAAAGTTTACACAGTTTCCATGATAACTGTTACCCCTGCATCAATGGGCCTCCTGGCAATAAAGTAAAACTACATGTGCAAGCTACCATCATTTAATTTCTTTATACTTATTTAATAATGTACTTCTATAAAAAATCCTTTCACAAATAATTTATTCCTTCGAAGATATTTTTGGTGATCGTTCACTAACTCACTCATTTGGCGCCAAAATTTGATTCTATATTATAATAAGAACACCCTCACACGTCTCATACATAACTTATACTATAGTAACGAGTCTGTTAATAACATATATATTTCCAAATTCATGCATATTATAGATAAATTAAAAATTAAATAAATATTTCTGATATTTGACACAACGTCATCAAACTAAGTATCAAACTAAACAGAGCTTGTACTATGATAACTACACTGACTGATAGAATTATTATTTTTTTTGTACATTCATACATATTATTATATATATGTGCAGTTTGGGTATTATCTATGTACAATAGAAAACACCCAAATTGCACAAATATTTGTTGATCACGGAAACATTTGGTCCGACCCGGGAATCGAACATGAGACAGTGCAGCAGTCATATTCGCTACTGTTACACCATCGAGGCAGTCAGTTACACTCAATAATAGATACAAAATGATAGTGATCATCACAAAATTATTTGTCCTGGGTGGGAATCGATTCCACGACCTCTAGCTTATGCTTATCTAGCTATCAGTATCACCAATCACTAGAAATAATTCTAAGTATGTTTGCTGGTAGACATACTTTCAATAAGGATCAGGTCTTTGGGTCCTAGCAAATAAGTTGACTCTGTCTTGTCAAGTATGTCGAGTGCCATCTTCGTGCTTAGTATAAATATATGTAGGTCCTTTTTAGGCCCTACATATTTTTATCTACAGCAGTGTCATCAAAAAGAGCTGCGGACAGAACGTGTATCAAAGCCCCAATTTCATCTTCCAATTACTACGAGTCGTGTCTGCTGGCACCGTACATTCATGGAACCACTAGCAATTTTCTCCGTGTTTGAATATTTAAGCCATTTGAATATTGAAACAAATATTTTTTTCGCTTCATTTTCTTCACTTATTTATTTCACAAGTTAAATACATTGCATGAGATTCAATCTAAAGTATCATAAAATATATTATGACTCAAATATAAACAAGTTTAATTACATACAATACTGAACAGTGATAATCGTTCCATAGTTAGAGTTACTCATTTACGAGTTTTCCGTTAACAAACAAAAAGTTTTCTCGTTAACATGACACAGAGGTTGTCGCAACACAAATGTACAATGTTGCTATCTAACAATATACAGGGAAACAGATAAGCTCACAATAAAATCTGGAAGAAAATGCTATAAACACATTTGAATAATAATTATGTGCCAAGTTCAAGGAAAATGATTTCTGTTTCAAACAATATACACAAAGTGCTTGATCATTCTAACTTCTGATTCGTACGTTTATGACTTTAAAGGGTGGGAATTTAAGATATTTTATAAAAAATATATTAATATTTATGTAATATGGTTGGAGTTTCTTCGATGAATAACATTCGTAATGAGCTGCCCATAGTCCATTACGACGCTGGAGCAAATATGTCTCACTGTGAAGACCGTGAAGGGAACCAAAGGTAGAACGCCACCCAGATTGTGTGTGGAATACAAAAAATCCTACACCAGCGCTTATAATCCTATGGATCATAGGCGATGGTGTACTACTTGCCTGGCACGCGGCACTTTTTTCGATTATTTAGAATAAAATATAACTCACTAGGGAAATAAGAGTAACATAAATTAACACTGTATTCATCTAAAAGTTTTTAAAGTAGGACTTTCTTTCAACTTTGTTTTAATAATTCACTAGCCGTAAATAAATTGAAACTACCATAACAGATCGTCTATTTCGTTATAACCAGTCAAATTTAGTCTGAATAAACTGGAGGAGATGAATTGTTGCTCTTATTTCCAAAGGAGTGAGACTTGTGACGCCGCTCAGTATTTGTATTTTCTGTGGTCAATGGTTTCTAATATCTGTGACGAACAATAAAAGGCTGAAAGAGCCAAAATTACTGTTTTTACAGCTCCAATAAACACTTTCAGAATTCATTTTATTTCAAGACTTGATAATACATATTGGTTTACCTATTAGAGCCATGCTGATTTTAGCACGAACGGGTCGGCTCGACCGAGGCAGTACTACCCTCCCACAGAAGATTAACCTAAAGCGACAGCATCCGTGCTGTCGTGTTTCATTGGTGAGTGTGAGACCGGAAGCCTATTGACGAAGGGGTTACAGTTGTCCTGGTAAGTGTGTTAGCAATAAAATACCACGATGACTGTCACACCTTTTACGTCCCCAAGCAGGGTGTGAAGAAGCACAATTATGCCATAGTATGTGTCGCTATATTGCATTGTCTGCATTCACAACAAGTATGGTGACCACAACTCTTGAATTCTATTCATACTTTCCATTAGGTAGAGTAGAGTCACTTTGACCAGCTCTCAAAATAAAAAAATAAACCACTCTTTGAGTTTGAGACGAGCTTTAGCGATGAATAAGCAAGTCTTATTTTATTTGAAACGTTACAAATGGTACCTAGTATATGTCTGTATTATATAAAATATTACTTTAACATGTAAATGAGAAAAAAACCAGTATAACCGTTTCTTTTCTTTCAAAGGCTTTGTTGGTAGAGTAAAAATTGAAAAGAAAACTCAACCTCCAATAAATTGACTCAATATAGTAGTAGAAAAATAACGATTACTCAGGAATATTGGCACAGTATTTACTTTTCAAAGTTTAAAAAAAAGTTCACCTGCCTTACGTTAATTTATTACTAATCTATTAAAAGAGGTAAAATCAATTGTTCTCTTCGAAATTAAACACATCATGTATCTATTTATATGAGCGTGTATCCAATTGGTTGATAAAATAACACATCGGCATACGAATTGGGGTATCCAAACCATTTTGTTTATGGTTTTATTTACGGCTGTGCGTAAAAAAACAAAATTATTGCAGTTGTGGCTTTGTTATCTGTGATGTCGACTAGGGATGAATGGTTTTGCATAATTTTCGAGTTCCCTCATGTGTAGACAAAGACTGAAATAGGATATAGTGTTATTTGTTGTCTAGAGGGAGTTAGAGATATAATAAGTGAAAACAGTTTTATTTGCTGAGTGTAAGCATTCAGGGTCAACTAGTAAAAGTTGGGATGATTCTTGTAACTTCAAGCTAGGGTCAAGCTTTGATTTGAACCATGTCACGATAAGGTAACTTTTGGCGTATTATGCTAGATAGGAAATTATTGTTCACAAAATTATTTTAATATATATACTTGTGACATCACGGAAGTGCTTTGTTAGAAATCAGTAAACATAAAATTTTGATTTCAACGTTGTCGTTCACATATTCCCATGACATATTTCGTCCATGATTCAATGTTACTTAAATTATATAAGAACGTCAAAGTTTTAATTATATTATTATTGACAAATTTATTATAATTTTTTGATGTCACAAGTCTTTGACATAATTAGTGTAATTTGGTACTTATTGCCAATTTCCTCAAGTTAACAAATAACTGGTCTTGTTCCGTAAAACTTATTTCTTTTATTTTTTCCTATATGTATATAAATAAATTCGTATGACAGAGATGTAGCTACCTACTTAATTGCAATTTGATTACATCTACCGTTAATATATTGAGCATATGGATCGCTAGGTAAGCTTTACCATTGCGACTAGTCACAGTGACTTTATTGGCAAGAGATTCTTTATGTTTAGGCGATTTGGTTTAGTTATTTGGTGGCGTGCATCTCACATATTTGTTATAAAGTCTTATCCTCGCCTGTAATAATTATCTAGGGTAGCCAAACGTGTCAGATCTTTGGTATGGCATACCTAGAGAATCTCTTCTTGTACTCCATGCGTAAAAATATTAAACAGACGAAAACTTGATTCCTGGGTTGCCAAATGTCAGCAAATTTTCAATGAAGCTTTGGTATTGCGTTATGATTGAGGTAACACCTGGGCTCAGGCAACTATATAGTCGTTCCTTTCCTTTTCCGTTTTTGAGGGCTGTCCATAACTATCTAGTACAATAATTATATATATGTATATATGTTACCAAATGATTACATTATATTTATACACAGTATATTTACATTATATATTTTACCATGCTTTAAAAAAGTAACTTTAAAAATGAATCAGTATTAAAATGGCTCCAAAATGTTGATGCTAAGTGGTGTCATGATCAATTTTTATTAAATATTGAAACTGAAGACGCATACTCATGTGACCTGCTAAATAATTCCAATATGTGACGTTTGTATTTTCTTTCTTTAAGATTTCATTTCAATTAGTTTTCCTTACAATTAATATTTTAAACTTGACTTTTTCAAAACTATGAAGTATGCGGACGCCTCACAGTTCTTGGTATCCTATTCTCGCAATAATGTTGTTAAAAAAGGGTGGTAAACAGCGATAGTAAATCTTCATATAGTTATGACATAGTGAAAGTTCTGAATCTGTGGGAGTATTCGATTCGCGTGAGAAGATTCAGACAACACAAAAGTTTTCACTACTTATTACTTAAGTTTGGGAATCTGTTTTGTTCATGTAGTACCATAAAAGTAACTACTAGTGTTAGAGACGGTTAGACTTTTTATGTTCTTTGACCAGTACAAAAATATGCCAACTGTTTTTACACATCGAGCAAATACTGGTGATTTCATTTCTAATGTTTTGTTTCCTAGAGGCGTCCCCAATCAGGTTAAACTGAAAATAACCTGAAAGAAAAACGACTTTATGCAATGCTTTCAATGAACGATTGAAGTTGCTGCAGAGCCCAAAATTCGCCTTCAACTGATTATGGGGTGAAACTTTGAGGGCGATATCACACTCGTGACTCGAGTTGTGGATAGCCAGAGACAGTGGTCTCTTAAGATCAGGCAATTCATCTGTTTGTTCGATTGCTACATATATAAAAAATAATCATAATAAAAAAAATATATAAATATAAGAAAAACCCAACTGCACAAAAGCAATGAACGGAAGAGAGAAAAACAAGTATTACAAGATCTATAGAAAATCGACTTACTAATGCATTATTTTGTAAACTTATTTAATAACATAGTGAAATAATTACTATGTATTTTCAAGTGAGTCAAATACTTTAATTTGTCGTCATTGTATATCAATAATCGTACCGCAATTTACGTGGGACATGTCAAAGAACTGAAAATCGAATATACACACATAAATACATACCCTCAAAAAACATCATCTTCCTTCTTACGCAGAAAGCTAAACAAAGATAGGTAGTCCAACTACTTGTTCAGTAATAATCTATTATTTTAATCATTTATTTACCATAACGACGAAGTCATTCTATTTACCAAAAATTTCACGAACGACTTAATTGGCTCCAGAGCTATGATAGTAACATTTGTAAAATACCATAAAAAAGTGACGCAGTTATATGGTAAGATTTTTTTTATTTAACTAACCAAATCTTACTACAGTCGCTGATTTCTGGTCTCATTGCAAACACTAATTGTCGAATTCCAGTATTATGAGATAGATACTACAATGTACACCTTCTCTCGGTGGCCAACTGGCTAAGCGTGAAATGTTACTGTATTTGTTACTTCGTAATCATAATTAATAAAATGTTCACTTTATATAAATTATGTTTATAGAGCACAAAAAGCTTCTGCTAGACTGGATACTTAGTCGACTAAATAAGTTTTCAAAAACCGTGTAAAGGTAGAGGTAAATTTAGAAAAAGAGGATGAATAGAGTGTGAGATGAGTAAGGTTCAAAGTAATTTAGTTTTATTCCAGGCGCAATAATTTTCATTCTCATCACCTGGATAATTGGCACTCTATTACTGTACATTTTTGAAAATACTTTTTGCATCGCACAACTACTCTGTGAAACATATTGTCTTCTGTGCGTCCATAATATGATCCATGCCCTTTAATCAGGGCCTGAAAAAGCATCTTACGTGGTCGCCTGGGTCACTGTATTACATTATCTGCATTCGTAACAAGTAGTGCTTTCCATCAGGCAGAGTTGAGTCTCTTTGGAAAAAAAAATCCCACCTCAAAGCCTGGCAACACGCTTATGATTTCTAAATTATATTCGTTGATGGCGGTGGTAGGCACTTTCCATCAGGTGACCAGACGGGTCATTTGTCATGAAAAAAAATTTAAATTTTTGAATGTAAGGAAATTATAAAACAATTCCATTACTAAAATGTTATTGACATATAAAGGTAAGAAACGAAGTAGTATTCTATATTTTACCCGCATTTGCTCGTTTACTAATTTGCAATTTGCAACTCTTAAACTCGAATGGGGCAAAACACAAAGCTACACCTTGAACTTCAAGCCTATGAATTAACTGACATTCGCATCGTACGGTCATTTGTTGTTGTACACGTTCCATTGCGTACAAAACAGACTGGAACGGAATAGTGATGTAGTGATAAGTCTAATTGTAGCTTACAGTAATCGTGGAGTAACACTGATCTGATTTATAAGTTTTTAGTCACGGTTTGGTATGTTTCAATTATACGAATTTCTTCCCACATTTTGTGTCTCTATGACTGTGTGACTATTTGCAAAGTATATGCAAAATAGAAACATTAAATGAATATAATTTAAACATACATATATAAATATAATAGCTCTGAACACCTTGAGAGAACCTTGCTTTGGACAGTTAGGGTTTCTCAACTGGGGTAATATTGACATGACATTGACACAAAAGACTAGTGCTGGGCAATGCTTTCGTTACTTTCACCGAGTGGGACGCAACGTACTCGTGACTCGTGAGTTATAGGGTATCCATTGAAGATAGTAGTCAGTCAGTCAGTCACTAATATGTTATACAAATGTATAATATGTTAGTGACAGCTACTTTCAGCGACTAGACAAGGGCCTGTGTGTCACTCTCAAATATCTCAAAACACTCATTGTAAATAGCACTTTGATTCCAATTGTATGGATTCAGTGCAGTTTTGTTTAAATACCGTTTATGTAAAGAATAATAAATTTACAAAAGTAACGTAGATCGTAACATTATGTCTTGGGGCAGACAAAAAGGATCACTCTGGTCAAACCATCTTGAAACAAACGGAATTTCAAATTAAGTAGATAATGAGTAATCTATCTCACTAACTACGTAATACTTCTAGGCACTCATTAACATAATAACTACAAATTTTATTGTTAAGTAATCACATAATTAATGTTTCAGAAACAAGGACTTGTTTATCAAATAAGTTTTAGTTCAGTCTTGAGCTTTCATATTACCAACTTATAATAGAAAGTTACTCGTACATTCGCTACATTCACTTCCAAACATCGTAAAGTTAGGAAGTACAAAACAGCGTGAGTACTTCTTTGATGATGATGTACTGTACATATCTTCTTCATAATAAGGTTATGCAATTAGCATTAGTATTAGCAAGCTTTCATTAATAATAAAAATAGATCAGAACAATACTATGGGACTAATAATGTTAGCAGCTAGTTAGCAGTCCTGTAACTTCAAGTACATAAATTTGCATGAATCCTAAAAAAAGATGTTTTCAACGTGAACATTGGGATTTTTTCAATGGAAGAGTTATCTAAAGTTCATTTACCCTTGACTAAATTCATGAAAAACATGATGTTCAGTTGTGAAGTTAGAAAAACACAGTATTAACAAAGATACGAGTACGCTTCTTAATTCATAACATCAGTAAAAATGTAATAAATTGTACGACACAATACCAAAAACTACAGTAACACTCGTAAATAGCCTCGTAGGTGGACTTACTAAGACAGTTTTATAAATTCTTTATTTTTTAGAAAATAAAAATGTAGTGCTTTGTTAACGTTGAAAGAAAACAAGAAAAACAGCTATTCAGAAGAAAAACTGAGAATGAAAGAAATGAACTTTAAAGGTCGTATAAAATCAGATTGCATTCAAAAACAAATTCTTTACAAAACTCATTTCTGAACAAAAGTCCGACTGCCCATCACACTGACATAGAACAATAAAATATTTTCGATGAATCGAATCAAGTTGATGAAATACTCGATGGGCGAGACAGTGTAAATGTCGCCGATGAATGTATTAAAAGACGTTGAATCGGGTCACATAGCGATGTTGAACGCAAATTATTTGAATTATTTCTGTCTTTCCGTTTTATATATGTAGATGATGTGATTCGTGCGTTGCCAGTTGTACGAAATCTTTATTTCGCACGATGAAATCATCATTTCAAATCAAATTGAAGTACATTAATCGACTTTGAGCAATTATTTTCTAAGTTTTATATAATTGCAGGTAGAGGTAGAGTGTCAAGTACTGAGGTGTTCTTTACATCTTCCATTTTCGTGGTAGGAAGCATCAGCATAGATTACTATTGTCACCATTAAAGAGTAAACTTTTTTTGTAGTTGTGACGGACTTTAGTTATGTTCAATTCAAATTTAGATATAACTGTTTGTATACAAAAGATGAACTTTCATACAACCATTCAATTTTATTATAACCCTTATTATATATATTATAACCATATGAAAAAGGGGCTTATATGAAAAGCAATAGTTGCTAAAATAGAATATTTCCAGCCTCAGTGGTTTAATTTCTGCAATGAATCAGTCAGCCAGTCAATTAGTCAGTTAGTCAAATATGTATGAATCAGCCAGCTAGGGCAAATGTTTTTATACAATTATATATTGATGAAAATAAGCTTCCAGAATTAAGAAGTCTGAATTCGAACGACACGCAAACGTTGACAATAGTTAAAAAAGCTACAGTATTGTATCCCTTTCAAAGTAAGTTGTGATTTTTGTCGTTCATATGTTGATGCCAGTTAAGAGATTGAAGTTGATCAAGAAATTCTTCTGTGTCCTAATTTCTGTAGTGTAGTAGTTTTTATTGGAATCCGGTAGTTTTAAATTTTTAAAGTATGGACTTTTTAGCCAGTCCGGTTTATTATTATACATTCGTGTTAACATGAACTACAGTTTTTATTCTAATATATTCTAAAATTATGATAAAATGTTAAGAAATCATATTAATTTTTAACTATATAATTAGCTGTAGGTATAGTTTTATTATTTCTGTATGTATGTACTCGTATGTATGATGTCTCCACAATGTACGGTAATGATTGAAGACATTGATAGATGGATGGAAAAATAGAGGTTAAATAGGTTGGAAATGCATATTCATGTAATATAGAACAAATACCTTTCAAGTCGAAACGTGAAAATGGACAAACGTGGCGCTAATGATGCCTGAAATAGTTTTTGCATAGCGTAGTCATAATAGAATGGGGTTGATGAACGACCTATTATTTATTTTTGACGTTCTTTTATCCTAGCTAATTTTGTTTCGAAGTAAGTAAATTATTATTTCTTCGTTATTATTTAGATCATCAAAATTTAATGAAAATTCTTTTGATGTTCTGATTTGACCTTGAATTTTTTTTAACAAAGAATAGTCTGATTACTTCAGAGAGTAGTATTAATGTAGAAGTACATGTCTTTTAATACCTTTATCGTCAACAGCCTTTTACAGTCCACTGCTGGACATAGGCCTCTCCTTAGCAAGGAGGTTTTAGCCTACTATGTCACGCTGGCCAGACGGGTTGAAAAGGGTTTGTTTCAAGTTTTCCTTCTCTTTGTAATGATGTTGTCTTGTATACTTGGTCGCTGAGTCGCCTACCCACGAGATGAATAGAGGTGGTAACACTATGTATTCTTAATCCATTACCACACGGGTCTTTATCATTGGAGAGTAGGCATTTTAATTTCATTGTATTCGGTTTGATGAAAAAATAATTAAGAAGTGTTCTTCATGAAAAAACAAATATTTAGAGAAAACATTATCACGGTAAATATTGGAGATGCTTAAAAGATACTAGAGTTTAGTAACGTTCATCGTTTTCAAAGCAGAAGCTGTTCATGTGAAGAAAACTGAAATTAGTAATAAGTTGAAGAATTTTATTTGTTTTATTGCTTGCATATTTAAGTGTTGAACTCAATGTACATTATTACTATATTATATATATATACTGTATCATATACCTAGATAACCCGACCGGGCCGGCTCGATCGGGGCAGTACTACCTACCCACAGAAGACCAACTAAAGCGACAGCATCCGGGTTGTGTTTCGTTGGTGAGTACGAGACGGGAGGCCCATTGATGCAGGGGTGACAGTTATCATAGTAACTATATGAGCCTGATACTGTCACGATGACTGTCATGCCTTTTATGTCCCCAAGCGGGGTGTGCATCTCACTAGGCCGCCATAGTGTGGGTCACCATACTACATTGTCTGCATTTGCAATGAGTATGGTGACCACAACTCTTGGATTCTGTTGATGCTTTCCCTCACTCAGAGTAGAGTCACTTTGGCAGGTTCTTAATATAGAAAAAAAAGAACATTTTCTGTCTCAGTTAATAGTTTTAGATGTTCGATATTCACATGGGACTTTTTCAACAGAAAACTATAACAACGCGTTATTAGTGCAAATAAACGAGACGTTATGCGTTTGGATTTTTTGTCATTAAAAATAGTAAAAGAAAAAGTCGTTTGTGATGTTCCGACGTTTTCATTCAACATACGAGTATGGTACATTTCTAAGTATCTTATATAAATACGGGTCTTTTTCTACGAAATCTTTTTAGTTCGGTATTAAGATTTAACGCTATTTCTGGGGTAACGGAATCAGTAGGAATGTTTTTCGTTCAAAAATATCGTTAAATATAAGGTTTATTTATTTACGTTTTGTTAAATTGATTACCATGTATATAATACAATTTTATGGATACCTACAGTTGTAAATTTTTAAAAATTCAGTTTTGAATGTTCATGATAACAAAATTGTATAATAAAGTTCATCTGTGGGTCCTGGTGCCAACGCAATCACTTAGACTCTAGCTGATTTACGAGAAGAGGGCTGTATGAAGATGGTTTAATTAAGAGAATTGCCTGTGACACGAAAAGTCGATTCTGAATGCTATCCGTTTGCTGTTTTAGAAATTCATTCAACATCGTCAACATCAGCCTTTAACAGTCATAAAATTCATTCACTCAGCTCATTCATTCATTTTGCACTAATCATGAAGATGACGACGAAGAAATCACATTCTCCATAAGAATGTGATTTCTTCGTCGTCATTTAGCACCTCAAATTCGCTCAAGATATATCTGAATCAAAAAAAGTTATTTCAGTGACTTTGGGAATTATAAACAGTTTACTGTAAAAGAAAGTTATTTTCTTTGAATTTTTCGGTTTTGGATAAGGTCAAAAGAATGTCGTGGTATTTACTTCACATATTATATCCGGACTTGTGTTGAAAAGCTCAGATAAATGTGTAAGCAAAGAATGTACGTTATGTTTACACATATGAAGGTCAATATAGGCATAACATACCGGTTATTACTTATAAGACATACTTAAAATGAGCGGATATTTCCACATTATTATCTGAAACCTAAACTGTCTATTGGTTATTGACATAGGACTTAAACGAAATGGGTAACTACAACCAAAAACGCCCTATGCTAATATGGAACATTATTTAACCCAGTCATTTTTTTTTTCTATATTGAAAGCCTGCCAAAGTGACTCTACTCTGCTTGATAGAAAGCATGAATAGAATCCAAGAGTTGTGGTCACCATACTCATTGCAAATGCAGACAATGCAGTATGGTGACCCACACTATAGCTGCCTTGTAAGATGCTTTTTCACACCCTGCTTCGTGACGTAAAAGGTATGACAGTCATTGTGACAGTGTAAGGCTTACACAGTTACCACGATAACTGTCACCCCTGCATCAATGGGTTTCCAGTCTCACACTCACCAATACTCACAAACACGACAACACGGATGCTGTCGCTTTAGGTTGGTCTTCTGTGCGAGTATAATCCTGCCCCGATCCAGCCGGTCTGCTCGTACTGAAATCAGCGTGGCTCTACGACCTAGCGAATTTCTGTAAAAGAATGTGTAATGTTCATTGTAGACCCCTGGTCTTCCGCCATACAATGTAATATGTCGACATCTCGGTAAATAAACGTATAAAAAGAAAGTACTACATAGCATTTCAGAGACGTTGTAATAATATACCAAAAATTTCATTTAAATCTCAAGTCTCACCGTTTAACAGTTACAAAGAGTTAAACAAGTTAACAACTTCTCCAACCTCTACTTAAAACTATCAAAGTTGCAGATCGAGCTTTATTTTGTTAACGAGTCCATACATATTATAATAAAACCTCTTTGGTAAGAATAGACCTATTCCCAGTTAGTAGTAGACCACTAAAGGCTGTTGACGATGATGATGATACTTCAAAAACCGTAGTATATACTATGACGAGCCAACATAGTAATCACAATGTCACTTCAAATTATATTAGGTTTATAAAATCACATAAGAACAATTTACAGTTCACTCATTATAATATATTATTTTATTATAAATGACGCTGAATGACATTGGGTAGCGAAATAAAAAAAACCTATAAATTTATTGAATCATTGTCTAAATTGAACTTTCAGATCTACTTCAGAAAAATAAGTTTCTGATCTGTTTAATACAATTTATAAAACACCGAATAAAAAAAAAATATCTTGATAATTTATGTGCCTTAAGGTTATTGAAAATTGAAAAAATAGGCACTCGTAATGGGTATGCCATACTAGGATAAATATCGATAGCTAGCGTGGCTCATACCTTGCTTTACTTAACCTTCCTATACCCACGCGTTTGTCTGAGAGACAGACAGAATATTAATGGAGATTTTTGTTTTTTATTCGTAGAATTTTAATTTTGGTTAACTTTATTGTAGTATATAAGAATTACTGATTGATTTAAAGGTTATTTCTGAAGACTGTAAAACAATAGTAAATACAAAAAATGAATAAAATATTGTTTTATTTAATTAATAATATCCTAAACTTTAAATAACATATGAGTTTATACTAGGTTTTCTCAAAAAAAAAATGAAAGCTTCGGCTTTTAAAATGTCGGTCTGTGAGACCGTGTGCGGGTATAGGTGTTACACTAATTGGCGCGGGTACAGCTAAGTTAAGAAATATATCGTTGTAGAGAAAGTATAGGTCTATACTTCGCTCGTCCAATTTGCATTCCAATTTGCAATAACATCATTGCACAGGATAAAAATCACAAATCTGTAGATAAGAATAATAAATAAAGATTTGTAGCCTTAAAGATCTTGTATTTTCATAATAGGTTACACTTTATTAGTAAAAGTAGGTATAATAAATAATTCAAACTTTATATGGGTTAAGTAATTTTCTATCGTTCGGTCTTATTCTAAAGCAAATTATCGTTTTATAAAAAACACAAAGAGGACGAACACCTATTTTAAGAAATGGATATAGACGCGATTACTTTGGTATCGAAAGTACTGTCGGCTGAAATTCCGCCAACGCTAGATATGGAACATTAAACGAAACGATTCAATTGAATGGTACTTTAAGTATTCAGATTTCTATTTAAGAAGGAGTATAAATACGAGTATATTACAAAATAGATGAAATAGAGAGGTAAAGTAATTGAAATAAAGACGTAGAATATTTTGACGATGTAAGGACAACTGGCATAAATGCTTATTATCTAGACCAAAAGATACGATTGCTAGATAAACAAAGATTATACTCATACACAATTTTTGGATTCAGAAGGATCCATACCTATTTCGCACGACACACAAATGTTTCCATAGAGAATTAAACACATAAACACAAACTTCGTAGTCCTGTAATCTACCGCCGCGCCACATAAATCGTCAAAAATATGTAAAACCTTTTCAGCTTTATGAATGATTTTCACCTCGAATAATAGACTTTTTTTTTATTTTATCTTCTTTTTTATGTTCTAACTAAGCATTATTGATGCACTTCAGTTAGCTTATTATATTTTTCAACCTCAGTTTTAATGTTTCAGTCACTTCCCGTTTTTACGCCTCGAGGCGCAAGTGTCATAACTGCTGATCGCTCAATATTCCCATTTTATGTCCGTGTAAAATCCAATTGCTTTTACTTCCATGAGATTTCGCGTACAATATATTGTGGTAATAATAAAATGTGCTCATTATCGAGCTTGGTTCCGGCGTCGTCGGTATGTGGGTCACCCACTGGCTAAATTTGGAGAAGCGATATTCTTGAAAGTAGATTGAAGATTAGATTCAAGATTAACGTATTTTAACTTAATTTTATAAACAGGCAGTTCATCGTTATGTTAGGTCCAAGAAAAAAATATAGGACATCTTTAACGTGCGTTAGCCATGGTTCTAAGAGAAAGATTAATTCTGAAAATCGACACAAAGCATCTAAAAATTGAGTAGTTTTACTTTCATAAATGGTTTTAGAAGTTACCGATAGATCACCTGATGAGAAATGAGAATTGCTGCGGTCCCGGCACCCATGTTACTCCAGAAATACAAATGTGCTATCACTCTTTATATGTATTACGTTGCCTAAAATCAAAGGGAGGTAGAGGTGAGGTCTTTTGTAATCCCACACAGTCAGTGAAAATCAAAGCAGAATTGCTTGACCAGCCTTCCTTGGCCATTTGTAACAATGGATATGGATACTAATTATTAGATATGATCAATATTTGTATATCTAACATACTACAACCTCGGCTATAGAAAATAATAGTCATATATAGCCATATATACATATTTATGACTAATATTGTTCATGATACATTGATACCTCGACGCTCGATCTTGGTTTCTCATAAACTATTCGTATATCGGAATGGCGTTAGATCAAGATTGACAGTCGCACTATTGCGGTAACATCAGTTACGATGGCTGAAGCTTTCGTCTTCGTTTATTTTGGTTATAAACCAATATCAGCTTTTGTAGAAGCAGACACTTGACAGTTGTGTTCAATTGCCAAAATGAGTTATTTTGAATCGAATAATAAATGATTGTGAAATTAAACTTACAGTTCTTTTGTGTGGTGTTTCCTGATATGTTGACCAGATTGCAATGATCAAATATACAACATGTTTACAATTTCATTGTGACATAATATATATATGTATATGTATATATGTCCGTGTGGTGACGGATTAAGAATGCATAGTGTTACCTACTCATTCCGTGAGTGTCGTAAGACGTGACGAAGGGAATAAACTATCCAGAAAAATATTACTGTATAGACAAGGAAAACTTGAAATAAAACCTCCTTAGTAAGGAGAGGCCTATGTCCAGCAGTGGACTGTTAAAGGCTGCATGCAGTGTAAAGACATGTATAGATATATAAAAATTTTCACATTATTGCTGTGTCGAATCCTAACGGAAACATAAACCTGGCTTCATACCTATAACAGGTGTCCACGGGGATTCAAAGTTATTGCTTCGACGAACTCTGGTGAACAGAAACACTAAGCCTATTAATTAAGAGCCATCTAAGCTAAAATAACTAGAATACTGGTCTTGGTTCCTATTGGAAATATAATTTAACATAATTGAAATTGAATTTTGAAATCAAAGTTTAACAAATCTTTCGAAAATCTCTGAAGGTTTTAGATAACTGAGGAACGTCGTAAATACTTGATTTTGAACTGTTACTACAATCTATAAATGTACTATAAACTGTACTGGGCTTACTAGGCACAAATATAATTTTTGAACAGTGGGAAATCGCGCCAACCTAAAGCGCCAGCATCCATGTTGTCGTGTTTCGTTGGTGAGTGTGTGACCGGAGGCCCATTGATTCAGGGGTGACAGTTACCGTGGTAACTGTTTAAGCTTCACACTGTCACAATGACTGTCATGCCTTTTACTTCCCCGAGTGGGGTGTGAAAAAGCATCTCACAAGGCCGCCATTACAGCTCTACCGGAGTAGAGTCACTTTGGCAGGCTCTTAAGATAGAAAAAAAATCGTACAAGAAAGTTGGTATACAGGCTTTTTATGTGTGGTCAGTTGATTATCCTGACGTGGTGGACTCTCCAACGATAGGATAGAAGTCGACTTCTTTGAGCTACTGTAGACTCAGTCCTGTTTTCTATCCTAGAATTGCTGTTTGTGTTACTTAATTGGTTTACTTTTTTCTGACTAGAACTTAAAAAAAACAGGAAAACCCTACGTAACGCTATTTAATACATAGACCACAAGTTAAATTGAGTGTTATGAAAGTTATAATTAAGTTGTTATTATAATTAAGTTATTGTACGTACTTCAATATTAATATTTGTTATTATTAAAATAATACAAAAACCTAGCTTCACAAATGTGATTCTGGTAATCAGAAAGCTCCGAAATTAGAATAAATTTAGTTTTGTTCACGTAGTTTTTATGTTTGTTTTTATTTACAAGAGAATATGTACATGACTTGATCCATGCCTAAATCAAAGATATCCCTCAAAATTAGCTTCACAGAATAACGTTAGGGTTGCCAGGCAAATTAAATTAACATGAACGCCTTTCCTAGGCATTAGTAGCAATATCTTCATTACATCCGTCCCAGCTCCATCTAACGAAGATACGCCGAACGATATCGTTACTACCAATCCTGGGTTGCGAAATGATGATTTTCTATGAATTAGCAGGCCACCTGTTGTTTCTCTTACGATAATGTAATGAAACTTGATGTTAAGATTCTAGAATATTTTAAGTTACGATTTCTTTAGTACTAGGATGATCTCTCCCTTACATTATATTGAACTCTAACAACATTTACTGATTGCAAATACTAATATTATAAAGTATTAACTCAGATTAATCCAGAAAATAACTACAGTTATGAACTTTAAGTGCGTAAAGCCTGACATTGCAGTCAAATGCAATGCTACTGAAATTGGTCATAGGTTGGTCAAACCTAAGACAATACACTTGCTAGACAAATAATAAAGTTGAACACAATACTAATACCACGGTCAATTATCCTTTCAAAATATACAAACACAATGTTGTAACTCCACATACTAGTTTTTTAGTTTTTTGTTACGTCGCTGAGTGACCTCGAAGTTTTCCCACATTCTGATATCATGTCTACCGAAATAAACACGTGAATGAATACGGCAGTATATATTAGCCGAGTCAAATTCTGTTTCTTTGACAGAAACTTCTATTGTAAGGTTTTTATATTAAACTAGCTCAGCGTTTCTGTCAGATAAATATTGACTTTAGGAATTAATAAAAATACACAGAAATTGTATTGTATATTGTGTGAGGGGAGACCTTTTCTGCTTTTCCAAGAGCCGTGCTTCAGCACATACTGTATACTGACTACATCAAAGTGTTAACATAACGGCTTTGTATAAAAGGGATGTGTGCACCTCTTGAATTGCAGGTGACCCAGGGTGTCAAAACTCATTTGCTACCGAGTGATCTGTCTACTTATTTGTCTATACTACATGTAAAAATACTTTTGATAACACGCTACAGAGTCACATTTGTATTTAATCAGTAAAAATTTCATGTAAAACAATTTACAGGGTCAAAACGTCACTGTGACTATGCATTGTCTATTGTTAAATAAAATCGTAACCTTTGTGCTCGTGTCACGTTACTATTTTAAGCTTTTTTATAGATAATGAGTGAGTCATCAAACACAAATATTTGTGAATCACCCAAATAATTATTCTGTGTGGGAGTAAAACAGCGTTATAAGTATATGAAATGAACACCTGAATAAATTTTGTAATTAATTTGTCATGAAATTTAGCAAAGATATAAATAGAATGAAATGGAGACTTAAATTGAAATATACGGTGAGAACTAAAACTTAGAATAGATCATTTAAATTACAAAAAATAAGGAAAGCAAAGAACAAAGAATCAACCATAATCTGGAAGCGTTAGATATTCAGTTGGTCCCATTGAAATAAGAGACTAATAGTGAGCTAGACTACTACAAACTCATGCTGAAATAAATTGTATGTGTTTAACGCAAACATTTGTAGCGAACAAATCTTACAAAGGAATCCCAAGCTTCTATAGCTTCTCAATTCTCGAAAGGCTTACGTTAATCTTTTCAGTATCTACTTTGTGATATTAGCCGGTAAAAAACTCGATTACCGTATTGACCTTCCTGTGTAGTGACCTTGAGGATAAGGTTAAATAGAAATACATGTAAGATCCAAAGCCCTTAATGCCAGTACCGAAGATTTATATGAAAATGCTTGCTCCATGTCTGGCAGTTTTTTACGGTACATCAAACACGATTTGGGAAATCACTTGCGTAATTTTTCTAACAATTTATTATATAAATAAAGTTGTGAAAGTAAATGAATCCTTTTTTGTTAGTTTTTACTTAAAGTGGAATTTAACCACTCATAAATTTTTACTCTAATAATATCATTGTGCTGACTTACCTCTTCAAAAGAAGATTATACTATTACATTAATTCTCAAAACTGCGTTGGTAGTTTCGTGTAAGAACTTAACCGAAACAAAATTAATGATAGGACGGTGATGTTGTGTGTTTGGAGGTCAACCTCGATTATATCATTAATCTCATATATTTTACTTTATTACAGCGAGAAAATGTTACTTATGATGTTGGAAACTGTCCCAAGTTGGGTGATTGAGAGGAGCGCTTTGGCATGTATGTGTTTAGGAGCAACAAAAAAACAAAACGTACAAAATGATTACCTTATATCATCAACATAAACAGCCTTTTACAGTCCACTGCTGGACATAGGCCTCTCCTTAGCAAGGAGGTTTTGGCCTACTATACCACGCTAGCCAGATGGGTTGGAATAGGGTTTGTTTCAATTTTTCCTTCTCTTTGTAATGATGTTGTCTTGCATACTTTTATGGAGGGACGAGGTGTCATGTCCCTCCGACACAAAGGAAGGATCCTCCGGCCAGGCAAGGTGATCATGCCTGGCGGGTCACGGTCCCTTATATAGCAACACGTAACTTAAAAGATATTAGTATTTTACTGCCTTTTGATTGACTCCCACTCCGGAATGGGAGATAAGATTGCACTCTCAGTGGAGTTTGAGCTCCGGTTGAGTTGAAACGCAATGAAGAAATTGTTTAATGTCAATTTTCTGTTAAGTTATGGTATTGTGGCGACTTCTACATGTGATGATTCCAGTGAAGATACATCGAACTACGAAGTATGAACGAAATGTATGAATGTAATGAACTACAATGCAACTACTAATCCTGTATCACGATATAGAGATTCGCGTAGCAATTAGCATATATACAACATCCCAACGTCAACCGTTGGGCCGTGGTCTGCCAGGGATGATCACCTAGCCTGGTCGGAGGATCCTCCCTTTGTGTCGGAGGGATATGACACTCGTTCCCTCCATAGTATCACTCTGGTCCAACCCGGTCCATATTGGCAAAAGTATGACTCTACCACAAATTCTATCATAAACAGTTCATCTTTAGCAATGTTAGTTAAATTGATGTCCCAATCTTCACGTAGCATTTCCATTTAATTCAGTTTACATTTGTTAATACTAGATAATAAATTAGTATTATTCATATGTATTGTGTCAACACATCAGCTCGAATATTCAGAAGCCTTCCAAAACAACTTGTTTACCGTAATCCTCTTGTAATCAGGACTTAACATCGATAGCTCGTGGTTATCGATATTCGATACCGGAGTGCAACAGTATTATGTAAGTAGGTACTTAAGCCCCTGGCTTCTCTTCTGTCGGATAACCAGGAACCTGATTTACATATTACGCAGTTTATTTTTAACAACGTAATGGCTTTTAAATCCATATCTAAACGATGTTATTCTAACGATATTATTGGCAGTAAAGAGATTATTTTTTAACATTATACAAATCAGGCTAAGTGTGTGTTAGGTCCCGTGCAATATAAGGTCCTGAGCCCTTTCTAAAAAAAAGTTACTTCAATGAAGTATTATCGTTGTTAGGATTTGATATGTTGTTCAAAATTTCTAAAACTACTTTAAACTTTCACTAGTCTTGGATAGGAACAAACATGTTACGAAACCATATATACATAAATCAACAACATTCATGTTTTAAATACTGTTATATGGCAAATATATCTGTAACGTAATTAGGCACTGGTGAAATTAGTCCTAAATAATTTTACACAATTTCAGTAGAAAGAAAATATTAAATGTATAAATTATACAAAAATAGGGAGTAGAGTAGTGACTAATACAATGTGTTGTACACCAAACGGACGAATGTATAAGCCATAAGATGTAATCGTGTATTTAGCCCCGAAACACAAATAGAAATAAAATATCGCATCATTTACCACGTTTCGACCGATTTCCTACGATGAATGATAACTTTACTGAACTGTTGTGGTGTGAGCTGCGTACCAAAACAGTTTAGTCTAGACGTCTTTGTTTGGGAATTTTCATGCACACATCATATGACGTAAAGTCCTTGAAAGTGAGGTGTGTTTTTGTGTACTTTTCGTGGACATTGTATATGGACCTATTTATATAGCCACATTAAATCTATAAAAATAGGCCAAAACTTCCTTTTTAAGAAGAGGCCTATATCTAGCAACGAACTATTAAAGGCTCTTACTGATGATGGAGCAAAGCATATTTTGTGGAACAGATTCAAAAATACAAAAAGTCGTAAGTAATACTTCTCAAAAGCGATTGCAAAGATCTCTGTCAGGTATTAGCCGGCTATATGGATCGACGCAGATTACGTAATTCTGCAGTAAACTATAATGGCGTCACACGAATTAGATATCATGTTGTGGAATTTCATACTCAAAATTAGTATCAAAACAGGTGAATATTGTATACTAATTAAACCACCTGTTGCACTCCAACGCTGATCACAAGCATCTCCTATCGAGCCTCTTCCACCCACATATGAAGCAAGGTTGTCTGATTATCTAGTCTGCCTGCCTGTGGGACTTTTAGTTGAACGATTTGCAGTTTATTCTAAGTCACGTTTGCTCCAACGGTCATCAGATTTCTAGTGTATGTGTCCATTGCCACTTAAACATGCTTTTGAACTATGTTGTAAGCCTTATATATTTATTAAGATAAATAAATATTTGTGATTTTGTGACGTTTTTTCCACTTGGACCGTTGAATGATATGCAAATTACGCCAATTAAATGGTAACACTGGAATTTCTCCAAGAACTTGGTTTAGGTTTATCTAGTACTTGTGATCTTAACTGCCAAGTCAAATATTTTAAAATGATAACCTTATTTTTGGTGGGGGCATAATTTTTCAGTAGGATTTTTACATAAAAGTATTGATAAATGATCTAGTTACCTTGGCATAGACTCTGTCTAGTTTCTGGATGTCGTAATAGCAGCTGTTCCCGGATCTCTCCTATGTTAGGCGCGGAGTGGCACACCGTGTGATTTTAGTCGATCTGATTCCGACACACTACCCCGCCGTAAACTTCGGTGGGGTGACACCCCGAAGGGTTTCCACACGTAATTAGCATGATTAGACTGTGTGGGATATGTGTAGATTTGCTATTATTTTACAGAAGTATGGTCAAATTAAGATTGTTTGCTACTAAGTCTGCTGTTGTTTAATAACACACTTGACTTTTTCTTCGATAATCATCATATTATCCCGCATAATAATCTATTTTTAGTAAAGCTCAGATATTTCATTACTACGGATGCATCGACCTTGTTAATCTTCAGCTTCTTTGAATATACAATGGGCGCTATATACTATAAATACACCGGTTTGTGGGTCTTTAACGAGCAATGTGATCATAAGTTTGATGTAACACTGTCAGTTTGTTTATAATGGGAGTAATTTATGGCGTTCGGTGTTAGGGTTGCTGCAAGGATACATTTAAATTCTTGTAATTTCGTAACTGTGTAATGCAGTTGAATTATTTTGCACCAACCAGGTTTTTCTTCGGTATCTCATATTCTATAAAAAATACGAACGATCGAACAAAGTAAATAGGTAGACGAGTCAACTTACAATTAGTGATCAACGCTATCCGTGGTGACTAAGCTGACTTGAAATAATCAAGTGTATTGTCGTCTTTTGATGAATTCTTCATGAGTTTAGTAATTAGCGTAGTAAAAAACAGCCCGATTACTGGAGAGATAATATATAAAATATCCATCAGGGTTTTAAGAAATAAAATCGGTCTTTATTTATCAAAACTTACTGCATTTTTCAATTATCTAAAATCGCACATTGTCTATAAAAATATTCTTGACTTTATTACAACTTTATTATGAGGCAATTAAAACCCTTTCATATGACCTAGATAATACAGGCCGAAAATACTTATGACTAATCAATGGAGTAAGTCGAAGAAACTGACTAAATGGTGGTAATAATACCAGGCGAGGCCGGCGTGGTCAGTCAGTTGGCGAAGATCCAAATGCTCCCAACTATGATACCATCCAAGATATAGGAGACAGCGACTCTGTTAAAGGCGTTTAACAAACTCCGAATGAACTTTACGCAACAAAAGATAAGGTTTAAAATCTTGTGACCAGTTAGTAGGACTTCATTAGTTAAACATGCGTCTGGTGAACATTGTAGTGTAGATGAACGAAGTTTAAAATTGAGTGAAAGCACTTGATGTTGTTGTTGTTAAGTAAGTGTGTTACTTTGTTAGGGTATCAAAGTAAATAAACCAGTAAACTTAATGTAACTGGATGAAATATTATTAGTTTTCAATATAATGTATTTTTCAAGCTTAAAATTTTTAGTTTTTTTTTTAAATAAAGCAGAATTAACTAGATTTTATAACAGTCTATTAAAACTGACATTATTTACAGTTTTAAATAGAGCTCATACATGTAAGCGATTTGGTGTGAACTTATACTTATATTTAATAAATTAAATTAATTTAACTGAATCACATAAATAATTGTCCATTAATATTTTTATAATTTTTTTGAGATGCATGGTTTATTTAAATTAAATTAGAAAAATAGAACAAAAATAAAAGATAGTAGAGCTGACTTGAGTACGAGCGAGCCGGCTCTACCGGGACAGTACTACCCTCTTACAGAAGATAGCATAGGGATACTTTGATTGCACGATTGGCCTAGTGGTTTAAGCGGTCGCCACGCCGCACTCCACTTCGCTGAGTGTTGTGGGTTCAAATCCTATATGGGACAAGACTTTGTGTGATCCATAAATTGTTGTTCTGAGTCTGGGTGTTATTTGTGTCCGTTTCTTGTATGTTTATAAAGTTCCCCGCGATACAGGATTTATTCCTAATGCGGGCGTTGTTTTTTAAAAAAGAAAAGAAAAAAAAAGAAAAAAGTAAAGAAGATGAAACTAAAGCGATAACATCCGTCGTGTTTCGTTGGTGAGTGTGAGACTGGAGGTCCATTGACGCAGAGGTGATAGTTATCTTGGCAAGTGTAAGAGCTGTACACTGTCACGATGACTGTCATGCCCTTTTCATCTCCAAGCGGGACGTGGAAAAAAATGTCTCCAGGCGCCATGCTGTGAGTATCCATGCTACATTGTCAGCATTCACAAGGGGTATGGTGATCACAACTCTTGGATTTTATTCGTGTTTTCCACCGAGTGGAGTACAGTCACTTTGGCAGGCTATCAAAATGGAAAAAAATCTACTGTCATGTAATCAGGCACGTGGCCAAAAAATTAAGAAACGTGTGACAATTCATCACTTTAATCAATATAATTTAAATTTTTTCGGATTAAATTTAAACACAATTTGTGTTTTTAACGGGTTACTTGTATGTGTACATGTTTTTTACATAATCGTAAACGCACTATGTATTTTTGATGACACTCATGACATAATAGTACTATTGATCTGCCTTATTAAATATATTATATGTATTTTTTCTTATGTTAGTAAAATCATCGTAACTGTTTTCTGTATAATATGTTTATTAATGAGTTTTCTTTATATTTGGACCACACAACAAAACAAACGTGGAACCAAAATGAAGCTAGTCGAGTAATGAAAAATTTCAAACGATCACTTTTGAAACAATAACCGTTTTTATTACTTAAGTCTTAAAGACTGTAATCCCATCATATACTCTGTAGTTTCCCTGATGTAGAAGACGATACTTTTATTTGATTTGAACAAACCGTTTCTTTATTAAATGGAGTTTCCTCAGTTTTATTTATTGGTCATATAGAATTACTAATTGTACGCTAAGGACTTGCCCGAAGAGGAATATCAGATTGACCAAAAGCAGCAACAATTTATTGGAAAATAATATTTTGTAAGTATTTAAATTGTTTTTCTTTAACTTCGACCTCTTAATTATCTGTTCTCTTATTCTACTCATCCTATCTGTAGCCTCTTTTTTTCCAATTTTTTCTTCAATTAAGGCAAATAACTTTTCTATATAGTAATGTAACTAAAACAATGTATATTAGTCAGGTCGTCATCAACAACTTCTTATTACCAAAATTATCTGGTTGCATTAAATTGTTAATTTTAATTGAAATTAAGAGAAAATTGTTTATCAAAATGGTAAATGAATCAATAATTTGAATTTAAATTTCAATTCTACGGTTTATAGTACAAACTATCTTCATCAAAATTAAGAATCATGTTTTAGCTCTAAAGCAAAAGGTAACATACTAAGATGGTTTGTGGTAAATGTATAAAACAAAGAGACCAAATGTGAAGGAAAATTTTCATGTACACTATCATTTAAAGAATGATACGGGAATCCGAGGATAGTTTTAGGTAGTGTACAAATGGAATGACCTATGTCCAGCTGTAGAGTACGATACGCTGACGATGATGAATATGGCAACATCTGATATAAGTTCACATATGCACTATTATTCGGAGCTAATTACTAGTGATTTTTCAACAGTCGGCATTCAACCATTGTTCCTACACAATTCATTCTGTAGACAAGGTGTAAAAACATTTGTACACAATGTAAATCCGTTTTCAATACATTGAAAAACATTTTATGAAAACATTGAACAATCGCCACTTACTATTTCATTCATTCGTGTGTTATTGAAACATTATCACGTATTACCTACTGATTGCTATGTAATTTATCGTCTCTTTTTTGTTCAATGAAGGTAGAAGTTTGTTTGAAACAAAAGCAAACTCCATCATTGTAATATTGTTTTTATAGGATATGGGATGTTATCATAATGAACTAGAGAACAGAAACAATTATTTTTGAATACCTTCTATACAGGAAAATAAGAAAAAACAGAAAATAATCAAGATAAAATTAATTGAGGTAAAGTAATTATCTTAAATGAGGGTATAAAAGGGTTAACTAATGGATAACCACTACAGATTGTTAATGACAGTTTTCAATCAATTATTAAGTGGATTGAGAGCACTGTGTCATCCTCAGTTTGTTATGGCATCTATTAATTTGAATTTGTCTTTTCTAAAGCATAATCGTTTTATAGCTAGATTGATGATCAAGCACAAAAATGTTCTTTTAAATCACGTTTTACGGTATTCGGATTTTCAATTTAAAAATTATTTGTAGTTTAACCATCATAAAAATTCCATAGATTCTAGTATTTTTATAAGTAATCTGTTTAAATAATGTAAAGAATACGTAGACTTATGATCAGATTTCACATCGCGATAGTCATATAACCTACGTATTCATGTCTACGATGATTTCATCATGTTAAATAATATACCTAGGCATCATACTTTTGGATGTTGTCTGACACATATCCGCAATATGTTTTAATATCAAACAAAACCACAAAAACTTATAAATAAATTAGAATAAGTTTAAAAGAAATACTAATCAAAATATCACCGCTTTTAATTAATCAGAAATTTTAAATTTGATAATAATACTAGAAATAAACATTGAATTAACTTCTTGCCCTGGAGAATTAAGTAAATTCGAACAGGCTAAATATTGAAAACATCCGTTACAACACGACGTGTGCTGATATTTATTAGGCCAAAGTCGACTGTTATAATGAAAATAGCTGAAAATCGTATAAAGCCGTTGTGCGATATTGCTGTAACCTTGACAGACGGTCGTGTGGGAAGTCGTTAACAAGTTTATGTCGATACTACGGCTGCTATGAAGTAACGATGGACGAACTATTTGTGATGTGTGTTTGTTATGTAACTTTGTTGCTCTGATTTCATTGGAAATTAATTGATTGTCTTTGAATTAGAAACATACTTAAGGGTTCTTTTATTGAAGTCTTTTTCTTCTGATTCTGCACTAACTATATAAATGTTTGTCACTTAAATAATAATTCCAGTAAGGAACAGCCCAATTATTGTTTCATAGTACAATGGTGATTTTAAAGACATTTATAAGAATAGTGGCAGTTGTGACATAACTGTTAGCACATACAAAACAGAAACAGTGTAGAGAAATATTTGTCTGCTCGTAAGAAAAAAAAAAACCTGACCATAATTACTCAGTTCATTCGTGATATTGGCACTTACAACAGCAACAAAATATTGGAAAATAATGCCCAAAACAAACACGATAAATGTCTCGTTTACAATAACTTAGCGACAGCCTATTTTGCATGTGGATGAAGTAGCTTCTGAACCATAAAAGGATTAGACAGATTGATTTCATTTAAATAATTTATACGCAGTTAGTGAACATTCTAGTTTGTTAACTTTCGTTCTCGTTGTACCCATATGATTATTTTTATTCACGTCAGTACACTTGTCATGTTTCTTAGAACTGTGTTCTTCTGATATATAAATAAATTTACAAGAAATCATCTAAACGTTGATTTAATAGATGGTATCAAATTATGTATCTGCTCATAATTAATGTTCAAGGTTATCGTTTTCCTTCCTTTGAATTGGAATCTGATGTACGCGTGTATATTAATATCACAATATTCCGCCTATGATGTGCTTAACAATACTATCTAAGTTTTTCCTCCAAGTCCTTTTTCCCAAATTATGTTGAGGTCGGTTTAAGGTCTACTAGGCAACAGCTGAACTGCGACTGCCATCAGAGTTCTTAAAATCGAGTATTGGGCGATTTCAAAATTCTTTATAAAGATTGTTGTTGGATATTGTAGAGCTCCAACTACGCGTAACAATTGCCAAAAATGTTCGCATGGTAACGACGGCTTAACGTGCTTTGTAAAGCATGGACGGGTTGGGTGGGTAAGATTGCTTTACTTTGCAATGTGTACCTGTAGGGTTACCACGTAGCCAGTCACGAGCTGCGAGCCTCTTTGCGTGTTCTAATAGAAATTTGATTTGGGGTCAGGGCAACCTTTTCTCGTCTTCAAATCTACTTTCACATTTACGATTTTATTGGTCACTTGCATTTTAGTTTTGTCTTCTTTATACAGCCCATTTATCTTTTCTTTGACCGTTCTTTCATCGTGATTCTGTCTTTTCTTCATTATCTAGTTTCACACCGAAACCCTCTGTAATACATTTCACTCATTTATTCATATACTTGTATTTTCGGCAAAATATATAACTCCAAAGAATTTACCTCTGCTTCATTTATTTCAATTTCTACAACACAATTTTCGATGTAACAACGATTTTGATTTCATTGATCTTAACTCAAGCGTTATTAAAAGGGTTAGCTTTACGTTATACCTTAAATGCCAAGAGAAATTGGCTACAATTAATACCACTATTTAATTGTGTACAGACAGCAGAAACAAAATGTTCTTGTTTTACTAGCAAAGAACAAATCTTTTTATGAAAAACTGATAAAAAAATTTATATCGAGGTAAAAAAACATACATTTTTATGATAATGTCTGTGGAAGACACACAGAGGAAAACCTTTACTTTTTTTGAAATAAAACAAAATAACTGCTGTTTAACTGGCATTCAATTCGAACAACTTCTCTCACCCCATAAATATAGAAATATCAGTTTCAAAACAACTGTATAAAATTATGTTTATTTTTAGACTATTCTGCAAATAAACGTATGTTTATACATGTTTTATGTATTAAACTGTGAAAACAAAATTAAGTAAACATAACTTAACTAACATACGACATTAAAGAACTTAAATATATTTACATTCGTAATTTATATTAATTAATATATCGAAAACAAATTGGATTTCGATTTCATACGTGTCGAATTTTTCTTCATCGAATAATATCAGCTATTTCTACCATGTCAAGTATTTAAAGACTTTAACTTTTTTGACTGACTGTAATTTGAAGTCATTGAAATTCACATTCAAATTGACGTATGACTGTCAATTTGAGCGACTTTTTATACGATAAGTTTAATAATTGAATTGATATAAAAGGAACAATTATTATGCCTGTTGTATTAGACTGAAGAATAAAAAAGTTGAATCTACATATCGTTAAGTTGTTTTTTAAATGTTATTTTGTGAGAAACATTCATCATTTGATTGTGAGAGGTAAGAGAACAGAGGATGCACCTGTATTTTTACTGACACTTATGTACTATAACATCCTACATAGCCTTCGTTGAGACTGGCTGCTTTGGCCGAAATCAGTTAGGAACCCCCAGAAAACAAGAAATAAGAGGATTCTTGCACGCATTTTCATGCATTTACAAGGAAATATCTCAATAAATTCATGTCATTTCAAATTATTTTTCATATGAATATTATTTTAAATTTTCGAAATTTAACATTAAGGTTCAGTACAGTATACATAATACTTTTGCAATGTAACAACCTCTGTGCACCTCCCTTACAATATTTCTATACCACACTAAGGTTGACTGGATGAGAATGCCTTGGGCATTAAGTCTGCTGATGTACAAAGTGCATAAAGTGTAAATAAACAAATAAATAAATAAAATAAATAAATACTTTTGATGATAATACAAGATTTTTTGACTACACGCTTGGCTTAGTGGTTTAAGCGATCGCCACGCCGCGCTACTGCGCTGAGTGTTGGAGGTTCAAATCCCACATGGACAACACTTTGCGTCATCCATACACTGTAGTTCTGAGTCTGGGTGTTCTTTGTGTCCGTTTCTTGTGTGTTTGTAAAGTCCCCCGCGAGACAAGACTTATTCCTTATGCGGACGTTGTCTTTTTAAAATAAAAACACTACCCGCATTTAGTATGATATATTCTTAATATTTATATTTTCTACTGTTTATAGAATTAAGAGTTAAATAAATGATTTAAGGCATTACGTACGCTCGGCTCGACTCATCCATAATATAAAGTTAGATCTAAAAATCAATAGTTTTTAGTAGAGGTCAAGGAAGTCGTTGACTTGTTTAACTCAGTGTAACTTTGGTATGTCGTTACAACGCCCAGCCTAGCTAACTGCTCTATAGTATATTTTTATTTCACAAGATAAGAAATTCTATATCAACAAAAGATTTCCGTAGTGGATATAGTACGTTTTTTTTATGGAAACGTATGAATTAAATGACGATTTTCAATAACATGGAACGCTTTTTGTCGCATTTACGCATTTACTTCGAGTCCCATGTTACCTTAAAAAAATTAGCTTAAAAGTTTCAAACATAACGTTAGAGATTTTATAATCCTTCTAAATAACAAACAAAACTAAGATTATGTAAGCATTATATAGTACACACTTTAAAGTCAGTTTAAAGAGTCACATCACACAGAAGTTAAAAATCTTGCAGTAATACCGCTATTTATGAAAACGGAATTAATACTATTGCTACACTACACTATTGATTAAGAACCATGTTTGTTCTTCACTAGTTGCCTCATGAGTCAAAGTAAAAAAAAATACCCCAAATGTTTTACAGATGTCTGAATAAAATATTTTTCTCTTGAAACTGTCCACTTCAGGTAAAATGTGACCACTTGGCGCATGTGACAAATTACATAGAACTATACATAAAAGGTGATAAACCTATATACAAACAATCAATTAACGTTGGACAAGTTACGCTTTAAGGTTTATTTTACACTATAGGTTGTACGTTGTACGGTTACCAGATGTATTGGTATCTGGACAAATTTCCGACCGAAGATAACCAGGAAACTTGTGAATTTATGTTCATTGTTATATAAACACGCTTTTGCACTGAAACTTTTTTGAGTAAGCAAAAGCACTTTTCGAGAGCGTCAAACTAATTTTAAAAAAAAAGCTACGATCAAACGTATTGTGTTTATGTTGATGATTAGTGAAAATTAGTGAAACTGAAATAGCAGAATGATGTGAATATTTTGTCAACTACTAATATTTTATTTCCAATCACGTAACAGTCAATCGGCACATGTTATACTAAATAAACATACTTATAATTGCGTCCACATTGTAGATAAATTATACCCAGACACAGAACAAATGACCAGGCACGTTAAATAACATGTCCCGAATGGGAAACAATATCTGACTTACCAGATTGACTGGTAAGTCAGATGTCAGATATTGATCAGTAGTCAGCATAACTGATTGGTAAGTCAGGTTGACTGTACGAATGACGTAGTGGATTAAGCGGTCACCACGCCGGTTTCTACTGCGCTGAGTGTTGTGGATTCAAATCGACATGGGACAACACTCTGTAATCCGCAAATGGTTGTTCTGAGTTTGAGTGTTCTTTGTGTCCGTTTGATGTATGTTTGTAAAGTCCCCTGTGACACAGGATTTATTATTAAAGTGCTTTTTATTAGAAAAAAAGAATACTAACCCCTATACTATCATTAGTATGTTGTAGTAAAATAACTTCTATTCTAAGCCTCGTTGTGTAAATCTTCTTAAAGTCATAGAAAGACGATATTTCTATGAGCCAGTTCTCTTTAAAAAAAAGTTGTTTTTTTTTATATACTATTTTAAATTAGTAAACATTATTAATTTATTATTGATAACTAAAAATACACCGTTTCATGTTTTTTCTTTACCAGGATTATGTGTTTTCAATATTTATTATTCTATTTTTCGTCAAAACTATAATAATTATAGTTCTAAGCATGTTAACTTTCATTGATTGTCGTAATAATATAAATCGTGTGTGACGGCACAAACGCTAGAGTGTGTACGTAGCCTTTCATACGGATATCACTAGTTAATGTAAACAATGAAAGCAGATTGGGTCATTGTTCAAAATAGCCAGTGATTTAGGCTATTTCGGATATTGAATGGTTTTATGTTAGCGTATATTGGGATTATTTGGGTTTAAATTGGCAATTTTGTGCCGGATCTTGCACTCGCTCACGGTGTACTAAGTTCCATTAGTAATTGACCTACTAGAATGTTCCTAAAGTCCTTCGTGCGTAGCTTTTGGGAATGTATCTATTGCTGATTAGTTTTTACAGGATGTTTGAGACATTTTCTTCTTATTATCATAACTTACTGAGGATAATAATGATGAGCAGAAGAAATATTATACAAGAAATACTTGTAAAGTATATTGGACAATCGAGTAGATGGGTCACTTAATGGTAAGCGACTACCACCGCCCAAGGTCAACTCAAGAACGACATAATATATGCGTTGTCACCCTGCGAGTGTTATACTTTGGTGAAGTTAGAAGGAGGATCTTTCTGCTGCATTTTCCTAACTCGGTGAAAACTACGAAAGAATGGATTAAAACTTTTTTTTGTTAGACCAGAGAAACTTCACCGAAGGCATTTCGGTCCGAATGTACAAATACTATTAATGTCGATTCTATGGTTGAAAGTAGAAACAAAATTCCACTGTAAACGTTCAGTAATTCAGACACAGCTATATTATACATAAGTAACAATGTTCAAGTTAGGCAAGTACGTAAGGTTATGCCTCTTATTTCACTTTGTAAGACGTTCCCTGAGCTCCCAGCTTCTATTCTGCGTCTGGTTCGTGTAACGGATAACGATAATTGTTTGGACAATTATCGCTGTTCCGTTTTCTCTCGTTGTTTCGGCTTTCCGTTAACTTAGATGACAATTACCACTCACCTGCTTCAGATGAGTAGGGTATGTATGAGTTAGGGAATATTTTATATTCAATTTTATGTCTTAGTTCATGTTGACTAAAGATCTTTTGTGAGAAAATTTGTTTGGTTTAGTATCTGTTTTATTTTCTTTAATTTATTATACACTTTCTCCCGGATTTGGAATATATTTAATGTTACAGAGAACTTTAGGAATAATAATTCAAACGGGCACAAAGAACACTCAGACTCAGAATAACAATTTGTGAATCGCACAACATGTAGTCTCATGCGGGTAGTGAATCTACAACACAGCATAGTAGAAAACGGTGAGGTGGCTTCAACCTTATATCTACTTATGTTTGTTCAGGTATGATATGGTATGGTTTCTTGTATAAAGTTTTAGAATAGTAGTTTATTTAATAATTTATCGGAAAGAAAGTCTACATGAGAAAAGTCTATTCACTCTACAAAAAGAAACTATCTTAAACTTCTGGCTGTATTGACCGTGAAATATGATGGAAAAAAAACAGAAAAAGTAAAAATTTTCTCCAAATTTATCGATTTATATAAAACAAGCTTACCCCACGAACTCTGTTCCGCCTTGGAGGCAATAAATAAGCAGATTTTTTTAATTTAACCCGTTCTAAAAAGTATCCTATGTCCGTATCTGGTTCTAAGCTACCTCCCCACCAATTTTCAGCAAAATTCATTCTTCCGTTCTTGAGTTATAAGTGGTGTAACTAACACCACTTTCTTTTATATACATATATAGATGAGGAACATATTGTAAGCGAAGTTTATAAAGTTATAACTGTAAAGATAACAATAACAAAAAATATTAAAATAAAAGTAACAATTGAAACTACGAACTGCGATTAGAACAAGAGTCATGTATTAAGAGACAGTCTCATCTAAATCACGTCCACCCTAGAAAGGCACAGGCAACAGTTAATTAAGCCAGGTGCCTTTATTTATAATCTGTTGTACAATTACCCCTCGCACAATAACTTCACCTCCGGAGGGAGCGAATTATGAGTTAGGGTGTATGTATATTAGTCGGAGGTGAATATTAAATCGAAAGGATTATTGGAGACACTTTAAATTTAAATTTATTAAGTCTTTGGAAACTACTTGCGTTGAAAATAACACTACGTCATTGAATAATTTGAGTTAGAACCCGAATATTAAAGAAATAATTTTTAGTGTACTTATTTCCCAAATTACGATGTTGAACGTTTTCAAAAAACCCCCTGTCTCAAACACTGCAGATTTTTTTCCATTTTCAAAGCAAGCAAACCTAGTCACAACAGACCTGATTTCGTATATATTTACAGATGTTCCACTCTGTCTCCGTTGCTCTCCACAATGTTTATAAATCCATGTCTATGTTATTACTTTCATACCATTATTACACAGATGATCAACACGCGAGCACCATTTCGTAATTTGACAGAAGCTTTCTTAGTAATTAAAATAGTTTTAGTGTGCATGTGCGAATGGAACATGCAATACGAATTTAAAATGGATCTTCTAAGATCAAGTTTATAGTTTTGGGCAGTCTCCTATCCAGCATCTTCAGACGTTATCTTCAATATCACCTTCCTGTAAATGAGCTAATTATTTAAACAGTCCAACCAGTAATACTTTGTTTTATGGTCTAGAAATTCGCAATGTTTTTTGTATCGGTAAGTTATACTTAGTCTGGCCATAAATACTGTTACACTTAATTATAAAAAAATATTACATTTGAATTTCGAATCTGTCATTTTTATACGATTGTTCATTGTGTTTTCTCATTTTGGCGCCAATACATTGTAAAATATTTTGCGATATTAAAATGGTGTGGGGTGATAAAGAGAACCGAATCGCTGTGATAGCATTACACAAAGTAGGTATGGAGCCAAATGCAATTTTTAAAACTCTCCATACACTTGGTATTAGTAAAATGTTTGTGTACCGGGCTATTAATAGGTACAATGAGACCTCCTCTGTTTGTGACAGAAAAAGATCTGGCCGTCCACGTAGTGTTCGTACGAAAAAGGTGGTCAAAGCAGTAAGGGAAAGAATTCGAAGAAATCCTGTCCGAAAGCAAAAGATTTTATCTCGGGAAATGAAGATAGCACCTAGAACCATGTCGCGTATTTTAAAAGATGACTTAGGACTTGCAGCCTATAAGAGACGCACTGGCCATTTCTTAACTGATAATTTAAAGAAGAATAGGGTGGTAAAATCGAAACAACTACTGAAGCGGTACGCAAAGGGAGGTCACAGAAAAATTTTGTTTACGGATGAGAAAATTTTTACAATTGAGCAACATTTTAACAAACAAAATGACCGTATTTATGCTCAAAGCTCTAAGGAAGCTTCCCAATTAGTCGACAGAGTGCAACGTGGACATTATCCGACTTCAGTGATGGTTTGGTGGGGTGTTAGCTATGAAGGAGTGACTGAGCCATATTTTTGTGAAAAAGGTATCAAAACATCGGCACAAGTGTATCAAGATACCATTCTTGAGAAGGTAGTTAAGCCCCTTAACATCACCATGTTCAATAACCAAGTATGGTCCTTCCAGCAAGACTCGGCGCCGGGTCATAAAGCTCGGTCCACGCAGTCTTGGTTGGAATCGAACGTTTCGGACTTCATCAGAGCTGAAGACTGGCCGTCGTCTAGTCCCGATCTTAATCCGCTGGATTATGATTTGTGGTCAGTTTTAGAGAGTACAGCTTGCTCTAAACGCCATGATAATTTGGAGTCCCTAAAACAATCTATACGATTGGCAGTGAAGAATTTTCCCATGGAAAGAGTGCGTGCTTCTATTGATAACTGGCCTCATCGTTTAAAGGACTGTATTGCAGCCAATGGAGACCACTTCGAATAAGCTTTTTATATTTTTAATTGTTTTATATTTATGTATTAAACTGACACACTGTAAAAGTAATAAATGTTATTTGCAGTTAACAATTTTCTTTTTTCTTTATTACAATATTTATGGCAAGACTAGGTACTATGATTTACGTAATACATGTTTCAAGGCGACATTTTGAATTCAGCAATAAGCAGCTATCAGGTTCTTACTTTAAAGGTTTAATATATATATGAAAAGCCTGCCAAAGTGACTCCACTCTGTCTGATGAAAAGCATGACTAGAATCCAAACAGTTGCGGTCAGCACACTCATTGCAAATGCAGACAATGCAGTGTGGCGGCACTATGGCGGCATAGTGAGATACTTTGTCACACCACGCTTGGGGACATAAAAGGCATGACAGTCATCATGGCAGTGTAAGGCTCACACAGTTATCACGATAACTGTCACCCCTGCATCAATGGGCCTCCGGTCTCGCACTCACCAACGAAACACGACAGCATGGATGCTGGCGCTTTAGGTTGGTCTTCTGTGGGAGGGTAGTACTGCCCCGGTCGAGCCGGCCCGTTCGTGCTGAAATCAGCATGGCTCTACTACCTATTAAAGATATATTTAAGATATTTAACGTTTGATACATTAATATTGATCAGTCAACAACTAGACTCACTGTAAAATAACAAAATAATAACACCTACCCTAAACTTAGTGGAATAGCTAGTTCCAGGGATTCCAACAACCTATTTATATTGTTTACATGTTATTATCTGAGTATAGTGAGGAAATTAATACGTTCCTTTAAACTGGGACAGAGAGCAAATATTAAACTGAATACGAGATGTTAATATTATGTTAAAAGCAAATTAGAAACCTTTTACGCAAATATACTTCATATTTTATTTTAATTACTTATAATAAGGTTTTATGATAGTAACGCAAAATATGGTGAAGAAAATAGATGGACAGTATAAACGAGAATTCGGTTAAGAAAGAAGTAAGCACTGATCTAAAGAATGATAGAAGAGAATAGAAGAATATAACATTTAGAAAGAGACAAAGCGGACGATGAGAATTGAAAATGGGTCTAAAAGAAATAGTATCGATGATTACAACCGCTGTTACATACTAACAGACTGAAAGCAACCCTGGACAATATAACATCCAAACATAACAATATGATACTTGAAAAGAACAATAATTTTGAAATAACGTCACGGAAAATTACAGCCAAAGTTTTACAACTTAATCCGTTAAAATTTATGTTTGTACTTACCTTCAAAAGTTATATAATTCAATGTTGAATTCTAATCAACATCATTTAAGTATTATCTACAGCGTTTGCTACGAAATGTTCAATCTCGACCCGGTCCTGAACTATGAATATATCAGTTTAGTAGATAGTTCAATTAATCCGAAAATTTGAGCAGCTTTATTGTAAGACGGGCTGAATTTCGTACATAATGTATTGAGTACTTCAGAATTAAGTGAAGGTGTGAATTTATAATGTGATACATGAGGAATTTAGTTACAAAGTGGAGCGGGTGCTGGGAAAGGTGTTGAACTTGAAATTAAATTGAAATGTATATATTGCAAAGAGTCATCTTTAATTTATATTCAAGTTAGTAAAATACAAGCTTTAAAGAGGCTTGTTAATAACCTGGAATGGTGAAAGTGACGTGACGTAGATGTTTTTGCCACAACTTTTTCTTCTTGAACTCACTTTTTTCTTCTCATTCATTTTCTTTTATCGTGAAGTTTGTATATTTCAACTTTAGACATCATAGATTTTACCATGAATGTGAGGCAATGGATACTGTCCAAGAAGTTGTTATAGCTATTGTTTCCTTCATACCTGTTGCACCAAAATCTTCTTATAACATATTACCTCTGTCCACGGGCTGATCCTCTCTGGACAAATTGTCAGTTGCAAGTTCTTAAATATGAGTCAACGGTCCATGTGATTTTTTTCAGAGCTGTTTTATAGATGTACAGTTCTATAAACAAGAAACGTGAAGTTTAAGAAGATTTGTTCTCTTATTTGCTCTCAATCAAGAATATTGTATAACTCTTTCTATATTTAAGACCTAATATAGAACTAAACTCGTGGTATTTAAATAAAAGATTTTTAAAAACCACTTTATTTGAAAGCCTTTGTATATTTTTATACTTTTAATACTGTCTATGGAGTGATGTAACATACAGGTAAATTAATAGTTTAATAGACACGATATTCAGTATATATAATCAAAGTAATGATAAATATACTTAAGTATCTATTTTCAAAGTTTTTCTTTAAGGACAACTCCCGCACTAGAAATATATCTTTTCCTCCGGACTTGACAAACATTCATGAAACTAAGATAAAAACACCTAGATTTAGTATAATTATTGTCGGATAAGTGTTACACGGGGACGGAACTCACAACACTCAGTGCAGGGGAAAGCAGTGCGGCGACTGTTTACCACTGCGCCTACGTGCAGTTAACGCTTATATATTGTTTATAAATTAATTCCAGTCACAGAACCAACAATAATTTTCATTCTAATTATCTGGTCGGTCGAAATATTCTGGCTGGCATCAATATTTAGAAATTTATGGAAGTTATTCATTCAACCCCATACCAACCCGCAGAGACTTATGTCCAGCAGTGGTCTATTGAAAGCTGTTGACGATATCCACTCAAAATTAATTACTGTATCAGTAACCCTCAATTTGTTATTACAGCTGCTAAAGATCGAGTAAATGTTGTTCAGTTTAAGCGATTTAAGTCGATTATTTGATATTATTCGATATTATTAATACAAATATTTAAAAATACTTGTATTAATAATACACTTGATTTAGATATTGTACGTTAAATAAATTGTAATATTTCTTTTGGGTTGGTTTTGTAGAAAACTTTAACACAGGAAATAAATATGCAAATTTAGTTGATTGAAAAGTCATACAATGGCTAAATTTTTCATTCGTTCGCATTACTTCAATTTTTTCATCTTTTTACGCAATATTTAATTTTAAATTTCTAAATATACAATTTCCACTTAATTTCCATAGAAATCAATATCTTTAACTACCACGAAAATTGCCAGGAAGAAAAAATTTTTAAGAACGGATTTTGTCCACCCATTCGAAGCATGAGAAAAATACTAGCTGCTTTAAATTACGGTCCTCCGCAGAATACATACTTCAAAATATAAGAGGCTCAAGGTGTACGATAAGGTTCTATTGTCATGTACCTGCGTTAAGTCTCTCTCTTGAACCACGTTTACAGGGTTCTGCACGTACAAGATTTGGGGCCCTCGTGCCAAGGACGAAACACTCGACACTTCACTGTCTCTTTATCTATACTATCCGAATCCTTCCACCGAATGCCAAACATTCAATAACTTATGTTTGACTAACATCAGGCAGGTGTTTGTGTAGTGTTTATCTATGTATGAGTGTGTATAAATGTGTTGACGAACAAGGATATGGGGGGGTGATATTGACTCCTTTGTATGGGAGTGTGGATTAAAGCATAGGAGGCAGTCGGCAATGTGTAACGATATAGTTTTCTTATTCGCTAATTCACAGTCATGTAATGGTTAAGACGTGGATTAAACAGTTTTGAGTTTGTACTTCTACGATCAGTTTATCGACTTATATCTAATCGTAACATAAGAATTGATCCAAAAACAAAAATTACATAACGGAAAGCACGATGACATATATGGTCCCCTCACCACTACGTACAGCTAAGTGCTGTGAGTTCGATTGCCACACAAAAGAAAACATTTGAATGATAAGTAAAGTAACCCCAAGGCCGGGAGTTTCTTAATCCTAGTAACGATGGCCGATAGGGCTGTAAAGTTCTGGAGTGGCGACCGCGTACTGGGAAACGCAGCGTTGGTAGGCCCTCCACAAGGTAGTCTGACGACCTGGTGAAGAGTGCGGGAAGCTGCTGGATGTGGGCGGCACGGGAACGGCTGTTGTGGAGAACCTTGGGGGAGGCCTATGTCCAGCAGTGGACGTATTTTGGCTGAGATAATGATGATGATGAGTAACGAACGAAGAGATAACTTACCGTCGTTGATTTAATAAAAATATTGTAATATGAACAATATATTAGTCTTTAAAAATATACCTTATTGCAAAGTAACTTGATTAAAATGTCAAAGACTGAAGATAGAAATATGTGAAGATCAACATAAAGTGACAGTATATGTGCTGTTGTGTTTTATTAGTGAGTGCGAAACTATTACTACAGGGATGATAGTTATCGTGGTAAGTGACCACGACTCTTAAGTTCTATTCATGCTTTCCATTACATAGAGTAGAGTCACTTAGGCCAGCTCTTAAAATAAAAAAAAAACAAAAAAGCAAAGTAATCTTCATTAAGGTCTTGCTAGCTTCCGCCCGCGACTTCGTCCGCGTGGAATAATTACTTCGGGCTGACTTTAACCCACGACTTCGTTTATATAGGTGAGTAAGGGAACAATTCTGTCATACATGATTTATGCGAAACGTTAACCGTTTACGCAGCGCAAACAGCGGAAGCTCTCAATATCTCCCGATTTTGAAACATTCTTCATTGTTGCTCCGTTCCTATTGATCTTAGCGTGATAATATACAGCCTATAGCATTCCTCGATAAATAGGCTATCCAATACAAAAAAAAAATTCAAAACCGACCTGTAGTTCCTGAGATTAGCGCGTTCAAACAAACAAAACAAGTAAACTCTTCAGCATTATAATATTAGTATAGATTTACGTTTAACTTTTTATATTACAAGCCTAATTAGGATAACAAACAACACATATTATTACCGCTTAATAATCAAAAATACTATTGCCAATGACTTGTACCACACAAAAACAACAACGCCGTTGTCGATTGAGACATTGTGTTCAGTTCTTGATCAGGCTGCGAGAAGCCAGGCGTGATGCTGCAACAAATCATTGCAAATAAACAGTGATTCGAAGACATGCTCTTTTACAAGTCTAGACCGATGAGTTCTAAACAACTGTTTTGTACGCTATTTAAAGAATTTTCGGTCTATTATTTTTGCGATTTAAAATATAAAAATGTAGGTTAATTATTATCGTACATTACACTTACAATAATAATAACTTGACACCGTCAGAGAACCATGACCTCGAGCACAGAAAACCAGTGTTAAGTAATTCTTACATTGCTTTTTACCTAGTGAGTTTGGCCTCACGTAGCCTCACCGTCCTTAGTATAACTATCCAAGGAGAAGGGACAGTCGGGATGGAATCAATAGGCGCCATCGCACTTGTGCCTCTTGATTTGCAAATCCAAGTCCATTTGCGTCGATACTTACTTACCATTTATGTGATTCGTTTGCTTGTTTGCCCACTTATATTATAAAAAACTAGATACACTTCACACACAGACCTCTGATTCAAATTCTGGCTGAGTTTCTAATATAATATTTTAGCAAAAACATACCTACACTTATTAGCATCTTTGCAAATTACTATCTTTTCAGCTTTCTATTGTTAAAATAGTTTTTGAAATTGGTTACAGATTTAGGCGTGAAAGTAACAAACAATCTCACATTCGTTTATAACATTATTTAGAATTTCACAGGTGATGCAACACATACTTTGAATCAAGACACGAACAAATCGCTCGTTCCCAAGATTCTAACATCATAGGTAATTAACAAGACGACAGACAAAATATAATTAACAAAATAAAATAAATAAACGAACCTCATTCATCTTGGTCGTAATGGATGGAGTGAGCTAATGATGGCCTTGATGTGATGCCAGACTCAATTCTATTTAGAGGATATAATTACCTTATTATGTTTGCTATTGTTTCTTTAAATTTAACTATTGTAACAAAACAGTACCATTTATTTAATTAATAATTAAATATATGACGCAATTTATATTTTCTGCGGCTTTGATACCAAAGAACTATATCTCCCTTTATAAGCCAGCTGTTAGGCATCAATCTCTCCTTTAAATGAAGGTTTTATGCTACCAGACCACGCTGATCAGACGGGTTGGTGTACAGAGTCTGTTGTGTTTTCTTTCTCATTGTTGAGGTGCTGTTGTCCAGCGTAGCTAGCGCCCTTACTCTTACGAAACCTCTGGGATAAAAAAGGGTGATGATACTGCGTATTCTTAATCCATTACCATATCATTTAGATCCAATTTAAGTACTTGTATCTAAGTAGCAACATTAACAAATTTTAGAAGTATTTCGTATTTAATCCCTGGAAAGTTTCTAAAGTGAGAAACTTTACAGTGATTAAATACGAAGTAGGTAAATATTTAACGTTTAGATTATGTTATCTTTCGACCAGTCTAACAGGTTAGCTTATATAAACATCTCGTAATTAAACCAGAAAATACATTGTAAATTCTTTTTTACTTTTGACTCACCGCACTATACTACACCGTGTGGTGACGGATTGAGAATACATAGTGTTACCACCCCTATTCTTCCCGTGGGTGTCGTAAAAGGTGACTAAGGGAACGAACTATTCATGAAAATATCATTACAAAGAGAAGGAAAACTTGGAATAAATCCTATTCCAACCCGTCTGGCCAGCGTGGAATAGTAGGCCAAAACTTCCTTGTTAAGGAGAGGCCTATGTCCAGCAGTGGACTGTAAAAGGCTGTTGATGACTATACTACATTCATTTTAGTGAGGTAATTCTCTCAAGATTAGATTTATTTATAGCAGGTGTGGATTCAATCAAACCCTAAGAATTTAATATCAAGTATAAACCAATAAAATAGTTTGTATTAAACAACTTCTTCGCCGTTTTCAAGTCTATTAAGAATTTTGTTCTTGATAACCATTTTATACATACATGATGCACATGATCTAAACTTTGAAAGATGTCTAGATTAACTGGACTGGCGGCTGGACTTGTTGATTACTAGGATCGAACCCTTGTGTGCTCATGAAACTTCCCAGGCTCTCTTGAACCCCAGCAATTATGGCCTCAGCTCTCAGTTGGCAAATAGTTTAGTGTTCATGTAATGAATTTTGCCCGCAGATTGTTTCTCGCTGTATAGACTAGAACAAGTTCATTGAGATTGGGGAATTGCATGAAAACATCACACATTACTGAAACTTTTATTATTTGCTTTAATATTTGTAAGTACATTCTTTATCCAATAATAATAATATTTCAGAATAATAATAATATTTTAGGTATTTGAAATTAAACGCCTCCTAGTTCCAAACCAAACAAAGCTAGTACTGTTAAAGCTAGATTGAAGATAAAATAATTGTGTATTTTTTCTTGTGAATAAGAAATATTTAAATTCTGAAATAAATATTTTCAGATCATATAAGCGTGTAGTCCAACCTGGGCATTGAATCCAAGACCTTAGTACCGCAATGGCATACGTTACCACCGCAATTTCTTTTAATAATTTAACTTGTGTTCTTCATAATCATTTCGATTGATCAGTACATCTTCTTTATCTCTAAAATATTTTCGTATATCCTGAAATCAAAATTATTAAGTGATAGATAATGTTACCTGAGGTGGTTCTGAACCATTCTTGTTAATATTTAGACATATTTTGAACAAGTGTGTACATCACGTACATAATGATGAGATATGGCCTTTAAGTACTCGTAAACTATTGGTGTCATATGTGGGTTGACCTTAGTTATCGTCGATTATATTTACATACATATTATGTTTAGTTGTACGTGTCTATTTTATTTTAATTACACTTCTTTTACTTATTTCTAAGTACATATGACTGTACATACTTTCTTTTCTATTCTCTATTCTATAGGGAAAGAGAAGTCAGGGTTAACTGGGTTCATTTCGACCTTTGTACATAACAATTCTTTGTTGTTGAATCTGCGTCAATTGCTGTATACAATACCGTAATACATAATACACACAAACCTTTGATAATCTACTCCTGAAACTTTTTTAGAGAGGAAGTTTTGGTGACAACACAGAATGCTATAAGATATGTGTCAAATTTTCTCTTTATTTGCAGAACTGTAGTTTGCTGTTTTAGTCGGCTTTTACGACACCCACGGAATGAATAGGAAAAGTGACACTATATTCCAAATAACCAGAATAAAGCACTAATGAAATAAAATATGCTGAAGAATACCACGACCCAGTGCCGACTGACAAGAGTTAAGATTAGTTGCCATATCGCATGATATTCGCGTATCTATCGCGCCGTAAATAGCCCAGCTCTGCACTCCAGCTATTTTGGATAACGAAACCAAAGACTGTGGTGGGACTATTTATAAACACCATACCAACATGTTACGGAACAATCCAATGTTTTGTATATTTTTATGGAAAAGAAATCAAATACTGTTTGCATATATTGCTACATGCAAAATATTGCATGTGGACTCTTCATAACGACTCTGCTTTATCTTCAACAGCGTAAACAGAGACATACTAAAACGTCCATATTTTTCACATTTTTTAGTCAGACTTACGGAATAAGTGGAAAGTTGATTGCACTCTACCGGATAATTCTGAAGCAAACCTACGATTTTTAGGTTAGCAATTAGAATCGCTAATCTCTAGTCCAACAGACTAACATTTAAATAACTAATGTAATTGTTTTAGGAGATAATATCAAACGCTGTTCGTTTACGCTCTACACTATAACACACACCATATTTGGAGGGAAGCACTTGCAGCGATAAAATTAAGTTGATTGCAATACAAACACATTTCACAAATCTTAAAATAACCTAGCAATAAAGAATACGCCAGCAAGCCTTACTCGAAAAAGGCGTGATGCTATGACCTTTCGCACAAAAGTCAAGTATTCTGGCCTATCTCATTTATCTCCTCGTAAAACCTTTCTTCGTAGTAAAGCAAATCTGACCTTCTGAGGCTATTAAATATCTTTATGAAATAGTAATCTCCTTTATTATAATCAAAGTGTTTAATGTAATTAACTTACATAAAAACATTGTTGTCTTCAATGCGCAAAAATACAAAAACCATGACATACACCAACATAGCAAGTTTTTATATCTCATTTAAATTTACACTACGTAATGAACAAAATGTATGCCCTTTTTTATTTCTTCTATATATAAACTTTAAGTTTGAAATGAAATCCTTACGAAATTCAGCGGCCAGTCGAATACATGTATTAATTAATATCCAAATAGAAAATTAACACTCCCAAGGAAACAATAGGAATAAAACAAGTGATTGTAAGCTAAAGGAGCAGATCAAGTGACTATTATTACTGATTATTTAACAGACAACCAAATCTGAGGTTTGTTAGACAAATTTGATTGAATGATAGAAGCCTGTAATCTCTGTGAAGATAGCCTGGCAGCCTGCCACCGAACATTTACTATTATCTTGAAACCCAAACAGACCATAAATTTAAACGATGCGAAACAACTGCATGTTACACTTTTCAATTTGAGAGAAACACGAGCCAAGGGTTGTTTGTTTGATCAGTTTATCTTGTTGTCTTTGCAGTTTTTGGAAACGAATTTTTCTTTTATAAATAAAAAATTATTTAAACATGCATATGTATAAACCTCCTTGCTAAGGAGAGATCATGTCCAGTAGTGGGCTATGTGATGAGATATTATATATACTTACTGTGAAAGAGGCATGTTTCGACACGAATGGAACAGACTCGAGTGATACCATGGCTTTACAGAAAACCGGTGTTAAGCAGTTCAATTCCTTGCTCTTCTACGAGTAAGTAAAGTTACTGGAGCACAAACTCCTTGTCCCGACTCTAGAGGGAAGGAATCCTAAAATATAAACACACTTAGACTTAGTAGACTTTTTTGACTTACCAATTCGTACTTTATTAACGTGTTGGTTGTATGTATTGTTCCACCTACACATTTGTTTATTCTTTTGCGAAACCTACTTGATGTTCAAGCATTAATTTTTGTATTTTTTGTTGTTTTATTGTTTTTTATTCTTTAGAAACTATTTCTCAAGTAACAGTGTAATTTTAGATTTATAAAGAGAAATATTTAACACCTTATCTGGTAGGTGTAAGTAGGTCAGATAGAAATAAATGTTAAATAGGGTGTGCCAAGAATTCGTTAACATTTGAATCTAACATTCTGCGCAAACATGTTACGGGAGTTCTTGGGGCCGATGCTTGGGGCTGTAATCGTAATACATGGTTTCAAGAAGATGGACCCACATATCCAATGAGTCCTTGCAAAGACATGTTTTCGAAAAAGCTGATTTCCAGACGAGGCGACATTCCATGAACACCCAGAAGTCTAGATTTATCCCCAGCAGATTTTTTTTCGGGGTTATTTGAAGAATCGTGTGTACATAAATAAACCAAGCACACTATATCAACTAAAAGGAAAATAAGTGAAGAGATGTCGGCAATCTCGTGATCTCTTTGCCGAAGAGTATTCAAAAAATTTGGTGCTCGCTTATAAGACTGCACACGTCGAAAAGGTGGTCATTTAGAAGATATTGTTTTTAAAAAATAAATTTCAACAAATTAGCTTTCTTGTAAATAAACAATTTTTATAATATATTATGTTATTTTTTATACAATTTTTTTAAATGTTATCTAATTCGTGGCCCACCCTATACTTTAACGCACGTTATAAACAGAAAAACATGACATTACTCTAATTATAATAGTATTTATTCACTAACATTTCACACATATCTGAAAGTTTCATAACAGACAGGTGTAAACAGAAATAAAAGTAGTATTTTACGTAGTACTTACATATCTACAAGTCACAGCTCGCTGCCGTCGCGATTATTGTATTCGGTGCCCTGTGCTAAGTATTACAATAAAAAGTTATATTAACTTTTTATATAATTATGAATATAGTATAAATCGTATGTATATGTTTTGTTGTTTTGTTCTACGTGGTTCCTACCATTCTAATCATTGAATTATGTCTTCTAAGCAATGAAGTTTACGTTATGTGTGTAGTGCGAGCATTAAAAGTAAATATGTAAAACGAATTAACTGAAAAAACATTATTTCTCTTACAGACAAGCTGTTGTGTATTAGATACATAACAATATAAACACTACACAAGACTGTCAACACGAATACTCGTCTTAATATTATAATATATGTGAATACTAATTAATGCTAATGTGAAGTACTGCTACTAGTAAACTTAAAGCTAAAATATATACACCTAAGAATTTCACTAAACAAATCTAATGAGAACAGGGGTAGAGAATATGCTAGAATAATTATACAATAAATAAGGATGTCACGCAATAAAATATTAATACCTACTTATAATTTTAACTGCAAGATAAATATCAACACTTTGTTTATTTTCCATCTCACGTGGCACATGTCTTACATCCTCAGTGCATCTTGTTGGTTTCGTAAGATCTGACCAAACGAGAAAACTACGCAGTCCTGACTGCAAGGAGTAGGAAAACTTGAAACAAACCCGACACCACCCGTCTTGTATGTGTGATATATCAGGCCCAAACTTCATTTCTTAGGAGAAGCCTATGTCTAGCAGGGGACTAATTAAATCTGTTGATGATGATGAAAGACGTGATGGTGCATGACAGCTACCCATCGACAGATGCAAACGTACTTTCGTTCCGTACATACCTTTACCCTTCGTATACATACCTCTGAACACCTTGATCGACAAAGTTGTTTAGGTACACAAACTGGTCGATCAAAGCGTTAACAACGTTAATTTCCATTCGTTAGTAGTAATTACACACCACGGGAATGGAACGTGAAATTTAAAAATTAGTTTTATTTAAATTATTAGGTGGAGTGGCAGGAATTTATAAAATGTTGTACAAATTGAAAGTTTAAACTGTTTAGGTCACGTCATGACCTAAAAGCTTCTCCAAGAAATAATAGTTAAAACGTGTTAAGTTTCACAACTATTTTATTAGAAAAACGAAGAAAATGTTCCAATTTGCCTATTTCATAAGTAAAAATTTTAGTTACATTTTTGACAGTGAAATTTATCATTTGATATTTTTTGAATTAATATATTAAGTCGAGAGTTTATATTTGAGAGAGAAATAAACATTCACCAAAATAATTGTTAATTTTTAGTCAGAGATTTAGAGTTAGTTTGCTAATTAACACTGAACACGGCTCATCATTTTGAACAAATTAGATTACGAAAATTGTATGACAGAAAACTGTGCGAATTGATTGCACAATCAAGCTGTAATTTATCAGATATTGGAGAATTAAATATGAAATTAATTAGATTAGTTTCAAAAAATTAACAGAAATATAGAGTTCTGAGATTTGTTGTTTTGTGACTTTAAGTCAAATATTATTGGTTAACGTTATTATACTGATTCAATAATAATATTGAATTAGTGTATTAAAAATATTAAATTACAGACTATTTAGAAAGGTTTATTAACGTTTACTGTCATTTAAAATTAAAGTTCAAATAAGCCTTAAATATGACAAATGTAGATTTTATTATATACAAAACTCATCTTCCATTTATTTTGAATCGGCGTAACGGTTTTGATTTCGGCTGGTTTTTTTATGATTGGGGTGTAGTGACGGGCTAAAAATACGAAGTTTCACCATCCCTGTTTATTGTGTAGGTGTCGTAAGACTCGATCAGGGAGCAAAGCTGCGAAGAAAAGGTAAATTAATTTAACAATTTGTTGCGTTCTAATCTTACGTCCTGTATTCGAGCATACACTTTAATAAAATAATAAATGAAGACTTCGGACATCCGACACACGACATCATCTAGTTTCAAACTAAGCAGAGCTTGTGCTTTGATAACTAATATTTACATACTATTTTTTTTGTAAATACATACACATTATACATAGAAAACACCCAAACTTACTTTGGTTTAACATTTTAATTTCTATTGAAATGGGTTACAATTATTATATTTCCCAGGATAGGGGAAAGTTAGAAATTCTCAACAAAAATATGTACTCGTTAAAATATTATAATGAGACAAGTTTAGTTTGTTCAGGCACAGACCAAAACTCGACAACAAAACCTTGTAGTTACAAACATGAGTTTAGTCATAATGGTTTTTATTTTAGTATACATATCGTGAAAGACACATGCCTCATTATATATTGGAGTTATGTCATGGTATTACAGAACACCGGTACATACATAGTGTTACTACCCCTATTCATCCCGTGGGTGTCGTAAAAGGCGACTAAGGGAATAAAGTATACAAGACAACATCATTACAAAGAAAAGGAAAACTTGGAACAAACCCTATTCCAACCCGTCTGGCCAGCGTGGTAAAGTAGGCCAAAGCCTCCTTGCTAAGGAGAGGCCTATGTCCAGCAGTGGATTACAAAATGCTGTTGACGTTGACGTTCCACCACTAATTCTGGTTCCGTTCCTCTATAGGCCAACTCGTGCTGGTCCTTAGAAGTCGCCGTTTCAGAATGGTAGACATACGCTCCCGAACTAAACGGTTCGGCTCTTCCTTCCTGTGCAGATCGGTCAAAACCTGGAATTCATTATCAGAGCACATGTTTCCCTTTCAGTAGGATCCCGGGTCCTTTAAGCGGGCGTTAAAAAGTATCTCGTTAGGCCACCATAGCGTGGGTCGCCATATTACACTGTCGTCATCCGCAGTGATTATGGCGACCACCGCTCTTGGATTCTGTTCATGCTTTCCATCAGGCAGAATAGAGTCACATTGGTACTTTAAATATATATATTGTTGCGAGTTTGCCCGGGGAACCAATTAGACGACACGTTGATTGTAATATTTAATAATGACTCGATTTTCTTAACATAAACTAAGGTTTATATACAATAATATTTGTATGTAATATGGACAGGTTTAGGTGGGGGTACAAGGTTGTTTGCTTGTTTACTTAATTGCTAATTTGACAATATATTATTTATGTTTCCTTATTTAATAATTTACAATATTAAGAGTAGGTCAGCTGAGTAAACAATTTAATTTAGCGCGTAGCCGCGTACAGACCTAAACTATTATAATACTATGGCTTCGCCATAGATATTCCCCCTTCGAAGAAAAAAATTATTATACATGTAAAAAATGTGGTGTGACTTTAAACCACGTTTGCATCTCTTATTATAGCCGTAAGCCTCTTCTCGATTTTCTTGGGCTTTCTTGGATTAACGGGGCTTGATGCTTTGCTGCATGTGGGATACTGCTTCTGTAGAAATTAATCATACCCAAAAAACGTCGTAACTCATTTATCGTTTGTGGTTTAGGGTAATTGTTTATAGCTTGAATCTTTTCCATAGTAGGAGTCAACCCTTGGCTCGTTATATGATAACCGAGGAAATCAATCTCCGACTTGGCAAATTCGCATTTGTTAGTATTTATTGTTATGCCGTTTTTATGTAGGCGCTTAAACACCTCTTCTAAGTGTTCATAATGCTCCCGAAAATTATTTTTCTTGTCCGCAATAAATATGTCGTCGACATATATAAATACGTAGTCCAAGTCTCTGAATATAGAGTCCATAAATCTTTGGAAAGTCTGTGCTCTGTTCTGGAGCGTGCCAGTGCCAGAAGTGAGTAGTTCCAGTGAGTCGGAACTGAGTGCCGCAAGTTCCAGTGAGTCGGAACTGAATGCCGTTAGTCCCAGTGAGTCGGGGCTGAAGTCCGCAAATCCCAGTGAGTCGGGATTGTATGCGGTGCGCGGTGCTGCGGTGAAGTCCCCAGTGAGTCGGGGCGGTTACTGCGTAGTGGCTGGTTGCTGCGTAGACGGGAGAGAGATGCTCTGCTTACATGGACCGTAGGTGCAGTGTGCTGTGCCTAGACGCTGATGAGGCCGTAGGGTAACCAGGCTGGAGCGCGCGCTTCCTGCGTGTGGTATCCCTGTTGAGGCCGAAGGTTGCTGGCTGGCTGAGACTTGATTTGGTGTCAGAAGTCGGATTGTGTGAGGGTAAATGTGTTGAGTGTATATCCACCAATGACTCTACATATCTTGTGTGAGGGTAATTTATTGTGTTGAAACGTCGGTGTTCGCTCTCTTCGTAGCAGTTTATTAGACGTTCCCTGATGGTGGAGTACTTATTTTCGCTGGGCGGGTTAGTTAAAATGTCACTGACCTGATGGACGACCTCTTTTGGTAATTTGGATATTACCATGTTATATTTGTAATCTTCGCCCTGTTTTTGTGGTGCTATTATTGCTTCAAACTGGGCGAACCATAAACGTGGCGAGTCTGTCCAAAATTGCGGTAGTATTTCTGTGACCGTGATAGCAGCAACTGATTCGCACCCAGTGTCGCCTCTTGAAGGAGTTGTTGGTGGAGCCATTTTTGGGATGCGATAATTTCGTAATGCTACTGATTTCTAGATTCACTGCTGAACACCATATAGGGTTCCGGTCGTCCCGGTATTATATCAGCACTAGATACCAATAGATCACGTCGGGGTCACCAATTGTTGCGTGTTTGGCCAGGGAACCAATTAGACGACACGTTGATTGTAATATTTAATAATGACTCAATTTTCTTAACATAAACTAAGGTTTATATACAATAATATTTGTATGTAATATGGACAGGTTTAGGTGGGGGTACAAGGTTGTTTGCTTGTTTACTTAATTGCTAATTTGACAATATATTATTTATGTTTCCTTATTTAATAATTTACAATATTAAGAGTAGGTCAGCTGAGTAAACAATTTAATTTAGCGCGTAGCCGCGTACAGACCTAAACTATTATAATACTATGGCTTCGCCATATATATATATAAAAAAAATTCAAACGGTAGTTTCACACTCATGACTTTTGTATCGCAGGGACTAGTCTTATTCATTCTTAACTATTGTAGAGTTATTTTGTGCCATCTTTTATATATAGAGAATGCTAAAATGCCTCTACTTTACCTGATGTTACATGTTCATTGTTAATGGTTTCATATTGTATCTTTCCATTTCATATTGTATCTTTGGTATTTTTAAATACTGTACATTATGTGCTCAACCGCACAAAAGAAATATTTTAACCGTGGCCTTCTTATTTTTCAGTACTTTCGGCGTCTGAATTGAGGTTTTTATTTCATATTCAAATTTTTTTTGCTTGTTATCATATAGCTTACTATTTACTTTTCTGGCATAAGTATGACTCGAATATTATACTTTTATTTATTTATTATGGATCTCCGACAAGGAATTTATATCCAAGTTTTATATCATATAAAATACAATTAAAATTTCCTGTCTTGCACTTCGTCAGTTATGGGAGAACACAACATGCTTATTACAAAAAGAATTAAATGTGTATACGAACAGTGGCTACAAACAGCCTATGTAGGTGAATGAAAAAGGAAACTCATAAAATACTAAAAAAAAATAACAATTAATTAAATAATAGGCTAGTGGCAGTCATATACACATACATACACACAGACACGCATACAAATACATACATACACCCACCTTTGTTGTTTAGCATTACATGTTATAGTACGTGTAGGAAGAGAGATCTTGTAATTAAATTTACTTTTTCTAACGACATATCTGGTTGTTATTATATAAATACTGTAACAGTTTCAGAAGCCATTTGCGTATGCATAAATTTGTTTGTCCAGAACATAAAAGCGAAAATATTTTTAGACAAAACAGTTTGAAAGTTTCAACGCTCTCCTGAGAATCACGTTATTTGATATATCACATATGAGCTCCCAATATAGGTGTACTCGTATCTACAATATCTGAACAGGTAACCACACTTACACACTATAATGCTACACCGACCTTATAGCGAAATAAATCACGACCGGTGAAATTATGTATGGTTCAAATAACATAATAGGAATCATCAAATTTCTTATTCACGTAAACAGAATATTTTGCTAGACATGTTCGAGCATAATATATTTAATGTCTCTCGAGAGACTTGCTGGCCCACAGTATTAAGTTTGAATTTAATGTTCACACCCAACTTGCCACTAGTTCAACTAATTTAAGTGGATAAAAGTTTCAATAACAGAGCTCCTTGTATTGAAAATATAGAGAAAGAAAATTATAAAAATATAAGAAAACGCAAAAGGAAAACACGTTCAGTGTAACTTTAAAAGTGAAAAGTCAGGTCTTTTGCTATGCACACTCATGACTTTTTTCCTGAAGGGAGTAAAATTATAACTGAATTTCAATTATTAAATGGAGCAAATCAAAAGTAGATAAAATTATACTTTGTTTAAACATACTTAGTGTGGAAGAACGGGTGTCATGTCCCTCCGACATAAGGGGAGGACCCTCCAACTTGGTGAGGAGATCATGCCTGGCGGGCCGTGGACCCATAGATAATGTAGAGTAGTTATACATATATATGCTAATCGTTGCGAAAATTTCTACATTACGATGCTGAATTGGTAATTACTCCGTCGTTAGTTGTATCTTCGGTAGACGGCTCTGTAGAATGTTTCATTGTGGTGTATGTGAAAGTCACCACACATATAAACCTATTAGTAAATACATAATGTATAATACGTCCTGACACAAATTAAATAAGTTGAAAATAGTACATAAAACTTTTGGCCTTAGCAGTCAGAATTGCTTGCCACCAGACCAATTGGGCATTTAATATTTTAAACGCTTCACGAGTGAAAGATAATAATTAAATAATTCAGGGGCCGTGCATCAATCTTAGACTTACATATATCCTGTGTTACAGTACCATTTGCGATATTAAATACCGTCAATTTAATTAATTATATTTGATATTAATTTAATTTTCTTTTTTTTTTCAGGATCGAACGAAATACGACTAAATATGTTTTAAAGAAAATTAGTGTAGTGAGCAACTAGAAGTATCATAGTGAAGTTCATGTGTTTAGTGGTAATGGTGTGATTGGGTGAGCTGACACGAGATGGCGCTGAAAGCAATATTGATCATTTTTATTTTGGCCGTCATCGAGGGCGGACGTGCTGCTGCTGAAAGAGGTAACGATTCATATTAAATTATTAACTAGACATTTTATTTTATGACTGTATTGTAAGATGTTTATAAAAGTCTATTTTAGGAAGTGTAAATGTAATGTTATCTAATAAGCTTTTGCTAGAGGTTGAATGTATGTCTTTATTAAAGAGTATGGTATCTTAGCGGCAGTACAATTTATGACTTAAATAATATAATTACAAAGTCACTTCTTTAGAATATCCAATTCTAAATTCTAACACTTAGCTGTATCATTCTGGTTACGTATTTGTATTTAATTTCATTTGTTTGATTTATTTAATAGCTTATTTTTTAGACTCTTCCTAACCCACAGGTATTGTATATAATATACTTTCATAGATCGCTAGACGACCGGTTTGATTTTCATTTATCCTTTGCGTACACGCAAATTTAGTGTGTGTGTGTGTGTGTGTGTGTGTGTGTGTGTGTGTGTGTAAATATGCAAACTTGAATAGGTTTGACCCATTAATAAACAACAAATAATAAATATTTTAGATATTTGACACACGCCATCTAGTCTCAAATTAGGCAGAATTTGTACTATAGCCACTAAATAACTAAGATAAAGACATCTATATTTTTCTTTTGTATACATGTTATACATATAAAACACCCAAGCTTCGAAAAACATATTTACAAATCATGCAAAATATTTGGTGCGACCCGGGAATCGAACGCGAAATCTCAGACACAACAGTCCCATACGCTACCACTGCGTCACCGAGGCGGTCATTTATTCCACGTAAATTAAATCAACACTGAGTTTCAAGTCATTTTACAAATAAAACCTGATGCAAGGGGCTCAGATCTTTTAGCATATTAAAAGAAAAATGTAGAATACTCCTGTAACAAGTGAAATTTGATTATGTATAACTGAATAGAAACTAAAATATGTTGACAGTGGTGAAATACCGCTGTTTGTACATACATAGTACCAGTTTTAATGCTATTATTAGAAATAGGTTACACTTTATGGCTGAGACGTTGAAAGGAGCACTTCATTATAAACGTACTACAATGGAATGGCTGATAGTGATTACAATCACTGTCTTATGTAAAAGAGAAATGAAATATTCAGTATATAGAAATGGAGTTTTGTACATTCAAAGTGAGTAAACAATTAAGTGCAAACAAAACAATTCAAAGTAACTCTAATTTAAACTTATTTAAATCTGCATGTCCCTGAACATATTTTGTTTTAAAACAGCCAATAGCACAGGTGTTTAATATACCTCTGCGTGCCCCTCCCGAAAAACATCAATTTTAAAATTAATAAAAATAATAGAAATAGATTCATCTGTTTAAGAGTTATGTGCCCACATAAATACTAAAAATTTTAAATGGAAAATTGTACTTATCTTGATCAGTAGATGAATTTTTGATTTTTTTTTATTTATCATTAGGGACTATAAGTTCATATGAGTACTTCTGAAGACCCTATTTATCGTGTGTCCAACCTTTGCAGCACAAAAATCTACCCCATCCCCCATATTATAATGACTTAAAAAAGCAAACCTATGTAAAAACTCAGTATACATACTTTACGAGTAGATTTTTGAGTTGATTAAATAATATTAAATAAAATTAAAGTAAATTATAAATGCAATATCACTTTCCTTTCCACAGTCGTCAAATCCAAACTTTATTTTAAAATTTCAGGCGCCAGAAATCGGTAATATAATTTAAACTAAACGTACTGAACAGTACCAGTGAGGCAAAAAAATCTTTTATATGGTACTGCAAGTTAAAAAGAATACGATTTTGGGGATTATTTTTTTATAACGCCTGTCTGTGGAAATGCCAATCAGTTCTGTCCGAAACCATGGTGACGTGGGCTTAAAAGCTTTACGAAATTTTTAGTGTCGCCATCTCTGTACCGCGTGCATGTACTACCACGAAAACTTTCGACTACCCTCTGTGAGTAATTTATAGCTGATGCATTGGAACCCACAGTTAGGCTTTATGTGTGTTTTGGTGAGTTTTAATAACTTGTCCTTAAAGAGAAAGGGTGTAGTATGTGCTTTTGACATTATAAAAGTTTGTTCGGTGATGGTATAACATATTTTGTGTGATGTGTTGCGAAAACTTGATACAATGAAGTATCATACATCACATCAACAGCCTTTAAAACTCCACTGCTGAACATAATCCTCTTCTTTGAAAAGAGGTTTTAAGAACGAAGTATGTTTTATTTGAATATAAATAGAAATGAAATCTTAGCTCCGAATATTAGAGCCACCATGTTTTCGTCTAACAAAACAGCTTAAAATGTTTTCCATTCGAATACTAGTGATATTTTTATTGCCTTGAAATGAAAAACTATTGTGTAGAAATCGCTCAAACTCGAACAACTTGTTGAGTCAGTTTATTGAAAATCCTTTACAGTTCGCCTATGGCATAGTTCTCTCTTAAGTTATAGCAAGAACAATGTACCATATAAGTTAACAGCGATCTTTCATGAAAGAAGAAGTATGTAATTATCCAGTGCTGTCGCTAATACAAACAAAACTTTCAAGATCATTCGTTCGTTAAATAATGTCTGAAGTTTGTAACGCACATAGCCAGACTGGTTCGCCCGTGGCCTAGATATTCAATTTTTGTGCAGACTAACACAAAACAAACTCTAGTCCGTAACTCCGAGCTAACACACTTTCTGATCTATGAGCCGGCACGCGGACGCCGGCACCGATATTCAATTTTAGGCGCATGCTGGCGAAATAGAATCGGTTTCGTTGTACGGTTTTTTGGAGTTTTATTGTATTAGTGAACTATTCTAAAAAGGTTTATAACACTGTTAGTGTCAATATCTAATTATGAAACGTAATAATTTGTCAACGGGCTTATTTGTTTAGTGGTTAAAATTGACTCGTGAGTCTAAGATCGTTTGAACACAAGTAAGACGAATATTGTATCATATATTTACGTTTCAAACTTTATTAATCATTTTTTCGTTTAGAACAGAAGTCAAAAATAAATATGGAATGTAATTAATCAGTAAATTAATAAGTAATGGCTTAAGTAGTCAACACACTGCTCTCTACTAAGCTGAGTGTTGTGGGTTCAAACCTCAGAAGAGACAACAGGTTGTGTGATCCACAAATGACTTTTCAGAGTTTGAATGTTCTGTGTCTGTTTCTTGTATGTTTATAAAGATATCATCATCAACAGCCTTTTACCGTCCACTACTGGACATAGGCCTCTCCTTAGCAAGGAGGTTTTGGCCTACCATGCTGGCCAGACGGGTAAGAATAGGGTTTGTTTCAAGTTTTCCTTCTCTTTGTAATGATGTTGTCTTGCATATTTGGTTCCCTTAGTCGCCTTTTACGACACCCACGGGATAAATAGGGGTGGTAACACTATGTATTCCTAATCCGTTACCACATGGACATATATTGTGATAACGGATTAAGACGTAAAGATATATGTATTCCTAATGCGAGCTGTCTAAACACACATTCTATTCTTTCTTTCTTATGTTGACTTGACGTACGGTCACCCACAGCATACTACCACAATTCATGATGGTTGTTACTTCGTTTTGTTAGGACGTGTGCTTAATTAAAGTTCCGCTTTCGTACACGGTTTTACCAACAATTTGTAGCTCTCCAGGGCCCAGTATAGTTTGTAAGCCCGACATAGGTACTCTCTCCGTTGTTTATAGAATTTTATTTGCCCTTGGCTAAAGTATTACTACATTTATTTAAATGGATATGATTGTCGCCTGAGCCGTGGGTATTGTTAACTCGAGGTTGAAATAAATTAAATAAGACGGAATATTTTTTTTATTTCTGAGGATACGGGCGAAATGATTCCCAAGGAGCTGGGAACCGTTTAAAGTAGTAAGATAAATATACTAAGTGTAAGTATAATTGTTATTTGACTTAACTCGAATATTTATTGTAGATCTTATACGAGGAAATGTTAATAGGTATATTGCTTACACCACAAATAATAGACTTAAACAAATAGGAAACTAGGATCTAATGTTGAGTTTGAGTGTGTGTGTTCTATATTTTTTTCAACACCTAAGTGGTTCTGTTAATAACTTCAAAAAACCTTTATCTCTATTTGCCGAATCAAAATACTTTTTAACCGACTTCAAAAAATGGGAAGGTTTTATTTACACTGTTTTTTTTTTTAATATTTTAATTATGAAAAAATATTAGGATTTGTACATTCAATATGTCCATTTGTATATTTTTTTCCTAAACTTTCCGGTCCCAAAATAATTCTGACGTAACAAAACAAAACTAAACTGTCATCAAATAAGTCGACAAGTCCGTACTTAGTAACTCTCAAAAGCGAAAAATAAAGTGAATTATCTAACACTAATTTATTTTACTTAGCAATCAAGCTATATGTGTGTATAAGTTGTTATGATTTATTTACAAAATCACTCGTACTATGTGACAATTCTCGTTTAAACCTACTAATTAATTTTACTCAGTAAGTTAACTAACTTACTCAGTACTTACTTTTCTTACCTATTAATTTAGATGAAATTTAATTACAATATGTGCTAGGTACCTAAAGTCTGTTTGAAGTCGGTGCTAAGTCAAATAGGTATCTGATAAGTGACGTACGTCTCCGTCCCTGCCACACTGCTACAGATCATAATTACTAAACTTGTTTTAACTATTTTCAAGAGAACTACAGTTGGTTGACGTTATTTTCGTAACGTGTTATGATCGATTTAAATTGCTTAACTTGGACAGAGTAAAACTAATCACACTAACGAACGATTATTAGATATTTTACGTATGTTGATAAACAACAAGCTATATTTTGAAGAAGATAATCCCCAGAGCTCTAATTCTCTTTTTCAAAACACAATTAATAATAACCACACGCGGGTATCAAATCCAATCAACCACCCTCGCAGTGATCTACTTCTTTAAAATGCAGACCCTCATTTCACCAGTCCAATTGACCTAAATATTAATAAATAGAAAAACGACATCCATATTTTATTTCCCTTCCAATCTCCCAAGAATGTTTTATTACGTTTACAAAATTTAATAGGTATAACCAGATGTGTGGGGGATTATTAAACATGGCAACACAAATTTAATATCACGGGGTGAGGGAGTACCGCCAAATTTATAAAATAATTTTATAAATTTTGTTGACCAAGAAGCCTTGCGACCTCTTGTATGATAAATTGTTTCTATATCACTTGGGCAACCAAAACCGTTTTAACATGATTTAGGATAATTCGAATCGATTTTCTTGAAATATACGTTTACTAGGCGTTTATTTATGATTATCGTTTTTTTTTATCGCAACCTACCAAAGTGACTCTATTCTGCCTGATGGAAAGCATGAATGAAATCCAAGAGCGGTGGTCGCCGTACTCACTGCGAATAAAGACAGTGCAGTATGGGGACCCACGCTATGGCGGCCTAGTGAGATCCTTTTTCACGTCCCGCTTAAAGGACCCGGGATCGTAGTGGGAGGGAAACACGTGCGCTGGTAATGAATTCCAGGCTTTAACTGATTTGCACAGGAAGGAAGAGCAGAACCGTTTAATTCGGGAGCGTATGTCTACTATTCTAAAACGGTTACAGCCACGACATTTACAGTCTTAAACATATCCTTCCCTTTAACTATGATCAGGTTCTTCCCACGGCTGCTTCACTTAGAAAGAATATTAATGTGTAGTCGGTGCTCGAGTGTGATTAATTTTTATAGCTTACCTATTGTTGTTGAAAGTTGCTTATGGTAGGAAGTACATCATAAATTCTTCGAGATACAGCTCACATGATTCGTTGTGACAAGTGTAACTGAGTGGATTTGCTAATACTTTTAATGAATTCAGGGGGTGAATAATTTAACACACGTTTTTACTGAAGTGTTCATCGCGTGTTTCATTTTGCTAAACCAATCATGAATTATTGTATAAATTATGAAATTATTTCGTTGAAAAATCAACCAAAAGAGTTTTATAAACATGTTACAATTTAGCAATAAGAAGAGAGATTGTAATACTGAAAATTATATTAATTCCTAATAAAAGCGTTACGTCAAACATTCACCAATATGTAAAAGAAAATCAAATTTATTTCATTCAGGAAGTTGAAGAAACGAAGCCATATTATGAAATATGATTTCTTCTCTTTTAGTTTTCTCTACATCTCCGGTGTTAACAGTATTAGCAATTAGCTTTAGTTCAAAAACACGCAATAAAAGGAACTGATTTCTTTAAGATTTTGCCAACTCAGATTAGTGGAATCGGAGGTAAAGTATAAATAAGCAGAAAACTTAAACAGACTTTTACTCAACTTTTATACAACGCAGTGCTGTGCTAATCAGGTTTCTCTTTCCTTGTAATTTCTGAAAATGATTTCGTCGAAAGGGATGAAAGAGAGTTACAGAAAACAAGGAAGCGCCAAGATTAGGCACTAGAGTATCATCATCATCATCATCATCAACCTTTAATAGTAGAACCGTAAAAAGTAATACTATGCTTGTGCAAATCCTTATTTTCCCCTTAATCCCCTATGGTGATCTGTGCTGTTACGACCTGAATGAAAATCTTCTCGATAAATTAGACCGTCTTCTTAATAACTGCATTCGATTTATTATAATCTCCATAAATATGATCATGTATCCTCTTTCCGTTCACAGCTCAATTGGCTACCAATTATGCACGCTCACTGTCCTATACTCTATACTTACTAACATATTTAAACTGTTACGTCCAACTCTTATGTAGCAATCACGACTGAAAGCTTCGATCCTATAACAGTCTTCTTCTTTTTTTTTTATTTAGAAACCTACCAAAGGGCTTCTACCCGATGGAAGGCATGAATAGGAACCAAGAACAGTGGTCGCCATACTCACTGCGAATGAAAACAGTAGTATCACGACCTACGCAATGGCGGCCTAGTGAGATGCTTTTTCAAGCCCCGCTTATCCAGAAAGGAAAAGAACCCGAGATCGTAGTGGGAGGGAAACACTTCTCCTTCGTTGTCCCTTCCATACGTCTCAGTTTGTTGGCTCATCTTCTTTTGTGCAGACCGTTCTTCTTTAGAATGAGCGTCATCTCGAAGTCAGAATGGCTTTGTCATTAAAAAAAAGCGAAGCAGTATCTACTGAAACAGCTGGCAGAATCAATCAATACATGATTATCATCTTGTACTTGTGATGGTACTTATTTGTGTATATATGTATTTATATAGATTTATCTTAATTTAAATATATGTATGTGTTTATGTATAATTTGTATAAATTTTAGTATATGATAAGTTTGTATATGTGTACTTCATTTATTACAAATCAACATCACCTGAAGCGCACCTATTCTCTTCTTTCTCTACATCACCTAAAGGTTGACTGGTAGAGAATTCCTTAGGCATTAATAAATAAATAAATAAATAAATAATCGACAACTTCTCCTTTGAAAAGAAAACTTCACTACAATTATTTTCACTGAGTGACAATCAAATCGACAACCCCAACTTAACAGTCAGGGTCACTCACTACTAGACTAATCAATATGATAGTTATGCATACTTTATCTAACTGTAATACAAAAATCTTTGTCACTTGGTTTTTACCTGAAATTATTTTCGCTCTGTAAAAATTGTGATGGAGGTAGAGTGACAATTTGTGCAAGATGGCTGGCAGGGGTTGGATGTGAGAAGTCCAAACGTGATCAGAGTGGAGTGCAATGGAAGAGGCTTATGTCTAGCAGTAGACTGTGATCGGTTGATTATGATGATATCACTTTATTAAGTGGGGTAAAACATTCAAGCAATATATCTTTTACTTCATGTGAAGTCTAGGTAGAAGTTCAATTTATAATATCTCAAAATTTAAACTAAGAGTATTCGATATTCTTTCAAATACTCTTCACTGGAAAGTCACAGAAATTAAAAAAGAACTTTTTAACATAAAAATAGCACATTTTGAAGAAAAATAATCATAGACTTTTTGAACATTCAAAGTTAGCTGACATAACATTACTGATTAAAAAAAGACATTACTCTGTGTTGGCAGAACAAAAATTCCGACTTGATTTAGGAAGAGCCACAGATATTTAATTTATTTAAAACAAATTCACGAAATTTTGCTTTGATCGTTCATTTCAAAACTTTCTCTTTTGGTCTCTTAAATAATTAGATCAAAAACGCTTTTTGAGATACGCGAAAGTGAATTTATTTAATTTGTGATAACACTCGCACATACGTATGCAAATAATTTACATTAGACTCAATGTTTACTGAGAGAATCTCAAATGTATTCGTACATACTATACTTTCCCTGTAGTGACGAATTAAGAATATAGCTCGTCACCACTCTCATTCCTCCCGTGGGTGTTGTGAGAGCCTACACAGCATTAAGGAAATCTTCGGACAAACTCTGTACCGACCCGTCTGGCCAACAAATATCTAGTAATAGATTACTAAAAGCTATATTATTTTCTATATTAAAGAAAAATGAAGCGATGTTAGATTGTAAAACCTACTATTTTTAATTACATTTCGAAAGCATTGAATCGTCTGACGTTAAGCGGTTTTCTAAGAATTTTCATAAGTAATTAAAATCCTGAAGTAGAAAGCCCAAAATGACAAACATTTTTGTACATTATTATAATGTTTGAAGAGATACCGACAGCCAGGATCCATCCAATTACGTGATACCAGAAATTCCCCAATCTTCTTTGAGAATTTTACCCAACACATAAATATAACTCCGTTTCTTACTATGTATAATGCATTGAAATGAGTACCTACCAAGTAAGGTCTACCTAAATATTTCATGAGGAATATAACTTAATACACTATATCATCTTGAGCAATCTCTTTGAAATAAGATTACAAGTGTACCAAACACAGAGTTACGAAGGACAGTCCAGAAAATGAATTATTCTAGAATCTGAAAGCTATGAAGGGATTGATTTTGTGGTGGAATGGGTTTCATGTCCTTTGGAATAAATGGAAGTTTCTCCTATCAGGTGAGCGATTGTATAGCAGCCTACATTCAATATAGGAAAGTTTTATACACTAATCTGCGTTAGAATTTCTATTGTGTGATATAGGATTAGTGATTTCTTTGTAGTTCGACGCGTCTTGACAGTATTGAGTTACTGGATTATTTGCTGCATGTACCATTCCAAGATTGGAGGTCTATTTATTGATAAGGTAGTTGTCTATGGCTTGGACGTAGACTACTGACTTGCTCCACTTTAGAATATGTAACGTAGCCAATACTAATAGTCAGTAGTTCCAGTGAATTGGGACTGAATACTGCCGGTTCCAGTGACTTAAAACCCAATTATGTCATTTCCAGTGAGACGGGGCGATATTAATAAATAGATTCTTACAGTAAAGGGTACCTCTTGATGTAAGAAACCTTTTTATTCATAAAAATGACAGTTTCATTGGTGTAGTTCGTGATCTTTCGTGATGCCAAAAGCAGCTAATGTTATTTAATACATGGGTTATACGAGTACATGAAGTATACAATTTAGTAGTTTGATCAAAAAGATTCACTTATTTTTATACTTGTAACTTAGTTAAATGCTGTTGATATGAAACAAGTTGTTTCTCGCTGTTTTATGACTTGTTATTTTCGTAATAGTCGTAACACGATGTTACAAAAGCCTTAATCTTCTTTGATAAATACTTTTTCTTAATTTTAAAGAAAATGGAACCACCAGCAGTTTCAGAAATTTAATATTGAAAGAATTAAACACGAGTGTAACTTTGAAAGTTATGGATTATGATGATGAACTCTTGGCAGACTTCGACTACGGCAGCCAGTTTCAGCGGAGACCAGCTAATCACGCAGGAGATATTATAGTGCATAAGAGTGTGTATAAAGAAATACAGGTACATTCTCTATTCCTTCTCTATTCGGTTGTCCGAGGGAACCGGATCAGTCACAAGATCGAGGTCTTACGTGCTCTCGGAAGGGCGGAGGCGAAGGCCCCGACTTCCGAAATCCGGGATGTTATTCATTACTTCTATCTCAATAAAACTTTTTCAAGCCGGCCTGGAAGACGGAGACCTATTAGTCGCCAGTTGCATACAGTAACCGCTAGACCAACGAGGCAGTCAAGTGAGAAAACTGTAAGTTTCTAGTATATGAAAGAAAGAAAGAAAGAAATACATCTTTTTTAATCCCAAAATTTTATATAATAAACTATTTAAAAAATATTCTCTAGCTGTTGATGTTCAAATTATGACTGACCAATAAAAATTTCGTTCATCCTTTGGAAATTCATTTAGCTGTGGACAGCATCCTCAGACTCAGACATGTATTAGACTCAGGGGGAATCCTTGAGAATTACATCATATAAGCAAACAAAACCGTATGTATGTGTCTTTAAAGGATTAGGTGCTCCTATTAAGGACCTAAACAATATCAACTAATATTTAGTCCTACGTATGTATATAACATTCTTATTATGTATGTACGTTGGACTAAATTATAAATATCTTAATGCGTTTTATTGCTCTGAGTGTTGTGGATTTAATCCACACATGGTATAGTGCTTCGTGTGATCCAGAACCACTTCTGTTGTTCGGAGTCAGGGTATTCCATGTGTCCGTATTACGTATGTTTGCAAAGACTCCCGAGACACTTGATATGTTCCCAGTACGGGAGTTGTTTTTCAAAGACAGAAAAAGATGTAATAGTAATAATATCATATTTAATCATATCCCAAACTAAGTAAAGTTTGTATATAGATACAAATACGTAAATACTTTTTTTGTAAATATGTGTTTCATCAACAGCCTTTTACAGACCACTATCTTTTACAGGCCTCTCCTTAGCCTACTATTCACGCTGGCCAGACAGGTTGGAATAGGGTTTGTTTCAAGTTTTACCTTCTTTTTGTAATGATATTGTTTTGTATACTTGGTCCCTTAGTAGCCTTTTAAGACACCCACGGGATGAATAGAGGTGGTAACACTATATATTCTTAATCCGTCACCACACGGACAAATATGTGTGTATTATTTGTGAAAATATTCAAGTCTAATCAAATATTAAATGTCGATTGACTTGAGTGGAAGTTGAATCCAATTTTTATAATTGGAAACCAAGCGTTTGTCTTATTTGAATACATTGTGGACTGTAAGCAATAGCCCAATCTGGTTATTACTAAGTAGCAGTAGAGCCTTTTAAGCACTGCATCATAAGGGTAAATTTAAATCCCTTACTGATAACCAGTATAAAATTGTAACTCCCCATTCAACAGTCCCAATTTCCCCACCAATAAATACCTTATTTTAATAAATAATATTTCGCGCGCGGTACCCTGTAATATGTTATTACTCGAAGCCCCCGGGATACGACTCACATGTTTTATATATTAAATTTAGCAGATACTCCGGCCAATTCGAGTAATATTCAACCTTGATGTGTTTATTAAAGTTGGTATGATGTAAAAAGACCGAAAAGAAAACTCTAAATAGTTTTTTTTTGGTATGGTGTAAGAAGGTAATCAGGTTGACTTGTCACCTGAAGGTAAGTGACCACCGCCGCCCATGGATACCTGTGCAAGAGTCACAAGTGCTTTGCCTTCCTAGGAGTCCCTCCTCCTAGCGTCAGGGAAAAGGTGAAATAATCACCGATATTGCTCGATCTACATCATAATATAATAAACAGAATTTTTAATTCCTTGATTTTTGTTAGGAAAATTAGCTACTAGAGAAATAAAACAATGGTTTGATGCGAGTACAAAAATACTTATTTGTTCGTAAAATCTTACGCTTCCATAATATCTTTACAATGCAATTCAGGTGATTGGAACAACGCCATCTAACCAGCGTTGTCTCAATTAAAAAATGTAAATATTTAAACAACTTTCCATGACGTAGCTACTTAAAACGCTCATTTTAACTTGACTTGACTTGATAAATAGGTTAAAATGGACTTCTAAGATTGTATATAAGTAAGTAAAGTTTTTCTTCTCAGCGAAAAGAAGTCCACAGCTGAAAAAAAAAAGTTAGTTTCAAGTAAATAATATAAGGATGTTATGAATATGTAGTGCTAAATATTAAAAAAACAGCAAAATTTTCACCAACATTTTTAATTAAACAGAGAGCCTATAGTTATTTTGGCAATGTAACGACACAAAATGAACACGTTGACGAAACTTACATTACTCAGTGTCAATAATTGTCAGTGTTGCCATAAAAATACGGGATTACTGTTATTTATCAGAAAGATTTAATTGTAGATCGAAAAATATTCGAGCACATTTTTTGTATTACACAATCTGTTACTGAGTAATTTAGTAATTTTTCTACAATATACCTTTTATAACGTACTCGTGGACCTATGATTTTTTTTTTTAATAGAAGCCTACCAAAGTGACTCTATTCTGCCTGATGGAAAGCATAAATAGATTCCAAGAGTGGTGGTCGCCGTACTCACTGCGTACGAAGACAGTGCAGTATGGCGACCTACACTATGGCGGCCTAGTGAGATGCCTTTTCACACCCCGCTTAAAGGACCCGGGATCGTAGTGGGAGGAAAACACGTGCGCTGGTAATGAATTCCAGGCTTTAACTGATTTGCACAGGAAGGAAGAGCCGAACCGTTTAGTTCGGGAGCGTATGTCTATCATTCTGAAACGGTGACTTCCAAGGCCAGCACGAGTTGTCCTGTAGAGGAATGGAGAGGATGGGATCAGTTAGAAGAGTTCGTCAGAACACTCTCCATGATAAAGACGATAGGGGACTGCCATAGAGGCGACATACCTTCGCAACTGCTGAGACTCAAGGGATTCAGTGACTTTCGGGTTATTGATAATCCGGACTGCTCGCCGCTGTAACCGATCCAAAGCGTCCAGCAAATACTGCGCGGATCCATCGTAAAGATGAGAACAGTACTCCACGCAAGAGCGTACCTGGGTCTTATACAGAAGACACAGATGCTCAGGCGCTAAGAACCGTCTCTCTCTGTTCAGTATACCCAGCTTCCGCGAGGCCGCCTTAGTAACGCTTTCAATATATTTTCTGATGATGATTCTATGATACTTCCATTGAATCTCTCAAAACGAACAAATTTTTCCACGTTTTGTGGCACTGTTTCTTGATGATGCTTGACTCCTATTTGTTGTAGTGTGATATTTTCATATAACCTATTCCTTTTCTCAGTAAATGAGCTATTCAACAGTAAAAGAGTTTTTCAGAATACAACAAACTGTGAACGCGTACCACTAAACAAACTAATAAATATGGATGTTAAAAAACTGATTAGAGTTTAATTAGTAAACTTTTGTAGTATGATAACAGTAGAGTTCCGGTTAATTCTGATGTGACAGAGGAGGTTTCGAATATTTTGACTTCATAGAAGTAGAAGTTCAATTTATAAAATCTTAAAATTTTAACTAATAGTATTCGATATTCTTTCAAATACTCTTCAATGGAAAGGCACAGAAATTAAAAAAGAACTTTTTAACATAAAAATAGCACATTTTGAAGAAAAATAACCATAGACTTTTTGAACATTCAAAGTTAGCTGACATAACATTACTGATTAAAAAAAGACATTACTCTGTGTTGGCAGAACAAAAATTCCGACTTGATTTAGGAAGAGCCACAGATATTTAATTTATTTAAAACAAATTCGCGAAATTTTGCTTTGATCGTTCATTTCAAAACTTTCTCTTTTGGTCTCTTAAATAATTAGATCAAAAACGCTTTTTGAGATACACGAAAGTGAATTTATTTAATTTGTGATAACACTCGCACATACGTATGCAAATAATTTACATTAGACTCAATGTTTACTGAGAGAATCTCAAATGTATTCGTACATACTATACTTTCCCTGTAGTGACGAATTAAGAATATAGCTCGTCACCACTCTCATTCCTCCCGTGGGTGTTGTGAGAGCCTACACAGCATTGCACGGATAAGGAAATCTCCAGACAATCTCTGTATCGACCCGTCTAGCCAACAAAGTATAGTAGATCCAAATTTACTTTCTAATGGGAATTCAATATCTAGTAATAGATTGCTAAAAGCTATATTTTTTTCTATATTAAGAGCCTGCCAAAGTAACTCTATTCTGCCTGATGGAAAGCGTGAATAGAATCCAAGAGTTGTGGTCATTGCATATGCAGACAATGCAGTATGGTTAATGGGTCTTATACAGAAGACACAGATGCTCAGGCGCTAAGAACCGTCTCTCTCTGTTCAGTATACCCAGCTTCCGCGAGGCCGCCTTAGTAACGCTTTCAATATATTCTCTGATGATGATTCTATGATACTTCCATTGAATCTCTCAAAACGAACAAATTTTTCCACGTTTTGTGGCACTGTTTCTTGATGATGCTTGACTCCTATTTGTTGTAGTGTGATATTTTCATATAACCTATTCCTTTTCTCAGTAAATGAGCTATTCAACAGTAAAAGAGTTTTTCAGAATACAACAAACTGTGAACGCGTACCACTAAACAAACTAATAAATATGGATGTTAAAAAACTGATTAGAGTTTAATTAGTAAACTTTTGTAGTATGATAACAGTAGAGTTCCGGTTAATTCTGATGTGACAGAGGAGGTTTCGAATATTTTGACTTCATAGAAGAGCTGACTGAGTTATTTTATAGCCATTAACAGTTAAATTTCGTAGTTATATTTTACCTAATTTCTTCGTAAATAAAAAATATTCTAATGTGAGAATACTCACCCATCATACGCAGTATACGCATATAGAAATGATAATTTAAAATTTAAAAAATACCATAGATAGGAATTTATTTAAAAAATTATCTGGATGATTAGCATATGTGTATAATGGTTTTTATTGCAAAAATTATATCTCAGAGTAAGAAATTACATGGATTAAGTATTTACCTGCTGTGGTAAAGATTTAGAGATTCTGCAATTTCCAATAAATGTCTTTGTATTTTAGTGTCATTTAAGCCACTATTGACAACGTAAGAAGATTCTTGAACGAGTTATTAAAAACTGTAAAAAACTCGGCCAGTGTGAAAGCTGGGGTCATCATTTTCGATTTGCGCGCAAGTTCGAGCAGAAGTTAGGACTAATCCTAATTCTAAAAGCGTAAGCGTAGTCCGTAGCGTAAGAACAAATGTAGGAGTCCATTTAGAAAGTATAAATGATAAATGCGTGAGAACTCAAACAAAATTATGTAAACGCAAGTGAAGCTGTGATTGCATACGACGGTTACACATAGAGCCCTAGCCGATGCTACCAGTGAATGGACGTAAAACCGATAATCGAAATCGATTTTTTGTTCAATATAATCATAAAGTTTAAAAATCATACAAGAACACTCAGCGCCGTAGAGAGCGGTGTAGCCATCGATTAAACCACTCCATTCGTGCAGTTGAAAGTTTTTTCTTTATTTCATTACCAAATAAGTTCATTAAGACTTATTTAGGAAGAAATAAAACTTAAAAGTTATTCTGCCGACACACATATATATATATGTATATACATCATTGTAACATTTTTTTTCTTACATATTTACCAAATAAAACTATTTTAATAATGTAGCTGGCATGGGCACAATTAAACCCATACCTTCCCCTTGCTATTAACCCTAGGGTGCGGGGTCAGAACGACCGCAAACAAAACTGCTCCACTTTGAATACTTGCGCAACTATTCCGCCTATTATTACGAGGCAAAGGGCTCCAGGATACAACCTTGAAAAGTTCCGACATTGAAACATTCGTTGTTTTGTTAATAAATTGATTTTTGCTCGGGATTTGCAAGGAAATGATGATGCCTTTTCTAGTTTTTGTGTGTTGTTTGCGCGTTAATGACCTTGATTTGGGGGTTGGTTTAACTTGGTGCAAATATTTGTGTAAATGGTTGTATATATCTGCATTCTTTGGAGTTTATCATGAATTATTAAGAATGTATTTTCCTAATAACAACACCTTGATAAGTTTGTTTATTAGGCAAAAGTTGAGTAATTAATGAGATTGACTACTGAGCCAAAAGATGTGGGTTTGCTTCTTACTTTGTTATAATATAAGTAATTTAGATATAATATGAATGTGTTTGGTTAAAATAAACCAGTAGGTATAGTTGGTTGTTTAGTTATCACTGTGCAAAATTATTCTGAAGGTAAATGAAAAATTAATTATTATTAAGTATCCTTATTAGCACAACTTAGTAATAATCATCGTCATCTTAGCCAAAAGATGTTCACTGATGGCGAAAGTAACGTAACAATTTCGCAGTTTGAATAATGTTATTGTAAATTTTAACGTAATCCTATTGTGTATTATTCAAACAAAGACTGATTTATTTCCTAAAGTTTTGCCACAAATCCATGGTGAGGAACGCAAAGGGCAAAGAGGCAAAGAGGTAAAGCAATTTCAGTAGTCTAATGTCTAAAGATGAAAGTCTTCAATCAATGCGTGCACGTGCGAGTTTGAATGTGGACACTTATAATACGGCTCGAAGTTCGTTTAGTGTGCTATAGAAAGGACTATACGTTTCTCTGAGGGATCCTATCAGAAATGAGGGGATCAGGTAGAGAAGTAAGGTGACATAACCCACTGAATTAGCAAGCCTTAATAAATGTAGTGTAGGATGCCCACAGGCTAGATGGAAAGACGATATGTGTAAGATTGCTGGCAGGAGCTAGACGCGAGAACTCTAAAATCGAAGTGATATGCAATAGAAGAATAAAAGAGGCCTGTATCCATTAGTGAACTGCGATAGGCTGATGATGATTAAGAACTTAAGTAGATGGATACTGCTTGTAGTATTAATTGATTTGATTCCAACACGCCACCATACCAAAACTTTTTTAGTGTGACGATCAGAAAAGATTTTCAAACGTACAAAAAAAAACAAAGAAAGATGTAGCCTATACAAACAAATATTTTAATTTATCTTACATCTTAGTCTACAAAATATACGAAACGCAAGCTACTATGATACTACATCATTATATTGGCAGAAGACGAATTGCCAAAATGTACAAATTGCTATCTACATGACTTCTTACTGATTGAGTGAGGTTATCAGAATCCTGGCCATCCTCTTCCTCATGATTCTGGGAGAAAAGATAGCAAGGTGGCAACGAACTTAAGACTTTTGAGCTGCAAGCTGCTTTATATTAAATATTTCCATAAAACTCATGTTAGTAAAGACAGAAAGCAAATCATAACAATACTATTACCCATTTTAAGTGGCAATAATTTACGCTCTCACTAAACAGTCATGGCGTCGTTATTTACCGTTCAGATGACGTCATGACGAATAGTAGCATGGTGTCCAGCGTTCTCATTACTTTACACGCGAAAATTGAAATTTTGAAACTGGAATGCCTCTTAATGTTTTTATTTTGATGCATTTATTCACATCTTTTGATATGTTTTTGTTAGTTTAGTTTTTGCTAGTCGTTTAGTTCTTAAGAATGTGTGATTTTAATTTTTAAGACTACATTTTTAAAATCTATCTCTTGTTGTTGCAAGATGGTTATAACAGTAATATTCTTTCTGCAATACAATATTCAAAAATTCAATTCAGCAATTAACCTTTTCAATAGTGCCCAAGTTTTTTTCTGTGGAAGTGGAGTGCTTTGAACGCAAACAAGCCAGTCAGAAGTTAATTGAATTACAACTGACATTTGATTAATTGGATGCTTCGTAATAAAAAACTCGCAGTATAAATGACTAAAAAGTGAAAATTATTGCTAACACGTTATTAGTTTTATTAATTTAATGTAAAACATGCACATTATTCATTATCTGAGACTATAAAGTCTGTGGGTGGTGGTAATCTTGTTTGTTTTGTTTTTTTTTCTTGTTTTTTTAAAAAGGACAACGCCCGCATTACGAATAAATCCTGTGTCGCGGGGAACTTTACAAACATACAAGAGACGGACACAAGAACATCCAGACTCAGAACAACAATTTTTGGATCACACAAAGTGTTGTCCAATGTAGGATTTGAACCCACAACACTCAGCGAAATGGAGAGAGGCATGGCGACCGTTTAAGCCACTAGGTCAATTGTGTAGTCAAACACAATCATGTCACACACAATCAAGTGCTCATACGATACGTTACCTACTCATTTGATATAAACCGAAAAAAGCACATGTAGAAATTAAATATCCTTCAATGAAATGTAAGCGTAAAGCTTAAAATCAATATATATGTACTCATACTACATATATAAACTCATATCTATGAAAAAGGCAACCTAAATAAACATCAGAACATCATAATCTTTCATTAAAAGAGATAGATAGACCTCTACTTCAAATTAGACCATATCTTAAAAATTAAAAGTTGAAAATTGAATTTCAAATCAGAGAAGCGTAAGTCATTCTTAATGTGAGTAGAGGTGCGTTCGTATAACGATGTTACGCTTGGACGTACGCCAGGGGACTTATTAGAGTCCAGTAAATGATCGAAATCTTACTTCTAAGCTGGCTCTTACGTCGAAATCGAAATATTTTTACACACATGCAGAACATAATTAAAAAAAAATAGTTCTGCTAGATATCATTACACAACACTATCTAGATAGCCTGATAGCTGCTTAAATATTTTTATATTACATATTACAAGATTTATACACCACCCAAATGTGGATTGAAATGGAATACCCGGGGGATTAAGTCCACCATCGTACAAAAGAACATAGAGTTTAACAAATATATTACTAAACTATGATCAGATGACATAACACTCAGACACAAAAAAAATAATCTTACTCATCATACAGTAATTTGTCTTGCCTGAATATCAAACCTAAGACTTCTTCAGCTCAGCCTTTTTATGTTGCTAAGTAAGATACCAGAGGCAAAGCATAACCAACAGATTTTTTTTGTACATTATATACAGAAACCTATAGATTAATGCAAAAACACATACTTACGTGTGATCAAGCAAAAACATGTATGGACTGAACGGAAATCAAAGTAGCGACCCTCGACCGGCTGTAGATTTGTATCAGGAAACAATCTCTTATAACAAATTGAGTGTAACTCTCAATCGGTTTAATGTTCATTTGAAAAAATAAAGCAAATTGCTTCGAGTAAAGTATGAAATGTGGCTATTTTATGTCCCGGATTAGTGATGTCATCAATCTCTGGACTGTTCGTGCAAGGAGATGACTGATCGTGATGAAAACTAGGTAATGGACAGCGACCACTTTATGGGACAAAGTGGTCGATGTCCTTTACTTCCAGGTCTAGTTATAGACAATTTAGTTCAATATTTTAAGTTTATATATATAATATTATAATATTATATATATAGAGTTTAATATCAAGTTAGTTATACAATAAAATAGGGCGAAACAGAAAAGCAAGTACAAAGCCAAATCTACAACATAAACGAACGCGCGTAAAGCGAATGACAGGTGACATAACGAATAATATTGACATCGGGCAAGTATTGCCAGGAAAGAAAAACCTTACACACTTAGTAGTTATTATATTTTACAATTAGTACATCTTTTTACGTATCTTAAGTATAAAAAGGATTTTAAAAGAAGGTACATTAACATAAATACACATATTACCGCCAGTTTAAGCGAAATTCGTAAAAATAAGTACATGTCTCATAACTAGCATTGTTTTCTATTATCTTTCAATTACTGATATTCACAATATGTTGAGTCGGATATAGAAACAACTAGCAAAAATTATACAAACATACAAAAAATATGAAAATGGCTGTGTCTCTCCGTTTCTCTATAGGACAACTCGTGCTGGCCTTGGAAGTCACCGTTTCAGAATGGTAGACATACGCTCTCGAACTAAAGTATCTAACTAAGATACGTTAAATATAAAAAAAAAATATTAAATATTTAATAAATTATAATCACAATGCAATAGGATTAAAATTACGTATATTAAACAATTTTTCATGAGATTTTTGTTTGATTTACGGTAGTCATTTATGTTGGCACCTACACTCTACAATATTTTAAATATTTATTCTATGCTCGACCGGGTCTACTGCTTCGGTCATATGTGAGAGGGTAGTACACAACCGTCTCATGTTGTCTTATTGTTAAGCAAGGCGGTGACCAAACTATCGGACGGAAGGGCCCCCGTACCCTCCCGAAAGTGGTCGCCGAGCTCCACCGTCCGGTCACCAACCGGCACGACGAGCCACTCCGCAGATTATGCGCGACCTGATGGGGCAGCCTCCCAGAGTGGTTAGCCGTGGTTGAGCCTCTCTATGCCGCGGGCGGCCAGCGGCACCACCGTTTCTACGAGTTTTCCTGGCCGACGGTTCGATCCACGGCACCCCCACAGTGACCCCACGAGCACTCCACTGCTCAGACACATACTACGACAACTGTCACCCCTGGATCATTGTGCCTCCGGTTTCGCACTAACCAACGAAAGACGACTGCACGAATGCCGTCACTTTAGGTTGGGCTTCTGTGGGAGGGTAGTACTGCCCCGGTCGAGCCGGCCTGTTCAACTATTTATAACTTAAATTGTAAACAAATCGGTTGTCGACATTTAGGGCAAGATTGGTCGATATCCTTTGTTCGCATGGTTTGCTGACAACAGCAAGAAGACACTGATGACGATAAATTGATTTTTCAATTATTTTCTTAACTTCAATTATTTAATCACGTTTTGTTTATATTCAATTAGAAATAGTTTTACTTCAAAGGTATTTTAATTAAAACCATGAAACGTCCTACCCTTGTTTACCAATGATTACAAACCTCCGAAGGCCGATCACTAATAATATTCGACCTCCACGGTAGCTAACCCTCTCAGCGGCGGGACGTCACAGGTCAGGTTGTATAGATGTCGGGCAAAATGTCCGTACATCTCCAAACATGTCCGGACAACGGTCACTTGTTATTTACTATGTTTTGAGAATTGTAACAAACTTTTGTATCCACTGGATGGTGCGGTATGGCACAAACAATTTTTTTCATAAAAGACGAACTACGAGAATATTTTTTTTATTTCTAATTGGTTTTCCACACCTACACACGGATTAATCTTAATGATGTTAATCTTAATAATGCTTTACTTTTGTAAAGTTACAAAAATTAATTTTGACCAATGCATCAAGAAGGCTTAGGTCGAATGTCATATATATTAACAAAAGTGTAACCTTTCGTTAAAATGGCAACCACATTTTTTATGATGAGAAATTCACTACTACCGCTTATTAACGCCTACAAGTTATCACGAGCGTGTTGCCAGCTTTTAAGTAAGGAATACAATTTTTCCTTGAAGGTTTAAAACTGACATCGGTCTGAAATTACCTTTGGCCTTTTCTTCTATGTTTTTACATGTAGATAATATAACTATCATCAACAGCCTTTTACAGTCCACCGCTGGACATAGGCCTCTCCTTAGCTAGGAGGTTTTGGCCTACTATACCACGCTGACCAGACGGGTTGGAATAGGGTTTGTTCCAAGTTTTCCTTCTCTTTGTAATGATGTTGTCTTGCATATTTGGTTCCCTTAGTCGCCTTTTACGACACCCACGGGATGAATAGGGGTGGTAACACTATGTATTCTTAATCCGTCACCACACGGATGTAACTATCTTACGTTAATATCATTCATGGGATACACATATGTTTATATCTTCAAACGCTGAGTGAACCGGTCAGGTCATTTTATGATGTGACCAATTTCAACATTTGATAACAGCATATCCAGAACAGCCGTCATCCAAAATCAGCCAATATAAATACACACCGATAAATTCCACTTCTTTCAGTTTCCATCGGGAATATTGATTACCTACCTGATAGAGCCCAATATCGTTCGTCCAATATTTGAACCAGTATTTGATCATTGACCGGCTCTCGTTCGCCGTAAACATTGAGTAAATAGCAAAATACATTTGTTTAATGGTTAACCCGTGAACCAAGTAAATGAATGTATGTTTCAATATAAATTTTCGTTTATTAACATATGTGGTATATTTACACTAGATGCCATCTGATAAGTTTTTAAAAAACATTTAAAATATAGAGTACTATCTGAAAAACGTGTTTAATTTATGTCAAAAAAAAGGCGATAAGCCATCAATCAAACTCAATCAAAAAGTCTTCATTGTGTGGTGCATAATGTAGTTGTAATCAAATACATTGCGATCAGCCATGTCCCCGCCTATTGGGCATATGTTAGAACGGTAAGAGAAGTTAGGTGTATAGTAATAGCGTAGAGTCCAAAGCCAAACCACAGCAAGTCTTTTCTTTTTTACAGAATACTGTTTCCTATATTGACAACTTAAAGTATCTAACTCCTTTTTTTACTTGACGACACACCCTCGGGCCGACACGCCACCAAAACTTACGGCAGGCGTGTCGGTATCGTACCAACTAAAACCACACGCTGTGCCACTTTTGATCCTCAAATAATATTATAGGAATTCGAGAACAGCCGTTGTTCCCATATCAAGACCATGATCTACTAAAACCATCCCTAATCGTTAAGAACCTTTGACCAACAGCTTATGTGAATAACTTGAAAGTATATAAATTGAGATCTGTATGTGCGCATGATATTACAATAATGATCCTGTAACACCTAAATTTTAAGATGTTTTACCTTCTATCATCAGCTCATCTTAATAACTTGAAGAACGCAACTAAAGGTACAAGAAACAAACATACATTATGATAATAAAAAAAATATCCTCCAACTCCTAATCATTAAGAAGTTGTTTCATCATCATCATAATAATGAGATGATAAATACCAGATGCAAATACTTGCATAGTTCTAGAGAAAATACATAAAAGCATGATAAGTACTCATAGAATTTGAGCGTTGTCTTCAATTTTCTTGAGATTCCATCATCAGATCCTCACGTAGTAATGAGGGGACTACATTTGGAGTATACTCTTTCGAATAAATAAAAAAAAAATTAAATCGGTACACAATTGATGGAGAAATCTTTTAATATATAGGATGGGTCACGAATTAGTTAACATTTGAAAAATCGTATAAAAATACTATTTGACATATTATAAAAATTGTTTATTTACAAGTAAGCTAATTAGTTGAAATTAATTTTTAAAAAATTACACTGTCGTAATGACCACCATTTTGACGTTTGCACTCTTCGAAGTGAGCACCAAAATTTTCAAATACTGGTTGGCAAAGAGACCGTGAGGTCACCGATATTTTTTTACAATTTTTCGTTTATTTGTCGTAGTATATTTGATTTATTGATGTACAAGTAGATATGATTCTTCAAATAACTCCATAAAAATGTCTTGTGGGGATAGATCTGGACTTTTGGGTGGCCATGGAGTGTCGCCTCGTCTGGAAATCAGGTTTGTGGAATGCATGTCATCGTCAATCATTTCGGTAACATCGGTTCCAAGAACTCCTGTAACATGTTTGCGCGTGATAAATTCAAACGTTAACGAATTCTTGGCCCACCTTATATATATAAAAATAGACACACAGTGTAACATAGAACATCCTCTTTTTTGAAGTTGGTTAAAAAACAGAAATACTCAACACTGATTTTGTGTAAAACCGTGGCGTCACTCTTTTGAGATCGACTGATATGTGTTGAAGTAACGCTCTCCCGATTGCGAGTATTTAAGAAATGGGGGATAAAGGAAAATTTCCTTAGCGATTCATTCATCTTAAAAACATCTATTACAATATAGAGACGGTACAATATATTTCTTCTAAGTTTAATACAGAATAATTTCAGTAATCATACTTCACTACTATAGTGTGAGATTTAATAGTATTGTGTACGAATGAGTCATGTTATTTATATTTCAAGGTATCTATCACATATTATACCTACGCTTATAATACAGGATATTTTTCTTGAAAAATCTTTACAGATTGTGTCGTGACCCTTTCTTAAATGGTGGCGTAGTTACACGCCACAAATTACAAATGCATTAATATCCTACTGTTGATATAGGTTTTGGCCTCCTTTACCACATTGCTCGACGGTATAAGATTTTTTTTCAAATTTTCCTTCTATTTGTAGTGCTGTTGTCACGGGACACTTGACTTTATTCATTTACACTTCAAAACTCAATATTTCACATAAGGATTCCTCAAATAGAACAAGGTACATTGACTACGGAACCCTAAAAATTTTGTTATGGGAAAATACGTGGTTTTACCAGTGTAATTGAAGCAAATATATTACAAATAAACTGTCTTGTCGACACGTTACATTTGAAGTAAATGATATTATACATGTATAGATTCTTTGATCTTAGAAATTGACTTTCTGTGAACTGTTTATTATGGAAAAACTCTTTTTCATGAATTCCTTTAACTTGAAATAAAATTATATACACAAGACACCAGACAACAAAATTAACCCTTGAGAAATATCTGCTGCGAATAAAAAGAAAAAGAGATGGAGAAACTTTCTCTGACTCGATAAAATAATAATACTTATACCTCAGTTAAATAGGCAAGACAGAACCTTCTAAATAAATTCAGGATCTCTATTAACTACATCAATAGGCTACCATTTTTCATGACACATGGGGCTGAAGACTCACTTGATTATTATTGACTAACGTGATGCATAGACACATGCAATTTGAAACACACACACTGTCACGATGACTGTCTTGCCTTTTACGTCCCCAAGCGGGTGTGAAGAAGCATCTCACAAGGCCGCCATAGTGTGGGTCACCATACTGCATTCTCTGCATTTGCGATGAGTATGGTGATCACAACTCTTGGATTCTATTCATGCTTAACATCAGGCAGAGTAGAGTCACTTTGGCAGGCTCTCAAAAAAAAAACCCTTACATCTTGAATTAGTTAGAGGAGAGGGAGACGTGGGCTAAGTAACTTCAGTGACCTGGAGAAAAACAACGAGAGAATGGATTAAAATCGGTTGTGAGTGACACATTGTACCGAAATATATCCCTATCACATTGATGTGTAGTTTATTATATGTAAAAATGAGGCTTTTTTACGAAAAATGAATGTATGTCTGATATAAGTACTACAAGATTGGAAACAATACGTTCCGTTGCAGCTTGTTTAGTTGCGTAACTATTTTTGTTTGTTGTATATATTGTTCGTTTAATAACAGAAGTGCTTTCTATTTAAATTAATGTTATTTTCATTTTTAGTCTATGGTAAGTCAAAGTGGTTTCTTAATACTAATAAATATTGCGTGTGGTGACGGATTAAGAACACATAGTGTTACCACACCTATTCATCCCGTAGGTCTCGTAAAAAGCGACTAAGGGAACTAAGTACGCAAGACAACATCATTACAAAGAGAAGGAAAACTTAAAACAAACCCTATTCCAACCCATCTGGCCAGCGTGGTACAGTAGGCCAAAACCTCCTTGCTAAGGAGAGGTTTATGTCCAGCAGTGGACTGTAAAAGTTTGTTGATGATTGATGAACAAATATTGCAGATGATAAAAACATAAAAATAAAATTAAAGTTAAATATTCAGTATAAAAGCCTGAAAATCAGTGACCGATACTTTCTTTATTATTTTCCAAGTAGATACAGTGTTTAGAGTACTCCTCCCACCTCTATAATTGTGGAGAGGATGACTCAAACAGCGGCAGATAAGGGCAACCACCCATGCAGAGTGAGATGTCACTTATTAGCTACTTTATATCCTCGTTTGTTCATTATACCGAAAATACTAAGCCTAGTAGCCTAACACACGCTTTATTTAAACATTTAATGGATGATAGTGTACTCTTCATATTAAAAAAAAATACATCCCTCTAACAATACAGTCAACAAAGCTTAAACTTATGCATTTATAAGTCTTAAATCAATACGAAAACGATTGGCTCTGCCCCTCGGAGCGTGAAAATGGCCAACTTTCTGCGACATATCCAACTACTCACCCTGACTAACATTCAGCGCGTTCTCATTTGGCAAACTATCTGTGGCTTATTATGAGTTTTTCCTATTTTTTTTTATTTACTTACATCAATTATGTTCACCGGTAGTGATCACGGACGCGGTAAATGTATCATGCTCAAAATAAAAAAAAAACACTAAAATGAATATACTTTTCACAAGTTTTTGGCAATTTCAGTTATTGATGAAATGTGTTTCGATAAGATTAACTAAACCAATTTTCTATCCGTGCACATAGTAAAGTCTAAAACTGTTAAAGAATTCTTTTTTTTTTATTATATAATATAGTCTTCATAATATATAACACATGTTCAGTTTCAGCAAAATAATAAAATAGAACTTTCATAAAATCATGTTTTTTATTGTACCTCTATAATGTTAACAAAATATTTGCTACAATCAGTATGTGTAGAACTATTATCTTTACGAGAACACCCCCTTGGTACCCTCTCTGACTTACCATCAATCTTGTACTAGGGGATTAAAAGGCTCGTCCTTTTCGCCCTTTGGCCCTCGGGATAAGAAATAAATACCGTAAGGTATATCGAGCCCTGAAGGGATGCGCGGATTATGAGGGATTCGACTCCATTGTAGGGCTAGAGGACTGTTTGAGCGTGTTGGTTTAAACGAAAGGTTTTAGTTTTTGTTATGGAACACGATTTTATGTTTATACAGGGTGTTATTTTGTAGAGATCTTGAAATTACTACAAACATGTTCTAATTATTTTTTATAGATGAAAATGTGTATCAGAAATATAGTAAACGATAAACTATATTGATTTTGATATAACCGTGTGGTAACGGATTAACAATAGGGAGTGTCATCACTCCTGTCCACCTCATATGTGTCCTAAAAACTAACTAAGGCAGCAAAATACTTAGCACAACAGCACTGAAGAGAAAAAGAACACGTGAAACAAACATATATCAACTCGCCTGGCCAATGTGTTATTTTAAGCCAAACCCACCTTTCTGAGGACAAGCCTACGTCCAGCAGCAGAACATTAAAGACCTTACTGATTCTGATATCTTGTTGTATATAATGCATTATTATTTAACAACCAACATTATTCTGGATTGCAAAAATATCAAGTATTATCGAGTACAATGGTTGTCGTCGGACAATGGGTGGTATTAACCCTTATTGTTTAAGCAACCCTCCGACACAATGAAAGGAGGTTAGGATAGTTTTCATTTATTTACTGCTTGTATTTTCTAATGGAGGTATTTTAGAATTTGTTTGTGTCTTCTTTTAATGTTATTATAATTATATGTTAATTGTACATTTCTAATAGTGACAGATTAAGCAAATGCAGTCAACACCCTTGTCTAAAATCAAAATAGATCTCTGTCAAATTTCATTAAATTTGGTTCAACGGTTTCACCGTGAATACGTAACTAACTGATGGAGAAAATTACTTTCGCATTTATAATATTAGTGAGGATTATTAGTGATTTATAGGTGTCCCCATTGGTCCGCCCAAAACAGGCAGGCAATAGTGGGGTAGTCCTTTTTATCACGCCCTAGACGTTCATTATAAGATTAATAACCGTACTTTGAGTATTGATCGAAGTACTAATATCACTCTCATTACTCGTGAAAATGTTCTGAAACTATAGTTATGTGGGTGATATATTGCAGAAAATAATGTTTACTGACCAAAAGATGGGCCTTTTGGTCTTGTTGTTAATGTGCCTAACTGCTAAACTAGAGGATGCGGATTTGATTCCCACTCAGGACAAATATCTCGTGCTGAGCATGATAATTTGTTCTGGATCTAGAATTGTACAAGTATGTTTAATTATGAATAAATATGCCCGGTTGACGACAGGCTTACCACTTATTATGTAACTGAAAGTAAAATTATAGTGTCAAAATGTGGGTGTTAAATACACCTCTGTCTGCCACTTAGACGATAAAAGGTGTGGGTATGTGTATAATGTTGACATGTAATATAAGTCAAAAGGAAGTCTAAAGACTTAACGTGAAGGTAACAAATAACTTTATGCTTCAGTTGAGGAGAGTGTGTTTTACATTTATTTATTATCATATTTTCCTTTTTACTTTTACGCTTTTTTTATTTACAGCTTTCTTATAATTACTTATTAAAAGCTCAGTTGATGAAAGCAAATCACACTGATTTTAAAAGTGGGCACAAATTACAGTTTCTTTGTTTTTTTTTTTCTATATAAAGAGCCTGCCAAAGTGTCTCTACTCTGCTTGATGGAAAGCATGAATAAAATCCAAGAGTTGTGGTCACCATACTCATTGCGAGTGCAGACAATGCAGTATGGTAACCCACACTATGGCGACCTAGTGAGATGCTTTTTCACCCCCGCTTGGGGACATAAAAGGCATGACAGTCATCGTGACAGTGTAAGGCTTACACAGTTACCACGAAATAATCACATTACCACGTTTTTGGTAAGATTAGCTACGATAAGTATCTACTGTCGTCTATTGAAAGTTGCAACTAATATTAGCAAGTGCGTTGCAGTCTTTTGAGTGAGAATTAGGACACATTAAAAAATAGTTGTCAAAATATAGGAGCAGGTACAATAAGGCTTAATGTGTCCTTTTCCTGATACTTAATTAAATACTCGTGGCTTAGTAGATCGAAGTCACCTTTCTAAGACAACGCTTATTCTCGTCAGAGGAGTGTTAAAAGTTGAGGATTAAGATTTTTAATTTGAAATGGTGAAAATATTCAGTTTATTTTATGCAATGAAATTCTGAATACATATATTAGCCTAATATTAAATTCTTTTCTAAAGCGAGCATAGTTCAAAAACAACGTTGCCTTAGTAGTATCGAATTTGGGGTGCTTGGCTAGAAAACCTCCACGTGGTGCACCCTGGTAACGTTGGCGATGGTGTTCATCACTGCCAACGGCTAATATTCTAGCACGAAGAGGAAGCCATTTTCTCCGGCAATTCAGCTGAGACTTGGTCCAACAGAGCGGGCGTGTCTGTCGAATCCTCTGTTGGTTCTTCGCTCTTCGGAGCAATGAGGAGGAAAACCTCGGTAAAAAATCACGATGGTGGGACCCTTTCTAGGGTCGGAGTTCCTCCGCTCAGCGGTGGAGAAGGTAGGATGGGCTCGGTGTGCACTTACACTGCCACCGTGCAGGCATCAGGAGACATAGTCTCCCTGCCGCCGTCGACATATCGTAGTCCCGAGTTGGAGTCTCGCGACTCCAATCGGGGGCGAGGGTCTTGGCTTAGCCGCCCGGACTGCGAGGAAGAAAACCTCTCTAAAAATTACCCCGAATCCCGTGTTCTGGTGCGTGACCAGGGGATGCATGGCTGATGGGTAGTTCAGTCGCAAGCGCACTCCCAGCCGGGGCACCTGCGGACCCCTCGGTTGGGCACAAATTTACGCTTGCCCGGGTATTGGGGATCTCTGCCCGGGTCGAGATTTAGTTCTCCCCATCTCGTGGGTTTAAAAATGGAAAACTTAAACACAAATAATAATAATAATATAGAAAAGAAGGAGAAGAAAAACAGAAAGGGAAAAAGTACGAGAGCGGACGGCTTCTCTTCCAACGAGGAGGAAGTATTGGTTGGAGCGCCTATCTTGGTGGGGCTCCCAGAAGTCATAATGGCTGCTGGGAGCCGAAGAACATCGGAACGGTTGCGTTCCAAATCCACCGCGGGCAGTAACTCCAGTACAAGGACAGATGCACTGGACATAATGAAGACGGAGCTGTGTGACAGCAGGAAACGCGGACGCTCCAGGGACGAGGAGAGTGACACGTCCCAGGAGATGTTGCCTCCCAAAATCACCAGCAGCCGTAGAGGGAGATCACGAACCCCGGTCTCGATCCCGTCAGGCTCCGTCTTTTGTAAGGCGGAAGCCTATAGGCGAGTTAGGGCGGACGGTGAAGCACTAGCGGAGGAGGAGATTGCTGGTCTCCTGCTGAAAGTCAGGGAGCCGATGGTGGGGGACTCAGTTCCCCAGACACCATCCTCCATGCAGGAGATAGCAAACACGGCGGTGGCCATTATTCACAAAGTGGCCACCAAGTCGAGTAACCTTAAGGGCTCCTTTGTGAGAGCCCTTAAGGACTCCTCTTCCGCAATTGCGGGGGTCGTGGAGACCCTCATCGGAGACGTGGCTCGTCTCCAGGCAGCCAACGACCACCTGACGGGGCAAGTGGCTGAGCTTAGCGCTCAGTTCGCCCAATTCCGGGCGCATCGTCCGGCAGAGGATCCGGCCTCGTCCCCGTCTCAGCCTACTCCGTCTCCCAATGTTGGTACCATCGCTGACGCCCAAATGCGCCAAATCACAGACGCTGTGTGGCGCATGATGGACGGCCGTCTCGCTGGCCTAGAGGCAAGACTGCCTCCTGCCCCTATTGTCCGGCCGCCGCTTGGGGCCCATAGGCCAAAGGTCACATCAGCACCAACATCTCTGCCCGTTGTGGGCGGTCGTGTGTCCTATGCGGCGGCGGCGTCGGTGTCGACTACTCCTGTGGCCACTCCGAGGGCACGACAGGCGGCCAAGGTAATAACCAAGACGGCTGCACCGAAGTCTGGGCCCAAAAAAGTGGTAAAGGCTGGAGCGGAATATCCTCCGCTCCCCACTCCAACGGGTGTACCTGGCACCACTACATCTGCCCCCTCCACATCTGCCCCATCCAAAGATGGTTGGCAGGTAGTTGGCGGGGTTAAGTCCCGAAAGCAGGGTAAAAAAGCAGCTCAAAAAGCAGCCTCTACCCCGCAGTCGCCGTCGGTTGCGGTGGCTACCGCGAAAAAGCCGCGCAAGCTGCAGGTGCCTAAAAGCGCGGCTGTGGTGGTCACCGTAACACCGGAGGCGGCTAGTGGCGGGCTGTCCTATGCGGCCTTATTTAAGAAGGCCCGGGATAGTCTCGCCACTGATTTCGGGACTGAAGGGGTCAGATTGCGCCTTGCCCAGACGGGAGCTCGAGTCCTTGAGTTCCCCGGGGCTGAAGGTGCAAAGACGGCGGACAGGTTCGCCGAGAAACTGAGAGGAATTTTTGCAGCCACGGATGGTGTGAAGATCGCCAGGCCTGTCAGCAGTGCGCAGAGTTGCGCATTTCGGGCCTGGATGACTCCGTAACGACCGAGGATGTCCGCGTTGCAATTAGCGAGAAGACGGGCTGCAACGCGGACAACATCAGGGTCGGCACCATCCGCCCCGGTCCTGGAGGGCTTGGCGCAGTGTGGATCAGCTGTCCGGTAGCGTCGGCTAAAGTTTTGGGCGACGCAGGCAGGATCCTCGTCGGTTTTGTGAATGCCAGAGTCACTGTTCTGGCGGCAAGACCGATGAGGTGCTTCAAGTGCCTAGCATCCGGACACACACGCGCCAAGTGCGTGAGTTGTTTTGACTGCAGTGGACTATGCTTCCGCTGCGGTCGACCGGGGCACAAGGCGGCAGAGTGCTCTGCCGCCCCTCACTGCCCAGCTTGTGCAGCGGGTAACAAGCCCGCTAATCATCAGATTGGGCAGGGGGGCTGCAAACCTCCTCGCGATTCTCGGCGAACGTTGGGGGCTAGCCAGTCGGCCCAGGCTGCCTCCGATGCCGTTCGCACGTCGACATCGTCGCCCATGGAGGAGGATGTAGAGACAGTCCAGTAATGGACCAAGTCTCCAGCCTCCTGGTCCAGACGAACCTGAACCACTGTGCTGCGGCGCAGGACCTTTTCCTGCAAACTATGGCACAGTGGTCGATCGGTATTGCCGTAGCCGCGGAGCCCTATTATGTTCCTCCCCGTCCAAACTGGTTGGGTGACCGGGACGGTTCCGTGGCAGTCGTCTCATTCCTCTACGGCGGCTCATTCCCCGCCCTTGTCGCTAAGAGACAAGGGCACTGGATATGTTGCTGCCGAGTGGGGGGGGATCACTGTATATGGTGTATACTTCTCCCCCAACCGGAGTTTGAACGACTTCGAGGTTTTCCTTAACAACTTGGAAACCTCGATGCGGCGTCTAACGTCTGGGCACGTCTTAGTGCTGGGGGACTTCAACGCAAAGTCCATTGCGTGGGGTTCCCCCAGGACGGACGCCAGGGGCGAGGCCGTAGAGGAGTGGGCGGCCTCGGTGGGCCTCTGTTTACTGAACAGGGGCTCCACCAACACGTGCGTCCGACAGCAGGGAGGGTCGATAGTGGACCTTTCGTTCGCTACCCCTACCCTCGCCGCACGAGTAAGGAACTGGTGTGTCCTGGAAGAGGTTGAGACGATCTCGGATCACCTCTACATTCGATTCGAGCTCTCCCGGACCCAGGACCCCAGTAGGGGTCACGCGGCGCGGCGTTCTTCTCGCTTGCCGCGGTGGGCTGTAGCCAAACTGAATAGGGACCTACTAGAGGAGGCAGCCATTATTCACTCTTGGCTGTCTCCGCAGGCTCCGGCCGAGGAGGTCGACATGGGGGCTGGTCGTTTCCGCGATGCGATTACGCAGATCTGTGATGCGGCCATGCCCCGCATCCGAGGTTGTCGGCCTCCACGGAAGGAGGTTTACTGGTGGTCCCAGGAGTTGGCGGACCTCCGCGCGGCCTGTACTCGTGCCCGGAGGTCCTACACCCGTAGTCGGCGGCGACACCGCGAAGAAGGCGAGGAGGACCAGCTTCATGAGGAGTACCGAGAGGCGCGGAAAACTCTGAAGCTGGCCATTAGCGGCGCCAAAGAAGTGAAGAGGAAGGAGATGCTGGAGGGTCTCGATCGTGACCCCTGGGGTCGCCCTTAACGTGCGGTGCGACAAAAGCTCCGCACGTCGGGCCCCCCCCTTACAGAGACACTCCAGCCCAGCTTCCTGCGGGAAGTGGTCGAGGGTCTTTTCCCGCAGCGGGCGGAGCACACACCCCCGTCAATGGCCTTCATGGTCGAAGACGACGGGGGACGGAACGAGGATAATGTTCCGCCCGTCAGGGAATCGGAGATAGGGGCGGTCGTTCTACGGATTCGCTCTAAGAACACCGCCCCTGGGCCAGACGGGATACCTGCCCGTGTGCTGGCCCGTGCCCTCGAACACATGTCGGACCGCCTCAGGGAGATCTTGGACGCTAGCTTGTCGTCCGGACGCTTCCCTGAGTGCTGGAAAAGCGGGAAGCTGGTCCTATTAAGGAAGCCGGGACGGCCTGCCGATTCGGTGGCGGCCTATAGGCCCATTGTGCTGCTGGACGAGGCGGGTAAACTGTTTGAGAGGATACTCTCTGCCCGCATCGTCCGGCACCTCTGCGAGGTGGGCCCCGATCTGTCGGACGCCCAATTTGGTTTTCGGGCGGGGCGTTCGACGGTCGATGCTGTGCTGCGCCTGAGGGCCGTTACCGAAGAGGCAGTGAGCTGTGGCGGCGTGCTGTTGGCGGTGTCGTTGGACATCGCCAACGCATTTAATAGTCTGCCATTTAGTTGCATCAGGGAAGCACTCCACTACCACGGGGTGCCAGAGTACCTGAGGCGACTTGTGGCAGACTATCTTGAGGAGCGTACCGTCGTGTACGAGGACCGAGATGGTATTCTGAGGCGGCGGCCCATGTCGTGCGGTGTTCCACAGGGGTCCGTCCTCGGACCACTCCTGTGGAATATGGGATACGACTGGGCCCTTCGAGGTCGTCTTCCCCCCGGGCTGGGCGTAATTTGTTACGCCGATGACACATTGGTCACGGCCCGGGGGGCGAACTTTCAGGAGGCGGCGCGCCTGGCCACCGTGGGAGTCTCTTTGGTGGTCGGGCGCATTGAGGCGCTGGGTTTACGGGTGGCCCTAGATAAGACGGAAGCCCTTTTGTTTCATGGGCCCCGTCGTGGTCCCTCCCCCGGTGCCTCTATCGTAGTCAATTCGGTCCTCGTACCGATTAAGGCCCAGATGAAGTATCTGGGCCTGATCCTCGACGGCAGGTGGCTCTTCGACGAGCACTTCCGACAGCTTACTCCAAAGCTGGTCGGCGCTGCTTCTGCCCTTGGGCGACTTTTGCCCAATTTGGGTGGAGCCAGCGTCGCGACGAGACGGCTATACACGGGGGTTGTTCGGTCAATGGCACTGTATGGTGCACCGGTGTGGGCGGTGGCTCTGACCGCCCAGAATAGGGCTCGCCTCTGGCGCCCTCAGAGGATATTGGCGGTTAGAGCCATACGCGGTTACCGCACCATATCGACGGAGGCGGCGTGCGCGTTGGCCGGAACTCCCCCGTGGGATTTGGAGGCGGAGGTGCTCGCTGAAGTTTATCTGCGAACGGCAGACTTTCGGGTGGGTAGCGGCATTCGGCCCCCGCCCGAAGAGATACGCGAGTGGCGAGAGGCCGCTCGTCGAGCCACGATGGCTCGTTGGTCGTCCCGGCTGGAGGCTCCACGTGCTGGCTTTGCCGCCGTGGAGGCTCTCCAGCCGGTCATCGCCGAGTGGGCAGGGCGGCAGCACGGGACCCTTTCCTTCCGACTGACGCAGATTCTTTCCGGGCACGGTTGCTTCGGGAAGTATCTGCACTCGGTCGCCAAGAGGGAATTGAGTCCCGCCTGTCACCACTGCGACTGCAGTGAGGACTCGGCTCAGCACACGCTGGCGGTTTGTTCCGCCTGGGCGGCGCAGCGTGGGGTCCTCACTGCAGTTATTGGAGGAGATCTCTCGCTACCGGCCGTAATACGCTCCATGGTCGGTAGCGACAGTTGTTTTACCGCGGTCGCAACCTTCTGCGAAGACGTAATTTCGCGGAAGGTGGCGGCGGAGAAGGCCCGGGAGGACAATATCCACTCGGACCCAATTCGCCGCCGGCGAGCCGGGCGGCGGAGGCGCGCATACCAGCGCCTCATGCCGCCTTGAGTGTGGCCGCGGGTGGACGGGACGGGTTTTCCCCTCCATCCGCTACAATGGCCAGCCGCGAGGAGGCGACGTCCGCGTGTGCCGTACGTCGCCTAAAATAGAGAGTTTACCCATAGATGGTGCCTGCATTAGCGGGCAGGCGCTGGGAGGGATCTGGATGTCGTAATAACAGCTGTTCCCGGTCCCTCCTATGTCAGGCGCAGAGTGGCACACCGTGTGGTTTTAGTCGGTCCGATTCCGACACACCGCCCCGCCGTAAACCCCGGTGGGGTGACGGCCCGAGGGGGTTTCCACACGTTAAAAAAAAAAAAAAAAGTAGTATCGAATTTAATCTCTTCGAACAAAATTCTTTTCTGCCTAATCCCCTGTTCACCTAAAGTACAAAAATACATGTTCCAGGTAAAACTACTTCGTTAACACCATCGAGGGTCACAACAAATGGTCTAATTTCACGAATCCCAAGAATTACTGAGCGAAAATCTCTTTAAAGGCCAACGTGTACTGAATCAATAGCTTTAGCGTAATGAATGTTTTGTTTGAAATAGGCAAACAAACATTAAGAGAGTGTGAATTATTTTTTTTAGTTTATTTCATACTTTTTGGCACGGGGCAGCAAGTACTGAAAAAAGCAACAAAAGGATTGCTTTTTTTTTACCTTTTTTTTTACAGAGCTTTTTGTTTTTATACATACTCGTATATTTACAATCAGCTTATTTATAATAAAGTTTAACTTTCCATCAGATAAAATCTTTATCTGTTCTTAGCTTATATATATATACTTAGTCTGGCCATAAATACTGTTACACTTAATTATAAAAAAATATTACATTTGAATTTCGAATCTGTCATTTTTATACGATTGTTCATTGTGTTTTCTCATTTTGGCGCCAATACATTGTAAAATATTTTGCGATATTAAAATGGTGTGGGGTGATAAAGAGAACCTCATCGCTGTGATAGCATTACACAAAGTAGGTATGGAGCCAAATGCAATTTTTAAAACTCTCCATACACTTGGTATTAGTAAAATGTTTGTGTACCGGGCTATTAATAGGTACAATGAGACCTCCTCTGTTTGTGACAGAAAAAGATCTGGCCGTCCACGTAGTGTTCGTACGAAAAAGGTGGTCAAAGCAGTAAGGGAAAGAATTCGAAGAAATCCTGTCCGAAAGCAAAAGATTTTATCTCGGGAAATGAAGATAGCACCTAGAACCATGTCGCGTATTTTAAAAGATGACTTAGGACTTGCAGCCTATAAGAGACGCACTGGCCATTTCTTAACTGATAATTTAAAGAAGAATAGGGTGGTAAAATCGAAACAACTACTGAAGCGGTACGCAAAGGGAGGTCACAGAAAAATTTTGTTTACGGATGAGAAAATTTTTACAATTGAGCAACATTTTAACAAACAAAATGACCGTATTTATGCTCAAAGCTCTAAGGAAGCTTCCCAATTAGTCGACAGAGTGCAACGTGGACATTATCCGACTTCAGTGATGGTTTGGTGGGGTGTTAGCTATGAAGGAGTGACTGAGCCATATTTTTGTGAAAAAGGTATCAAAACATCGGCACAAGTGTATCAAGATACCATTCTTGAGAAGGTAGTTAAGCCCCTTAACATCACCATGTTCAATAACCAAGTATGGTCCTTCCAGCAAGACTCGGCGCCGGGTCATAAAGCTCGGTCCACGCAGTCTTGGTTGGAATCGAACGTTTCGGACTTCATCAGAGCTGAAGACTGGCCGTCGTCTAGTCCCGATCTTAATCCGCTGGATTATGATTTGTGGTCAGTTTTAGAGAGTACAGCTTGCTCTAAACGCCATGATAATTTGGAGTCCCTAAAACAATCTATACGATTGGCAGTGAAGAATTTTCCCATGGAAAGAGTGCGTGCTTCTATTGATAACTGGCCTCATCGTTTAAAGGACTGTATTGCAGCCAATGGAGACCACTTCGAATAAGCTTTTTATATTTTTAATTGTTTTATATTTATGTATTAAACTGACACACTGTAAAAGTAATAAATGTTATTTGCAGTTAACAATTTTCTTTTTTCTTTATTACAATATTTATGGCAAGACTAAGTATATATATATATATATATGTATATATCTTTTGCCAATGGGATTGGAAAACAAGCAAGAGCCTGGTAGGTACCAGTATATCTGGCTGATATAGATGTTACTAGAATAAGTCCTCTAAATCAACACTTGATACAGTAACTTACAATTCCGTAAGATTAAAAGTCTCCAACTATTTGAAAAGTGCCACTAGTGCCCATAAATGTGCTGTCAACAATTTTGGGATTATTGACAATCCTAAAAGTTGAGTAGACAAGAATTTTACGGTTACATTCGTTATCAAAAAGGTCAAATGTAATATTTGCTAATGATGTTGTTTTATTCGTTTTTAAATTAACTGGTTCAAGTAATTTCGACTAGGTCTCTCAAAATAAATAAATTTACTCTATTTTTGTCACATTTTTCATAGAACTTCGGCCCCTTTTCTGAATAGAGTCGCGTTATGTAACTCATAGCCTTCCTAAATAAATGAAATAATTTTTCATTTTTCTGAGATTGGTGACCAAACAAACACTTAAACTCTTAACTTTATATTGTAATTATCAAATTAATGACATTCACAACAACAACGGAAATGATTTCTGCTTATTGAAAGAATCAGAAATTGATAGGAAAAATAGATGAAAACAATATTTTTACTTTGATATTTTTTTTTGTGTAAGTATTGTATAAAAAACATACGGTACACATAATACAGCATAGAAATAGTAATTAAGTGAATATTGTTAATCAATTAATTATCAGTATAATTAAAAAAACTAAAACGCTTAAACTTGACCCTGCAAATAAAACAAATTACGCCAGTCCATCGCCCAATGTGCGTTGTTCTTTAAAAGGTCATTCCCGTTGAGTTGTATGTGATTTGTAGCGGAAGAGGAAGATAGAGAGTGACGGCAAACTCGGAGGGCTGAGTACGGAGGGGGGACGGCTTGCCGTATACACTTACCTCCGCACTATAGTTAAATGCAATCTCGCCATTAATGTAGAGATTTATGTATTTACAAGTACCTTAAACATACGAGGGATGGTAATTTATTAATTTAAGCATATAAAAGCTTAAGCGAAAAAGCTCACTTAGTCATTTTGGTCACTTTTCAGCAGGTGACCCACCTGATGATAAGTGACTATCACGATCTCACAGTAAACTAATGTTAACTAATTATTTTGTTTGTTTACACAGAGTGATCCTCCTTCCTTAATCACGGGAAAGATCAAAACACTGGTTGTACAGATGGCGTAGTGATTTAAGTGTTGTGGGTTCAAACCCAATGGGGGACAACACTCCGTGTTATTCACAAATTGTTGTCCTGAGTCTGTGTGTTCTTTGTGTCCGTCTCATGTACGTTTGTAAAGTCCCTCTTTTTTTTTCTATACGGAAATCCCCCCGAATACCACCTACTGGTGGTTATGTCAGACTCGAACCGGCCAAATATCGCACGCCGTCTCAGGTACCAGTAGCCGGGAACCAGGTGTACCCTAGAAAGGAAATCGTTGGAACCCCGACGTGACCTGGAACCCCGACGTTTTATAAAGTCCTCCGAGACTCTTGTCTTTGTCTAAAACAAAAAAAAGTAACACATTTGTGACTTACCATCAAGCGACCTGTATGCTCATTTATCATTATCTTCCTCAGGATTCATTGCGTTCAGTTACTAGTTCAACGATTTTACCTGAATATTGGTATTTCTGGCCTCACATCAGACCTCCATAAACCAGTTGTTGGTGTATTTGAGGGCACAGACTTTCTAATAACGATAACCATATGTGATCATGACAACTGATACCGACGGTTATGCTCGTTTACTCCTTGTACTATCAATTAAAGTGTTTACAATCCGAAATTAACACATAGAAAACCTTGAATTAAATTATTGTTAATTTATTTAATCATTAATATATTTTATTAATTTTTCTTTGTCTAATTATAAGTTTCTAAAACACAGTTGATTAATTTTAAAATTCATTCTAACACCCGAGATTAGTTTAAAGAAACAAATCCATCAAATTGTCAAGAGCAGATAATCCCACTAAAATACGTCAATGGAGGGGCGAGAACCCCAGTCAGGGGTCTGGTCGAGTCGCAAGTGAACCAGACTGAAACAATTTGATTTTAGTAACGCGTTATAAAGGGATAGATGTGAGAGGGAGATTTAGTGTCCTCTCAATTCGAAGGGGAGAAGAGTGAAGGGGACTTTAAAGTAGAGTGTATTTGCTTAATTTTAATATTTATTTAGTTAAAAGTTAAAAGGTAATCTTTATTGTACTTGGGGTAAGAGACATTTGTGTAGTTACTAAGCTATGGCACGTGGCTTTGCTTTTGTTATAGATCATTTTGGAAATAGTTTTCTTCCATGATTGGTTATTTGGACCTATCAAAGGTTGAGCGTGAATTGTAAAGAAATGAATAAAGAGTGGTATTATATTGATTGCCTCGGTGGTGCAGTGCTAACGTATGCGTCTGCTGTGCTTGAGGTCTCGGATTTGATTCCCGAGGACAACCAAATGTTTATCAGTCAGTCTAGTTATCATAGCACAAGTTCTGCTTAGTTTGAAACTAGATGGTGTTGTGTGTCAAATGTCCGAAATATTCATTTATTTATTTATTGCAGCAAATGACTGGTTTCCCACTAATCATCAACAGCCTCCCACAGTCCACAGTTGGACATCGGCCTCTCCTTAGTAAGGAGGTTTTGGCCTACTATACCACGCTGGCCAGACGGATTGGAATAGGGTTTGTTTCAAATTTCTACTAATAAATGACTGTGATAATGTAATGGGCCAAGGAGTGGATGAGTCACTTGACTGAAGGTAACCATCATCACACATGGGCAGTTCAAGAGTCATGTGGAAGGCTTTTGATAGTCTCAACTAAAACTGTTTCATGTCCGGGAAATTGTTCCGATTTTGCTTCAGCCTATTGCCATTCACCACTGGACAAGGACTGCCTACAAAGAGTGTCAACCATTCCAGTCTTGAGCAATTCAGTGATCACTCATTCAGTGACTGATAAAGAAAAAATATCCCTGTTGTGCCCTGCGCGTGTTACTACACCACCAACTAAAATAAACTTGAAGAAAATACATAAAAAGAATATTCATACCAACGCAGAAATCTTCGTAAGCTTATGCATAATAACTTTGCTAAAGATAATTATATGATCAAATGCATATTTTACAATTCTATTAAGGATACACGAACAGACAAACAGACAAACATTCACTTATATACATATTGATTAATAATATTAATGTTAATCAAAACAAGGCTTTCCGGAGCGAACTGAACATTTAGTTCTTTTTTCAATTATACATAGTGAATGACACTTACTCGGCAGGCTAGTTACAATCTCAGCAAACTAGATGCCGCTACAAATAAACTCTCCAAATATTTTATTTGGTTTTATTCAATAAACATCATTGTAAAAGAAGAGCATTATCTTATTATTACAGATTATTCTTAGACAAGAAAAAAATATTTTCCTATTTTTCCTCGACCAACGAGAGAAATAAAAAGGCAGACATAAGACAAATCAACACATACACAATAAAACATATATTCAATTACGTAGAACAAAATAACTCGCCATAATATGATTACGTCGTTACATCTCAGTGTGACACCGCCCTTAGGGGAAGCTGAGAGGCATTATCTTGAACAAAACGAGACGATTTCGCAACACACCCCGACTTCCCCTACACCCCACACTCGGATAACAAAACGACAGATCATTTTAAGACGTTTTCGTGTAATGCGATATACATTGACGGCTCCTCTATCTTATGATTTCTTATCATACGTAATTATACTTTGATGTATGCCAAAGTTATTCTGAGTTTGGTTTTATTTACAAAATGCTGATTTAAGTGTTTCGAGGTCCGTAGTATCTTGGTGATAAATGTTTTTTTTCTGTTACCAATGGGGATGTTAGTTTTGTTTTATCGTTATATTCTATAAGGTTTTGGCAAATGGCAAAATTGTTGTGAATTACTCGTCTGCAATTATGTAAAATACTACATACCTAAATGTATACTAAGACAAACACTAATTTCATATCCCGGAGGGGCAGATAGAGGTGTATTTCTTGTGGGTGTTAAAGACGTCTCTGTCTAACCCTCCTGCTTTTAATCACACTTCAATAATATGAAGTAAGCCTCTTACAGGCATCTGGGCACATTTTGTATTTCTAAATATGCAAGTTTATATATTTCTAATTACATATGGTATCATTAACCTATCGCAGTCCACTGCTGGACATATTCCTCATCCATTGCACGTCATTTTGATCAATTTAGTGGTGCTTGCCGCCAACTTCTGCCAGCCATTTTGCGGAAATCTTCACTTCACCTAGCCTGGCGAGGTCTGCAGTCCAAAACTCGATTAACTCAGCGATCGCCCGTTCTGCCACATGTACTACCACCCAGGCAAACAACAAATGATTATTCTCATCACGGTATACATCCTAGGAACCGGACAAACGACTTCTGATTTATTAAACAGAATGCTAACTACTAGATAAGTTGCTGCATGCGATCGGCACGGAACCGGCTGTTGTGGAGAATTTTATGGGAGGCCTATGTCTAGCAGTGCACGTCTTTTGGCTGAAATGATGATTATGATGAGATAAACAGGCTTGTCTTATTACTAAATTCTCTTTTTTATGTCATTTTCTTATCAATTATGTTTTTATATCTAGGATGAAGCCATCAGTTTTAAGTGGGTAATCATATTGTAATTTCGTCCAACGTCTGATCAAGGTACATAAAGTTCAATGACATGTATATCTACAGCTTCTTTACGTCTATTTATCAATCAGTAATATTTTAACTTCTTAATAAATCAGATCACTTTGAAAGAATTGTTAACTTATTTATTTGACTTAATTCAAGAACTTACATTAAGACTTAAAAACATTATTTTCTTTTTTGATAGCACTCTTAAGTCATATTTTATTTTATTTTTTTATTTTTATAATCACAAGTACGCCAAAATTTCTTTATAATTTTTGCCGATGTCGCTATCTCTTAAAGCAACCAAAAAAATACATTCCACAGATTTAAGATATTTTTTTTCTGCAACAACAACATTAAGCCGTCATCATTCTTGTTATCATGATATATGTTCATCCCTGTTCTATAGAGGGGAAGCAGTAATGTGTGGATGGATGCTTTTTATTGATCCCCTCAATAAGGGCTGAAATGTGTTGCAGTTTTTGGGGTGGAGGTCTTTATACTTTACCATCATAATAGAGATGTGACAACTTGAGTGTTTTGAGTAATGAACTATCACATAATATGAAAAATACAATACTATAGATACATATGATAATATGTATTTAAATTACTACAATATTAATTATCACTTAAGAAAATTTCTCGACTGAACTGTTAATCGATTGGTCGAGTGGCTCTAACTGCTGGGTCATAGGTTGTCCCATGATTATGACAATTCGTTATGTATATTTTTTTCTGAACCTGCCAAAGCGACTCTGCACTACCTGACGGAGAACATGAATAGAATTCAAGGGTTGTGGTCACCATCTCATTGCGAATGCAGACAATATAGTATGGTGCCCCATACTATGGCAGCCTAGTAAGATGCTTTAACGCCTCTCTTGGGGACGTAGCAGGCACGATAGTCATCGTGGTATTGTATTGCACACACTTAACACGACAACTATCACCCCTGTATCAATGGCGCTCCGGTCTCGCACTTACCAACGAAAGACGACAGCACGGATGCTGTCACTATAGGTTGATCTTCAGTGGGAGGGTAGTACTGCCCCAGTTGAGACGGCCCGTTCTTGCTGAAATCAGCGTGGCTCTACAACATTTACTTAAAAGAAATAATAGGTAATATAATCTTCCAAATTAACTATTTTTAATAACTGCATAACTCTAAGGTTTCCAAATGGTTAGTTACCTTGTTGAGCTCCAAGGGTCTACAGTAGTAATACCTCCATTTAATCATTTTACTCAAGAAATTAAGATCTTCATGTAGCAAAATAACTGATATGCTTAAGTTAAACAAATTACTTTGAAGTTAAGAAGATTATGTTGAGTTGTGGGACGTGATTGTATTAAATACTTAATAATAATATAATCTAAGGTCCTAGGGCACATTACGTATGGACGACTGGACCCTAATTAAGCAAGGTTTGTGTTATATTAATTATAAGTAAAGATTACATACGGTTTCATTTCAATGGTCAGTTTATTTCAAATTAATATTGAACGTTCTCTTGTAGCATTACATGTCATAATATACATCATCTTTATCATCATAATCATCATCATCAATAGCCTTTATCAGTCCACTGCTGGAATTTTGCTTTATGAAGTCGTTTTACTTGTGTAAATAATTTTTTAAATGTAAATTTTCAAAGAACGTAGATAATGTAAATTTTTAAACTTATTTAAATGATTTCCTTTTTGTTATATTCTGTAGATTTATTTTCATTACAATCTTAAAGTACAAATTATTATTTACGAAATAGTATTAGTCTCAGTAATGATATATTTCTAGTAATCTAAAATGGCCTATTACAGGGTCTATTGAATCCCAAAATATATCAAAACCTTTTTAACGTCTTTATGACTAAAAATCGTTAACTATAGCTTATTGTAACACTTGCACCTACTTCGTTTGTTTGTTTGAACGCGTTAATCTTAAGAAGTACTGGTCCGATTTGAAAAATTCTTTCAGTTTTCAAAAGCCTAGTTATCGAAAAAGACTATAGGCTATAAATCATCACGCTACAACAAAAAAGGACTGATTGTCAGTGAAAACTGTTGTAAAAACGTGATAAAATTATTTATTTCAGAACTTCCTTTGCGTGCGTTGTGTAAACGGTTAAAGTGTCGCAAAATAATGTACTACAGAATTGCTTTCTTTTAAAAGCTCTAAAAAAACTGGGGTGGGTGGGTCCACTGTAACCTTCTTTATGGTAAAATAAAAAAAATAATTATTCAAGCTTTATAACATCACGCTATAGGCAATAGTAGACGCAGACGAGGTTGCGTGGGTCAGCTAGTATTGAACAACCCTAATACCATCTTCACACCATCTAATAAAAGCACCATCTATAATCAGAACCGTATCCTCTCAGCTCCCATCTCCGTAACATCATCTAATAAAATAAAATGTCATTACCCATACAATTTCCCTTACGGCTTAAGGGCCGGTGCACACTGCTCCCCTCACAGTAATCTCTTAGTTTATCTATATACAGCTTTAGTTTGCAGACTACTGCTAATATGAGTGAGTTTCAACGGAGATGTTCTGTATTAGAATTTGGGATTAAATTAGATCATGGGTTAGATTTTTTTTATTTGGTAGTCTGCCAAAGTGACTCTACTCTGCCTGATGGAAAGCATGAGCAGAATCCATAAGTTGTAGTCACCATAGTCATTGCGAATGCTGACAATGTAGTATGATGACCCACACTATGGCGGCCTATTAAGATGCTTTTTTACGCCTCACTTAGGGACGTAAAAGGCATGACAGTCATCGTAGCATTGTATTGCACACACTTAATACGAAAACTGTCACCCCTGCATCAATTTCAACATCACACGTAAGTACGGATTATCGTCACAGCTGTTCATCCTATAGGTGTCGTAAGAACCGACTAACAAGCCAGCTGCACAGCACTGCAAATGGAAAATCACTTTTAACAAATCAGCGCATTGGTACTTACAGTAGACCAAACCTCTTTTCTAAGAAGAAGCCTAAACCTAGCAGTAGGCAACTAAATGCTGTTGATAATGATAAATATACAAATAACATACCACTACTAACTAACCAGTAATTTACAAATGAATTCTCTTCACTGCATTAATTTATTCTCCACTTTTAAATTATGCTACAACTTTACGTTCTCAAGTTTCTAACTGTTCAATTATTCTTCAATACTAATACAGTTTGTACGCGACCTTAGCGATAAGTGGTAACGATAAGTACAAAACTGATATCATTTATTTATACACGCCTTTATTACACAGAAGTAGACAGAGGCGTAAAAGACGATCACTATTATTTAGTCCTATTTATTTATTAAGAGCTAAGCCAATGAAAACTTTACCAATTTGAGTAGAGTCTCGAGAATATATTGAAATAGAAAGTTAGAAGAAGATAAAAAAATGGTAGGTAGCTATAAGTTTTCAAGAGAAGAGCGTACTCTTTTCTTAACATTGCCAACGTACTCCTGAATTGAAGGCGTTCATGAGTGGTGGTAGTCACTTTCCATCAGGTCACACGTCTTCTGGTTTTCTTAGTCTATCAAAAAAAGGTAAGAAAAGAACATTGCTTAAGCGGAAGTATAAAATGTAGCACCAGAAGAACTGGGTGGCATGTTTCTAGCGCGAATTGGCTGTTGTCGGAAGGAAATTCGAGGTCTTTAACTTTCTTCTTAAATAGAACTTTGGAACATTTACGTGATTTTTTATGATTAAGCATAGAAATACATATTTATGAACTTATAATACTAAATCGGAGAGCTGGATAAGGTAAGAGGTAATCAACGCTGTCCAGATTGTACATACTTGCAAATCTCCCAACACTCATTATTGTTTCATCATACATTTTTATCGATTTTACTTCTAAATTACTAATTTCACAAATCTTAAAGGGAAATTTCAAACTAATTTTAATCGTTCGTCGTGCATCAATATCATTTGTATACATGTACATAGTTGTAGTGACACTTTCATAACTTGACAGCAGTTGGTCTAAAGATGAAACCAAGCGTCAAAATCAGAACTCTTTTGTGATTTTCAAATCAATGGCAACTCATAAAAGGTTATCAGCTCTATATACTGCGACCGAAGCTGGTGACTAAGGTTATGATTTTGACTTGTCTATAATCATAATTTGACTGCACTCTCTACTACGCTGAGTGTTCAAACCCCACATCCCACATGGGATAACTCTGTGTGATTCACAAATTTTTTTTCTGAGTCTGGGTGTTCTTTGTGTTCGTTTCTTGTATGTTTGTAGAATTCGCCGCGACACAGGATTTATTCCTAGTGCGGGAGTTGTTTTTAAAAAATAAAAAAAATACTACTGACTTGACACATTTTACACTTGACCATCTGATTTCGGGGCAAAGCCTGTACTACTGAAGTCAGACTGCTGATAAACACATTTATTTCTGGATACATACATGCATAGATAAATTATAACCAGATACAGCACAAATAACTGAACTCATCACACGATATTTGTGGCAAATAAAACTCGGAACGCTGGCTTACCAGTCAGAATCACTAACACATGTGTCTAAGACGAAAGCAAACCTATAATTGGGTCAATGATGAACGCAGAACATAATACAAGTAATGTTGCCTTTGACTAACTAGATGGCGCTGTATCAGTTCTCTGAATCGCGATATCGTTTGTTTACCGGGCACAGTGTAAAAGTTACCACGAGTGTATGAATGTAACAATCAAATAAATAGCTTGTCAGATCAGCAGATCAGTTCACAGTGGTTTTATTTTGAAAACAAGTAAGCCTTTAGTGTACACAACACGTTCAGTGCTAGTACGGCATTTAACAACATGTTGTATTATACACATAGTATACATCTTTTGCACTTCTGTAGTTCCTACTCACTATCTCCAATAAAAATATTTACTTGTCAGCAGTATATCATGACAAAATATCCTATATAAAAAAGAGTTCAAATATTTTCGAGCCATAAAAGAGTCCCAGCCATAAATAATGATAAACCAGCTCTCCATCACAACACCAATATCAATTGACATACTCGTATATATAGCAGTTATTCCTGAAAACCATTTTTTATAATTGCTAATTAAAACACATTTTGTGTGGTCTGGTTGTGGAAATTTAAAGTAATATTATATAAAAACATACAATTGTGTGATGAGCCTAATCCTTTGTTTTGCCTCTTTATTATTTTATGTAAAATACAAGGGTACATAATATACATTTAGAAATGTATGTTAATTTTTTACGAACCACACCTCGTATTTATAAATCATCAACATCGATATTAACAGTTTTTAATAGTGAACTGCTAGACATAGGACTCTTAGAAACGATGTTTTGGCCTGCCGCACCACGCTGATGACACGTTAGTGAAGCATTTGTTCTAAATTGTTCTTTTCTATGCTGCGCTATTGTCCTGCATGTTTTACTCTCTCAAGCTCTTCACGGGATGGGGGAATAGGGGCAAATTCACTAACCATATCTAGTATTTATTCACGGTAATTCAATTGATTTATATTGAATTTATTATGAAGCTCAACAGCGTCAATATCAACCATAATATTTGATGGGTGTTTATAGAATTGCCGCCTCAGACAACAAGATTACAATATCCAGTTTCAATGTACCGATCTCACAGCCCCTAAATCGTTTCAATGTAATCTTAATAATAGATAAGGGTGAGTTCAGGGGTGGAACAATTTATGATAATTAAATTTTTGTTAAATTATTCAGGTCGATTAAATTCGTTATTTAACGGGACAATTAACGTAGAATCTGTCATGGATAATGTATTCATTATGTTTTATTATTGAATAAATTACGTATTTAAACAGACTGACCTTATTCGTGGGCCAATTATAAAGTTACAAATGAGCCACGATTAAACTGTTTGGTTAATCTTTTTTCTTTGATTTTTTCTGTTTTTGTTCATACAAGGAGTACGAGTATAGCGTAGGCAACGAGTGTCATAACTTGCTTCCCCAAAAATATATGTTAGTAAGTAAAGTAATTGCCTGCCAATTTCATTAGGTAGTCTTCGAATGTGTGTAATTTACGTACCTGAAGTTTACTATACAGACACAGGGACATAGTTTCACACATGATATAAGAGGCAAAACGAGTGTACTGGGTCATCTGATAGAAAGTCACTGACGCCGCACGTGGACGATAAAATTATATGTGAGTTGGATGGATATTTTGCTCCGTAGAACGACGGCCAAAAACCTGCGGCTGGTATTGTCGACTAGTGAGTTTTATATGCCTTCGAATGGCCAAATGTTTCAACTAGATTTCAGCGCTTGTCACAGGCTTAGTAAATTTTTTGGGAAGAAGTGAAAGTCAGTTGTTTATACACTCATGTAACCATCTGTGTTTAACATTTACCTGTAATACAGGGTAGGCCACGAATTAGAACGGCCACATTCAAGCCGTCCGGTTCACTGGCGGCAAATTGGGTCCAAGTGGAGATCGTCCTCTTGGACCTTCTCCGCCGTCTCCTTCCGCGAAAGGAACTCTTCGCAGAAGGTTGCCACCAAAGTAAAACAGCTGTCGCTACTGCTCATGAAGCGTATAATGGCCGGTAGCGAGAGATTTCCTCCAATAACTGCAATGAGGTCCCCACGCTACGCCGCTCAGGCGGCAAAATCTGCCAGTGTATGCTGAGCCGAGTCCTCACTGCAGTCACTGTGGTAACAGGCGGGACTCCGTCCACTCCTAGCGACCGAGTGTAGATACTTCCTGAAGCAACCGTGCCCGGAAAGGACCTGCGCAGCCGAACGTTTGCGCGTCGATAAATCTGGATTACGTCGAACAGAAGCGGCAACTTGCTGCATGTTCTCTTCGGTCCGAGAAGTCCGTGGGTCTCTTACTTCACATTTAGCGTAAATCTCGTCTTTTCAAACTTCTTCATCTATTTCTTTATTAGCGAAGCACTCTGACACCGATTCAAGTTGTGTAAATAGTATTCAACGTGAAATAAGCGTCTCACAGTAATAAACGAACTGGTGTTTAAATAAAATTGTTTCACACAGTGAGTACGCTGGGCCCTCGTGAAACGATCCATTTCCAAGAAACGAGCTAGTGGTAAGACCCCTTCCTGCGAATGCAATGTTAACTAATTCTTGGCTCACCCTGTATTTAAGTAAATCAACTCATAATACTATAATCCACAGAAAGACTTTAATGAATCCTTAGTATGTATGTAGTTAATTTAATTGTTCTATTTTAAAGAGAACAGACGTTAAAAAATGTTATATTCATTTTCTTCCTGAACCCCCCAGATAATATAAAAAGATAAACTCGATAACGTGTCGAAATGAATTATTGTTGGCGCTATCGAGTTTTTATAGAAGGGGCTACAGTTCATAACTCACGGAGAAGCTTCATTAAGATCAGGATGATTGGTTTTTATTTTATTATAGTGACGTACAGATTGATGACAATATTCGCTGTTGTCCTACATCTGCTTATAACAATATTATACAGCACGTAGGTGTAAAGTGGCCAGAACTACACTACACCGAGTTTAGTGGGTTCGATAAAAAGGTGTGAGATCTACAAAAAGTTTTCAAATTAGATAGATTTTAGTGTTTAGGTAAATATTTCTAAAAGTTTGTTTCTTTAGACATGAAACGATTAAACAGTATTAGTTGACAATAGACTGGTTGGTTCAGTGGTGAGTCATACTGTCGGTGATAGAGATCGTGAGTCGTTCCCATCCGGTCCAAATAATGTGTAATGAGTGTATTTTACTGTACTTAAATGTAATCAATATATAATACGTATATATTTAGAGGTATATAAGCATTTTTGTTAATAATTTTATTACCGTAGCAAAGGCTCAGCCTTATAAAGTATCAGACTGTCGTGGGTCAGACGCGTGAAACTATTATTGTTGTAAATATAAAGCTTTCTTAAAATCTCTGATGTATCTTTTCTAAAAGATTACCACACAGATTCTTAGCAATCGTTAAAAATAGTACAATGCATACAATAATATTTCAGAGATGACCTTATCTCTATACTTTATTGCGTAAAAATATTCAGAATCACGCCTCGGCATAAAATCGAGTAAACACAAAACGAAATAGAAGATACCGAATTTTATTTCGGCAATGATTGAAACCATGGAAGGGCCTTATCGAATCCACTGTGTCAGCACCAACATTCATTTACAGACAAACCACACCTTATCTTCGAGAAATAGAGCTTAAATTCGCTAAATTCATACAATAATAAAACGGCCAAAGTTGTACCGACAATGTTTTTATTTAACATCGAAACACTCTTTATTGGATTACGATAAGATCTATTTTCGCTTAAGTTATGTGCAAACAATGTTTGTCTAGGAAAACGGTGAAACAAATCTCAATTTTCGTTTTAAAAGAGCTTTAGCGTTAAGATGGTAAGACCTAGTTTTGCTTGATAAACATTAAGATTAATGTTTGTAGCTGAAAATCGCTTTGTTTCTTCTAAATTAGGTCACGTACGGGCAAAGGCTCTGCTGCATTCAGCCTTTGAGCTAATGTAATACATTATAGTTTAGCATTGATTCTTTTCGTTCCAAATTACGTTTCGTTTCATCCATCGTCATTTTTACTAAAATATATTTAGATAAATAAGATTTTTTGTCACACATCTCAAAAATGTGTCAAGTTACCAGTTTTTTTGGTGGTCTATTGTTATTTCAAGTTATTTCAGAGGCAAAAAGGCGATGTTCGTAATTTATAACTTGATTAATATTCTTTAACGGAACCACAACACTATTTATATTTTTAATTATTGTAAACGAAATAAAAAAATATTCACAATTGCGATATTGCAAGAATAATATAAAAAAATATAGAGTAGCCACTTCATATAAATATAATGACTATATTTAACTGTCCTCCGAGTACTAATAGAATAATCTAATTTTTTTTTTTCAATCAATCTTATTGAGTTTGTTTTTTGTTTTTAAAAAACTTTTGGATTATAATAATTTGAAAACTTTTCTATTTCCTTTTTGAGAATTCAGATATGGTACGTAACCAAGTTTAGTCTATCAAACTTGGCAACTCAAAAGTAAACTTCTTTAACCTTGAAATAAATATTTGGTGGATCATGTTTTAATGTGTGAGTTGACTGTGTACCAGGCAGTCATAAATTATGAAGAGATGTAAGATCACGTGAGCATGACTGAACCGTCTTGTATTAAGACATTCGAAGTGCCGACGTTGAGGTTATTTGGCATCGTGTAATAAGTAAAATATTGTTACCATTTTGGTTAAAATTGTAAATTCATTCGAATAAGTACTTAATTTACAACTGTACACGAACGCTAGAAACATGAAATATTTTCAAAGTATTTGTTTTTTTGATACAAGCCGGCACTAGGAATATATTTAACTAGACTTTACAAACGCACATCTAATTAATACAAAGAACACTTACACTCAGAACAATAATTTGGGTATCGAACAAAGTGGTGTTCCACGTGGAGATCGAATCTACAATACTCAGTGCGGCAGGAAATGGCGAGGTGACCGCTGAAACTACACGTCATCCGTGCAATTGAAATTGATAAACGTATTACTCTAACGTAAAATGAAAATATATAGGAATGTTGAAAATTATTTCCTCCCAGAAAATTGTGCCTAACCAAAAATATTGAACATCACACATAGCTCACTGCTTACGTAGCTAAATAAAAATATCTACCGTACTCATAAAACATTAGAGTAAAGAACCAATAAAAAAACTGTGAAATTCGTCACGTACTGGCAATATTTCAGTTATTGGATAAAATTTAGACATAATAGTTTGTACGTGCCAGACGACTCACCAGCCGTAATTTTTCACAGACCGATGAGGGTATCTGAAGTTTCCGCAATCGATAGCTGCGTAATTAGTATGTAAGTTTAACTTGTGGCAACTACAATACGTGCGGTATTTTGTTCAGGTTTGACAACGAATTTTGTTAAAGAACATGATTGTTTTTTTAAGTATTCATTATTCATTCATTAACAGCCTTTTACAGTCCACTGCTGGACATAGGCCTCTCCTTAGTAAGAAGGTTTTGGCCTACTATACCACGCTGGCTAGACGAGTTGGAATAGGCTTTGTTTCAAATTTTCCTTCTCTTTGTAATGATATTTTTATGAATACTTTGTTCCCGTAGTCGCCTCATACGACACACATGGGATGAATAGGGGTGGTAACACTATGTATTCTTAATCCGTCACCACACGGAGTAAGAATACATAGTGTAATTTTTATGTTTAAAACTTGTTAATACATATTTCCTTACACCTTGCTACACGTGCTTATGAAACCTCAAATTTTATCCCCTACCACTAGTTCAGTTTCATGGAGGGCATGGAAAAGAACGGGCCAGAAACTCAGTAGAAACCCCTTCTAAAAATGTATTCACACGATTATGCGTTGATTATAAGCAATTCAAACCCAAATTTTATAGTATGAACACTATGTAAATATTGTATTTTTGGTTTTAAGTAAAATGCCTAAAGGTTTTTGAGCAGGGGCATGGCTGACAAGGTGCAAGTGTGTACTTGCACCTTGGCTTTAAGTGTTAAAGATAACTTTGTGTGTTCAAAGCTATTATTAGCAATGTTATTTAAGTATAATTATCAATGTCCTAAAAATCTTCTTCTTGCTCCGGGAACTTATTTAATATTTAATCTGATACTTTTTTTCTGGCTTTTGTTATCAGGTAGCGCTATTTTTTATAATCTTTTTTAAAAACCAATAATGCATTGTAATGTTCTTGCCGATATCAATGTATCTGATGTTTGTCATTGTTATAATTATGTCTCTATATTTGCTGTTCATACAGTTGATGGCTACCTATCAGTAGTCAGCCAGTTTTGATGCAATGTATAATATACTCTTATTCCTAACATGTACGAAAAAGAGTCATTTTGTTAATAAAAGTTGATCATACACACACACACACACACGCACACACATACAGAAATCTCGAAAAAATATTTCAGAGACGCAGTATTTTTTTGTCTCCAGTACAGAAATCAGTCTTTGACACAGATCATTGCTCTCTTAAATTGCTATGTTTTAATTTAAATGATTTCTGAAGCTTTAGTGTGAGAGAAGAAATAAATAATTTATTATTATTTATTATTATTATTACGTACTATTCTATAACACCTACATCAAGTAAATGCTCCAAGAAACATTTTACTGATTGTAACAATGAAATATAATACAAAATATACACCATAAAACATAATTATCCTTATTCTTACAGTATCAGGATGTTTACATGTTTAAAAAAGGCCAAAATCCTGCAAAGTGGATTTTGCGAATCCACTTTGCAGGATTATTATTTTGTTTTCTTTAGGCAATCATGATACGGTCGAAATAATATATATATATATGTATCACTTGAATGCATGAATAGAATCTAAGAGTTGTGGTCACCACACTCATTGCGAATGCATACAACGCAGTGTGGTGATCTAGTGAGATGCTTTTTCACGCCACGCTTGAGGGCATACCATGGCATATAATAAACGTTTGAAAACAGTCCCATTGATAAATAAAATAATAATAATAATTATAGCCTCGATGGCTCAGCGGTAGTGAATGCGACTACTGTGCTTGAGGTCTCGGGTTCGATTCCCGGGTCGGATCAAATGTTTGTATGATCTGCAAAAATTTGTTCTATATATAATATGTACGTATTTACAAAAAAAAGTATAAAAGTATTCTAGTCTAGTCTAGTTATCATAGCACAAGCTCTGTTTAGTTTGAAACTAGATGACATTGTGTGTCTAATGACCGAAATGTTTATTATATTATTATTTATTATTTAAATTTTGATTTGTCTCCCTGTTTAGAGGGGTAATATACGAGTCATGCGGGCCTAAGCCAAGCATGATACGTTAGATAGAGTAGATAGATGATATAGATGAAGATGTTAGAAATTTGCGAGTATTTCGGCAGGTATTGAGTATGGTGGCTTTTTGGAGCAGATGAAAGGAGTGTGAAGGCATGTGAAGTAATTCAAGATTTTGAATGAGAGTTTTAGGTACTATGCCTGTTGATGATAGAACTATTAGAACTATGTGTACTATGTGAGCTTTCCATTGTGTTTTTAGTTCTATTGCGAGGTCTTGGTATTTTGAAAGTTTTTCTGAAATTGTTGACTGAAGATTATGTGTGTTCGGGATCGCTATATCTATAATGTAAACAATGTTACTGATTTTATCGTAAACGGTTATATCTGGACGGTTGTAATGAATGGTTTTATCTGTTATAATTGTTCTATCCCAATATATTTTACAAGCTCTGTTTTCTAGTATTGTGTCAGGTTTATACTTATAGTATGGAGTCTTTTGACTGATGAAATTATAATTGTGTGCTAAATGTTGATGAACTATTGCAGCCACTTGGTCATGTCTATGTTTGTAATCGGTTTGTGCTAAGGATTTACAGGCACCGGTTATATGTTGAATGGTCTCTGGAGCAGAAGTGCAATGTCTGCATAGGTCTGTTGTCTGATTTGGGTCTCTAATGATAATTTTTCTATAATTTCTGGTTATTATTACCTGGTCTTGAATAGCAAGCATAAATCCTTCCGTTTCCGGAAACAGTTCCCCTTTCTTAAGCCATTCGTTCGACTTTTCTTTGTCGACGTAATTTTGGCTAAGGTCGGTTCGGTGCCTTCCATGGAGGGACTTACCAGCCCAGTTTGTTATTTTCTGATTTATAGTAGTTAAAACTTCGTTACGTTGGGTATGCCGATCTTGTAAATTTAAAGGTGTGAGTTTTTTATCAATGTCTGCGATTTTTTTATGGAGAAGAGATGTTAGTGATTTGGTATGAAAGTAGTTTCTAAGCGTTGTAATTTGTTTATTGTGTAAATTTTGAATATCTATTAAACCTCTACCTCCCTCATTTCGTGGCAAAGTAAGTCTTTCTATTGACGATTTTGGATGATGTTTCCGGTATTTAGTCATATGTGTGTTAATTGTTCGTTGCAAGTTCTTGAGATCTGTTTGTGACCAGTTAATAATACCAAATGAGTAAGTCAATATAGGAATAGCAAACGTGTTGATCGCTTTAATAATATTTTTTGAGTTAAGGTGAGTTTTCAAAATAAGGTTCAGCCTGTATCTAAATTTGCCTACTAGATCTTCTTTGGTTTCTTTTTGGAGAATTCTTCTAGACTGCTTAAAACCTAAATATTTATATACGCTATAACTATCCATTGGTTCAATATTCTCACCAGATTCTAAAACATATATATTATTTTCAATTATACCTTTATTTATTGACAAAATTTTGCACTTGTCAACTCCAAATTCCATACATATATCTTTGGAAAACTGTTGAGTAATATCGGCTAGAAGGAAAATATCGTCTTTGTTGGTGGCAAAGAGTTTTATATCATCCATATAAAATAGATGTGTTAGTGAAACCTGGGTGTCAGTGGATATTAAATTGTATCCAGCATTGCTCTTATTAAGAAGACTAGAGAGAGGATTAAGTGCGAGGCAAAATCAAAGTGGGCTAAGTGCATCTCCTTGGTATATACCTCGCATAATACGTATTGGTTCAGTAGTTATATTATTGGACAGATTTTTTAATTTCAGTACTGTTTGCCAACTCTGCATAGAAGATTGTAAGAATGTTATGATAATTGGATTAATTTTATATAATCGGAGTACATCTAGAAGCCAACTATGAGGGACAGAGTCAAAAGCCTTGCGGTAATCTACGAACATAGTGTGTATATTTAGCTTTTTACGGTGTGCTTCGTTAATGGTTATTGCGTCTCTTGTGAGTTGCTCCTTACATCCTTGGCTATTTTTCCTACAGCCTTTCTGTTGCTCAGACATGATATTATTCTCTGACAAATGAGTATATTATTTATTATTATTATTATCATTTTTCTGGACCTTGTACTAATTTTATTTATAGTTATGTGGTCACATAAACAAGGATTTGACTGTGACACCTTGGGAGTCTAGTCGTATTTAGACGGAAATAAAATGTGCAGGTGTAAGGAAAGCCTGTTCGGCAAGAATACTAAGTATCGGTTTGTCAATATCGGCAAATATGTGTCGAAGTATAGCTCTACGCGCAGCGCTTACGGTAGCAGTATTCTCGTAGTCTTGGATGGAAAACGTAATTGAACCTCTCTAAGAATCTTTGCATGACAGTCATGTCAATGCGTGGTGTCGTTAGGACATAGACTTCATGTCAATCTATTATTTTCTGTTTAACTTAATCTCAGCTACGAAAAAAATGTTTTCTAAACCCTCCACCTTTTTAAAATTAATTAAATTGCTTACAAACACATAATTCATCCCTTAAAAATATGACGTAATAAAAAATAATAAACACGAACATGCGTACTTTGATTACCAAAGTTAACCAATATAACTTTTTTATAACCCTCAAAAGATAAACATTATGTAGTCTCTCAACTCACCAGTTACCAACAAAGGGTCTATTAATTAAACTTTCTATATTCGTATGTTACCCTTGTAATCAAGCCATGATAAAGTGAGTCCATTACAAAGAAAAATATCCACTCTCTTTTTTTTTAATTTAATCAAAATTATATGAAAATGTGCCGACAATTTAATCTCGCATGCAGCCCAATGTGTTTCAATCTTGTTTGTATGATGTTAAGGTTATTTTTCGTGTGAACTGGTTCTTATAATAAGTTGGTGTCCGGAAGGGCGATTCTGAATCACTCGTACAATGAGAAGCTCTAAAAAATAACAAAAGAATGTAGGGAAAAATTTAACAGACACGCTTCAAAGTATGGTTAAGGTTTCTTACATTATTTTTTCCATTCCATAATTTCATTATTATTGCCAATTATCATTTGACAGTTATCGAAACAGTAAGTACGATTTACACTTTCGGAAAGCACATGCAAGCGTATTAAAGTGTATAACTTATAAAGAAAGTACTTTGATCTAATTATGAGGGATATGCCAAATACTATGCGTTAATATTATATACTGGAAGGAGACGTCCATATTTTGGACTGTACGTATACGAGAAAGGAAAGATTTATTGTTTTCTTGGAATGGTGAATATGATTTAGTATTAGAATTTGATTTCTTCTGATCATTACTTCTGACTGTTGTTATTTACTATTAACAAAAAATTGAGCCTTCCTTCTGGCCTGCGCTAGAAATATTTAAAAAAATTCACTGTAAAATCACATTTGTGGTAATTTATGGAAGATATTTCGTGTCGAGTGGCAAGTGTTTCGCCACGTTTGACATTAACATCACGGCGGGTGCGGTCGGCGGAGTTGATTTACCAGAAAACTACCATGATTGAATGAACGGTTGGCCTAGTGGTTAAAGCGGTCACTACGCCGCTCTCTAGTGCGCTGAGTGTTATAGGTTCAAACCCCACTTGGGACAACACTTTGTGTGATCCATAAATTGTTGTTCTGAGTCTGAATGTTCTTTGTGTCTGTTTTTTGTATATTAACAAAGTCCTGCGTCAGAGAATTTATTCCTGGTGCGGGTATTGTCTTTTTAAAAGATAAAAAAAGGCAAAATAATAAAAATATTTCTTTCGGGTCACGCTTGGGCTTAGCGTTGTGCTTCTGATATTTACAGGAGGCTCCGTTTTGAAATTATAATGAAGAAACTCGGTTAGCACACTACAATTTTTGTCGTTGGGAACAAGCGATACCTGATTTAACTCTTCTCGCGTTCAAATGCCTCGTGTTAGAGTGACAAAATCACTACGTCGTAGTTGACGGTTGTGTGTGAAGCGGTTACCAGAAGTTTGAAATGTTAGAGTTAGGTCAGGTTTCGTATGTTCACTCGGGCTCAATCGTCGTGTATTCACCCTTCCACATGCTAACATACATTCAAATAGCACTAACACCTTCCAACCCCCAGACTTCGACAAGGATGATCAGGTGAATATTTGAACTGGTACACGAGTGGGCCGGCTCGACCGGGATAGTACTACCCTCCCACAGTAGACCAATCCAAAGTGCCAGCATCCGTGTTGTCGTGTTTCGTTGGTGAGTGTGAGATCGAAGGTCCATTGATGCAAGGGTAACAGTTATCGTGGTAACCGTGTAAGCCTTACACTGTCGCGATGACTATCGTACCTTTTACGTCCCCAAGTGGGGTGTGAAAATGTATCTCACTAGGTCGCCATAGTGTATGTCACCATACTGCATTGTCTGCATTTGCAATGAGTATGATGACCACAACTCTTTTATTCTATTCATGCTTTCCATCAGGCAGATTAGAGTCACTTTGGTAGGCTCTTAATAAAGAAAAAAAACTACGAATTCACTGGTAGTGAAGCGTATAATCTACATCACATAACTTGATGTTTCTTGATTTTCTAAAACGTTATATATTTAACTCTTAAATATTCATCTCAATCCAGAAAAAAATTTCTGCATCTCTTCTGTAAAACAAATTTTAAGTATTTCAAATTTCATGCTCATGTGCGTGTAAAATTTTCTCAAAAATGTAAATTATCTTTACACATTTATACAAAAGTACTCAAGAAAAAGACTTAAAAATTCATTCATGAGAACTTCCAAATAGGCTACACCAACCAAAAAAAAAAAATGAAAAAAATCACTTTAAACTTAAAATACAGACATTTTCCCTTAAAAAAATAACAGATTCTTTTTCCACAGGTTTGTGTAGGTGTAGGCGTTATCTGGCGAGTAAATAATGAAAAACATCCCTTGTAAATGTAATCAGAAACGTTTGGCTGTTTTCCGGGGTGCGCAGGGGCGGTTTATTCAAGGTCCGCCACCAGAACAATGTTTGCCTCAAAAAAGTAAATTGTGTAAACGGAAGTGAGATTTTACAGAATGAACCCTTTAATGAATCTCAGCGGAATAAAAACAATGTCTCATGTGGAAGGAAAAATAAATATTACTGACAGTCTGACATGAATCCAACAGTTGTCAGATAATAATTATAATGTAACAGATCCTTTACTTAGAGTACAAGACTTAATAAACTTCACAGTTGGCCTAGTGGTTTAAATGGTCACCAAGCCGTTCTCTACTACGTTGAGTGTTGTGGGTTCAAATCCACATTGTGTGATCCGCAAATTATTGTTCTGAGTCTAGGTGTTGTTTGTGTCCGTTTCTTGTATGTTTGTAAAGTCCCTCGAGAGGCAGGATTTATTTTTAGAGCGGGCATTGCCTTTTAAAAAAAAATACCTGTTCGAGTTAAAAGCACTATTGTTTACACTCGTCAGTCAACCCGTAGAAACCACATCCAAACCACTGCCACCTCTGATTTTCCTATTTGATTTCCAAAAAGTTGCCCAAAGGGCCCATGTAACGGTTATAGGCTGATGTAAATTAAACTGTTGCAGGCAAAATTTTAGCATTTGATAGATTTTTACTTACTCCTCGGGGATACTACTCCCTTGAGTGTGTATACGTAGTTAACTATTAATGTATAACTTTAAAGAAGACCTTTGTCAAATTATTAATAATTTTGTACTTGTTTCAGGTAATTCCCAAAGCAATTTTTCTGTAAGGTGAAAAAAGGCATCGACTATCAATGTGGTAAGTACTCGTATTATGCGAGAATTGATAATTTACTTGGCTAATTAAGTGCTTTAATAATATGTATAAAAAAATATTCTACGTGTACATATTACTAATTGTCTTAATAACATAAGCAAAATATTAAATACTAAAATATTTTTATCTAATTTGTTTTAATTTTTAAATTATGTTTATGAGAAAACTATTTAATTTTCTCTATATTAAGAACCTGCCAAAGTGACTCTACTCTGCCTGATGGAAAGCATGAATAGAATCCAAGAGTTGTGGTCACCATACTCATAGCAAATGCTGACAACGCAGTATGGTGACTCACACTAGGGTGGCCTTGTGAGATGCTTTTTCACACGCCTCTTGGGAACATAAAAGGCATGACAGTCATTGTGACAGTGTGAGGCTTACACAGTTACCACGATAACTGTCACCCCTGCATCAATGAGCTTCCGGTTCTCCTCTAGCATTAATAACTTAAAAATACATTGATATAATATATATACATCATTTGTGTATAACAAAAATATTCCACTGTACTTTTAAAGCAATATATCGAAGCGATCAGGGTTCAATGTATGACGTAGTAAGTAATTTGTAACACTTCGAATACGCGTCGGGTTTTAACATCCATTACAGTGCCATAACATGTTATAGAGAGCGGCAATAAGCATGAGATTCTAGCGGATAGAATAATACTTTTTACAACGTATTCTACAAAGGTGTGCATAACATTTACTAGGTAACTTTAACTTTATTTGTAAAATACTTTGTGTGGTCTAAAACAAACAATCTTACCAGTTTTGTTTACAATCACTCTTCTTGGCAAAGAACCGGAACTTGTCTAAAGGATGGATAAAATATACAATCTAATGATAATTTCTGTTGTTGTCATGGCGAAAATTAAACCCTATATTACTTTACTTTACTTACTTCGATTCTTTTTTTACATATTGTAGATCAACTCAGAAATTGTGGCTTAAACATCGTCAATAACCTCGCTGATTGCATTCACAGTAACACGAAACTCAGTTACATTTTCTTAATAATGTTCATTTTATCGTAAGTCATTGTTATGATATTGTGGTCAAAGACGTCAAAGTCATACACAAAATATAAGTTAAGGAGTGCTTTAGCTATGAGTGGCATTTTTAAAAAAACTGTTTAACATGCACAAGAATCGGTAAAGGATTTGTTTCATATCATTCAATATTCAAAGAAATTATAGAGAAATAACATTGTTCTCTTTTGCTTTATACCATAGCCAGAGCTTCCCAGAGTGTGCACAGAAAATGTAAGTGACGGCCTTTTGCAAAACAAACTTCTGAGCCGTACTCTCTCTATAGTTGACGCTCAAGGTTGGCTGCCCTGTTCGAGAAACTGTCGTTTGTCTGTTCTGTTACTAGGTGAGAGACAGTCTCCAAATATACCTCAGTGTATTAATTAGTATGCTTGATATTTTAAATAAAAGTTTATAAAGAAGATATGCCCAACGACAGTATAACATACAGATGATAGTCTAAACGAATCGAAAAAATACGTAAGTTTAGACTGCAATTTCACACCATAATAATCTTTTTCCTTTTTTCCACTTTTTTTGGGATTTCTTTCTTTTGTTATGTTTGTTATTTTTGTACTTCGAAAATTAGATAAGACCTTTACAACTCACTTCCAAGATAGTGTAATACACAATGGAAAAAAGAAAGTATTGAAATTGTATTAAAAACTATCAAAAAGTAAACGTGTGGATAACCTCAATCCAGTCAACCGTTATTTCATGTTGATAGTGGAAATATAAGTTACAATTTTTTTTGTTCAAAATACACACTTCCTTGGAATCTCATTAGAAATATCTTAAAATAATCATTCAAGCATATGTCGTGTCTTGTTAAAGTTTTCTATTCTCACAATTTTTGTACCCGTCTTCACAAATACAGCTTTTTAACTATCTGGTATATAATTCTTATGAGAATGCGGTAACCTGCTTATCATCTGGACATTACACAAGCGAATATAAACCATTTCTGTATCATCACACAGCATATAATTGGCTAAAGTAACCTGCAGTAGACCATATGTTAAAATAATCTTTATTTGATATGACATAAGGCAGCAAATTGCTTGTCAACATGTCAATACGCCTTTAAACAATTGTGGGAATTTTACTTACTATTGTTTTTCAAAGACTTCGTGTTACCTTAGGTTCATTTTAGTTCATCGAACTCTCAACTGGATATGTCGAATCACGTAAAAATTTGGCAAATTGATCATTACGGATAAAAGATGATGTTATTGTAAAATTAAAAAAAAAAACAAATGTTTTTCCTTAATCGGCCATAAAGGGAAAACATAAACAAATCCCAGTACAGGTAAGGTACACAATAAATTATTCCACACAAATCCATGCCACAGTAAATGGGCGGCCATTTTCTTTCAAACGAGACTCAATACAAAATCAATGAGTTTTTACCGAAGCCCAGGCGATACTACTTCCTATAACTTGTTTGGTTCGATTCATAAGATAGTAGAATGATTTCGGGTAGTTTCTCAGAAAAATTAAAGGTCTATTTTTTGTTTATTAATCGCTGTTTTTTGTATGTTTAATGGAATGTAATTAAAAAACTCCTGCAATGTTTTGAGAGCAAATCATACATCTAAGAATTGCAATATTTTGAAAGGTTAGAAAGATTTTGATCACACCGACTTGGTAGCTTTTTCATAGTTAACATGCAAATTTAAAATTCATAAATCAATCAATCATACCTGAGATTTCCGTAATGATTTGGTTTTCGTGTATTTCAACTTTAAGAGGATACCAAGAGCGGACGAACAAATCTAGTAAAATACAATGAAACTATTGAGCATTTTTTAATACTTTAAAATCTTAAGATACATGCAAGATTTATTAAATTTTTCTCTGATGCCTTTCCAAACTTGTACCGCTTTTCAACGACAGCGAAAACCAAATGAGCATCATTCAAGAGCCCTTAGGGTTCTTATATAAATCGCTTTATCGTATTGGTAACATCAATTCCCTTAATAGGCGTACCTCGTGATTACAATGAGCCTAAAGAATACTTACCTACAGAATATTTTAGAGACTCCAAACAACTCGATCATGACTACTGAAATTTATTATTCTTTTCATAAGTTTAAGTTTCTTTAGGATTGTAATAACATTATAAAGAAGATGTAACTGATTTCAGTTTTATTGTGATGTTAATCAGCTAGGTTTTTATTATAATATTTAAGAGACCAATTGTTGGGTTCGCTGTAGTCGGAGTATAACTTTAATAAACATTGGAATTCAAATCTAATTTCGTCCTATTTCATCATCTCCGAATTCCATATTAAATTAACCATCGTATCTACATCTTCTAGTACATAAGCTTACTCACAGGAATTCGTGCTGAAATCTATATCTGGCAGAGTGACGTCCGTCCGGAGCATCGTCCACTCGACATGTTTGATCTAACGGCATCTCAGTGGTGATTCTTAAAAACTGTGCATTTGAGTTGTCTCCTACAGCCTCGACATGTCCAAAACCTTTGACAGGATTTGGCACCATTCGTTTCAAACTTCTGGCATTCGATTTGTGCCAAAAACTTTGCAACTGGGTTGCCACCTGATCCTATGCCATGGTATGGCCTCTGATTCACAGCATGTTAACACTATTCTACCTCAGGACTCCGTCCTGTCTTTCACACTGTTACTTCTACATATCAATCCTATTTTTAACACCCTACGGCCAAGCTAGCAGACGTTCAATAAAAATACAAGAAGCTTGTCGCTCAGCTCGAATAAAATGAATAATTCGTGACTTTCTTTATGAGTTGGCATAGCCAACACAACACTAGAAATATAAACTAATAATATCATCACACAATAACACCCTCACACATCTCATACAAGGCCGCCCGGTCCCAAACTGCGCAAAGCCTGTACTGTAGTAGCCAGGCTGCTGATAAACATACTTATATATTTTTAAATACATACATATTGTAGATAAAGTATGTCCAGACACAGAACAAGTGGTCGTACTCATCACTTCACTCGATCTTTCCTAGATGAGAATTGAACCGAACACCTTTGACTTTGCAGTCAGGATCAATATACGCTGTGTACCAATAGGTCTGTCATAACAGTGTCAAATTGTTATATTTTAACTATGATAAATATAATGTATTTATGTATAAATATTATTAAAACACTCAAATCTATAATTTTCAATTATTCTATTTTATACATTTCGTTATAGCTATAATTTAAACATCACGTTCATGCATGTATATTTCGTTGTTGATTTATTATTTTTACGATGGATTTCAGTTATTGCAGAACGAGTATGATACTATGATATGAGTACTAGTCTTTCTTCGAAAATTATAATGAAAAAATTACTGAAATCAGAATATAGTGCATTCACATCAGATATATTTCAGAATTGTGAGGCAGTTTTGTGGCCTACAAAGTGCCTAGCTGGCTCCTTCTTAAAAGGATTTTTTTGAAGTTGTTAAACGTAGATGTTGTGGTTGATTTTCAATAAGTAATTTCTCTGGGGAATATTGTTTACCTAATCTTGTCATTGTTGTTGACAAGACTTGAAAGTTGTGTTACTGGCGTTAGGTAGTTTATTACTTCTACTTATGTTATTTGAGTACTACGTGTATTGTGTTTCATAAAAGTAACTAAAAGTATCATATGGATAAAACATTGATTGAAAATTGATTTTAAGTGGCTTTAAACTTTAAATGTTCGGTTATCTTGAATGGAATGTCGGTCGCGGGATGGGGGCCGTTCGCCGGGTTGACATCGCTGGTGAGTTGGTTGGGTGTAGCTAGTACCTAAGATACACTCCCGGAACACGTAGATTAGCATTGGGCCATCGGTAACTAATTTATTTTCTTCTCGCGTCGTTCAATGGCCCGCGTAAAAATGACGGGTAAATTCTTCGAGTGTATTGATAGTCACTACGACGGAATTAATTACTGTATGTGAAGTGGTTAGTGGTGATTTCGGTTTGTTATATTAATAAGTTTTGGATTCTTCAAGAGAAATCGGGGTCCCGGAGATTCAACCCAGCTCAATCGTCGTTTACTCACCCATCCAAACACGATGGACATACATTCAAATAGCACTTAAAATTTATAATCGTTGTTCTACGGTAAAGTTAATAAGATAACTACCTAACTACCAGAAGTACTGGTAGCCCGTACAAATACATAAGTGTTTAGGGAGTAATAAATCACTCTCTCATTAAAAAATATTCACTTGCACATACAATATTTTATTTACAATTTTTACATTTTATTTACAATAAAGACTGATCAACACTTTAGTTTACCCCAATCTGAAAAAATAAAGCTCGCTCCCCGTTCTGCGACCATATTGAGAGCAGCCTTGATGTTTCCGCTCACCTGCGCTGGCATAGAGCTTCCGTCTATTACGCGTAGATTTGAGATAGACTTGACACGAAGTCTGTTGTCCAACACGGAGCCCATAGAGCACGTACCGATATAGTGCCACATAGTGGCAGACATGGACATGGCATAACATTCCCAAAACTCACTCTCAGTTTTCTTCTCAGAGCAGAACCCAAGGTCGACCAACGTCCCGTTCACACTCTTGAAGTATGTCGTAGTCGTTAACTTATTGAAGTCGGCTAGAGCCTTGGTCATCAGAACCAGGTCCGCACCTTCACTGTCGCTGTAAGTGCCAGTGTAAACGAGCGGGGCGTCTCTGTAGTCGGCGCTAGCTAACTCCAGTTTCCCACGAGATTTAGGAATCATTAAGTTATGTACAGCGAATAAAGTATTTCTGTTTGCAGAGGCCGCAAACCATTTATTGCATACGTCATCACTGTACTTAAAGACGTGGCTGCAAAGTTGCACCATAGCGGTCGAACCGTGTGGAAATAGCAGGTTGATAGACTGGTAATCCGGGTACGTTTGCTTGCTGTTGACTGTGGCGTAGACGCAAGTAGTTGGGACTGGAAATTCAAAAGGATTGGCCGCAGGAGTTGCAGAGGTATCCTCTTCCAGCTGGTAAAAGAGCACGGCTGACGGATGATCTTGGAAGTTCTCACCTACAGGTAAGTCGACTATCACGTCTATACCTAAAGACTCGAGATGTGAACGTGGACCAATACCTGACAACATTAAAAGCTTTGGGCTGTTGAGTCCACCGGCACTCACAAGTACCTCCCTTTTAGCATATAATTTGGAAACATTACCGTTGGAATCCACAACCTCTACGCCAACTGCTACATTATTCTCGATCAGAATCTTAGTGACGACAGTGTGCAACGCCACACAGAGGTTGCTTCGCGACTTGGCTTCGCCAAGATATGTGACAGCGTTACCTTGTCGTACTTGGTTATCAATTTGGAATAGCGGCTCAGTGGCACCAAGACTCGAAGTAGTAGATGTTGTATCATCGACAACATTGTGACCTAACTCTTTGAAAGCTGCTAATAAATTATCATTGGCAGGACTGCTTTGTTTGCGAATACGAATAGGACCATCTGTACCGTGGAGACTAGCGTAATCTGAAGCTAGTAATTCAGGGTCTGTCAACTTTTCCTGTTTCTTCAAGTATGTCTGAATATTTTTATAACTCCATGAATCATCACCTAAAATGGCCGCCCAGTTGTCATAGTCATGTGGATCCCCATGTACGTGTATCATGTGATCTAGAGCACTGCTCCCTCCTAACATCTTACCAGCTGTCAGCTCGACGACACCTCCTTGTAAGTTCTGTGCTGTTCGTTGATCGTTTACTGTCGTGAAGTTGTAATCGTACTCTGAAGTTGGAAGCACCGTAAATACTCCTGCCATCTAAAATATGAAAAAAAGTTTAAGATGCTGCACTAAATCACATTACATTGTAAACTGAACTTGTTACAAATGATTAAGAGTTGCCCAGTTAACGTAGAAGTTATGTTTTTTTTTTACTTTAAATGAAAACTACAATAAAAACTGTGTTCTAAAAATGAACAATCATCAAAATGGATCTTAGTAGAGTGAATGCCTGTTGAGGTTAGAATTTGATGGGATAGCAAATGAACACTTTGTACTTACATCAGATTCTAACGGAGAGTAGCCTCCTGCTTCGATGACCAGCACATTGTATTTACTATTAGCTGAGAGTCTATTTGCTAGAACTGATCCTGCGGTGCCGCCTCCGACAATAATGAAGTCGTAGTTATTTCCATCTGCCAAAGTTACAATTCATTAGTTGTTTACACTTAGTTTTGCGACAAATTATTTAAGAGTATATTCATAATGACAGTCCAAAATCTCCTTTTTAAGTAGAAGTTTATGTCCAGCACTGTACTATTAAAAACTGTTGATAATAATAAAGATACATTTTTATTCATTAACTCACCTGTTACGGGGCAATTAGATGGAAACCGCCAATCAGTGAGCGCCAACCCAAACAGCACTTGCAACGCCAATTGCGCGGTATGGACAACACCCAATACAGTCGTTGCGATGTCTGTCATTTCTGTAACAAAGATATTATTTTAAGTACAGCACTCAGAGATATTATAAGATGTCATTAATTAAAATGATTCCTTGAAGAAACTCAAAAATATTAAAAAATACTTCCACGATATATTAATATTTCCATCGAGAGTAAAAAATTGGGTTTTGCAATCTTTAAGACTAAAAAGACGAGCATTTGTAATAAATCAAAAGACATACAATACTATTGTTTCATTAATTTATTTTTGTTGTACGCGTCGTAAATATATACATCTATTCATTTAACACACATCAAAACGTGTATATGCGTACACATATAGATACACAGACTAAAATATGTATTAAACATCAAGTATTTATAATAACAGATAATATTTTACTGTGGTGGCGGTAATCTTTGTCGTTTATTGATCGTCTGAGAAATTTTCATCAAAAACTTGAGAGACACAAGTTAAGAGATTTTGAAGGTAGTAGAGCCACGCTGATTTCTGTGTGAACGAGCCGGTTCGGCCGGGGCAGTACTACTCGCCAACAAAATATCAACCTAAAGCGACAGCATCCGTGCTGTCGTGTTTAGTTGGTGAGTGTACCATTACATGGTAAGCGTATGAGCATTACATAGCTACGATAACTGTCATGTCTTTTACGTCTCCAAGCGGGGCGTGAAGAAGCATATCACTAGGCCACCATAGTGAGGGTCACCAAACCACATTGTTTGCGTTCGCAATAAGTATGATTCTATTTATGCTTTCCGTCAGGCAGAGTAGAGTCACTTTGGCAGGCTCTTAGAAATACAAACAGAAAAAGATCAAGCAGTTGCAAAGTTATTAGAGAAATTTGAAGGGTACTTACTTGTGTGCTCTATGAGGTGGAGAACTCGAATGAATTTTTCACTATCCTGACAATATTTATACCTCACAATTGTAAACACTGATTTCTTTGAACAAATGTTCTAGAAATTTTTAAATTCGTTAAATTATTTACTAATTGTAAATATAGGAAATTTCGTAATTAAAGTATTTAAATTAAGATAATTTAAATATATAATGTGTTTCATACAAATACAGACGAACTGTTCAAATAGATATACTTCCTGATCATGTGATCTTTTTATTGTATCTTTACTGAGCCGTTTACTTAAGTCGTTGTCGGCTGAAAATTGCTGTTCTTAAGCAGTTTTTAGGTTTAAAGTGTATGAATCAGCAGTAAATAGGCAAATTTAATTTAATTAGGCAAATTGCACTTATCCTTAGAACTGTCTTTATTTTTATTATATAGGAAGGCAAATGAGTGGACAGCTCACCTGGTATTTCTCTCTAATTCTCCTCTCAATTGGGAAGAGAACTTTAAGTTCCGATAGTAATCCTGCTCACCCGGCGAAACGTAACAAAGGCGTTGTTTAACGATGGTATTCTTGAGAACATGGCATCACTTCGGCAATCGTCCCATTTATGCTGAAGCATGACTATCCTTCACATAATTGAAATACAGTCGATTAGGATATAAACACACATATTACACGCAGAAACGATGGCCGATGGGGCCTTAAAGTTCTGGAGTAGCGATCGCGTACCAGGAAATGCAGCGTTGGTAGGCCGCCCACAGGGTGGTCCGACGACCTGGTGAAGGTAGCGGGTAGCTGCTGGATGCGAGTGGCACAAAACCAGCGGTTGTGGAGAACCTTGGGGGAGGTAAATGTCCAGCAGTGGACGATTTTTGGCTGAGAAGAAGAAGAAGGATATAAACTAGTCATAGTGTCGAATACCCGTATAAATCGTACGTATTAATCAACGATACCACGATATCAAGGAACGCTAACCCCTTCGTTTTTGTGTTTCATGTGTGTGGCCTTAGATATGTGGAGTGTCGTTTGAACCATCTAAATTCTGCTAATCATCGATAGCCTTTATGCTTAAATCCCCAACACTAACTAAACTGGATACATTGAGAAGTAAAACTATCACGACGAAGTAAGTAGTATCAGTTTAAGAGAAGTAGTCACTCAACTCTTAAAATATAATATAATATTACCTTAAAATATTTTCATGCCTAACATATGGACTCAGTCACTATATCAGCTATCGTGACTGGGAGTACGCAATAATGACAGAGCTCCTCTAACTGTAACACAGGAACGAGAGTGTGGCTTTGCCGTATCATGGTGTGAACCACAGTTGTTTACGGCACTGAAATGTGTATTGTTCCAGTATTCATCTATGTACTCTGGTTATAACTGAAATGAAGATTATTCTTATGTTTAACACTAAATATTTGAATAAAAACTGACTAACTGCTTTGGTGGCGTAGTGATAGCGTGTGTGACTGCTGTGACAAATGTTTACATAATCTGCAATCGTTTGGTTTAGAGTTTGTGTGTCTTCTATTTATAATGTGTATCTATTTATAAAAAATAAAAACTACATTGGTATTTTGTCTGTTAATTTAGCTGTCATGTAAACTCTGCTTAGTTTGAAGCTAAATAAAATTGTTTCTCAGTTGTGCTAAATATTTAAAAGAAAAATTTTGAACGGACTGGTTGCTTCTTTAAAACAGTTACAAGTACCTAACATGCTACATGAGGTGGCCTGAACAGTTTAATTTTTTTCAGTAACTAACTTTTGGTGACCTGATTGTGTTCATTCTTTAATTTTGAACTTATTTCAAACGACCATAAGGATTAAAATAATATATTTATACAATTATTCATCTTATTAGGAAAAAAAATATCTCATTTTAATTTCATTTGTTCTTTATTAATCCTTACATTGAAACATTCGTCTAACAATTATTGAATTTTTACATTTTAAAAGTGGATTCATTCAAGGATTTTTTTTTAATAATAATAATAAAAATTATTTATTTCGAAAAAATTTTAAGGAATTTATAATGTATGTTAATTGTCTTACTTTAGAACTGGTAACGTTGTTGAATGGCCTTAAGTCTGTTTTTTTTGGATGTTCTCAAACTTTAAGAGTGAAATGGTATCATCATCATCACCAGCCTGTTGTAATCTACTGATGGCTTCTCTCATGGGACGCCACTCTGAACGATTTTGCGCTTCTCGCATGTATAATATGTTATCCTCTGAAGAAATGGAGGCAATCTCCTGTTTATTCATGATAAGAAAAGCGAGAGCTAATTACTTTCTTCATTAAATCTCTAAGGTTATATATGGAGTCTCTCCATTTACGTGAACCTGAGTAAGACAATGCTTCAATTAATATAATCTCACCTCATAAAAAAATCTTGTAAAAGGCACTTTACTTTTACAAATTTTGTTAAATTACTTAATTTTTACACTATTCATAATTTATATGTTGGGCCTTTGACAATATTTAGATAATGGATACACTCAACATCCAGACTCAGGGTAACTATTTGTGGATTATAAAAATATCGTGTATAATAATTTCATGCGTGCGTTGTTGACTGTTAAGAAATTTCCTGATCGGGATCCAAGCGTAGGAGCAAAGCCAGGTTATTTTACATAGCGTAAAATAAAATCACTTCCCGTTCTTGTACGCGTAGATACTTAAAATAACACAATGGGTGTTAAAACGATTTTAATTGATAAAGAAAGTGATTCAAGAGGAAAGTTTACATTACATCCGTGTGAACTCGAATCATTTGTGGATTGTAAAATTAGATCAAGCTATCATAATTAAAAATATTCACATAGCGTTGCGTCATCTGGGCTGGTGGTCAGTAGTCAAACTCCACATTGGAAAACACTGACTGCATGGTTGGCCTAGTGGTTTGAGCGGTTCGGACGCCCAATTTGGTTTTCGGGCGGGGCGTTCGACGGTCGATGCCGTGCTACACCTGAGGGCCGTTACCGAAGAGGCGGTGAGCTGTGGCGGCGTGCTGTTGGCGGTGTCGTTGAACATCGCCAACGCATTTATTAGTCTGCCATTTAGCTGCATCAGGGAAGCACTCCACTACCACGCGGTGCCAGAGTACCTGAAGCGGCTTGTGGCAGACTATCTTGAGGAGCGTACCGACATGTACGAGGACCGAGACGGTGTTCTGAGGCGGCGGCTCATGTCGTGCGGTGTTCCAAAGGGGTCTGTCCTCGGACCACTCCTGTGGAACATGGGATACGACTGGGCCCTTCGAGGTCGCCTACCCCCCCGGGCTGGGCGTAATTTGTTACGCCGATGACACATTGGTCACGGCCCGGGGAGTGAACTTTCAAGAGGTGGCGCGCCTAGCCACCGCGAGAGTCTCTCTGGTGGTCAGGCGTATTGAGGCGCTGGGTTTACGGGTGGCCCTGGACAAGACGGAGGCCCTTTTGTTCCATGGGCCCCGTCGTGGTCCACCCTCCGGCGCCTCCATTGTAGTCAATTCGGTCCTCGTACCGATTAAGGCCCAGATGAAGTATCTGGGCCTGATCCTTGACGGCAGGTGGCTCTTCGACGAGCACTTCCGACAGCTTTCTCCAAAGCTGGTCGGCGCTGCTTCTGCCCTTGGGCGACTTTTGCCCAATTTGGGTGGAGCCAGCGTCGCGACGAGATGGCTATACACGGGGGTTGTCCAGTCAATGGCGCTGTATGGTGCACCGGTGTGGGCGGCGGCTCTGACCGCCCAGAATAGGGCTCGCCTCTGGCGCCCTCAGAGGATATTGGCGGTTAGAGCCATACGCGGTTACCGCACTGTATCGACGGAGGCGCCGTGCACCTTAGCCGGAACTCCTCCGTGGGATTTGGAGGCGGATGTGCTCGCCGAAGTTTATCGGCGAACGGCAGACTTCCGGGTGGGTACCGGCATTCGGCCCCCACCCGAAGAGATACACGAGTGGCGAGAGGCCGCACGTCGAGCCACGATGGCTCGTTGGTCGTCCTGGCTGGAGGCTCCACGTTCTGGCTTTGCCGCCGTGGAGGCTCTCCAGCCTGTCATCGCCGAGTGGGCAGGGCGGCAGCACGGGACCCTTTCCTTCCGACTGACGCAGATTCTTTCCGGGCACGGTTACTTCGGGAAATATCTGCACTCGGTCGCCAGGAGGGAATTGAGTCCCGGCTGTCACCACTGCGACTGCAGTGAGGACTCGGCTCAGCACACGCTGGCGGTTTGTTCCGCCTGGGCGGCGCAGCGTGGGGTCCTCACTGCAGTTATTGGAGGAGATCTCTCGCTACCGGCCGTCATACGCTCCATGGTCGGTAGCAACAGTTGTTTTACCGCGGTCGCAACCTTCTGCGAAGACGTAATTTCGCGGAAGGAGGCGGCGGAGAAGGTCCGGGAGGACAACCTCCACTCGGACCCAATTCAGGACCGGGCGGTGAAGGCGCGCGTACCAGCGCCTCATGCCGCCTTGAGTGTGGCCGCGGGTGGATGGGACGGGTTTTCCCCTCCATCCGCTATAATGGCCAGCCGCGAGGAGGCGACGTCCGCGTGTGCCGTACGTCGCTTAAAAGGAGAGTTTATCTGCAGATGGTGCCCGCGGTAGCGGGCAGGCGCTAGGAGGGATCTGGATGTCGTAATAACAGCTGTTCCCGGATCCCTCCTATGACAGGCGCAGAGTGGCACACCGTGTGGTTTTAGTCGGTCCGATTCCGACACACCACCCCGCCGTAAACCGCAGTGGGTTGACGGCCCGAGGGGGTTTCCACACGTTAAAAAAAAAAGTGGTTTGAGCGGTAGGAGGGATCTGGATGTTAGAAGGGATCTGGATGTCGTAATAGCAGCTGTTCCCGGGTCCCTCCTATGTCAGGCGCAGAGTGGCACACCGTGTGGTTTTATTCGGCCCGCTTCCGACACACCACCCCGCCGTAAACCTCGGTGGGCCCGGGAGGGTTTCCACACATTAAAAAAAAAGTGGTTTAAGCGGTCACAACACCACTCTCTACTGCATTGAGTGTTGTGGATTCAAAACCCACTTTGAACAACACTTTGTGTGATTCATAAGTTGTTGTTCTGAGTCTGAGTGTTCTTTGTGTGCATTTCCTGTATGTTTGTAAAGTCTCCCGCGACACAGGATACATTCCTAAGGCGGGCGTTGTCTTTAAAAAAAGTGAAATAAAATAAAATAATACTCTATTTGTAAAATTATGTTACATAAGTTGTAAACAGTTATTAAAAAGAATCACATGTTTTGTCAGCCTGTTCTGACATGCAACATTTTAAATGTACATCCACATTATAACATTTATTCAATAACAAATATAAAACAAAATATCAAAACTCGTTTATAAGATTATTAATATAAAATATAACAAACAACTAAATATTATCAAGTATGATAATTATTATCCTTTTTAGATATTACTTACACTATTACTGTTACTTTCATTTCAATTTCCTTTAATTTTTTATAAAGACAATGTCTTTATAGACGGTAGCAACTTATTGAATACCTAGACAGACAGTATAATAATTTTTATTTTTTTTTAAATAATGTATTATAGTTCTGGGAACAAAGTTCAGAACTAGTCTTGCATATTCTTCATCTCTGTAAAATCCACAGGTCCTTAGAATATGCCACTCAAGGTTCTAATTTTATTTTGTGAGTCTCTTTTACGTTTCAACTCGTTAAAACTATTAAATGTTTATTGAATCGATTGGCTATATCTACGAGTATTGGTTGTCGAATTCGTTCACCATCTATCTACTCTAATTTCTGATATGTCGTTAATGTGTTGTCGGTATCGTCATCAATAATTTCCCAAGCAGTTCTACATATATTTGTCGATTTCTGTAAAATATTGTTATTGTATATCTTTTATGATTCATTGATACATTTTCATAAGATTTTTGAATATTTCAGATATTTATTTTTACATTTTTGTTTTATGAGTTTCGTTTTAAACTGTTTCTGAAGCTTCCTGTTACTCATTTTAAATCTCGCTTCTTTATGACGAGCTGCTATTAAAAATATTATAGAAAGAATCGAACGCGACATAGAGGTTAATATTGGAAAGCTTGTCCTTAAAACTTTACTTTGAAGACATTCACGGAATTCTTTAACAGTTTCTATAGAGTATTTCAGACTAGTTATTGATAAATGTGAAGGTTGCAAAATATCTTTTGTCACGGGAATACTTCGAAATAGTGTGCTGTGATCAGAGACTCAGTTTTAGAATTTCACCTTCAACTTGTTTTGTGTCTTATATAGCGACGGCGTAAGAGTTAGAACAATAATGTGTCAAGGTGCGTTAAAAATAGATCCACATTTGCCTGAATGTTTTATTTTCATATTTTATATATAACTTAAAATAAGACTCTTTATTCTGTTCTTTGTAATATAATTTATACATAACAATACACAAATATTGCTTCTAAAATTAAAATTAAATTTGAAGTAGAACCTTCATCTAATAGACCTAGAGTCTAAAATTAAAATCTATTTCTCTTAAAAGCTACATATCACTCGTTTTTTTATAAGTATCATTGTACGTAAGGGAGTCAGACACAAATTTACTGACCGGCAGAATTGACACAAAGCCTTTACAGCAACTGCTGTATACCGATTGCCAGCCATTGAGTTCTGTTCCACCTCTCTCTAAAACCAGGGGTAGACTCAAAAGGTGTCAACGCATTTATAACCTACTCCTTTTGTGTGACGAATATTTTCCAATCCAAAGTTTGTGCACTTCTTCGGAATGAGTTGGCAGAACAGTCACAACCTTAGTACCAAACTGAATATCATACAATATTAAATTTAAGTATGTGTATGTTTATATGTATTGTGCTTGTATTATTTATTTATTTATTATTAATATATTATTCATATATTTTTATTTAGTAGTAAGTTCGTGTATATTATGTATATTTAAAGTATATTTATAAGAGCAATAACTTTGCACCTGTCGCATCTTATTTCTACGTCACCTGAAGTTCGATTGGGTGAGAATGCCTCATGGCATTAAGTCCGCCTTTCCACAACAAGTGTAATAACTTTAAATAAATAAAATAAATATTGGATACTTCTATAGTTGCATCTCTGACTCTAACGATCGTTCAGGATGTACGAAACGTGACAGGTCTTTGGTACATCAAACATGCTTGTGTTATCATCATCAGCCTGTTGTAATCTACTGCTGGTTTCTCTCACTAGAGTATGCTAATAGAGAGCTTTTGATTTGATTCCAGGTCTCTATTTGCACTCCATGCATAAAAATATTGCGCAACTGAACTCAATCAAAAACATTTCCCAAAGAACCTCAAAAGACTGCAGCATTGTAATGTAACCTCACTTTAACTACACAAGTTCACATTAATTCATTCCTGGATAGCCAAATGACATCAATTTTTCAGTGGATCCTTATTATTACGTCCTCTTACTTTCTCTTTTGTAAGTACAAATATTACATTGGATGAGGAATTAAGACGATATTGTTCGATATTTGTACATAATTAAAAATAAAAAGTGTTAGTGTGATCTGTAAATGTTTGTTTCGGAGTTAAATAACTAGAACTCAGACTGGACTACAGTTATGGTAGTATACAATAACAGTAGCCTAAAAAATTTGTCTCATAAAAATACAATACAAATGGATGGAGGCCCCATACCCTTCGTTAGAATGCCCTGTATTGTGGGGTTTAGATTTGGTTGGTTACATTTATTGACAATATTATAGTTGTGAGTTCTTGATTGTCATAGGCTGCCTCAATTGTTCAAACTTTTTTTTTCTACAGTATTGTTTTCTTAATTAAAGCTCATACAGTCCAAAACATAAAAGCAATAAATATATTGTGAAAATAAGATCCTTTCTTCCTAAATAACATGACATTGTCATTTTAAGCATATAATGTTCAAGTATTTCAGGTATTTATTTATGTATGTATTTTATTCTTCAATTCTACAAGTAACCCACCCCTTCGTATACCTTAAAGTAAGTTACTTCAATATTTTCTATATTGACTTATATTAGACAGACTGAAAATACCTTCAGGATTAAGCCTGCCTCTGTATACGTAGCGCAAGACCAAGAAAACAAATGTCTCGTTAGCTTTTCCCAAAAAATTAATCTTAGTAAATGGTACCACCAATAGACACGCATGACGTTGTAACATATAAGTTTCGAGAATGTAAAGATTTGTCTATTTTTCTAAATATCTGGATTTGAAAATATGGTATAAAAATGTTAGTATAAACAAAATATTTCATGTTTAAGGAATAATGAAAGAGTTAGATTTACTACATGGTTTTTTATTTACAGTTATAAATTAAACATTATTTACTATTAAAACAATTCAGTTATTCAATTTTACAATTTTGAATTTGCAATTTACAAATTTTCCGCTCACCCGTGTCGGCATAGAACTTAACAGAACGTCAAATCTATCTCAAATCTGCACGTAATTCTTGGCAGTCTTAAACGTATTGGTAAATATAACATGAAATTCTAGATGCTCGTCACTAAGAGTTAATGGCATAACAATATAATAATGAATCCCGGTACTATGTCTTACAAAGCTTAGAAACCAATGAATTAATTATTTGTACTTACAATATATTATTTACAGTTACTCATTATATTTATTTACAAAAAAGACTAATCAACATTTTAGTTTCCCCAATCTGCAAGAATAAAGCTCGCTCCCCGTTCTGCGACCATATTGAGTGCAGCCTTGATGTTTCCGCTTACCTGCGCTGGCATAGAGCTTCCGTCTATTACTCGCAGATTTGGGATAGACTTCACAATAAGCCTGTTGTCCAACACGGAGCCCATAGAGCACGTACCGATATAGTGCCACATAGTGGCAGACATGGACATGGCATAACATTCCCAAAACTCACTCTCAGTTTTCTTCTCAGAGCAGAACCCAAGGTCGACCAACGTCCCGTTCACGCTCTTGAAGTACGTCGTAGTCGTTAACTTATTGAAGTCGGCTAGAGCATTGATCATCAGAGCCAGGTCCGCACCTTCACTGTCGCTGTAAGTGCCAGTGTAAACGAGCGGGGCGTCCCTGTAGTCGGCGCTAGCTAACTCCAGTTTTCCACGAGATTTAGGAATCATTAAGTTATGCACAGCGAATAAAGTATTTCTGCCGACAGAGGCCGCAAACCATTTATTGCATACGTCATTACTGTACTTAAAGACGTGGCTGCAAAGTTGCACCATGGCGGTCGAGTCGTGTGGAAATAGCAGGTTGATAGACTGGTAGTCCGGATACGTTTGCTTGCTGTTTACTGTGGCGTAGAGGCAAGTAGTTGGGACTGGAAATTCAAAAGGATTGGCCGCAGGAGTTGCAGAGGTATCCTCTTCCAGCTGGTAAAATAGCACGGCTGACGGATGATCTTGGAAGTTCTCACCTACAGGTAAGTCGACTATCACGTCTATACCTAAAGACTCGAGATGTGAACGTGGACCAATACCTGACAACATTAAAAGCTTTGGGCTGTTGAGTCCACCGGCACTCACAAGAACCTCCTTTTTAGCATATAATTTGGCAACATTACCGTTGGAATCCACAACCTCTACACCAACTGCTACATTATTCTCGATCAGAATCTTAGTGACGACAGTGTGCAACGCCACACAGAGGTTGCTTCGCGACTTGGCTTCGCCGAGATATGTGACAGCGTTACTCTGTCGTACTTGGTTATCAATTTGGAATAGTGGCTCAGTGGCACCAAGACTCGAAGTAGTAGATGTTGTATCATCGACAACATTGTGACCTAACTCTTTGAAAGCGGCTAATAAATTATCATTGGCAGGACTGCTTTGTTTGCGAATACGAATAGGACCATCTGTACCGTGGAGACTAGCGTAATCTGAAGCTAGTAATTCAGGGTCTGTCAACTTTTCCTGTTTCTTCAAGTATGTTTGAATATTTTTATAACCCCATGAATCATCACCTAAAATGGCCGCCCAGTTGTCATAGTCATGTGGATCCCCATGTACGTGTATCATGTGATCTAGAGCACTGCTCCCTCCTAACATCTTACCAGCTGTCAGCTCGACGACACCTCCTTGTAAGTTCTGTGCTGTTCGTTGATCGTTTACCGTCGTGAAGTTGTAATCGTACTCTGAAGTTGGAATCACCGTAAATACTCCTGCCATCTAAAATATGAAAGAAAGTTTTAGATGCTCCACTAAATCACATTATATTTTAAACTTAACTTGTTACAAGTAATTAAGAGTTGCCCAGTTAACGTAGAAGTTTCTTTTTTTATTGGAAATGAAAAATACTACACAAATGTATGTTCTAAAATGAACAATCATCGTAATGGCTCTTAGTAGAGCGAATGCCTTTTGAGGTTGCAATTTGATGGGATAGCAAATGAAAACTTTGTACTTACATCAGATTCTAACGGAGAGTAGCCTCCTGCTTCGATAACCAGCACATTGTAGTTACTATTAGCTGAGAGTCTATTTGCTAGAACTGATCCTGCGGTGCCGCCTCCGACAATAATGAAGTCATAGTTATTTCCGTCTGTCAAAAGTAACAATTCAGAAGTTATTAACATTTAGCTTCGTGATAAGTTATTTAACAATAATTATGATAAAATAAGCAACATTTTTTGTAATGTACGTAAGACGAAAACTAACTCTTTACTATTAAAAGCAATAAACTCACTTGTTACGGGGCAATTAGGTGGAAACCGCCAATCAGTGAGCGCCAACCCAAACAGCACTTGCAACGCCAATTGCGCGGTATGGACAACACCCAATACAGTCGTTGCGATGTCTGCCATTGCTACAACTAAGATATTATTTCAAATACTGAATTTAGGAATATTACAAGATGTCCTTAAATACAATGTTTCCTTGAAGATACCGCCACGAAGAAGATCTCAATAGATATAGTTGTCTATTGTAATTTTCAGGAAAAAAATCAAGCATTTGTATTAAGCACAAGTGCATACAAAGCTATAGTTTCATTAATTTATCTTCATTGTATGCACGTTAAAAGAGACACTAAAATGTTAAGAATAATAAAAGTTCGATAAGTTTTTATAAAAAACTTGAGAGACAAGTTTCTTGCTTAAAACATCAAGCAGTTGCAATGTTATTAGAGAAATTTGATGGGTACTTACGAGTACTTGTGTGCCCCTGAGGTGTAGAACTCGAATGTGCTTTTCACTTTCCAGACAATATTTATACCTCACAATTGTAAACACTGATTTCTTTGAACAAATGTTCTAGATATATTTAAATGTGATAAATTCATAATTAATTGTAAATATAAGAAAATTTCATAATGAAAATATGTAAATTAACATAATTTAAATAATATTATGTATTTCAGAAAAATACAGGTGTGTTCATCAAATAGATGTACTTCCTGATCACGTGATCTTTGTTCTATGTCTTCACTTAGTGAACTTAATTATTACATACATATATGTAAATGCAGCCGTCCGTCACGTTGTCGGGACAAAAATTGCTACTCATGCGGAGTTTTTAAGTTTGATGTATATGGATGAGCAGTAAATAGAAGTGTTTGATTGATATTCTAAGCCACACTTTTCTTTAGAAATACTTTTTATTATGATATAGGAAGACAATCGAGTAGACAGCTCACCTGGCACATAATCTTTTCCAATCAGGAGCAGAGAAAGAGGACTTTAGATTCGGGTAGTAACCTCACTCACAATACCAGGTTTTCACCGGATTTGTTAAGCAATCTTAACGCTGGTTTTTTGTGTGGACATGGTGTCACTACAGCAAATCGGGCTGCTTATACCGAAACAGGACTCTCCCTCACATGGATCACAACTGATATAAGCTGCAACAGTTAGAATAGTGTCGAAAACCCCAACTCATTGATCCATGACACCACCATATAAATGAAAGTTCACCACTTGAATTTTGTGTTTGCATTTGACTTAGTCATGTGAGGTATCGTTTGAATCATCTAAATACTATACATCATCAACAGCCTGTATAGTTTTAAGTCCACCATCGACAAACTAAACTGGACGCATTGAGAAGGAAAACTATCATGTCTAAGGTAGTAGTATCAGTTTTGGAGTTAGGCACCCTACTTCTAAAATGTAATATACTATTATATAATATTTACGTATAAGGTTTATTTGTTTAAAGTTTTTAACGATTAACATAGGTTTTCAACATTTCACACAACATTCAACATAATAATTATTGTTTATGAGATAAATAAATAAAATAAAATGATAAAGTACGGGTACATACAAATTGATAAATAGATTGATACCTTCTTTGCTTTTTTTTATTTGTATCAAAATTTACTGGTACAGACATAGATTAGCCGAATTAAAAAATTTCTCTGTATTTTTATAAACTCAATGTACTTCACGTTTTCACAAATAAATATTATTAAAAAATAGTTCATGCATTATAATACGTTTTTCATGATCATCAAATGTTTAATTCAGATACCCAACGCTACGTGGTAACATTCACAACATCGCAGTCATATATAGAAGTCCCGGGTTGGAGGAAGGGAGACATCGCGTTCAGTTTTAGAACAACTGGTACTAGCGCCATCTTGCTGTTCCAACCGCCCATAAGGCCTAATTATCCTTCATTCATGGTGGCTTTTACCAGTGGTAAGTTCTACATGTTACATTAAAAATACGTGTTTTCATATTTTTAAAAAGTATGTTTAATACCAAAGAGGTTGAACCTTAACCCCAACCCAAAAAAAAATTCGTCACTTACGACTCTAATATGGAACGTTCTGGAATGTAGGTTTATTCTTTTTATTTGTATTCTGTAACTGTGTTACGGCTGTGACGTCATCTTAATTCAACACACAAATTTCAGTGTCATTTGTCGAATAACAGCAAAATTACGTGGTACTAACACAATAGAAATAAATATATCTCACGTACATAATTAAAATACATAAGTACATAGAAATATTTAATCATAACCATACCCGTCGTGATTACCATCAGTCGGAAGGTTGTTCCTTGGGTTTGAACGATATCAAAACACATTTCTGTAATTGTTTAAAGTAATTCTATGGTTTTCATCAAGGTATGCTTCTCATCTCAACATTTTTAAGAAGTAAAAAATACCCTAGAGTAAATATACAGATATTTACCAGTAACTTTCATGCCCAACACATGGACTGGCACGTGGCATAAAGAACTGTGCTGAATTTTTTTATTTTCTTTCAGTGACCAATACTGATGTAGAGCTTTTTTTTAATGACCTTATTACCTTCATGCTTTAATTCTGAACCTATATTAAACTACCACAGAGATTATAAATATGTAATGCAAGTATATTCATCCCGTTAAGAAAAAAATAACTTCTGATTTTCATTTCTTTTGTTCTTTATTAAACCACACATTGAAACATCCGCTTAGTAGTCGTCAAATTTTTTTCGTTTTGAAAGTGGATACATTAAATAATTTTAATTTTTTAAAATAATTTGTGTCAGTTTTTCTTACTTTAGAGATAGTAAGTTTGCTGTGTTTAACAACAACTAAGACCATTGTCTTATGTTTGTTGACGATTTAGAACTATTGAGTGTGGTGTTACTTACTATTTCTACGAAACGTAAATGATTCTTTGTTGATAATAACATTTTAATATTCACCACACACAAGACACGAGGTTTATAGTTAGAAGGTACAACAAGAAATAGAATGATTTGAAACACATGGGCCACGACAGAAGGTACCCATGTACAATATTTGTTCATAATTAGGAAGCAGATGTTACCTAATTTTTGAAATATGTAATGCAAATATATGTACGTAACCAACTGTTTATGGAAGTGGTATAAGCATGAATGGTTTATTTTTGCCCATTTAGCACGGTGGAAGTTTACGCCATTGCGGTGCTCCAAAACTGATTTTTGACATTGATCATCAAAACATATTTCTGTTAAAAGCTATATTCTTATTAGCATCACTTTACGTGTAAGAGTAATGCTGTGGCACAAATATACTCGCTCTGGCTCGATGGGACTGAGGCTAAGGTTTTACAGCAACTGCTGTTCACCGGATGCCAGCCATTGAGTTCTGTTCCACCTCTCCCTAAAACTAGTGAGACACAAAGTACACCAACACTACTTCAAACTAAGTACAGCTCGTGCTATGATAACTAGACTGACTTATAGAATACTTATTTATTTTTTTTTTTGTAAATATATAATCATTATACATAGAAAACAACCAAACTTCAAAACAACTTTTTGCAGATCATACAAACATTTAATCCGACCCGGGAATCGAACGTGAGATCTCAAGCACAGCAGTCGGATTCGCTATCGCTGCGCTACTGAGGCAGTTACTAACCTACTCCTTCGACATTACGAATATTGGAATTACCTATAGTCTCGTCTCCGACTCTAGTGATTGTTCAGGGTATACCAAACGTGTCAGATCTTTGATATGTCATACATGAAAGCTTTCTATTTGCATTCTATGTATAAAAATATTGCAAAACTGAAGTCAATCAAAAACATTACATAGAAAGCCTTAAAAAACTACAGCATAATAATGAATGTTTCTTGCTAATAAACGATTATTATTATTATTCTCTTTATTACATTTAATATACATATTGATTACATTTTTAAATATATAAAAAATAAAAAATACATATTTAAAAATATAAAAAATAGCAGACCACCGACATCGGGTACAGGGACCAAGATACCGGTGGTTAGGGCTCCAGAGACAGGAACCTCCTCACAATACGGGCCGTGTCAAGGAGGACTGCCTTCTGCATCAGACCCTTGATCCAACCTTCTACCGTGAGCCTCTTAAGGTGTTGGTCGAGGCTCTTGGCTATCAATCCATGAACAGATATGATTATCGGAACAATGATCACCGAATCCACATTCCACATGTCGGCAATCTCGTGAGACAGATCCAAATACTTTAATTGTTTTTCTTTTTCAACTTTCACGAGATTCTCGTCATGAGGAACGGCGATATCGACAATCATTGCGCGGCGCTCTAATCGATCTATCAACACAATATCAGGCTTATTGGCAACAATAGTCCTATCTGTGATAATAGATCGATCCCAATATAACGTAGCACGACCGTTCTCGAGAACTGGGTCAGGCACATACTTGTAGTAAGGCACTTCAAAATTGACAAGTTGGTATTTAAGGGCAAGTTGTTGGTGTACGATCCTGGCTACTTGATTGTGCCTGTGCAAATACTCACCATTAGCAAGACGAGAACAACCAGAAATAATATGCCTAATAGATTCTCCAGGACGGTGGCACGCCCGACAGATGTCAACCGTACTATCTTTCAGGATATATTTCCGGTAGTTATTCGTCATTATAACTTCTTATTATTATTATTATTAATAAAACCTTATTTTAACTATACAGGTTCACATAACTTCATTGCTGGACAGCCAAATGACGTCAAATTTTCAGTAAAACCTTCCTGTTACACACTTTTACCTTCTCTTTTCAACGAACAAGTATTTCATTGAATGAGATATTTTAAGACGATATTGTTCGATATTTATACATTATTACGAAACAGATGTTACCAAATTTTGGAGACATATAATGTAAATATACGTACTGAATTGTTTGTCAGGGATCTATATTATTACAGTGGCTTATTTTTACCCAGCTGGTACAGTGGAAACGTACGCTACTGCTATGCCGAGACCTCGGTCTCAGGTTCAAGCGTTTGTATATTTAAGAGTTTGGGCATTTTCTTCATTAATAAGTATATGAATATACTATCAGTCAATCTAGCTATCGTAGAACAAACTCTGCTTAGTTTGAAGATAGATGGCGTTGCGTGTCAGATATTCGAATAATCTAATGTTTATTTTAATCTATTTTGATATATGTCTCCAAGTCTCACATTCCTCAGTCGGCATGTAGAAATTTTTACAATTTAAAATTTCGAGAGGCATTTCACTTTCTTGAGAAAACATCAACGTAGCTATATAAATAACACGTCATACGACAGTTTACTGTATTTTGAGTATGTTATGTTGGTAATAAATAACTAGAACCCAGACTAGACTACGGTGGACTGGTAGAGAATATAGCAGTGGATTAAAAAAAATATTGTATCATAAAAATAATATATATATGGATGGAGGCCCTATGCCCCACGCTAGAATTCCCTGTATTGTGGGGTTTGGATTTGTTTGTGAGTTCTTGATTGTTATAGGTTGCCTCAATAGTTAATCCTTTTTTTCTTTTCAGCATTTTTTTCTTAATAGAAATTCATACAGTCTAAATAATAAAAGCAATAAACATATTATGTAATACTTCCCTTCTTCGTAAATAAGATGTTAGCATAACATTGTCATTTTTAACTATAACATGTTAAAGTATTTCAGGTATTTACTTATGTACATATTCTATTCTTCATTTTAGCCAGTAACCCACCCTTTCGTATACCTTAAAATAAGTTACTTCAACATTTTCCACATCGACCTATATTAAACAGGTAGAAACTACCTTCAGCTCTAAGCCTGCCTCTGTATACGTAGCGCAGGAGCAAGAAAACAAATCTCCCGTTAGCTTTTCCCAAAAAATTTGTCTTAGTAAATGGTACCACCAATAGACACGGACGACCTTGTAACATATAAGTTTCGGGAACGTAAAGATTTGTCTATTTTTCTAAATATCTGGATTTGAAGATATGGTATAAAAATGTTAGTATAAACAAAATATTTCATGTTTAAGGAACAATGAAAGAGTTAGATTTACTACATGGTTTTTTTATTTACAGTTACAAATTAAACATTATTTACTATTAAAACAATTCAGTTATTCAATTTTACAATTTTGAATTTCCAATTTAGCAATTTTCCGCTCACCCGTGTCGGCATAGAACTTAACAGAACGTCAAATCTATCTCAACTCTGTACGTTATTCACGGCAGTCTTAAACGTATTGGTAAATATAACGTGAAATTCTAGATGCTCGTCACTAAGAGTTAATGGCATAACAATATAATAATGAATCCCGGTACTATGTCTTACAAAGCTTAGAAACCAATGAATTAATTATTTGTACTTACAATATATTATTTACAGTTACTCATTATATTTATTTACAAAAAAGACTGATCAACATTTTAGTTTCCCCAATCTGCAAGAATAAAGCTCGCTCCCCGTTCTGCGACCATATTGAGTGCAGCCTTGATGTTTCCGCTTACCTGCGCTGGCATAGAGCTTCCGTCTATTACTCGCAGATTTGGGATAGACTTCACAATAAGCCTGTTGTCCAACACAGAGCCCATAGAGCACGTACCGATATAGTGCCACATAGTGGCAGACATGGACATGGCATAACATTCCCAAAACTCACTCTCAGTTTTCTTCTCAGAGCAGAACCCAAGGTCGACCAACGTCCCGTTCACGCTCTTGAAGTACGTCGTAGTCGTTAACTTATTGAAGTCGGCTAGAGCATTGATCATCAGAGCCAGGTCCGCACCTTCACTGTCGCTGTAAGTGCCAGTGTAAACGAGCGGGGCGTCCCTGTAGTCGGCGCTAGCTAACTCCAGTTTTCCACGAGATTTAGGAATCATTAAGTTATGCACAGCGAATAAAGTATTTCTGCCGACAGAGGCCGCAAACCATTTATTGCATACGTCATTACTGTACTTAAAGACGTGGCTGCAAAGTTGCACCATGGCGGTCGAGTCGTGTGGAAATAGCAGGTTAATAGACTGGTAGTCCGGATACGTTTGCTTGCTGTTTACTGTGGCGTAGAGGCAAGTAGTTGGGACTGGAAATTCAAAAGGATTGGCCGCAGGAGTTGCAGAGGTATCCTCTTCCAACTGGTAAAAGAGCACGGCTGACGGGTGATCTTGGAAGTTCTCACCTACAGGTAAGTCGACTATCACGTCTATACCTAAAGACTCGAGATGTGAACGTGGACCAATACCTGACAACATTAAAAGCTTTGGGCTGTTGAGTCCACCGGCACTCACAAGAACCTCCTTTTTAGCATATAATTTGGCAACATTACCGTTGGAATCCACAACCTCTACACCAACTGCTACATTATTCTCGATCAGAATCTTAGTGACGACAGTGTGCAACGCCACACAGAGGTTGCTTCGTGACTTGGCTTCGCCGAGATATGTGACAGCGTTACTCTGTCGTACTTGGTTATCAATTTGGAATAGTGGCTCAGTGGCACCAAGACTCGAAGTAGTAGATGTTGTATCATCGACAACATTGTGACCTAACTCTTTGAAAGCGGCTAATAAATTATCATTGGCAGGACTGCTTTGTTTGCGAATACGAATAGGACCATCTGTACCGTGGAGACTAGCGTAATCTGAAGCTAGTAATTCAGGGTCTGTCAACTTTTCCTGTTTCTTCAAGTATGTTTGAATATTTTTATAACCCCATGAATCATCACCTAAAATGGCCGCCCAGTTGTCATAGTCATGTGGATCCCCATGTACGTGTATCATGTGATCTAGAGCACTGCTCCCTCATAACATCTTACCAGCTGTCAGCTCGACGACACCTCCTTGTAAGTTCTGTGCTGTTCGTTGATCGTTTACCGTCGTGAAGTTGTAATCGTACTCTGAAGTTGGAAGCACTGTAAATACTCCTGCCATCTAAAATATAATAAAAAGTTTTAGATGCTGCACTAAATCACATTATTTTTTAAACTGAACTTATTACAAATAATTAAGAATTGCGCAGTTAATGTAGAAGTTTTTTTTTTGACTGGAAATGAAAACTACTACACAAATGTATGTTCTAAAATGAACAATCATCGTAATGGATCTTAGCAGAGCGAATGCCTTTTGAAGTTGCAATTTGATGGGATAGCAAATGGACACTTTGACTTACATCAGATTCTAACGGAGAGTAGCCTCCTGCTTCGATAACCAGCACATTGTAGTTACTATTAGCTGAGAGTCTATTTGCTAGAACGGATCCTGCGGTGCCGCCTCCGACAATAATGAAGTCATAGTTATTTCCGTCTGTCAAAAGTAACAATTCAGAAGTTATTAACATTTAGCTTCGTGATAAGTTATTTAACAATAATTATGATAAAATAAGCAACATTTTTTGTAATGTACATAATACGAAAACTAACTTTTTACTATTAAAAGCAATAAACTCACTGGTTACGGGGCAATTAGGTGGAAACCGCCAATCAGTGAGCGCCAACCCAAACAGCACTTGCAACGCAAATTGCGCGCTTTGGACAACACTCAATACAGTCGTTGCGATGTCTGCCATTTCTACAACTAAGATATTATTTTAAATACTGAACTCAGAAATATTACAAGATGTCCTTAAATGCAATGTTTTCTTGAAGATACCGCCACGAAGAAGATCTCAATAGATATAGTTATGGCTTAGGGTTATGTAATTTTCAGGAAAAAAAAATCGAGAATTTGTATTAAGCACAAGTGCATACAATGCTATAGTTTCACTAGTTTATCTTTATTGTATGCACGTTAAAAGGGACAATAAAATATTAAAAATAACAAAAGTTTGAGAAGTTTTTATAAAAAAACTTAAGAGAGACAAGTTTCTTGCTTAATACATCAAGCAGTTGCAATGTTACAGAGAAATATGATGGATACTTACGAGTACTTGTGTGTCCCCTGAGGTGTAGAACTCGAATGTACTTTTCACTTTCCTGACGATATTTATACCTCACAATTGTAAACACTGATTTCTTTGGACAAATGTTCTAGATATTTTTAAATGTGATAAATTCATAATTAATTGTAAATATAAGAAAATTTCATAATGAAAATATGTAAATTAACATAATTTAAATATATTATGTATTTCAGATAAATACAGGTGTGTTCATCAAATAGATGTACTTCCTGATCACGTGATCTTTGTTCTATGTCTTCACTTAGTGAACTTAATTATTACATACATATATGTAAATGCAGCCGTCCGTCACGTTGTCGGGACAAAAATTGCTACTCATGCGGAGTTTTTAAGTTTGATGTATATGGATGAGCAGTAAATAGAAGTGTTTGATTGATATTCTAAGCCACACTTTTCTTTAGAAATACTTTTTATTATGATACAGGAAGACAATCGAGTAGACAGCTCACCTGGCACATAATCTTTTCCAATCAGGAGCAGAGAAAAGGACTTTAGATTCGGGTAGTAACCTCAGTCACAATACCAGGTTTACACCGGATTTGTTAAGCAATCTTAACGCTGGTTTTCTGGGTGGACATGGTATCACTCCAGCAAATCGGGCTGCTTATACCGAAACATGACTCTCCCTCACATGGATCACAACTGATATAAGCTGCAACAGTTAGAATAGTGTCGAAAACCCCAACTCATTGATCCATGACACCACCATATAAATGAAAGTTCACCACTTGAATTTTGTGTTTGCATTTGACTTAGTCATGTGAAGTATCGTTTGAATCATCTAAATACTATACATCATCAACAGCCTGTATAGTTTTAAGTCCACCATCGACAAACTAAACTGGACGCATTGAGAAGGAAAACTATCATGTCTAAGGCAGTAGTATCAGTTTCGGAGTTAGGCACCCTACTTCTAAAATGTAATATACTATTACTGTATATTTACCAGTAACTTTCATGCCCAACACATGGACTGGCACGTGGCATAAAGAACTGTCCTGAAATTTTTTATTTTCTTTCAGTAACCAATACTGATGTAGAGCTTTTTTTTAATGACCTTATTACCTTCATGCTTTAATTCTGAACCTATATTAAACTACCACAGAGATTATAAATATGTAATGCATACTTGCATTTATCCCGTTAAGAAAAAAATAACTTCTGATTTTAATTTCTTTTGTTCTTTATTAAACCACACATTGAAACATCCGCTTAGTAGTTGTCAAATTTTTTCGTTTTGAAAGTGGATACATTCAATAATTTTAATTTTTAAAATAATTTGTGTCAGTTTTTCTTACTTTAGAGATAGTAAGTTTGTTGCGTTTAACAACAACTAAGACCATTGTCTTATGTTTGTTGACGATTTAGAACTATTGAGTGTGGTGTTACTTACGATTTCCAAGAAAAGTTAACGATTCTTTGTTGATAATAACATTTTAATATTCACCACACACAAGACACGAGGTTTATGGTTAGAAGGTACAACAAAAAATAGAATGATATGAAACACATAGGCCACGACAGAAGATACACATGTACAATATTTGTTCATAATTAGGAAGCAGATGCTACCTAATTTTTGAATTATGTAATGCAAATATATGTACGTAACCAACTGTTTATCAGATACCCAGCTTATGAAAGTGGTATAAGCTGGTTTATTTTTGCCCATTTAGCACGGTGCAAGTTTACGCCATTGCGGTGCTCCAAAACTGATTTTTGACATTGATCATCAAAACATATTTCTGTTAAAAGCTATATTCTTATTAGCATCACTTTACGTGTAAGAGTAATGCTGTGGCACAAATATACTCGCTCTGGCTCGATGGGACTGAGGCTAAGGTTTTACAGCAACTGCTGTTCACCGGATGCCAGCCATTGAGTTCTGTTCCACCTCTCCCTAAAACTAGTGAGACACAAAGTACACCAACACTACTTCAAACTAAGTACAGCTCGTGCTATGATAACTAGACTGACTTATAGAATACTTATTTATTTTTTTTTTGTAAATATATAATCATTATACATAGAAAACAACCAAACTTCAAAACAACTTTTTGCAGATCATACAAACATTTAATCCGACCCGGGAATCGAACGTGAGATCTCAAGCACAGCAGTCGGATTCGCTATCGCTGTGCTACTGAGGCAGTTACTAACCTACTCCTTCGACATTACGAATATTGGAATTACCTATAGTCTCGTCTCCGACTCTAGTGATTGTTCAGGGTATACCAAACGTGTCAGATCTTTGATATGTCATACATGGAAGCTTTCTATTTGCATTCTATGTATAAAAATATTGCAAAACTGAAGTCAATCAAAAACATTACATAGAAAGCCTTAAAAAACTACAGCATAATAATGAATGTTTCTTGCTAATAAACGATTATTATTATTATTCTCTTTATTACATTTAATATACATATTGATTACATTTTTAAATATATAAAAAATAAAAAATACATATTTAAAAATATAAAAAATAGCAGACCACCGACATCGGGTACAGGGACCAAGATACCGGTGGTTAGGGCTCCAGAGACAGGAACCTCCTCACAATACGGGCCGTGTCAAGGAGGACTGCCTTCTGCATCAGACCCTTGATCCAACCTTCTACCGTGAGCCTCTTAAGGTGTTGGTCGAGGCTCTTGGCTATCAATCCATGAACAGATATGATTATCGGAACAATGATCACCGAATCCACATTCCACATGTCGGCAATCTCGTGAGACAGATCCAAATACTTTAATTGTTTTTCTTTTTCAACTTTCACGAGATTCTCGTCATGAGGAACGGCGATATCGACAATCATTGCGCGGCGCTCTAATCGATCTATCAACACAATATCAGGCTTATTGGCAACAATAGTCCTATCTGTGATAATAGATCGATCCCAATATAACGTAGCACGACCGTTCTCGAGAACTGGGTCAGGCACATACTTGTAGTAAGGCACTTCAAAATTGACAAGTTGGTATTTAAGGGCAAGTTGTTGGTGTACGATCCTGGCTACTTGATTGTGCCTGTGCAAATACTCACCATTAGCAAGACGAGAACAACCAGAAATAATATGCCTAATAGATTCTCCAGGACGGTGGCACGCCCGACAGATGTCAACCGTACTATCTTTCAGGATATATTTCCGGTAGTTATTCGTCATTATAACTTCTTATTATTATTATTATTAATAAAACCTTATTTTAACTATACAGGTTCACATAACTTCATTGCTGGACAGCCAAATGACGTCAAATTTTCAGTAAAACCTTCCTGTTACACACTTTTACCTTCTCTTTTCAACGAACAAGTATTTCATTGAATGAGATATTTTAAGACGATATTGTTCGATATTTATACATTATTACGAAACAGATGTTACCAAATTTTGGAGACATATAATGTAAATATACGTACTGAATTGTTTGTCAGGGATCTATATTATTACAGTGGCTTATTTTTACCCAGCTGGTACAGTGGAAACGTACGCTACTGCTATGCCGAGACCTCGGTCTCAGGTTCAAGCGTTTGTATATTTAAGAGTTTGGGCATTTTCTTCATTAATAAGTATATGAATATACTATCAGTCAATCTAGCTATCGTAGAACAAACTCTGCTTAGTTTGAAGATAGATGGCGTTGCGTGTCAGATATTCGAATAATCTAATGTTTATTTTAATCTATTTTGATATATGTCTCCAAGTCTCACATTCCTCAGTCGGCATGTAGAAATTTTTACAATTTAAAATTTCGAGAGGCATTTCACTTTCTTGAGAAAACATCAACGTAGCTATATAAATAACACGTCATACGACAGTTTACTGTATTTTGAGTATGTTATGTTGGTAATAAATAACTAGAACCCAGACTAGACTACGGTGGACTGGTAGAGAATATAGCAGTGGATTAAAAAAAATATTGTATCATAAAAATAATATATATATGGATGGAGGCCCTATGCCCCACGCTAGAATTCCCTGTATTGTGGGGTTTGGATTTGTTTGTGAGTTCTTGATTGTTATAGGTTGCCTCAATAGTTAATCCTTTTTTTCTTTTCAGCATTTTTTTCTTAATAGAAATTCATACAGTCTAAATAATAAAAGCAATAAACATATTATGTAATACTTCCCTTCTTCGTAAATAAGATGTTAGCATAACATTGTCATTTTTAACTATAACATGTTAAAGTATTTCAGGTATTTACTTATGTACATATTCTATTCTTCATTTTAGCCAGTAACCCACCCTTTCGTATACCTTAAAATAAGTTACTTCAACATTTTCCACATCGACCTATATTAAACAGGTAGAAACTACCTTCAGCTCTAAGCCTGCCTCTGTATACGTAGCGCAGGAGCAAGAAAACAAATCTCCCGTTAGCTTTTCCCAAAAAATTTGTCTTAGTAAATGGTACCACCAATAGACACGGACGACCTTGTAACATATAAGTTTCGGGAACGTAAAGATTTGTCTATTTTTCTAAATATCTGGATTTGAAGATATGGTATAAAAATGTTAGTATAAACAAAATATTTCATGTTTAAGGAACAATGAAAGAGTTAGATTTACTACATGGTTTTTTTATTTACAGTTACAAATTAAACATTATTTACTATTAAAACAATTCAGTTATTCAATTTTACAATTTTGAATTTCCAATTTAGCAATTTTCCGCTCACCCGTGTCGGCATAGAACTTAACAGAACGTCAAATCTATCTCAACTCTGTACGTTATTCACGGCAGTCTTAAACGTATTGGTAAATATAACGTGAAATTCTAGATGCTCGTCACTAAGAGTTAATGGCATAACAATATAATAATGAATCCCGGTACTATGTCTTACAAAGCTTAGAAACCAATGAATTAATTATTTGTACTTACAATATATTATTTACAGTTACTCATTATATTTATTTACAAAAAAGACTGATCAACATTTTAGTTTCCCCAATCTGCAAGAATAAAGCTCGCTCCCCGTTCTGCGACCATATTGAGTGCAGCCTTGATGTTTCCGCTTACCTGCGCTGGCATAGAGCTTCCGTCTATTACTCGCAGATTTGGGATAGACTTCACAATAAGCCTGTTGTCCAACACAGAGCCCATAGAGCACGTACCGATATAGTGCCACATAGTGGCAGACATGGACATGGCATAACATTCCCAAAACTCACTCTCAGTTTTCTTCTCAGAGCAGAACCCAAGGTCGACCAACGTCCCGTTCACGCTCTTGAAGTACGTCGTAGTCGTTAACTTATTGAAGTCGGCTAGAGCATTGATCATCAGAGCCAGGTCCGCACCTTCACTGTCGCTGTAAGTGCCAGTGTAAACGAGCGGGGCGTCCCTGTAGTCGGCGCTAGCTAACTCCAGTTTTCCACGAGATTTAGGAATCATTAAGTTATGCACAGCGAATAAAGTATTTCTGCCGACAGAGGCCGCAAACCATTTATTGCATACGTCATTACTGTACTTAAAGACGTGGCTGCAAAGTTGCACCATGGCGGTCGAGTCGTGTGGAAATAGCAGGTTAATAGACTGGTAGTCCGGATACGTTTGCTTGCTGTTTACTGTGGCGTAGAGGCAAGTAGTTGGGACTGGAAATTCAAAAGGATTGGCCGCAGGAGTTGCAGAGGTATCCTCTTCCAACTGGTAAAAGAGCACGGCTGACGGGTGATCTTGGAAGTTCTCACCTACAGGTAAGTCGACTATCACGTCTATACCTAAAGACTCGAGATGTGAACGTGGACCAATACCTGACAACATTAAAAGCTTTGGGCTGTTGAGTCCACCGGCACTCACAAGAACCTCCTTTTTAGCATATAATTTGGCAACATTACCGTTGGAATCCACAACCTCTACACCAACTGCTACATTATTCTCGATCAGAATCTTAGTGACGACAGTGTGCAACGCCACACAGAGGTTGCTTCGTGACTTGGCTTCGCCGAGATATGTGACAGCGTTACTCTGTCGTACTTGGTTATCAATTTGGAATAGTGGCTCAGTGGCACCAAGACTCGAAGTAGTAGATGTTGTATCATCGACAACATTGTGACCTAACTCTTTGAAAGCGGCTAATAAATTATCATTGGCAGGACTGCTTTGTTTGCGAATACGAATAGGACCATCTGTACCGTGGAGACTAGCGTAATCTGAAGCTAGTAATTTAGGGTCTGTCAACTTTTCCTGTTTCTTCAAGTATGTTTGAATATTTTTATAACCCCATGAATCATCACCTAAAATGGCCGCCCAGTTGTCATAGTCATGTGGATCCCCATGTACGTGTATCATGTGATCTAGAGCACTGCTCCCTCCTAACATCTTACCAGCTGTCAGCTCGACGACACCTCCTTGTAAGTTCTGTGCTGTTCGTTGATCGTTTACCGTCGTGAAGTTGTAATCGTACTCTGAAGTTGGAAGCACTGTAAATACTCCTGCCATCTAAAATATAATAAAAAGTTTTAGATGCTGCACTAAATCACATTATTTTTTAAACTGAACTTATTACAAATAATTAAGAATTGCGCAGTTAATGTAGAAGTTTTTTTTTTGACTGGAAATGAAAACTACTACACAAATGTATGTTCTAAAATGAACAATCATCGTAATGGATCTTAGCAGAGCGAATGCCTTTTGAAGTTGCAATTTGATGGGATAGCAAATGGACACTTTGACTTACATCAGATTCTAACGGAGAGTAGCCTCCTGCTTCGATAACCAGCACATTGTAGTTACTATTAGCTGAGAGTCTATTTGCTAGAACGGATCCTGCGGTGCCGCCTCCGACAATAATGAAGTCATAGTTATTTCCGTCTGTCAAAAGTAACAATTCAGAAGTTATTAACATTTAGCTTCGTGATAAGTTATTTAACAATAATTATGATAAAATAAGCAACATTTTTTGTAATGTACATAATACGAAAACTAACTTTTTACTATTAAAAGCAATAAACTCACTGGTTACGGGGCAATTAGGTGGAAACCGCCAATCAGTGAGCGCCAACCCAAACAGCACTTGCAACGCAAATTGCGCGCTTTGGACAACACTCAATACAGTCGTTGCGATGTCTGCCATTTCTACAACTAAGATATTATTTTAAATACTGAACTCAGAAATATTACAAGATGTCCTTAAATGCAATGTTTTCTTGAAGATACCGCCACGAAGAAGATCTCAATAGATATAGTTATGGCTTAGGGTTATGTAATTTTCAGGAAAAAAAAATCGAGAATTTGTATTAAGCACAAGTGCATACAATGCTATAGTTTCACTAGTTTATCTTTATTGTATGCACGTTAAAAGGGACAATAAAATATTAAAAATAACAAAAGTTTGAGAAGTTTTTATAAAAAAACTTAAGAGAGACAAGTTTCTTGCTTAATACATCAAGCAGTTGCAATGTTACAGAGAAATATGATGGATACTTACGAGTACTTGTGTGTCCCCTGAGGTGTAGAACTCGAATGTACTTTTCACTTTCCTGACGATATTTATACCTCACAATTGTAAACACTGATTTCTTTGGACAAATGTTCTAGATATTTTTAAATGTGATAAATTCATAATTAATTGTAAATATAAGAAAATTTCATAATGAAAATATGTAAATTAACATAATTTAAATATATTATGTATTTCAGATAAATACAGGTGTGTTCATCAAATAGATGTACTTCCTGATCACGTGATCTTTGTTCTATGTCTTCACTTAGTGAACTTAATTATTACATACATATATGTAAATGCAGCCGTCCGTCACGTTGTCGGGACAAAAATTGCTACTCATGCGGAGTTTTTAAGTTTGATGTATATGGATGAGCAGTAAATAGAAGTGTTTGATTGATATTCTAAGCCACACTTTTCTTTAGAAATACTTTTTATTATGATACAGGAAGACAATCGAGTAGACAGCTCACCTGGCACATAATCTTTTCCAATCAGGAGCAGAGAAAAGGACTTTAGATTCGGGTAGTAACCTCAGTCACAATACCAGGTTTACACCGGATTTGTTAAGCAATCTTAACGCTGGTTTTCTGGGTGGACATGGTATCACTCCAGCAAATCGGGCTGCTTATACCGAAACATGACTCTCCCTCACATGGATCACAACTGATATAAGCTGCAACAGTTAGAATAGTGTCGAAAACCCCAACTCATTGATCCATGACACCACCATATAAATGAAAGTTCACCACTTGAATTTTGTGTTTGCATTTGACTTAGTCATGTGAAGTATCGTTTGAATCATCTAAATACTATACATCATCAACAGCCTGTATAGTTTTAAGTCCACCATCGACAAACTAAACTGGACGCATTGAGAAGGAAAACTATCATGTCTAAGGCAGTAGTATCAGTTTCGGAGTTAGGCACCCTACTTCTAAAATGTAATATACTATTACTGTATATTTACCAGTAACTTTCATGCCCAACACATGGACTGGCACGTGGCATAAAGAACTGTCCTGAAATTTTTTATTTTCTTTCAGTAACCAATACTGATGTAGAGCTTTTTTTTAATGACCTTATTACCTTCATGCTTTAATTCTGAACCTATATTAAACTACCACAGAGATTATAAATATGTAATGCATACTTGCATTTATCCCGTTAAGAAAAAAATAACTTCTGATTTTAATTTCTTTTGTTCTTTATTAAACCACACATTGAAACATCCGCTTAGTAGTTGTCAAATTTTTTCGTTTTGAAAGTGGATACATTCAATAATTTTAATTTTTAAAATAATTTGTGTCAGTTTTTCTTACTTTAGAGATAGTAAGTTTGTTGCGTTTAACAACAACTAAGACCATTGTCTTATGTTTGTTGACGATTTAGAACTATTGAGTGTGGTGTTACTTACGATTTCCAAGAAAAGTTAACGATTCTTTGTTGATAATAACATTTTAATATTCACCACACACAAGACACGAGGTTTATGGTTAGAAGGTACAACAAAAAATAGAATGATATGAAACACATAGGCCACGACAGAAGATACACATGTACAATATTTGTTCATAATTAGGAAGCAGATGCTACCTAATTTTTGAATTATGTAATGCAAATATATGTACGTAACCAACTGTTTATCAGATACCCAGCTTATGAAAGTGGTATAAGCTGGTTTATTTTTGCCCATTTAGCACGGTGCAAGTTTACGCCATTGCGGTGCTCCAAAACTGATTTTTGACATTGATCATCAAAACATATTTCTGTTAAAAGCTATATTCTTATTAGCATCACTTTACGTGTAAGAGTAATGCTGTGGCACAAATATACTCGCTCTGGCTCGATGGGACTGAGGCTAAGGTTTTACAGCAACTGCTGTTCACCGGATGCCAGCCATTGAGTTCTGTTCCACCTCTCCCTAAAACTAGTGAGACACAAAGTACACCAACACTACTTCAAACTAAGTACAGCTCGTGCTATGATAACTAGACTGACTTATAGAATACTTATTTATTTTTTTTTTGTAAATATATAATCATTATACATAGAAAACAACCAAACTTCAAAACAACTTTTTGCAGATCATACAAACATTTAATCCGACCCGGGAATCGAACGTGAGATCTCAAGCACAGCAGTCGGATTCGCTATCGCTGTGCTACTGAGGCAGTTACTAACCTACTCCTTCGACATTACGAATATTGGAATTACCTATAGTCTCGTCTCCGACTCTAGTGATTGTTCAGGGTATACCAAACGTGTCAGATCTTTGATATGTCATACATGGAAGCTTTCTATTTGCATTCTATGTATAAAAATATTGCAAAACTGAAGTCAATCAAAAACATTACATAGAAAGCCTTAAAAAACTACAGCATAATAATGAATGTTTCTTGCTAATAAACGATTATTATTATTATTCTCTTTATTACATTTAATATACATATTGATTACATTTTTAAATATATAAAAAATAAAAAATACATATTTAAAAATATAAAAAATAGCAGACCACCGACATCGGGTACAGGGACCAAGATACCGGTGGTTAGGGCTCCAGAGACAGGAACCTCCTCACAATACGGGCCGTGTCAAGGAGGACTGCCTTCTGCATCAGACCCTTGATCCAACCTTCTACCGTGAGCCTCTTAAGGTGTTGGTCGAGGCTCTTGGCTATCAATCCATGAACAGATATGATTATCGGAACAATGATCACCGAATCCACATTCCACATATCGGCAATCTCGTGAGACAGATCCAAATACTTCAATTGTTTTTCTTTTTCAACTTTCACGAGATTCTCGTCATGAGGAACGGCGATATCGATAATCATTGCGCGGCGCTCTAATCGATCTATCAACACAATATCAGGCTTATTGGCAACAATAGTCCTATCTGTGATAATAGATCGATCCCAATATAACGTAGCACGACCGTTCTCGAGAACTGGGTCAGGCACATACTTGTAGTAAGGCACTTCAAAATTGACAAGTTGGTATTTAAGGGCAAGTTGTTGGTGTACGATCCTGGCTACTTGATTGTGCCTGTGCAAATACTCACCATTAGCAAGACGAGAACAACCAGAAATAATATTCCTAATAGATTCTCCAGGACGGTGGCACGCCGGACAGATGTCAACCGTACTATCTTTCAGGATATATTTCCGGTAGTTATTCGTCATGATAACTTCTTATCATTATTCTCTTTATTACATATAAATACACATATTGATTACATTTTTAAATATATAAAAAAATAAAAAATACGTATTTAAAAATATACAAAATAGTAGACCACCGACATCGGGTACAGGGACCAAGATACCGGTGGTTAGGGCTCCAGAGACAGGAACCTCCTCACAATACGGGCCGTGTCAAGGAGGACTGCCTTCTGCATCAGACCCTTGATCCAACCTTCTAACGTGAGCCTCTTAAGGTGTTGGTCGAGGCTCTTGGCTATCAATCCGTGAACAGATATGATTATCGGAACAATGATCACCGAATCCACATTCCACATGTCGGCAATCTCGTGAGACAGATCCAAATACTTTAATTGTTTTTCTTTTTCAACTTTCACGAGATTTTCGTCATGAGGAACGGCGATATCGACAATCATTGCGCGGCGCTCTAATCGATCTATCACCACAATATCAGGCTTATTGGCGACAATAGTCCTATCTGTGATAATAGATCGATCCCAATATAACGTAGCACGACCATTCTCGAGAACTGGGTCGGGCACATACCTGTAGTAAGGCACTTCAAAATTGACAAGTTGGTATTTAAGGGCAAGTTGTTGGTGTACAATCCTGGCTACTTGATTATGCCTGTGCAAATACTCACCATTAGCAAGACGAGAACAACCAGAAATAATATGCCTAATAGATTCTCCAGGACGGTGGCACGCCCGACAAATGTCAACCGTACTATCTTTCAGGATATATTTCCGGTAGTTATTCGTCATGATAACTTCGTCCATAATTGCACAAACAAAACCTTCGGTTTCTCCAAAGAGATCACCATACCGTAGCCAAGACGTCGATGCTTTAAAGTCTATATCAGACCCGTGTAGGGCCCGATAAAATCGACCATGAAGTTCTTTACCCTTCCATACTTCCTTGCGATCAGTAGTACTAAGTACTACAGGTTTGCGCCAATTCTCTTTAGCCAGAGCGAGCGGGGTAAAACCAGTATCCACTGCAACTACATTACGATGCACTCCCACATTAATCTGTAGAAAATATTCTCTGAGATTGTATATCTCGCGATTGTGTAGAGTCTTGATATTTAATAGACCACGACCTCCAAACTTTCGCGGAATATACAATCTCATAACCGACGAACGTGGATGGTGCATGCGGAATGCAGTCAGCAATGTACGGACTCTCGGCAATGCAAGGGCATCTAATTCGGTCTGAGTCCATCTAAGTACACCAAAGGAATACATCAGAACCGGCATGACCCAAAAAAAATATTGTATCATAAAAATAATATATATATGGATGGAGGCCCTATGCCCCACGCTAGAATTCCCTGTATTGTGGGGTTTGGATTTGTTTGTGAGTTCTTGATTGTTATAGGTTGCCTCAATAGTTAATCCTTTTTTTCTTTTCAGCATTTTTTTCTTAATAGAAATTCATACAGTCTAAATAATAAAAGCAATAAACATATTATGTAATACTTCCCTTCTTCGTAAATAAGATGTTAGCATAACATTGTCATTTTTAACTATAACATGTTAAAGTATTTCAGGTATTTACTTATGTACATATTCTATTCTTCATTTTAGCCAGTAACCCACCCTTTCGTATACCTTAAAATAAGTTACTTCAACATTTTCCACATCGACCTATATTAAACAGGTAGAAACTACCTTCAGCTCTAAGCCTGCCTCTGTATACGTAGCGCAGGAGCAAGAAAACAAATCTCCCGTTAGCTTTTCCCAAAAAATTTGTCTTAGTAAATGGTACCACCAATAGACACGGACGACCTTGTGACATATAAGTTTCGGGAACGTAAAGATTTGTCTATTTTTCTAAATATCTGGATTTGAAGATATGGTATAAAAATGTTAGTATAAACAAAATATTTCGTGTTTAAGGAACAATGAAAGAGTTAGATTTACTACATGGTTTTTTTATTTACAGTTACAAATTAAACATTATTTACTATTAAAACAATTCAGTTATTCAATTTTACAATTTTGAATTTCCAATTTACCAATTTTGCGCTCACCCGTGTCGGCATAGAACTTAACAGAACGTCAAATCTATCTCAACTCTGCACGTTATTCACGGCAGTCTTAAACGTATTGGTAAATATAACGTGAAATTCTAGATGCTCGTCACTAAGAGTTAATGGCATAACAATATAATAATGAATCCCGGTACTATGTCTTACAAAGCTTAGAAACCAAAGAATTAATTATTTGTACTTACAATATATTATTTACAGTTACTCATTATATTTATTTACAAAAAAGACTGATCAACATTTTAGTTTCCCCAATCTGCAAGAATAAAGCTCGCTCCCCGTTCTGCGACCATATTGAGTGCAGCCTTGATGTTTCCGCTTACCTGCGCTGGCATAGAGCTTCCGTCTATTACTCGCAGATTTGGGATAGACTTCACAATAAGCCTGTTGTCCAACACAGAGCCCATAGAGCACGTACCGATATAGTGCCACATAGTGGCAGACATGGACATGGCATAACATTCCCAAAACTCACTCTCAGTTTTCTTCTCAGAGCAGAACCCAAGGTCGACCAACGTCCCGTTCACGCTCTTGAAGTACGTCGTAGTCGTTAACTTATTGAAGTCGGCTAGAGCATTGATCATCAGAGCCAGGTCCGCACCTTCACTGTCGCTGTAAGTGCCAGTGTAAACGAGCGGGGCGTCCCTGTAGTCGGCGCTAGCTAACTCCAGTTTTCCACGAGATTTAGGAATCATTAAGTTATGCACAGCGAATAAAGTATTTCTGCCGACAGAGGCCGCAAACCATTTATTGCATACGTCATTACTGTACTTAAAGACGTGGCTGCAAAGTTGCACCATGGCGGTCGAGTCGTGTGGAAATAGCAGGTTGATAGACTGGTAGTCCGGATACGTTTGCTTGCTGTTTACTGTGGCGTAGAGGCAAGTAGTTGGGACTGGAAATTTAAAAGGATTGGCCGCAGGAGTTGCAGAGGTATCCTCTTCCAGCTGGTAAAATAGCACGGCTGACGGATGATCTTGGAAGTTCTCACCTACAGGTAAGTCGACTATCACGTCTATACCTAAAGACTCGAGATGTGAACGTGGACCAATACCTGACAACATTAAAAGCTTTGGGCTGTTGAGTCCACCGGCACTCACAAGAACCTCCTTTTTAGCATATAATTTGGCAACATTACCGTTGGAATCCACAACCTCTACACCAACTGCTACATTATTCTCGATCAGAATCTTAGTGACGACAGTGTGCAACGCCACACAGAGGTTGCTTCGCGACTTGGCTTCGCCGAGATATGTGACAGCGTTACTCTGTCGTACTTGGTTATCAATTTGGAATAGTGGCTCAGTGGCACCAAGACTCGAAGTAGTAGATGTTGTATCATCGACAACATTGTGACCTAACTCTTTGAAAGCGGCTAATAAATTATCATTGGCAGGACTGCTTTGTTTGCGAATACGAATAGGACCATCTGTACCGTGGAGACTAGCGTAATCTGAAGCTAGTAATTCAGGGTCTGTCAACTTTTCCTGTTTCTTCAAGTATGTTTGAATATTTTTATAACCCCATGAATCATCACCTAAAATGGCCGCCCAGTTGTCATAGTCATGTGGATCCCCATGTACGTGTATCATGTGATCTAGAGCACTGCTCCCTCCTAACATCTTACCAGCTGTCAGCTCGACGACACCTCCTTGTAAGTTCTGTGCTGTTCGTTGATCGTTTACCGTCGTGAAGTTGTAATCGTACTCTGAAGTTGGAAGCACTGTAAATACTCCTGCCATCTAAAATATGAAAGAAAGTTTTAGATGCTCCACTAAATCACATTATATTTTAAACTAAACTTGTTACAAGTAATTAAGAGTTGCCCAGTTAACGTAGAAGTTTTTTTTTTTATTGAAAATGAAAAATACTACTCAAATGTATGTTCTAAAATGAACAATCATCGTAATGGATCTTAGCAGAGCGAATGCCTTTTGAAGTTGCAATTTGATGGGATAGCAAATGGACACTTTGACTTACATCAGATTCTAACGGAGAGTAGCCTCCTGCTTCGATAACCAGCACATTGTAGTTACTATTAGCTGAGAGTCTATTTGCTAGAACGGATCCTGCGGTGCCGCCTCCGACAATAATGAAGTCATAGTTATTTCCGTCTGTCAAAAGTAACAATTCAGAAGTTATTAACATTTAGCTTCGTGATAAGTTATTTAACAATAATTATGATAAAATAAGCAACATTTTTTGTAATGTACGTAAGACGAAAACTAACTCTTTACTATTAAAAGCAATAAACTCACTTGTTACGGGGCAATTAGGTGGAAACCGCCAATCAGTGAGCGCCAACCCAAACAGCACTTGCAACGCCAATTGCGCGGTATGGACAACACCCAATACAGTCGTTGCGATGTCTGCCATTGCTACAACTAAGATATTATTTCAAATACTGAATTTAGGAATATTACGAGATGTCCTTAAATACAATGTTTCCTTGAAGATACCGCCACGAAGAAGATCTCAATAGATATAGTTGTCTATTGTAATTTTCAGGAAAAAAATCAAGCATTTGTATTAAGCACAAGTGCATACAAAGCTATAGTTTCATTAATTTATCTTCATTGTATGCACGTTAAAAGAGACAATAAAATGTTAAGAATAATAAAAGATTGATAAGTTCTTATAAAAAACTTGAGAGACAAGTTTCTTGCTTAAAACATCAAGCAGTTGCAATGTTATTAGAGAAATTTGAAGGATACTTACGAGTACTTGTGTGTCCCCTGAGGTGTAGAACTCGAATGTACTTTTCACTTTCCTGACGATATTTATACCTCACAATTGTAAACACTGATTTCTTTGAACAAATGTTCTAGATATTTTTAAATGAGATAAATTCATAATTAATTGTAAATATAAGAAAATTTTATAATGAAAATATGTAAATTAACATAATTTAAATATATTATGTATTTCAGATAAATACAGGTGTGTTCATCAAATAGATGTACTTCCTGATCACGTGATCTTTGTTCTATGTCTTCACTTAGTGAACTTAATTATTACATACATATATGTAAATGCAGCCGTCCGTCACGTTGTCGGGACAAAAATTGCTACTCATGCGGAGTTTTTAAGTTTGATGTATATGGATGAGCAGTAAATAGAAGTGTTTGATTGATATTCTAAGCCACACTTTTCTTTAGAAATACTTTTTATTATGATATAGGAAGACAATCGAGTAGACAGCTCACCTGGCACATAATCTTTTCCAATCAGGAGCAGAGAAAGAGGACTTTAGATTCGGGTAGTAACCTCACTCACAATACCAGGTTTTCACCGGATTTGTTAAGCAATCTTAACGCTGGTTTTTTGTGTGGACATGGTGTCACTGCAGCAAATCGGGCTGCTTATAACGAAACAGGACTCTCCCTCACATGGATCACAACTGATATAAGCTGCAACAGTTAGAATAGTGTCGAAAACCCCAACTCATTGATCCATGACACCACCAAATAAATGAAAGTTCACCACTTGAATTTTGTGTTTGCATTTGACTTAGTCATGTGAGGTATCGTTTGAATCATCTAAATACTATACATCATCAACAGCCTGTATAGTTTTAAGTCCACCATCGACAAACTAAACTGGACGCATTGAGAAGGAAAACTATCATGTCTAAGGTAGTAGTATCAGTTTTGGAGTTAGGCACCCTACTTCTAAAATGTAATATACTATTATATAATATTTACGTATAAGGTTTATTTGTTTAAAGTTTTTAATGATTAACATAGGTTTTCAACATTTCACACAACATTCAACATAATAATTATTGTTTATGAGATAAATAAATAAAATAAAATGATAAAGTACGGGTACATACAAATTGATAAATAGATTGATACCTTCTTTGCTTTTTTTATTTGTATCAAAATTTACTGGTACAGACATAGATTAGCCGAATTAAAAAATTTCTCTGTATTTTTATAAACTCAATGTACTTCACGTTTTCACAAATAAATATTATTAAAGAATAGTTCATGCATTATAATACGTTTTTCATGATCATCAAATGTTTAATTCAGATACCCAACGCTACGTGGTAACATTCACAACATCGCAGTCATATATAGAAGTCCCGGGTTGGAGGAAGGGAGACATCCCGTTCAGTTTTAGAACAACTGGTACTAGCGCCATCTTGCTGTTCCAACCGCCCATAAGGCCTAATTATCCTTCATTCATGGTGGCTTTTACCAGTGGTAAGTTCTACATGTTACATTAAAAATACGTGTTTTCATATTTTTAAAAAGTATGTTTAATACCAAAGAGGTTGAACCTTAACCCCAACCCAAAAAAAAATTCGTCACTTACGACTCTAATATGGAACGTTCTGGAATGTAGGTTTATTCTTTTTATTTGTATTCTGTAACTGTGTTACGGCTGTGACGTCATCTTAATTCAACACACAAATTTCAGTGTCATTTGTCGAATAACAGCAAAATTACGTGGTACTAACACAATAGAAATAAATATATCTCACGTACATAATTAAAATACATAAGTACATAGAAATATTTAATCATAACCATACCCGTCGTGATTACCATCAGTCGGAAGGTTGTTCCTTGGGTTTGAACGATATCAAAACACATTTCTGTAATTGTTTAAAGTAATTCTATGGTTTTCATCAAGGTATGCTTCTCATCTCAACATTTTTAAGAAGTAAAAAATACCCTAGAGTAAATATACAGATATTTACCAGTAACTTTCATGCCCAACACATGGACTGGCACGTGGCATAAAGAACTGTGCTGAATTTTTTTATTTTCTTTCAGTGACCAATACTGATGTAGAGCTTTTTTTTAATGACCTTATTACCTTCATGCTTTAATTCTGAACCTATATTAAACTACCACAGAGATTATAAATATGTAATGCAAGTATATTCATCCCGTTAAGAAAAAAATAACTTCTGATTTTCATTTCTTTTGTTCTTTATTAAACCACACATTGAAACATCCGCTTAGTAGTGGTCAAATTTTTTTCGTTTTGAAAGTGGATACATTAAATAATTTTAATTTTTTAAAATAATTTGTGTCAGTTTTTCTTACTTTAGAGATAGTAAGTTTGCTGTGTTTAACAACAACTAAGACCATTGTCTTATGTTTGTTGACGATTTAGAACTATTGAGTGTGGTGTTACTTACTATTTCTACGAAACGTAAATGATTCTTTGTTGATAATAACATTTTAATATTCACCACACACAAGACACGAGGTTTATAGTTAGAAGGTACAACAAGAAATAGAATGATTTGAAACACATGGGCCACGACAGAAGGTACCCATGTACAATATTTGTTCATAATTAGGAAGCAGATGTTACCTAATTTTTGAAATATGTAATGCAAATGTATGTACGTAACCAACTGTTTTGGAAGTGGTATAAGCATGAATGGTTTATTTTTGCCCATTTAGCACGGTGGAAGTTTACGCCATTGCGGTGCTCCAAAACTGATTTTTGACATTGATCATCAAAACATATTTCTGTTAAAAGCTATATTCTTATTAGCATCACTTTACGTGTAAGAGTAATGCTGTGGCACAAATATACTCGCTCTGGCTCGATGGGACTGAGGCTAAGGTTTTACAGCAACTGCTGTTCACCGGATGCCAGCCATTGAGTTCTGTTCCACCTCTCCCTAAAACTAGTGAGACACAAAGTACACCAACACTACTTCAAACTAAGTACAGCTTGTGCTATGATAACTAGACTGACTTATAGAATACTTATTTACTTTTTTTTTGTAAATATATAATCATTATACATAGAAAACAACCAAACTTCAAAACAACTTTTTGCAGATCATACAATCATTTAATCCGACCCGGGAATCGAACGTGAGATCTCAAGCACAGCAGTCGGATTCGCTATCGCTGCGCTACTGAGGCAGTTACTAACCTACTCCTTCGACATTACGAATATTGGAATTACGTATAGTCTCGTCTCCGACTCTAGTGATTGTTCAGGGTATACCAAACGTGTCAGATCTTTGATATGTCATACATGAAAGCTTTCTATTTGCATTCTATGTATAAAAATATTGCAAAACTGAAGTCAATCAAAAACATTACATAGAAAGCCTTAAAAAACTACAGCATAATAATGAATGTTTCTTGCTAATAAACGATTATTATTATTATTATTCTCTTTATTACATTTAATATACATATTGATTACATTTTTAAATATATAAAAAATAAAAAATACATATTTAAAAATATAAAAAATAGCAGACCACCGACATCGGGTACAGGGACCAAGATACCGGTGGTTAGGGCTCCAGAGACAGGAACCTCCTCACAATACGGGCCGTGTCAAGGAGGACTGCCTTCTGCATCAGACCCTTGATCCAACCTTCTACCGTGAGCCTCTTAAGGTGTTGGTCGAGGCTCTTGGCTATCAATCCATGAACAGATATGATTATCGGAACAATGATCACCGAATCCACATTCCACATATCGGCAATCTCGTGAGACAGATCCAAATACTTCAATTGTTTTTCTTTTTCAACTTTCACGAGATTCTCGTCATGAGGAACGGCGATATCGATAATCATTGCGCGGCGCTCTAATCGATCTATCAACACAATATCAGGCTTATTGGCAACAATAGTCCTATCTGTGATAATAGATCGATCCCAATATAACGTAGCACGACCGTTCTCGAGAACTGGGTCAGGTACATACTTGTAGTAAGGCACTTCAAAATTGACAAGTTGGTATTTAAGGGCAAGTTGTTGGTGTACGATCCTGGCTACTTGATTGTGCCTGTGCAAATACTCACCATTAGCAAGACGAGAACAACCAGAAATAATATTCCTAATAGATTCTCCAGGACGGTGGCACGCCGGACAGATGTCAACCGTACTATCTTTCAGGATATATTTCCGGTAGTTATTCGTCATGATAACTTCTTATTATTATTCTCTTTATTACATATAAATACACATATTGATTACATTTTTAAATATATAAAAAAATAAAAAATACACATTTAAAAATATAAAAAATAGTAGACCACCGACATCGGGTACAGGGACCAAGATACCGGTGGTTAGGGCTCCAGAGACAGGAACCTCCTCACAATACTGGCCGTGTCAAGGAGGACTGCCTTCTGCATCAGACCCTTGATCCAACCTTCTAACGTGAGCCTCTTAAGGTGTTGGTCGAGGCTCTTGGCTATCAATCCGTGAACAGATATGATTATCGGAACAATGATCACCGAATCCACATTCCACATGTCGGCAATCTCGTGAGACAGATCCAAATACTTTAATTGTTTTTCTTTTTCAACTTTCACGAGATTTTCGTCATGAGGAACGGCGATATCGACAATCATTGCGCGGCGCTCTAATCGATCTATCACCACAATATCAGGCTTATTGGCGACAATAGTCCTATCTGTGATAATAGATCGATCCCAATATAACGTAGCACGACCATTCTCGAGAACTGGGTCGGGCACATACCTGTAGTAAGGCACTTCAAAATTGACAAGTTGGTATTTAAGGGCAAGTTGTTGGTGTACAATCCTGGCTACTTGATTATGCCTGTGCAAATACTCACCATTAGCAAGACGAGAACAACCAGAAATAATATGCCTAATAGATTCTCCAGGACGGTGGCACGCCCGACAAATGTCAACCGTACTATCTTTCAGGATATATTTCCGGTAGTTATTCGTCATGATAACTTCGTCCATAATTGCACAAACAAAACCTTCGGTTTCTCCGAAGAGATCACCATACCGTAGCCAAGACGTCGATGCTTTAAAGTCTATATCAGACCCGTGTAGGGCCCGATAAAATCGTCCATGAAGTTCTTTACCCTTCCATACTTCCTTGCGATCAGTAGTACTAAGTACTACAGGTTTGCGCCAATTCTCTTTAGCCAGAGCGAGCGGGGTAAAACCAGTATCCACTGCAACTACATTACGATGCACTCCCACATTAGTCTGTAGAAAATATTCTCTGAGATTGTATATCTCGCGATTGTGTAGAGTCTTGATATTTAATAGACCACGACCTCCAAACTTTCGCGGAATATACAATCTCATAACCGACGAACGTGGATGGTGCATGCGGAATGCAGTCAGCAATGTACGGACTCTCGGCAATGCAAGGGCATCTAATTCGGTCTGAGTCCATCTAAGTACACCAAAGGAATACATCAGAACCGGCATGACCCAACTGTTACAGGCTCGCACCTTGTTACCGCCCGATAAAAGACTTTATTATTATTATTATTAATAAAACCTTATTTTAACTATACAGGTTCACATAACTTCATTGCTGGACAGCCAAATGACATCAAATTTTCAGTAAAACCTTCCTGTTACACACTTTTACCTTCTCTTTTCAACGAACAAGTATTTCATTGAATGAGATATTTTAAGACGATATTGTTCGATATTTATAAATTATTACTAAACAGATGTTACCAAATTTTGGAGACATATAATGTAAATATACGTACTGAATTGTTTGTCAGGGATCTATATTATTACAGTGGCTTATTTTTACCCAGCTGGTACAGTGGAAACGTACGCTACTGCTATGCCGAGACCTCGGTCTCAGGTTCAAGCGTTTGTATATTTAAGAGTTTGGGCATTTTCTTCATTAATAAGTATATGAATATACTATCAGTCAATCTAGCTATCGTAGAACAAACTCTGCTTAGTTTGAAGATAGATGGCGTTGCGTGTCAGATATTCGAATAATCTAATGTTTATTTTAATCTATTTTGATATATGTCTCCAAGTCTCACATTCCTCAGTCGGCATGTAGAAATTTTTACAATTTAAAATTTCGAGAGGCATTTCACTTTCTTGAGAAAACATCAACGTAGCTATATAAATAACACGTCATACGACAGTTTACTGTATTTTGAGTATGTTATGTTGGTAATAAATAACTAGAACCCAGACTAGACTACGGTGGACTGGTAGAGAATATAGCAGTGGATTAAAAAAAATATTGTATCATAAAAATAATATTTATATGGATGGAGGCCCTATGCCCCACGCTAGAATTCCCTGTATTGTGGGGTTTGGATTTGTTTGTGAGTTCTTGATTGTTATAGGTTGCCTCAATAGTTAATCCTTTTTTTCTTTTCAGCATTTTTTTCTTAATAGAAATTCATACAGTCTAAATAATAAAAGCAATAAACATATTATGTAATACTTCCCTTCTTCGTAAATAAGATGTTAGCATAACATTGTCATTTTTAACTATAACATGTTAAAGTATTTCAGGTATTTACTTATGTACATATTCTATTCTTCATTTTAGCCAGTAACCCACCCTTTCGTATACCTTAAAATAAGTTACTTCAACATTTTCCACATCGACCTATATTAAACAGGTAGAAACTACCTTCAGCTCTAAGCCTGCCTCTGTATACGTAGCGCAGGAGCAAGAAAACAAATCTCCCGTTAGCTTTTCCCAAAAAATTTGTCTTAGTAAATGGTACCACCAATAGACACGGACGACCTTGTAACATATAAGTTTCGGGAACGTAAAGATTTGTCTATTTTTCTATATATCTGGATTTGAAGATATGGTATAAAAATGTTAGTATAAACAAAATATTTCATGTTTAAGGAACAATGAAAGAGTTAGATTTACTACATGGTTTTTTTTATTTACAGTTACAAATTAAACATTATTTACTATTAAAACAATTCAGTTATTCAATTTTACAATTTTGAATTTCCAATTTACCAATTTGCCGCTCACCCGTGTCGGCATAGAACTTAACAGAACGTCAAATCTATCTCAAATCTGCACGTAATTCTTGGCAGTCTTAAACGTATTGGTAAATATAACATGAAATTCTAGATGCTCGTCACTAAGAGTTAATGGCATAACAATATAATAATGAATCCCGGTACTATGTCTTACAAAGCTTAGAAACCAATGAATTAATTATTTGTACTTACAATATATTATTTACAGTTACTCATTATATTTATTTAGAAAAAAGACTGATCAACATTTTAGTTTCCCCAATCTGCAAGAATAAAGCTCGCTCCCCGTTCTGCGACCATATTGAGTGCAGCCTTGATGTTTCCGCTTACCTGCGCTGGCATAGAGCTTCCGTCTATTACTCGCAGATTTGGGATAGACTTCACAATAAGCCTGTTGTCCAACACAGAGCCCATAGAGCACGTACCGATATAGTGCCACATAGTGGCAGACATGGACATGGCATAACATTCCCAAAACTCACTCTCAGTTTTCTTCTCAGAGCAGAACCCAAGGTCGACCAACGTCCCGTTCACGCTTTTGAAGTACGTCGTAGTCGTTAACTTATTGAAGTCGGCTAGAGCATTGATCATCAGAGCCAGGTCCGCACCTTCACTGTCGCTGTAAGTGCCAGTGTAAACGAGCGGGGCGTCCCTGTAGTCGGCGCTAGCTAACTCCAGTTTTCCACGAGATTTAGGAATCATTAAGTTATGCACAGCGAATAAAGTATTTCTGCCGACAGAGGCCGCAAACCATTTATTGCATACGTCATTACTGTACTTAAAGACGTGGCTGCAAAGTTGCACCATGGCGGTCGAGTCGTGTGGAAATAGCAGGTTAATAGACTGGTAGTCCGGATACGTTTGCTTGCTGTTTACTGTGGCGTAGAGGCAAGTAGTTGGGACTGGAAATTCAAAAGGATTGGCCGCAGGAGTTGCAGAGGTATCCTCTTCCAACTGGTAAAAGAGCACGGCTGACGGGTGATCTTGGAAGTTCTCACCTACAGGTAAGTCGACTATCACGTCTATACCTAAAGATTCGAGATGTGAACGTGGACCAATACCTGACAACATTAAAAGCTTTGGGCTGTTGAGTCCACCGGCACTCACAAGAACCTCCTTTTTAGCATATAATTTGGCAACATTACCGTTGGAATCCACAACCTCTACACCAACTGCTACATTATTCTCGATCAGAATCTTAGTGACGACAGTGTGCAACGCCACACAGAGGTTGCTTCGCGACTTGGCTTCGCCGAGATATGTGACAGCGTTACTCTGTCGTACTTGGTTATCAATTTGGAATAGTGGCTCAGTGGCACCAAGACTCGAAGTAGTAGATGTTGTATCATCGACAACATTGTGACCTAACTCTTTGAAAGCGGCTAATAAATTATCATTGGCAGGACTGCTTTGTTTGCGAATACGAATAGGACCATCTGTACCGTGGAGACTAGCGTAATCTGAAGCTAGTAATTCAGGGTCTGTCAACTTTTCCTGTTTCTTCAAGTATGTTTGAATATTTTTATAACCCCATGAATCATCACCTAAAATGGCCGCCCAGTTGTCATAGTCATGTGGATCCCCATGTACGTGTATCATGTGATCTAGAGCACTGCTCCCTCCTAACATCTTACCAGCTGTCAGCTCGACGACACCTCCTTGTAAGTTCTGTGCTGTTCGTTGATCGTTTACCGTCGTGAAGTTGTAATCGTACTCTGAAGTTGGAAGCACTGTAAATACTCCTGCCATCTAAAATATAATAAAAAGTTTTAGATGCTGCACTAAATCACATTATTTTTTAAACTGAACTTATTACAAATAATTAAGAATTGCGCAGTTAATGTAGAAGTTTTTTTTTTGACTGGAAATGAAAACTACTACACAAATGTATGTTCTAAAATGAACAATCATCGTAATGGATCTTAGCAGAGCGAATGCCTTTTGAAGTTGCAATTTGATGGGATAGCAAATGGACACTTTGACTTACATCAGATTCTAACGGAGAGTAGCCTCCTGCTTCGATAACCAGCACATTGTAGTTACTATTAGCTGAGAGTCTATTTGCTAGAACTGATCCTGCGGTGCCGCCTCCGACAATAATGAAGTCATAGTTATTTCCGTCTGTCAAAAGTAACAATTCAGAAGTTATTAACATTTAGCTTCGTGATAAGTTATTTAACAATAATTATGATAAAATAAGCAACATTTTTTGTAATGTACGTAAGACGAAAACTAACTCTTTACTATTAAAAGCAATAAACTCACTTGTTACGGGGCAATTAGGTGGAAACCGCCAATCAGTGAGCGCCAACCCAAACAGCACTTGCAACGCCAATTGCGCGGTATGGACAACACCCAATACAGTCGTTGCGATGTCTGCCATTTCTACAACTAAGATATTATTTTAAATACTGAACTCAGAAATATTACAAGATGTCCTTAAATGCAATGTTTTCTTGAAGATACCGCCACGAAGAAGATCTCAATAGATATAGTTATGGCTTAGGGTTATGTAATTTTCAGGAAAAAAAAATCGAGAATTTGTATTAAGCACAAGTGCATACAATGCTATAGTTTCACTAGTTTATCTTTATTGTATGCACGTTAAAAGGGCAATAAAATATTAAAAATAACAAAAGTTTGAGAAGTTTTTATAAAAAACTTAAGAGAGACAAGTTTCTTGCTTAATACATCAAGCAGTTGCAATGTTACAGAGAAATATGATGGATACTTACGAGTACTTGTGTGCCCCCTGAGGTATAGAACTCGAATGTGCTTTTCACTTTCCAGATAATATTTATACCTCACAATTGTAAATACTGATTTCTTTTAACAAATGTTCTAGATATTTTTAAATGTGGTAAATTCATAATTAATTGTAAATATAAGAAAATTTCGTAATTAAAATATGTAAATTAACATAATTTAAATATGTTATGTATTTCAGATAAATACAGGTGTTTTTGTCAAATAGATGTACTTCCTGATCATGTGATCTTTGTTTTACGTCTTCACTTGGTGATCTTAATTATTACATATATATATATATATATTGCTGCATTTAGCAGCTGTCCATCATGTTTTTGGGGCAAAAATTTGTTTTTCATCCGAAGTTTTTAAGCTTAGACGCCCTACTTTTCAAATTTAATATACTGCTACTGTATATTTAATTAAAATTTTTGTGCTCAACAATGGACCTAGTTCTGATGTAGACATATGTATATCGGCTATCGTGACTGGGAGTACGTTATCATGATGGAGTCCCTCTACCTGTAGCACAGATTTACTCCTCACATGAGAGTGTAGCTTTGCCGTACCATGGTGGCGGCCACAGATGATTACACCATTAAACTGTGTATTGTTACAATACTTATGTATATATATACTTTTTATTTAATGAAACAAAGATCGTTATCACGATAAACATGAAATCATTCAATGAAAATTGACTGAATGTCTCAGAGGCGTAGTGATGATAGCGTATACGACTTTTGTGCTAATGACTGGGCTTAGATTTCTAAGTCAGACCAAGTGTTTGAATAATCTGCAAATTTTTGTATCCACTGACAATTAGTACAGGTATTTCATCAGTCGGTCTAGCTGCCATAGTTCAAAATATGTTTAGTTTGATGATAGACGACGTTGTCTGTCAGATATCTGAAATTTATTTATTTATAAATGATAAATATGTTGGTGTACTTTGTGTCTCCCTAAGGTTTTAGAGAGAGGTGAAACAGAACTCAATGGCTAGCATCCGGTGAACAGCAGTTTCTCTAAGATCTTAGACTCAATCTCGTCGAGCCAGAGTGAGTATATTTGTGTCGCAGCATTACCCACGTAAAGTGATGCTTATAAGAATATGACTATTATATAGCTTTTAACAGAAATATGTTTTGATGACCAATGTCAAAAATCAATTTTTCAACGCAGCAGTCACACCAGTTACTTGCACCGTGTTAAATGTGAAAAAATTAACCAGCTTATAACACTTCCATAAACTAGATATGTGACAAGCAGTTGAATAGACATATTTACAGTTAAGCAGATAAAACTAAAATAAAACAGTTTCAAACTAAGCATAGCTTGTGCTATGATAACTTGACTGACTGATAGAATAATTATATACTTTTTTTTTGTAAATATTATACTTAAATATTATACATAGAAAACACCCAAATTTCAAAACAATTGTTTACAGATCACACAAACATTTGCTTCGACCTGGGAATCGAACCCGAAACCTCTAACACTACAGTCGCAATCGTTACCGCTGCAACCGAGGTAACTAGTAACCTACTCCTTCCACAGACATATCTGTGGTTTCGTCTCCGACTCTAGTAATTGTCAAAGGTATACCAAACGTGTCAGATCTTTGATACATCATATATGAAAGCTCTCTATTTGCACTCACTCATGCATAAAAATATTGTACAACTGAAGTTAATCAAAAATATTTCATAAAGAACCTCAAAAAACTATAGCGTAACTACCTGCAACTATATAATCTTATTTTAACTATACAAGTGTAAGACCGCAGGCCCATTGATGGGAGGGATGACAGTTATCGTGGTAACTATGTAAGCCTTACACTGTCACGATGGCTGTCATGCCTTTTACGTCCCCAATTGGGATGTGAAAAAGCACCTCACAAGGTCGCCATAGTGTGGGTCACCATACTGCATTGTCTACATTTGCAATGAGTATGGTGACTACAACTCTTGGATTCTATTCATGCTCTTCATCAGGCAGAATAGAGTCACTTTGGCAGGCTCTTAATATAGAAAAAAAAACAACTTCACATAACTTCATTCCTGGACAACCAAATAACATCAAATTTTCAGTGCAGCCTTAGCATTACACCCTCATACCGTCTCTTTTGTACGAAAAAATATTACATTGGATAAGGAATTTTAAGACAATATTGTTCAATATTTGTACTTAATTACGAAACAGATGTTATCGAATTTCGAAGACATACGAGTCGTTGTGATGCTCGCCATTTCTGCTACAAAGAAATCATTTCCAATACCTTATTTTGGCTTAGTGTATGTAAGTTACTAAAATGTGCGTAACTGTATATATGCTACGTGTATAATAACCTCATACACCTCAATTACAGCCGCCTGATTGACAAATTAGATAGAGCCTAGAGGACTATGGTAATGGGAATGCTGATAAATACAATAGGAAATTTCCACACAGACACAGAACAGTCTTAGGTGGTGCTTAAACTCACGGCCTCGTGTTTAGTATAGCTTAGTTCAAATACTTAAGAATTTGTTGTAGAAGCAGAGAAATAAGAAGTGTACTTGTGTGCTACCAGTAGTTAAAAAATCGAACCTGCTTCAGCTTTGCAGCCCAGATGTTCATACCTGATAGATATGCCTGCCGCTTATAAATAAACAGTTTGCGCAACTGTTCAACATTATTTTTAAAAATTGGATGAAAATATGTTAATCAACATAAATTAAATATGTTATAATATATTTTTCAGATAAATACAGATGTGTTAATCAAATAGATGTACTTCCTGATCACGTGATAGTCTTAACTTTAGTCAACGTTTTTACTGACCCTAAGGCCTTTTGTCAGGGTAATTCATCATCATCATCAACAGCCTTTTACAGTCCACTACTGGTCATAGGCCTCTCCTTCGTAAGGAGGTTTTGGCCTACTATACCACGCCATACCCACGGGTTGGAATAGGGTTTGTTTCAAGTTTTCCTTCTCTTTGTAATGATGTTGTATTGCATACTTTGTTCCTTTAGTCGCCTTTGACGACATCCACGGGATGAATAGGGGTGGTAACACTATGTATTCTTAATCCGTCACCACACAGACGTCAGAGTAATTATCAACATTATTTTCGATTGGAATTTTATTTTCACTTTAGTGAAACCCTATTGGCTATAACTTTTTCAGGGTATTCTATCAGAAGAACAACTCGAGACCTCATGGCTACTTTGTCATACCTCGGTCTGTAAGTTGGATTTTAAATGTTCATATGAAAAATGTTTATTACCTTCCTCGAACCTTCTTCCCAAACTAAGTTGGAGTCGGCTTTAAATCTACTATGACTACTGGCTCATCTTCGGTTTTTTCCATACAACGACTGTCTTCAGACTTCCACAACTCAAGTACTAGACGATATCGAAGTTTTATAGAAAGACTGCTGTTGGACTTTTTAGGGCCACAAATATACATAATGGTTGTCAAAGATGGTCATATGAGAATCGGACTCAACCTGCTCTCAAAAGGATGGAGGGGGCTTGGGTGTTAAAATGTTCACCCATCCATAAACTGATCTGGCTAGGATTGCTTAACATTGCAATGTGTTAACCTACCTGGTTACTCGGATTCACGAGCCGCCCACAATTTTTTTACATTATTTACAAATGTTAGTTTCTGTATTTCTCATGTATAAACTTGTGTACAAAGAAAATGACTAAATAAATAATTGGCAGCTCGCTGACTAAAAACACTAAAAGTGGCAAAACAATTGAATTATTTATCTGTTCAAAATGCACGACTTTTTCTAAATACCTAGTCTTGCCATAAATATTGTAATAAAGAAAAAAGAAAATTGTTAACTGCAAATAACATTTATTACTTTTACAGTGTGTCAGTTTAATACATAAATATAAAACAATTAAAAATATAAAAAGCTTATTCGAAGTGGTCTCCATTGGCTGCAATACAGTCCTTTAAACGATGAGGCCAGTTATCAATAGAAGCACGCACTCTTTCCATGGGAAAATTCTTCACTGCCAATCGTATAGATTGTTTTAGGGACTCCAAATTATCATGGCGTTTAGAGCAAGCTGTACTCTCTAAAACTGACCACAAATCATAATCCAGCGGATTAAGATCGGGACTAGACGACGGCCAGTCTTCAGCTCTGATGAAGTCCGAAACGTTCGATTCCAACCAAGACTGCGTGGACCGAGCTTTATGACCCGGCGCCGAGTCTTGCTGGAAGGACCATACTTGGTTATTGAACATGGTGATGTTAAGGGGCTTAACTACCTTCTCAAGAATGGTATCTTGATACACTTGTGCCGATGTTTTGATACCTTTTTCACAAAAATATGGCTCAGTCACTCCTTCATAGCTAACACCCCACCAAACCATCACTGAAGTCGGATAATGTCCACGTTGCACTCTGTCGACTAATTGGGAAGCTTCCTTAGAGCTTTGAGCATAAATACGGTCATTTTGTTTGTTAAAATGTTGCTCAATTGTAAAAATTTTCTCATCCGTAAACAAAATTTTTCTGTGACCTCCCTTTGCGTACCGCTTCAGTAGTTGTTTCGATTTTACCACCCTATTCTTCTTTAAATTATCAGTTAAGAAATGGCCAGTGCGTCTCTTATAGGCTGCAAGTCCTAAGTCATCTTTTAAAATACGCGACATGGTTCTAGGTGCTATCTTCATTTCCCGAGATAAAATCTTTTGCTTTCGGACAGGATTTCTTCGAATTCTTTCCCTTACTGCTTTGACCACCTTTTTCGTACGAACACTACGTGGACGGCCAGATCTTTTTCTGTCACAAACAGAGGAGGTCTCATTGTACCTATTAATAGCCCGGTACACAAACATTTTACTAATACCAAGTGTATGGAGAGTTTTAAAAATTGCATTTGGCTCCATACCTACTTTGTGTAATGCTATCACAGCGATTCGGTTCTCTTTATCACCCCACACCATTTTAATATCGCAAAATATTTTACAATGTATTGGCGCCAAAATGAGAAAACACAATGAACAATCGTATAAAAATGACAGATTCGAAATTCAAATGTAATATTTTTTTATAATTAAGTGTAACAGTATTTATGGCCAGACTAAGTATTTCAATTATATATTTACTTAGTAACTTTAATTTAGCTATTCACGTAACGTAAATATAAATAATTTTACTTAGTAATCAAGTTATATGCTTTTATAAATTGTTATGACTTATTTACAAGATTACTATGGACTACCCTCTCCTCTCCTGTCCATGCTGAGAGGGTTCAAAGCCAGACAAAACCACAAGAGACTTCGACTGTCACTTGAAATATACCTCACGCGATCTTTACTAGTACATCGTTCATCGCAATTTGCCGACGTTCTAGATAGCGAAGTGTTGTTCTGCATTGACTCATGCACGAATTTGAAAAAGTGCACAGAGTTGTATCAGCTTTATACATCTGTAGCACTTTCAAAAGTCGTGTATGTGGAAACGAGTTATAAACCTTTTTATAATCTATCCAATATGTTGCCAGATTCTTACGATTACGACGTATCTGTTGGCTAGTGGTCATGTCTATGATAAGTCCATGTCCATCTTTAGTGCCATGGGTCCATTCTAAGAAATAGAAAGCTTCGAATTATTATTGATGGGGGTAGTAATTTTGAGTCTCAAAACAGATGTTACATGTAGTTTGTTTAGTTTATACATAGTTGGCAATACTCGTACGTATGCTCTAGAAATTTAACACTAGTCAATTAACAAACAGCGATAGTTGCACAGTACAGAATAAAATGCGTATCACCAAAATCTCCGCTATTATCAAAATAATTCGATAACAATGATTCCAGGACACTCACCAGTGCTAAATTTTGTTTATGAATAAGCAAATGGGACAGCCTGGATTTCTTATTAGAATTTACATATCGATATTTCTGAATCGCATCCTCCACCAAATCCAAAGCGCTCCTTATTCTATCATTATATTGAATACTTACAGAAATAACTTCATTCTTCACTAGTTCATCAACATCTTTATTTTGTGGTAACTGTGGTGTGCTGTTTGCTACCAAATTCAGAGCATGTGTCGAAGAAGGGATAGTTAAATTATTCCATATGTTAGAGCGTATCCTCTTAAATACTGCATCCGTCAGCAGGCGACAACGCTGCACAGATTGTACTTGGTCGTTGTGATGATATGTTGGCGGCTTACTCAAGCTCCTGGAATAAAGAAACTAGTCGAACACGGTACACAGTAAGGTTCATTGCCAGCTCTGTGGCCCAAAGATATGCCTGCATGACATTCTCATTTACAGAACGGATACACTTCATACGGTGCACATCAGCACCGATAGCGGAAAAACGAAATTTGTTTGAAATTAGTGGTCCTCTAAACTCCAAACTGGTTGGTGGTCAGGTTCTCCCCTCCTGACGTAAAGATATTGGCAACGTCGGCGGAGTGAAAGATTCGTCGTTTGAAGAAAAACTCGACACTTCTGCAACAGCCGAAACTTCAACTCTGTGATACATCGAGGTGGTGCGGAGCAACGAGTCCTGCGATTATAATTATGCTCTTAATCTTACTCTTACTACCATATTTGCTGAAATTTCTCGAATTATATTTATTATTTTTTATTATTAGTATACATGCCTATTAAGTCCCCAAGCGACATGAAAAATCATCTTACTAGGCTACCATAGTGTGAGTCACCATATTGTCTGCATTCGCAATGATTATAGTGACCATAACTCTTAGATTCTATTTATGATTTCCATCAGGCAGAGTAAAGTCACTTTGACGGATTCTGAAAATAAAAAATGTGTGCGTATACTAGCGTACACTCGTAAGAAGTGAAACTTCTTTATGACGTAATTTTAAAAAAAAAATAATTTAACCCCGTCCGAAGTCATTGCAATCGCCACCTAGATTTCAAAAATGTAACTACTCAAAACGGGCCGCAAAATACATTGGAGACATTTACCAATCCCTACTCCGCTGGAGAAAGTATACTTCGAATCACGCGTGGTAGGGATAAGAAAAAGATGGCGCGTAACGGAGAAATGTGACGCGTAACGAAAAAATGTTACACTAAATTTTTTTCCAACCCCGATAAAGAAGTTTCACTTCAAAAAGTCTTCTATCAATCGATTTAGCTTTTGTAGCACAAGTTCTGTTTAGTTTGGAACTAGATGGCGCCGTGTGACCAGTGTCCGGAAACATTACTAATATTATTAATTTGATTGAAGTGTTTTAAAACTTTAAATTTAAATTTCTGAATCTAAACCAAACGGACTTACAGTTCATATTATTATTCACACAAAACTTAATCAACAGGCAATGTTTTTCAATTAATGAGGAAAATTTTTAGCTTCTCATTTAAATATTGTTTGTTCCTCATTAAACACTCAGTATTGAAACATTTGTTAAATTATCATAAAGTTGTCAATGAAAAAGGCCTTTTTGAGATAGAAACCTACTGCGTCGCAAACTGTTTGTGGATTACCTTTCACAAATAGATCCATGTAAGGATTTCTGATTTCTCCACATTATTTAGTTTTGTCAAGCGATATATCAAATGATATATACACTAATTTAGATTTAACATAGGTGTGCAATCTACATTATCGTAAACTTAAGAACATACTATCACATCCACAATTCTGTTCTCTTTCTCTAGCTCGATCTCTAGCTCACTGTTGAGAATTTCTGTCAGCTGGCGCCTATTCTGGTTCGATACCCAAAATTGACTCAAGTAGAGGCCAGACACAGCACTAACTGCTTTCATAAGCTACCATTATTAATTTAGTAAGTAAATAGTGAGTCAAGTAGACCAGGCCATATTAAAATTTAGAATACGATTCAATTGATGAATAAGGTTTGATATATGCTTTCAACCGATAAAAGTTTCTGCATCCAGTTTAAAATCTGAATGCAGAAAAAAGTAGAATCAGTACACGACTCCACTAAATTTAGGGCAATGTTAGTCTTGTACTAGAGATCAAGAACCTAGTTGGTTTTAAACTAAGAAGCAATTTCTAATATAGGTCGTCAAAAATGATTACTGTTAAGAGCAATGTGATACTTGTTTTCATCCATTGCGATAATTAGTAATTACAATCCGGAAATATTCTTCACTTTTATATAAATTATATACAAATTTGTACAGGTTTTTCTTTAGCAGAGAAATTTCAAGACGACATTGTTCAATATTTATACATAATTATAAAACAGATGTTATTTAATTTTGGTTCTGTATGAATTAAAGAAGCTAGATATTGGTGATAAACCTGGCTTTTTACAGCCATTCTTTTACGGTTGAAAATGAACAGACGGGTTACCTCTTGTTACTCAAGAGTACGACAACGTCACAAGAGCGATGCCGCTTTGAATCTTCCCGCAAGACTTCCCCTGAAATTGATCAAGACTGATCGCGATTCCAGCAACTTTGTTAACTCGGTAAAAGTAAACAAAAATATTTACCTGGTCTATTTGAATATACATATGTCAGAACGGATATTAAAGGATGATGGATGCGTCATGTTATATATTTACTTGCTTATAGAGACTCTGTAGGTTCTTAGGGTTAAAGAGTTGTAGATCCTACATGAGTAAGCAAGTAAGCAAGAGATTCTATTTCAAATGCTAACTAAAAGAAAGCTAGCTAAACAAAATAAATTCTTACCCTTAAAGTTGGTATCAACAACGTATTCGACAGATATTTCTACGAATTGTAAGATAACTCTCTGGTTTCAAAGTTCAATTTATCATTAAATTTGTTCCAATTTGAGGGAGACACCAATTAACTGGCTAAAGCACTAAGTGTGTGGTTAAATATTAGTTTATAATTTCTCTTAAGTAATATTGTTAGTCTGATCTTAGTTTTGTTTCTGAGAATTGTGGTAACTCATTTGTCACATCTAGTACATGTTATACGCATAAATCATTTTTGAGGGTAGTATCATATATATATTTTGAGAAATTAGTCAAGATTCATCTTTGATAATTTAGCTTGTAAAGCAGAAGAGAAAACTAAATCCTTTGAACTTCTACAGTCGCGGAGAGATGTCCCCTCTACGGCAGTCTTTGTCGCTTTTATAATGAAAAGCGTTCTGACAAGTTCTTCCAAATGGTTCTACCTTGTGCCTTTTTCTACAAGACAATACGTACTGGCCTTGGAAGTCACCCTTTTAGAATGTTAAACATACGCTCCCGAATTAAAAGGCCCTTTAAGCGGGGAATGAAATCATATCTCACTAGGCCACCATAGTGTGGTTCATATTACTGCATTGACGGCATTTGCAACGAGTATAATAACCACTAGTCTCAGATTCTATTCGTGCTTTTCATCAGGCAGAGTAAAATCACTCAGGTAGGCTCTGAATTAAAAATAAAAAGTATATTCCTGATCAAGCAATAGTCTTAAGTACGTTCAGTCGAGTAATGATGGATTAAGAAAGCAGAGTGTCACCATCCTTATACATCCAATGGATTTTTTAAAAGCCGACTGAAGCAGCAAATTACACATGAAAACGTCACTGCAAGAAAAACTTATTTCTAACAAAATAACTGCCGCTTTAAGAATGTATTCCATGCCATGGAGGGTTATAGAAACACACATGACATAAACACAATGAACATCCAGACTTAGAACAACAATTGATGGATCACACAAGGTGTTGTCGCATGTAGAGATCGAGCCCACATCACTTAGCGCAATCGGAAGCGACAAGGTGACCGCAATGCCCTCCGTGCACTTAAAATGTACACAAGTGGAGTACAAAAAGTTAGTTTCAACAAATAGATAAAACTTCTGATGTGTTATTCACTTTTCATGTTTGTACAAGTGCTGCGTTGGAAAACTAATTGACATATTTAATTATTCGATATTTATTCATAATTACTTCAAAAATGTATTAATATCTTTAGTATATATAAAAGCAAAGTTAAATACAGGTGTACTAATTAAAATGATGAAGTATGTTTTTGAAGCGGTTTTAACTGGCCGTATTAACTAAATATTAATTAATTAAATAGCTATAACTTACACTATCACTGAAGAGGTTCGCTTTAGGTACAAAAATGGTCGATTAGAGTGGTTAAGCTATTCAGCTATTCCCTAGCCGTTTTCTACTGTGTTGAGTGTTGCAGGTTCACTTGGTGTTGATTCTACACAGTAGAACTATTAAATAGAGTCAAAAGTTTCTTTCCGAGATTATTTCTAGAGTCTATGTGGTGACGGATTAAGAATACATGGTGTTACCATCCCTATTCATCCTGTGTGTGTCGTAAAAGGCGACTAAGGGAACAAAGTATATAAGACAACATCATTACAAAGAAAAGAAAAACTTGAAAAAAAACCCTATTCCGACCCGTCTGGCCAGCGTGGTATAGTAGGCCAAAACCACCTTGCTAAGGAGAGGCTTATGTCCAGCAGTGGACTGTAAAAGACTGTTGATGAGAAGTTTCTTTAAAGCGTTTCGATTAATATTTTTATAATTTATAGGCAGTGGCAATTTTATTTTATGTTACGTTATTTCATACATAAGTTCTGGCACTAAGACTTGTAATATACCCATAACTTACTAGTGTTTATGGGCACTGGTGACTACTTATCATCACACAATTCGACTATGTTTCGACGTTCGACGACTATGTTCGACGTTTATCTCTCATATTATATTTTTTTTCTAAATAGCTTTTAAATATTAATGTTAGCTTGTGTAGGTATTTCTCAAAAACATAATGTATTTATTTGCCGCTGTTTAAGAGCACTTGACATTACATTGCCCGTTACTTAATACGAATTTTTATAAAACAATTATTTTCAATTAGAGATTTCTCTAGAGAGTACTGTTTACCTGACCATGTTGTTGTTTGATCAAATATTTCTATGTAAATGTATGTACACAGGCTGGGCCAAGAATTCGTTAACATTTGAATCTAACATGCCGCGCAAACAAATTATGACAGTTCTTGGGACCGATGTTACAAGAATTTGCTAGTTAGAATCGTAACACATGATTTCAATGAGACGGAGCCACTTGTCACATATCCAATGAGTCCTTGCCGGTGGTCAAATTCATATTTCCGGAAAAGCTGATTGCCAGACGAGGCGACATTCCATGGCCATCCAAAAATCCAGATCTATCCCCAGCAGACTTATTTTTATGGGATTATTTGAAGAATGGTATTTACATTAACAAACTAAATACAATAAATCAATTCAAAGAAAAATAATCGAAGTGATGACAGCGATCTCGCGGTCAATTTGCCGACGAGTATTCGAAAATTTCGGTGGTCGCTTAGAAGAGTGAAAACGTAGAAACAGTGGTCATTTAGACAATGTACTTTTTAAGAAACAATTTCCAATTAGCTTTCTTGTAAATAAGTATTTTTTAAAATATATCATTTGGTTTTTTTTTAATAGGATTTTTTCAAATGTCAACTAATTCGTCGCCCACCTTGTTTTTCATAAAATTTCTTGAAAGAATCTTCCTAGAATTCATACCTAGAGCAGCAATGTTTCTGCCGATAATTAATCATTCTCAATTAAAGAAGGAACTTGTGTTATATACTTTTCTAAGTTTTGTCCGCAGCTCCATCAGCTTGTGCTTCAGTTACTACGGTCGAAAGTAACCCATTTCCTTCCTCAGGAACGAAAGTGTCTCCATACCACATTTAATTTAAATCGATTTGATACGTGTCCAGTCTCAATAGAGTGCAGCCAATTATACAGGACATATTATAGTGGAGAAGTGTATGCAACGCAAGTGCGCTCTCTTCCCTCACTCTCACAATTTGATGGGATGGTCATCCAAGACATCACGCGTAATATATTTGCAGGGATTAAAAATTTGTGATAAGTGACGAAAATCACTTATCAACACCCAGAAAATGCTTATAACTTTATTGTAGTGTTCTTACTAATTCAATATACTGAGGCAACTTTTCCTTAAGAATCTACTAATGCTATAATTGTTGTAGTGACAGACTTAACTAGGTGTCATTTTTACAACAACAAAACATCAGAAATGACTCTTTAAAACAATGCTTGTATACTTTTTAACGCTATAATCATAACAGTAAATTAAATAAATATCATTCCTAACAACTGATGCTTAGAATCGCCACTTAAAGTAGATTGAGATACCTTTGAGACAATTATTATAAGAGCTTCTGCTGAGAATTTTCTAAGAAAATACCTAAGAAGATAATTTTAAAATAACTTTCATAAAATCTTAACAATTTTGTAACAAGAATTTGTTCGTGAGAGAGGTGTAACGTTACGTCTTAAGACTGAATAGAGAGATTCTAAGAAATACCTTGAATAATAATCTGTTTTATATACTACTAGCTTACCCCGCGAACTCTGTTCCGCCTTAGAGGCAATTAATAAGCAGATTTTTTATTTCAGACTCAAACCCGGTCGAACGGGATAAAAAGTATTCTATGTCCGTCTCCTGGTTCTGAGCTACCTCTCCACGTTCAGCTGTTCTTGAGTTATAAGTGGTGTAACTAACACCACTTTCTTTTATATATACAGATTAGTAATACAATTTGCGATTTCAAATTTATGTCTAAATAACAAAATAATTACTAAAATATATTCTGTAATAGTATCGTAAATCCAAATATAAACTCACGATACATTTTGCTCTTGGATTTTGGATTGCTAATTTTTAGCTTTGTATGCAATTCGATTTTTTTTGAGTTAATGTAGTGATTCCTAAAGTGACTTTGCTCTGCCTGATGGAAGTATGAACAGAATCTAATAGTGGTGGTTACCACACTCATCGTAAATGCAGACTAAACAGCATGCTAACCTACATTATGGCGGCCTAGTGAGATGCTTTCTCAGTTTTGACTGATTCACACAAGAAGAAAGAACCGAACCGTTTAGGTTAGAAATGTATGTTTACCATTCTAAAATGGTAGCTTCCAAGACCAACACGTGTTATCCTGTAGAAGCAGGGAAAAGGCGGGACCATTTTGAAGAACTCTGCAGAACAGAGAGAGACTTAAGGGACTCGGTAGCTTTGGGACTGTTGATAAAACGGACTGCTCGCAAGCTACAATCAATTAAGAACATCTAGCAAATAATAAACAGACCCATCGCAAAGACGAGAACAGTACTCCACGCTGGAGCGAATTTGGATATTATACAAAAGACATAGAAGCTCAAGCGAAAAGAGCCCTCTCACTCTGTTCAGTGTACCTAGCTTCCACGAGGTCATCTTTGTAATGCTCTCTATGTGTTGAGTTTATCTAGCTGTGGCAGTGTGTGAGAATATTCAGAAATGTGACTCCTCACATTTCGGAGTAAAATAAATGGAGACTTTCTGGTGAACATCGCGCACATGACTGTTTTCTTGGTATTGAACTCGACCAGATTCTTATAACGCCATTGAAAAATGCGGCCTTGACAAACTCCTGTCGTTTTGACAGGCAACGTCTGTTCGCTGTAGGATGGCCAAAATACTATCTATGAACTGTGCTATCAACTACATAGCTATGAATACTCCCAAGTTACTGAACGGATTTAGATGAAACTTTACAGTAATATAACTTATACATCAGAATAACACAACAGTTACTACAAACGCACGGACAGAGCTGCTTTCATTTGCCATTTTGTCCTTTGCTAATATTGTAATACATTCAGCAACTTTCAAGGAACATTCTTCAAAGTTCTAAACTAAATTAAGGCATTTGTGATTATCCATTACACGGAGTATTCCTTCTTTAATCACTTTTTTATGTTGTGTTTTTCTTGTTTCAGGTATAACTTCAGAACAATTGTCTACAGGTAGTTTTAAAGATATAAGTAGAAATGGATTCTACACAATGTGTACACAGGTAGATGTAGTATTAAAATTATTTTTTGCCAGTATATTTTAACGTTGATGAAATGAGTGAAGTAGGAGCAATGTATTACAAAATTATACAGTGGTCTAAGTAAGAAGCCTATGTGCTAGAATATTTTGTGGAAAACCCCTATTATAATAGCAAACACAAATTAAACTTCTTGAATAGGTAGTTATTCAGGCTTACTATTATGACTGATCTTATTTAGCCAATCAAGATCTATAGAAGATATTTTGGGAGGAAGAATGGAATATTTTAATAAAAGACTTAGTGATCCGGCTATAGAGGTCATCGAACTAAATAACCTTCTTAGATAATGTGTTCCTCCGTCTAAATGTCGAATTTCTATTATAATAGCTTGTAGTCCACGGCTTCGCTTGCGTTGTTTTATTCCATTTCATTAGGTAGTAGAGCCACGCTGATTTCAGCACGAACGGGCCGTTTCAACCGGGGTAGTATTACCCTCCCACAGAAGACCAACCTAAAGCACCAGCATCCGTGCTATCGTGTTTCGTTGGCGAGTGCGAGACCGGAGTTCCATTGATGCAAGGGTGACAGTTATCGTGGTAACTGTATGTATTAACATTTGTAGTGAGTATGGCGACCACAACTCTTGAATTCTATTCATGCTTTCCATCAGGCAGAGTAGAGTTACTTTAACAGGCACTTAATATAGAAAAAAAAAATGTTCCTAAATTTTAAAAGGACGAACACTCGTAAATCATTATTATCCTTATTTACCCCTTTAGGGGTAATACTGAGAAGAATATTTAATTCCATAGTGCTTACAACATAAAAAGCATAAGCTACCAAAATTTCAAGTTTGTAGCCCCAGCTGTTTCGGTTCTAGATTGATGCATCAGTCAAAAAGGCAAGTGATTATATAATTGTATATAGATTCTTACAGACAACTTTTAATTTAATTTTGGCTGGATATACATTCATTTTTGAAGTACAACAGTAATCGCCGTGACACAGTTCATTTGCATGCCATTGTTATAATTTATGCTACCGCTCCAAACTTAGAGGTGTATTAATGACGTCAGATAAAAGAAACTTGTGAGGGCACGGTGAAAAGTGTCGCTTTGTTCAAGTGGTTTCTTCCTGTCTTATGAGATGTATGTATAATATATTTGAGAGTCGACACGTTTGAGATAAGAGAGCGCGTAGCTAGCACATCACTTATTATTGTTCATCTTTAGTGTATTTTTATTTTTTATTTATTTATACAACTCCATTGCATACCACTACAGTATAAATTTTGTACCGACATACATAGATGGAGGAGATCTACATTTGGCATTACAAAAGGCGATCTTGTTGCTCACGGCGATCTCTTTCGAACAACGCTTTTACGGGTATTGTAGAAATATAATAAAATCTGAGTAATCTGCTGTGTACTTTTATGATAGTGTAATGAAATAATAATATATAAAGTTACTCATACAGACAATATACATAATATTAACATATATAAATGCATACACAAATATTTACGTAAATATCACAAATTAACTACAATAAACACTTCCTTAGCAGCATCTACATTCATCATTATCAACAGCCGTTAACAGTCTACAGCTAGACATAGGCCTCTCTTTGGAAAGGAGCTTTTGGCCTACCATACTACGCTGGCCAGATGCCTTGATATAGGGTTTGTTTCAAGCTTTCTTCTCTTTGTAGTGATGTTGTCTTGCATATTTTGTTCCCTTAGTCGCCTCTTACGACACCCATGGGAAGAATAGGGGTGGTAACAATTTGTATTCTTAATCTGTCACCACACGAAAGCCTCTACATTGTTAAACAATAATTGGTGACTTTTTCTTGAAAATCTGCAGAGATTTAGTTTTTCTAATTATCTTAGGTAAGTTATTCCATAGTCTAAAGTGCTTGTACCGAGAACGGCCTATCAGTAAATTTTGTGGTGTAGTATTTTAATGTACCTATTTTTTTTAAAAGACAATGGTCGCTCTAGGAGGAAATCTTGTGTCGCGGCTGACATTACAAACATACAACAAGTGAACACGAAGAACATCCAGACTCAGAACAACGCAAGGTGTTGCCCCATAAGGGGCTTGAACCCACAACACTCAGCAAAGTAGAGAGCAGTCTGACGACCGCTTGAACCACTAACCAAAAAGTTCTACTCCATCAAAAACAATCTATGTAGAAACTAAGCCTCACGATTCAACATAGTTCTTCACTGTCAGTAACTTGTGAGATCTATATTTTTATCTTCAATATGTTTTAAACTGGCTTTAAGTTTCCCATTTTGACTATATATTTACTGGATACACCAATTATGATTATGCTTCTTATATTCGAAAGGTGGTGTTTCTTATGCAGTCACATTTAAATTAGAGTGAGATCTGACAATATTCTGACATTAAAGATGATGGTCATTTGGCGTCATTTTTACTTGTCAATGGGAAATGAACAAAAAAAAACTGTCTACTAAGGTTTATAAGAGCATCGTAGTACTTCGTTGGAAACAATTTTTTTCTGTTAATTAAAAGACACCTTGTTCACTTAGAATATATTCTGCATTGCGGCATTTTACAAAAATTTTTATTATACAACTATTATGGCGAACACCCAGATTCAGTGCCGCAACTGCTTAAACAGGTTATCTGGACAAGCGATTTGTAACTAAATTTCATAAATAACAATACTATTAACACAACTGATCCTGTTAATATCAGACATTGTGTGTCAATTCTGTGATTTATAGAACAACTTGGCTATAGCACGGTGACTTAATTACATGAGGATAATCTAATATTAATATCTAGCAGGGTTTTGTGAACCTTAATGCCTAAAGAAACTTATTAATGGTATGAAAATAGAATGTGAATAGTGAGTGAGTCAGTAACAAAATTAAGAAAATTTGACTAAAAATATATTTAAATAAAAATTGATTTGGGAATACAGGCTCTTAGCTACTGACCAATGGGAATCAAAAATGAAATTACAAACACCAGCGTACTTTAAACACATTTTTACAAAAAACCCTATCAACAACCTTTTACAGTCCACTGCTCGACATAGGCCTTTCCTTAGTAAGGAGGTTTTGACCTACTATTCCACGCTAGCCAGACAGGTTGTAATAGGATTTGTTCCAAGTTTTCCTTCTCTTTGTAATGATGTTGTCTTGTATACTTTGTTCCCTTAGTCACCTTTTACGACATACACGGGATGAATAGGGGTGGTAACACTATGTATTCTTGATCCTTCACCACACAGTTTAAAAACTCCAGCCTGACCTAAATTTATATAAGTAATTTCTCTTTGCTTAAATCAACTCACATATCCACAATTGAGACCCATTGCATAATTTTAATTCACAGGCTTCCATTGTGTCACCCCGTCTTAACGATAACAATCTTGTTAATATGTAACTCTACAACCTCTTACAACCTCCCAGAAGTACAAACCCAATTGTGTATTAAACCATTTCATCTCAACAGTTGTACGCTAGAAAATTTTCTAAAGCCTTGCACGATAACCATAAAATAAAGTTTTACGATGTTAAAATTCAGTGTGTACGTCGTCGCGGTACATTTGTGACTAAGTGTTATGTTATTGACACGTTTAGGGTTGATTAGATTCAGCAACAGCAATCCAAGATTACTCCTGTGTTATGTAAACTATAATAGATCACTTAGTTAGTGTCAATAATGTAATTACTTTGGAAATATTTACACAGGTCTTTATGGTGAAATTGATCTCCATCATCAACTCAGCCGAAAGACGTCCACTGCTGGACAGAGGCTTCTTCAAGTCTGTCTCCAACTAACGATCCTGTGTTATTTTTCTGGGCAACTATAAATATTTATAAAGTACTTACTATATAAGCAGGAGCATGTATGTACGACTGTAACTGTTTGAGCGGAGAAAACAAATCCAGGATTTGTAAGATTATCTTGAATATGTTGACTGGTCTGTTAGTCTAGTGGTCAGTCGCCATGGCTGTTGAACCACAGGTCGGGGTTGATTCTCGCCTAGGCCAAGTATTGTGTGATGAACACAATTAGTTAGGAGATATATAAGTATGCTTATCAGCAGTCTGGTTACCACAGGCTTTGCCTTGATTGTTATCACAGACCGTGTGTGAGATGCGTCAAATTATTATTCTCTTTGTTATTTGTATATAAATATGAATTACGTTTTTAAATACATAAAAAAAGGGAAGGAAAAAATAACTAACTATATTTCTTGGTTATTTCTATTATAATTCACAATTGAAAGTCTATTATGAATTGTGTTCGTCGATACGTAATATTTTTTGTGAGAGTAACCACTGCTGAACGATGATTTTCCCAAAGGCCTCCGAAATATCTATATGTATATCTCATTTATTTGGTTAAAAATTACTAAAAGAGTTAATAATTTAATATGTCAGCTTCCGCTAAGCCGATGGCTAGAGGTCGAGGTGGTGCATTTGTGTTAAGGCATAGTTCTTCCACAGTTAAAATAAAGTATAAACACGAACTTACAGATTAGTTTATGATTATATGGAATTAGAATTATTGATCTAATTACACTAACAATGATCGTAGGCTGACTTAATCTTGTTTTATATTTGATTCGGATGTCGTCTCCTATCTCAGGCGCAGTCGCACACCGTATGGTTTTAGTTGGTACGATTTCGACACACCATCCCGCTGTAAACGCGGTAGGGTGACGGCCCGAGGGGTTTCCACACGTTTGAAATATAGAACTACTGCGATACTGAATCTAAGTCATTAAATACTAAATTTTAATTCTTACCAATTTTAAGAACAAACCTGAGTAGATTTAAAAATGATATTGTGTATTTCTTGTTCTTATAAGAATTTCACATATTATGAGTTCTAGAACTAAATAAAACCCTTATTTGTATTAACTAATAAACAAAGTAGCCTTATCTAATATTTACCACGTAAATGTTATGAAGAGAAGAGTTGTTATGCCACCTCCATTATTTCCTACTGAGTTGAAGTGTTGAACAGATTTCCAATACATTCGTTTTTTCCGCTAATTATTCGAAAACCCTTGAAACTGCTACCACGCTTACTCATGAAAAATATATTTACAAAGTTATAACTACGATTGAGAAAGGCTAAAATGAATTCTATTTAGTTTGAATAAGGTTTCCTTTGGCTGCTAATTATATTTTGGATAAGAGTTCTCGTAAAATGTTGACATGATTTCCATTGCTGCCGAAAAACATACCTCTACGCTCTAAATAAATATGAATAAGGTTCAGATTCCTGTAATGGAAGTTAAAGTTAAATTGGCTGAAAGCATTTTGAAGGCAATTAGATAGAGTAGCAGAAAAAAATGTTGATATCTTTCTAATTACCTATGTAAAATATGATGTAAGACTTTTCAAGAATATTGTTGTTTAAAAAAGCAGTACTATGAGTAAGTTACTTCAACCTGAATAAAGGAAATCTTATAACAAAGAGCACAGCAAATCAAATAGTTGAATTAAAAATTGGATTTCTTTTTCTAACATTTGAAATTTAATGACAAGTGCAAAATGAAGAAGATTTTTAACTGATATCAAACATTTTATAATGCAATTATGACTAGAATAATAATTCAAGTTGCGATTTACACTGATATTTTATCAATTTCGTATGTTCTATAACAGACAAAATATTTGGATCCTTTAACAGAATTCAAGTCGTTTGAACAACGTTATTTACGTTTCTCTGTTGACTCCAATGCCATAAAAGAGTCTAACACCATATTTTCACTCCCTAGCAACCTCTGAAGCATTTACAAAAATACTTATAGACGTTCAAAATGTGTAATATCCCAAACATTCCCACAATATAAACCCAACATCAGTATAAAACACATTTTTCGAAACGTTGCTTCTCTTGGGAGCAATTCTTGACATGAAACAATGTTTTGACAACATCCATTTAACATAGAGCTCCCTGAACTCACCGCATCAATATAAACAAGCCAAGAAAAAGGGAGCTTAAAGCGTCGGCCTCGGGTCAAGAATCACTGGCCATAAATAACATTCCATTCTACTAAGAACTGAAGTTAAGAATAAAATGTTAGAAACAAAAGGTCAAGTTATAACAGACTTAGAAAGTCGAGCAACTCTTGTATACGGTTCACAAAAGATTTGGTTTTATAGTTTAATATTGCAGTTATATTTCTTGGTGAGTGCGCCGTTTGTGTGGATTTTTCTATGCTCTTTTATGGTGCAAGCGTTAATATTTTTTAGTAATTCGAGGTTCATAAGTCTGTCCAGTTGGACAATATTGCCATTAAGCTTCCAACTTTCAGTTTGTGAGATAGCGCAGAACTTACTCCAATTTACAGAGTTTAAAATTTAAGATGTTCATAGAATTAAATGAGGCTTGGAAAATAGTTGGTGTGATTTTAGAATCGTTTTATTAAATTTATCAGGTTCTTTGTCTTTCAGTTTGATTTTTAAGTCGGATGAATTTAGAGGTGCAGAATTGAAAGTAAAGATTTAAAAAAAAATGTTTTAAAAAGAGAAGTATAAGCAAATTCTTATCGTATAGTATTTTAACATATTTAAAAATACACACATATATATTTGTGAACGTACTCTTTTGAACATAACATGGTATCTAATGAAGCCCTATCAGAGTACCACGGATTTATAGATAACCGATATTAAATGATTCTTTCTCACACCGGGGGTCCAGCTGTCCTTGGAATAAATAATTGTTTATTTGTCTTAGAAAATCATTTACAGTTGTGAATATAAAGTGATTGTATATTGAGGTTAACATTTTTTTTTATTTTTTTTAAATGGTAACGCCCACATTAGGAATAAATCCTGTGTCGCAGGGGACTTTACAACATATAAGAAACGGACACAAAAGACATCCAGACTCAGAACAATAATTTGTGGATCACACAAAGTGTTGTCCTATGTACGATTTGAACCCACAACACACAGCGAAGTGGATTGCGGCGTGGCGACCGCTTAAGCCACTAGGCCAATCGTGCAGTCAGTTGGATAATTGTACTGGTTCCCAAACTAGGTTAGTGTCTGAATTTTGGGAGACAGTCCACAAAATGGATCTTACAATCTACTGCAGTCACTACAGTGATCTATAATACGTAACTACAGCGTACTGCAACATAATTTAAGTTAGTTTCATTTCTTTTGATAATTTTATTAGAACAGTTTATAATACAATTTATAGTCAAAAAGTAACGAGGAAGGAAGACCTAAAGGGTGGCGACGCACTTATAACTGTTAAGTTGCAAGTTATCGGTGGTGGTGTTCGCTTACTCTCAGTTGACCTTTCACCCTTTTTCCTTAAAAAAAAACTACGTCCTAACATAACAGAAACGCAGATATATATTTTTATGACCGGAAACTAGTTATGATATCTCGCAAAATACGTTTTATGTTTGAGAAACGAACAAAACATTACTCAAGACGGGTCAGCGGAAAAAAAGAATTCAGTTTAATACATTTTATTACCATGAAAACCTTTCTACTTCTAAAATGGACCTCCAAATAGATAAAAGGAACGTCTTTCAATATCTACTTCGAAGTCCATTGCGTACTACCGATAGTAGGTAGTAGATTGACAAAGAATTATATTGTATAAAAACACCAATGGACACAAAAGCAAGAAATAGTACGTTATCCTTCAGGGTCATGTCCTGGGCCCGATAAAATAGTTTTATTACAGGAACACATAAAGCATTTGTGAAGAGGTTTATGAAGATTTTATGGCAGCGTGAAGGTATAAAATATTATCTGGTCGCCCTCGACTCACTGACTTTAAGAGTTTCTGAAGGCTGTTATAGCAGTTAGAGGCTCGGAAGAGATATGGCAGGCATTAATAAGTGCTGATGATAATAATTTTAGATTTACTTATTACACCGTTTGTTTTCACGAGAAAGAAGGCTGACGAAGATTTTTACAGGTTTCTTTCTACTTACATTTGTATTTGTGAAGGCAAACTTTAAGAAATATTTATGCATGTCCTATTTTAGTTGATACATACGTTTATTACATAATTGTAATGCATTTATCATTATTTATTTTTTATTTGAACTAAATGTGCCAAATTTCAACAGTACTGGTTGAATTTACTTTGAAAATCAACTGTAAAATTCGAATTGATCAAAAATACAGACAAATGTTACGAGTTAAAGAAAATCTGTAACAAGACCTGCCAAGCCAAGCTGATATTCTATAAACGTAGACGTTATTAGAAAACTAACATATGAGTAGAAATGATATTTCTCAACGCTAAGTCACGTGGTCAAAACAAAAATTAGCCAATAAGACAAGAGAATAGAGACTTTGTGGAAAGAGAATCGACGCGAAACACTTGCATTTGCGCTGAGGAGGCTGGTCTACGAAGTCTGGTGTACATAATTGTATGAGTATTAGTAAACAAATTCATAAAATAGGCACAGTGAAGGGTATATTTAGTATTATAAAGATAAGTAAAGTTCAATGCCGTTAAAATGAGTAACCTTGATAGCTAATTAACCTTTTCTCAAAACAAGGATTAAGTAATTAATTGGTTGTGAAAACACCATGAGCATAAATAAACCCAAGAAAAGCTACCCCATTAGCACATTACCAAACTCTAGGGTATTTTTCCTCGCTACAAGATTAATGATTTGTAAAAGTTACCTAATTTTCTTAAAGTTTTAATGAATTCCCTTTGGCGTCTGACAATGGTGACCTTTTCAACTTGTTTTCCTCAAATATCTCTGAAATTTATTGTTACATGTCAACTGGCTTCTATTTTTTAAGTGTAATTCAACATTCTTTGTTGTTACAAAAATTTCTAGACATAAAGTTATCATACTTAAATTAGTAAGGCGATCACTAGTATCTGATTATTTAATAGTCTGAATTATTGGTTAAAGGTGCCAAATAGGGTTGTTAAATTTTCCTATAATACAGGAGAGAAAGTTGTCGTAGTAAGTGTGTGAGCCTGTCATACCTTTTACGTCCCCAAACAGGTCGGGAAAAATATCTTCTTAGGTCGCCATAGTGTGAGTCACGTCATAGTGATACTGCTTTGCACTTGCAAAGAGTAACTCAGCATTTGCATAGAGTATGATGACCACAACTTTTGGATCTATTCATTAGGCAGAGTAGAGACACTTGGTTGCCTTTTTAAAAATAGAGGTATCTATTAATGGCGGTAGTCACATTCAGGTGGGATATATATACAATTGCCCTCGGTATAAAATACTTTTCATGGTTTATAAAATGATACAACGAACAGAATAACATATGTTTGAGAGAAAATTAAATGTACCGATTATAGTCTCACACTCACTTTATGCATTTGACAAATATATTAACAAAAAGATGGCTTAATAAAATAATTCTGACAGTACATTTGAAATTTACAAAGGAATAGTTTAACTCCCGCCTGAAGAGGCAGCGCGGTTTGAACAACGCGCTTATAATGTTGTTTTATGCGTGTTGCTACATTCTGGAATGTTTGATAATCTCTTTTTCATGTTTTTACGTTTCTTTAATGTTTTTACATTGGTTCTGAACAATTTCTCATAGAAATTCTTGGATGCTGTGTATCAATTGTGTCATATATCATGTATTATATGAATGGGTGCTTCAGTGGAACAATAATTATTGAGGACACTGTCAATCGAAGATTAAAAGTTTATGTAAATTCAGGTTTTAATGATGTTGAAATGCTATTTCTTGTTTTTTAATAACAAGAGATTACATTTGTAAAATATGGTGAAATAAAAATCATCTTTGAAGTAAGTTGTATATTGTATCAAAATTTAATCTCAATCGATGAGGCAGTTTTTGAGTTTTACGAAGAGTATACAAATTAACTTAACATTTTTGTATTTAGAGATTAAAAGTTAATAAAGGCAGCGAGTTGGATGAGAAATTTATGCAGCTTGAGCAAGTTGTAAAATGTCAAGTAACATAGATGTCAGCACTGTTGAACTTGGCGATAGATACTGTTATATTATAATTTCTTAAGTTGCGTCATAATCCCACAATGTCCGCTTCCCAATCTTGGGTTTTGGTCTAAAAGTTTATGCCAATTCGACTTTGTTTGCTTAGTTACGTTTTATTGTGAAAATTTGAAACCTTTCCTGACTATATTTATACGTCAACTGTCTGTTGTGCAATTTTCTAAAAGTTTATGCTTCTCATAATCTGAAGGTATACTTGAAATAAATTCTGTAGTAAATTTTTAACGTTGCAAACAAGCCTGACTTATACTGTACTTGTTATTCTGAACTTTTCAGACGACACTGAAAAAAATCTCTTCAAACTTCGTCAAGTGTTCTTTTATATGAAACTCAATGATTCTTGGAAGTAAAAGAAACATGTTGTTTTAAAAAAGTGGGCAAAAGTACCCTACGATAGAGAACGATACTGCAATATAATTTACATCAACATTCAAATTTCATATTTGTTCTGGAAGGAAAAAAAATTTTGGCGTTTTCAAATCTAAATATCAAACATAAAGTTCCAGCTACTTTATCCAATCCACAGAAATACGAACAATAATGTAAGAATCTTCAACTTATGTGATATTTTGCATATATCTTTTTCTATCTTTTACAAAATTGATCTAATGTTTCTTGATGACAAATTGAGTAATACAACCGTGACATTTTAAGCACTTAACAAATTTAAGTTTTGGATGTGATAGTTTTATATAAACAGAGTGGGAGTCAAACAATTTATGTCAATAAGAATAAACTATTTTTTTCTTCAAATAAACGAAAATTTAATCATTCCTGTAAAAATAAGAAGGACTTCTGTTTGTCTTTCACTTGTTGCTGAAAGATTCTACCAAATGTATATAGGCTTTCTATTATTACAAAAATACTTCATTTTTTGGTTGAAACAATAAACGAAAAGGAAATATTAGCTCGTAGCTTGCGTGCCACTACAGTAAGCTCCGCGTGACTGTATTTATTACCAAAAGAAATACCAAGCTCACAAAACACCGCTCAAGGACCATAATTATGTGTTTAAAAAGAGTTATTGAATTATAATTCATTTTGATGAAGAAAACAACCATTTAACATGAACATTATGAAATTTAAGATCTTCTGTTAACCTTTTCCAAAGAGAATGGAAACCTTCAATAACTAAACTTATCTTGTCAAAAATAAAGAAGATTTGTTACACAAAACCAAATTCTGTCCTCCTCTTTCTCTTTCTCTGTCCCTCTTGGAACATTCTTTAACATTAATTTTGCAAAAGCATTCCTTCACTTATTTCTATCAAATTCAAGGGACATTTTAACTGCCGAACCCAGCAGCCCCATTCTTGGCCGTAAGTCGTAACTCTTGGTTACATCGTAAAATGGCTTGAAATAAAACCATCGTCCTTGACGGTTATTGGTACGCAGGTTCGAATTGTAGTTTTCTAACGGAAGTAATTTCGGTTACATTTAATGTTTTAATACGAGACTATTCATTGAGACTTCATTTATTGCAAATATTTTTGAGATGATTTTGTAGCTTCGTAGTAGTTTCATGTCAGATATTTGTAACAAATTCAGAATTTTAATCATTAAATACTTTCTTATTAATAATATCAAGAGTTCAACTTACACGTATTACATATACGTAATATATGTAAGAGTAAAAATTGATTAACGCCTAGATTTTAAATACGCTCAATGACTCTCTTTCCTTAACTATCTACTCTCTTTACAATAGTAACTAGAATTAAATAAAAATCGATTTTTGGAACACCCACAAGAAAATTCTTACAAGAATGTAGTTAAGGAAATGCGTGATTATTAAGGAAATTATCGCTAAAAGCAATTTCTTACAGGAAACGTTTCAAGTAAATGAAGAAAGTAGTTTGGTTTGAAAAGTGGTAATATACGCTAATATAAATAAATAAATATTTCAGACGTCATCTTGTATCAAATTAAGCAGAGCTCGAACTACGATAACTAGACTGAGTGATAGAATACTTATATACTTTTCTTTTTGGAAATACATCTATGTGATATACATAAAACACCCAAACTTCGAAACAAATATTTACAGATCATACAAGGATTTGATCCGACTCGGAAATCGAACCCAAGACCTCAAGCACAGCACTCATATTCACTACCGCCGCGCCACTACTACATACTACTACACTACTACACTACTTTAATATTCTGTGGTACTACCTACTATATATAGTCTAGTAATTATTTTTAATACATAATTCTTTTTTTATATTTAGAACCTGCTAAATTGACTCTACTTTGCCTGATGTAAAGCAGGAACAAAATCCAAGAGTGGTGATCACCATACTCATTGCCAATGCAGATAATGCAGTACGGTGACACACGCTAAGGCTAGTGAGATGCTTTTTCAAGTCAAGGTTAAAGAACTCTTGATAATAGTGGGAGGGAATCACGCTTATTATGAACATTGGATTACAGTCTGGAATCAGTCTGATTATACGAAAAATGAGATATTATTCAAGCTTCAAAAGCTAGTTGTGTAAAATAAAATTTGATATAATAGATCCTAATTTGCTACTTGCTTCAGGGCTTACAATGTACTTGTAATGTCAGCCTTACTTTGTAGTTCTATAAATTATGTTAGTACTTCTATCTTGTTTGACGTAGGCCTTGTATTAAACTGGTTAATGAACTTAATTAATGTTTGCTATTGTAGTCTAATTTGTAGTTGAGGTCGAAATAAGTGAAAATTGAACTTTGGTTGAGTCCGTTAATTTGATTCTACAACGTAAATTTCATGTTTTATATATACTTGCGTATCTAAATTATAAAATAAAAGTACTTATGTCAAATAAATAATTTTATGTTGTACTTGAAAAAAGTAATGAGATGTATTTTGTTACGATAAAAAGTCAGAATAAGTCAGTCATGAAGCTAGTAAGTAATGTCAAAGTAGCATACAAAATTTACTCGTAGAATAACGCAAGGTAGCGTTCTCCCATTAAATTAGTATTCTTATCAGCTAGTTCAGGTATATACAAAATGGTCTTTGAATTCACAAGTGTGGAAGCACATATTCTATCTATATCAAAACCTTTTGCAACATGCTATGTGGAACATTGCTTCAGGCAAATTCTCCGAGTATTGCCCGACTTACTGGTCGCTTGAATATTTACAACGTGATATTGGTTCAAGCGATACGTTACGTTTGAATATTTAATCTCGCCGCTTAGAGATCCGTCTGCCGAGAGGCACGGAAAATTCGTATTCATAAATGTATTATTTTGAGTATCCAGAGGCCGCGTTCTCAACTCTCCATCCTCATATTGTAGACACACTTTACAGATATTTAGTGAAATTTATTCGAAAATCAACTCTTCTTGTTTTGGTAGTGTACCTGGATGTAGCGTGACGTGATTTACTCATTTTGTCCTTACACAAAATTTCTAATTATATCAAAGAATAATAATATTTCATAAATTATTTGTTATACTAACTAACAATAAAGGTAAATTTAATATCTGAAACAATCAGATTTGTAATTTTTTTAACAGTCTAATTTATTAAAATAATTCTAATATGTTTAGTATCACGAAACAACAGAAATGTTTATAAACATAGAAAAACTATTAACTGACGGATAGTATTTTATTAAAAATTAAGCTTAATGAAAAAAAAGGGAACTTGAAGCGATATTTTCGTGCTTTTGAAGGACAACTCTACATGACTGATTGTAGAGGGGTAACTGAAGAGTGAAAATCGGGTTAGTGTAGTTCTACAGTATATAGTAAAAATGACTCGTTAGAAAATGAGAAGTTAGAAGATGGTGGAGAACTGTGTAACTGAAACACTCTACATAACAGATCCAAGGTAAAGAAATCATTTGCTTTCAAGATTTTCAAGTTTCTATTTGGCTTCTATTTGACTTATATAAGAAATAAATAAACGGCAGTTTACAACATATAAACGAAATGCGTGATCATGTAATATATGTATGTCTTATGTTCTTACATATATTATCTTTTACAACATTAATAACTCAAGTAATATATTATTAAAAAAATAAGAAACGCCAGTATCCAATTCCAGAAACATTTTTAAATATATTTTACAACGTAAAGGGTATAAAATTATTAGAATAAAATATTACGAGCACTCAAGATCCACAAAAAGTAACAGATTTGGATACAAATCTTTTTTTACCCTTGGATATCCATGGATGCGTATGAAGATATTCGACAGACCTCCAACAGACCAATACTTATTACAATCATTTAGATTCAAAGTTCACTTGCGAAATATTTTTGTCAATAGCGTATACCTTTGACTACTGTTTATTTTTTCTAAACGATCTTTTTCTTTGATCTAATTAATAAGAAAACAAAATGACCAGCTCTAAACTACATAAACTTATTCATCCCTTTGAAATAGAGTGATGCTTACCAAATCATAAAAGTTTCATAAACCACATCTTCTGTGATATGATCTAGTATCACAATCTTATAATCACAACTAATGACTTCAACTCTTACAGATTTAAGATAACATTTGGACATAATGTTATATAGATTCATCGCTTTATCTTCAATAAATACTCACATAATTCCTTTTCGATGTCGCTTTCAGCTTTTAACTCGCTGACATCAAACGGCAGCGATCAAAGCAGTCGCTTGCTTTCAGATTGTTAGCAGTTTCACTGTAATTGTGCTGCTCATTGATCCCTATTGACTTTGTCGGCGAAAAAGTAACTGAGCCACTTATTTCCTTTGTTTGGTTTATTTCATTTTTAAGGTGAAATGGGGAAATAATCGACTTCTTAAAGGAAACGTGAATTTTCCTTTGAGTTTGTCCCAATATTTTAGACGTGTTTAACTCTTAGGTTCCAGTCTTGAAAGAATTAGTTTAACATACGCTTTTCATAAAATGCCTTAACTGTTCAACAATAATTTTGTTTTTCTTTTGTGTAACAATTTTCAACTTTTTAATTACGATCTGCGAAATCTTTTATTTCTTTGGTATACAGTCTGGGATAAGCGGCCACCTTGCAAAGCTCTTGATAAAAAGAAAACAATAGCCAAGATGAAATCCTATCCTTTGGATTGGTTAAGTAACAAATAGTAAATGCTCTCCTGTATGATAATTGGCAAAAGCTGTAACCCTCTGCAATAAGGAACACGACACAAACAGGGTGGTAGTTATAGAGAAATTCTCGTCAACTCAACCTATCACTCTGTCAAAACTCTTCCACGTAAGTTTTTTAAGATGTTTACTGATCTACAATCGACTGAAATGTAAACACACATTAAAGTTTTTTCCATATTTCATGTCTCATTATTTCAACAATTATTATAGAAAACAATTCATATATTTCTTTGTGTGATTCGCAGCTTATTAAAATTTCAAGGTATTCAGAAATTTCATATTTATGAAAATAATTACGAAAATAAAACTGGTGTTCTATATTTGTTGTCACGTGTAACGGCTTATGTCTTTACATTTAACACTAGCTATTGTCCGAGGCTTCACGCGCGTGATCAATCACGACCTAAAAACAATTAACACATGGTCACAAAGGTTTGGTTTGTCAGTAAACCCCACAAAATGTCAAGCTATCATTGTGGGAAGTCACCGTTCGATAAGCAGAGTAGACATTAAGACTCTTCCGGCTATCACTTTTGATGGGACTACCACACCTGTGAGTGGATCGGTGAAAGATCTAGGTTTGCACCTCGATTGTACACTGACCTGGCGTGACCAAGTTGCTAAGCAGTGCCGGAGGGTTACTGGGACACTTCGAGCTCTAAATCGTCTGAGAAACTTCCTGCCCGTAAAAACCAAGACTATGCTTGTGCAAACTCTTATCTTCCCCTTAATCGACTATGGTGATGTGTGCTGCTATGACCTGAATGCAGATCTTCTCGATAAATTAGACCGTCTTCTTAATAACTGCATTCGATTTTATTTATAATCTCCGTAAATCTGACCATGTATCCTCTTTCCGTTCGCAGCTCAACTGGCTACCAATTCGTCTACGCCGAAAATTACGCGCGCTCTCTGTCCTATACTCTATGCTCAATAACCCATCTTCGCCAACATATTTAAAATGCTATTTCCAACTCATATGTAGCAATCACGACAGAAAGCTTCGGTCCTCTAACAATCTTCTCCTTCGTTGCCCCTCCCATACATCTGAGTTTGTTGGCTCATCTTTCTTTGTGCAGTCTGTTCTTCTCTGGAATGAGCTTCCCCTCGAGGTCAGGATGGCTACCAACGCTTTTTCTTTCAAAAAAAAAGTGAAGCAGTGTTTACTGAAGCAACTGTCAGAATCCACCAATACATGATAATCATCTTATACTTGTTATGATATTTATTTGTGTATGTATGTATGTATATAGATTTATATCAACATAAGTGTGTATATGTATGTATTTATGTATTTATATAAATTTTAGTATATGATAAGTTTGTACATATATATGTATACTTCTGTTATTCAACATCACCTGAAACGCACCTACTTCCTATTTTCTCTGCATCACCCAAAGGTCGCCTGGTAGAGAATACCTTAGGCATTAAGTCCGCCTATGTACATAAAGTGCATGATGTATAATAAATAAATAAATAAAAATTATTTCATATTTCATGTTTCTAATCCTTCATGTCTTATTTTAGCCTCATAAATTAAAAAGCATTAGCTGTAAAAATTGCAAATTTGCAATCCCAGTGGCTTAGACTCAATTAGGGTAAGTCATTTTATATGTAGGATGAGTATTTCCTTACTGCCTCGTTGGTCCAGTGGATCAAGAGGTCTCAGGTTCGCTTCCCGAGTCAGGTCAAACGTGTTTTTGGGTTTTTCTTACAAGAAATTTATAATAACAGCCCGGAGTATAAAACTTTAGTGGTGTGCCTCGGAGAGCACGTTAAGAATATTAACTTTTTTTTTAACGAGTGGAAATCCATTCGGGCCGTCAAACCGGAGTTTGCGGTGGGTTGATGTGTAGGAATCAGACCGACTAAAACCATACGGTGTGCAGCTCTGCCCCTGAGATAGGAAGAATCCGAAAACAGCTGCTATTACGACATCCAAATTTATACTGACAACTAGTTCAATCTTCGGATTATGTTCGCCTACAGGGTTGCAAAGGTCTCATAGTAGTTGCCACGTGGAATAATTGATATTCAGGTAAAATCAGTTGAACTAGTAACCAATCTCAAAAAAACGTGTGAATAAACAAAGAAGTTGGCACAGTAAATATTAATATTTTTTAATAAATATTTCGGACATTTAAAACCAACATCGTCTAGTTTCAAACTAAGCAGAGCTTGTGCTATCATGACTTAACTGACTGATAGAATACTTATGTACTTTTTTTTTGTAAATACATACATATTATACATAGAAAACACCCAAACTTCGAAACAAATATTTGCGGATCATACAAACATTTGGTCCGACCCGGGAATCGAACCCGAGAACTCAAGCACAGCAGTCGCATTCATTACCGCTGCACCACCGAGGCAGTTTGCACCACAGTGATCAATGAATACTGTTATACTATTGATGTTTTCATGTTTATTATGATATATGGGGGCAAACGAGGATTTGTTTACGGATAGTTTGTGATTAAAATCTCTCATGGAGACTACAACTCAAGAGCCCCATACAGTGTGGTCACTAGCCTAGCCTAGCCAAATCAGTAGAAATCAGCAACTTATTACCTGTGTACGTCTTTCCCTTCTACTATGATACCAGATCCATTTAGTGGAGCGTGAAAAAGCATCTCACTAAGACGCCGTAGTGTGGGTCACCATGCTGCATTGTCTGCATTAGGATGGAGTATGGTGACCACCACTTTTGGATTCTATTCATGCTTCCAGGTGTGGTATATTTATATGAGGGATATTCTGAATATATTTGTATCTAAGACGATTTTTTCGGCTAATTAGTAAAACAAATGATTAGCATATAAAAGAAAAGTATCCTCTTGTTTGTCAGGCAAAAAATTTATTCTTTTTATTTTAAATCTTTTGTAACCAAAATATGTGTACATTAGGATTTTGTTTTTAATCTCTGTGAAGTTGCTTAAGGCTTAGCACGTCATATCCTTTGCGTTTGGCACGGTTTGAAAGGAAAAATTTAGGGAGATGGGACGTAGATTACACCGAAACAAGAGATTATGAAATTAATGATTATTAATGATAGATGTATTAATATTTTGTAATTTACGATTTTGAGCTTACTCGCTTTATAAATAAGATTAGGAATAAATTAAAGTGCCCTAGTCAAAAAATGATATTATCATCACAAATACATTGAGAAAGTTACAGCTAGGGTAGGGAGTCACATTCGAATACTTATTACTGACTATTATAGGGAACACCAGGTCCAATTTGAACTAGTTTTAACACTTCTTTCTTACATTTGTGGTGTTGTGAATGCCTGCAGATTCTAATAAAGCGGTGTTGAACTAATCTTCTGCACAAATTTAAGCTTCCCTCTGAAATGTTGAAATTGAAAAGCAGACATCTTTCGAAATCTATAGAGCATATGGAACAAAAATATTAACCTAAGACTTAAATAGCCGCAAATAGCACCGTATTTATTGAATGATTTTGTAAGACAAAGTGTTGATTTTAAGTTTTGTATCATAATGAGAGACTTAAATTACATGACCAACCATCTCTATTTGACAGAAGGTTACATATAATTGGATAATAGAAACTTCGGTGTGATAGGCGACCTCCGTCCCTCTACTTAAAATAATACGTACATTTGTAATATCGCATGCTTGGGCCTTAAGCTGAACATCGCTTGGACCCCACGTTACATTAAAAAGTATATTGCACTGCACGAATTGAATATAACAGTAATTCAATAAAGGTTACTTGTGATACTTATTTACTTAAATTATTCTGATTGAATATTAGTTGTTGTAGACTTTTTTTTTATATTAAGAGCCTGCCAAAGTGACTCTACTCTGCCTGATGGTAAGCATGAATACAATCCAAGAGTTGCAGTCACCATACTATGTAGGCAAATGTAGACAATGCAGTATGGTGACCCACACTATGGCGGCCTTGTGAGATGCTTTTTCACACCCCGCTTGGGGATGTAAAAGGCATGACAGTCATCGTGACAGTGTAAGGCTTACACAGTTACCACGATAACTGTCACCCCTGCATCAATGGGCCTCCGGTCTCATACTCGCCAACGAAACACGACAACACGGATGCTGGTGCTTTGAACTCACACTGAACACCTTGAAACTCCAGCAATAGTCATTCTACAGAACTTCGATAGTACCTAGTACTTGAGCTGTGTAGGTCTGATAGAAGCCACTCCACGAAAAAAAATAAAGTTGAGCCATATCCAAGCAAACTTAAACTGATCCCAACTTAGTTTGTCAAAAGGTTCAGTAAAGGACCCATTTTTTTTTTTTTTTTTTTTATCGTGTGGAAACCCCCACGGGCCGTCACCCCACCGGGGTTTACGGCGGGGTGGTGTGTCGGAATCGGACCGACTAAAACCACACGGTGTGCCACTCTGCGCCTGAGATAGGAAGGATCCGGGAACCGCTGCTATTACGACATCCAGATCCCTCCTAGCGCCTGCCCGCTACCTCGGGCACCATCTGCAGATAAACTCTCTATTTTAGGCGACGTACGGCACACGCGGACGTCGCCTCCTCGCGGCTGGCCATTGTAGCGGATGGAGGGGAAAACCCGTCCCGTCCACCCGCGGCCACACTCAAGGCGGCATGAGGCGCTGGTATGCGCGCCTCCGCCGCCCGGCTCGCCGGCGGCGAATTGGGTCCGAGTGGATATCGTCCTCCCGGGCCTTCTCCGCCGCCTCCTTCCGCGAAATTACGTCTTCGCAGAAGGTTACGACCGCGGTAAAACAACTGTCGCTACCGGCCATGGAGCGTATGACGGCCGGTAGCGAGAGATCTCCTCCAATAACTGCAGTAAGGACCCCACGCTGCGCCGCCCAGGCGGAACAAACCGCTAGCGTGTGCTGAGCCGAGTCCTCATTGCAGTCGCAGTGGTGACAAGCGGGACTCAATTCCCTCCTGGTGACCGAGTGCAGATACTTCCCGAAGCAACCGTGCCCGGAAAGGACCTGCGTCAGTCGGAAGGCAAGGGTCCCGTGCTGCCGCCCTGCCCACTCGGCGATGACCGGCTGGAGAGCCTCCACGGCGGCAAAGCCAGCACGTGGAGCCTCCAGCCGGGACGACCAACGAGCCATCGTGGCTCGACGAGCGGCCTCTCGCCACTCGCGTATCTCTTCGGGCGGGGGCCGTATGCTGCTACCCGCCCAGAAGTCAACCGTCCGCCGATAAACTTCGGCGAGCACTTCCGCCTCCAAATCCCACGGGAGAGTTCCGGCCAAGGCGCACGCCGCCTCCGTCGATACGGTGCGGTAACCGCGTATGGCTCTAACCGCCAATATCCTCTGAGGGCGCCAGAGGCGACCCCTATTCTGGGCGGTCAGAGCCGCCGTTCACACCGGTGCACCATACAGTGCCATTGACCGGACAACCCCCGTGTATAGCCGTCTCGTCGCGACGCTAGCTCCACCCAGATTGGGCAAAAGTCGCCCAAGGGCAGAAGCAGCGCCGACCAGCTTTGGAGAAAGCTGTTGGAATTGGTCGTCGAAGAGCCACCTGCCGTCGAGGATCAGGCCCAGATACTTAATCTGGGCCTGAACCGGTACGAGGACCGAATTGACCACGATGGAGGCGCCGGAGGGTGGACCACGACGGGGCCCATGGAACAAAAGGGCCTCCGTGTTGTCCAGGGCCACCCGCAAACCCAGCGCCTCAATTCGCCCGACCACCAGAGAGACACCCGTGGTGGCCAGGCGCGCCGCCTCTTGAAAGTTTGCTCCCCGGGCCGTGACCAATGTGTCATCTGCGTAGCAAATTACGCCCAGCCCGGGGGAAGACGACCTCGAAGGGCCCAGTCGTATCCCATATTCCACAGGAGTGGTCCGAGGACAGACCCCTGTGGAACACCGCACGACATGAGCCGCCGCCTCAGAACACCGTCTCGGTCCTCGTACATGACGGTACGCTCCTCAAGATAGTCTGCCACAAGCCGCCTCAGGTACTTTGGCACCCCATGGTAGTGGAGTGCTTCCCTGATGCAGCTAAATGGCAGACTGTTAAATGCGTTGGCGATGTCCAACGACACCGCCAACAACACGCCGCCACAGCTCACCGCCTCTTCGGTAACGGCCCTCAGGCGCAACACGGCATCGACCGTCGAACGCCCCGCCCGAAAACCAAATTGGGCGTCCGACAGATCGGGGCCCACCTCGCAGAGGTGCCGGACGATGCGGGCAGAGAGTATCCTCTCAAACAGTTTACCCGCCTCGTCCAGCAACACGATGGGCCTATAGGCCGCTACCGATTCGGCTGGCCGTCCCGGCTTCCTCAATAGGACCAGCTTCCCGCTTTCCCAGCACTCAGGAAAGCGTCCGGACGCCAAGCTAGCGTCCAGGACCTCCCTGAGGCGGTCCGACATGTGTTCGAGGGCTCGGGCCAGCACTCGGGCAGGTATCCCGTCCGGCCCGGGGGCGGTGTTCTTAGAGCGGATCCGTAGAACAACCGCCCCTACCTCCGATTCCCTGACGGGCGGAACATCGTCCTCGTTCCCCCCGTCGTCTCCGACCATGAAGGCCATCGACGGGGGTGTGTGTTCCACCCGCTGCGGGAAAAGGCCCTCGACCACTTCCCGCAGGAAGCTGGGCTGGAGTGTCTCTGTAAGGGGGGGGCCCGACGTGCGGAGCTTTTGCCGCGCCGCACGATAAGGGCGACCCCAGGGGTCACGATCGAGACCCTCCAGCATCTCCTTTCTCTTAATTTCTTTGGCGCGGCTTATGGCCAGCTTCAGAGTTTTCCGCGCCTCTCGGTACTCCTCATGAAGCTGGTCCTCCCCACCTTCTTCGCGGTGTCGCCGCCGACTACGGGTGTAGGACCTCCGGGCACGAGTACAGGCCGCACGGAGGTCCGCCAACTCCTGGGAACACCAGTAACCCTCCTTCCGTGGAGGCCGGCAACCTCGGATGCGGGGCATGGCCGCATCACAGATTTGTGCAATCGCTTCGCAGAAGCGACCAGCCCCCATGTCGACCTCCTCGGTCGGGGCCTGCGGAGACAGCCAAGAGTGAATAATGGCCGCCTCCTCTAGTAGGTCCCTATTTAATTTGGCTACAGCCCACCGCGGAAAGCGAGAAGAACGCCGCGCCGCGTGACCCCTACTGGCGTCCTGGGACCGGGAGAGCTCAAATCGGATATAGAGATGGTCCGAGAGCGTCTCAACCTCTTCCAGGACACGCCAGTTCCTTACTCGTGCGGCGAGGGTAGGGGTAGCGAACGAAAGGTCCACTATCGACCCTCCCTGCTGTCGCACGCACGTGTTGGTGGAGCCCCTGTTTAGTAAACAGAGGCCCACCGAGGCCGCCCACTCCTCTACGGCCTCGCCCCTAGCGTCCGTCCTGGGGGAACCCCACGCAATGGACTTTGCGTTGAAGTCCCCCAGCACTAAGACGTGCCCAGACGTTAGACGCCGCATCGAGGTTTCCAAGTTGTTAAGGAAAACCTCGAAGTCGTTCAAACTCCGGTTGGGGGAGAAGTGTACACCATATATAGTGATTCCCCCCCACTCGGCAGCAACATATCCAGTGCCCTTGTCTCTTAGCGACAAGGGCGGGGAATGAGCTGCCGTGGAGCCGACGACTGCCACGGAACCGTCCCGGTCACCCAACCAGTTTGGACGGGGAGGAACATAATAGGGTTTCAGTAAAGGACCCAGACTGAAGGTTGCAGGAATCTGTTTGACGCAGACAACAGCGACAACGAGTTTTTTGGCGAAGCTTTTAGGACACATTCAGGTGTTGAGGCCGAAATAAGGTTGATGATTATCTAGGTTAATATACACTTTTGGGAGTAAAATATAAATATATAGCATATATAGTAGACTGGTTAATGATTCGCTAAATTTTTAATTAAATGCTGGTTCTAATGGATAACACAAGGATCTAAGCTTTACAAATCATCACTCCATAGAAATATAAGCCCACTAATGATAAAGCCAAAGGTCAGTTACTAATGTGACAAACAAAGCGAATCTTAGAGTTAATAGAACTTCATCATTATTAACAGCATCTAATTGTCCACTGCTAACTTAGTCCTCTCCCTAAAGCAAATTTTAGCCTACTACACCATACCAGTTTGCTAGATGGCTATGATTTTGGTTAAAAGTTTTTCTTTTTGTAATATTACTATTCTGCGTTGTTACTATATATTTTTTTTCTATATTAAGAGCCTGCCAAAGTGGCTCTACTCTGCCTGATGGAAAACATGAATAGAATGCAAGAGTTGTGGTCACCATACTCATTGCAAATGTAGACAATACAGTGTGGTGACTCACACTACGGCGGCCTAGTGAGAGGCTTTTGCACACCCCGCTTGGGAACGTAAAAGGCGCGACAGTCATCGTGACAGTGTAAGGCTTACACAGTTACCACGATAACTGTCACCACTGCATTAATGTTTATATTAATTCTCTTAGTCAACTATTTATATCCACGGTATGAATAAAGGGATCGATATTTGTATTATTAATCCATCACCACGACATATCAACATAATACAGTTTGAACAAAAACAAAACCTTGCAGCCTTGTTCTAAATATGTTATTTACATTTTCCCATCATATGAATTAATGTGTCGAAGTTGTTATGTTGTCTGTCATGTGTCAACTTGTACATCTATTCTAACAAAGAAACACTCAGAATGTAGGAACCACATAAATATTAAACGAGCACGCCGCAATCAAGTCTCATAATACTCGCATCGCACCTGGCATCGTTCAACAAATTCCCACACATTTAAAACAAAAGTACGCAACATTATCGCCTGCACACATTCGTCGACCCGCTATTTATTGCGAACGCGTAAATAAAGAGTGGCACTTAATATGACGCATATGTAGAGGAACGGATGTTACGATGACTGTAGAAAAATCCAGAACCTCCGTTTTAAACTGGAAAGTTATTCGGTATAAAAGGCCAACTTAACTAGAGTGATACAGAAAACAGTAATATTTTCGTAATTTTTCATCGAGTGAGAGAGGCTACCAAACCAAATACCCTACACTCCCTACAAAAACGGGTCTAAAAAGTCGACAGCGCACTATGTAATTCTTTCTGTTATAGTTTCCATATGGCATGGTATGTGGGTGGCGGTAACCACTCACTATATGGTTACCCATCCGCTGATTTGCATCCTATACTACAAAGAAAGTGATCAAGAGATAAAACAAGATCCTATACTACTCAAAATATTGACTTGATGGCCTTAAAGTATCATTTTGCTGCCTGTAAATTACTGCAGTAACATGGTGTCCGATTTGTCCCAGAAATAGCAATGTATAGAAAAACTTGAGGTATGTATTGAATAAAAAAGTAAAAAGCATGCAAATAAGAAAATAAGCATAAGAGCGTAATAATTTATTTATTTATTTATTAAAGGACATAATGGAAAACTGTATCGATAAGAACGCAGCATGAAGAATAAAATGACTTATATTGATACTCAAAAGTATTATAATCCTATGAAATGTAAATAATAAAAAATGACGTTGAGCTGAGATTTATGAATGTATCATTTGAATTAGAGCTTATTTTTTTTAATAGTCCATACATTTGACACACAAGGCCAAGCTTTAAACTAAGTAAAGCTTGTACTGTGACAGTGAGATCGACTCATAGAATACTTATATACGTACTGTTTTTGGAAATAAATACATATTATACAAATAGAAAACATACATATGGTACCGCTGCGCCACCGAAGCAGTCAATTAAAAATTGAACTGTATCCATGACAAATGATACATCACAGTTGCTGTGGAGTTTTTGCAGATAATTTGCCCTTTAATATAGAATGTGCGTGTGTTGACTGCACGATTGGCCTAGTGGTTTAAGCGGTCGCCATGCCGCTCTCCAATTCGTTGAGTGTTGTGGGTTCAAATCCTACATGGGACAACACTTTGTGTGACCCATAAATTGTTGTTCTGAGTCTGGATGTTCTTTGTGTCCGTTTCTTATATGTTTGTAAAGTCCCCCGCGACACAGGATTTGTTCCTAATGCGGGCGTTGTCTTATAAAAAAAAAGAAAAAGAAAGAAAAAAGAAAAAACGTAATACTATCTTCAAAATTAAAATAATACTGAGTTTTGAACATAATGAATAAAGTCAAAATTTACTGTTTATAGTAAAAAAGATTCAGCTCGGCAAAACTTAGACTAATGAGATCCACGACTAATTTATGGTATAAGAATGTATTGAATAAATTAAAATCGTATTAGAAATAACAGGTGCATTGAATAATGTACACAATTTAAAGTAATAAAGGGTTCAATTTTTAATTCTACAAAATAATTTATTATTGTATAATAGATTACTAAGCTGTTACTATAATAATATTGTGGCATATTTTATTTTAATATTTAAAACTTAGCTATAATCCATGACTATAAATATTTCAAAATTAATTTACAATTTGTTAATTTATGATTTGTGTACTTATGCGACATGCGACTATAATTTAAAAATCTAATCTAAATTTAATTTAAATAAATAATAAAATGAAAGTCTACTTAAAAAGACTTTGTTTACAGGTGGACTTAAATATCGTTATAGAAATAATTTAACAAAAAGCATGAATCTCCAAAGACTTAATATTCTTGTTTTTCTTATTTTTCCTTCGTTATTTTTAATTTTTTTTCTTCGATTATCATTACAGAGCCATTTATAATTATATCAACCTATAACTTGATTTACTTTTCTTTCTGTGTCATTTTTTACAACGGTGTCAGTAAAATTGCTTCCTGAGTTCTTTGTTATTACTCACTACTAAATGATATCTCTCACACAGAAAAGGAGTATTTTCAAATTAGAAATATGTAGGTAAATGGAAACCAAAAAATCATCATGATATTGCAAGATTATTACAAAGTAGATCGTATTAACCTAATCAGATGATGTTAGCTTCATCGTCCCAATTATTTTATGTTAATTCACATCATGTTTTTTATCTTGCCAAGTTGGCACGAATATGCTAAAGTACTCTCCAAAAAAGGATTCCTTAAAAACGAATTCTCATCTAGGCTATTAGAGAGTAGTACACTTTTCTTGTATTCGTAAACATTCACGAGAACTAGAATGAATTTGTATGATAATAACCTTTATTTTCGGTAAGTCGTACGTGAGTGTGAAGGACCTGTGAAGAGAAGAAAAACTACCTATCTGGTTAAACTACCTATCGTGATATAGTTAGTCATAACCTCGTTTCTAAGGGGAAACCTATGTCCAGTAGTGAACTACTCTCAAAGCTGTTGATAATAATTAGAAAGAAAAACACAAGTAGTGTCTTTGAATAGCACCGAAGTTTGAGAAAAGAAAATCAGTTTTCTAGTATGGGCCTCAATTGCACGATACTTTCTTATTGAAAACTTCCAAAAAAAATAGTTTTAAGAGTATTATGCTAATAATAATATTGAAACTAAACTTTTTTCTATAAAATGGGTGTTGATTCTAATATAAATTTTGATTGGAACTTCAAGTTAGTTACATTTTGGAATTAGACACAAGTTTTCATCACAAACACTTTTATGTTATAAACATGACATCAGGTATCAGATATCTTCAAATTCAGTTACTTACTTAGCAACGTTTTAGCGGCCCAACATTCTTACAAATATACTTAAACCATACACCCACATACTCGTATACAGTTAAGAGCTTCTATGATATGTAAATGTGTTATGTTGAGTTTTCCTTCCGTCTCATATTATTTACTTTGTCTTTGTGAATTAGGGCATGTTAGGGATGTTTGTGGTCTATCGTTCTGATGCTGTCGTATGTTAAAAGGTTTATCCATTCAATGGTTAATGTAGTCTATTTTGTCTGGCTTTGGTGGTATCATTTATGTTTTTTTTTGTGTTTGTTATTATACAAATTACTTCGATGGATTTGGTTAATAAAATTTTGTGCGTACTGTTGTGGGTAAACTTTTTTTCTCTGCGGTAATCCCCACAAATACCACCGAAAGGTCGTTATGTCGGACGCGAACTTACCAAAAACTGCACGCCGTCTCAGGTACCAGTAGGAACTATTACTAAGGAAGTAAAGAAGTCCTTGGAACTCCGAGCCAGCTGTAGATGGCCCCCTCTCGTGTGAGAATCTTGTGGTTCCTTTACTGTCCCCACAAGGGCGCACGCAACACATAGCGCTCGCATCGCCTCCCCGGACTGCTTCTGTTAGGGTGACAGATGGCCTCACCTGTCACCCCCACGTCTGCGTTTAGTGAGGTAAATTTACACCTAGATTTGAATTTACAGTAATTAACTGAAGGTAAAACATAAAGATCGGCACTCTCTCAATAAATATTATGACAAAGAGTGACACGTTTCTGAAGCGATTTCAAACGATATTTAAGGCTACGTTGGAAAGCTTTGTATGACAAAAAATTTAAAAGGTTGATCAATTATTTTCTGAAACGTTACAAGGTGATATTGTTTGAGTCCCAGGCAATTGTTTGTCAAATAAACAAAGGATTTTCATATCGTTGGCTTTCATTTTGCTTAGATGTTAAATGTGATTTTAATTTCTAGCGCCATTTTTTGTGAGAAAGTGAGCAGTGATTGTGACAGGTTACGGTTTTCGTGTATTAAATTGCATGTGTATTTACATGAATACAGTGATAATTTACTTCAAATAATATTGATGACATCCCTTTTTTCCTCTCCGTGCATTACTAGTCCGTGGAAGAGAGGGAAGAGTGTAACACGCCATCGCGCATTTACTTGTAGTAATGAGTGCATATGGTAGAGTTGATTGTCAGATAGTAGGTGTTGTAGGTGGGTTCTCTTTATGTTCAGTTCTATATATAAAAAAATATTGTATTTTTTTCGAAACTTTGATCCCAAATTTTTAAATATAAGTTTAGTTACCAGAGGAAATATTTGAATTATTTGAAGATATATTGTCAAATTCTCGTCTGTTGCTGTAGTGACTAGTGACCATGACTGCTAAGCTTAAGGTTATAGATTCGTTTCCCACCCAGGACAAACACTGAATATTGTGAAATGAACATAATTATTTAATGTTGTTCTGAGTCTGAGAGTAATATATAGTATGTATTTATTTATTACTACATATTATGTATATTATTATATGTATGTCAGCAGTCGGGTTACCACAGTACAGGCTCTGCCTAGTTTGGTTTCGGATGTGCGGTGTGTAAAATATATCCAGTTATTATTCGTCTATATTTTTGTTATGACGTAGTCACGACGCGTAGTTATAATAGAAAATGAATAAAATATGACATTGGAAGCAAAAACAATTAGAGCGTAGAACAAAATCAGAGAGATTTATTACTTTAGCAGTGTAACAAAAAGTGCCATCCCGATGTATGAAACAAAAAACAGGTCCACAATGACGAATCACTGCTATTTAATTTAATCATTCACTCACTCGGTCACCGTTCTGTCATTCATTCGTGGCGAGGGACGTCTAATGCTATTTCATTTTTTTGTGACGCCTTAAATCACTTTTGTTTCTATGAAATTATTGCTGAGTTTCATTTGTATTTTATTGTTCAGTAAGATCGTTAATGAAACTTTTGTATTTGATCTTGTTTGTTATCTGTAAGATGTGAATCTTGTTTCTCTAGTATGAAATTTTTAATAAAGTTAATGAATTTTTTGTGTCTTCTCTTTTTAAATTAAAAATTTCTTAGATCTGTTTTATCATATGGGCCTGGATCCTTTCTATCTAACATAAGATGTTTTTTATAAATTGACAGTTTTTATGTAAGTAGGTGTTTTCAATTCACAATTTTGTGAAAGTGTGTAACTGTGTGACCTGGGTCCTATCGATCTAGATATTCTATCAATCATCTCGATTTATCAATAAACGACTTTTTCAAATCTCTGCCCGCATCTACTAACATGGACTATAAATATATATATTAACACAAAAAGGTATCTAATCAGATCAAATGAGACGAAGTTCTTAAAAAATTATATTATTTTCTCGCCAGAAAGGCAGAAGCAATCAATGTCCATTTTTCACCAGTCTCGGTCCCTCGTAATAGGTGGCGAGTCTATTGCCCCTAATCGGGATGTTTTATATGCCATTGCCTTATCAGTCGATCAGCAGGTGTGCCAATTGCAGGTGAGATTGGCTTGGGCCCTAACTTCCTGGTGGGAACCCAGGTGCACCTCGCACCCAATGTTAACTTTGTAGCGTTGCTGTCCTGCGTAGTTACTTAACTTTCTCGTCTCTTACGATACCCACGAGATGAATACGGGTGATGACGCTTCATATTCTTAATCTGTCACAACACGAACTCCTTCACAATTCATATTGCTATGATTTAATTACGTACTTAATGAGTTTCGTGATTAATATCTGTCGTTAGACATTTTTTGTTATATTCATTAAATGTATATTTGAAAGTGAGTCTTATACGAGTAACTAGTAGTTATAAAGTTTGATGTCATTTTTCTGGTTTGATTATTTGGAGTCGGTTACAAGTTGCCGTGCTAGTGAAGTAGTTGTCGTCATATCAGAGGGCACTGACTACCCTAAAACGATTGCCATAAGATGTCCATGATAACCAGGACCGACGACGGATAATCGTGTTCTCCAAGTACGGACATGTAACATCACCAAACTTCCATACTCCTGCTGCTATTAAGCATTTGTCGAAAGAAAACTCCAATAACACTTTTTTTGATCGACCCGGGCATCGAATCCGAGACCTCTTGATTTGCAGACGCATACGCTAACCGCTGACCAACAAGGCTAAAATTTTGTGTCATGTTATATATTTTTTTTTATTTATCTATCTTTATCATCAACAGCCTTTACAGTCCACTGCTGGCCTCTCCTTAGCAAGGAGGTTTTAGCCTACTACACCACGCTGGCCAGACGGGTTGGAATAGGGTTTGTTCCAAGTTTTCCTTCTCTTTGTAATGATGTTGTCTTGCATATTTTGTTCCCTTAGTCGCCTTTTACGACATCCGCGGGATGAATAGTGGTGGTAACGCTATATATTCTTAATCCGTCATCACACAGACTACCTTCATATCAAGGAGCTACTCAAAGATTGATAACGCGCTTGTGTAATTTAGGTTTCAGAAATCGTCTCTCAGCAGTAGTCACTCAGCATTAGGTGACGCGTCTGCTCCCGTCTCCATATCCATAAAACAAAAAGATTTTTTTTTAATCGAAAAGAACCATTCCCGACATGTTGGCAAAATCAATGGTCACAATACATGAATTTTAACCGACCACAATACCTTTTAATTGCAGAACGCACCCCAGTTACACATTCCTTCTGTGTCGTTAAAACAAATGATGCTCCCTCAATTTAGTTCTATTGTTGCCAACCGACAGCTGATAAATGTAGCATTTAAAAATCATAACATCATCGACATACGGTGACCAGCCGTTCCCATTTTAAATTCATATTTAACCACCCCATTCTCCCCAGAACGACACATTCTCCCTCCCCGTTAATTTATATTCACCCCAAATAACGTCGCTTAATTGCTATTGACGGATTTACTAGAATGTATCGTAAGTTCGAAAATTATTTATCCTGTAAAGTTATGAACGTAAATGTGTAGAAAATTTAATAATTGTTGAGTTGTATGTTATATTTTTAGGGTGGTTAAAATTATAATGAGCGTTGACTACTGTTCGAGATCAACAAGAGCATAGTGTGTGTGTCATGAATTCAAAACATTAGTTACCGTGTCGTTCCCTAGATGGAGCTGTTACAAAACTTAGATCGCGCTATCATTGTGTTACACGAATTAGTGTGCCTACAAACATTTTGTATGATTTAGTACAAGGTGTCTACCAATTAAACCGTGGAGTCTTACGAACCCATAGTACAGTGTACACTGGTTTTATTTAAATCCCCACTAGTGTCACACCCAGTCCAACGATACCACGCTTGGTATCAAAATAATACTCTACATGATGATTAGCAATAATCTTTGTCAGGACTTTTTCTCTTTTTAGAATAAATGGAGAAGATAGGCAGTTTCAACTGTATTCTATTGGCTTATTTTTAAGACTCTTGGCTGATAAACCTATAGGAGAGAATTTGTTTTTTTTTACGTATATAGTTTAGAAATATAGGCACAGGAAAACAAAATAACCGGTTTAGTTTCAATTTATCATTCATTACTGTGCATTATATTTGTTCAACATCTGTACGTGTATTGTTTATTAAAATTATATTCAAATTTAACTGTAGTTTTTAACTGAATGCATAGTATACCTATATTAGTATACCTATATAAGAGATCTACCGGAACAAAACGACGAGTTCCACCAAGAAATACAAGCATTGGTTAAATTGTAATTTAAAGTTAAAGTTAAATTACAGCTTCCCTTCACGGCTCTAAGTTTCACGGCAGGTAATAGAAATAAAAGTAATAGCCTGTCTGGAGCCGTAACTTGGCTTGTAGTTTATCTTGATAATGTTTAACTAGAGACCTGTATTTATCTGAGTAGACATACTTCAATACCACTGCAGGTTAAAATACCTACTGAAATAGCTCATTGGACTTTCTTTTATCTTTGAGAAAAGAAACACAATGTTGAACTAACAAATTATAAGTATTGTATGCACCATTCTATTTACTATCGAAATCAACAATGATTTAACTACCTTTTTTCTGTCTGTCGCAGAGACTTCACAAACATACATGAAACGGATACGAAAAAACGCCAGGATTCAGAACAACAGTTTGTCAATCACACAAAATCTTGTCCCATGAGAGGTTTGAACCTACAACACTTAGCACAGTAAAAACAGCTTGGTTACTTTAAAAGGTAGTAGAGTCACGCTAATTTCAGCACGAGCAGGCCGGCTCGACCGGGGCAGTACTACCCTCTCACAGAAGACCAACCTAAAACGCCAGCATCCTGTTGTCGTGTTTCCTTGGTGAGTGTGAGACCGGAGGCCCATTGATGCAGTGGTAACAGTTATCGTGGTAACTATGTAAGCCTTATACTGTCACGATGACTGTCATGCCTTTTACGTCCCCAAGCGGGGTGTGAAAAAGCATCTCACAAGGCTGCCATAGTGTGGGTCATCATATTGCGTTGTCAGCATTTGAAATGAGTATGGTGACCACAACTCTTGGATTCTATTCATGCTTTCCGTCAGGCAGAGTAGAGTCACTTCGACAGACTCTTAATATTGAAAAAAAAAACAACTATGCCATACGTGTAGTGCAAATGAACGATCAATCTTACAATGTTTTCACGAAGGAGATAAGTCTTCCTGATCTTGACAGTATCGTAATAACAATCCTAATAGAGTAGCATTAGTTATGTTCTTAAGATATAATTACATAATAATATTAATAACTTGATATATGACACACGTGGCCATCTGACACCAAAATCATCAACAGTTTTTAATAATTCATTGCTGAACATTCTTTTCTTAGAAAGGAAATTCCTTTTTTCTTTATTTTAAAAAAAAAACAACGCCCGCGTTAGGAATAAATCCTACATTTCACATATGGTTGTTTGATTCTAAACTAGACAGAGCCTGTGCTATGGTGACCAGACAGCTGATAAACATACTTAAATATTTCTAAATATATACATATTAGAGATAAATTACACGCAGACACAAAACAAATACTCGTATTCGTGCTCCTAACATAAATATTTGTCCTAGATGGGGATCGAGACCACAATCTCCGGTCCAGCAGTTAGGTCCACTAGCCACTAGATCAATAGGCCTGTCAGTAATTAATATGATAGTTTAATTGTTTAAACCGTGACATACAGACGAACTGTTTGAACTTGTACGTTTTAAAGTTCATTACTCTTTGCTTAACTTGGAGAGTTCGTAATAAATTTTGCTATTAGTTTCGTGAGGTTGTACTTTAAATTTCAAGTCTTCTTAAGCTTAAAATCATCTAACAAAGTCTTGACCACTGAAGCAACTTTACTTTAACAAGTAAAATTACCAAACCACAATGAAAGTCATACACTCACATGTTCCTACAAAGTGTAATACAAGATCTAGAGTTTCGGAGCTAAATCACACCATGTCAGGAAGATACCGGCAAGATTACATAATACCTGGTCCGCAGGCCGTATAACTAAATTATACCGGGTTATATCCAACTATATTGTAAAGCAAGCCAAATTGCGTGACCGTACTTAGACGAAATTAAACTAAGTTCACTTTACTTACACCATCCATTTGACTTAACATTCACAACTTTTCACATTTGGCAAACATTTTTGAACAATTATCCGTTTAAAACTGTACTGTTTCGGACCGAAAATAGGTTACTATGGAACGTTCCAACAGATCTTGCAAAGGCGTGTGTTCAAATAATTATCTACCTTAAATAGTTGTGTTAAAAGTTGTGAAGTATGCACATGTATTTTTGTTTTGAGAATCGTCGTTTTCTTGTCTAAAGTAATTTGATTGTTAATTACTTGTGGTTACTGTTTTACCCTATCGGGTACTGGTATTTAAAAAACTTTGATAATACTCTTGGTTTTTCAGGGTGAGTGTCTGCATTATGGTGGTGACCACAACTTTTAGATTCTATTCGCACTTTCCATCAGGTAGAGTAAATGACTTCATTTAGCTGGAATCTTAAATTTAGAAAAAAGCTCGTTAAGTCTGTTAAAGTACGTGTCTTTTACGAACTAATGCCATCTAAATAACGCATGCTGTAATTGAAACGATAGTATAAGTAAAATCCTAAAAATAGCGGGATCACCGACACTGGAACCCATACATTGACAGGCGAGCCTGAATTCGTTTAACATTTATAATGGAAATGGACGCGTCTATAGTCTAAATCTAAACAGGTCTGACATCCTATAGGAAATTAAACCTCAAAATGTTATCGGTATATTATTATTCATAGCTCTATAACGCATAACAGGAACCGCAGACCTATTCGCATCAAATTATGATGTATTTGCCGCATCGCAATCAGTAACACTGCTTAGGATTGTTTTATATTGAAAATTGTGAGCAATTTGACACAATAGAGAATTAATGGGGATTTAATTGAACTGTCCTCCAAAGATACTGCATTTGCTCCTGATCAACCTTAAGAAATTACTTTATACATTATCTACGTATATTTGTCATATGCTCAAGGGTAATTTTATGAAGGCTTTGACTTACATCATTCGGTAATAACTATTTCAAATTTAATAAACATTAATTATATTGCTGAACGATTGTTGATTAAAGTAAAAGAATCACGCTTCAGCGCACATAGAATAGCTCGACCAGAGTGACACAATGACCTTAGTGAAAATTGCTGTGAAGCAATTCTGTCGATGTCTTTCCATAATATAATATAATGTTTTAGACGTCTGACACACCACGTCATCTAGTCCCCAACTAATCAAGAAGTTGTACTATGGGTACTAAACAATTGATGTAACTCCACGCATACTTTGTTTATATAAATATAATACGTATATATTATACATATAAACCCCCCAAGTCCCAAAAAAAAATTCACAGATCGCAACCTGGGAATTGAAACCAAGACCTCAATTTCAGTAGTCGCAGACGCTATCACTGCACCATCGAGGCAGTCAAATGGTCAGTGTAAGGTGCTGTCGAATTGTTAATAAAGTTATCGAAACCCAAACCTTCTCTGCTTCTTATTCAAAGGTTGACAGTGCAGATGCATCTGCTGGTCTGCCTCATTAAAACTTTTTAGACAAATAAATCGAAGAAAAAGGTTGACCTTTATGTAATACGATATTTTAAACTACAAGAAATTAAGAATTAAAAAGGAGATATATTTTTATAATTCTACATGTAAATATAGTTATTGGCTGTGTTATAAAATATCTGCTGATAGGCTAAGGACTTCAAACTTTTTCCAAGGTCCTTTTTGCTGGTATTTATTTGCTAAATGCAATGCTACTCGTTACATTATTGTGCACACATAGCCTTATCATAATTCGAAATCACATATTATGGTTACATCAGTGATGCAACCATTTAATTTATTGATATTATAGTGCCGTAATTTCTCATTTGTAATTAACGCGTTGTATGCTAGGTTGCAGTAATTTGAACGCAAAGTACTGACTTTAAACTAATTAAAACAAATTTGGTTCAACAATATTTTTAATAGTGTAACTGTAGACTCATTGGCTTGTAATTGTGGTTATATTTTTGGAAACAAAGTAACACTGATTTAGAATGGAAAGAATAATGGTTAGATGTGTCATATAGACAATTTTAGTCTTCATATGATCTTTTTTATCTGGGCAATGTCCGCATTAAGAATAATTCCTGTGTCGCGAGGGACTTTACAAACATACAAAAACGGACACAAAGAACGCCCAGATTCAGAACAACAATTTATGAATCACACAAAGTGTTGTCCCATTTTTGAACCCACAACACTCAGCGCAGTAGAGAGTGATGTAGCGACCGTTTTTACTACTAGGCCAATCGTGCAGTCAAAAAATTAAAAAGAATAATATATATACTATTAAATACGTAAATAGACTCGTTTAAAACTGTGGTGTGTAGAAACCTTTATGTTATAATAACTAATTTACAACTCAATTTTTAAAAAAAAAACATAATCTTAATTTAAAAATAATATCTTATCATAATTAAAGTTACACCACAAATGGACGTCTAATTTTCAGACTGATACGATGGTAGCAATAAAAAATATTCCACTTCCCTATAAAAATGCAATAATTTAACATAAAATAATACTTAAAGAAAATGACCCAATTTAAGAATTTTATTTATTTAAAACCTCATTTCAGTTTTTGCTTCCTCAAACTTGGAGCGGTCCCAAAAATAGCGCTGAAATATTATAACGATATCAGTAATAATTATCGTTAATTCTTCAATAAAAAGAAAATTTTCAGATCGAAACACTGAAACTCCCTGAATATCTTAATAAAGGTAATCCAGTTATCTCATAAAGCCTTCAGCTTTAGAGGTTTTAATAGAAAATGATGCAGAAAGGCAGGAATATCCCCATCTGAATTTCACTAGATTCTTATGTCTAACGACAAAAAAAGTCAATGTACCCTCTAATATAAATTATCTGGTGTCAACTACGCTCTATTTTATCCCACCAAACTTATTTCGTACCCAAAATACACCTTATTACGCTATCGGAAAGATTCTAATTCGCTTGTGATGTTTAATGTTATTTGAAATTGAAATTTACTTCAACAGAGATAGGTGCCAAATTAGAATACCGCGTGTAAATAAGACTCTTTACACAATTTACAGTTCTATTACGTAGACAAAAGGCTGAGTTTGGAATCAAAAGAACGTTCTTAAGAGTCGTTTATCACAGCGGATAGAAGATGTCAGTGGCTGATACGGCGTTGTATGTATTAAAAAGGTGATGTTTTTACATGATGCGTTATTATGTAATAAATTAACATAAATAGCTTCGTATGGCCATTTACTGGGAGATTAGGTCTGAGAGAGCAATTTAAGGTTACAAGGAGAATTATTACATTATCTATTTTATTCATTGTTATGGTAGCTTTTATTTTCGCTGGAGTTGGGGCGGAATATCAGCATCTTTGAACTTTTATAAATATTGATACGATTCGAACGTCTCACAGCTGATTGAATAAGAATTCAGAGTTTCGGTAGATTTTCTATTATTAAGAAAGTAATTTTCTTCTTTTAAATGCACTGTTAAAACTCATCTTAAGATAAAGTAAATATGTTAAGTAACGTATATCTTTCTTCCTGAATAAAGCGTTGATAGGTCCTTGCAATACACCATATAATGAAACCATCAATTCTACAAGCAGTCTCAAGGTACAAAAAAATAGATAAAAACCATCACTCTCGTAAATGTGACTAAATTGGTAACAAGGTGAATTACAATGAGTTATATTCTTGATGATATACGTGATATACAATATATATAATGCTTGATGACTTCATTAGAGTCTCTAAACAAGTGAATTTAAAAATGAATGTGAATAAGACAAAAATTATGTTGAATGCCCATGTTACACCCACTTCAGTGAAAATTGGAGAATCTACCCTATAAGTGCTTGAACTACAACGTGCATCTAGGACAAACTATCCAGTTAAGTCGGTCCAACACCGAAAAAGAGGTGAATCGTCGAATCCAGCAAGATTCAGCAACGTTCGGAATGCTATGTAACGTTTTCTCGTCATAAATACCGCAGTGTCTCAAGACAAAAATCTTTGAGTTGCTAGTTATGACTTGCGGCACAGAGACGTGCTCGCTCACTATGGGCTTGATAAGAAGGCTCAAAGTCACCCAAAGAGCAATGGAGAAGGCAATGTTCGGAGTTTCTTTGCGTGATCGAATCAGGAATGAGGAGATCCGCAGACGAACCAAGGTCACCGATATTGCCAGTAAAATTGCTAAATTTAAATTACAGTGGGTGGGGCACACTACACGCAGAAACGATGACCGATGGGGCCATAAAGTTCTGGAGTGGTGACCGCGTACTGCGAAACGCAGCGTTGGTAGGCCCCCACAAGGTGGTCCGACGACCTGGTGAAGGTCACGGGAAGCTGCTAGATACGGGCGGTATGGGACTGGCTATTGTGGAGAACCTTGGGGGAGGTCTATGTCCAGCAGTGGACGTCTTTTGGCTGAGATGATGATGATGATGATATTCTTGATCCCTTAATGTTCTACTCTTAGACGTACAACACTACACTGCTGATTTTTGTAATTTTTCAAATGAAAATAGGCTTAACCTTAGAGATCTACAAACAAATTCCTGAACCAAACCATGTAAAACTGAAAAAAATCTTGAAAAAACCCGAATTAAATCTTGTTCAATTTCATTCAGCGGAAAATGATTTAAGATATTTATCAACTCAGTGTTACGTTTCAACAAATTATGTTTACAACCGTCCATTTGGCTTTTTATTTTCATTCTTTCCATCTTTCCATTCCACATCAACTTTCGTGCTCAATGCTATTAAGTTCCTACGGGTTTGTTGCCACAATTATATTTATCCATTACCGCCCACAAGCTTTTATTAACAAGTGTTGTTGAGACCATATTTAGATACTATAATTACCAGGTCTTGATTACTACTGTAACTAATAAATTATAATTTCTGTCGTATATTAAACAGTTGTCATGGCTGTTAAACGCATTTTTGAGTTCTATCTTTTTACGTAACCTATTCTTGTTTGCCTGCCAAGGTGATTCTACTCTGACTGATGTAAAGTATGAATAGAATCCAAGAGTGGTGGTCGCATTGCTCGTTGTGAATGCAGATAATGCAGTATAGTGACCCACACTATAGCGGCTAAGTGAAATACTATTTCAGACCCCGCTTAGAAGACACGGGATAATAGTTGGAGTTCAACACGTGCGTAGGTTGTAAGTACTAGATTTTTACTGTTATGTACGGGAAGAAAACCAAACTGTATGGCTTAGGAGTATACGTCTGTCATTCTAAAGTGGTGACTTCCAAGGCTAGCACAAAGGTAGAAGGTGATGCAAAAGACAATCACCAACTAATCCTCCGTTAGCAATACTCCCTTGGATTTCAAGTCCATCTTTAGTGTTTTTCAGCAAAGAAAATATTATAATTATTTCTTAACTTACTATAATATTAAAGTATCCAATTTTTCAGAACAGTTATTCTTATTAGTCCTGGTCTAACACAAGTTTGAAAACGATAATGATATCCTATCAAAACACATACATAACTTAAGCGTGTTACATTATACAACATATCGCATTGTTTCTGAAATAAACCCATATATCAGTATTAATAGAGGGTTCATAAATGTATTACTATCTACTGAAATATGTACCTTAAATATAACAGTTAAGGCCTGTTTTTATGTACCCAATTTCGTACAAATAGGCATAAAAGGATTTAATTGAATATTAGCGTGTCAAGAACCATTAGTAACAGTTAATTGACCCTCCCAGATAATGATTTACCGAGCAAACCGCATGTCATTGTACAAAAAACTAGACCTTTAACGAAATAGAGTTCATTTCAAATTGGTAAAGAAACTGTCTGCGTGTATTGTTTGGCTTCATTGGATAAGATTTAAATTCGGCTTTTAAATGTCAATTCTTTGGTTGTTTTTTTTTATGTTTTCACTATATTTACTTAGTGAATTCAGCCTTATCCTTTTAAGTTAAAGGTTTATTTTTAATTGTGTTTTCTTTCATTGATTTCAGGTAATACATTGCTTTGTTGAACTGAACGGCGATCAAGTTTTGATAATGGTAAGTTGGTGAAATTTTGTTTAATGAACAACTTTTCAAAGTTCCGTAATTAAAAAATACTCCAGCTTATTTGAGAGCTTCGAGGAAGTTTTACTGATGCCTATAGACAACGGTTTCTATATTTTCTACCAGATTACGTAGCTGAGTAATTTGTGTAACAATATTCTGATTTGTAATATTTTTAATATGAGAGATTTTAAAAATATATAGTAATGAAATAACAAATAAAACGGAAACATTTTTCGCCATACATATTTTAACAACTACCTACGACTAACTACTTAAAAAATGTTAAAAGGGAAACAATGAATAAATTAATTTGTACAGCTAACATCAACTTCAATAAATAAGAAAAATGTGTGCGTGTACTAACGTACACTCGTAAGAAGGGAAACTTCTTTATGACGTTATTTTTCAAAAAAAAAATTTAAACCCGTCCGAAGTCGATGCAATCGCCACCTGGATTTCAAAAATGTAACTACTCAAAACGGGCCGCAAAATACATTGGAGACATTTATAATCCCTACTCCGCTGGAGAAAGTATACTTCGAATCACGCGTGGTAGGGATAAGAAAAAGATGGCGCGTAACGAAAAAATGTGACGCGTAACGAAAAAATGTTACGCTAAATTTTTTTCCAACCTCCATAAAGAAGTTTCACTTCAAAAATCATAAAATTACCGACGAAATGTATATGAACGTTTCAATATCTTTCTTTCATTTGTAAGCATATAAAGTCTGCTGAAAACAGAAAGAATTCAAAGTACTAGAAAAATATGCCAAACATATCAACAAAAAAATCATCCTTTTTTCCATATTCAAAGCAGACCCGAAATCTTTTCTCCTAAATCATTATTTCCCAATACAACAGAAGAATACAGGAAATAAAGTTTTGACAGAAGTTTTGTAAAACTTGGCGAATAATTCTTGGCCTTAACATTCATTGTTGAGTTCACAAAGGATGTCCACTGGGAAGACATAAATCATTACATATATATAAAAACTAACTTGTAATGAAACTTTGTGTTTGATATTATTATTATTTTTTATGGCATAGAGAATTACAACGTCAAGCGACTATCACTGCACACACTTTTACCTAAAATGCTCAAGAACGTTGGCGTCATTGGGAACCTATTGTCATTACAGGGGAGAGGAGAATGAACGGTAATCTCATTAGGTGAAAACAACGATGAATTACTTAACACGCTTTGATCTGAACTGGTGAAAAATATTTATAATTAATACAGAAAGATTAAAACTATGAAATAACTAAAAGATCATAGCAGATTGGGAAATATGAGTAGAAGAGCTATTATTATATGTTTCTTTGTTCAATCACTAATCCAATCACTAAGAATACATTTGTAACAAAATAGGAGCCATCTTATATTACAGTTGCTACATCTAAAGAAATTATTTTAATGTTGCCAGAATATAAAGCGTACAGATTAATTTGGACGTTTGAATTTAAAATAAGATCACAAAAAATAACAAATGGATACTCAAAACAACCTGTTTATAGCGTAAAACTTCTTCCATAAAACGTAGACAGATTTTTCAAATATGATTTAAACTTTATGGCGAGACATTAAAACTTTGATGTTTCTAATGACAATATTTTCGTATTTTATAGATCGTAGCGTTAAATCGATATATTTTTATTGTACTAGATAGAATATTTATTGGTTTACCTTCTTTGAAAAGTAGGACAATTATCTCTCGGCCATTTCTTTACAAAAAGTTGAAAGTCTTCTCAGATAGTGTCTTGAAGTGAATTACTACTTCTTAGTATTTCTGGCTATAGCTTTTACGCAACAATAGTTTTGACCGGTAAAGAATTCTTCGTGAATATATGTAGACGGATTATCCTAACATCTCCAAAACTAATACCATAGTTTAGTTTCAACAACTGCGCTACTAAGGCAATATATTTGAAAGTTCCGCAGTCAAATATCAGAATCTCCTGACAGCAATGACGAGGGTTAGCGTAAGTTCGACAAGCAGCCACCCTGAGGCATAGACAATGATCAGAACAATCCATACTTATATGAAAATTGTAAAAAATAATGCCTGTGCACTAAAGACATTGAAGAAAGAAGAAATTTTTTTAGAATTTTTGTTTATTTCTCTGTGGATTTATGCGTGCTAACCTCAGAAGTTGTTTAATCAATTTGGATGTGGTTTACTCGTTTGTATTGATTGATAAATTTCACTTCATATTCAATTTTTGTTTTATTTAAATCAATTTAAAGAACCACCGCGATTATCGACACATACATGCGTAGGCGGAGTCACAGGTAAAAGTTAGTAATAAATTTAGCAAAAGCTGTATTCGTGTCCAGTATTAGTTTTATATTCGGTGTTCAAAAGGATTTAATTCTCTTAAAGCATTTGAAACTTCCTTAAAACATATGTATGTTCTCATGTTTACGATCTCTTTGAGTGCCCTATTCCCCTGCATTAGGAGGGAGTGAGAGGGGTGTTGTATGCTTATGTTAAGATTGTTTAATGTCAATTAATTATGATAATTAAGTCTACCCTGGGATTAATTAACTATTGACCATGTTCAATATTGTCGGTATCCTCGCGTTTCGAAGTAAAACAAAGAGAATTTAATTATACACCTTACAGTTAACAAATTTAGTCAAACTATTAATACATTAATTTGTTGTAACTTCACATCAAAAGACACAATTTACACTTAGAACTACGCGAAAGTGTATACCAAAAGTATTTCAAATTGAACGTTGTATAATTCAATTGTTAAATTAAAATCTGAAAGCTTTGCACCAAAACGCTTAATTAGTAGCCATTGTATTTAATGCGTAGCGCGATGTGTAATTCGCGAATAATTAAAGAGAATCAGGTGCAGTTATTTTGATTGAACGTGTACTGGAATTTTATTCGGTCGAGCTCCTGACGTACGAGTAACAAACCGTAAAAGAGATTATTATCTCTTTATTAGAATGTGTGTATATTATTTGGGTTGATTGTCTTAGGAAACTTAATTTGCTTTACACACGGATGTGATTAGTTGGTCATTTAATTTTCAAGTGAAATTTTAACAAATATTATAAATGAGAAAATGACTTGATTTCTAGTATTTGATTGTTATGCTTTCAACATTAACGGCTGGACAAGTTGTTATAAAACTTTAACAATAATATCCTCTCACATTTCACACACGGCCGTCTGTAATTAGACTGCTGATAAGTATACTTAGATATTTCTAAATACATATATATTACACACAGACACAGAAGATATGATTATGCTCATCACACAAAGATTTATCCTTGGTGGGAATCGAACCCACGTCTGGCGTAGCAGTCAGATCACTAACCACGAGACCAATAGACCCATCAATACAAAGTTTAAAAAGGATATGGAAAAGATATAGAAGATAATAAACTTTGAGTGTCTTCTTTGAATAAGACTTTAAGATTTGTATCCAAACTAAAGTTATAAAAGTTTATTAAATTTAAAAAAGATATCACTAGCTATATTCTGGTTTCATCATCAGTACATACATAATTCTTCATCATCGTCATCATCTACAGTCTATAGCAGTTCACTGTTGAACATAGGTATTTCCTTGGACAGCAGGTTTAAGCCCACTTAATACCACGCTGAGAAACGAGTTGGTTTAGTATTTGTATTTGTGCTAAGTTTTCATACCCTTTCCAGCGCTGTTATTGTACGGAATGATTTAATAATTTTATTCCCTTAGTCTGCTCTTACGACACCAACGGGAGGAATAGCTGACTTTCCGCTTTCTTAATCTGTCATAACACAGATAAGTATATAATTATCAAGCTGAACCTGTTGACTCATCAAAACGAATTGTTAAAGCCAGATCTCGAGACATTTCCTAGTAAATCCTAAGGATTTCTGCAGCATTTACTGGCTTCACCATCAAATTTGCTTCAAGATACAATCCGATTGCAAGATTATACATTATAATATTAGGATTATTTTAACTACACACGTACAGAATGTCTTCTCAACACTACAATCATAATTATGTTAAAATTGGGTAGATGACTGTATCGTAAATAAATATCAATCTCCAATTCATTAAAACTAAGATCGCGGAACATCTCGGCAAATACAATTAACACAGCTTTTTATTATTATTACGAATTTCAATCAAATATACAGTGAAATACATTCTTCAATTGAATAGTCCAAAACAGTGACGTCACAATTTTCTATTTAGTACCTTTTTCATACAAATTTGCAGTTTTGACAGACGATAAAAAGTTACTAATTTGACTAAGGTGTCATCTAGCGTATTGTACCCTAAAATTTGTTTACGTACTTAGATACGCATAAAGCTAATAAGAAAACTTATGGATACGTAAAGTGATCAAGCCACGGCTAAGTAATTATGGTATAATAATAACATAATGAAACTCCCCACAGTTTAAGAACATTTGAAACAACTCTACGTAATCATGTTGAGAGTACGGTACAAGATTGATGCTGCGAATGTCTGGCGGTAGACAAATGAGCTGATCCTGACAGATACACATTTTAAGATTATTAAACATTCTTGTTATTGTTTTAGTCAAGTTGTTACAACTTTAGTTTGACGATAACAGTAGGAATTATATCCGTAATGTAGATAAATTACGAGGTTTTTTTTAAGTCATCTGATTGTTAATGAGTACCGCTGTCTATAGCTACCAGCAAGCGTTGCCGAGCTTAGAATCCCTCTGCTTTCCCTTCCCTCCCCCTGGAGGGAGTTGGGCTCTTCAGTCCTTAAAATGTAGCATGATCTCTTAGACAGATTACTACGAAACCGACGGAGTAACGAACGACCGAAACGAACGAGCTATTTTTTTTTGTATCACCTATATTTTCAGTTTTTACGTGCGGGTTTTATCAGAAATGAAATGTAATTTATTTTAAATTTAAAAACTCACAGCCAAAATGTAATTTGTAAATTTTAAAATGACGCTCGTGACAACTGTCACAGAAATCAAGCTATATTTTAAGGACCGTACTCATTCGTTGAAAAAAAAATACCGAAAAAATACGATAATAATAGTCTAAAATCTGATTGGTTTCGTATTTCTCATTAAATCAACAGCCTCGGTGGCGAAGCGGGAGTAAATGCGACTGCTGTGCTTGAGGTCACGGGTTCGATTCCCTAGTCGAACTAAATATTTGTAGGATCTGCAAACATTTGTTTCGAAGTTTGGATATTTTCTATGTATAATATGTATGTATTTACAAAAAAAAGTATATAAGTATTCTATCAGTCAGTCTAGTTATCGTAGCACAAGCACTGCTTAGTTTAAAACTAGATAACGTTATGTTACACATGTCCGAAATATTTATGTATTTTTTATATTTATTTATTTGATTTACTTTAACGATTTTAAGGTAACGAATGTTAAGATACATTTAAATATGATTTCTTCAGTCATTCATTCAAACATTCATCACTTCATTCAGTTCATGACAGTTGACATTTTCTTTTAGGCATGACGTTTCTTTTTAGAGAGAGGCCTATGGCCTATTAAAGGCTATTGATATGATAGTTTGTGATATAGTGATATGATTAAATTAATGATGATAAGAACACAATTCTCTAATTCATAATGGTCATGATGGATTGAGTAAATATATTTCAATTTTATTTAAAATCTATCTATTTTTGTACTCGTAAATTTCAATATACCTTCTGTCTCTATAGTAAGAATGTTTATTTAAAACATGTCTTGTATTTTATGAAGTGACTTATTGACTTTGGTATCCAATCTATTTAGAAAAGACCACGAAGTAAAGTCATAATAATTACTGGTCGGCAAACTGCGACTGTTAAGCCAACGAATCAGTCTTGTACCTTACGTATCTCAGTAATTATTGAATGTTGTTAATTCATTTCAACTTTACCAAGTTTACTTTTAAGAGGCTATTCAGCTAAATGTTGTGTTTTCTAAGAGATTATTAAGGAATTAAAGTTGCTCTGAAATTGTATGTTTTTTTTTTTTAATAGACAACGCCCACATTAGGAAGAAATCCTGTGTCGCAGGGGACTTTACAAACATACAAGAAACGGACACACAGAACACCCAGACTCAGAACAACAATTTGTGGATCACACAAAGTGTTGTCCCATGTAGGATTTGAACCCACAACACTCAGCGAAGTGGAGAGCAGTGTGGCGACCGCTTAAACCACTAGGCCAATCGTGCAGTCGATTGACTGGTATGTTAATTTTGTGGTATTACGGTTTTGACTGCTATGCTCGTAGTCATGGGTTCAATTTCAACCATCGTCAAATATTGTTTGATATGTCTTACCTGTTTTTTGAGGAATGGCCACGTCCAGCAGTGGACTATTACAGCCTGATGGTATGATATGTATCTGGGTGTATCAATAATTACGTATGTATTTAGAAATATTGGTGTACATTCATTAGTTTTCTGGTTACCATAGTATTGGCTCTACCTACTTCGGATTAGACTATCGTGTGTGAGCTGTTTGAAGATATTTGATATTACAGATCAACACATATCTATCCTAACTTATTAATTGACAAATATTGAAAAAAAATTTCTAAAATACTAGAAAAAAACACACGAAAGGCTCTCGAGTTCGAGATCCACTAGTAAGATCATCTGTAGAGGAAAAAAGGCGGCTAAAATTAGTCGCGAAATTAAATAACACAATTAGGAAGGGGAAGTATACCTTTTATTTCTGTTCCCCGTCTGTAATTAGACACGATAGGCCCCGGCCCACCAGTGGTCGGTGACAGGTGTATTGGGTAATAAGAATCTCAGGATTACGAGACAAGTGGAGTGGATTTTGATTTTATAAATTGAGATTGAAATAAAAGAGAGTATGTTCCTGAGGTAAAAAATGTATGAAGGTTATTTGATGTTGTGACGTCGTTGTGTTTGATTATATGTCCGTGTGATGACGAATTAACAATATAAAGTGTCACTGCTCCTCTTCATGACATAGGTTTCGTAATTGGCGACTACATGAGAACAACTACACACATTCACAGCACTGCATGCAGAAAGAAAACTTGACAGAAACCTTATACCAATCCGTCTAGGCCAAAAGCACCTTTCTATAGACAAACCTATGTCCAGCAGTTGACTGTTAAAATGCTGATGATGACATATACTCGTACACATATATCTAACTTATGGAACGTACCAAATAGCTAAACACTGCCATACTTCGCTGTGACACGTTATTCTTGCATGATAAAGTAAATAAATAGTTAGTGAACCAGACTGCTAATTCAAAAACCGTGGATTCAATTCCCGCCTAAGCTTTGCTCTCTGTCTGGGTGTTTTTATCTACAATGTATATTTATTTAGAAATATATATCTAAGTGTTTTTTCTCTGTGTGATGACGGAGTAGGAATACCGTATATTGTCAACACTTTTCATAAAAGGCAATTAATTAAGTAAGCTATGCAGCACTGCGAAAACTAAGACAACTTGAAGCAGATTCTTTACGAAACTGCATGGCCAGCGAGGTTTATAATAGTAGACCAAAATTTCCTTTCTAAAGAGAGGTCTATGTCCTATGTCCATTAGTGTAAGATGTGTGTGTTTAATAGGTACTCGGTTACTGTGTTTGTCTCGTTTTGAATCCGAGGGCCATTTGTAAGATATATAAAGTATAATATTTTCTATTTTATTAAGATTTCTTGTTAATTTGCGTGTTTTTAGACTAATTACCGTATATCTTGTAACAAAACAAGTATATATTGTTATCTTCAAATCTCGTTCTTTGCTTAATTTTGTTACTTTTCATGTAGTTCTTTATTTTTGTCTGTCTTTCCTCGTTCTGACTAACGACTGTCTTGTTTATTTAAATCTTTTTAACTACCATTGTGAACACCGCTACAGACAGTTATAATTTACATTCAGGTATTATACATACACGACAAATACGTCGTGTCATGTCTTTATTCAGGAATTAGTAACGTACTAGATGGCAAGCCCATGGCTATTAACCTGACATATTTAGGAATATTTCTGAATAATAACACTGATGTGCTAAGTAAATAAGGCTAAAAAACATTAACAACACTAACTAAATACACATTAAAAACAAATTAAACCTAGATATAGAACAAAAATTCGTGTTTTTAACACAATATTTGTCCAGAATCGAAATCATTACTCTTGGATTGGTATCAAAGATCACACATCCCTGGACCAACAGAGCAGTCTACCTACTATAATTTTTTTATTTGCATAATAGATATATATAGTTCGGTTGATAATGTTTTCCATCTACAGTCTTTGCAGTTCACTGGTGGACATAGGCCTCTCCTTAGACAGGAGGTTTGGTTTTGTTTTAAGCCGTCTGCCACTGCCCTCAACCTCTTCGGCCATATGATCTATTTTAATGATTCAGATATCTTTGCTGGTGACCACGAGAAAAGCGTAAAGGCGTGAATGGTATTTCGTTGTCTGGTTCTTGTACAGATGACAGTCATTTACGATCCAGCGCTGGGCACATTCATTGTACTCATATATTACAACTTTGCCGCTACGTGCTGTTGAATTCTTAGTTTAGGCATTACAACTGCTAGCAAAGTACTGGATTCATCAATTCCTCCTTCAGCATGAGTGGGTGCACCAGTCTGGACAGGGAAGGATTCCGTGACAAACAGCTAATTGACACTTTGGCAGATACTTCGTGCTGTAAGGTCTATTGTGTAAAGTTTGTGATATCAGATGCCTCATATATTCCCATAGAACGACTACAAAAACTGATAATGTTTGGTATAATTAATTACGCTGTAGAGTAGTTAAAGATTGGAAACGTCCTAACATAAACACTCATCCTTACATTATTATTTGTTATTAAATCTTAGAGCTAAAGTTGCTATGTTTACAAAATATTAGGATTCCGTTTACACAACACCATTTCTAAAACCACAAAAACACCTGCAAGAAACATAACCAAAGTTGAAAACATCAATATATAACCCGACCGCGTAGAATGACGCGACTTAAGCACCGTCTTCAAATTGATGGGGTGCTACTAAATTTCGACGGGTTATTGCCAAAGTTTGAATATTATGGAAGTTAGTTTCTGTTGAGAAAACTATTGTGAGTTTAAATGAATAGTTTTTTGGAAGTAAATGTAGGTTTACTGAGATATTTAGTGTTTGGAACAGTATTAATAGATTATCTATAATGTTTAAGGTCTATTTCTGTAAAAACAAAACCATTTAGGAATCACAAATACTATCTTATGATTCCATAACTTTTTTAAAAAGAGGACAGTTATTAAGCTAATTCAAATATTAAATTTAAACTGTGTATTTCACTGTTTATACTTATACTTAGAAGCTGACTCATAATCGAAGTTAAGGTTTTTTAAACACACTTTTATTAGCCTCACCTGTATGTCTGTTTATTTCTAACCGACTTTTGTAAGTGTGTTTTTAAATTTCTTAAACCATTTATGGCTTAGAAGGTTATAATTTATAATTTAATTATATTCCCACGGAACCCCCAGAGTGTGAATCTGTCTCACACTTGAAATATTTTCTAATAGCAGCGCAGCGCAGTGCTACTTCACTAGTGTGCGCTGTCGTCCCTATATATTTATTGTCTGTGGACTCACCTCTATATAAATAAGAAAAAATGACGTCCTCAATAAAAGTTCATTAATTATTATAACGGATATTTCCTTTCTAATGTAATCTACGGACCTATTTAACAAAAACATTGAATGTTTTAAAATAACGTTCATATTTGGAGTTCCTTACTTATTAATTTAAAAATAAACAGAAAAACAGTTACTTCGATATTAGTTACAAGATAAGGTGAATTAACACGACATAAGGTTTTTAACATCATCATCATCAACAACCTTTAACCGTCCACTACTGGTCAGTCCACATGCCTCTCCTAACAAAGACGTTTTGGGCTGCTATACCACACTGGCCAAATAACTTTGTAACGTATTTTTATCAAATCAGAAAAAAACTAATAAATTATAAATAAAAAATAAATATAAAATCATCTATATTATGAAACTGAACATTTTGATTGAACGCGCTAATCTCAGGAATTACTGATACGAATTCAAAAAAACTTTAAGTATTAGACAGCTCATTTATAGTGGAATAATTACAAGCTATGCAACATCGCTCTAGAACCCGCTAGAGCTGAGTATTAATTAAAATTATTGAAAAATTAAAAAACCAATTCTTTTAAGAATAAAAATGTAAAATATTGTGGCCAATGTGATGTTCAACAAGTCGTTACCACAGCTTTATGCACTTTTTTATTTACTGCTTCGGTTATAAGGGTTGTTGTACTATATTACATAGCCTTAGTCAAAGCTAAACAATAGTAATTTTTCCCTTCGAAAACGCTACTACCAGTCAAATAAGTTTACCTTCTATATAAACTTTCTTTTGTCGTGTATTTGTAAAACTCTTGAGTTGATCGTAGTATTGAATGGTCTTGACTGCTGAACCGGAGGTCATGGATTACCACTGATGGATGTCTACCTTCGAAAAGGCAGATTTTTTGCTTTTCAATTTGATTCATTAAAAGTGTCATCAACATCAATCATCAACAGCCTTTTACAATCCACTGCTGGACATAGGCCTCTTCTTAGCAAGGAGGTTTTGGCCTACTATACCACGCTGGGTTGGAATAGGGTTCCCGGATCCCTCGTGTCATGGTTCCCGGATCCCTCCTATCCTGGTTCCCGGATCCCTCCTATCTCAGGGGTAGAGTGGCACACCGTGTGGCTTTAGTCGGTCCGATTCCGACACACCACCCTGCCGTAAACCCCGGTTGGGTGACGGCCCGAGGGGATTTTTAACACACGTTAAAAAAAAAGGGTTACTTTTAAGTTTTCCTTCTCTTTGTAATGATGTTGTCTCATATACTTTGTTCCCTTAGTTGCCTTTTACAACAACCACGGGATGGATAGGGGTGGTAACACTATGTATTCTTAATCCGTCACCACACGGACACTTAAGTGTGTATAAGTATAGTAATATCCATCGCCGTCTGATACCAAACTAGGCAGAGCCGGTAACCGGACTGTTTATAAATAAGCTTATATTATTTCTGAACGCATACATATCATAGATTTGTATTCCATTAGTTCTAGCTTACATAGTATAAGCTGTTTTTAGCTTGAAACTAGATGGCGTGTTAAATGTTCAAAATATTTACACAGTAAATTTTTAAATGCAGTTTCATTTTCGAGCTAAACATCTAATGTATATTTCAATTTTAATATAATACGTCTAAGATGAAGGTAAAATTACCCAATTCAACCTGTTCTATCTACTCTTATGCCCAAATATTCTCTAGCCGGGTACAAGATGGCCGTACTGACAGTAATTTGCTATCGGTACGAGTTGATTTATGCGGCGCGGGGCCCTCGCCGAAACTACTGTCATTACTCACTGCTGGATCGCTTTTTATGCTAACCGTACTTGACTGATTGTTCGGGACACGGCGCGGAGAGGATTATGTATCGGGGTCATTGCTTTGGATGGGTCATTTCTTTAAATGACCCCCTTTAAAGGTGTTAGTTGAATGGCATTACGAATTATGATAAGGGTTTACAGTCCTGTTTATTGGAGTCGAGCAGATCGGTAACCCGAAGGTAAGGGATTACCGAATGCCCATGGACATCTGCAAGTATAGAGTCAGAATTTTTGTGTCTTTGTGTCCCTCACCAGGTTTTAATGAGCTTGTAAGATGCACCATCCTTTGAGTTAGGTTCCAAACCAACGAGCGGTCGTTTATTTAAAAAAAGTCTATGTTAAATTTATGACTTATTTCTTTTTTAACACACACAAACTCACATAAACATTGAAAATATTAGTCAGAGTGACACAGTATTTACTAAGTGAAAGATTTCTAAAATGTAACCTATCTCAAAGAGTTTTAACGCGAGTAACTGACATGCCGTAGTCAACCCTCAGTTGACACGGTGGGTCCACCTGACCGCCTCGTTTAAATGATTGTAGCTGGTGTCGGATCATTTAAATTAAACCCTCGGCGTCATGTAACGCGACCGTGCGTGGACGTAACTCATGGCTATTGTGACCACTTCTCTAGTATAAGTGGAACAGTCTCACTTATTGTACGGAACAAAAATTACTTCATTTTAGTGTAATATCTAATAAGGTTAGCAGGTATTACGAAAATACTACTACTACTAGAAAATTATAATAAATCTCATTTTATTAGGATTCTTGTTTTAATAACGTTAATTAGTAACTAATTTACAAATTTGAATTAATAATGATGTTAGAACTTAACAATAGAATCTTCGTTGGGTTTTTTTTAAATCCATTGATAATGGAAATATCGGTGTATTTAAACAAACAAATACAAACAGCCGAGCAATGTACTTATTTCTTATTCAAAAGTGCGCCTTCGGATGAATTTGATATCGATATAAAAAATGGATCACAAACTCTTCCTAGCTATTATATTTAAAGAAATATATATTACACACAAACAAATTTTTGTAACTACAGTAACTATTCAATGTATCATTAATTAAATAAGTTTATAATTTAATGAAAACAAAGAAGAGTTATAGTAACTTTATATATATTATAGTAACAAATACATTTTAAGTATATCGACATATTTTACATATTTGTGGATAGTTCTGCTATAAAAAAGCCTTAATTTTTATTTCGTAAGAAGAGATTCAATTCAGGAATTATACAAATTCAAAAGAATCTGTCCTTGCAAAACAAATAAGAGCCACCCTACACCCTGTTCTATAAAGGGTGACGTGATTTGTGGCACCACAGCGCTGTATATCAAAGTTTCGGAACACCTGGATTTGCGATACCCCCGGGACGCAGACCTGGTACTGCGGAACAGTTTTGTTCCACTTTTTCCCTTTTCCACTTGTACTTGATCGATGAGTTCAAATTCAGAATGTACGTTTGACACTTTATGGTACAACCTTGAACCGTTGTATTAAAGTACTTTGGAGGTTGTATCTTCATAAAAGAAATTTATGATTAATGTCATTCAGATTTGTTTACAGACACTCGGCCGCACGAAATGTGTAGTAGTTTAAACGGGGACTTCGCCGCTTTTTACTGCGCTGGGTGTTGTGGATTCAATCCTTACATAGGACAATTGATTTTGTGTTCCACAAATAATTGTTATTGATCTGGGTGTTTATGAAATTCTTGAACATTAGACAATCCCTTGCGCCACAAGATATGACAGAAATTGTCTTAGAAAGAAAAATAAAACAACATGCATTGCAAGGTATTATTAAAATTTGTGTTATGTGTGTAAAAACAAATGTTCATACTTCAATCATTCAATATGATGACGAGGTTATAGGTGCAGTGGTTAGACACTATGACCGCTCAACCGGAGGTTGTAGTTCTATTCTCTTCCAGGACAAATGATTATGTGACACAATTATATATTTTAAAATATCTAAATATGCTTATCAGTAATGACTCCGCCTGTAGTCAGATACTATCAAGTAATCTATCCTCCCATTTACCTCATTTATGTCGTAGCAGAGTTATGCTTTACTACACACGGTCCACTCTAATGGCTTTATACCAGTCTCACAGAAAACGGTTCTGGAACAATGTTTTCGTTGCTTTTGTGTTAGTAAGTTGCCAGAGCCCAATCTCCCCTTCTCCCTAATTCTATTAAAAGTGAAATCTTTATTTATTTTTTATTTTTAAAAAGACAACGACCGCACCACGCATAATTCCTACAAACATACAAGAAATGGACACAAAGAACACCCAGACTCAGTATAACAATTTGTGGATCACACAAACTGTTATCCAATATTTGATTTAAACCCACAACACTCAGCGTAATAGAGAGCGGCATGGCGTCCACTTAACTACACTAGGCCAACCGTGGAGCCGAATCAAATCAACAGTCACCATGCTTTAAAAATGGAAACATATTATTGACAATACTTATAAGTGTAGTACTTTGTATTGTATTAATGAAGGTAAAATCACGCAGAATCTAAAAATAATCTGCTAACGATTATGTAGATATTAGATATAAAGCTCTTTTGCAAGGAATCTTGTGTCGGTTTGGGAGGGAGGTACATTGTATTCCTGCTAATAAGGAGTTTCTCTCTGATTAAGCTCATTAAGTCTAGAATATGGATATAAGGCCCTTGAATGGTAATAGTTTTGATACAGCCAAAATTTTGTTCATAAGAGGTTGATTCCACGATAAAAAGAATATAGTTTAAATCTATGGATATTTAGATGATATCAAAATTGATAATAATTGATTTATTCTTTTTTTTTCTATCTTAAGAGCCTGCCAAAGTGACTCTACTCTGCCTGATGGAAAACATGAATAGAATCCAAGAGTTGTGGTCACCGTATTCTTTGCAAATGCTGACAACACAGAGTAGCAACCCACTCTATGGCGGCCTTGTGAGATGCTTTTTCACTTCCCGCTTGGGGACTGAAAGGCATGACAGTCATTGTGACAGTTTAAGGTTTACACAGTTACCACGAAACTTTCACCCCTGCATCGATGGGCCTCCAGTCTCGCACTCACCAATGAAACACGACAAAACGGATGCTGGTGCTTTAGGTTGGTCTTCTGTGGTAGGGTAGTACTGGCCCGGTCGAGCCGGCCCGCTCGTGCTGAAATCAGCGTGGCTCTCCTACCTATTCACTTTTCGTGTAGTAACTCACATATTTAAACTGACAATAACGTCCTTTGACCTCAGTTTTCTTATTTTCATATATTTCCAGAATAATTAATGTTGCAAATTTAAAAAAAATGAAAACAAAATATGAATAGAAGTGGCTCTTAACTGAAGTATAGTTTTTAAAAAGTTAAATTCACAAAACTTTGTGTTTCAGACCGCGTCTGTCCAAAGAACTTTATATTTGAGTGCAAAAATGAGTTCTGAGAACACTAAAAACAAAATTTTTGTGTTGTGTACGACGTTTTAAAAACTTTGCGAAGATGTTTTTGTTTGTTGACAAGCTACATTGTGGTATACACTATCTTAAAAAAATAAAAAAGCATATCTACCCATGATATTCAACTTTCCTTATGATATTATTTCTAATATCGTTTATTAGAATTTGTCTATTAATTCATATTAAAATGAGCCATATCGTAAAGTGCTATGCTTCGGAATAAACAACGCAAACTGGACCGGAATAATATTATGGTCTTACAAAAAATCGGTATTAAGTTTTTAGTGGTTTAATATTTTGACATCTGACACACAACACCATCTAGTTTCAAACTGCAACGGCCCATTGATGCAGGGGTGACAGTTATCGTGATAACTATGTGAGGCTTACACTGCTACGATGACTGTCATGCCTTTTACGTCCCCAAGCGTGGCGTAAAAAGCATCTCACTAGGCCGCCATAGTATGGGTCACCACGCTGTATTGACTGCATTTGTAATGAGTATGGTGACCACAACTCTTTGGATTCTATTCATGCTTTCCATCAGGCAGAGTAGAGTCACTTTAGCAGGCTTTTCACTTAGAAAAAAAAATAAAATATAGAAACTAGGCAGAGCTTGTGCTATGAAAACTAAATTAACTGATAGAATACTTGAATAAAGAATATAGACTTTTTTTTTATTGTGAATACACATATAATAGTACTACTACTATATTTAGTACTTAGAAGTACACTCAAACTCTGGGAACGAATCATAGACCTCAACACAGCAATCACGTACGCTCCCACTATGCACAGAGGTAGTTAAAAAAAATATTTCGTTGCTTTACATCGGACGAGTGAGGTTTACAGAAAACGAATTCTCTGCCCCTCCTTATTGTGGCTCCTCAATTGCTTCTACTCTTTTACTCTTATACCTTAACTCATTACCCCCTCCTTTTTTTTAGTCAGGGATTAAATTACGTACTTCACGCACTGTTGACCACCAACCAAACGGATTTCGGCACAAAACAATGTAACAAACAAAAACCAATCAGCCGTTACAAGTACACAACAAAAGTAATGTGTACAGGCACGGAATTGATGGCCTCTGTTAAATGATTAAAAATACGATAAAATTTTGCGAACGACTGTACTCGACAATTTAAAAGTGATACCGTGGTGTATACCTTTTTGAATGTCGGACTGTACATGTTTTTATTTTAATTATTATTCTGTTGGCCATTCGATGTGTTTCGACTTCCAAACCGCTGGACTAATTTTGATGGATATTTTGGTGATAATTGGTCGCTGATAAGATTTTTACTCGGAGCTAATGTAAGTTTAGTTTATTTCACTTTGATCTATGTCTATATCCAGTAAAAGCATACATATATAGTTTTATCAATATAACATTATAAATAGGAATTTAAATGAAATTGTTGCGTTCCACGGTAAAATCTGAACGAATTCAAGCATCATAGCAAAAAATACTCTCTTCTAGAAGTACAGTTCACGAGGAATATTTGAATTGATGGCTGAAATCCGTACTAACATTTGACATTATTATAAATTTTTAGCATTTACTGCTAATAATATAAGTACTAGTTTATCGTACAATATATAAATATTAATAAACATTACATACCCAGGTATATAATATGTATTTACACATTCTACAAGCAATGTAATCAAACCGTAAACATCTCGTAACATAGTTAAAATCAAAAATCTGTCACAAGCTCCGAGCGAACGGTGTAATAATATAATATTTATGTTAATGTCGGATATTTTCGCTACCCTCGGCAAACTAGTTAAAACTGGTTCCAACCGCACTAGGGCTGCCACCCGGGACTTTATAAATGTAGCTTAGACTTAGCACTCAACTCTAAATTGTAGAATATAAATTTTGTTGTAATTTCATTGTAAGGAAATTAAATATTTCAGTAAGTTGGGTGTGAATAATAATATTAGTGTAAGTGAGCACGAAATTACGTTGAGTGAAATAAATTAAAGAAATGATATATCACTTAGAGGTGCTTGATACGTGTTTTGTAGTTGTTTGTAAGGAAATTAATTGTGTTTACGTATATAAATAAATAAATATTTCGGACATTTAACACACCACGCCATCTAGTTTTAAGCTAATCAGAGCTTGTACTATGATAACTAGACTGATAGAACACTTATTTACATTTTTGTAAAGACATACGGATTATACACAGAAAACATCCAAAATCCGAACCAATATTTACAAATCATACAAACATTTGATCTGTCCCGGGAATTGAACCCGAGACCTCACGCACAGCAGTCGTATACACTACCACTGCGCCACCGAGGTGATTGAATATATGTTTATTACTAAACTTGTGTCAGTACATAGTTGCGCTTTTGTACTAAAATTACTTATAATTATGTATTTTTACCAATCCAATGAATATATAACGCATAAGTAATAGTTTAATTATACCTAAACAGTATCTATTATATTTTAATACATACACGAGATTGAAGACATCGAAAAACAAGGCCTCACTGCTAATAAGTCTTTTTATAATCTCATAAAAAGGGTCTGTCTGTGTTGTTATTATTTTAACTGCAGTTTTCAAAGGTGAGTACCGTCCATAAAATTGTAATGAAACATAATCTATACATTTGTTACATCTGCGTGACAGCCCTACGTCCACACGGGAATAAATTCAATTATATCGATCAAAACTTTTAACAATAACTCACTGTAAAACGAAATTTAATATCAGAAAATTAAGGTTTTTCTGAGGAAAATTTGTGGCACCACACAAAATTAGCAACATACTGTTTTCAGGTCAGCAGCCATTTCTTTCCGGTTAATTGGCCGGAAAAATATGCTCGGAAAAGTGTTTTTTTTTTGTGAGTTATCTCTTTTTATACAAGATGTATTTTTTAACTGTTAAGAGGACGAATAAATCAATGAGCTGGAACACTTAAAAATTATCTTTCACTACAATAATACAACTTTGAATTCTTTTAGATTTCAGAAGCTTTGTTAGAGCTTTCTTAAGTTGAAACAACAATTTTTTTAAGAAAGTTATAGTAAAATTCAAATTAAACTTTCTTTTTGCCATCAATTACTTTAATAACTTCTTGACAGTGATATTAGTAGTTTATTAACGACGGCTGAACATACTATCAACTCGATTGAAAATGGTAATCTATTGAAAAAAATTAGGTTTTTTGTTTTAGAAGTAAATATACGATTATCTTTCAGATCGTCACCTCACGCCAGCTAAAGTTGTACATCGGTATACTTTAAGAAAAAACTTTCGAGAAAATCTTATTGACCTACTCTTTCTTTGCAACAGTAGCTAATAATCGCAAAGGTTCAGGAAGGCGGAAAGTTTTAGATCGGAGGTTATGGCCTACTATTGGTACGGCTACACTTTCCAGATGGATTATTATAGAGTTAGTTTCAAGTGCTTCCCTACTTGACTCTTACAACACCAACGGGAATAAGGATGATGACACTCTATATTCTTTGTTAGCCCATAAATAAATTATTACATACATTGTTCTTTTAGGGTCTTAATACCAAATTCTCAAATAAACTTTAGACAGGGAATACCGTCCAAATAGTCAAAGTAAGTCAACATAACAAAGTTCTTGTTATAAAATAGACAGTTGACTGCACCGATACTGAGTGTCATGGGTTTAAACTTTACTGAGCACAACATATTATGTGATATATAAACTGATGTTCAGAGTCTGGATGTTCTTTGTATCCATATATACTCGTACATGAAGTATGTTTGAAAACGCTCCCGTGACACATGATACATATATTCCTAATGCGATACTAGTCTTTTCTTGATAAAAAATCTAAAAAGTTATCGCACAAATAAACAAACTCCATTTTAATTTATTGCCCTAATTAACATGCAGTGTGTGAAAGCAACGTACTCACGGCGGCATGAACAGTAGTGTCCGTCTACTGGATATTTAGCATTGGTAATTACGTGAATACATTCTGTAACGGTTCCATTGTGTTTACACGGACTTAAACACGAAGACTTAGTGTGATACTATAATTTTAAACGTGTGTACATTTCAATGCAGTATATAGCTGCAATTGTGTCTCGTACTGTGCTTGTACAGAGCACGCCAAGCCATCCGTACTGGTTGTCAGGAACATCTACGGCAATTGTATCAATTGGGAAGTCAGTTTCCTCAATTTTGCTGACAAATAGTTAAGTTTCCAATGTATTTCGCTCTTTGGGTTGCAGAGGTTCGATGCCCAAACTTCTGTAGAAAAATTGATATTCAAATAAAACCAATTGAACTAGTAATCAAACCCAAATGATCTTATGAATCACTAAAGAAGATGATGATAATATCGCTGCAGTTATAGTCGTATGTACAACCACACCGGGAAATAATCGATTATTTAATTGACATTTTAGAATAAATAGAGGTGGAGAGAGCATCGTGTTTCGGCAAATATTAGCAGTCTCGATCAAAATGATGACAGGGTCTCTTAGATTTTTTTATCTCTTGTTATAGAAGCATACCAAGGTCACTCTACTCTGCCTGATGCAAAGCATGAATAGGATCCAAGAGTAGTGGTCGCCTTACTAATTGCAAATGCAGACAATGTAGTATAGCTGCCTAGTGAAATGCTTCTTCACGTCTCATTTAAAAGACCCAGGATCGTAATGGGAGGTAAACATGTGCGCTAGTAGTGAGTTTTTGACCAGGTTTTGACTGATTTGCACAAGAAGGAAGTACTGAACAATTTAGTTCGAGCGTATGTCTACTATTCTAAAACGGTGACTTAAAAGGCAAGCGCAAGTTGTCCTGTAGAGAAGGGAGAAGGTGGAACCAGTTGGAAGATTTTTTTTTATTTTGCAGTTTGAATTTATTTTTAAAATCTTTTTTTTGTTTTTCACCGTATGAAAGAAGTTACTGTAGCCTAAACTTCCTATTTTCTAAATTCTTTGGTACTCAAAGGGTGGGAAAGCACTTGTGATTTCTTGAATTGCAGCTGCTTTTGTCAATAGTACCTTCCTAGACAAAATGTCTGCTTGTTTTTAAAAAATAATAACATTGAATAATATTTGTAAAAAATTTCCTTTCTACGGAGAAGCCGTATGATGTATGTTCGTCTGATCACATGCTCATTTTACTGTAACAACTTTGTCTATGTATAAATATTTGCTGACTACTTGCTACAAGGAACTTATTTCTTTGTTTGTCCACCAAGTTTTGTAAAACAACATAAACTTCATATTGGATTCTTAATTTTGAAAGGTACTTGCAGTTTTCTAACTTTTCAAACAGCGGTGTTACCTATCCGAGTTCGAGTCCAGAAACTAGTTTCGTGGACTCGTTCTATGAATTTTCTGCAGAAAATACTAAGTTTCTTCATAAGACAACACCTTAAAGCTCCTTCAGAACTAGATATGATACGAAATCTGGATGCGAACACAACATAACGATATTACCCGCTGCAGTGAGCAAATTATGAATCAAATTTCTCCACACATGCCAATTTTAACCTTATCTCCTTCTCCACTACTCTCAAAATAGCTCAGCAGCTTATATAACACTGGGGAAATAGGATATTAGACTTTAGTGCAGTAGTTTTAAAATTCAATTTTCTATAGTTAGTTATTCCATTCTGTTATGAAAAGATAATGAGTTTTCGATTATGAGTTCTATCGTTTCTACATCAGGATGCAAAATTGTTTGTCTGTGTTAAATGATTGTGGGCCTACTTACAGAATGCCTTACAAAATGTTCTGTTTCATTGTTTTTGTCCAAAATTAAAGCCGTTTATTTGGTGTTTGGATTCAATTTTAATGTACATTAAGATATTCGTGTAGTCCTTTTCGTTTAACTATACTTACCTTTATTTATTTATGTAAATAAAATTTTAAAAATATATCCTTCACTCGCGGAGTCTTAACCCGATCCCCTGTGCGATTTAAATACAAAAGTAGGTTAAGTATTGCGATTAAGTCCCGTGTCGCACATCTAATATGCGAGATACTTGAGATCGTTCACTGGAAGGTGACTTGTGAGATTCAAACTCTTTACTCATTTAAGGACTCCTATCGCATCTCTCCAGATTTGACGAACCGCATACGAGTGCTAAAGTAGTCGTATAAAAGAGCTCTAACCGTCTCTTTCCCACGGGTTGTTTTAATATTAATATCGGTGTTACGCTCCGCTTGCGACCTTTAAGTTGAACCCTGTTTACCTCCTGGGAATTTTTTTTTGTGGTCGTAATGATGGGAATCAAAGGTTGTAGGAGGATAATGTATGGGTTTGATTAGTGAGAGCGTAGGTAGGTGGAAATTACTCCGCAACACGTAACAGTAAAAAAATGTGAGTTAATTTCTTTCCTTTCTCATGACGACATGCGGAAGAAAAATATTAATTGGAAATTGACAATGACAAACACATATTGACTATCAGTAGGATAAGTAATTTGATATGGCCATTTCCTTCTTTTTTTATTTCTAAGCCTTTTATTTATTAAAGCGCTGTAACTGTACTGTGCTAGTAGTCAATTTTCACAAAAATATTGAGTTTACTGTATGCATAAGTTGCGTAAATGCATTTAATGCGTAATAACATATAATAGCATATCTGTATCCATATCATCATCCCTATTCCTCACATGGATATCGTAAAAGGTGACTAAAGAACAAGCTACGCAGGACAACATCATTGGAAAAAGAAGGTAAACTTGAACAAACCTTATTCTGATCCGTCCGGCCAGCGTGGTGTAGTAGACCAAAGTTTCCTTTCGAAGAAGAGGCTTATGTCCAGCAGTGGTCTGTTAGTTAGTCAGTGTTGACGAACGATGATATGTCACAAACATGTTTTGTAACTACTTTACTGAGAGGCCCTTTGAAAACCAACAAAACTAGCTATAATTTGATGCCACTCAAGTTTTGCAACGGAGGTAAACACTATTGTACTCAATTACGTTAACAATTACAGATAAGGAAAGTTGATAGTACACAAAAAGCAGAACCGTTTCACGACCGAGAGTCAGAGCTCAAACTTATCTAATCTATTTAGAAATCAACACAGAAATAAATTTATCGCTTTAGATTAATTAACTCCGTTGCGTGATTTAACAGTAACCGTGTTTTTATATGAGGCAAATTTTATAAATATAGTCACTTTATAAGTCTAACCTATACCTGGTTATAACCTGGTCGTGTTAAAAAATGGGCAACTGACGTACAAAGACGAACAGGTTTTTTTTAAAAGGTTACTCTACTCTAGGAATATATTCTGTAGCGTGAAGTACTTTACAAACATGCAGGAAACGATAGCAAATAGCAACAAGACCCAGAATAATAATTTATTTGAGCAACACAAAGTGTTGTCCCGTGTGGAGATCCAAATTAAAATACTCAACGCAGTAAGCAGCAGTGTACTGACCGCTTTAAGCACTGCACCGTTACATATCAAGGAATACAAAAGTTTAGCGGTCATAGTTGACATATTCACATTCTATTTTAAAATCAGGTCTTAAAAACCCTAAACATCACTACCAAATTCTAATACCCTCATTTTTCACACTAGTCTAGTTAAAAAAATAAGAAAGGTACGAATCACAGCCCACCCAAGCGGACACCAACATCTTGAGGTTTCACCTATTAGGTTTCACGTCCAATTTATTGTGAACTCTGCAAGTGTTAACTTTTACCTTTATTTTCTCCGAAATTAAGCATATTATATTGATAGTGAGGGGTCAAATTATATGGTTAATAGTTGGGATGCTGCCGCATGGCAACTGGATATAAGATACTGTGGGATCCTTGGGAAAAAGTGGTCAGATGTTTGCAATATTTATTCTAGGCGGGCGAGTTTACTTATTTGTTGTCATACATTTTTTTTTAAAAAGGCGCTAGCTTTTACCCGTGGCTACGTTTGCGTTGATATCGATTTAATGAATATTTTATTCAAAAATAATGTTGTAAATAGAATATTAGACAGTACAGCGATAGTTTTAAAATTCAATTTTCAAATAGAGGTTATTGCATTCCGTTAGTTTATGTGCTATTCCAGGATCAACTTTTAATCTCTGTCACCTGATTTGAAGTGACTACCAGAGCATGGACCTCTGCAAATCCAGAGTACCAAAAAAGGCGGCAGCACTTTTGTGTACCACCTACCCTCTCTTGATTTTAATTAAGAGAGGGTAGGTCTTAAGCCTGGGTCCCCTTCAGAGTAGGACGCCTGAGACTTTCTCTGAAGGGGACCCGCCCTTCAGAGTAGGACGCCTGAGACCAGCCGCCGGGGTGTTTTTTTTTAAACACTACGTACTCCTTTCTCCTGTGTCCCAGAGGAGTCGGAGATCCGAAGCGACTTTCCACCCTGTCAACAAAAAAAAGGTCTTAACTCCGAAAACCTTGCTCACTCGATGAAAATGAACGAAAAAAAATATTAAAGTGATTTTTCTACCAGGCTGTGGTCTTCGACTGAAAACTCCGGTCCAGTCAAAATTGTTAAGACCTTATTAATATTATAAAGATTAACAATGAGACTTTGTTCTATAGATTTTACTGGTTAAAACATATTGTCTTAAGGAATAACAACAATGTCGAGTTATGTTGTCACAAAGGGTCTAACGTACCGGAGCGTGGTTCCTTGGGGTAACTGTATAGCAGGAAGTGACGGTTGGGCGCAGTCAGCCGGCAACTCCTAGTGGTTAACAACTTGACGTTGGAGTCAAAAAATGTCTCAGACTAGGATATTTATATAAAAAATACGATAAATTTGATAATATCAGAACAATGTTTTCTTGATCTACACTTTCTATGTCGTATGTGGCCTGCGTATCAGTTTTAGACAAATATGTAAATTACAGTTGTCTAACTATGTTAATATCTAAGTTTCGGACACTCGACACGCAACGCCATCTAGTCCCAAACTAAGCAGAGCTTGTACTATGGGTATTAGGCAACTGAAATAAATACATATACACTTTTTGTCTTTGTAAATTTTATATCCATATTATACATAGAAAACACCCAAACTCCGAAACAAATATTTGCCGATTATATAAACATTTGGTCCAATCCGAGAATCGAACCCAAAACCACAAGCACAGCAGTTTACTACCGCTATACCACCGCGGCAGTTTAATAAAAACAAAACATACAAAAAGCAATAAAATTGAGAGTCAAACGAAGTCCCTAAGTGAATTTCGATACATTCGAAACGAGTTTACATTTCGTAATGTAAATCGTATGAATGAAATGAAGCTAAGCATATCAAGTATGTCACTAGCTGTGTTTCACTCGCATTCTCATATACCACATGAACATTGAAGAATAAATAGATGTGGGGAAAAAAATAACAATATTTAATGGCTAAATAAGTGTAGTTAAGTGACGGATTAAGAATACATAGTGTTACCACCCCTATTCATCCCGTGGGTGTCGTAAAAGGCGACTAAGGGAACAAAGTATGCGAGACAACATCATTACAAAGAGATGGTAAACTTGGAACAAACTCTATTCCAACCCGTCTGGCCAGCGTGGTGTAGTAGGCCAAAACCTCCTTGCTAAGGAGAGGTCTATGTCCAGCCGTGGATTGTAAAGGCTGTTGATAAAATAAGTTTCGAACAACAATATTCAAACTACGTTTTAAATAATTACAGCTAGCTTTTGTTGATAGGCCCTAGTAATTAGCGGGTTCGATTCTTACCGAAGAGTTGTGTGACAAAACGCGCTCTTCTTCTCTTTTTTGTTGTCTATCACATCACATAAATATTTGTCTTGGGTGGGAATCGAGTCTATAAGAAACATTAGTATTAATTTTTCCGAGATTTTTTTATACTTTGAATCCATCGTGCCAATGATAATAATTTCCCCGCAGTCATAAAACTTTCCACAGGCGAGTGAAAAAAGGTTTTATTTTTAAAAATAGACAACTCAATTTCAAGTTTCAAATCCCGGTCCTAAAAGAAAAAGTTAACCCTTTTGTTGACCTCTCAAAAAAGAGTCAAAATGGAGTTATATTCGAGTCCTCATTACATGTACGCAACACCCCAAGTGTGTACGATGACCTTGAACGCAAAGGATTCACGGACCACTGAGCTTTATTGCGTTTAGAGGGGACGAGGACGACACGACTTTTTTTAACATCCACGTTACCGCATTAAAAATTTTCTTTTTATGGTTTATTTTTGAGAAGGATTCCGGGGCTTTGTTTACTTGTTTGCGAAGGTCATGTTTCTCGGTGACATGGAAATGTGTCATTCAGATAGGTAGATAGAACTAAAAGCATTAAATGTTAATTGATTCAATGTAGTAACAGTAATTAATAACGAACATACAAGTCTTACATGGGGTAGTGTGATCCCAGATCAGAGTGATAGATTACTGATAAACATACCTACATAAAACCATTTCTCGAAACACTTACACACACACACAAATACCAGTATACCATACTATTTGACTGCTCAGTTGGTGGGTCGAAAAATATAGATACAACAAGTTATTGACACTGAAGAACTTCCTTCCACTGAAGAACCTTGAATTGCAAGACTTAATTTCTATATAGATTGTTTTTGATGGAATAGAACTTTTTGGTTAGTGGTTTAAGTGCCACTCTGCTCTCTACTGTGCTGATTGTTGTGGGTTCAAACCCCACATGGGACAATACTTTGTATTATCCACAAATTGTTGACCTGCATGTGGGTGTAATTTGTGTTTGTTTCACAAGATTTATTCCTAGTGCGGGTGTTGTCTTTTTAATAAAAAAATAAATAAATAAAAAGGAAATACCATCTGTGTGGTGACGGATCAAAAATAAAGAGTGTCAACACTATTCACTTTTAGGAATGTCGCAAAGGCCGACTAAGGTGAAAAAAGACATAATATATTACCCTTTATATATGTATTTTAAGTATTTCCTGGCAGTAGAACCCTGCTGATTTCAGCACAATCGAGCCGCTGTTACCAGGTCAGTACTACCCCTTTATAGAAAACTAAGTCTTACACTGCCACGATGACTGCCATGCCTTTTATGTTCTCGAACGGGACACGAAAAACCATTTCACTAGAACACTATAGTGTCGGTCACCATACTGTATTGTCTGCCTTCGCAATGAATATGATGATCTCTTGAGTTCTATCCAACCTTTCCATCAAGCAGAGTAGAGCCACTTTGGAAGGTTCTTAAAAAAAATCGTCACCTCCAACAGCATTTAATAGATCACTGCTGGAAATAGGTTTCTCCTTAGAATCGTAATTTACGGAAACTGTTTCGGGTGGATGATCATATTTTTGAAAATCTTTTTACAATGGTTTATTGACTCGTCGTTTATGTACACATTACGCATAATCACAAATATAATAGTCATTGTTGTTGACATGAAAAGAAAAATAAAAACCTACATCCATATATCATGCGATATGATCACCAAGTCAATCATACTTTCCATCAGTCAATCTTCTACAGACTACTACAACAAGGTAAACGAATCGTATTGACAAGAGTATAAAGTTGTTAATTGTTTTAATATTAACATTACAGGCATGAAATACTTTAACATACAATATCCCATCAAGAAATTTAAGATATGTAACTCTTGTCATATTAGCGAAGAGCAAACGTCGTTGTTTGGCACCAAATTAGAGTAAAACAATTAAAATATGGTTATTATCTTCAAGCTAGATTCTACTGAACTTGAATAGCGATTTGCTTCATTCAAGTGCGAAAGATAAACAAAAGATTATCTTATCCGTGAACACCCACAAAAAGTTTTTCTCTATTCCTCAACCACCAAAATATACGTAAATAAAATCTGAATGTGTGAAAATCTTTTCTAATATATTAATGATTTTTGTGTTTATAAATTTCATGTACTCTGTGTCACTTTCGCATCTAACACCAAAATCTATCAAGCCTTTTAGGTTACGAAATACACACATGCACACATTGGAAAAATATAACCCTTTTTCTAACGCCCTCAGATAAAAAGCTAAAAACAATCGTCAGCTTCTTGTCAACTCTTTAAATATAAATATTGCAACGAATATTCTAGTGGAATGACAAAACAAACAAAGCATTTTTTCTCTACATACCTGACAAACAAAATGTCTTTAGAACGACGTAGGTTACTTCGCACACAACGGATTCACGCTTCGATGCACACTCCTTACTGTGCTGTTTATACGATACGACACGGGTCCGATATGGTTATATTACTTTTACTTATATATTTATTACATGTTTCACAGTATGTCAACTTTGAAAAATTTAAATTCTGTTGCATTATTTGTAACTAAAAAACACTTGAAATAATGTCTATTTTCAAATACCAAACTAACAACATACTATTTGAGCCAAACTAACAACATGCTATTTTAAGAGCATGCCAAAGTGACTCTACTCTGCATGATGGAAAGCATGAATAGAACCCAAGAGTTGTGGTTGCTTGGGGATGTAAAAGGCATGACAGTCATCGTGACAGTGTAAAGCTTACACAGTTATTACGATAACTGTCATCCCTGCATCAATGGGCCTCCGGTCTCAAAACAAGTTAACACAAAATAGTGTTAGCTTGCAGTTAACAGTATTTTTTTAATGAACGTCAGTAAGTAACATGTGTTCTACGATATCACATTTATTAAGTGACACTTCTATATGTAGTACATGTGCATAAAACTCGTTTATTATACATATTTTTTAGATTTATTTCATAAATTGACTTTGTGCTACTTACTTATTTAATATGTACTACCTATCAAGAAAAGTCCGTGTGGTGACGAATTAAGGATACATAGTGTTACCACCTCTATTCATCCCGTGGGCGTCGTAAAAGGCGGCTAAGGGAACCAAATATACAAGACAACACCATTACAAAGAGAAGGAAAACTTGGAACAAACCCTATTCCAACCCGTCTGGCCAGCGTGGTATAGTAGGCCAAAACCTCCTTGCTAAGGAGAGGACTATGTCCAGCAGTGGACTGTAAAAGCTGTTGATGATGATTAAGAGTTTCCCTATAATAGGATTTCACGAATAATCAATTGGCTATGTCACTAAAGGTATATGAAGTTTGAATATTTATATTATATCCGATATCTGTAACAGTCCGATCGTCTATTGTAAAACTGTTTAAATAAACCGTACCCATAGCGCAGATAACCACCGGGGCCATGGACGAGCGGACACATTTTGTGTTATCATTACACGCACAAATACACACATACATACAAATAAATACACAATAAATAGAAATATCGTTTTTTTTAAGTATTGTGCCGTGTATTAGTATATACACTTAAGCCTTTAGTACCAAGGGGTTAGATAGAGGTTTATCAATAATGAAAGAAGCAAACGTATTTAAAGATTTACAAATAAATACATATCATATATTATATAAGCTTAATACAAAACCAGCCACCGTCAGCATTGATCATGGCAAAACTGGTGAGTAGTGAGGGGTGGGAAACCGCGGTCTCCTTCTGTGAGGACGTTAGGTTCCAGAAGGATTGTACAGAGTGGCCTCGAGAAAAGGCCAACCCCGCTCGAAAGAGGCGGCAAAAGGGACACGACAGAGGTCTCTAGCTCTACATAAAGCTATCTATAGCTATAGCTGTAATCTAGTTCTATATAAGTTTTATAGCGACTTAAAATTTTTCGTTTGCATATTTTTGTAGGCATTTTGGCTGTTAGAAAAACCCGTTAACCATAGTATTCTGTAGAACAGCATCTTATTTATTGTAGACTCATTGTCGAAGAAATAATGGTCATTCTACTTTAATAGTCTTGTTTTCTTAGGGTACAATTTGTGTACAGGCAGTCCAACTCTAAGTAAAAAAAATGTTGCTTACAGTATCGTCGAAAGACAACAATTGCAGCATCACAAAGGATTCCAATTTAAAAAGATTCCAGCTATTAAAAACTAAACGGGAGTAGGATTAAAAAGTTTCCAACAACTCGCTTTAAACTCGATCATTCATTCATTCACTCATCGTTCGTTCTTATTAAACTCCGACAATTAATTCCAATGAATGAGTGATTTCTGATGTCAACTAATGAAATATTTGAAAGTTGGTAATGGGGACTTTGGGAGAGTATTGTTGTGATAGATCAATCAAATTGTAATTTTAGAATTACTTGATTAATTATACTCTACAAATTTGATTTTATATTATGACGTAATTAAATGATAGATTACGTTTCGGCTCGAAGGACCACTTATGCACTTCATAATTGGTCCTTCGAGCCGTAATGTGACTTTTAGATTTGTATCGACGGCTTTTTGTCTACTTGAAGGTTTCAATGTAAGGTAAGAATAACAAAGTAAGGAACACAGTAAATTAAAACCTTTTAAGGCTCTACAAAGTCTTTCCGATATCAAATAGAATTTTAATTTACCTTCGATTGAACTTCTCTGTCAATTCCCTGGGGGCACATGTTTGAAGTTTATTCCAAAGTGGCTGTATTTGATCGAAAATATTCCGCTCCTTGATACAATATCGAGTTTCATGTTTTTCTTTCAAATTGTTTTGGTACCTTTCGTTTCTAGTTTAACTTGTTCCTTATTAATTTATCTGTCGAATAACTTTTGTTCTTTGAAGTCTCTTGTAAGTTTAACAATACGTTTTTATTAACTTATTCTAATATTTATTTAATGACTTGGAGCAATTGCACTCATTATCTGTATAAATTTCAAGTCAATTAAATTTATACTCATACTTACGTAAATATTGTGCAAACATAATCTTAATGTGTACAATGTAGGACTCTGCATAAATATTTTAAGTAATCCTACTTCAATTACTGAGCATAGGTGCATTGTCTGCACTTGTAATAAGTACGGTGACCACAACTCTTGGATTCTATTCATGCTGTCACTTTGGCAGGTTTTTAATATAAAAATAGAAAAAGTTTGACGGTAGACTTATTTGAGATATTTACACAATAACGATCTCCTCTGTCTCCTCAATATTTTGGTATAAAACACAATGGGGTTAACATATTATTTGTAATAAAAACCTCTATGTAATAAAGGTTAAAAAACAAAATAAAGATTAAAATATTGTTACATGGACTTATGTATATATTATACAAATTGACAACTCTAATTAATACTCGCTCACATATCAGTAAATGTGCTGTTCTTAGTATTGATTGTGTCACAAAATTAGAATGAAGCTATGCCACCTCACGGCGGGCATTCATATGCTGTTCTGATATTATACATATTCCACGAAGTTCGCAAAATTTTTCAAAAATCTTACAATATCCCAATTTTTTGGATGTCCTTTCTCAAACTTCTAGAACATTGTGAAACACTTCACTATTTGAAAACCTGCGCCACCTCGAACTACGACCAAAAAGTCACTCATCAGGTAGTCTTGTACTTAACTCATTAGCTGATTGAAACTTCTGTAGTCCAAAGCTTTTATTTACATAAACAATACACCGTGACAACGGCTCGCAAAACAATCCAACCGGTAAAAATGTTGTGTACCGATGTAAACAAGCGTTTACCCGACCAGTAAGAGCCAGTAAAAGTTTAAATCGCAGTACAAAGTAAGCAATCGTTACCTGAGAACTTTTCTTTTACCAAATTGAAAACAACTTGTGTTAGGGACTTGAATCTAATTTAACAGTTACTTGAAGTAATGCAAAGGAATCTTTTAATGTATTATTCATTATTTTAGGGAACTTTCGTACCCGAAGGGATTGGGTTCGTGCGAGTGCTGGGTGTCAACATAACATGTGCGGATTTGAATGTCTTTATTTAATTTCATAGAAATTTTCCCCTATAAGATTTGGGATTCATAATTTTTTTTAATTTTAAAGAGTACCATTGTCTGTCTTCATAATTCGTCAACAGGACCGTATAAAATTTATATGGGACTATTTCAAAATAAACTCATTTGAAACAAAAAAGGATTTTGTAAATTCGTCTACATGTTACGAAGTTTAGTTCGAACATACATAAAAAAATATAAACGTTCGAATTGAGAACCTCCTCCTTTTTGAATTTGGTTAAAAAATATTAGCGGTACCCTTCACGCTTCGCTGTGGCACATTGTAATTGCATAAATATGAAGTAAGATGTGACAAAAACGTGGTAAATAGATAAAAACATTTTTATAAGCAACAATAGTTCACGCTTAGTTAAAGCGTATCCTCCCCAAGTGCAGGGGTAGTTCGCAACCATCATGGTTGCACCCCAATTATCAACGCAAACTACCTGAATCTACCAACTCATAATTAACAAACCTACGGGGAAAATGGACGTGGAAAATGTGCTTGCATTTTCCTATTTTTCTTAAGGCTTCAAATTGTAAAAGCCTCTTACTAAATAATAGGGGTAAGTACAAGTGGTGCTTGTGTCGAGACTGCTACTGAATACGAAGGGTTCTCGTACACCAGACATTTGCAGCATTTTTTTTCTCCCTTTAATTGGTAGGTGACGAGCCTAGAGATTGAAACTGGAATTAGTAATGGCACTTTTTGAGGGGGAAGTAATGGTAAAAATGAAAAAAATAAATAAATAAAACCGGTTCATGTAAAGATACCTGAAAAGAATAAAAATAGTGAGATTCTAAAAAATATTAAACATATATCATGGTGAATTATAATAATTTTATTTCTTAATTTACTAGGAAAAAATGTCACCATATTTTTGACAATCTGACCGCGGTCAACTGAAAAGTTAGTAAATTTTAAAATCCTTTTCGCTGAGTCGAAGTTTATTATTTTTTATAACCGAATAATTGAGGTTACCAAAATGAGGTTAGGGCGTAAGACGGCAAATTTAGAGCATCTAGTGATAAGTGACCACCATCACCCAAGAAACGTGCTACCCAAAATACACAAATACGTTGCCGTTAAGGAATTGCTTAAGAATTGTCGTCTGCGAGACCAGGTATCGACGAAAAACTTCAATTATATTTAGCTAAAAAAGACTTACCATCTGTGTGGAGTCGTCCATTGTAAATAGTAGAGGACCCTCAATCGATAGCCTAGAAAATAAAATCTGACAGTAATATATAGGGCTAGCGTTGCTAAAACCAATCTCGACTGAAAAAGGCTTTCAGATACGTACCATTTTAATGTAATAGGATTTATGTACATATGACTTTATTGCTATTGATAGTGATTGATTTTATTACTAGTTAAATCGCTTTAATAAGTTTGATATTTGAAGATGCAGAGCTTTAGAATTCTTTTTTTTATTGGAGTATCAGGTTCAAAAGACACCAACAAGATGCTATTACTGACACTTCTATGTGCGTTCATTTGTTTTTTAGCAGATTTCATCTCATAAATCGCAACAGGGACACACGGTAAATGAAATAAATCGTTATTTTAATGAACTATTCAAATAACAGCTAATAACATGTAATGATTGACAATAATAATTTGTAATTTCTTATATCGGCGAAGAATCGAGATATTTACAATGTACATTAACCCGTCTGGCCAGCGTGGTATAGTTGACCAAACCCTCCTTGGTAAGGAGAGGTCTATGCCCAGCAGTGAACTGTTAAAGACATCGGCCTTTCCTATCATCCTATATCCTACATATTAATGTGTTTCATGAGCATGAGCCACGATGATGATGAATAAGCAGAGCTTGTGCTTAATTTGAAGCTAGATGTTGTTGTGTGTCAGATGATTACAGTCTCATTGATATAGGAGTTAGAGTTGTCGTGATAAGCTTTACACTGCCACGATGACTGTAATGCCTTTTATGTCTTCAAGCGGGGCCTAAAGGAGCATTTCACTAGACCACCATAGTGTGGATCATCAGACTCGATTGTCTGCACACGCATTGAGCATGGGTTTTATTTATTCTTTTCATCAGGAAGAGTAGAGTCACTTACGCATGGCCTTAAAATAAAAAGAAAGTAAAGTGAAAAGAAAGCAAGCAAAATACAATGAAACTGTACCTTGAACAAAAAATGTACGCCCACACAATTCGATCAAGTTATAGTACTTCACGTTAAAAATGAAACACGATTGATTTATGAAGTTTGAATCAAATATTAAATTTGAAACAGACTTCATAAATCATTTCAAGCAAACGCGTTGCCGTGGAAAATTGTCCTAAAACAGGCTGATACCAGCCAATTCACAAATTGGAAAAAATAACCTATTCACAAAACGAACCCCCCGAAATCTAAAACACGAAAATTAAAAAATTATCCGTCAAAAGCCATCGTTTTAAGTGGGGGGTGTAAAAATGAGCTCATTTCACCCCCCTTGACGCCCATTCACCCCAACACTTGAGGTATTCAGGGGGAACTACGATCATTTGGCAACCTCGATTTAAAATTTTTAGCTTTTCTTTTACAATAGTATTGTTTTGTATGCGTTGAGGGTGTGTGGAGAGTTTTGTGTTGTTTTGAATAGAAAAATAATTATAATGGTAGGGCACGTTGGTGTTGATTGGTGCGTATCGGTATGAAAGAAATGAGTTGATAGAAGAACGGTTATATCTTCTTTATAGTGTCTATAATACCAAATCTTATAGGTTAGCTACAGCTAGTACAAGCGGTTCACTTGAATATCGATTATTCTATAGAGCGACAGGCATCAGACCTCCTTAATTCTTGTCTTGTTGAAATAGTTGTTGGTATATTTGGAGCAATCATTTCCCAATAAAGATTGCCATGGATGTTTATGACAACTGACAGCTTAATGTGCTCTTTCAGGCACAGACGTGAAACGCGAACTCGGGACTTCTTGATTGACACTCGCATACACTAACCGCTAGACCAGCTAAACAGTTTTTTCACATTATATCATTCATGGTAATTTAATCTCAAACTGTGCTGTGGTAACCAGGCTGCTACTAAATATACTTGTGTATTTATAAACACATACTTATTATAGATATGTATATATAAATTAGTATGGTGACCACAACTCTTGGATTCTATTCGTGCTTTGCATTAAGCTGACTAGAGTCACTCTGGCAGGCTCTTAATAGAGAAAAAAAAGAAAAAAAAAGTACTCAACTGAAAGTACTCGTTATACGATTATATTTTGTCCTCGAACCCACGTCCTCAAAAATTATGCTTAAGTTTTTATTCAAAACTAGTCATATACATCCTTAAAGCCTTATTTAAACTTTTTTAGGGTATGTTTAAAAAAGTACGGATGTGATTGAGGTGTTCTTAAACATTGTAGAAATATTTTATAAAAAACATATTGCAAGAAAAATAAAAATGAGGGCTACATTACAAAGCATTACAGGTGATTTAGAACCATTACAGGTGCATGTTAACTATTTGACAGTTTTGTCCATCATCATCATCAGCTTATTGCAGTCCACTGCTGGACATCGTCCTCTCTCACTACACGCCACTCTGATCGCTCACGGGCCTCTCGTAGCGCTTCTTCTCGTTCTATCCATTCTTAGGTAATTTAGAAAATATTTAATTCAGCGAAATTGATATTATCTACCCACCTTATCTTTTCATACCATTAGCTTCAACTACGATGAAGATTTATAAATAAAGCGTCATCTGCTATCTCACTTTTAGATTAGATATTTTTTCCAAGATAAAACTTTTAAATTTCATTGAAAATAATTTAATTCTAGCAAAGCTAAAGTACTAATAACTAGGATTTTATATTCTAACAAATTACTTTATTTTGGACCGTAAAGTACGATAAGATTGGGTTTTAAAATAACAAAATTATTATTCGAAAGAACAATTTAAATAATCAAAATAAATAAAAAAATTGAGGCCTTCAAATGCCCTACAGCAAATCAAGTTTCTTTGTCAGAAATATGAATATTCTTCAATCTCTTAAATATTAAAAATGAGAAACAAACCTTGAGGGGTCATTAACAAAAACGAAATTGTAGAATATGACTAGCTTTGATCTTAACTAATTTCTGACATCTGACACAACGCCACCTAGCTTCAAACGAAGCAGAGCTTGTATTATGACAGCTAGATTGACTGAAGAATACTTATTTACTTATTTTGCAGATACTTATATATTATACATGGAAAACACTCAAACTCTGAAACAAATATTTGCAGATCCCACATGCAAAAATCCGTCGTGGTAGAAACTATCACTACCTGCTACTATTGCGCTATCTAGGCAGTTTTAATGTTGTAAACGTAAGTAATTTTTTTGAACATTAACTCTTATAGTAATTAGTTAGCCGTCATAAAATTTGTTTAGCCCACCAAATTTTAATGTGATGGATTGAATAAACCCAAAGTTAAGGAGTTTTCTGGGATCTACTGAAGAGTTCTACTTTACATAGCTTACAAATGACCATTTATCCAAAAAAGTACTATCCTAAACAGATTACTGATAGTTCTGAAGTTAGATCGTTGACATATTCGACATACAGGCAAATTTTAACCAAAAAATCGTAATTTTATCCAGACAACATAAAACCTAGACTTAAATATAAAAATTTTGAGCTTTGCGTGCTCCACTTGCAATTTAAAAAGACGACTTGCACCAGAAAATATAATGTTAACAGACACACAAAACACCTAGACTAGATCAACATTTTGTGGATCACTTATAGTGTTGTTCTATGGGGATCCAATCCATAACACTCAGCGCAGTAGGAGCAGGCGAGGTGACCCCTTAATGCACTACGACATCTACACAGCCAGTATGTCCATCATTTATCAAAGGCATCGCAGTGTCTTATCGATACACAGCTCATTTATCACAACCCAGACCCTATATTGTACTTGCTTAGTTCACCTAAAGAGGCCACCAGTGGTGGTTTATTTCAGTATCTCTTTCCAGAGTGTATCTTAGGAAATGTCAGCGCCTTCTAGCTATTAAGTCTGACATGTAACATTATCTGTGAAAGATTTACTTATTTGTCATTAATTAGAAGTTTTGTAGTGACTATAATGGTACTAATTATTGCTAACTACTAAACAATTCCTTTATATACGAGTTGTAGATACGCAATATTACTGTTGGCCTTGTAGTTAGGGACCCTCACTGCTAAGTCGGGGCAGAGAGATTGATTTGCATCACAACAAACAATTATATCAATATCCTCGTACATCTCACACACGGCAATCTGATCCGTCTGATCTCGAAATTGGCTGGTGACTATACTCGTATATCTCTAAATACATACATATTAAAGATAAATTATAGCCAGACACAGAACAAATGATCATGTTCATCATACAAAGATTTGTTCCGGGTGGGAATCGAACCCACGATCTCGGGTTTAGCAGTCAGAATCACTAACCACTAGACCAACAGGCCCGTCAAGTTATCTGATGAGCGTGATATTTTTTCTGAATCGGAGCGTTATTTATCCATAGTATGTCTGTATCTTGACTTATGTAAGTTGATTTATCAGCAGTCTGGGTATCATAGTACCTAGCTTAGGACCAGATGGATGTTTGAGATGTGTGTTTTTTTAATATTTGTAATGGAATGGGCGTTTGTCTTCCATCTCACTTGATGGAAAGTGTAGATGAAGACGCAGGTGGTACACGCCCATCCAGAAGAAACTGTTCACTCTGCTTTTAAAGGCTCCAGAGTTCAACTCATCCGAAAAAACAGACCCTGGCAGGTCGTTCCAAATCTTGGTGACTCTCACCAAAAACGAGCTGTCAAACCGTTTAGTTCGACTTTTGGGTATGTCAACAACGTATAGATGAAACTTTTGCCTGCGCCTAGCAGTCCGATAAAGGAATGGAGATGGCTCAATCAGTTCGAAAAGAGCCTTCGAACACTCTCCAAAGTGTATCCTTTAAAAAACTGATAAGCTGGCAACTCGACGACGATGCTCAAGGGTGTGAGTTAATTATATTATTTTTAAAGGGGTACAAATAACTAGTATACTACGCTGGCCAGAAGAAGGGTTGGCATAGAGTTTGTGTCAAGTTTCCCTCTCTTTGCAGTTCCAGTTGTCATACTCACGAGACGACTAAGAGCAGTAATACTTTTTTTTTCTTAATCCATCACCACACAAAGTTCATACATTAATATGTAATATTTTTGTATTACACAACAAAGATATAATTAATTTAAACCTCTCAGACATATTAAAGTATTCAATTCTAGTATCAAACACAATACTGTCATTACAACAGGACCCTGTAAATAGAACCTCCACATAATAGCTTCTCATTAACCCTTCTCTTCAAAAATAAAGCAAAAAGCGTTGGTCGAAATGACCACCACTTAGGAAAAGGTCTAATTTCGCAAAAAGTTTGCTACCTGGAACTTGAATTCGTGTAAACAATATGTCTGCCTTTTGTTTTTATTCGATACATTTGTTTCATTATGGCCCTTCAAACTTTGTTTTACGATCTAGAATTCCATTTCGTAGCTAGGTAGTTGTAGGCATTACTTGTATTACTTACTAATATTTTTATAATGATATCTCTTATTATGATTCACTAAACAAATTAAAATTTGTGGGTTTGTTGTTAATTTGAAAGTAAATAACATTTTAATATTTATTGAATTTTTCATATAGAACCAAACAAATTTAGATAGTTAATTATATCAGAAGATATCGCATCGTAACCTCTATGTGTCTAAAATTTCTTAAAAAATTTAACGACTAACAATATACTAACTGTATGCAATTTTGTATAATTTACTATATATAAAATTTGCCGCAAATTAACAGCACACTGGGGATATTTCTTTAGTGTCTCCATGGAATATTTAACAGCGATCCCCATGTGTTTTGTGGTAAAGATTCATGGGTTTAATTGAAAATTCTACAGCGGAATGTTTTCAACGGCCAGAACCAACTGAAGGGTATGATTTTGACATGTTTTTCAAGCGCGTGTGCGGGTTTTATATTCATGACACTTGTGAACATATGGCATTTTAGGGTTAATGTTTATGACAAGTGTTAAAACTTAAGTGCTTACGAGATTATACGGTAATGCTTCTCGCATCTGGTGAATATCTTTAGTGGTTTTATTTATGAACAAGTGGCAATTTTCTTTTCACAAACGAAAACGTTGTTTATTTTAACCGCCTTTAAAAAAGGGAGGTTTTAAAATTGTTTGTTTTTTTTTGTTATCTCAAAACATCTCAACTCATTGTTACCTCGACAGAGTGTAGCCTTTCCGGTTAGTTTCATTGAAATTTTAACTTACCTTAAAGGTGGAATATTTCTCAATCAAGCTATCACCGTCCACTGCTGAATGAAGATCTTCCCCAAGGAACGTCAACCATCCCGGTCTTGAGCACTTTGTATTCATCCGCTGCCAGCCACCTTCTTCAAGCCGTCAGTCCATCGCGCCGCAGGTCGCCCTACACTACATTTGCCCAATTGTGGTATTCACTCTAGTACACTTCGGCTCCAGCGACCATCGGTTCATCTGGAGACATGGCCGGCCCACTTCCACTTCAACATACTGATTCTCCATGCCATGTCAGTTACTCTCGTGGAATATTTAGGAATGAAGAATAAAAAACATCAGTTACTTCATGGTTCAGTTGATGTTTTTATTTAAGCCGACTGCCAAGGAACGATTGTTAACTTAATGTACGTCTCCCACAAATCGTGGAACGGGGATAAGCAATCCTTTCGTTCAAGTAGCCCGGATTCCCTGCATCACGATTTTAAGAAAAAGACTTAAAAGACAGCAACGAACTCGTGACTAAGTTGTCAATATCCGTGAGGGGATATACTCATTTACTGTGTGGTGACGGATTAAGAATATAAAGTGTCACCAACCCAATTCAGCCCATGGGTGTCACAAGAGGTGACAAAGGGAATAAACTAATGCTAGGTAGTAGAGCCACACTGATTTCAGCATGAGTGGGCCGGCTCGACCGGGACAGTATTACCCTCCCACAGAAGATCAACCTAAAGCGCCGGCATCCGTGCTGTCGTATTTCATTGGTGAGTGTGAGACCGGAGGCCCATTGATGCAGGGGTGACAGTTATTGTGGTAACTGCGTAAATCTTACACTGTCACGATGACTGTCATGCCTTTACGTCCCCAAGCAGGGTGTGAAAAAGCATCTTACAAAGCCGCCATAGTATGGGTCATCATACTGCATTGTCTGCATTTGCAATGAGTATGGTGACCACAACTCTTGAATTCTATTCATGCTTTCCATCAGGCAGAGTAATCACTTAGGTAGGGTCTTAATATGGAAAAAAAACTACGCATATCAACATCACTGCGAAAAAAGGAAAATTTAAAAGAAACCTTATAACAGCCCATCTCATCAACGTTTTAGAGTAGGCCAAAACCTCCTTTCAAAAGAAAGACTTATGTCCAGGAGTGGACTATTAAAACTGTTGATGTTATGACCATCGAGTGATATTTCTGCTCGTTTATAGCCCTAACTTTTAAAAAAGACCTTGCGATACCAAAATAAATATTCAATATATCTACAAAACACACTCTATGTAGAGTGAACGTGACGAGAGGCTCTACATCGCTCCACGACTCTCCAGAATGTCGGAATTAAATGTTTATAAAAGCACTGTGAGTATCTCTTGGCGAAACTCTTATTTCATGCAAGGTAGAGTTTGTATGATAGGGGAATATGCGAGAGCATTTGAATTATCTTTTCATTTTGAATTAAATCATAAATGGGATACAGTTCTCATTTTATTTAAATACATTTTAGGGTTCCGTATTGTAGGGTTGAAAACTTGTTTAAGAGATAGTTTCTTTTCCTTGTGTGCGAAATTTTCTTTAGTTTACTTAAATGTCAATAAATACATGTCAAGTTAACCAATTTAAAAATTGAATTTTTAGTCACTTAAGACAATTTTAAGATCTAAAAAAACACCAATGTAATGGACACAAAGTGTAAATAAGTTAACAGCTAAATTGATTTCGTCAACAACGTCTTGCTTTCAACACTAACAACTTGAAATTATTATTTAATAAAGTGTACTAAAAGGCGATCTCTACTCATCGTTTATTTGAGTCAATCAATCAATATCACTTACAAAAAAACGCTTATAACTAAAATTTCCGTGATCGAGAGGCTGTAGAGAAGAAAAACGGTCCAGACCGTCTGTTAGACCCTTCTAGGAGATTGATCGCCTACAAATCTGTTGTACTACGCTTCAATAGCGTCTTTAAACCTATTCATTCATATTTCAAAAACCCAAATGTTAAAATAAAAAATTGTCTTCTAAATACTGACTTATCTTTTTTCAGCCTTATGAAATATTTTGCATTTTTATTAATAATTTACCTACACTGATTTTTATGATAGTTGAAGTAATAAGCTTGAAACCTGATTCATGACTCACATTTTAATTCCAGTGTGATTGTACAATTAAATCACAGAGGAGTTCCTTTTTTTCTATACATTTAAACCCCTACAGAACGGCTTTTTATCGGAGTTAAACTAACTATAAACATACAGTTATCCATTACCTGGGTTTTCTTATATATTCACAGGGACTGTCAGTATATAAGTTCATTATTTATTCACTGGACTAATGAGATTAACCCCCAACTGTGGTTTGTCACTGATGCAGTTTAAAATTATACCGTAAAATTCAATAAAATTGAAAAAAATCAATGTGAATAATAATAAAGTCAAAGTCAAGTCGAAGTCAAATTCGTTTATTCATTTAGGTCACAAAAAGACACTTATGAACGTCATAAAAAAACAATAAAAGATGAACAATCTGTCGATTAAAATTACAGCTAGCTGGATTCGCAGATTGTTCATGGTAGAGTGGTGAGGTTGGCGGTGTCGTTAGACATCGCCAACGCATTTAATAGTCTGCCATTTAGCTGCATCAGGGAAGCCCTCCACTACCACGGGGTGCCAGAGTACCTGAGGCGGCTTGTGGCAGACTATCTTGAGGAGCGTACCGTCGTGTACGAGGACCGAGATGGTATTCTGAGGCGGCGGTCCATGTCGTGCGGTGTTCCACAGGGGTCTGTCCTCGGACCACTCCTGTGGAACATGGGATACGACTGGGCCCTTCGGGGTCGTCTTCCCCCCGGGCTGGGCGTAATTTGTTACGCAGATGACACATTGGTCACGGCCCGGGGAGCAAACTTTCAAGAAGCGGCGCGCCTGGCCACCACGGGTGTCTCTCTGATGGTCGGGCGTATTGAGGCGCTGGGTTTGCGGGTGGCCCTGGACAAGACGGAGGCCCTTTTGTTCCATGGGTCCCGTCGTGGTCCACCCTCCGGCGCCTCCATCGTGGTTAATTCGGTCCTCGTACCGGTTCAGGCCCAGATGAAGTATCTGGGCCTGATCCTCGACGGCAGGTGGCTCTTCGACGAGCACTTCCGACAGCTTACTCCAAAGCTGGTCGGCGCTGCTTCTGCCCTTGGGCGACTTTTGCCCAATCTGGGTGGAGCTAGCGTGGCGACGAGACGGCTATACACGGGGGTTGTCCGGTCAATGGCGCTGTATGGTGCACCGGTGTGGGCGGCGGCTCTGACCGCCCAGAATAGGGCTCGCCTCTGGCGCCCTCAGAGGATATTGGCGGTTAGAGCCATACGCGGTTACCGCACCGTATCGACAGAGGCGGCGTGCGCCTTGGCCGGAACTCCCCCGTGGGATTTGGAGGCGAAAGTGCTCGCCGAAGTTTATCGGCGGACGGCTGACTTCCGGGCGGGCAGCGGCATACGGCCCCCGCCCGAAGAGATACGCGAGTGGCGAGAGGCCGCTCGTCGAGCCACGATGGCTCGTTGGTCGTCCCGGCTGGAGGCTCCACGTGCTGGCTTTGCCGCCGTGGAAGCTCTCCAGCCGGTCATAGCCGAGTGGGCAGGGCGGCAGCACGGGACCCTTTCCTTCCGACTGACGCAGGTCCTTTCCGGGCACGGTTGCTTCGGGAAGTATCTGCACTCGGTCGCCAGGAGGGAATTGAGTCCCGCCTGTCACCACTGCGACTGCAGTGAGGACTCGGCTCAGCACACGCTGGCGGCTTGTTCCGCCTGGGCGGCGCAGCGTGGGGTCCTCACTGCAGTTATTGGAGGAGATCTCTCGCTACCGGCCGTCATACGCTCCATGGCCGGTAGCGACAGTTGTTTTACCGCGGTCGCAACCTTCTGCGAAGACGTAATTTCGCGGAAGGAGGCGGCGGAGAAGGCCCGGGAGGACAATATCCACTCGGACCCAGTTCGCCGCCGGCGAGCCGGGCGGCGGAGGCGCGCATACCAGCGCCTCATGCCGCCTTGAGTGTGGCCGCGGGTGGACGGGACGGGTTTTCCCCTCCATCCGCTACAATGGCCAGCCGCGAGGAGGCGACGTCCGCGTGTGCCGTACGTCGCCTAAAATAGAGAATTCACCCATAGATGGAGCCCGCATTAGCGGGCAGGCGCTAGGAGGGATCTGGATGTCGTAATAGCAGCGGTTCCCGGATCTCTCCTATCTCAGGCGCAGAGTGGCACACCGTGTGGTTTTAGTCGGTCCAATTCCGACACACCACCCCGCCGTAAACCCCGGTGGGGTGACGGCCCGAGGGGGTTTCCACACGTTAAAAAAAAAAAAAAAAATGGTAGAGTGGTGAGAAAAGAACCCAGGAAAGAAACTCACCACCACTCTTTTAACTCAAAATCCTTTAAATATTAAAACAGCAGTTATATTAACAATCATAGGTCTTAAAAAAAGAGCAATTAATTTCCAAACATCTAAATCTGTGACATAGTCTGAAACTGAGTAATAAGCCTTTCTGGACAACCTCAGTTTAATATTGTAGTGAACGGCGTTTTAATTAGGACTATACGATCTTACTCTTTTTGAATTCAACTCGAGTCTTTTGCTGTAAGGAAAGTGTTGAACTAAATTTATTCGACGTGGTTAGGAAATAAGGGGCGAAATATTAAAGTTGAGTAACGCTATATATGTACTTAACTAAATCAAAATCTGTATCGTTATTATTATTTCTGGATTCTAATATGTTATTCTGATGTATAACCTATATTACTGTTAAGTTTGATCTAAATCCGACCAGGGTTTTTTTTCGTGAAACAGTAACAAACATCCTCACAAACTTCAGGTTACAATTTGTTACGATTTCATATAATTTTCGTCGTAATATAACGATACATGTCAGTTAAATCAAAAAAATATTTATTTAAAATTATGTATTACGAAACTTAATATTTCAGACCAAATCCCACGCGAGGAAAGCCGCGGGCAAAGCTAGTAAGATATAATGTTATTCGCTAAGAGCAAAAAAAGAACAATCAAGAACAGAAAGGCCGGTTTACACTTTAACGAATGAATGAGACAAATGAGCTATAGGAACACAAACATTTTCCATTTTAATTCAAATGTAAATGTTGCTTTTAAATTCAGATGGAAGATCTCAGAGTTATTACTGACGATTTACGAATGAACAATTTATATAAGACTCGTATTATTCACGGTGGGACGACACAATTCTTTTTAAATTGTCAGCAAAGTGTGAGATGAATAAAGTTTACACTCCATTACGCATTCACCTTTAATCTATTGAAATAATGTGCAATTTATTTGCGTCGCATACATTGTGTACATTATAATTTTCATCTTTGCTACACATATGTTTAGAGTCGAGACTTAAAGAAAAACATATTAGAAAAGATATATAGATTCATACGTAAGCAGAGGCATATTAAACGCCCACTCTTTACCAGTGTTTGGTCCCACAGATGTTTTATTTACCATAGTAAGATTAGAAGGTGCACCACATAGATTGATTTGCTGCCCTAAGTTCTCGGTGGGAATCTCATGCTCCTATAAAAATCACTATATTCTTCTATCGAGAAATCTTTTTTTTAGGCTGCACTTGTAATTAAAACTAAGTAGGTAGTTAATCAAACAACTACCACTTTGAAACCTTCAGAAACACAGCATAAAAACGATAAAGACTAACATATTTCTTTTTTTTTTAATCACAGTCACAGTATGGTGACCCACACTATGACGGCCTATTACAATTTTTTACTCCTTACTTGGGTACGTAAAAGATATGACAGTCATCGTAGCATTGTATTGCACACATTTACCAAGACAACTGCCACCCCTACATCAATAGGCCTCGAGTCTCGCACTGACCAACGAAACACGATGGCACGGATGCTGTCACTTTAGGTTGGTCTTCTGTGGGAGGGTAGTACTGCCCCGGACGAGCTGGCCCGATCTCCCAGCTCTACTACGTGGTAAAAATACGCGGTGGTAAATATACGCGGTATAAACTAATATATGCGATGGCAGTTGCCATCACACTACATAGCCGTCTGCTTATTCATCCCCTGTAACAGATCGTCTGTCATCACCCTTATTCGCCTATGTCTATGTCCAGTAGTGGACTGTTAAGGGATGTTAATGTTGGTGATAACATCGAATCGAAAATCTGAATAAAGCTTACAAATTTCAATTCATATGTGGTTCAAATACCAGGATTATAATTTAGCAACTAGAGATAATCTAATCCTGAATCTAAAAAGTTAACAGCGGACACATAATTATATAATTCTCTTTCACGAGTCCAATAGATTTGGTTACATGTGGTTACAAAACCAGGTCTCAAGTACGGGCAATTTTCGCCATTGGTACGTATTTTTTTATCTTAAACAACTATAATTTCAATGTATTTAATTATCTTTTTATATACAAACAATTGTGTGATTCTAAAGATTGTTTTTTTGTTACAGGTAAACGTTTCACTGTGTGGATTTTCTTGAAAATATCGCTGGTTTTCACGTAAGTGGAAAAGTGGCTCTTATGTTTTGTCATAAAACTGTAATGTAAGTGTTTTGAGTGAACGAAAATTGAAGAAAAAGCACTCGTACTTCTAACTTAAATATTATATCTATGTATTTAACACTGTTAGTAAGTTACAGTGTTAAAAAGAGAACATGGTTATTGATTATAAAAATACCCCATTCAGAAATCTTTAACACGAAGAAAAAAGTACCTGAACTAAGAAAAAAAAAACTGGAAAATACCTAAAAACGACTTTGATAATATCACCTTTTGATTAAAAAAATAAGATGCCATAGAGACACACACAGTATCCTATAATTCATGCTGCACTGATAGAAAACCTTATAGCTAACCAGCAATTCTCTTGTTGCTTTTCTCCAAGTCACAGAAGATACTAGAGTCCAAATCTTTTCTCCACTTGAATCTGCACTGAAGACTCAAACTTAAAACTATTTTCATAGCCTCTATGCTACAATGTAAGACATTCAAAAAGACCCTTACACAAACATACAGGGTGCATTTATCGGCATCACGTTTATTTATACCAGACATTCATTAAGTTATTTTGAGACAATTGTAAAATGTGAACGAAATGTATTCGATAGTTTAGCCATAAGACAGTTTTTTCTGTTTCACAATTTACAACATTGTGTGCCATATAATGCTATGGTACGTAATGGTCAATGAGCTTTCACACGTACGAATTAATAATTTAAAAATTAAAATATTTTTAAAGCAAAATCAAACATATTTTAAAGAGCATACGAAATCTAAACACTGTGTATGTCAAAGAGGTTCATAAACTTTATTTGCTTTGTTGGTCACTGTGGCGGCGAATATAAGATAGAAGCGTGTGGTTGGTTAATAAGTCACAGGTATCTTTGCTGCCAAACTACAACTAATCGCTTTGTACATCGTAATTGTGCACTTTTAATATATTGGTTATAAACGAAATATGTTATTAACTGAGAATTGTAACATTATTAGACTTCATAATTTTACTATTAATTTAAATGTTTTTTATATTAAATAATGATTACTACCCGCAAAACACTATAATTTTTTCCTCACTTTAACAATCGGCAGCATTGATTCAATTATTTTCGATTCGAAGACTACCGGATTCTATAAAGTAGCGTCAGTTAGTGTAAGACTTTACTGTGATTCGTAACAAGTCTCGCTAATTTTATTAAAAAGTAACAATATTGATTGTGTTGTGCAGTGTGTGTGCGTGAAGTTGAGTGTTGTGCTTGCTTGCAAGTTCTTAAATTATTTTGATTTACCGAAATTGACATTCATAATGCCACGAGTGACCTTCACAGCCGTAGAATATACTGACATAGTTTTAATTTACGGAAAATGTCATCAAAACGCATCTCATGCTTTGTGGATATGAAAATTTATGTGCCAAAATATGCGAAAACATGTTGCGAAGATGTTGAAAATTTTAAATAAATGAACTAAATCATTGAATTAAAGCTAGTATTAATGTGTTTAAAAAGAAGTGAACCGTGTGAAAATTGATCAGTGATAAGAATATAATATTTCGTGACGCAACGCGACATTTGGCTCGTGTTTGATTTCACCTGCTACTGCTTTGCCTAAACTTAAGTGCCACGTTGTACACACAAAAATGGACAGGTAAAAAATACATTTATAAACTAAAGCTTATATTAGTTATACGTAACAGAAATATAACCACGCCTTTAGGTAATACTTTGTATAAGTTCTACCGATCTAAGCCCGTACCTAAGTTACTAAGTTGAACACGCAACTGTGTAACATTTATACATGTTTTTACGACTGGCCAGTAACATTACATTACATACCAAGGTTACTTGAACTTCGAGCATTAAGTTTTTATACCTCACTTATTGGGAATACCAAACACAAAGTTATCAAATGCTTTACTTTGTATTCAATTCATTACTTAAATATTTTATGAACAATTTTAAGGTTTATAGGAGCGTGTAACATGAATATTACAAGAATTGTAGTAAAGTAAGCGTTAAAATAAAATTGAAATTGTATTTCACCATTAGATTAACCTAAGTCGCAACATAGGAAGGAGACGTCTATGTGCAGTAGTGTACAAGGTACAAGTGTCCTGTTAAAGGCTGTTAAAGAAAACATGGACCGGGTCAACCAGAGTAGTGCCAGGGCCTTATAAAAACCAGTGTCAGGCAGTCTTTGTTGCTTTTCACTGAGTGAGCTAGGTTATTGTAGCCCAAACTCTGGTTTTGAACCCTCCAAAAGTTCCTTTATAAAAAGAAACTTATGACCAGAACCCGGACTAATGTAGGCTAAGATAGATGCACATCATTCTAATTTAAATGTATAAAACTAGATGGAATCTTAACGTTGCACTATAAAAGCGCCCTAAGAAGTTAATAAGTGTTAGAAAAATAGTATCTTATTATATTTTGGGTGATTACCATCATTTATATATTATATATTATAAATAATTGAATGATGAGCACGATTATCTGCTTTGTCATCATCATCAACAGCTTTTTACAGTCCACTGCTGGACATAGGCCTCTCCTTAGCAAGGGGTTTTGGCCTACTATTCCACGCTGGCCAGATGGGTAAGAATAGGGTTTGTTTTAAGTTTTCCTTCTCTTTGTAATGATGTTGTCTTGTATACTTGGTCCCTTAGTCGCTTTTTACGACACCTATGAGATAAATAGGGATGATAACACTATGTATTCTTAATCCGTCACCACACGGACTGCTTTGTCCCTGACTGTAATTTGGCTACACTGAGTATGTGTTAAGAAATATTTGAGTATGTTTTTCAACAATCTGGTATACGTACCACAGATATAACATAGACTGTCTAGTTTGGTATCAGGCTATCGTTTATAAGAGATGTGAGGTTATTATTATCATAGTTTAAGGTATACAAATTTGTAACACGGTGTATCACGAGGTCCATTATATTTTTCAGAGTGTAAAGTTTCCAACTTATTTAGTTAAATTGAGCTAATTTCAAACACCAGCTTGTTGGAAGACTACAAACTTTCCCCTTTGACGGAATTTGAGCAAATTTGTGCTGAGTTAGATTTCACTTGTGCTGAGATTGCATAGTTTTATTAAGTTTTATTAGAAGAAGTTATCAGTGCACTATCTGAAAGGAATCAAATTGATTAATATTTTAATATATATGTACATAAAAATGTTGAATTGGTTTATATGCGCTTCAAAAACTCAAAAAGTTCTGCATTAGTTGAACTCCAATTTTGACACGAAATGCAAAAATGTTGTTTCTACTGATGAAAACCTTTTCTCATTAATGAGGTTTCTATACTGTACGACGCTGCTCAGACAGGTTGATATAAGGTTTGTTTTAAGTTCCTTACCTCCTCAGCAGCTGTTCCCGGATCCCTCCTATGTCAGACGCAGAGTGGCACACCGTGTGGTTTTAGTCGCTCCGATTCCGACATACCTCCCCACCGTAAACCCCGGTGGGGCGACGGCCCGAGGGGGTTTCCACACATTAAAAAAAAGAGTTTGTTTTAAGTTTTCCTTCATTTTACAGTGTTGTTTTCCTGCATGGATTAATCTTTTAGTCGGCTCTTACGAAAACCACTTGATAAATTGAGTTGGTGACACTCTGTTAATCGGTTACCGCACGAACAATAATATGTCTAATGTATATATTATTGTGTAAATCATACAGTTATAGTAACTTGTTGACACATATTTTAGTTCACTCAGTCCCATGACATACTTGCCCGGTATCGCTATAAGAATTTTCCCGAAATTTTCGCTCAATTTACTATAAGCATAAAACATATCGTACGCTGTACACGGCTTATTTGAGTACTGTTATGTATTTGTAGCTAGTGATGTACCCTTTCGAATATGTTTTATAGTCGGATATATTCGAATTTATGGATACGGTGCTTCTACTCTATACTCGTATATACTGCAATCCTTTATAATAGGTAAACCCTTTTTAGAGCAGCTGAAATTTACGCACATCAAATTTTTCTTAGTGTTTTAAATTTAATAAATATTCGATACACATTTTTATTAATATGTAATATGGTTTTTAAGGCTTATACATAGATATTGTTAATGGCGTTAATGAAATTTTGTCAAATTGTTCAAAGATGTAAAACTACCTCAATAATTTTTGAAAAATGTCAGTTTTAAGTAGACTTCTGCATAATTGATATTCTGTTTCGCAAATCTTATATTATTTAATCGTAGGTATATTAGGCTAGGCTAGTGTAGGGCACCCTGCGGCACCAGCGCTTCATGCCGCCTTGAGTGTGGCCGCGGGTGAACGGGACGGGTTTTCCCTTCCATCCGCTATAGTGGCCAGCCACGAGGAGGCGCCTAAATGGACAGTTTATCCGCAGATGGTGCCCACGTTAGCGGGCAGGCGCTAGAAGGGATCTGAATGTCGTAATAGCAGCTGTTCCCGGATCCCTCCTATGTCAGGCGCAGAGTGGCGCACCGTGTGGTTTTAGGCGGTCCGATTCTGACACACCACCTCGCCGTAAACCGCGGTGGGGTGACGGCCCGAGGGGGTTTCCACACGTTAAAAAAAAAACAAAAAGGGCACTCTCCGGCGCGATGTACCGACGACTTGAAGAAGGTGGCTGGCAGTGGATGGATGCGACTTGCCCAAAACCGGGATGGTTGGCGTTCCTTGAAGGAAACCTTCGTTTAGCAATGGACGGCGATAGGTTGATTAATGATGATGATACTAGGCTAAAGCCTCTTTTCTATTGAGAGGTCTGTACCTAACAGTGGTCTATTATAAACTGTTGATGTGATGTAGTTGTTGACGTTATTTTATTATTCTGTATGTCTTTTTTACTTATTTGTAACTTTAGACTCGCTTAGAGCCAAACGACAGTAAAAATAATACATTTATTAATCTTTACTGTCGCTACTCTATTGTGTATCACAATAATAGATTTAAAAATTTAAAAGCATATTTCAATAATATAACGTTTTACTATTCAGACTACTATTGCTACTACTGGTCTACTGTCTTGGAAAATAAATTTTCATAGAAAACCTACAGGGTCCCTAGTCTTGTCATTATCAATTTGTTTGATGATATATAATATAAAATATTTTTGAATACATATTTTTCCTTTTCTTTTTTTATATTTTATATTAATATTTAAAAAAATATAACACAGAGAATAGTAATAATATTATAACATTCCGGATATTAGACACTATAGATATACATACTCGTGTATATTTTGATATGTTTTGAGTAAAGACTGACTTGTTAGTTTAGCGGCTATTGTGTAAGAATGCCGTTCAAGAGGTCTTGGATTCAATACTTGGGTCGGGCCAAAAATTGTTATTGTCCTGTACTTGTGCAATGCAATATAGCTGTGATATATTTGGCTGGTTTCTGTAGAAATTTCTGTTAATTGATTAATAGAAATCCAGTTTCACAGTCAAAGCTAGGAGAACCAAATATTTTTTTCATTTAGTAAGTGTATGGGGACTGGATGAGTACCACTCCGGGGTAAATATTGACCACGTCGGATATCAGTGCTTTTAAATACATTATCCTATCTGCAACCATATACTCAATTGAAAGTTGATTTCTTCCGTTCTTACTTAAATTGAGTTACCACTTTCCGTTCACAATAACTTTACAAGTAGACACATGATATTGCTGTGGTGTTTAAGGAAGTCTCAAACCTCTTTGTGCCTTAACCCTTAGGTGTAAAATTACTTAAGGAGTAAGCTAAAGCCGGTCAAGTGGATCCGAACCCGATATTATTCGGATGATACCCCTTCACTCAAAGAAGTGTGTCAAGGGCAAAAGTGTTAAACTATTGAACACTTCACGTGAGTTTTCACTGGCTTTATAAATATAAATTATATTATTTATTTGATAGATATTTAATACTAAATAACCATTTCATTTCTTTCATAAAATGAGATTGAAACATCGTATTTAAGTATCGTACTAAAAATTTTTTACCACTTTGCAAATGAAATAGTAATAAAATATTTTATAATTGGATTCCGTAAAAGTATAAAGATTTCAGGTCTGAATTAAAAGAATTGATTAAATTTAAATGTTCAAACATCTGAAATACCTCCAAGAAATCGGATGTCCTTCCGCGTATCCGGATTATTCAGACACTAAACATCAAATTCAGATATCGAAAACTGTCCGTCCCTATTTCATTGGTGGTCACAATCAAAAATAACCTCAATATCTTATACAATAGAGGTACAACTGGAATACAGATATGATTTACGGCAGTCACGTAACTTTACGCGTCATTACGCAAGCTATAACTTGCAGAAAAGTAATAAACCAACAACCTTATATTAAGAGCTCCATTGACGATCCGAAACAGTGTGGCACTGCCTTAAAGAAACTTTTCTATGATTTTTTTTGTTCGTGTTTTTAACAACTTGTGAAGTCTTTTCACACGTTTTCGGGTTTTCTTTTCATGGGCTGTGTCTGTTTATGGGGCTTGTGATGAAGTTTTTTGTGGCAAATATCTACGAATAACAAAGTAAAGTTGTCATTTTTGCTTAAATTTACTACTTTATGTGGGATTTATTTAATTATTCTTATTATACTGAAAATAATAAACAAATATTTTGGACATTTGATACAACGTCATCTAGTTTCAAACTAAGCAGAGCTTGTGCTATGATAACTAGACTGACTGATAGAATACTTGTATACTTTTTTTTTGTAAATAGATACTGTCGCTGTCGCTTTGGGTTGGTCTTTCGTGAGAGGGTAGTACTGCTCCGGTCGAGCTGGCTGGCTATAAAATACCTACCTAATAGATATGATTGTAAGTGGCATTTATACCGAGATTTTCTAGTGTATTGATTTAATAACACAGTAAAGTAATAGCTAGCTATGTAATAATAGGGTGTTATAATAACAATAACAAATATTTCGATCATCTGACACACAAACCCATCTAGCTTCAAGTTAAGCAGAGTTTGTGCTTTGACAATTAGATTGAGGGATACTTGTATATATTTTTGTAAATACATACATAGAAAACACCCGAACTTCGAAACAAACATTTACAGATCATACAAACACTTGGTCCGACTCGGGCATCGAACCCGAGACCTCAAGCACAGCAGTCACATTCACTACCGCTGCAACATCGAGGCAGTTAATAAATAGATACTATACATTTCGGAGCTTAGATCGGTTTGCATTAGTCGTGGTGTTAGATGGGCTAAAAGTATCGCCTTAATTATCAATAGTACGAGGGCTTTTAATAAGTGATTATAGTCGCTAATGGTTACCTACAGTTCACCTTCTTAAGGTAGTAGAGCCACGCTGATTTCAGCACAAACGGTCCAGTTCGACCTGGGCAGTACTACCCTCCCACGGAAGATCAACCTAAAGCATCAGCATCCGTGCCGTCATGTTTCGTTGGTGAGTGCGAGACCGGAGGCCCGTTGATGCAGGGATGACAGTTATCGTGATAACTTTGTGAGGTTTACACTGACACGATGACTGTCATGCCTTTTACGTCCCCCAGCGTGGCGTAAAAAGCATCTCACTAGGCCGCCATAGTGTGGGTCACTACACTGTACTGTCCGCATTTGCAATGAGTATGGTGACCACCACTCTTTGGATTCTATACATACTTTCCATCAGGCAGAGTAGAGTCACTTTGGCAGACTACTTATAAAAAAAAAACGAGTTTACTATAATGAGAGCATTGCCGCGCTCTCATTTTCCCCCGAAAAGCATACTGTGACAAATATTTTAACATTTTCGTTAGCCGACGTAGTGCCCTTGAAGACGATTTCAACTGCTAAGGAGTGGTTTTTGTGCTTATATATATTCTGCATCTCACTTATCACTTCTCAACTCTTCACAAACTCGGTGGGTAGACAGAGACACAGTAAACGTTCACTTTTCGCTATTGTTTTGGTCCCACATGATAGGTGGCATTATTGCCTTATTTTGTTTGCCAGAACCTCGTCCATCGATCGGCAGTTGTATCACTTGCAGGTGAGATTGACTAGGAGCCCTAAGTTCTTGGTGGACACTGTATCCACCCGTATATTAATATAATAAAACGAAGAGGGTTTTGTTTTTGCCTGTTAATTGAAACGATAAATCATCGACAGTCTTTATCAGTACATAGTTGGACATAGTTTTAGTCTACTGTACCACGCTGGCGAGATGGTTTGACATTGGGTTTGTTTCAAGCGACTGCACAATAGGCCAAGTAGTTTAAGCGGTCGCCATGCCGCTCTCCATTTCGCTGAGTGTTGTGGGTTCAAATCCTACACGAGAAAACACTTTGTGTGATCCATAAATTGTTGTTCTGAGTCTCGATGTTCTTTGTGTCCGTTTCTTGTATGTTTGTGAAGTCCCCCGCGACACATGATTTATTCCTGATGCGGGTGTTGTCTTTTTTTTTGAAAAAAAAAACAAAAGCTTTCCTTCTCTTTACAATAATATTGTTGCGCATAACTTGCTGCTTCAGCCGGCTCTCATAACACTCGTAAAACAAGTAGCGATAGTGACACTACTTATTCTCAATTAGTCCCGCGAAATACAGAAAGTACTAATGTATATTGTTACGTATTTACTATCAGTAACAAGTGTGTAAAATAATAAATAACGAAACAGTCCAATATCTTTTTTTTTCTTTTTTTTTTTTTTTAAAATAGACGACGCCCGCACTAGTAATAAATCCTGTGTCGCGGGGGACTTTACAAACATACAAGAAACGGACACAAAGAACACCCAGACTCAGAACAACAATTTATGGATCACACAAAGTGTTGTCCCATGTGGGATTTAAACCCACAACGCTCAGGTCAGTAGAGAGCGGCGTGGCGACCGCGTAAACCACTAGGCCAACCGTGCAGTCAAGTACAATATAAATATTTCCTAAAACCATTTGCTTTTAATTTTCGCAGTAGAAGTGTTCAAATCGATTCTTTGAAGCAGTTGTAGTAAAACCTATTGTGTCATAAAAGTACTAGGGGAACACAAGCCGTAAAGAGATGTTTTATACCTTCGCGTAAAAATTCAAAATGGCGGCTTTATTTGTGATATTACACTGCTATTTTATTTTCCATTGCTCACTTTGATGACACAGAAATTCGACCTTATTGCTTTTATAATAAAGCTTTACTTCATTGCGTTTCTTTGTATGGATGATAGGATATGACTGTTCTGTTTTTATTGCTTTTAATGTTCGTTTTTATTACGATGCGTTTCAGTTTGATGTGTTCAAATCTTGGACTTCGGTCGAGACATCAAGCGATGATTGTGAACATCGTTTGATCATTTTCCCTTTTTCATTTTATGGAGATTGTTAAGAGTTTTCGGGTGTTTCAATTACTTTTTCACCCGCTATCGTAAACTGTATACCAATAAAATTTAGACATTTATTATTCTAACCGTCAAACACTCGAAGTCACTTAATTATAAGATGTTTTTAAGCCTCTTGTTATTTGGGAGTGGTATCGACAAAACGAGGTTTCAGTGAAGCAGTCCTTAAGTGCTCGGTGATAAGCTAATTGGCATTATCAAGTTTAGAACGTGAATTCACAAGTCATTTATTTTGGATTATTGTTTTTTAATTTGAAATAAGATGGTTCTATAGTATTCATAGCTACCTACCACTATCTTTTTGAGATAAGTGGTCACTGCTGCCCAAATGAGCATTTTATTAATTTAAAAATATTAGAATATTTTAAAAAAAATATCGTTCCTAATTTAAAAATATTAGGATATTTTTAAATTAGGAACGATATTATTTTTTTTTAACTTTTTTATGGACTTGCTCTTTTTGCTTGCACGTTTTAACATAGTACATACCCAATTTTCATTAGTATATAAATAGTTACTATAGTTGTATTTAGACAAACGATACACTAGAACAACAGAGGTCATAAATGTCACAATCATTTATATCCCTATTGCAAGGCCTATATCAGTCTGCTATCAACAGACGCCAGCTAAAACTATAATCCTTGGTAGTCTCTTTTATAATAAAAGACTCAACAATAACTATCTATAAACAGTTATTGATGTTATTAATGCATGACACGCAACAAAATATATCACAAAAATTGTTCCTCGTGACTTGAATACATTTAAACATTCCGATGCAAGGTCTGTTCGGTGTCAAACTTTGTTTTCGCCATAAAGTTCTCCACCCCTAGGCTGTTCACCCTGTTAAATATTGCGACGATAAACTTTTTAATTATAGACTAAACGCCCTTGTGAGTCTGTTCTTGTAGCAAATTTTAAATTTAAAATATTGGTTAAAGGTTATTGAGGAGTAAGTTATCCTAATTCACACCATTACTGACTGCATGAATGACTTCATTCCACTTCCTACTGCGTTGAATGTTGTGGGTTCGATTCTCACATGGAACAACACTTCTTGTTGTGTTTTTTTATAACTGCCTCGGTGGTGCAGCGGTAATGAATGCGACTGCTATGCTTGAGGTCTCGGGTTCGATTTCCCGATCGGACCAAATGCTTGTATGATCTGCAAATATTTGTTTCGAAGTTTGAGTGTTTTCTATGTATAATATGTATGTATTTACAAAAATATATATGTATTTATATGTATTCTATCAGTCAGTCTAGTTATCATAGCACAAACTCTGCTTAGTTTGAAACTAGACGATGTTGGTTTTAAATGTCTGAAATATTTATTAAAAAAAAAAAGAAATATTTATTAACGTGATAACTGTCAGAATGATTACTCTGCCTGATGGAAAGTATCAGTAGACTCAAAGAGTGGCTACCATCCTCATTGCGAATAGAAACCATGCAGCGTGGTGATCTACACTATAACTGCCTAGTAAGATGGTTTTTCACGGGCTGCTTAAAGGACTAGGGATCATAGTAGGAGGGAAACAGGTAGGTGAGTTTCAGGTTCTGGTTGCCCAGCACAGGAAGGAAGAAGGAAGAAAATGGTGACTTACTAGGCCAGTACGTGTCGTATCAACAAAGCCCGGAGGGTCTTAGAGCATTAGATATATCATTTTCTACCTTGTTTTTAGTTTATTTAAAGAGGAAAGCTTTAATACAATTTGAAAAACCAAGGCTAGAATTTTGAAGCCAGACACAAATTCATCTATACAAGCAAGCATTTTTTACAAAACACACATTTTTAACACACCAACATTTTCGTATTATGCTGACGAATATTTTTAAATAAAATGCAAATTCCACTCACTACACAGCCTAAGCAAAAAAAAACAAAACATATTTGCTCTATTTCCACAGCATTTTAGCACGTTTCCATCGACGGTTAAATGACATGTCCGCATAAAAAAAGCATATTTTTGAATTTAAACCACTGTGGACAACACTAGTTGATCTAAATTCAAAACACTCGTGTCAAATAGCTATTTTTTTTCGAAAATGATTTTGGAAATTCGAATATAATATAATACGGCCGTTAGAAATAATTGCTTCGGCGTACTAGCGCTGTGTAATGGGAAACCTCTGTAATTTTATTGCGTTATAAAATGCCATTTTGTTTTGGTATTAGGGCCAAGTATTGGCGGGGAATTTCTGTTCGTAATATGCTGGCGTTGGAAGAATTTCGTACGTAATTTTCGGGTCACTTGTTCAATCTTCGCGTTGTTACGGAAACACGTAATGTGATTCTCTGAGAGATTAAAATGATTACTTATCTTTACATACACTAAGAAAGATAAATATAGGTTGGAACTTTTTCTTTGTTTGTAAATAGACTTGATGAGCTGTAGTGTGAATGGAAAAGAATAGCTTTCGTCGATGAGAGTTAGATTCTGACACTTGATTTGGTAGAAAAATAGGGTTAAAAGTACTAAAGAACAAAATTTACTTATACTTTGATTATGAGTGAAAAACTGCTTACTACGAAGCTGTTCAGAAAGTTTTATCTCAGTGGTTTAAAATTTGCCTGAATTCAAGAAAAAATCATATTAAAAATTATGAATTCATACCCACCTAACAAAACAAATTCAAATAATAACAATTACCAAGAAGATATTAAAATATAATGAATTCCAATGTTGCCATCAACATTCAAACGGGGTTGCCAGCTGTTAAAACGTTACCGTTAACTCCATGTTGTGGACGAAGGTATAAAAATTAATAAGCCAATGGAATAGATGATAATTACTTGTTTTACTTTTATTGTTTCATTTTTATTTCGGTTGAACAATCCTTTTGAGATTTTGTTTCACTTACAGTTTTTAAAATATAATTTAAATTTGACTTATCGTGTGACATTATTTATGTGTATATTCAATAATGTCTGACTAGTTTCAGGATCTAATAGGGGCTCTCTTTCAAGAAGTAATCCCGAGTGACATACTCGTACAGTATAAAAAAATACGAGTTATTAATATATATCATCAACAACCTTTTACAGTCCACGGCTGGACATAGGCCTTTCCTTAGCAAAGAAGTTTTGGCTTACTATACCACGCTGGCCAGACGGGTTGGAATAGGGTTTGTTTCAAGTTTTCCTTCTCTTTGTAATGATGTTATCTTGTATATTTGGTCCCTTAGTCGCTTTTTACGACACCCACGGGATGAATAGGGGTGGTAACACTATGTATTCTTAATCCATCACCACACGGACAATATATATAGCCATATATGTATATATATCCATTTATTTTTGATATTTAATAAAATTTACTCAATATTCGCCTTCTTCGGGATGTTTACATTCTTCCCATACTTTATATTGTTCTCTTTCATCCGTGTACTGCGCCTTATTTAAAGGAACGCTTTGTTATCCTTAGTGATACACATTCAAAATTCTTGTGGTCATCTGAATCGCTGGAACTGGCAGTATCAAGTCACTGTACCAGGTTCTACGATAAGCCGTTTACTGTACAAGTTGACCGCCTTTAGAATACTTTGACAACGGCGATAAAACGTGCCAAATTTTTGCCTACGTACAAGAAAAAATTATCATCTTAATTTATTCTGGATTAGGAATATGTCTTGTATCGCGGTGTGTGCTTAAAAACATATATGAAATGGATACAAAGAATATCCAGACTCAGAACTACAATTTCTGGATGACACAAAATGTCATCCCATGGGGGTTTCGAATCAACAACACTTTAGCCCAGTAGAAAACAGTCCGGCAAACGCTTAAGTCACTACGATATCCGTGCTGTTAATTTGATTCTTTTATTATGTAATAAACTCTTTAAGAATTTTTCACAGCAAAACTACCAATGGATTTGTCTTTTCACTGTCCATTTTTCCATCTAAAGGTTACCTTGAAGAAATTGTTCTTTAGCGCTAAGGCCATCATTTGTAAACAGTCATTCGATTGACATGCTCTTATTTGTAAAACGTATTAACTGGTGAACAATAATATTTATTCTATTCTTTATATAAATACTGAGTGTGACGCTTGACACGGACGCGTGAGGGAGCTGTACTTCAGGAACTGGACCGACGTAATACCTTACCTTCATAGATAACCGACGTTACGCATTTTTTTAATTACTTCTGGCTAAGTGATTGAAATTACTGCAAGCCCAACTCCCTTCCTCCCTAACTCTGGAGAATGTCATACATCGTCATCATAGACTGCATGATTGGTTTGATGGTTTAAGCGGTTCCCACACCACTCTCTTCTGCGCTGAGTGTTTTAGGTTCAAATTCCACATGGGACAACACTTTGTGTGATCCACAAATTGTTGTTCTGAGTCTGGGTGTACTTTGTGTCCATTTCTTGTATGTTTATAAAGTCCTCCGCGACACAGGATTTATTCCTAGTCCGAGCGCTATCTTTTAAAGAAAGAAAAAGAAAAGATCACTCCTTAATAAGTAGGTTTAGGTCTACTACACCACAATGACCAGATGGGTTGATCATCTCTTTGCAGTGCTGTTGTCCTGGGTAGTTTATTCCCTTAATCACTTCTTATGATACCCATACGATAAGACGGGGTGGTAAAACTCCGTTTTCTGTATCCGTTATCACAAAAATTTATGCAAGGCATACAAAAGATGACAATGAATCTCTGGCGTTATATGCGGCCTCAGTAGTCACTTTCTATCAGTCTAACCGCCAGTTTATTTGCCCACTTGTAACGTTGAAAACTTTTTTGGCTTTTTTAGGATTAAACGACAGTGTCAAGTTTTTATTATGTTTACGGTCGAAGTTCTACCAAAACAACTGGATGATTTAAGATTAAATTCTTCTCCATTCAATGACGAACAAAACGACTACCAAATCTAACGGCCAGATACTTGTTCAACAATAGAATATTGCAAAAAGCTACAAAACCTGAATATAGTTCAGTATTTCTGTTAGAGTATTCAGTCCGCGGACTATTCGTTGTAAATGTATTCAAATCTTGTTAAGTCCGACAATAGCTGGGTTTTAAAAATACGGTGGCGCTAGCGGCGGTGCAATTTAGAGTGGGTATTGTGCAAATAGCTGTTGGAATTAATTGACATATGTCATCGTTTTTGTAATTCTCAAGAATAAACAGTCTAATAGCTATTTAACTATTTTATATATATAGATGCCTATATGATTTATAGATTATTATCCATCTTTGTGCAAACTACAGCTGGATTCATACAGCTGTTCTGTCGAACGTATGTATTCAAGTAGTATTCATTTATATTATTATCATAAGACTATTTTAGCTCACTTTGCAGTGTTTATTATTCTGCAAAAATAAAAGGATTTAGTTTTAGTGTAGGAGGAGTTTAAGTGTTAAAGCGATACTTACGAACAAACTCATAATATTAACTACGATAATAAACTTGTTGAGATAACCTGACTGGACATTTTCACTTCAGCGTACTGATTGTCCATTATGACTGAAAATACTTTATGCCATAAGACCCTAAACATAAAAAAATTACAAATGGGTGAACTACGAACGATAATCGAATATTCGTGATATCTTTGTATTTATATTAGTAACACAAAGACAAAGATATAGGCTTAGCTGAAGTTGGAACGGGGAGAAATGGCATTAGTTAGAAATGTAGAATGCCATAAAATGTCTCGTTAAATTTGTATTTTATTATTCACCAATAGTATCTGACATTTTTATGGTCTAGGGAGCAACATGAATGATAGTGACAATTGTCGTAAAACGTAATTATTTCTTAATTGACAACTTAACACTTTCGCATTGAGTATGGTGACCGCATATAGGTAGTAGGGCCATGTTAATTTTAGCACGAACGCGTCGACTATAATAAAAAAAAAGAGTTTCTCTTGGATTCTATTCCTACTTTACATCAGGCAGAGTGGAGTTACTTTGACAAGCCCATAAAACAAGAAAAAAAATCTCAGAGGCCGTTCTTATCTCACCGTTTTACGTCAAAGTAAAATTAAAAATATATACTGTTTTTTAACCAACTAATGTGTTTTTGTACTGTGTAAACACCTAATGTAGGTCATGGTTACATTATTTTCACTTTTTTTGGGAAAAAATATAATTATAAAATAAGTTCAAGTCTAGTTATGATATTTAAATTAGTTTTAATATAAATAATGCACAAATAATTTAAAATAGATTTTTTTCTTATTCATAATCAACATTTACATCACATCACTGGCATCATATTATCATTTTACTAAAAATAATATTGTAATCACTGTGTCCCACATTGTGTGGTTAAGGGTTAAATTAGTTAAATAATTTGCCCTTTTTTTACGATGCCTATAAGTGACTTCGGTTACTTACCTTTAGATACACAAAAAAGTACTTAATTGAGCTGCATTACATTTAATTTAAAAACCAAATAAGTGATAAGTTATATGTAAACATTCAAATATTTCGTTTCACATTCAAAATACGATATTAAACGCTCCATTACATAAGTATCTGAACATTGCTATTACTGAATTGAAACACTCGGAATAATTTGGCCGAACGAGCTCTCTCTCAAGCTCGTGGCAATCTCCATTTTCGCGTGTAATATAATAAAATGACTGCAGTCACATACAATTGTTAAAATTTAAAAGTACAGAAATACAGAGATTTCAAGAGAAAAAAATGCTGGACCACATTTGCAAACATACTTTGGCACAAAACACCATAAGCGACCAAAGTAAGAAGATTAGCGTTAGAATTTGAAACTAAACTATTCCATACGATCTCTTTGGAAATAAGACTGGTAGCGCCACTTCAAGCTGCAAATTTAAGTTTGCAGAATTGTACGTTATGACATCATATTCTAGCAGGATTATAAATTATTGCTTTTAGCTAAATTAAATTGAAAACATTTACGTGTAAATGAGATAGTAGATACATTTAAAGTACATATGAATGAAAAGGACAGATGTACGTATGGTGTTTCGGTTATAAATCTTACGAATGTGTTTATTTAGGTATTTGAAGTGATGTCTTTTAATAAACTCAGTGTGCGTGTTACAATCGTACCAACGGTGTTAATAGTGGAGGATGAAATGATTAGCTTTTATAGAAGGGTGTTCCGGGGTTTGGTGATAACAATATGGGCGAGGAAATTATAGGGTTATATTGTAGCGATAATTCTTGAGTTAGATAGTGTATGTTGGGGTTCACAAACTTCGGAGATATTACGAGAGTTATGTGAGGAAGAAATTACATTAACAATATGTGCTCAAAATATTAATTTCTAAAGTTTTGCGTTATGAAGTTTTAACCATATTGTACTGATCGTGGTCATAATATTAATTATATATGTAGTTAAATATTAAAATCGTTGTATTATTAGAATGAATCGTTGTCTTTGTAAGATACACAATATTGATTTTGTATATTATATTTTTGTCTGTGGGAAAGTTTTGTTTCAACATAAATTTACCAGGTAGAAGAACCATGCTGATTTCAGCATGAACGGGCCGGCTTGTCCGAGCCAGTACTACCCTCCCACAGAAGACCAACCTAAAGCAACAGCATCCATGCTGTTGTGTTTCGTTAGTGCGTGGGTGACCGGAGGCCCATTGATGCAAGGCTGACAGTTGTCGTGGTAAGTGTGTGCAATACAATGCTACGATGACTGTTATGTCTTTTACGTCCCCAAGTGAGACGTAAAAAGTCGTAATAGGCCGCCATAGTGTGGGTTAACATACTGCATTGTAAGCATTCGCAATGAGCATTGTGTCTACAACTTTTGGATTCTGTTCATGCTTTACATCAAGCAGAGTAGTCACTTTGGCTGACTATTAAAATAAAAAACAAATGGACCGGCTCGGTTGGAGTTATACTACAGCCTCACAGAAACCCGGAATAAAGCAAATTTTTCGTTGTTCTTTGGGTGAATGAGATTCCCGTAATTCAAACACACTGTCTCTTTGATACTGGGGGATAGGATTCAGGGGTGGAAGTTCTGTTTTCCATATTTAACTGTGACCGAAAAAAAAGATCTCTAACAATATAAACAATAATAAAAAAAATATCTCTAAATTACTTATAGTGAAACATTACTGTGAGTTTCTTTTCTCGAAAGAAACACGGACAGAACACAAATATGTATATTAAAATAAATCTCCTACTCTACTAGTGCCGTTTATTCAAAATTAATTTATACTCAACAGTTTTTGATAAATTGTCATTATTTTGGGAACGTTACAAACATCGCAGTTTAAAGCTTCTATAAATACAATATCTTAAAATAATTTCAGAAACGTTGATCGACTTCAAAAAAAGGCAGCGGCTCTCAATAGAGTTGTATTTTTATACCTTTTTGTTTCAGAACTCTGTTATTTATTTATTTAGCGTGGGTTATGAAATAGATAGTATTTGAAAAAATTGTATAAAAAAACGATTTGATATATTATAAAAAATGCTAATTTACAAGAATGTTAATTAGTTGGAATTTTCTTTTTAAAAATTACGTCGAACAAATGACCACCGTTTCGACGTTTGCACTCTCCTAAGCGAGCACCGAAATTTTCGAATACTTGTCGGCAAAAAGACCGCGAGATCACTGACATCTCTTCGCTGATTTTTCTTTTAGTTGACGTAGTGGTTGACGTTAACGTTTGGTTTATTAATGTAGGCACTATTCTTCCAATAACCTCATAAAAAGTAGTCTGCTGGGGATAGATCTGCAGTTCTGGGTGGCCATGCAATGTCGCCTCGTCTAAAAATCAGTCCTTCCGGCAACATGTCTTTAACACCTGGCAGGGACTCATTGGACGTGAGACAAGTGGCTTCATCTTGTTGAAACCATATGTTACAATTGTAACCAGCAAGTTCCAGTAGCATCGGTCCCAAGAACTCTCGTAACATGTTTGTGCGGAGTGTTAGATTCATATGTTAACGAACTCTTGGCCTACCCTATATTAAACTATTTAAAATTATTTTTCTTAGATTCGACGATAAATTTCAAAGTTAACACTGTATATTTTAATTCATCCAGATGTAGTCGCATTGAAGTCGATACAATTTGACATCCTTACCGTTCCACATACCAGTGACAAATTCGAACCCTGAAAGCAAAACATATTTTATTTCTTGCCACTTTTTTTCCAAAAGAACACATTACTAAGTCGTACGATGTTATTTACACTATATATTTCCAGTTTTCTTAACAGAGTCATTAATCAGAAGCCATTTATATCATTACAACCCTAAGGATACACTTCAAATAAATATACCACTCTTCGTCTTGTCAAAATAACAAATTTGTGTCACTTATCAAAAGCAGACACTTAAATTATATATTCTTCTCTTTTTAGTTTGTATACTGTACGTATAGCTATCTCGTTTTAATATTAATATCGTTAAGTGAAGCTATTTATAAGAAGCTTGTGTACCCGGAATAGATCAATCGTGCAAGCTATATGTATGTACCCCTACTTGGATATATTTCTGCTGATGTGTGGTGTACAATTCAGGCATGCATTAGTCAAAGTATTGACATGCATAAATATCTTTTTTGTATGGTATACGAAGGCAAATGACTATGCAGTTCATCCAATGGTAAGTAAGTACCGTTACCCATGAACATCTGCAACCTAAGAGTCACAAGTTACAAGGAATCCATTCCCGTAGAGTCAGAGGAAAGAAGGATTTGGACTCTGGTAACTTTACTCAATCAGTGAAAAGAATTGCTCAGCGTCAGAATTCTGTGAGACCGTGGTACAACTATAGTCAGTCCAATCTTAGTACAGTTGCCCAAATAATTTAAGTACTTTATTAATACCATATACTGAACACATGTAATTTTATCTGGTATCAGCAGATATTTTTAAGTTGAAATTTACAACACCTTAAAATAATTATTAATTTTAAAGAGAAAAAGAAATTAATTTTAAAAGAGATTTCATTTTCTTTCTCGTTTTTGAGGCTCGTTTCACGAAGTTCCTTATTTAAGTATCTGGTAAACCACACTCTATTTATTTATTTTTTTATTTATTTTTTAAAAAGACAACGCCCGCATTAGGAATAAATCCTGTGTCTCAGGGTACTTTACAAACATACAAGAAACGAACACAAAGACCCAGACTCAGAACAACAATTTGTGGATCACACAAAGTGTTGTCCAATGTAGGATTTGAACCCACAACACTCAGGGAAGTGGAGAGTGGCGTGGCGACCACTTAAACCACTAGGCCAATCGTGCAGTCAAAATATATATATATACAAAATATTAACATTTCCCTACCTGCTTAACTGTGGAACAATTATAATTACCCTGATGAAACATGAGGAACATGATTATCGACAAAAATAAATGACGGTCCTTTTTAAAGCAGTTTGTATATCGTGTCGAAATTTAAACACCTTTGGTGCACAACCTTATTATTTTTGAAAGGTACATAAGTCATCTATATGTATAAACTTAAAACTTTACATTTAACTGTATAGGTAGAGATAATATTGAACTGTGACGTCATAAACGACCTAATAATACAGAGGTGACAGTTATTGTGGTAAGTGTATGAACCTTACGTGACAGTTTCACGACGACTGTCATGTCTTTTGTGTCTCCAAGCAGGGCGTGGAAAAGCATTTCACTAGGCCGCCATAGTGTGGGTCACCATACTGCAATATCTGCATTCGCAATGAGTATGTTGGCCTCAACTCATGAATTCTATTCATACTTTTCATTAGGCCGAGTAGAGTCACTTTGGCAGGTACTTAAAATAAAATAAAAAAATTGACACGAGTTAAGTTTTCAAAACTAAACATTGGTTAATAAATTGTCATTAAAGTCACGACAGTTATTTATGAGTTTAATAAAATTTTAAAATAACAGAGCTTTATTTGTTTTGCCAACGTTTTCTCGAAAATTATAAGTCTAATTTAATAATTTTTTTTGTACTTAATAGAGTATTTATTGGACATGTGGTCTTGGGATCAAGATTACTAAAAATTAATAATACTGAAACTGTGAAAAGGATTAGTTTAAAACTAATAGTATTAAAATAAATTTAAACTCAACTTAAATGAAAAGAAAAATGTTCCTTCGGTATCCTAGTGACGCAAGTGTCTAGTTTAAATTAAACTAATTACTATAGTTTCTTGTTAAGAAGAAACCGCAATATTTCAGGTCGGCACTAAAGGTGCCGGCAAAGTGTCACGAAGCCTAAAGAAAGTCACCAGTCATGGGAACGGAAGCTACGTGGAAGTAGGTCGGACGAGGCTATAGAGATCACAAGAAGAGTTAACAGGCTAGATTATTATTTTAGACTTTAATTAAAAAAAATCCCAGCTATTTGACTGGTGCAACTGTATTAATGAACCTAAAGCAAGTTAAAATTATATTAGAGTGTTGTTATTACGGTTAAATTAAAAAAAATATTTAGTCAAAATTTATTTATTTATAACTTTATGCACAAATACATGCATCGGTGGACTTATACCTAAGGTATTTTCTGCCAGTCAACCGATTGGGCGATGCAGAGAAAATTTACTCGTTTGTCACAGTCTAATGGCAAAATAAATATCATTTTTCTTCGAGTTTTATTTTGAGTCAATAAAAAAAAATATCACAAAATCATATCCTAGGATCTCAGACAAAAAAATCAGCAGAACTTACCACCAGCTTATTCATTTATCGTCAGCAATACACAGAATTCTACAATCGGCACTGTTGACAAGAAATCGTATGCACCATCTAGTTCCCAGAACTTGAGCCATTATGGAATACAGAACACAGCGTATAACTCAGACAAGTTTACGATTTCAACGCGACTATACGTAAACATACTTACTCAAGTTGTGTTGACACTGGTAAGCGAATTTGAACCTTCAGCGCTATGTTCTGTACGTATCAATTTCAACGATTTCATTTATACATTTGTATGATTTCTGTTATGTTGCTGGGTAAACTTGAGGTCATCAGAATGTTTCCTTGTGATCGTCATATTCACTAGAGAAATGTAGTCTTGAATGAATCAGGATATAAAATACTAATATGAATGATGGTTCATTCCAAAAGAGGGCGTATTCATATTTATACATGAAGGAAAAGATGTCTTACATTTTATGGTACTTGGGTAAAAAAAGTAAATAAGTCGTTTAATAGTAAGTGGCTGCCTTCGCCCATAGTAAATTGCAAGTCAAGAATAACGCTTGCGTTACGACTCAACTGAACTCTGCTCGAGAAGACCTCAGGTAATTTCATTTACTCTGTAAAAGATCTGTTTCTTTGACTGTGAAATATAGCAATCGTTTTCAATAAACATTAATACTGCTGTTCTTTATTGTGTTACCGACAGTGTCTTATTTTATTTTCTATCATAAGTATTTGGCAGTCATGCTTTAACTGTGACAGTGACTGCCATATTTAATCACCTTCTTTCATTAAAAATGAACATGGAAGCATTATTCTCAAATTTAATTGACCATTTTTGCATTATGAGTAAAAAATACGTCATACCTATTTCAATTTCTATTTATATTGGCTGCCTCGATGACGTAGCGGTAGTGAAAGCGGCTGCTATGTTGGAGGTCTCGGGTTTGATCCTCGGTACCAAATGTTTGTATGATGATAAATATTTCTTTCGGAGTTTTAGTGTATTCTATGTATAATATGTAAGTATTTACAAAAAAAACACTATAAGTGTTCTATAAGTCAGTCTAGTTATCATAATACAAACTGTGCTTAGCTTGAAACTAGATGGCGTTGTGTGTTAAATATCTGAAATATTTATTTTTTTATTTAATTCATAATCGGTAAAGATAGACAGCTGAAAAACATTGATCGAATTGGAAACCTCTCATGTTAAAATCGGCTACTGAACGAATACAGACCTACCTAATACACTACGAACCCTTTATTGTATAATCATGACAATCAAAACGCCGTGACGTCACGAACTATGACGTCATAAATCAAGTCTTTGTTAGTACATCTATCATTCTGCTAATACGATTGAACTGCCTTCTTCAGTAATGGGTTCATGTTGGGCTGGTATGATTTATGTTTGGAGCCACGGCTTGTGTTATAATGTAGTTTTTGGAACATGACTACTACTAGTCACTGGAATTTTCTTATGATATTAAAGGGTAATAAGTTGAAGTATCAGCAGCTGATGAGTCGCCCAGTTTTCGGTAAGTTAACGTTAAGTACTGCCACCGCTCATAAGTACTAACTTAACTTATAGCCATAAGTATAATGTCGCCGATTGAATCTATTTTGAAAAAAAATGGTTGTATCTTTGGTATCATTCTAATCGAGTCTGTAAAATATAAAACAAATATATGCACTTGATTTATAGACCACTGTAGGAATCCAATAAAACAGAGTTATTTTCTAACGTTCTTGGAGATGGAAGAGAATTATTCAATCGTATCGTATCTCACCGTTTTAAGAGTTCAGTGTTTCTCTGTCACTCTCACTCTCTGTCTACGTGTGCGTTACTTTAGTCAACAAACCTTACTGTTAGTACCAGAAAAGTGTAATTTCAAAAATAAAGCGTAACTTACCGTAATACCATACGATTGATTTCAAAAAGTTAAAAAGAACACTAATAGTGAAAACTGCACAAAAATCGTGAATACACAGACGGATAAAGTAGTTTGTTTGATAACATTTACTCATAAGCATGTTGCCGACCTTTAAGGTGGGAGTATATACGCGTACTGATTTAAAGAAAATATAAAATTCTTAAAAATCAGTGAGATAAAGTCATTAGATGTTTGTTTAAATGAAGTTTCCTGGAAGAGGTTGCCTTTTGTACGTTTTATATCAGTTATTTTATGTGCTCTCATGCAGCTTTGTAATACGACATATAAATAAAGAGTTTTCAATCTATGTATCTATTAAGTAGTACTCAACTACTAAACTCTAACCCACATGTGGCTCGACATGCATTTTGTCGGTTTTTATTAAAAAAAACAGTAGCAGTCGTGGGACTGCCGATAGAAGTGAAAACGGAACTATTAAGTTGAGAGTAATTCAAACTATATGCAAAAATTATATGAAATTTTTTATGTTTCATATATAGCTATATATAATATATAATATCATATATAATATATAATAATAATAAATTTCATATATAATATATAATATCATATTCTCCATAGCTATAGATATACTATTATCATTAGCATGTCGGTGACGCGAACCGAGGATTTTACCCTCTACCAAAACGCTCAACGCGCCTAAAGAAGTTTTCACTTCAAAAAAACATAAAATGATATTTTTTATTTTTATACTTCGCATACTTTTTCTCGTAGTTAGTATCGCAGATGTCAGTTTAAATACAAACTTTAGATAGTTTTCGACATGAAATATCATATTTAATGAGATTACTTTTTCATAATGTTTCTGAAGTTAAAGAGTTGAAGTTGTAGTTTTGACGAACGGTACGAAAAGGAAAATGCTGTCGCACGTTGCTCTTTTGATGGACGGTGTGGTTCACCAACCACCACTGCAATCTTTCCATTCTTCATTCATTTCATTTCCATCATGATATCTATATGCATGCATATGCATACATGAATTATATAAATATATATATATATATATATATATGTGTATATATATATATATATATATATATATATAATATAATTATATAATATATAATTGATGTATTTAATCTGCAAGAAGAATTATAAGTTCGTTTACACACTTTTAGCACCGAACTTATGAGAAAGGGGGTTGAAATCAAGGTGCTAGTAAAAACCCTAAACACAGAAATGAAACAAATGATAGTAGTTCTAGTTCACTTATCACTACACCAAACGACTCAACTCATATTATATATATATCGCTCCTTAAATACAAAAGTCACACGTTTGAAAAAATATTAAAAATGATTTTTTTTGCATAAAATGCATCTTAAACAATGAAACTATAATATTTCGTTTTACGATCACAAACACCTCTAAACGCACACACATTAGTTTTGTTCTGTACCGATTCTGTAAGTGAGTTCCACACTAAAGTACCACATTGTCAGTTGTCAACAGTCACTCGACACGAGAACACGCATTTTTTGTGGTAAACTATCACATTCCAAAGAACTGTCAAATTATGCATTCAAAAGGGTGATATTCAAAAATATATTCGCATTACAGATCACATACATGTATGACATCATTTTTATGTGTAATAGTAGAATATTTCTATATATATTATTATAAATAAGAGGTTTTCGAAGACATCAAAGACATATTGGATCTCTACCACTGAAAGGCGAATGATCAAGTCTTGTGATGCCTTCAACTCCTAGTTTCTTCAAGTACTACTTACAATGTTGTCTATTGGTACTAACCTTAGACAATAAACAAGATACGCTAAACTTTTATATCTACAACTATGTAACATGTCCCCTTTGACGATAGTCGCGTCTTTAAGTCACGTAGACGTTGTTCTGCGATATTTACAAATTAAAGGAAACAAGAAAAGTACTTTACAATTCATTTTCAAAACTATAGAGCTGTTTCGGAGGAGTGCGACCACAAACAACTTGATACGAGATACTTATGCATATACGAGCATATTCCTCGTAAATAAATTAAAGTATGTATCTGTAATTTAAAAAAAAAAACTGTGTTTTCTCAAGTAATTATAGCTCTTTATGCGATACTAAAACATAAAACACCTTTTTAAAATTTTTATCTGTTTACCTGTCTTTTTATTTGTTTAGGTTAATTTCTGGAACCGCTGAACAGGTTTTAATAGGACTTTCACTAGGAGATAGAGAAGGGTACTTGGCAACGTATAGGTTTACTACTTTTTATCCCGAATATTTCCCGGTATTGGAATTTATACAGCAAAAATCACATCAATAAGCTAAAAATTCAAAATTCCAATCCGGACCTAGGTCTCTCTTTAACAGGAAGGTAAGAAGAATTAGCCATTTTTAAGATTAGTCTAAATTAATAAGCTAAAAAATATAAAGTCTGAAGTGTGACAACAACTTTTAACTGTGGGAGAACCATTTAAGACCATCCATGATATCATGACCTCACAGAAAACCCTACCCTAAGAAACCCTTTCTTGATATTTCACCGAGTGCTTCAAGTTACTAAAAGCGCAACCTCTATTCTCTAAGGGAAGGGGAGGGTACTGATCTAAAAGGCAGGCTAGATATTTATAATTCTTTAGCAGTACTACCAAGGGTATATTAATATTGTATATTTATCAGCATATCGACTCTTCATGTACTTTTCATATAAACATGTATTATAGTACATATTTGTCTAATTTAACTAAGATTTATATATTAAAATAATTTAAATGTCACAAGTTTTTTCACAACCCTTAGTATGTAACCCTAAAACTACCAACTCGTCTCGTAAAACTAACTCGACTCGTAAAAGTGCTCCGGGAACATTATAACTGCCTGTTTTCATGTTCTTCTACTTGTCACAGCACACACACACAATAGACTGGTCATGAATGTTAGTTACAATATTGTATATTCTTTTGTTGTAGACTAGAATAATTTTAGCAGCTATTTTTAAAGAATATACACTCACATTTTTGTCCCTGAAGGGGTAGAGAAAGGCGTGATAAACAGATACATTTTAATGTAGTGAGGGAATAAGAATATAAAGTGTCACCACCTCTATTTATCCCATAGGTGACGCAAGACGTGACTAATGGAATTAAGAATGCAGAAATCCGGCATTGTGCAGAGTATTTCTTATACTTAATGCAAACCTCATTTCAACCCGTCTGGTCAGCGTAGCACAGTAGGCCAAAACTTTCTTTCGAAGATGAGGTCTGTGTCTTCCAGTGGACTGTGAAAGGCTACGTATCTGACACTAAGATGTGTGTGTTTAGTAATTATTTTATTTACACTTGTCCTTCTGTATTACTCAACGTCTGGTGACATTATATAGTAGTCAACCTTCAGACGGCTAAGTTATATGCTAAATAGTTACATATATTTAAATATTTAACATAACACAAACTTAAATTACCAAAACGCTTGCATGTTGTGAAGTTACATATTTAAATAGGCAGGGGACAAGCTCAATTATTCTCACATTCATAAATTCATAACCTTGTCAAAATTCATGCACAAATAAATATCAATTTGGTCACATACTACATTATTACTAAGTAACGAAAAACATAAAAAAATAACTGGTTTGATACATTGCTCTGGTAAATAAAAATTAAGAATTGGTTATAATTTGATACATATTTATTTAAAATTAGTAAAAAAAGCTTTAGATTTGTCAAAGAATATGTCTGTGTCTGGACAATTTTGCAGGCAAATATACACTCAAATACACCATAACATGAGTATATGTATGTATAATATAACATTTGTAAACTCGAGAAAAACAAAAGCCATTTACACGGGCACAAATGTAAACACACCAATAACTATTTATGTAACACACATGCAAGATAAAGGAATGCAATGCTTCTGCTTACCGCTCCACAGAAAAAGCCGTGATTATATACGTCATGAATGAATCATTATGTTCAGCTTTCGGCCTGAAGGGATCCTCATCAAGAGGAGTATCAACCTGTCGCGTCCACATCGCATTGGAATGAGTTTAATCACAAAGAACCATTGCCGGGACTTCACAAATTTTAAATTACAACAAATTATCACATAAGAAAACTCTCGTATTATGAAAATTGAAATCCAAGTTTTAGCATAAGAATAAAGCTCATAATTTTACAAGTTTTTCGCCAGCGGGTACCTCTTGCACGTCCAACTTAGAAGTGTCACTTAAAACTGGTTTCAACTGATTACAACATGCAACCAGGGTTGGCACAAAGCTTTGTGTTTGCATTCGCTTGCAGTTTTTTTTTTTTTTTTTTTACTTTTTACGTTAAAAGAAAACTGTAATTGAGCAACAAGTTGTACGGGGTAACTTTAGCTATAAAGTTTATACTAATATTTCGTACATTAATTTGCCTCTGTGAAAATTGGCTAACTTTGGAGTTAAATAGAGGTTTTTTTTTTCTTTTAAGAACCTGCCAAAGTGACTCTACTTTGACTGATGGAAAGCATGAATAGAATCCTAGAGTTGTGGTTGGTGTGGCATTGCGAATGCAGACAATATAGTATGGTGACTTATACTATGATAGCCTAGTAAAATGTTTTTCACACCTCACTTGGGGACGTAAAAGGCATCACAGTCATCGTGATATTGTGTTACACACACATACCACATACCACGACAACTGTCACCCCTGCATCAATGGACCTCCAGTCTCGCACTCATCAACGAAACACGACGGCACGTATGCTGTCGCTTTAAGTTAATCTTCTGTGGGAGGGTAGTACTACCTCGATCGAGCCAGCCCATTCGTGTTAAAATCAGCGTAGTTCTATACCTATAGAGGGCTCATTATCCTTTGAATAAATAAATTTAATTTTATTTGAAATTTTAGAAGCCTTATTTAAAAAAATATATTCTCCAATATATCAAAAATTTCTGCTGAACTAAAAAGCAACTCAACTCAGTATTATCCCTGAAATCTAGTGTAATGTTGTATGCTTTCTTATGAATAAACTCACTAAGGCTTCATGTAACGTAAAAAAATAGGGTAGTAAGGCTTTATATAACGCTAAAACGCAACGAAAATACGATATTTTGACACTTAAATATATAAAAGGAAATGATAGAGCCGCTTAACATATTTTGTGTTTTAATTTTGCTTCAATGGTCGGTTACTTCGAATAATTTATTTATTTTTCATTTGGTTTTAATCAACAATATAAATGCTGGCCGGTCTTTTTATCTTTGAACCTCATGTCAAATTTAAGTGTCAGATATGAATTTCTTTTTCGTGGACATTTAATATACAACGTCATCTAGTTTCAAACTGAGCAGAGACGAAAGTTAGATTGAACGATTGAACACTTATAAGGCACTTTGTAAATATATTCTTATTATACATGCCAAAAAAACAAACTCCTAAACAAATGTTTACAGATCAAACAAACACTGGATCCGACCCTGAAATCGAATCTGAGACCTCAGCAAAGACGTTGCATACGCAATCACTTCAGCACCGAGACAGTGCCAGATGTTAATAGTCTTATATATTTCTAAGTTCGTTTGCGACATCCCTTAACCCATCCTCTTAATAACTGCCCGTTGCGTCTGTTCCGAAGTTTATAGCGATCCTATCTTATACAATAAAATACTTTATCCTCCCTTTGTATAACTTAAGGTGCAAATTACTGTTTGCAAGTTTCAGAACTCAGCTCCAAGGAGATTCTATATTTAATAAATACTCTTATTTTATATTTTCCTAATGCATAGGGTACACGAAAATATTTTTTAAAAGCACTAGGAATCTTTCTAACATACATGAAACGGACACAAAGAACCACCAGTTCCAAACAACTTGTGAATGGCACAAACTATTGTCCCATTTCGAAATACAACTTATTACAATCAGCATAGTCACATTCACACCCAGAAGGCAGCAAAGTGACCGCTCAAGCCACTACACATCAGTCCAGTCTAGTTTAAAGCTAAATTGAGTAGCATAGGAATGTACAGATACTATTTCCGTATTGCCATCAGGGATTGCAAGTTTTATATTACAATATTCCAAACTTTGATTACTGATATGAATATAAATATTCAGTCACAACCCTAGTACCAGATTGCGTATTACATATAATATTAAATTTAAGTATGTGTATTAATGTAGTAGTCAGTTTATTTATTTATTTATTTATACTTTATGCACTTTGTACATTAGCAGACTTAATGCCCAAGGCATTCTCTTCCAGTCAACCTTAGGATGGTATAGAAATATTGTAAAGGAGGTGCACAAAGGTTACATTGATAATGAAAATATACCATACATGAGTACATATACATACATGACCATATACAATACATACGTCAAAAATACACATATAAATATACACATACACACATTTAGATTACATTCGTATACTATAACAACTTGTCTATAACTTACACTATAACAACATCTTCAATCTCGTTAAGAAGGAGAGTATGTACATTCTTTTTGAATGTAAAACGGTTTGTGGACATCCTGACTTCGAGCGGGATCGCATTCCAGAGAGTACTGCCTGAACAAAGAACGAAGAGTTCACGAAATCAGAGTTGTGAGAGGGACATAAGAGAAGCAGATTATAAATAGAGTTTATGTAAATAAGTTATATTTAATATACATTTATGAACTCAATATCTTTGTCCTACCATATCTTATTTCTGTCAGCTGAAGGTCGACTGGTAGAGAATGCCTCATGGCATTAAGTCCACCTTCATACAACAAGTGTAATAAGTTTAAATAAATAAATAAATTTTAATATTAAAAGCATTTCGATGAGCTAAATTTAAAGCATGCTATTAGGTATATAGTGAATGTTGAGAAAATAGAATCAAGAATTTAAAATGTGAAGGCCTATGTCCAATAGTGGACGTCTTCTGTCTTCTTCTTGAAAAGCGTTTTAACATAGGGTTTCTTAAAGTACCTATTGGACGTGCCTATTGTTCTAGTGCCCTGACTGCTTAGTCGGAGGTCGTTCAGGTTCGATTCCCAACCTGTATAAATATTTTTGTTGTATCTTCAAATATTTTGCTATTAGTAGTTGGTTACCATAACACAGGCTTTGCCTAATTTGGAATAAGACGGTCATGTGTAAGATGTATAAAGTAATTTATTTATTATTAAATCCCAAAATTTGTTTATTCAACCATACCTATATAACTATATTAATTACCTCGTATTCTAATAATAATAATATAATTTTCCCATCCCGTATATAATAAAAAGTACTCAAATACAAAATATCATTATTTTACAAAAAAAAAGCACTTGAAATCGTCTTTTCTAAAGATTCGTTATAGAAATATATATACACATATAACAGTAGAAATATATTGTATACAACCTTCCCAAAAACATAGACACGATCAATATAAAAAAAAAGAACTTCTAATTTGGAAATCGTTTAAAAAAATACCAGACTGTCAATCACCAAAAAGAAAATTATTGTGACAAAAATGTACATCAATTTCTTTCTGTAACACCCTAACTATATATGAAAGTGACACTTAGATAAGTGTTGCCCTTATTTACTGCTCACCCCTTGACAAATTGTGCCCTAACAGCCCTCTACACTATTATACATTACATCCTTATTTCCATAACCTAAGAGGGTAGTTGAGTGTATTAAACATATGAAAACATTACGTAATTGAAACTTTACATGTATTGTAATAGGGTACAAATTTAATCGTTTGATGTGTGTAATAGAATTCGCCAGTAATGTGAGTGGGTTGCAATAATTCTTCAATTAACTGAGGCTCCAGGGTGTTACAGACTGTGGTCTAAGGCATAAAATATTGACGTTTGCGATTGTCCTCAACTGTTTTATTAAAATTACAAATGTGTATTTCTTGTGCCTTTAGTTCGGTGTAGAAAGTTCACGAACTATGAACCAAAAATATCTGAAGTTGTTTTTAGATAAGTAATATAGTTTATAGATTTTAAACAACAATATACTATTTTATAGGGTTATCAGTTTCTTTATCTAAAAGTTTTAGCAGCACTGTGATAAGTAAATAAAAGGCAAGTTAAAACAAAACAAGAAAATAATTCAGATAGAAATTTTGAAATGCATAACTTCAAAAATAGTTAAGATACAGCCATGGTCGGAACTTTCTTATTATTCAAATTATTTTGAAGGCAGATATAATTACGATGCTCCACCGAGTGCCATTGGCCTATCTAATTGTCAATTTATGGAATGCCTTTCTTATTTTCACTCATAGCAAATATTAGGTTGATGAACTCATTTATTTATCTTCTGTTTAGATGTTGTATTTAATATCTATCTATTAATGTTTATCACAGACTTGCTAGTTTTGGACTAGTTACCTTGCTGTATGTGACTTATTTTTTTTATATTATTGGGTGCATAAAAAAACCACGAGCAACTGTTAATAACATATATTTGAAATACGCTAATTGAGTCCTTTCATGTGATACTCTACCTACATAATGTGTCACCATATAACTTATAACCATTTAACAATTAAGACACTTTTAGTGATACTACATTTATCCAAATAAAACGAGTAGTTTGAGACACGTGATGGAAAAGATAAACATGCACACACACATCATCATCATTATCATCAACAGCCTTTTACAGTCCACTGCTGGACATAGGCCTCTCCTTATCAAGGAGGTTTTGGCCTACTTTACCACGCTGGCCAGACGGGTTGGAATAGTTTTAGTAGTAGTTGGTTTGATTCAAGTTATATGTACTGCTGATGCAAGTACAGCCACTCGTCGAGCATCGATGGCTAGTTGGTCGTCCTGGCTAGAGGCTCCACGTACTGGCTTTGCTGTCGTAGAGGCTCTTCAGCCGGTCATCGCCGACTGGACTGGGCGACAGCACGGGACCCTTCTCCCCCCGGACCCCGTCCTTCCGGCTGACGCACGTCCTTTCCGGGCACGGTTGCTTCGGGAAGTATCTGATTTCGGTCGCCAGGAAGGAATTGAGTCCCGCCTGTCACCACTGTGACTGCAGTGAGGATTTGGCTCAACACACGCTAGCGGTTTGTTCCGTCTCGGCGGCGCAGCGTGGGCTCCTCACTGCTCCTCCTGGGCACTTATTGGAGGATATCTCGCTACCGGTGAACCGGGCGGCGGAGGTGCGCATACCAGCGTCTCATACCGCTTTGAGCGTGGCTGTGGGTGGTTTGAGTCGGTCCGATTCCGGCACATCACCCCGCCGTAAACCCCGTAAAATACTTATAAATTTACAACAGCGTTCTTATTGATTTTTATGTAAAGTTGTTATAGTAGTTTCTTAAACCAAACTTTCCGCCCCTCTTGTACTACTACACCACACAGTTGCACAGTATGGTGACGCACAAATCAGGTGTGAGGTAGCAATTCTGGAGTCTCCCTCAATTTCACCGCCTCAGACGATTACTTGTAAACAACACTAAATTGTTCCACTAAGACGCAATACTACACTCGCACTTCAAAGGCTCTCAGTAAACTAATTAAATTAAAACGTAGAACAGCAAACGAATTGGTAGATGTCATTAGTTCTTACCTTTTTGGCACCTTCTACAAAGTCTACAAGGACTACCATTTGATTAAATAACGTTCTAGATGAAATTAAAAACAAATTTGTTTTCTAAAAATAACTTTTCAGACACTTTGACAGGTGGCGTGGTTTATTAAGGCGGATTCAACACCACAGGTATTTCTTCCATACAAATCTTTGAGTGTTGCAAAACTGTGGATTTGAAACAAATAAGAGGCTTGTTCTTTAGGTAGGTAGCCAGGGTGGTTATTATATGAAAGAAACTTGAATTCATACCGTTCATCAACAGCCTTTTACAGTCCACTGCTGGACATAGGCCTCTCCTTAGCAAGGAAGTTTTGGCCTACTATACCACGCTGGCCAGACGGGTTGGAATAGGGTTTTTTTTCCAATTTTCCTTCTCTTTGTAATGATGTTGTCTTGCCTACTTTATTCCCTTAGTAACCTTTTACGACACCCCCTATTCTTAATCCGTCACCACACGGACGTCATTCCGTTAGAGTTCTTTAAAGGCCACGTTCTTATATATCTCGAGATGCAGGTGTAGATGAGGAGCGGTAACCACTTACCGTTCTCTTATCCCGTCTCTGCTTCCCTCCATATTATTATTTACCTCTATTTCTTTTCGTCTCGTGTCCCTTTATTGGAGATGTGCTGTTAGAAAAATAGCTCGTCGTAAAAGGATTCAGAAATTATTTTTTCTGATTCACAAATTTCGCCAGCGCTAAATATTATTGAAAAAAGGTGAAAAAGATTGTGATAATAATTTATTACAACCACAAAATTTGATAAAATTAATAAATTTTACTTTTTACTAAGACTAAGTGGTGCTTGCAGGCTTTGAACGCTTCAATTATATTAAACAAAAGCCTACAGCTTGCCCTATATAGTGAAAGCCGAGTGGAAAAAAATGCCAGATTTTTATAGGTCGCACTTAATTTGAGCTTTCTCTTTTGAGCAAGATAATAAACTTGGAAAATTTTATTAATAGAGACACTTTGAATTACGACGCTTTTTGTGTTAAATTAAATCTGAATCTTACTTCGTTATATCAAAAGTTGCTTTTATTAATTTAGTTTGATTTGATCTTACACAATAGAGTAAGGTTATTACTGCCGAGCTTCTTTGTTCATACCCATTCGGAATAATATTATTAACTTTCTCTGTTTGGGTAACTATTTTATTATTAAAAATGTATTAATTGCGTGAAAGCAATGCTTCAGTGTCAATAGATCAGCTAGACTGGAGTGATTTCGTGATCTTACGAGAATACCGGTGTTTTTTACTGGTTTTTCACGAAGTGAATAAAGTGAATGAACCCAAAGTCAATCTTCTTATATATTACAATACTTTAAAGTCCCTCCAATAGAACTAGATAAAAACATCGTATAGGTTACAGTTAAATAGTATTTCCACGTGTAAGGCAACTAAAAGAATTTGAAACCGAGTAATTTATTTACCTTATTTTAAGAAACTCCCATACGTTTTTATAAAGTTGACACTCAAATACTCCGAGTAAAGTAACTTACCGCGATGAAAGGATAAGTATACCATCTCCTTCAGAAGGATCCCGCAGAAGCGTGCAATTCTTCCACAATAATATAAAAGGGTTAAGTTGTACAACATGGTATAAATTATACTGTGAAAAATACAAAGACTTGGGATGCAGAACGCAGAGGAAAAATGTCTTATCTTATGTGACTCACGGCAGTATAATTACGAATACATATTTGCCAACATGTTGAACTGCGTTTTAAAATTATATGAAAATACCTTGATCTCAATTTATTTTATTTTATTGTTTTTCTTTTAAGAATAGTAATTGTATGATCTTTAGTTATTGTCTTTGTTGTTAAACTCTCTCCCAACAAAGATAAACACTTGTATTAGGAGTGATCAAATTAGTACAGTACAGTAGTCTAAAGACTAACACCCTAGCCATTATGCAACAGCATATCCAATAAATTTGGTAACTTTTTTGATTTCTGAATTATACTGAAATAATAAGAATATTTGTTATTATTTCGAGTAATGTCTTGCTTACTATGATTTGTAAAGAGAATTGTTTTTTGCATACAACAGTTATAATTTTAACATCCTTGTCTATAATTGCATTGCATTTGGAAATACTCCAAGTAGGTTTACTGCATATTACAGACAGTCTAACCATTAAACATTCATTTTGGAAATAAAGAGTAAAAGGAAATACCATGAAAGAATTAACAGTAAAGTACACTGGTGTTATATTGTACAACGTCAATTGTGACCCACAGTATTTGTATTTGTGTATTTTACAGAGAGAGAATGACTGATTATCCAGTCCTTAAATTATTTCACAATATAGGAATGTTAAGAATAGAACCTAATCATCATCATCATCATCAGCCGGAAGACGTCCACTGCTAACATAAACCTCCCCCCTATAACGCCACGCCGCACGACTGGACGGTGTCCTAGTCAAAGTAAAAATACTCTAAAATTGAAGTGAAGGGTACTGTTAGTGAGGTCCATTTACGCGCTGCAGTCGATCCATAGGTATACTTAGATTATGTTTGAAATAAATGTAGTTTTAAGTAGTTAATAATAGATGTATAACTGTTAACGAACGTATCTCGTCAACAAGCTCTGTTAACTTGATAAGGAATTTGTGCTTTTATATTTTTATTTTTTTTATAAATAAATTACTAAAATAATGTGTTAAGTTTATGCACTGATCTGTGCATCGCTGAACTTAATATCCAAAGCCTTTTAGCCCAAGATATGGTTTAGAAATATTCTAAGATAACATAACTTATATTAATATTAAAAACAAACCTTATTTATGTGTGGTTTAAATAAAATTCATTTAAGAAAACCTAGAAACTTTAAGCCAAATTTCTAAGAGTTATTTATATCTGTAATATATTCATTACACACGTAGTTGTGTACACCACATTTGATTTACAAATATTTTAAATGTAATAATAATATATCGTGTCCTTGTGTTATTCGTTATTATCCACGAATTAACTCTAAGCTTACTTAATACCTTTTCAGAATATTCTAAAGACATTTTTATAAATGATATATATAATTATATACACGCTGATATTTTACTATTTATCACGTTATATCACAAGCATTTGAGCTCGACGTCCATCCTAACCGTCTGTCCGCAGTTATCTCGACTGTGGCACTGCTGCCGCTGGCGGTGCTTTCTCGTGAAATAACATTTTTGATTGTCATCCTCTTTCTTTTCTTTTTAACCCTTTGGGCACTATCTTGATGTAGATGTTTCTTACAAAAATGCTAAGTGGAGTGTTATGGCTGCGAATCTTATCGCGCTTGTAATAAAATTGCGCTATTGAATTACTGTTTCCATTTGTGGCGAATGTTGAAACTTTTGTTTTATTGTGGTTGCCATTGTAGCTAAATTAGAATCGTTAACAGACGAATTTTGAATGAAAAAATAAACATTTTTACACCATTGTAAAGAGATAAATGTAAAACTATCGTTTATGGAAGTATACCGATGAAAATAACAGTTGAAATGTCTAATAAATGAAAAAACATTTTTTATATTATAAATGTTATTGATCCAATCCCAGTTTATAAACAGAATATGGCCCAATTTAAATATAGATGCATACGCAATGAAATCATAATATCGTCTAAAAATTAACCTCCAGCTAACAGATTATATACGAACTGTTTAGTTAACTGCCGCATTTCTTTTTATGGAAGCCTTCAAAAGGACTCTTCCGCATCGAAAACATGAATAGAATCCAAAAGTGGTGGTCGCCATACTCATTGAGAATGGCGACAATACAGTTTTTTTTTTTTTTTTTTTAACGTATAGAAACCCCCTCGGGCCGTCACTCCACCGGGGTTTACGGCGGGGTGGTGTGTCGGAATCGGACCGACTAAAACCACACGGTGTGCCACTCTGCGCTTGAGGTAGAAGGGATCCGGGAACCGCTGCTATTACGACATCCAGATCCCTCCTAGCGCCTGCCCGCTACCTCGGGCACCATCTGCGGATAAACTCTCTATTTTAGGCGACGTACGGCACACGCGGACGTCGCCTCCTCGCGGCTCACCATTGTAGCGGATGGAGGGGAAAACCCATCCCGTCCACCCGCGGCCACACTCAAGGCGGCATGAGGTGCTGGTATGCTGCGCACCTCCGCCGCCCGGCTCACCGACGGCGAATTGGGTCCGAGTGGATATCGTCCTCCCGGGCCTTCTCCGCCGCCTCCTTCCGCGAAATTACGCCTTCGCAGAAGGTTGTGACCGCGGTAAAACAACTATCGCTACCGGCCATGGAGCGTATGACGGCCGGTAGCGAGAGATCTCCTCCAATAACTGCAGTGAGGACTCCACGCTGCGCCGCCCAGGCGGAACAAACCGCTAGCGTGTGCTGAGCCGAGTCCTCACTGCAGTCGCAGTGGTAACAGGCGGGACTCAATTCCCTCCTGGCGACCGAGTGCAGATACTTCCCGAAGCAACCATGCCCGGAAAGGACCTGCGTCAGTCGGAAGGAAAGGGTCCCGTGCTGCCGCCCTGCCCACTCGGTGATGACCGGCTGGAGAGCCTCCACGAGGGCAAAGCCAGCACGTGGAGTCTCCAACCGGAGCGGCCTCCCACCACTCGCGTATCTCCTCGGGCGGAAGCCGTATGCCGCTATCCGCCCGGAAGTCAGCCGTCCGCCGATAAACTTCGGCGAGCACTTCCGCCTCGAAATCCCACGGGGGAGTTCCGGCCAAGGCGCACGCCGCCTCCGTCGATACGGTGCGGTAACCGCGTATGGCTCTAACCGCCAATATCCTCTGAGGGCGCCAGAGGCGAGCCCTATTCTGGGCGGTCAGAGACGCCGCCTACACCGGTGCACCGTACAGCGCCATTGACCGAACAACCCCCGTGTATAGCCGTCTCGTTACGACGCTAATTCCACCCAAATTGGACAAAAGTTGCCCAAGAGCAGAAGCAGCGCCGACTAGCTTTGGAGTAAGCTGTCGGAAGTGCTCGTCGAAGAGCCACCTGCCGTCGAGGATCAGGCCCAGATACTTCATCTGGGCCTTAATCGGTACGAGGACCGAATTGACTACGATAGAGGCGCCGAGGGGTGGACCACGACGGGGCCATAAAACAAAAGGGCTGCCGTCTTATCTAGGGCCACCCGTAAACCCAGCGCCTCAATGCGCCCGACCACCAAAGAGACTCCCACGGTGGCCAGGCGCGCCGCCTCTTGAAAGTTCGCCCCCCGGGCTGTGACCAATGTGTCATCGGCGTAACAAATTACGCCCAGCCCGGGGGGAAGACGACCTCGAAGAATACAGTATGCCAACCCACGTTATGGCGGCCTAGTGAGATGCTTCTTCACGTCCCGATTAAAGGACCCGGGATTATAGCGGTAGGAAAATAACTTTGTCACTACCACTAAAACTCCAAGATATCAACCATACCCTATCAAGTACTGAAAATCAAACTTCTTTAAATAGCGGTTATAAATGCGGGACTGCACGATTGGCCTAGTGGTTTAAGTGGTCGCCACGCCACTCTCTACTGCGCTGATTGTTGTGGGTTCAAACCCCACATAGGACAACGCTTTGTGTGATCCACAAATTGTTGTTCTGAGTCTGAGTGTTCTTTGTGTTTGTATCTTGTAGGCTTGTAAAGACCCCCACGACACAGGATATATTCCTAATGTGAAAATTGCCTTTAGAAGAAAATCTTATAAAACACACAAAGATAAAACTAGTTACTTGTATTTCATGAGTATAAAGTCCACAAAATCCTCTAGAGGATAGTTATATTAAGGTCTTTTTAACTGTTTATTAGTTTGATAAATATTAAAATTATGTGTATTTTCTTGTTTCAGGTAAAAAAGGATTAAACAGACAATTATTTGAAACTAATCCTGGTAAAGACAACTAGCTTTACAGGTGTCGCCCAATATGATAGTATTAAACCATCTAATTATTTATGTTAACAAATAATTTTTAATGCTGGTATTGTGAGTCTGCTCAGTAATTAAAACCCTAGAAACAGAGTCAGAGTTCAAAATTTAAATAATCTTATTTTATTTTTAAATTTAAATAGTTGAAAAAAAAATTCAAATCTATTCGAAACTATAAAACTTGTATTACTCATTAGTGTTGCTAGACTCTTTTTTATTATTCACTTCCTCTGCATAGCGAGGTTTCGGAATATTTATTTCACTTATATATACTACTTTCAATAGAAATGTTTGAGCTCTGTCCGTGTGTTGACGGATTAAGAATACATAGTGCTACTACACCTATTCATCCCGTGGGTGTCGTAAAAGGCGACTAAGGGACCAAGTATACAAGACAAAGAGAAGGAAAACTTGAAACAAACCCTATTCCAACCCGTCTGCTGTCCAAAACCTCCTTGCTAAGGAGAGGCCTATGTCCAGCAGTGGACTGTAAAAGGCTCTTGATGAAGCTCTAAAATCTATAAAATAGTACGACTCACCAGGAAAACCACAAAGTACAATTTTCTACTAAGAATTATTTCAGTACCACTTAAAAAATTCGCAAAAGTGTTCTGTTTAAGTAAATTAGAACAGTCAGGTCTGTCAGTAAAAACAAAAGACCAGCAACATAGCCCATTATGATTTCATTATAGCAAAAAACTTCAGCTATTCAGTATAAGCAACATTGAAAGGCTTGCCTTTAAAAGCCAACATTCATTTATCTAGATGGTTTTAAAGTACCTTTTGCATAATGCACCTCTCATATTTGCATGCCACAGTTTGTCTCAGTTACAAAGTAGGTTTTTAAGTAGGCTTTCAGACAAGTGGTGAGGTCAACGATGGCTTTCTGTTGAGAGATGTTGTAAGTGCTCTACCTGAAAATACTTATGGAGAAAAGCAAAACGAAAAAGGCTAGACTAGGCAATTTAGCCGTTAGTACGTAGTGGATGAATGTTAACTTAAGAGTTTTTGTTCAAAGTTACTATTCGACTTGACCTCGTTCACTTCACGTCAAGCAATATTTATCAGGCTTGACGAGAACTTTTTTCGAGGGATAAAATCACCAATCACAGTTATGTATACATTAATTGTTTGAAATCGTCTCTTATACAGACTCTAAAGTCATAAGCCAACACACACAATAGACACAATCTCTTATTTGTGAACTTATCCATTTTCAATGATTTCTCTATATGTTACAGAATTATCTAGTGACGTTATGTAGACGTCTGCATTTTGTCTGTGTTGTATACTGTAGAGTCGATGATAATAAGAATTGAAATACTAACTCAACTCACTGTAATACCTTTTTGGTATAATTCGAGCGAGATAGATATATATTGAAGTTAATATTAACACTAAATAATGTCAATTACATTCTATTTCTTCTATTTTTAAAAAGGACAACGCCCGTACTTGGAATAAATCCTGTGTCGCGGGGCACTCTACAAACATACAAGAAACGGACACATAGAACACCCAGACTCAAAACAACAATTTGTGGATCACACAAAGTGTTGATCCATGTGGGATTTGAACCACAAACACTCAGCAAAGTAGAGTGCGGTGTGGCGACCGCTTAAAACACTAGGCTAACCGTGCAGTCAATTACGTTCTCTCTTGCCATAACTCTTTCGCTTGACCCTTCGAGTAACGAAGAGTTCGAAAGACCAATAAATAGGACTTTGCGTAATTAAACGTGCTAACGTATATAGCTTTACCGTATCCACAGTATGTATTGTCTAAATTGCGTATTGTCAATCTTCACCCAATCCGGTATACAACACAGAATTAGATCGGATTGATATATGACGAAACATATACAATATAACTGCCTAACAAACTAATACTAATCCCGTCAAAGGTGACATGACTTCCCTTGAAATCAAACTGTTGACAACAGTTACAATCCCGCGACATGCAATTAAATCGTGACATTCTAAAGCAAATAATTGTCAATTGAGAGAGAATTGACTTCATAATGTTCAGTGTTGATTAGAAATTAAAAATATCGTAGTATTAATCTTGACTGCCACGGTGGTGCATTGGCAGGGTGTGCGACTGCTGTGCTCAAGACCTCGAGTTCAATTCCCGGGTCGGATTCGGATCTGCAAAAAATTTGATTCATAGTTTGAATATGTTCTATGTAGTTATTCACAAATATAAGAAGCAAACATACATTTCTAATATACCAGTTGTCTAGTACCTACAGACAGCTATTATTTATATGTTTATAAAGGCAAAATTCCCCGACAAATTATACCTTTTCGTTGCTATTTAGCTAGTTTTGTTTCTGTTCTGTACAAATATTAGTTGGTGTTAAGGGTGTTGCTATATAAGTATTGTGTTTATGTATATATTCATATGAGTGCATCGGAGTGTATTCAATCGTGTAGACGAGTGCTTGGTTGTAAATATGTTAATAAAGTTTATTCTGATGGCAGAGTTAGACTTAGGTTTGATTCCCGCCTAGAATAAATATTTGTGTGAGTGTTATCAATAATTGTACTGTGTGTTTTTAAATTATCTGTGACTTTAGATAGGCTTGCTTACTTAATTCTATATAGCTAAATGTTAAACAGGTATGAAGAAGTAAATCAATATAGGTAACTGTTCTGAGCTAATAGACCATTGAAATTGGTATTTAAATAAAGAATATTGAATAACAAATATAATGGCATAAGTTTGTCTACGGAAAAAAGTGATTACAATTAATTTTTATTAAAAATATATCACGACAGATTTACGATGTTTCAAATATTCTCAATGTGTTTATTTATTCCTACAACTTAACAAGCAAAAGTTTAAAAAAATATAAATTAAATATATAAAAACTTTGCAATAAATTAATATAGCCTACGTCACCTAGATCATTATAACGAATCCAATTGACACTTTTTTCATTTAAACCAGTTCAGTAGATTAGGCGCTACGGTGGCACATACCAACATACGTGGACTGCCAAAACTATCCTCTTACTTTTGGCTGTAATCGTCTCATCTGGTTATCAGATGAGTGTAAGTCGATCTTTACCATCTCTTATTCCACTAGTTTAGGATTTAGGCGATGTTATGTATGAAAGGGTGAAATTATTACTATTGTTATTGCTGAAATTGTTTTTAAAAACGTGACTATCATGACAAAAAATATTTTATTGGGACCGATAATAAACACTTTTATACATAAATCTTTAGTAACATAATGTCTTGATGAAAAAATAAAGTCATCTTTTAAATAAAATATAACAGCCTCCAAGGTACATTAAATAATAATTTGTACGTGAGAGAGCCATAGTTCACGGATGAGATGGCTCAAATTTAGTGATGCTGCAGCCTTAAAGAAAACTGATGTTTTCAGGTATTATTTTATTATTTTCAGTCCTCTCTTGTCTGGTTCTAGAAGACGGTAAGCATCCAAAAAATGCATCAAGCTGTATCTTTTGAACTAAAGTATATATGGGCGCCGTTTGTAATATACAATCAAATGACTCATCTGATTGATTGCTTCTATTAGATTCCATAAATATTTAACAGATATTTTGCATATTGGACGTTATATCTAGAAGGTGCCTGCATTTTCTAAAACATGCTCTAGGAAGAAGTACCAAATTATACCACAGAGGTGTATTTTTTAGGGTGCCATACCTCCAAAGGAAAATACGGAACCCTTATAAGATCGCTTTGTTGTCGGTTCTTCCGTGTGTCGATACCGCTTTTCTCAGAAACATGTCACGGTTTTAAGCTGAAATTTATACCAAGTACTTAAGTCTACTGTTCCTTAGAGCTGTGAAAAAACCAAACTTCTACGAAAACGTAATCAAAAGATACAGCCGTTTATGGCGCAAATTTTCAAAACTCGCAAGGGAATCAAAACCCACAGTGAACTTCGAATCTTGAAATTTGGTATGAAGCAGCGTCTTATAGCAGAGATAAAGGAAAAATTACGAAAATTAGTTATGTCATATAACATTTTTTTTTATTAATTTAAAAGTTACTACCCCTTTCCTCATGAACGAGTAGAGGTATTAAATTGAAATTCATATAAAATACTTAAGTATAAACTGTCTTTAAGCTGTAACAAAATCAAACTTCTATGTCAACGCAATGTGTACAGAACCCTCAATGTGCGAGTTCGACTCGCACTTGGCCGGTTATTTTAAGTTTGTGAATATTGATTAAATAAAAATAAAACGAATACAGTAAACGACCATTGTAACACCTAACCAGCATTAGTCTAGATTAACGACGACACACTTCCACCAGCAAGATATTTGGATAAGCCGTGGTAACACTCAAAACCACCATCATCATCATCATCATCAGCCGAAAGACGTCCACTGCTGAACATAGGCCTCCCCCCTAGAATGCCACGCTGACTGACTGACTGGACGCCAACTGCATCCATTGGCTCCTTGCGACTCGTACTATGTCTTCGGTCCACCTAGTGGGGGGCCTACCTACGCTTCGTGATAGGATCCGGAACGAGGATATCCGCAAGAAAACTAAGGTTACCGACATAGCTGTTCGAATAAGCAAGTTGAAGTGGTAATGGGCAGGCCACATCGCTCGTAGAACCGACAACCGTTGGGGAAGAAAGGTTCTCGAGTGGCTACCATGTACCGGAAGACAAAACCACCAGAACGTTACTAAATATGAACTAATGTTACAAGCCTAGACTATATTCGACTACCATGTAAGAAAAAAAAAACAAAAAATAATATAATAGTAGTATATTAATAAGTATAAAAATAATATTTTTATAAGTATAAAAATAATATAAAAGGATCTTAACATAATATAATATCCTCCAGGGTACTCTATACAATAAAGAATAATTGTAGAACGGAAAATCTTATTAGTATATTTGGGTATTCGTGAAATATCACAATATTATATTTGGACGGAAGCCTTACTGTGATTGCTATTTGATTAGAACTCAATTTATTTTGAGAGATATTTGAAATTGGGTCGCGGTATCGGTTCCGCAGGTAACATCACTAATTGTCCCGTTCGGATATTATATTGAGATATTTCAGATAATAATAATATTTCAGATATCTCACACACAACACCATCTAGGCCCGAACTAAGCAAAACTTGTGCTGTGGGTAGTAACTAGGCAACTGATATACATACACATATCCTTTTTTATGTAAATATATAAATATTATACATAGAAAACACTCAAACTCTAAAACAAATTTTTGCAGATCGTACAAAGTTTTGTGTTGACCCGGAATTCGAACCCGAGACCTCAAGTAGAACAGTCAGATACGCTACCACTGCACCATCGAGGCAGTCAAATAACGAATAGTAGACTCCGATGCGTCTGTACATTGATGTATTTTATTTACTCGAGCGTCATAGAGACCTATTCGGTTGTGAAGCTTAGATGATGAAAAGAAAAATGACATATAAAACATACTATTTCATCAGTGGGGGGAGCTGCTATAGATTTTCAAAAATGTAAAAAAAAACAGTTCCGTGGACATCCTCGAGCGTGTCAGATAATGATATTATATATGTCCTACGTATTTTTAAAAATGTACATGTGTTAATCTGACTGTTTCAGTGAGGGGGGTGGTCGTACATAGGGGTGAGAAATGAAAAAAAAAACTTTATCGAGCGCGTCAGATTTTCGAAGGGGATGTTAAGTGAACCTAAAAAAATGCTCTTATATAATAATCTGACGATTTAGATGTGACGCAAAGTCATGGATGTTATTAGAATGTGCAAAAAAAAATGGTCATATTGAAATACTCAAGAGCGTCAGATTAAGATATATATGGTTCATCTTGATGCACTAGACGTGCTGTCTTATAATCTGACAATTATCTAGAGGGATTTCTTTGATAATTATAAAATTATTTTTGTATTTTTTAAACTATTGAACTTAATTAATTGAAAAGCTTAGGAAATAGCATGCAAATGAGAAAGTACATGTTTTTAAATAGAATATTTGTAGTTATAAGAAAATAATTATAAAAAATTAAATTGTGAGAGAGGAATTGAAGCGCGGTGAGGGGAATATAGGCATCACGTAGCTGCACGCATTAAACTTTATCGATGAATTTTCGTTGCTTCGGCTTGAGGAAATTGTCAGATTATATATTTTTCATAATCCTTGAATTATTCCGTTCAAAATAAAAAAAAATTTAGCCACGCTCGAGAATGTCCAAGTGACGTTTTTTTTTACAATTTTGTAGCCCTCCCCCCTTCTTTACGTCTCACTCAAATTGTCAGATTAGTGAAATCTACACGTTTTAGCACGTAACTACCTCATCTTATCTTAATCTGACGCGCTCGAAAATGTTTGATGATCAATTTTTTTTTACTAATCTGATCCTTTATCCTTGACGGGCGATCATATATAGAAGTCTCATATTTAGTGTAAGTACTTAATAGAGTACAAGGTATCCCCTTGTATATTAATTTGCCGCGCTCGAGTAAATCCCGGTATCCCTTCTACGGCTCCTCTACTATTAGTTTGAGTCCTTACAGCCTTTTGAGGTTAAAAATGAAAACTATCCTACCGCACTCAGTGTACCCCCTGTCGTAATAAAACACTTTAATATATGTACTCGTATATATTTTGAACATAAACATAAATACCAATTACATAAGCGCTTAAATTAATTTAAATAAGAGTGATATCAAAAAAATCCAGTCCATGCTTAAAACCAAATAGGCAGTCTCGACCAACATGATGTCACAACCTCACAACTTAAGCAATTTTTTTGTTCTTTTTCAACAGAAGTTCCTTTACAGAGGGCTCAAATTCTCTCTACCCTTAGTTCTTGTGCAGGAAAACCCAAACGGTGACCATTTGTAACTAGGAGTAGTTCATAAATTTACTAGCATGCTTCCTATAAAAAAACCGGTAGAGCTAACAACTGCGCTGTACAGTTGGATTAAGCGGTCACCACACCGCTTCCTACTGGGCTGAGTGCTGCGAGTTCCCACCCTACATGGGACAACACTTTGTGTAATCCATAAATTCGTGCTTTGAGTAAGGGCGTTCTTTATATCCGTTTCTTGTATGTTTGTGAAGTCCCCTGTGACACTGGATTTATTCCTAGTTCTGTGGTTGTCTTTATATAACAAAAAAGCAAACATACAATAGTCACAATGCTAATATTAAATAGATACTAATACCAGCATATTCATTCCCGCAGATTAACCTTAAATACATTCACCAAAATATCACATATCAAGTACCACCCTAAACTTGGCTAAGTACCCTCTTAACGGTACAGAATGAAACCAGGTCCAGCTGTCAGACGCAGCGCACTTGGAAAAACCGAGAGGAATAGCACTGCCGTTGAGTTGAGGCCTCTAGGATAGCGGTTTATTGCTTAATGTAACGCTATAACGTAAAAATTACGATTTTAGGCACTTTGAAAACAGATATGGTGAATTATTATGAAGTAAATAATTATTGTGCTATTTTTATTATCCAAAATATTAAGTAGGACTACTTCGATGGCGTAGCAATAGCAAAAGCGACTGATGTGCTTGAGGTCTCTTGGACGATTTCCGGGTCGAACCAAATGTTTGTATGATTCTGTAAATATTTGTTTTCGAGTTTGGGTATTTTCTATATATAATGTGTATGTATTTACAAAAAAAAAGGTATATAAGTATTCTATCAGTCAGTCTAGCTATCATGTTAGAAAATCTGCTTAATTTGAAACTAGATGACGTTGTGGAAAAAAATGTCAGAAATATTTATTATTTATTAATTATTATTTACTTTAATTCATCATCATTATCATCAACAGCCTTTAATAGTTCACTGCTGGAATCAAGCCTCTCTTTAGTAAAGAGGTTTTGCCCTAGAATGCACGCTGTTTGTTTCAAGTTTTCCTTCTCCTTGCAGTGATGTTGTCGTGCGTAGTTTGTTCGTTAGTCGCACCTTACCACTAATTTATTATGAACATTTCATTTTTAATACTAAGATGAGAAGTTAGCGCAAGGTACCTATACGCTCAAAACCACTAGCGCGTTATTATTCTTTGAGTCTCTTGTAGAATCAGATAGAGTTTTTAGGATTTGGTAACGTTACTCACTCTATAAGGAACGTAGAAATGCTATAACAATGTTTTTCTGTGAGACTGTCATAGGGCCAGCTCATCCATAAACCATAGCTCTCACAAACTTGTCAAATTGAACCATTTGTACTGAAGTACAACTCTGCCGTGGATATAAATGGTAGTTAGGTCTATAGATATACATGTCACACCCAACTAACTTAATTAGCCGTTTAATCAACAGTCTGACCTCTTTTCTATACGGTACCGTTCAACTTGCAACCTAAATAATATTCAGTCATTCAATCCAAAGTCTAGGTAAATAATTAAGATCGGTAACGCCTACTTACCCAGTCTATTCATACACATGTATGTTACAAACATGTCTAAGTTAGACATTGGTGGTAACGCTAAGTGGATCGTGGTTTCTGGACATGAAAAATATTCTTGGGAAATTATAAGAAATAGTGTTCACAAAGATGAAACTAAATATGATACTATATTTAAATCTGGTTATTACAATAAGAGTAGCAGAACTTAGACAAAAACCATGGCGATGAAATTTTTGAAAATCTTATTTTCTTTGAGAGAAACTGTGGCAAGTCAGTCACCCTTCAGAGATCTATTCACAAATCAATATTATTTGTAATTATGCCGTCAATTAGTGTTGTAATAGCTGATGTGCTTGTTTTATAAACAAAGTTCTTTGCCGATTCAAATGCTTGACTTGCGTTAACAAATTATGTTTCTATGCCTTACATGTGTACTTTATTATCAAGTTTTGCTATTTGATCTCATAATTTTCAAATAACAGAATAATATTAATTAAATTGACAATCTTTGATGATAGGTATTTAATCGTTATTTGTTTTTATCATATGGTCCATTCTGTTGTATAAATATCCTAAACACCAACTTACCAGTTCATTTACTCGTAGTATCATTATTTTTCAACTTCTTTTCTAAATCTTTTTTTAATTATATTAATAACCTAATCACAAAAACTTATCTAACATTTGTCAGTATTTGGTAAGTTGGCGCTGTTTGATTGAGTAACTTAAAAACCACTTGACTATAATAGCCACACACAATTCACATACGGCTGTCCGATTCTAAGTTAAGTAAAGCTCGTGCCATGGCAATTAGATTACCGATAGTCATCCTTAAACGTTTGTAAATACAACTGCATCACAGATAATCCACACACACACGCACCATTGTAACGATATATAATAATATATGTCCGTATTGTACATCAGATTAATGATTCTCTGATCCAATTTCGTTATAAGAAATTCATGTACTTAGATTACAAAAATATTGTTAACCAACTGACGAAGAATATTAATTGTATTATTATTATTTATTATTCTCTTTACTTGGTTTGTATATACATATTATTTAAAAATATAAAAAATAGTAGACCACCGTCATCGGTTACAGGGACCAAGACACCGGTGGTGCGGGCTCCAAAGACAGGAACCTCCTCACTATACGGGCCGTGTCAAGGAGGCTTTCCTTCTGCATCAGGCTCTTGATCCAACCTTCTAACGCGAGCCTCTTAAGGTGTTGGTCGAGGCTCTTGGCTATTCATTTATTATTATTAATTACAAAGTTAACTTGAAGGTAGGAAGGAAAATGGTGATTCGTCACTCATAGATAATCTAATATAGGTAACCATAATTGTAATAAACGCTACGGCGGTAATAAAAATCATTCAGGACACTAGTTAAACGACGACATGAGGAGATGAGATGAAGAGACTAGATTGTTAATTGAACACCTAATTCTAATTATATAATAAACTAGTTGTCTGCGATTAATCTATACTAATATTATAAAGCTGAAGAGTTTGTTTGTTTTGTTTGTTTGAACGCGCTAATCTCAGGAACTACAGGTCGGTTTTGAAATTTTTTTTTTGTATTGGATAACCTTTTTATCGGGGAAGGCTATAGGCTAAATATCATCACGCTAAGATCAATAGGAACGGAGCACCAATGAAGAATGTTCCAAAATCGGGAGACTTTTTGCCTATTGAGAGCTTCCGCTGTTTGCGCTGCGTAAACGGTAACGTTTCGTATAAATCATGTATGACAGAATTGTTCCCTTACTCACCTATATAAACGAAGTCGTGGGTTAAAGTAAGCGTCAGCCCAAAGTAACTTCTCCACGTGGACGCAGTCGCGGGTGGAAGCTAGTATGTTATATAGTAGCAACCTGTGTCACATTAGCGACTTACAAGTAACTTAACTTAAAATTAAAAGTTTTATTACTGTAATATGTTATAGTGAAGCGCGTATTTAAAGGCCCAACATTGAAATGTCAACTAGTAATTTGGGCAAAAATCATTTCCTTTTCAACAGTGTTACGAACGAGAAATTTATTTACAGTGCTTCATAGATATTGTACAAACGTATTTATGCAATGTGAAAGTATAAAAAAGTACGAAATAAGAAGCCATATCAAAAAGATTTCATTATCATCATCAACTCAGCCAAAAGATGTCCTCTGCTGGAAATAGGCCTCCCCAAGGTTCTCCACAACAGGCGGTTTTATGGCTTCCTGCAGCCCTTCAGCAGGTCGTCAAACCACCTTGTGAGGGGCCTACGAACGCTGCGTCTCCCAGTACGCGGTCGTCACTCTAGAACTTTATGGCCCCATCGGCCATCGTCAAAAGACTAAAGTATAAAAAATATAGAAATAGATCGAAAGCAAGGAATCCGGGTCATGTTAAGCATATAAACGTCTCAGAAAATATAAACTGATTCTAATTATGTTTAAAACAACGCTTTACAAAGCTCTACAATTTTTATAAAATGCTACTATCAAATTAATTTGTATTTTATGTTACTACTAATATAACTTTTCTGTATGTATTTCTAGATATAAAAACTGTCAAAATCTTTGGTTTAGTACTTGTATAAAAGTACTGGCTTCAGTTTATGTGGCCGACTTCAGTGTGTTTTAATTTTACATTCACAGGACTAAAATACTTTTTTTTTACATTTAAACGAGTCTCAAGATTTTTTTTGTTATTTCTGTATTTACATATCTATTTGCAAATGATTCAACTATTCCCTAACATACACAACCAGTTTGAAGTCAGTAAATAAATATATGTTCTGTAAGATTGATTTATTACAATTTATTCAAACAGCGTAAAAGCATTTCGAATTGTTTATACATATTGCGCTACGCCGTAGAAGAGCTACGTGAAATGTCGTAGACGAGCTAGAGCGTAGAGAGGCTACAGACGCTTGTTGTAGATGATTTCTCACAGGTTATAAAATAAACTACAACTGTACTTTAAAAGGACAATATCGTAGAAGCTAAGATGTTGGATATGTTATAGAATTTTACGAATTTAAATCGCATCTATTTCACTACTGATGCCATCTCATTTTTAACATTATTATTATGATACATTATCATCGTCGTCGTATTATACGAGTACACTATGGTTGCATTAAAATAAAAAAAAACTACATTTTAAAAAATCATAATTTATTAATCCGAGCCGCTCCTGCTTAGCAGCTTAAAACTGTAAGTCTACGCTTCACTGAGTTACTGGAACATAGTTCCGAAGCTATATAATGACTAGATGTTTCTTAATTTTTCACTCAAGTTAAGCTTATTTATTTAAGTTAAAGTTTATCTGTTTATTCGTTAAATTTACACGATAGTGTTTTTCGTGAAATACAGATTATATTTTCCTTATGCCCTATTATAATAACTAACTAACTAATATCTCTGCCAAAAATGTCATTAACTCATATTGTGACGCATGGTCGTACTTTTAAGTGCTTGATCCGTCTGCCATTTACTGTATATTAATAACAAAAACTTTAATAGCAAAGTATATTTGTGGAATACTTTTATTCTTCTTTTTAGTTATCTCCGACACTAAGTACAAGCAGTTCAATTAAACAGGACTTAAGAAATTAATTCCGGAAAGGCAAACATATTGCATGAGATAACATTGTCGTAGACTTTAATAGCTAAAAATATTTTTATGCTTTTTAGCCAAAATTTAACGACATATTATGTGCCCAATTCTTTTGAAATTCATTACTTTCTTCAAAATTTAACTTTTATTACTATTCTACTCCAAAATTATTTTAAGTATCTGATAACTATAACATCAAGAGCAAATACAGAGTTCACGATAAGGCATAACCGACCCTACTTTGAAACACCCTGTCTACAGAACAATTTCACCCGCCTGAAACAAACCAGCTTCCCGAAGTAGAACATTGGCGAATCTCCACTGATGAAGATCTTTCTCCTCAATGACGGGGAGAGGGGCGCTGTACAACTGAGATAGCCTATTTATAGGCGAGGAGGCTTTAGGACTGAATTCGTTGCTTCGTTTATGAGATTAGGTTTTGTGTACAAGAAACGGGCGACGCAGATGTTAAATGAATAGAAGTTCTATGAGACATATATGTGGGGAAAAGAAAGTCTTAAATGTGTTGGACAGTGACTATACAAAAATTTGATACCACTTAGACACTAGGTTTATACTTGTCTCAAGTAACAGTGTTTTGTGAATCGCCAGCTCTGTGCAATCATAGCTCATAGTTTCATTTATTTGGTGTTGCATTAACTTGATAGTTTTTTTTTTTATTTTACATATAACTAGATTTATACGAAAGAAAATGCTTACGAAATCTTACAACAAGGAAGAAAATTGGGTAAAAAATGTAACTATAAAAAGAAAGTAAGTAAATGAAAGAAATGAGATCACAAAAAATTAGAAAATTGATAGATTAAAGTTCAATTTTTAATGTCTGTATATTTTTGAACTTGTTTCAATTATTTAATAAAGAGATAGTAAGTAGAAGAAATACTTAGTCTCTAACCTTTTATTAGTATATTCATGTCACTTTGATTATTAAACCTATTAATATAAGCCACGTTTCTAATACCCAATAAACTACGCTAAGCCTAATCCAGAACTTCGTTACATCAGTGTTTCGCCCAAACTCTTAGTACGTATACGTCTCGCTTTATTAAATTTCAGACACTTTCGCATTGTTGGTGAAGTTTCAACAGATTATGTACTTGTAATAAACTTGGTTCAGAAAACATGCCATGTATTGCAGTTGCGTCATAAATCGACTTAATAGGAGATGTAAGCACAGTTTATTATCCTTGTAAATTTATTTTGGGGTTTCCCTTTAGGATATTACTCCTCAAAATTGGTCTTATTAAGAACTAGTTATTGCCTTGGCTTCATTCGTTTCGTTTGGAAATAACCAACTTCAATACTACTGTTCATACTTTACTTTGACGTCAGGGGTGAAAATTTAAAAAGTTTTTACGTAGTGGGTTTTAAAAAGGTAAAAAATGTCAGCTGATATAAATTCTAAACTTATAGCCCCAGTAGTTAAGATTTTGCGTTTAGAATTCTTTTGGGAATAGGAATTATTTATTCAAATAATTGCCAATATAAAATAAAATACTTTGTACCAATTTCTATACCTTCTTTCCAGTGCCAAAAGCATAATACACAATTTTATCAAGGTATTCCACCCAAAGAGGTTCGCTACATTGTCTAAAGTATTTAAATGCCGTTACTGAAGCTCTCAGGCATACTGCAGCTACTTGCATATGCATCAGCTGCCATCGACCCGCCTAATGTATGTAAGTGGACCGCGTCGTTTGTTATAATCATGTATTATTATAAGTTAGTATTTTAGAAGCATGTTGAGATGAGAAATAGTTGCTGCGATTAATTTAATTAATTGTGAAACGTAATCAAATATGTAAAATATCTTCAGATCACCTGCTCCTTGGTAATCCAGAAGCTAAGAGCATCTGGTGATTCCACTAAAATTAACCCGACGGCTAGTTTCTGGCGCTTTAATCTGAGAGGACCTGGATCATGTGATTTCAGGTCCTCCCCTAACCAACTCCTAGCTTAGAGAAAAGAGTTCAGAAAAAATAAATGTAGAAACAGAAAAATGTTTGGTTTCACAACCCACAACATCTGGTTTTGCAAAGAGAATCACCAACCATTACATATTATAACACGAACTATTGTATATATTGTAGAGAACATAGTTATGCTTGACTCTCAGTAACTAAGCTTAAAATAAATGATGATGATGATGATGATGTATTCCTAGCTGATTTCGGCCACGATGGCCAGTCTTAACGGAGGCCAGCCAACTACGCAGGAGATGATATAGCGCACGAGTGTGTGCGCAAATATAAGTGCACTCTCTGTTCCCTCACTCTCACAGCCCGATGAGATGGCTATAAAGCACGACCGGGGTGAGATCAGGCACAGGATCGACAGCTTTACGTGCTCTGGACTGTTGCCAAGTATTTCTATAATTAGAAACATTCAATAACACTTTTTGACCCGACCTGGGAATCGAACCCGAGACCTCTTCATCGGTAGTCGCATTCGCTATCCGCTAGACCGACGAGGCACATCTGTTAGTTTAAGTACAAACATATAGTACTATACGTTAACATTTTAACATCAATATTTTATTCGGATGAAGTCGCGAGTATCAGATATTCACTATTTATAGTCCAATATCGGACATTACCCTCTCCTTATGAAGGAAAAATAATATTTTATTAAGGAAATAGTTCACAAGTAGGCCGTGTATTGTACTATTACCGCAAATGTCTAGAAATCCCAGCCCCTTATATTTGTTCAAATTAATGACTTCACTGCCTCTGCCCACCCTTTATACACAAACGCCGTGATACACAAACATAAGCACGAGTTATTATCACGCGTGTGTTTTTAGGACCGTGTTTGTTCAGACAACTGTGACCTAAATTTATTTTCCTGTAAACCGTAATTAAATACAAATATATTGTTTTGTTGTTTAGAATTAATTTGAAGTTTAGGATGTACTAGATTTAATACCCTATAATTTTCACCCACGGAGGGTTGTGAAACTAAAATATTTAAGTTAATAGATGTGAAAATAATATGGTTTATGGCATATTTTACACATTACTAAGAAACCAAAAAGCTTCACATGAATGAGTTAATTTTTCAAGTCGAATTGACCATATTAGGTCCTACTAAGTTCTTTCGTTACGGTTTCATGAGAAAATTACTCAACCGATCATCATGAAATTTTGTCATGACCTAGAACCAGGTCGAGCTCAGGGTTTATAGTCAGTCGACTCCAATAAAAGCAGAAATTTGCTACTAACCTACTTATATACATTACTGTAATTACTCTCTCTTATTCAAAATTATTAAAACAATTTTCATTCCAGTGTTTTCGTTTTAAGTGTTTTAAGCTTTTTATAAAACAAACAAAACTCATGTTTCCATAGAACAGCTTTCATTCATACAATATACTTTCCAACCCGTACCATTCCTTTAACAATGCTTGTCACAGTTGCAATAAGTACGGCAACAAGTAAAATTGCTACATTTACAATTGTCGCATGTACTCGTACATGTACCATAGTACAATAACTACTCGTACATGTACCATAGTACAATAAGTTTACTATGAAATGTAACAATAGACACGATCGTGTTGCAATGAAATCTCGGTTGCTTGTAGGGCGACTATGGTTTCAGGGTGTTTCTGAATACTGTTAATTTTGCAATTTAAAGATAATCATTGAATTTGCGAGTTATACATTTATCTCGAATTTTATTTCTCTGTTGATTTGACAAAAATCAAGATATTTCTTGTTTAGAAAACCTTACTGTCATGTCGATCCACAAATCATTGGTTCGGCTTCCTAATAAAAAAATGTTTATGAGAAAATCAAGATAATTAATAATATTTTGGAGCACAATTTTTGTGTATTATGTACAAATATTAATTCTGGTTACTAAAGCATGGTTTTTATTTAGTTTGAAATCAAATGACCGTTTGAAACCCTTACAAATGTATTTTAAAGAGTACAATACTATTTTAGTTATCTGTTTTCTTAACTAATTAAACAAATATTTGTCATTAAACGTATTGCAGTAATTATCTTTTACACACTTTACTTTTGAATACCTTCTGAATATTTCCAATGCATTGCACAACGTAAGTATGCGAGAATAGCACAATGAACACTGATTGAAATTCAGCAAGACATATTAAACCAATTCTAGGTTCTAGTAAATTTCTTCTAAGAAATAGAAGAAAAATTAGAAATCACAATTTTATAATAGTAATATTATGAACTGTACAAGAAAGTAACATAAAAGTGAAAAGACAAATATCAATTTCAACATTGTATAAGTCAATAAAGTTGCGTTGATTACAAAATCTTTAGATCTTAGCAAAGGTAATTAATCAAGTAATTATTTGCCAAACATTATAGACTTCAGAACTTTCTCCAATTAAACTTGCAGTGTGGTTAGCGTACTCGTGAATTCGTATCACGCGCTAACGCGTTACGTGTCCTGTATTCGTGACGAAAATGATGGTCACACTGACATCATACTGTTAAGATTTTTGTACTTTACCGCTGAAATCTTTGTCGAAAGATTGTGTTTTAAACTTGATATTGTGAGCATGCAGGTGTGTTGGAAGTTAGAAAGCTATATAGATAGAAACGTTTAGTAAGGCAAGTGGCACAGGATTTACAGAAATAGAAAATTTTAAAGATGAAACATTGTTTATGTGTTTCCTTCGGGAATTACCGATTAGTTTCAAACTCGACAGCGGTCCTTTTTCAAGAAGTGAAACATTCCGCTACGAAGGAGGATTAATATTAATGTCACTAACAATTTTTCTTTCTAATACATTTTATTTTTAATAAATGGACCTTATGCATAGATAGAAATTACTCCTTAATTTTTTAACCCTAGAACTAAGAAAGGAGTACGTGTGTTTGTCATAATATGTTTATTAACTTCTAAATAAACAAGCTTTTTGTAAAGTTTATTTCTGTGTAAAAAGTAATAAAATAAATTTATTAAATAGTTCAAAAATTATTACTTTTATTATTTTTTAATATTTATAGGTATTTAACATTTATATTTTTACACAAATCTGGACTAGATTGAACTTTTAAGGGTTGTTAATGGTCATACAAACACACAACTAAATTTACAAGTATTACCTCTTTTTTCAATTAGTGTCTAGCTTATATCCAAATTACTGAAGTAATTCCAAATAAAGCTCAATAGCTCTCTCTGTGCGTGGGACCTATTTCAAATATTTTATAGCGTGAAATCTATCAAGTTCGATACTCAACACGTCAGCGTATTTGATTGACGAATTTACATAGTTTGGTAATCAAATACGTCACAGGATACGCCTCACCTGGCGGTGACGTCACTGACACTTAGTATACAGTATATATATTGAGTATAAGATAGCTAATTTTGTATATCATGCTATTTTAATAAGCAATTGAATGAAAAAAGAGACGGAGTGTTGGTATTTAATTACGTGCATACAAGTTATGGTGACTTCCATATATAACACAAACAAAAATATATACTACAGCGCCATCTAGCGAAGGCAAACTGAACTACAGAGTAGTGAATTCTGAAGCAACTACTAATCCTAAACTGCGATATAGAAATTCTCGCGGTCATTAGAATATACGAGTACACAACCTCCCATTTTTTTTTTTTTTTTTTTATCGTGTGGAAACCCCCTCGAGCCGTCACCCCACCGGGGTTTACGGGGGGGTGGTGTGTCGGCATCGGACCGACTAAAACCACACGGTGTGCCACTCTGCGCCTGAGATAGGAGGGATCCGGGAACCACTGCTATTACGACATCCAGATCCCTCCTAGCGCCTGCCCGCTAATACGGGCACCATCTATGGGTAAACTCTCTATTTTGTGTGCGTTCCCAATCCGCGTGTGACGTACGTCGCCTCCTCGCAGCTGGCCACTGTAGCGGATGGAGGGGAAAACCCGTCCCGTCCACCCGCGGCCACACTCAAGGCGGCATGAGGCGCTGGCATGCGCGCCTCCGCCGCCCGGCTCGCCGGCAGCGAATTGGGTCCGAGTGGATATCATCCTCCCGGGCCCTCTCCGCTGCCTCCTTCTGCGAAATTACGTCTTCGCAGAAGGTTGCGACCGCGGTAAAACAACTGTCGCTACTGGCCATGGAGCGTATGACGGCCGGTAGCGAGAGATCACCTCCAATAACTGCAGTGAGGACCCCACGCTGCCACGCCCAAGCGGAACAAACTGCTAGCGTGTGCTGAGCCGAATTCTCACTGCAGTCGCAGTGGTAACATGCGGGACTCAATTCCCTCCCGACGACCGAGTCCAGATACTTCCCGAAGCAACCGTGCCCGGAAAGGACCTGCGTCAGTCGGAAGGAAAGGGTCCCGTGCTGCCGCCCTGCCCACTCGGCGATGACCGGCTGGAGAGCCTCCACGGCGGCAAAGCCAGCACGTGGAGCCTCCAGCCGGGACGACCAACGAGCCATCGTGGCTCGACGAGCGGCCTCTCGCCACTCGCGTATCTTTTCGGGCGGGGGCCGTATCAGCGTACTCGCCCGGAAGTCAGCCGTCCGCCGATAAACTTCGGCGAGCACTTCCGCCTCCAAATCCCACGGGGGAGTTCCGGCCAAGGCGCACGCCGCCTCCGTCGATACGGTGCGGTAACCGCGTATGGCTCTAACCGCCAATATCCTCTGAGGGCGCCAGAGGCGAGCCCTATTCTGGGCAGTCAGAGCCGCCGCCCACACCGGTGCACCATACAGCGCCATTGATCGGACAACCCCCGTGTATAGCCGTCTCGTCGCGACGCTGGCTCCACCCAAATTGGGCAAAAGTCGCCCAAGAGCAGAAGCAGCGCCGACCAGCTTTGGAGTAAGCTGTCGGAAGTGCTCGTCGAAGAGCCACCTGCCGTCTAGGATCAGGCCCAGATACTTCATCTGGGCCTTAATCGGTACGAGGACCGAATTGACAACGATAGAGGCGCCGGGGGGTGGACCACGACGGGGCCCATGAAACAAAAGGGCCTCCGTCTTATCTAGGGCCACCCGTAAACCCAGGGCCTCAATGCGCCCGACCACCAAAGAGACTCCCACGGTGGCCAGGCGCGCCGCTTCTTGAAAGTTCGCCCCCCGGGCCGTGACCAATGTGTCATCGGCGTAACAAATTACGCCCAGCCCGGGGAGAAGACGACCTCGAAGGGCCCAGTCGTATCCCATATTCCACAGGAGTGGTCCGAGGACAGACCCCTGTGGAACACCGCACGACATGGGCCGCCGCTTCAGAATACCATCTCGGACCTCGTACATGACGGTACGCTCCTCAAGATAGTCTGCCACAAGCCGCCTCAGGTACTCTGGCACCCTGTGGTAGTGGAGTGCTTCCCTGATGTAGCTAAATGGCAGACTATTAAATGCGTTGGCGATGTCCAACGACACCGCCAGCAGCACGCCGCCACAGCTCACCGCCTCTTCGGTCACGGCCCTCAGGCGCAACACAGCATCGACTGTCGAACGCCCGGCTCGAAACCCGTATTGGGCGTCCCACAGATCGGGGCCCACCTCGCAGAGGTGCCGGACGATGCGGGCAGAGATTATCCTCTCAAACAATTTAACCGCCTCGTCCAGCAACACGATGGGCCTATAAGCCGCGACCGAATCGGCCGGCCGTCCCGGCTTCCATAGTAGGACCAGCTTCCCGCTCTTCCAGCCCTCAGGGAAGCGCCCGGACGCCAAGCTGGCGTTTAGGACTTTCCCGAGGTGATCCGACATGTGGTCGAGGGTTCGCGCCAACACTCGGGCAGGTATCCCATCTGGCCCAGGGGCGGTGTTCTTAGAGCGAATCCGTACACAACCTCCCAACATCAACCATAGGATCGTGGCCCGCCAGGCATGATCACCTCACCTGTTCTTAGGAGTCTCACTTTGTGTCGGAGGGACATGACACCCATTCCTCCACAAGTTCAAGTAATTATGTAACTTTGTATCGCTTGACGTTTTGACCGGGGGGTAGGGATAATTGGTTGAGTAAAGTCCATTGACTTTAATAGTCTATGATGCTAATTTTGTTGTTCTAAAACTCTCTAAACTTAGGAACAAACTTGCACAAAGTAGGTTAGTATTATTGAATAATAATTATTAGGTATGATGTATAATGTATTAATTATTATATAATACAAATTATGTATTTTCAATAATATTCTATTAATGTCACAACCTTGTACGACGTATTATTTAGTAATTTGAATTAGATGTATGAAAAAAATTAAAATAAATTTGTTCCAATTTTATGCTTTACAATTTTTAAGAAAATGCTAACACTGGAACTATAAAAGCCGAGATAATGACGATATTTGGCCTTAAATAACTTACACCATAGATTATCTTTACATTACACTACACTACAAATTACTTTTAAGACATTTTTTAGAATATCAAAATGAAAGTGTATACAAGTTTCTAGTTTAATATCTCTCATTCCTAAGTCAAACTGCTAAGACGACTTGATCACTGTTGTAGTTCATATATTTGGACTACTACCTTATCAATGTTTGTGATTTTTATCACCAATCAGTCGAAGAGTTTAAAGATTTACGATGATGATGATACAAATAATATAGCTCGGCTATTATCTCAATATATTTTTGTATAAAATCACACGTGATAGTGATGTTGCTGCTAATAGGGATGTTTTCTTTGTTAGAGTCTCGTCTGTCGATTAGAGTTGACAGTTATACCACTTGCAAGTAAGGTTGACTTGTCCATAAGTTCTTGATGGAAAACCTATGCATCCCTACCTTGTCATCATTACCCATAAATAAAGAAATAGATAACATCGGTTGACACGTCTATCGTATTTAATTGGCGGAGAAAGTTTAAAAATGCATTAGATACATGTCGGAAATGTCTGAAACAGGAATCCAACTAGTTTGACATAAATCTATTTGGCAATAGCGATGTCGATTTAAAAGCCGACCTCTCAGTTGGCAGCCATTTTTAACTAGTTTGAACAGGTCTGCACATATTTCGCTTTCAGACTATTGTTAGAACGTTTGTTTGAATGTTGTTAGCTATTTTTGTGATATTGATTGTCAGCAATTTCTGCAGGTTTGCTTTTATAGTTTAATAGCGAAAGAGTTTTTTTAATATTTTAAGAGCCTACCAGCTATGGCAGGCTTTTAAAATCATATTTATGCTTTCCTTCAAGTAGAGTAGTAACTATCTCTACTTGAGGGAAAGCTAACTGTCACCCCTACATCAATGAGCCTACGGGGTCGCACACACACTCGCACACACATGAAACAAGACAGCACGGATGCTGTCACTTTTATTAAAATTGTTTTTATTCATATATTTATTTATTAAAAAGACAACAGCCCTAAAATTAAATCCTGTGTCGCGGAGGACTTTACAAACATACAAGAAACAGACACAAAGAACACCCAGACTCACAATAATATTTTAGATTTCTGTGCGAGGTAGATGGTTTTCTGTAAGGGGATAGCACTGCTCCTGTCAAGCTGGCCCATTCATGCTCAAATTAGCGTTGCTGTACTAGCTTATTTTTGATAAAACCAATTATTATTTTCTTACTTAACAAAACTTAATTAATTTGAGGTGCAGTATCTAACATTGTCATCTAAACGACTATGCCATCCGTGGAGCCGCCTTACTATTAAAATAGAAGAAAATCAAGAAAATGTTCGCTCTTATTGCAATAAAAATAACGTATTTCCTTACAACATATCACAGCAAACAGCAATCTCCAAGACTAATGGCCTCTAAGGAATAGTCGTGCGGAGTGGCGATTTGTCGTGTCCTACTTTTTTGTCGGGTCATACCGCTATGTATAAATGTCTGCCATTGTGAGCTACAGTTTAAATGCAATTTTACAACTTTACACAAGCTCTGTATCAAACTAGAACATTAAGTAGTTACGTATGATTTTGAGCCTAGTTTATATTTTCCCTTGTAGAAACAGAACCCCAATTTAATGAAAATATATACTTTAGAAAATAAAACTCTTCACTATAAACCACGGTGTTTATGGCTAAGTGCTACGAGAGCTTAGTATATTCCAAAGCTAAGTAATCCTAGCCAAGTCAGTCTATGGATGGGTGACAGTTTTTAAAAAATTGAAATACTTGAAGCCTGAAAGCAGATCCCAACCTATTTTGAAAAAAACTCGAAGGATAACGACTTTAAGCCTTGATGAAGTAAAAAATGAAATCAATGTGATGAAAATTGCAATCTTCAGATAAACAGCATTGTAACAACAAATTATAAAGGATCTGTAGCACGCTCGATGTGTACATTTAGCAAACAAATTTCAATACAATGTTACTCCAATATGCAAGTTAAACTAATATTGATAAACGTCGAAATCTCATACGCTCACAGCGGTAGTGAGAGATTGGTGAGGCCAATGAACAGATCGACCATTGAATGAGAAAATGTTATTTTATAAACTGTCATTTGACGAATAGTGAACTATTTCTTATTTGTGGTTTTTATTGCTTTGTTGTTTATAATAACATGTAAATATGGTAAAAATTACGCCATGATACCAGATTTGTGGGGAAAACTTAGACTGTATAAATATTCTTATCTTAATATCCTTGTCGTAGACCGATGGTAAAGTGTTGATGATAATAGTAGCGTCTCAACCGAATATTTTATTTAGTGTACTAAGAAGAAGCTTCACAAAATTACCACGCTTAGGCTTTATAATATTATATAATAGGAGGGGGATGCTGAACTTCCTGAATCAGTTCCACGTTTCCCAAACAGCCTCCTAGTCTTAAGAGGCCAGATATAAATGAGCAAAACTTATGAAATATACCAGGTGAAAATTTTCAATCATAAAATTTAAGAAATTTTACGAGGAATCTAAATATGACTAAAAAGAATTTTTTTTTTTCAAATATTGTAGTTACAATTTGGCAATCTCAAATCGTTAGGCACATATTTTCTTTTATAAATTGAAAAATTCTGTATCTCTAAAATTAAAGATTATATTTTTTTCAAGCAATGTATGTTTAAAAAAAAATTGCTTTTTCTACTCCCTACGATTTTGGAAAATTTACATTCGTCCCGGAAACTTGAAACTCTCTTAATTTAGTTAAAGGTGCAAAAGGCTTGGAACCATTTTTTGTTTAATTTTAAGCTCTACCCATTTTATTAAAATTTTAGTGCAAATTTTTTTACTGTTTTTGAGTTATTACGAAAAAAACACTTTTGACAAGCATTTTCAACCCTTGCAGAGTTGCAGAAACCCTTATGAAAAATTTTACACATTGTTTTAATATCATTAAAACTATATTATATCAAAAATGCAAAGTTGGGTGCCATAGTCCTCAGATCTTATTTGCTTGGACTAAACACAAATTCCATCACATTCTAAAACAATACAGAAACAAAAGTTCCAAAAACTTTAACCCTGTTCTAGCCTCCGCCACTTATACACAACACAGACAGATTACCTCAATCCTTATTTAACCCTAAAACGGACAAGCCCGTAAATTACATTTTGTTACATTATGCAAATCCGGGGTTAAGCTGTGCGTTTTAACTTGGCACTTGGCAAGTTTGTGCTTATGTTACTGTTCCAAGTTATGGCATAAGTTATTGGAGTCTTAAACACTGCCGTGTGTTGCTGTGGAGCTTCAAGGCTTGTTATAATAGCTCTAACTAGTTTAACAGCCGTTCATTTATCGGTGTTTGTTGAAGTTTCTAACATCTATCTTCATTACTTTTATTACGTATAATTTTGTGATTATGATTACATATTTCTTGCTACATTTAGTAGTATATTTTTTTATAGTATAATTTTTTTTTTAATATTTTATACATTTTGTACATGTATGTTCAATTTTTGCCTAGTTTATTTCAATTATAATATCTTATTTTAACAACAATATATGGCATATTTTGCCATCCAGAATTTTTTTAGTTTTATCTTTCGGTACTATTTAGCTCATACTATCAGTATTCTATATTCAACAGACAACAATATCTATAAAATAATGTCACACTGATATTCAAAACAATACACCGACCGAATCAGATAAATTTTCCACTTAAATTAACACGGACATGAACCATTTATTTCGACACACAAACACACACATACAAAACTAATACTATTCAGATATTAATATTCAAGCTCGGTTGGTTCGTTGAGGGATTAAATATCTATGAAACCTATTCGCGTTACACGTTTAATTTAATTTCTCATTTAGGATTATAGGATCTGTATAAATTGCCACCTGAGCATTTGTGGAAGACGCTTTCCCGAGAACCATGTGAAACATTCTGAGAAGTTTAATAGAGTTTTGGAAAGCTCAATTAATATTTGAAAGTATAGAAATAAAAGCCTTAAGACAAATTTATACTTATAACAGATAAATATCTTTACCCATGTGTATATTCACGGGAGTTTAACTAGTTTAAGATCGAACAAGGGCCTCTTTCAAATCAAGAACTGTCCTGTAACAATCATTCATTCGATTTATTTTATTGTCATTGTTAAATTTTTATTTAAATGATAGAATATTAATGTGTTATGTGGCTTATGGTTATGACTGGGGCTCATATGCCGTCTGTATGGACTGACCAACTCAAACGTAAGGTCTTTTCTCCAAAAGATCAACCTGGTCCTCAAAATGTAATGAAAAAAACACCTTCGTGATTGTTTTCAACATTTCTTCCCAGAGTGAGGTTACGGAATTGCCAGTGCCTTTAAGCTGTGAAGTTTGACTTGTAAAAAATATATAAAATATATATATAAACCATCAATATATGGATCACATATAACACAGTTTTATGTGGGGATTGAACCCATAGCATTCGAAAGCGGTTAAGTGACTGCTTGGGCTACTATGCCATCCGTGCTTCTATTATTTATTCAATGCAGCCCATTTCGAGTAGAACCTTGCTTCACACACAAGAAAACCAGATATTACTGAAACTGAATAGAAAATAAGTCAACTTCAGTGTGGTCTACATCAAAGAAGACTTGTCCCGATTGAATTTCGATGAAGCCAGACGATATTATAAATTAAACATGACTTTCAATAGTAGTGTTGAACAAAGCTTTTTCAGATTTTATCGTAACTTCACATAAAGTAGTGGAATACATTCTTGTGTAGGGTGGAATTCTCGTTCAGTAAACATTCATTTGCTTAAATATGAGTACAAGTTCTGAAATAATGATGTACTCCTAGGCGACCAATCTCAATGCAGACTAGCAAACTAAGCAAGAGATATTATAGTAAACAAGTGTATGCACAAACATTTGTGCACTTTCTGTTCTCTGTCTCTCTCTCATAAACCGATGAGACGGTTATCCGACACGACCGAGGAGTGGTCAGGCGCAGGATCGACGGCTTTATGTGCTCTTCGAGGCACAGTTATCAAGACGCCAACTTTCAAACTTCAGGCTGTTAAGTATTTCAGAAAACGGAAAAACTCAATATCACTTTTTGACCCGACTTGACTTTTTGATAAGAAGTCACTTTTTTTTTTTTTTAACCTGTGAAAACCCCCTCGGGCCGTCACCCCACCGGGGTTTACGGCAAGGTAGTGTGTCGGAATCGGACCGACTAAAACCACACGGTGTGCCACTCTGCGCCTGACATAGCAGGGATCCAGGCACAGCTGTTATTACGACATCCAGATCCCTCCTAGCGCCTGCCCGCTAAAGCGGGCACCTTCTGCGGAAAATCTCTCCAGTTAGGCGACGTACAGCACACGCGGACGCCGCCTCCTCGCGGCTGGCCTTGATTAGAAGTCACTTAAGCTAACCGCTAGATCAACAAGACACTGTTTGGAATAAAATAGAGTCGAACAGTTTAATATAATATTAATTTAATGTATTCTTCTTTTATTTCTTACCACAAGGTGGTCTGACGACCTGGTGAAGGTCGCGAGAAACTGCTGGATGCGGGCAGCACGGAACCGGCTGTTGTGGAGAACCTTGGGGGAGGCCTATGTCCAGCAGAGGACGTATTTTGGCTGAGATGATGATGATTATGATTCTTCTTTTTACTTCTAAGGAGGGGACTATGCCTGGTCCATCAAAAGGCTGTTGATTATGATTCTACTTCTTGAATAAAGATATTATATATCTACAGAACACGGAAAATATAATTGACATAAATTGAAATTAATTAGTTGACAAATATTTAATTTCTTAAAATTTAATTTTGTTGCGTATTTAATAAAAATAATTGATGAAGTCTAGATAATTACATTAAGTCTTAGATTTGAAATTTTTACGAATTTTTTCAATAAATTGTGTAATTCTGAACAAAAAATTTTTGTCATTCTTAATAATTTAGCGTATCACGTTACGTCTATTTTTATGGAAATCGACGCTGATAATACTTGGGAATCAAAAATGGGTATGACTTTGTAACGAATATTTTAATTAAATCGTTGTTTTTTGTACATACATGCTAGAATTACGAACTTTGGCGATTCTAAGCGTTCTGTTTGAATACATAAAGAAAAACTTCCATTTCTGTACAAAAACTAAAATTTATACATGTATATTATTTAATATTATTATGTTTTGTATTAATATTTTATTATTATTTAATGTCTTAATCAAATTTGTTTAAAGCTCAGTCGACCGAACGCCTGAGATACAAACTTACCCTAGTTCAGGTCAGATAGTGATTAAAGTTTTTGAATTAAATTTCATTATCTTCTTCATGTGTAAATACAACTAAACATTAAATGAATACCTTAGTTTTGCGCTAGAGTTATTTAAGAATTAACGAACCTACTGTCTAAGATTCATTTAAAAATAAAATGAAGCTACACTACAACGTTAACATTAATCGAATAAACAAATTCTTATTATAATTATTATTTTAAACTTGCAAACAAGTATTTGTAAATCATACAAACGTCAACTCAGACTCGGCATTCGAATCAGACACCTCAGCACAACAGTCACATACGCGACCACTGGCCACTGATTCAGTCACCTTTGATAATAATTAGTTACGGCAAAATATCATTTTCCCGAAACAATTTTATTCTAGTTACTGCCATCCTTATCGTATAACTTATGTAGTAAAATGACGTGCATCAAGGAAATTATACTGCCATAAATAATCTGTCGGGAATAACAGTTTTTGCTGTCGTTTGTGAGCGATGATCTTCCCCATATTAATGATAACGCGGAAAAGAAATCTCACTATATATTATCGTCGTATTTGCTTTCAAGGAAATGCAAAGTTATTTATCGCAGAAAGATATTCATATTTTTGTTTGATGATAAAAAGTGCAAAATGTTTTGCACTTAATGAGTTGCATATAAAGTGAGCGTCACTCGTTTAGTTCTTTGTACCAAAAGGACGTATGTATGTTATGTAGTGCAATGTTTATTAGATCATGTTTCTGTGTTTATAATATATGTATAGCCAAACTTCCAGTAAGTCTTTTAAACTGCAAAGTGCTTTAATATATTATGCAAATATAAATTAAAAGTAGAAAATTAGTAAATCCTAAAGAAAAGAACAGAATGAACGAAAGAATGAATGCATTACTGTACAAATATAGAAATATCACCATCATCATCATCAACAGTCTTTAACAGTCCCCTGCTGGACATAGGCTTCTCGTTAGCAAGGAGGTTTTGACCTATTAGACTACCCTGGCCAGACGGGTCGGTAAAAAATTTATTTCAAGTTTTTCTTTTCGCTGCAAGTTATATTGTCTTACAAATTTTGTTCCGTTAGTCGCCTCTTTCGACACCCATGGGAAGAGTAGCGGTGATGTCGCTCTGTATTCTTAATCCGTCACCACGTCAAACATATACTGTACTTTTTCTATAAATTTATTGTAGCTGCGGTTTTAAAAGTCCTGTATATTGAGGCAAAATTATGTATAAAAGGTGAATGGACAAAGAAACCAGACTTAAAATCAAAACCAAAATCTATATTACTAACTAAGTGTCCATGTGATCTTGTGAAATAGTTTGCCACAACTTAGTAGCCTTTTGCGGGTATTGCAAATTTGAGAGAATATGTTATTTATATACTCGTATTACATACATTTTTACACGATAGTTGCATGATAAATTATGAAAATTAAAAATTTTACACAAGATAGGAATTAACTACTATAACTAAAAATTTTGAATTGAAGCAACGGAACAATGTTATATATCGTGGAAAAATGAAAAGTCATTTATGAATTTCCACATTGACTGCACGATTGGCCTAGTGGTTTAAGCGGTCACTATACCGCTATCCACTTCGCTGAGTGTTCGAATCCTACATGGGACAACACTTTATGTGATCCACCAATTATTGTTCTGAGTCTGGATGTTCTTTGTGTCCGTTTCTTTTATGTTTGTAAAGTCCCCCGCGACACAGGATTCATTCTTAATGCGGGCGTTGTCTTTTAAAAAGAAAAAAAAAAGAACATCCACGTCATTATTATTATTTTTTATGTGGTTATTATTGTTAGGTGTATATCTGTTTAGTGTAGTACCCTACAAAGCTAACAACCTAGAAATTACATTATTCACCAAGCAAAATGTTATTTTTTTACATCACCGTCCAAAAAATTATTGAAGTTATCAATCACAAAGTGAGTGAGCATATCCATTTAAATTAAACTTCGACGCCACAGTTAGCCAACAACTCGTATTAATCATAACATTCTTCCTATTTCATGAAGCCTCCAAATCAGCGGGTAACTGGTATCCTTAAAAAGTTAAAACTGAAATTAAAAGGTCATCTAGATACATTAATTCTGTTCTTTAATGTTTTTTTTTTATTTTATATCTACATTTATACTGTTTCATTATATTATTAATATTTTTGTATAATAATATACGTTTATGTGCTTAGTATCATCATTACAACACATTGCGCAAGTTCAGATAAAGACTTTCATCTTGGGTATATAGCCAGTCCTCACATCATCCATAACAAATGTTCCTATGAAGCTAAAAGTTCTTAAGGTTTATTCATATGTATTTTAATGCATTTTATTGCTAGAAAAACAGGTAGTAAAAGTATTCCATAGCACACACAGCAAGGGGATAGAGTACGAGAGTTCGTATGGCGGCGGATTATGAATCCAAAGTATTACCACGCTAATTCATGTCGTGGATGTCGTAAGATGCGACTAAGGAAACAAGCTATGTATGACAACAAAAAAAAAGGAAAACTTGAAATAAATCTTATAACAAAACGTCTCGCCAGCGTGTTATAGTATGCCAAAACCTTCATGCTAAAGAGAGGCCTATGTCTAGCAGTGGACTATTAAAGATTATTGATGCTGATGATTAATGAAAGGGAATAGTAGATAACATAGTATTCATGCATAATAGATTAAACTAGCTTACCCTGCGAACTCTGTTCCGCCTTAGAGGCAATAAATAAGCAGATTTTTTATTTTGGACTGAAACGCGGTCGAACGGGATAAAAAGTATTCTATGTCCGTATCCTGGTTCTAAGCTACCTCCCCACCAGTTTTCAGCTAAATCCGTTCAACCGTTCTTGAGTTATAAGTGGAGTAACTAACACCACTTTCACTCATATATATAGATATATATAATGCTTTCTGGAGACTATTAACTATTTTAAAAAACTTTCTTTAAATAAATTCGTTTATATACGAGTACATCTTAAACATAAAGGATACCATGTCATGATATGGTGTAACTTCTTATCCCAAAAGCGTCATCTCCGCTGATCTCCTGACCTTACCACTGAAGATGCAAACAGCAGATTTATGTTCGTAGATTAGGAGCAAATTAAAAACTTGGGGAAATTCAACCCGGGAGTGAAAAACTTCTGGGAGCAGTTGACAGAAATACGCCTGTGTTTATTTAGAGGTTGTTTAATTACATTTAGATTACTGAAACAGTAAGAAAATGATAACATGTGTTGTGGTTTCCTTGGAATAAACATTCAATCTTAGTTTACAAGGTAAAACATCTATATTTCACCTTTAATTTTTGTTCTATTATTAAGAGCCTTCCTAAGTAACTCTATTGTGCCTGATAGAAAGCACTAATAGAATCCAAATGTTGTCACTATACTCATTGTAAATGCAGACAACATAAAATGATCCATACCATATGACCCATACTAGGGTGACCTAGTTTGATGCCACTTCACGCCCTGCTTGGGGAAGTAAAAGTCATGACAGTCATCGTGGCAGAATAAAACTTAACACTTAACACGATAACCGTCATCAGATCAATAGACTTCCGGTATCCCACTCACGAATGAAACACGACATGGATGTTGTTCTTATAGGTTGGTATTTTTATGAGAGGGTAGTACTGCCCCAGTCAAGCCGGTGTCTCCGTGCTGAAATAAGCGTGGCTACTAAAATATGAATTTATTTTGAATATATCCTCATAACCAAGCTAATAGTTTCGGCCGCTTAGAATACCAAGTTTATTTTAAGTACTTGATAAACGTGGTGGATTATGACCTAATCTCTCTTATAGTGAGAGGACAGCCATGTAAAGCAATGGGGTGGTTCATAAAGAGGGTCGTTTAACGACATTGATAAATTGCTTCAATATTCTTATTACTTTATTACGAAATATCAACAGCATTTTTTCACGCAATTTTGGTTTTAGCTCCCATATAATCGTTGCCAGGATAATACTAAGAGAAAGTGAGGTCATCTATTACGTCATCATTTTGGGCGTACGTTATTAAATTATCTAGTAAGACTTTGGAATGTAATAGACCCCTTTACGCAAGGCGTGCCGTAGCAGTCAAAATATTTTTAATATTCTCGGCTGCATACAAATAAATAAAGATATGATAAATATTTTTAATTAAGTAGTAAACGTTTATAATATCATTATTTTCAATTTCAAATTTGTGTTATTTGTTTTTTAATTGTGTAATAAATATTATGCGAAGTATTATTAGCAAGATGAAGTCGTAACCTTCATGCCTCAGATTGCATGTAAAGCCGTTCTGTGCGGCGCCTATGCTCTCGCCGGTCATGTCGAATAACCGTTTCATTAGATTGTGAGAGTGAGAGAACAGAGACTGCACCTGTATTTACGCATATAATTGTGCATTATAATATCTCTTGTATAGTTTACTGGTATCCATTGATTTAATATCGTCATTGTAATACAAAACACTTAACACTGCTTTTCTGTGAGCTCTGTAATGTCACTTTCATCAAGTCAGCACGTAATGTCACTTTTTGAAAGAAATCAGAAACGGACCCGAATTTGTTGCTAGAAGTATACAATGTTTATCATCATCATCATCATCAACAGCCTTTTACAGTAAACTGCTGGACATAGACCTCTCCTTAGCAAGGAGGTTTTGACCTAGTATTCCACGCTGTCCAGACGGATTGGAATAGGGTTTGTTCCAAGTTTTCCTTCTCTTTGTAATGATGTTGTCTTTTATACTTGGTCCCTTAGTCGCCTTTTATGACACCCACGGGATGAATAGGGGTGGTTACACTATGTATTCTTAATCTGTCACCACACGAACAATGTTTATATTACTTGGGAATAAATATATTTGAGTAATATGTTGTAAATTGCTAACTTGAACTAAAACGTGTCTTTCCTACTATAATTCATTTTGCAAGATTTGGCTCCTAAATCATTGTGGGTGAACATTTGAAATATGACGATCTGATAGAAAGTTCGTGTCAAACTGTTCAAGTTATCTTGTTATCTGTTTGTTGATTGTGGATTGTTTAATGGGAATGTTTATAAGGCAAATAGTATGGACGTTTGGAATATTTATTTATTTATTTGCTAAATCTTTATGCACTAGCAGATTTAATACTTAAGATAAGATATGCTCTGCAAGGCAGCATTTAACAAAAAAATAAGCTAGATTGCGGGCATACAAAACATCCCGATTAGCGGCAAAAGGCTTGCCACCTATTACGTGGGACCGAAAACTAATGTTTAATATAATAATAATAATATAATAAACATTTCGTACACACAACATCATCTAGTTTCAAACTAAGCAGAGCTTGTGCTATGATAACTAGACTGACTGATAGAATACTTATACACTTTTTTTTTGTAAATACATACATTTTAAACATAGAAAACACCCACTTCGAAACAAGTATTTGCAGATCATACAAACATTTGGTCCGACCCGGGAATCGAACCTGAGACCTCAAGCACAGCAGTCGCACTCACTACCGCTGCGCCACCGAGGCAAATATATCTCTGTCTACCCCTTCGGGGTAGCAGGTGTGACTTTATGTAAGTAAGTATACTTACAACAAAACAACATTAAATAATTGTATTTTTTTTGTCCTTGTGGTGACGGATTAAGAACTAATAGTGTTACCACTTATATTCCTTTCTCTTTCTGACCCTATATTTCATGTCCTTTAATGTCAACCTGCTAATTTTTTTGCAAGGATGGTTTCCTCTAATTTAGTATCAGGCACGAGATTGTGTATGTATGTGTTGCATTCAAAGTTATGTTAAAAATAAATAAATAATTACTAAAAAGCATTATACATAATTCATGTTTGTCCAATTAGGCTTGCGTCCGATTGTAACAGATAAACAAACAAACGCGTGCCATCATACACAAATAATGGGGTAGAGGTCAATTTAGTAAACAGTGGGACACACAGTTGAGAAAATTTGGTTACAAATGTGTTCTGTTTAGGAAAAGTTACCCAATAATCAGTTAGAACATGAAAGTTACAAATTAACTTACTAATTAATTAATTAATTATAATAACATAAATTTCATCCATACGTTGTTGACATACCCAAAAGTCGAACTAAACGATTTGACAGCTCGGTTTTGGTGAGAGTCGCCAAGATTTGGAACGACGTGCCTGGGTCTATTTTTCCTGATGACTTGAACTCTGGAGCCTTTAAAAGTAGAGTGAACAGGTTTCTTTTGGATGGGCGTGTACTACCTTCGTATTCGTCTACATTTTCCATCAGGTGAGATGGAGGACAAACATCTATTCCATTACAACTGTAAAAAAAAAATAATAATAAAAAAGTATGGTTTATTCAAGGTTTTAAATATCATGAAATGAATAAAACTGTGCAATGTTCCTTCTTTAATTATTTAGAAAAGAATAATCTGGTTTGATGCATATTGGTAGTAATTTTTATAAAATTAAATTTATATAGCCAAATATTGAGGCCCTAAGCACTTATTGCACGTAAATAGCTAGCCAGACCAATAGATCAGCGATTGGTCTGACCAAGTACTAGTGTATATTTTAAACTTGTGTACTTTAACAATGCTGTTACATTCCACAATTCTGATATCCAGTCATAGTATTATTCTGGTGCACGATCGACATTTCAATTTTGCAATATCTACATTATTTTAACTCGCGTGGATGAAAATATTGAAAATATTATAAATGTATTTCAATTTATTCCTTTAGTTAAGCAAGCGCTGATCAACAAACTAAAATATGATAAGAACAGGCAACCGCTAATATTTATATAAATTATAAGCTTGTTAGTAAAGTTATTAATACCGCTACTGATCTAGTTAGTTAGTCAAATGACCCTTATTCATCGCGTGGATGTCGTAAGAGGCGATTAAGTTAGCAATTTACACAGGGCAACATCACTGCAAAAAGAAAACTTAAAGTGTAGAGTGTTAAAGGTTGTAAATATGTGGAGATTTATTTTTTCTCGGCCTAAATTTTTACCAAATTACTTCCAACGTTAACCGTTCTCGGTGGCCGTATTTCTCAATTCATAATTCGTTCAGCTACCATCATTCGGTAAGTGTTTATCCATGTTCCGAGTTCACCTAAAGCGTCCAAAGTGTATACACAACGAAAAACGTATTTTTTACGGTGGTCAATGGTTGTCGCCATAAGAAAGAGTTTTTGAGTATACGTGAATTGAATACGTATAAAATATGCACGAATGGGGTTTTTTATATATCATAGAATGGGGCTAAATTTGTATGGATAGAAATAAATATGTCAAACTCTGTGAAATCTGTAAAGGTTAAATTTAAATTTAATATATCTAAGGAGATAGAAAAACTAACAAGTCTTTAAATAGTAGTAACATTTGATATCCCGTTTTCATATTTCAAGTTGAGATAGTTAAGTAATTTCATAGAATTATAAAACTATTTCAGCTAAAAGATCTCTAGGTAGTAGAGCCACGCTGATTTCAGCACGAACGGGCCGGCTCGACCGGGGCAGTACTACCCTCCCACAGAAGACCAACCTAAAGCGCCAGCATCCGTGTTGTCGTGTTTCTTTGGTGAGTGTGAGACCGGAGGCCCATTGATGCAGGGGTGACAGTTATCGTGGCAACTGTGTAAGCCTTACACTGTCACAATGACCGTCATGCCTTTTACGTCCCAAGCAAGGTGTGAAAAAGCATCTCACAAGGCCGCCATAGTGTGGGTCACCATACTGCGTTGTCAGCATTTGCAATCAGTATGGTGACCGCAACTCTTGGATTCTATTCATGCTTTCCATCAGGCAGAGTAGAGTCACTTTGGCAAGCTCTTAAGATAGAAAAAAAAGACATCTACCTACTATTAGATGTCTAACTGTAGCACCTGCCACGCTTATTGGTTAAATTGAACTGCCTACACTAACGTCACTTGGGTCCTATTGGCCATTATAATTGTTCGTCACTATTGTTACTTAACGGGCCGTTGGGAGTTTTCGTGTTTGTTCATTAGATCGCTTGTAACACTGAATAATTAATAAACCTTACATGAAACAATGACAGATTATGCATATTTTATGTTCTGCCGTAAAAAAATTAACTGACAGGAAAATGGCAAGAGATTTAGGGTTCTAGAGCATTCTACATGAAATATTATAACAATGATGTGAATTTTAACTTTAACATATGTACATACATTTGATATATTCTATCGTTATAATTAAATTATAAACTTACCGATTTGAAATGTATTCGGTTCGTGTAGAATGTTATGAAAAATAATAGCCTTTGTGGAATTAATATTAAATTTCCTAATTAATCACGCCGTAGGCGGATGCTGACAGGTATACGGTATATTTTACTGTCATTAGTTATGTTGAAGGGTAAGTAATCACACAATGTTAAATGTGTAAAGAAAGATACAAAGAGTTTTATATCTTAGTGGATTGTAATTGAACACATTTTCCTTTTTGGTCGTAAATAAGCAATGCTTGTTTCATTCGTAGACTTTTATTCGACAGTTTAACTGTTCACTAGTTAAAGTTTTCGTGCACAGTAATGAAAACGCCTTATTTATCGTTACCATCGAGATTTTAATTCCCATTTTCTCTAATATAGTTTTGATTTTGACTCAACATGTTCTGCAAAACTCAACTCAAACAGAAATACAAAATAGTTTCATCATCATCTTACTCTCACAGTACCACGAAAGCGATGGAGAACTCTACATTTACTTTTATGTTTGGTTTTCGATTGGAGAAACTCTAACTAACCAAATATATTATATATATATATATATATATATATAATAATAATATAGACATAGATAAACCAAAATAGAGAATGTATATATATATATATATATATATATATATATACATTCTCTTTGTTTAAACAATAAAATTTTTTCTAAGAACGGATTTAGTCATGTTTCAGAAAGATTTTTTTCGTGATAAAAGACATGAGTTTAAAAAACTAACTCTAATTGATTAAATAACCATTATCAAATTTAAAAGTGAAACAAAATCTGATCAGATACTAAAAGTTTTCTAAAATACAATTTAAAAGTATCTGAGTTACTATTTCGAAACACACGAAATGTATTCTCGTGATGGAACCAATTCCTTTGCATTACCTTCGGTTTGAAGAAACCACACGAAATATTGTTCATTTTGTTAGAAGCTTGCACAGAAACTAGCGCATCACATTGATTCCTTTTATTTTGAGATTATTTGTTTTCAAGAAATACTCTTACAGAAGTTTTAATTCTAAAAAGAGAGCGAAATGTTGTGGACACGGTTTCTCCTGAATAAATAGCAGTGTATTCTATATTCATTATACTCTCAAAGCAACCTATATAAATAAAAAATTTAGCGAATGGATTATACAAATTTTATATTGCAGTGATATAAACATTAAAGAAAATCATGAAAATGTAATTATTGATGACATTTTTTTTAATGTAACTGTCACGTCTTCGATTCCGTCACAATCCTAACTTCAATTTTTTTAACAACGTGCCATTTTTCTATCCAAACTAAAAACGATTATTTTCCCAGAGTGTATTGGTAATAGGCAGGTGACCATAAATAAAGTTAGCCAATATCTTTTCCAACAAATACACAATGAACTGATCGTGATTAATATTGGAAAATGGCTAGAAATATTGTGGATTCTAGTGGCCAGGATTGCAATATGTTATATTTAGGTTAACTCTTTCCATTATACTAATTACTTTCGCTGGGAGTGAGTTTACGCCGTTAGTGTAATGGGTATTCAAACCACAAAGCGCTTGATGGCAATTAAAACGTCTGAGCTTAACTACATCTTTACTGGTTTCTTGTGCAGTTACGTCATTTTCAATCGCTTTTTTTTCCTTTCTTATACAGTGTGTTTTATATTTTTGTTTGAATTATTAGTTAAGAATTTGTCAGTATCGTTATATAGTACGTCTGTGTGGTGACGGATTACGAATACATAGTGTTACCACCCCTATTCATCCCGACTAAGGGAACAAAGTATGCAAGATAACATCGTTACAAAGAGAAGGAAAACTTGAAACAAACCCTATTCCAACCCGTCTGGCCAGCGTGGTATAGTCGACCAAAACGTCCTTGCTTAGGACAGGCCTATGTCCAGCAGTAGACTGTAAAGGTTGTTACTGATTGTCAGTATCTGTTTATAAATTGACTAAAGTTAGTCTATTCGTGAACATACTGCGATTACTAATTGCTAATTACTCGCTCATTGATACGTGACTTAAGCCATTTTAACATAACATTTATATGTAATAAAAAATGGTTTAGAAATTAAACACTTAATATTTTTCACTGGACCGTTAATCTAGTGACTAGTTAAGTGATCTAGAGATCTAATGATCTTGACTAATAAGTCAGAAATCAATATTTCGATTCCCACCCGGGACAAATATTTGTGCGATTAGTACGGTCCTTTGTCTTGTGTCTGGATATAGTTTTCTTTTGTAATATTATGCATTTCTTTAGCATAGACCTAGTTCAGGAACTCAACGAACAGGACTGTGTGAGATATGTATATAGATGATAAATATACCAAAGAGTTTAGAACTCCCCTGAGTGCAGTTCAATTATTCTCTTTATAACTACAAACTAACCACTCAACACAAAGTGAAACTAGTATAATATGTGTGTGTTCATCATTGTTCATTAACATAAACTGTGCTTTATTAGTCACATGTAAGCAAAATTGCAGCTTTTAATACGTACACGTTGGGCCATAACGTTGGCGACTAATTACAAAAACAACTCATCTATTTTAAACTTTAGTGTGAGAGTTAATATTTCATTTAATTTGAGGTTATTGTATTAGAACTTCCATAGTAAACAGCTAAAAAAGGATTTTCGGAGAATCGAACTGAGGAAGGCAAGTACCTTATTCAGTGAATATGCTAATAATTGTATGATTGTGACATCAACACAAAGTTGACTATTTGACTGATTTATTTTTTGAAGCATGAATAGAATCCAAGAGTTATAATCACCATACTTATTGTGAATGCATACAATGCAGAATGGTGACCCACACTATGGCAATCTAGGGAAATTCTTTTACACGTCGCACTTGGGGACGGAAAAGTCTTGAAAATCGTCGTGGCAGTGCAAGATTCCCACACTTACCACGATAACTGTCACCCCTGTATCAGAGAACCTGCGGTCTTGCACTCACCAACGAAATATGATAGTATGGATGCTGTAGCTTTAGGTTGATCTTCTATAATAGGGTAGTACTACCTCGGTGGAGCCGGCCCGTTCATACTCAAATGAGCGTGGCTTTACTACCTTTTATCATTATTATTATCCATTGCACTGCTACTTTTTACTTTCAATATAGATTATTTGTTATTGGGACTAACATTTTTCTTAATCTGTAATAATTTCTTGATCAGAAAACAAGCTTGTGTGGATACATTCATATTTATTCAAGAAAAAACGAGCTAACCCCGAATTTTTTAGTGCTGTTCAGTCTAAAATTAGTCAATCATCCTCAAAATAGACATATAAACAAAACCACGCCATTAGCAAATGTAGTTTTATCAGTCTCAGCTGAACATTAAATTTTAAATATACAAAAGCAGCAAATTAGACATCCATCCTCTTTCTCCAGGCCACGTTCCGCTCCATCCAGTCATCCCGCTTATTTAATGGACAAACTAGACACTGGCAGGACAAATGAGTAAAGTTTTCTAATAAAAATCCCCACGACACGACCGCGCATACGATTTGCGCCTTTTTCTGCATAACGATAACATCACGAAAGCCCACTTCGTGGAAAGAGGAATATCATTTGCTTCTGTACAAGAAAATTAGCATTGATGGCTGTTTGTATCCAGTTTATGTATATTTATAATTATAATTGTTTTTTATATGATTTGAGAATGAGAATGAGAGTCAGAGAGAGAGTGGGGCAAATCAAGCATTTTGCTTGCACAGACGGGGTATAAAATTACATTGTTGCTTTTTATTTGTTCATTTACACATAATGCATAATTGGTGCATTGACGGACTTAATGCTGAAAGTATTCTTTAACAGTTTAGTTTCCGTGATGCAGAGAAAACAGGAGGACTGCATTTTGGTAACAGTTTGTTTTGCTTTTGACTTTTTTTTTAAAGGGAAGACCTGCACTAAGAGTATATCCTGTGTCGTGGGGGACTTTACAAACATACAAGAAACGGACACCAAGAATACCCAGACTAAGAACAACAATTTGTAGTTCACACAATGTGTTATCCCATGTGGGGTTTAAGCTCGTAACATTTAGCGTGGTAGAGAGCGACGTGGTGAAACTTAAACTACTAGGCCATCCGTGCAGTCATAGTTACTTTGTTGGAATTCACACACTCACATTCAATCAATGAATCAACCTATCTCCGTTCACTGCTGAACGAAGGTCTCCTCCAAGGAACGCCAACCATCCCGGTCCCAGGCAATTCGCATCCATCAGCCGCCAGCCACCTTCTTCAAGTCATCGGTGCTTCGCGCCGTAGGGCACCCTACACTACGTTTGCCCAATCGTGGTATCCACTCCAGTACACTTCGGATCAGGCGACCATCGGTTCATCTGGAGCCATTCATATGTATATAAATTACACATAAGTACATTTATTATAATACATGAATACAGTACAAAAGTATATAAATACATACACTTATAGATAATAATAATAATTTCAAATAAAAATCATGAGCAATTTGATTCAACCAGTTGTTTGACCATAAACTGCTTTTACTTCGAAAGCAAATATGTTGGTGACTTTGCATTGTGCTTTAAGATAAGTGACCTGGTTATGATGATGAATCTCTTTTAATGAGGGATGTTTCTATATCATTGTCACCAACAGTCTTTAATAGCAGTCCATTGCTGGATATAGGCCTCACCTTAGCAAGGAGGTTTTGGCCCACTATGTCACGCTGGAGCTGGCTACCATAGGATTTGTTCCAGGTTTTCCTTCTCTTTTTAGTGGTGTTGTCTTGCATCTTTTGTTCCTTTAGTCGCTTCTTGCGTCACCACATAAAGAGAAAGGTGTTTAGTGTTAGTTTATTAAAGTAAATCAAATGTTTTGTTAATAACTGTCAATGCACATACGTTGCTGCCCCTTGCATCCTTTCGACCCTCTTTGTTGAAATACATAAGTGTTCAATAAATCTCTACATATGTTAGTAACTATTCAGCAAAAATATGTTTATTTGTATCAAGTCTTACTAAAATTCCACTCCTTAATACCGAACAATTCCACTTATTCCACATCGGATCCAGTAAATAATAAGTAGCCGGATTCAGTGCCAAATCGCGGCAACTTCTCAAATTAACCCAAAATTTATGTAGCGGTGAAAGTTTTAATGTACCATGTAATGTATCGCCAGACGTTTTGCCGCTTGTCTGAATTCATAGTTGTTGCGCGACTTGTAAATAGTTTTTGTTTCTGGTATCTTGTTATGATGGCTTGGGTTTTCTACGAGTACATAAGTTAAGTAGGAGTAGAATAACTTATTTTTGTAGGCCTGTAAGGAAAAAAATATCGTATATTAATCCGGATACAGTATAAGCTATGGCATGGTATATTTTGTAATACTACATTCGTTTTTACCGCAGTTTTGCTGCAATTAACGCTTTAACGAGCCAATTAAAGTTATCGTTTACATTTAACCATCCATCACAATTATAATCCACCCTTTACAAAAGTTGTAATAGGTGGATCATTTATTTTATTTGTACCTTAATCACGCCAATTTAACGTAACCAAAAGTAATATGATAATAAACTTTAAACTAATAAGAGAACCCAAGGTTTGGAACAATTTGGAATCCGATTCTATAATGAATCTAAATTATCTTCCAAGAAATTCCTTAATTTCATTTTGGCAAATTGAAATGGTTACCGAAGATGACATTTAAAATTGTTTTTGAACGAGTCTTCTAATTATTTCTGGCAACGTTAATGCCCCAATTTGTTTGTTCACGGTTTCTGAACGCACACAAATGCTGGTTATCTAATTTTGAATCAAATTTTGAATTAAAATATTGATTGATGTTGTGTGAAGGAATGTCTTGATCTGAAGGTAAAAACTTTTCTTTTGACTTATTTGTAAATATCCAGTCTAACGAATTGAAGAGAAAATTGTTGTATTCTAGTAGGATTTATTTTATAGATAGAATTAATTTTTATAGGCAATAGTTTGTATTCTGTTATTAGTGACTACAAGATATAATTTTATTTAAGGTCACTATACTTCACTACATTTCTGTACATATACGAGTACATATTCTGCACATAAATATGTATTCACCTTTCGCCTTTTCAAAATGGGTATTACTTAAAATGACTGATAATTGACCAATTTCGTTTTTTTTCACAAAATCACTTTAACCGTAAACAATCACAAGAATTTCCTATAAGTATAGAAAAGAGAGCAAAGATATTAGTAATCAATAATCTAACGTACAAATACATTTACGGTAATCAAGGTTTAAATTGTCTATTATTATCATGAGTGCGTAATTTCCATCAAGAAAGTTGTAATATATTATGGAACGTGAAAGTTTAAAATCTAACTTATATATTCATATTTTTGAAAAAATCAATGTGTCACCTTGACACTTATGGGTGCTTCAAAATAATAATAGGCTTTTTTAAAAAAGTGTTTTATGATTTTCGATCGTTTTTGACTTTGTTATTGACATCTGACAACATGGATAACTCAAATGACTTCTGTTACATAATAATCAGTGAAATAATATACCTGATATATTCACAAGGTTTAATAATATTATATTCGCGACTAAACATTCCTAAAAACAATGACATATATTTCCAGGAAATAACTCTAATTCAACTGTTTCAAACTTTTGTCTAGGAAATCTTCCATTCTGAAGTTGCAGATTCCACCCGAAGTGTCCCGAAGTGTTCCGAACGCTACATAAATTTTAGGCCAATTACACACTACACGCTTATCGCCAAAGTTTCTACAGGAATATATCTTTTTTTATTGTCGTAGTTTTTAAAAGGTCCAATGTTACCATTATGAATGGGAGTCCCTTATGTTCTGGCAGTTTTATTAAACTGTTTTATGTAGAATCAAGTTTTACGGTGAATAATTTATGTAACTTTGGATGGCTGAGTCCCGAAGTCAGGTGAGCAATGACTTGAAAAAGAGAATTTATTGATGAAAAAAGAAATATCTAACTCAATTTATTGGGTGACCGTGTTTTTAGTCAAATATACTTCAAGTCTATTTTTGTATATATGTCATTATGAAGATAAAATTTCAGGATATTCGGTTAAATTGTTTAGGTGACAAATTGTAAAAAGCAGATAAAAAAATCCACAATAACCACCAGTCACTGTTTAATACTTGATAGTTTTCATATTGTTAACACCCATTAATTAAGAATTTTAGAAAATTTCGTTACTAAGAGATGAACTCACATTTTTATTTTCATAGTTGGAAAAAACGAAATATGAAATAATAATGCGAACGGAAATCGTGGGCAAGAGATGTTCATGAAAAAATACGACAAGAAAGATCTCTAATATTATAAGTGAAGCCTTGCGTAATAAAGTATATACGAGTATGTTTCTTAAAAGCAAAATATTTAAATGACTGTAATAAATTATAACATAATTACATTGTCAGACAATCTTAAAAGATAAATGTTATTATCTTTTGGTTGCCAAATTAGCATATTAAGGAGTCGTAATAAAATCCCATAAATCTTTGTTACTTTTATATAATAATTAACTTTCAACATTATATAAAATGGCTTGTTAATGAAACGTTATTAGTGCTAAGTTTTAGGTAAAACCTCGAGAAAATTAAATTTATTTTGTTAATGAGTTTATGTGCGGTGGGTAACCGAACGAGTGGTTGGAACTCAAACCATCCTCAGTACACTATCAATGAGAATTTTATCTTCTCCTAACATTTAGAATAGCTATAGAAGTTTACAATAACATCAGGGTGATCAACTACTTCATTTAAGAGAACCATGCATTTTATTTTATAGAAGCCCACCAAAGTGACTCTACTCTGCCTGATGAAAAGCATGAATAGAATCCAAGAGTGGTAGTCGCCATACTCACTGTGAATAAGACAATTATTTCGTAAATCCCGAAGAGTGGGCCGACTCGACCAAAGTATTATCATGACCTCACAGAAATAGTTGTTAAGCGATTCTTTCGCTACTGTCTTACATAGGCTTCTAACTAAAAAGCAGTTTCTGGTGTTATTGACCAGACAGATTGGCACAAGTTTCTTTTCTGAATTTTTGTTCTTTTATCAGTGATGTTATCCTGCGTAATTTGGTCTTTTAGACAACTTTTTGCTACTTGTGGTATGAATAGAGGTGGTGATACTCTTTATTCCTAATGCGTCACAAGACAGAGTAGTTATTATGCAGTAAATGTGGTTAGTGAAGGCCTGACCTGCTGCAACCCCCCTCCTAACTATCTATTTCCACATTTTCGGGACATAAAAAAGTGGTTACTTACCTGCGTCTCTTGAGTTGCAGGTATCCATGAGTGGGGGCTGTGACTTACTGTCAGGTGATCAGATAACCCATTAATTTTCTCTAACATACAAAGAACTGTATTTAATTTTTGTAGTATATTTTATATTATCGACGATTTCCCGATACTTACGGTAAAATAATACAGTGGGCCCTCGGTAATCCGGTCCCTGTCTAATCCGGACCCCCCCGTAATCCGACATCAATCAAACAATTTTCGCTAATGTAGATCGTGCATGATCGAACAGGTTACAACTTGTGCTCGACACGTAGGTATTGTTTCAATTCCGATTGCTTAGTTTGAATTTGACTTCGTGTGATAGCGGTGCAACTCAGCCTTTATTCATTGTGCATTACGTATACATACCTAGTAATGTTGTCACAAACCCAGAAGACAACATATATAATTTTGTCATTTGTCTGTAATTTGTCGGATTACAAGGTACTCTTTTGTAAAAAAATTCGCGCTATAGAGGGTCTTAGGCAGTTCTCTATAATCCGACAAATTCTATAGTCCGACACTGCCCTGCAAAACGTTTGTCGAGTTACCGGGGGTCCACTGTATTCGAAAATCGAAGCGTTGCAAATCACATAATGGTACATACATGGGAAAAAAAAACTATTAAAATTGTATTTTAAAGAAATTACGCCTTATTTACTCAAATTCCAAATCGTAGGACACAGACAGAACATAAAGAGTAATTCACATCTTAATACAAGACTAATTCATAGACAAAATCTACGTTACTAAAAGAATGTCGTAACGAACACAAAACCCACAAGGAAAGAGATTCAGGCAGATACATCAACCTGTCTACACATTAAGTCTAAAATTATTACCAACTTAATTACAATTACATTATAACCTTGAGTCCCGTTGAAATAAATTATGTATGTACATAAAGCCTTTGTGTAACAGATTACCGGTATAATACCTTTATGACCTGACAAAATTACAATTGTTATTTCATTTTGACAAATAGCTGTTTTTACATTAACACCTTTTGTTGACTATTTTACGAAAACATTATTGTTACACCTCAGAAACTTTGAAAAGGAATTATGTTAGGATTTATTTAAAGACAATTCAAGGTTGAAGTTCTGATGGTTTAGAGAGTGCATTTTCACTCTTTAAATTTTGTTCTAGTTTCAATATGGAAAATATAATTGATATTAGCTAAGGAGAATACATAAACCTACCTATCCTATGAATATATGAATTTATTTAGCCCCACTGATAAATATACTTTCATGTTTCCAAATAAATATATGTACATTATAGACAAATAATAACCTAGACACGAATAAAAATCCTTTCTACCTCACAACTATTTCTTCTGAACGTGAATCCAATCCATTTTTCCTCTGGGTCCATTATTCCAAATTAGATAGAGGCTAGCTTTAAATCTATATCTTTTTTTACGTGGAACGACTGTCTTCAGACTTTCATGATATCAAAGTTTTGTAGAAAGACTTTTTAAGGCTTCAACTAACTGTAGTGATGATCAGAGATGTTCGTATGTCCGGTTGCTATAGCTTATTTCTCTCCAAAGCATAAACTAAATCTATTATTACTTAATTATTAATTCATCTTTACTGTTATCATGGGCGCTGGAAGGAAGTGCAAGAGGGTGCACTTATACCCCCTGGTAGAAAAGAAAATACATAGAAAAATACATATTTAAAATTTATTTCACGAAAAATATCTCTTTCATAGACTAGTATAATTCCGTATTAAATGTTGGTAAATAGCAGGTGTAGATGTAGATGCACCCTTCTGAAAATAATTCTGGCTACGCCCGTGACTATTATATTAAAGGCATTTACCCTTAATAGAGGTATTCCAATATCTATCTCGGGCACCAGTCTCTCACAAATGTTCATTATAATTTAATTTACTATTATTTAATTTTGAAATGAGGTATTAATTAAAATGTATAAAGACGCTACACTGTCTAAAGAGTAGAATATCGTATGCTTGATGTGAATTATAGTTTAAGAATAGCACACTAAAGCGTGGCGTAGAAGCTGTTGGATTACGGAGCCTTTTTCACGATACCAAATTAGCAGTTGTTTTGCTAAAGCTAAGCTTTGAGACACGGATTTGGTGGTGGTAGGAACGAGAAATTGAATTTTGTTAACATATTTTTTTACTTCTTCTAATTATTTTTTTGTTAGTATTTGACATTACAGCAAATTACATTTATCTTCTATATTAACTGGTCTGACTTTAGCTTTCAATCTTGTGTATTTTACAAAGAAGTATAATAAAAATTCCAAGTATTTTTATTTTGTAATCTAAATATTATAGGTAGCCATAATAACTAGAATACGACGAATCATAATACTAATGAGAGTATGAGGCTAAAAACATTATTATTTGTACATCTACAAATTTTTAAATTTAAAATATAAGAACAAATTTACAAACAAATGAACAAATAAATAAATAGAAGAACAATGAAACAAATAAATACACAAACAAATTTAAAAAACAAACAAATTTACTCAACCATGCCAATACGTGCATACATACATGTAATACATATATAAAACAGGTTTAAAACTAAAATATAAAACCTTTTTCAAAGCTCTTTTGTTTCTAATTCGCTGCCAGTTTTTCTCTGTGCTTACCCTTATATAAAACTAAACACATGCTCTCAGCTTCATATTAGTATTATGCAAGTTGCAAATAACTTTGTTAAAAATAAGAAAATACATATATGTATGTTAAAAGCGAAGTTATGTCTAATATCTCTCGTAAGTCCTAGGATAATTTCTTCTTTAGCTATTGTGATAAATGCAGCATTATTTTACATGTTTTTTTCAGACCAGTAGAGGAATATTTTTCTATTTTTTATTATTATACGATGTGTGTGGAAGTGTCGAAAGACGTCAAACACGGCGAGTGAACATTTACGGACCAAATCGGTGATGTTCTGAAAAGGAACATCAGGAACCGACGAGCACGCATATGCGTTTTGCGTTTAAATTAAGTACAAATGTATTCAATAGATTCTTTTTTTTTATTTAGTTGTCCCGTGTAGTAGAGAGCGGCGTGGTGACCACTTAAATCACTTGATCAACCGTGCAATTTTATTTTTGGGATGAAAATCGTGGAACAGTGATGTTAGAACAATGAAAATGACACCACGGTCTAAAACCGGTGTTAAGTAATGTTCTACTTGGTATTCACCAAAACAGTTAAAGTGCACTCTGGGGAAGTGCACATCTACAGGTGACCCATATATTTCATGATGCCATGTACAATAAAAAGACAGATTTTTGTAAAAAACACGTTCAGAATAAATTCCTTCAGTGGCTTACATTATCTCCTACTAACAATGTTAACAATTGGAGTTACGTATTGAGCTAATTAAACATGAATTCAGGCAGAAATTTAACTGATTTATAGACAGCTCTAATTGAATTTCTATAGACAAACTACGTAAACTTCAGGATCTTCCTCTTCAAGATACTATCAACGCTGCAATGTACTATCTACCACTGATGTTATCTATGCTTAGTATTCATATAAGCCAAAACCCTTCTACGTGTTAATTTTTCAATACCTGAATATCATAGAAAAAAAACATTAATATACTTTAATTTTTCATTTAAAGTAATCCCTCTAGAAGAACTGATTGATATAAACTTAAAATCCTGCTCGCCAATGCTTTTCATGTTTTAAGTAAACTTTAACCAACGAGTTTTGGTAATAAAAAATTTGAAAGGCGGTAAAATAAGAAACTAACGGTTGTATGACATATAATCCTAATCAAAGTTAGAAACACGAAAATATCGTACAATTAGATACAATGGCTGGTATTTGAATATTTATTTTTCATGACTATTTGTTAAATTAATTATATATTTAAAAATTTCAAATAAAAAAAATAATTTATGACATCAATATGCCTAAATAATGATAAATTATTATAAGTTGTGCACTCATGTAATACCGTCATTTTCTACCCTTATAAATGTAGAATATTTTTATCCAATTTGGATAAAAATCAACCTAAAACTAGTTTAATGAAAAATAAAAATATATCACAAAAATTAATTACATTTAAAACAATGGAACAGAGAACGTTGCCCTACATAAGTTACTTTTTTAATAAATTCACACATTTAACAGTGTTTTTTTTTTCAGACCATGCCTCAGCAATCGTGGGCACGACTGCTCGGCTCCGCTGTCGCATCGACGGACGGTCTTGTGGCGCAATGCACAGCATCAAGTGGTACAAGTCAGAGTCTCGACTGTACGTGTACTCCATAGCTGGGAACACGGCCATCGATCGACCTGAAGGACCTATGAAAGACAGGTGAGGGGATAATCAAAATTTAAATTAACTTTAGAAAGGATTTTTGATGAATTTACGTAATATAGACATTATTTACTTTATTTTTTATTTCTATATTCTATATTCGAACTAGATGGAGCATTGGTACACATTGGCTATATGAAATAACAATGTAATCTTAATGGTATGTATTTTATTTATGGTGTCATAAAAATATTTGCTCATATTTTAGGGTAAGACAAGTATACTCTAATAGAAAGGTACTAAAATATGAACTTAAATTTTATCTGCTTTGAAAATTTATGACTGTTTTATGACTCATGTAAATATTTCATAAAGAAGAAGACTGTTTTGTTCAAAACAATGAATTAGTCATAAATTTGTGTCTGGGCATTTTCTAACTAAAATTGAAATAAAATTCATTTCATGGCATTTAAAAATGTTTACATATTGAAAAGAAACCTATTTCGGAAACATAAACTGATGAGGCTATCTTCATACATCAGTAAATGTTTATGTCTAACTTTTTTGGGACTAAACTTCATGAAATGTTTCAGTATGTATTCCACCGATAGTAATTTTTGTGTTGCAAAAGTTACAACTTACCTTAAAACGAAGCTTTTAAAATGATGACACAGAAAAATGAAAGAATTAGTACATTGCGGGTTCTCATGCTAAGCGAAGGCTGTGTTATGAGAACCAATATTCAAACGTGCTGATCGCTGCGAGTGCTAGGATTATTACCAACTCTCGTTAGTTTGTCGACATGTATGTATAAGGGTATAAGTGTGTGTGATGTATATATGTGATGATTTCAGTGTGTAAGAGTGGAGTAATATTGTTCTTGTGTTGACAGATTAAGAATATAGAATATCACTACCTGTATTCATTCTGTGGGTGTCGTAAAAACTGACTTAGGGAATAAACTAAACAGGATAACAACGGTGCAAGGAGAAGGAAAACTTGATACAAATCCTACACCAAGGTATCTGGCTAAAGAAATATTGTAGACCGAAACCGCATTTTCTAGGCTTACGTTCAGCAGTGGTCTAGTAAAGGCTATTGGTGGTAGATCTGAATGTCATATTATTTAAACGCAATATTTAAAGTTTTGAAGTTACGCATTTTTTATTATGAGTGTCATTTTCTCTACAGACAACTCTACAGAACAAACCGATGAAGTATGACTTCTTACTTACTCAGACACGTTTTTATTAAGAGTATTGTATAGCTTATTACTTATTTATTGGTTTATTTTCTTGTAAAAATAGTTCTACACCTAACTGTACATCAGATCAATGTCGTAATGCATTTGTTTGGGTCAGAAAGAAACACGGTCCGATGTTTTCCCAGAACTACTCTCCACAAGTACAGTTGTCAAACCGAGATTCTCAATCAATCATCTCAATGTTTGCATTCAGGCATGTGATGGGATATCGTAGTGGTCTTTTACTTGTCCCTTTCAACACTGGTCTCTGTGCCCTTTCTAGTTTAGTGGATTGCGTTTCGTCATTCATGATGTCATTTAAACATCTAATCAGAAGTTATAACCATAAAGTTTAAAGACTTTTTCTTAAATAAGAAAAAGACTAGGGAAATAAAAAATGACGTAATCTTTTGAACCGTGTTACACTCTCAGATAGAAATAAAACATTTCACGTTGAGACGACAAAGATGTATTGCCGTGTCATTTCGCACAATGGCCGGTAAGTGCGGTCATTATGAACAATAACCGGATGATGCGATACTTTGCGGGTTTGTTGGTTTGATACGATTTTTAGAGATAATTTAGGAATTAATAGAGTTTGAACATTTAGGTGATGTTCTTTGGGCATGCCATACTTGAATGCTCTGGTGATCTCGTAGTTCATAAATTTTCTTATGTTTGTTTGTTCATTCTAACAAAACAAACCTGATTTTTTTTTATATGATTATTTATATTTATAGTCGCACCAACGTTGGAAAACATTGATCAGATTTCTATGATTATTCTCGTGTCTTTAATTAGTGAGAAATCATAATAGGACATACACATCCCACAAATGTTTTGATATACAAAGTAAGCACCTTTCACAGTCGTGAATTGCAACTGCAGTCATTTGGGCGAACTAAAAACAAATTCAAAATTATTTTATTTTCAAAACCTACAAAAGTGTCTCTACTCTACCTGTTAGAAAGCAGGAATAGAATCCATGAGTTGAGGTCGCCATACTGATTGCAAATGCAGACAATGCTAAATTAAACTATTTTTTTTCGTCAATATATAAAGCCACTGAAATTTCAACACACTCTTCCATTATAATATTAAATCTGATTCTGTATACATTGACTCTGTGTGCAATAGTTTGTTATAATTCTCGATATGAGGTTTTTATTAGTACATTAAACCGCTAAGAAATTTATAAAGAATTTCAACACTGTAATACACATGTTGTTAACCTAAAATGAATTCTATAAGTGCTGCTAGAAGGTGCTTTTACCTTACGATAAATTAATTGAAAGAGAAATTTACCGAGCTATAAAAATGAAATGCACGAGAACAGTGCTGAAAAATAAGCAAACTCTAACAGTCGCAGTAGGCTCCAAGTACGAAATTTATTTGACTATAATATCACTTGTGACCTTCTAAAACTATTCTTCGTAATTTTTTTTATATTGAACGGTAATTTGAATTTAGAATAATAAAAATAATGTTCTAAAATCAAAACACTTTTTGAACGCTAACGTTTTTAATGATTGATGTCTACATTACCGTGAATTACAACTTTGTCTTAAATATTGACATATTTCAATTTAAATCTACACGTTTGCAAAATGAAGTTGAATTTATTTTAATTACATTGCTGCCGTCGGTGTAAATCAATTTATTGAATATTAACGAAATGTTTACGAGATAATATTTAATTTTATTTTTTTACACTTACATTTCCTTATTTTTTATGACATTTTTCAAGTTTCTCGCTATAAACATAAAACTCATAGGTACTATTTATATGTATTTTAACAATATTCACAGAAAAACCAATTGAATATACAATAGGATCGCGATGGATTATCCGTCATCATCTGGTGGTTATTTGGTCCTTTTAAAACTATTTCCTTTTGTTCATAAAAAAACAACACTTTTTACCAAGATTCATACTAAAATGAAATCAAAAATATATTACAATTCTATTTCTGAATGAATTGTAATTAAATCTCAGCTTTATTTCATGTAAAAGTGCTGCCCTTGACTCGCGCAAACGACATTTACCACGAACAAAGAAATAAAAGCAACAACAAAAATATATTAATTTCAAAAAGGCTGTCAGTTCTATTCCCGACCGTCGCGTTATTAAAATTTCAGGGATTGTAGACGCCCGTCTACTACAAGCGATAAAGCTTGTCATTTTAAATTACTTTCAGGAAAACAGGTAACTTTTTCCAAAGTCATGTTATTCGATTTCCTAGACGTTTTTTAATTAAAGCTATTGGCTGGAAATGTAGTTTTAAAAATGTTTGCAAGTACATAACAGTTTTGAAAGCTTGTAAGGTTGTTCACTAACTTTTGTTCGCGGTTTCATTCTTTTTTATTTACCCAGATGGCTAAAATTATTTCAGGGTTCCTTTCTGAACTTAAAATTGAATTATTTTTTTTAAAATAAACAGTTATCTTTCCTTGAAACTAGCTATGCAAACAAAAGAAGTATTTACTTCAGATGACAATTTCAGACTAACAAACGGAGCCTGAATTTAGATACTGCAAACGTTCATTGTCTATCAGTAAATAACTCGAATAAAATAACCCATGATGCTGGATAATATAATTCTTGATTCATCTGTCATTTGGTTAATCTTGTCTGCTCATCCTTGTATTTACACATAAAATGATATCGATCTTTTAAATAGATAGAAACCTATAGAATTTACCTTAATTCTTTAAGTCTTCTTTCTACCTAAAGTGACAGCGTGGTGGTCCGTTGGTGCTGTGGTGATAGTTATCGTAATAAATGCCTTACACTGCCACGATTGTTATGTGTTTTATGACCCGAAGTAGGGCGCCAAAAAAAAACAATTCACTGTGGTTGCATTGTTTGCATTCGTAATGAATATGGTGATCTGAACTCATAGATTTTATTCATGCTTTCCATCAAGCAGAGTAGAATCACTTTGGCAGATCCTTATAATAAAAAAAGTGAAATCAGAAAGGCACATACTTATAACCTAAGACATTAAGCAAAGCAAGAGCACTTCTGGCAAAATTTAATAAAATCACGTAATAGTGCTTCTACATATTTATGAGCCTACCCTCACAAAATTATAATTTGATTATATGAAAACCCTTTTTGTCCTCAAAGGCTATTAAAACTTAATAAAGCAATATCAAGTTTCAATGACAACGACATTGTTTTATCGACTGGTATATTGGTCTAGTGGTGAACCTTGACTGTTGAGCCAAAAGTCGTGAATTCGTTTTTCAACAAGGTCATAACTTCTACCGAAGTTCGCATAAGTTAAATGAATGCCACCCCTCCCGAATCACTATTGCATTGCCTGATTTGAATTTGGGTTCACGCTCCTGTGTAGGTCTGAAGATCACATGGGCTTAGGAATGACTTCAGCTGACTATTTATTCTCAAAACTCAAAACATGAGAAAAAGAATTCTTGTAACGAATATAGTGGGATATCAATTTTGCATGCAATGTATGATATTTCAAAATAATGTAAAGAATTGAATGTCAAACACATTATAATAAAAACTATGTATTTAAACATTAAGTTAAAATTTAAAGTCTTCACTAAAATTTAAAAAGCAATATGCCATCTGAGTATATAAATTGTTACGAATTAGATTAGTAGAGACCGTAAGACCTATCGCGTAGACATTCTACGTCAGCTACGGCATAGTAATATGCTACGTGATCAATTTCGAGTTACGAAGTTGTAGTATAACGTTGTGAAAATGGGAGAGATGCATGTTTATTAGATTGCGGACATGCAAAGATGACTTGTAGATTTATAGAAAATTGTTTACAGAATGTTACAAAAAAGTATGTATTAAGGGATGGGTGTCATGTCCCTCCGACACACAAGGAAGATCCTCCGACCAGGTAAGGTGATCATGCCTGGCGGGCCACGGCCTAACAGTTGATGTTGGGATGTTATATATATGCTAATTGACACTAGAGATGAGTTAGCTGTCTATGCTCTGTACTGGAGCGTGCCAGTGCCAGGAGTGAGCAGTTCCAGTAAGGCGGAACTAAGTATCTCAAATTCCAGTGAGTTAGAACTAAATGCCGCTAATCCCAGAGAGTTAGGGCTGAAGTTCGCTGAACTCAGAGGGTCTTTATTGTATTACGCGGTGCTGGAATGAAGTCCTCAGTGAATCTGGGCGATTGTTGCATAGTGGCTGGCTACTGCGTAGACGGGAGAAAGATGCTCTGCTTACATGTACCGTAGGTGCAGTGTGTTGTACCTATAAGGCTGTAAGGGTTAACCAGGTTGGAGCGGTCACTACCTTGTTGTGCCTGTTGAGGTCAAAGTTACTTAGATAGTTAGATTATTAACCTTAGTTTAGATATAAATTGCAATTCAAAATATGTGCATACAGAAAAAAACAAAGTTACATCACAAAAAATATTGATGCTAGGTACAATTGTCCATGTTCATACATTTTAAAAGAAAACACAATAATGTTAAAAAATAAACAAAATAATAAAAAAAAACACTTCTGAGAGGGTCGTGGTTTGAAATGGAGGATGTCTTTAATCATAAACGCAAATGTAAAAAAAAGAAATATAATAATGTAAAATATTATCTTCAAAAACGATAAACTAACGGATACCAGTAATATTTTGCATGAACAAATATCCCACAGTTTTATTTATACACTTAACATAATAACTCATGTTTTATGTTATTATAAAAAAAATTATTGAAATTATAGATTATTGTTTTATATATTATATATTTCTAGACTAGAATTATAATAATAATAATAATAAAGCCCTTTTATTCCGAATTACGTGTTTTACATTTAGATTGAATGCATTAAATTATATCTCGCACTTCGGTGTGCCTCTTGGCATAGGCCTCCTCCAGCTCTCTCCAATAACCTCGGTTTTCTGCAGCTCTAGTCCAGTATGGTCCTAGGGTTAAGCGGATATCATCACTCCATCTTGTCTTGGGACGCCCCTGTCTTCTGTTGTCCCCTCTTGGATACCATAAGGTTACTTGCTTGCTCCATTTGAACAATTTGCAACGTAGCATATGCCCGGTCCAACTCCATTTTAAATGTTCAATACGAGCTGTTGTCCGTTACTTTTGTTTTCTTTCTTATTTCTATATTTCGGATTCTGTCACTAAGCCTGATTCCCAACATGCTTCTTTCCATTGCTCTTACGGTTTTGGCTAGTTTCTCTCTATGCTTGTCCGTTAGTGTCCATGTCTCACAACCATATGTCATACAGGGGAGAATACATGTGTTGAAAGTCTTTCTCTTGATGTGTATGCCTAAGTCTTTGTTCTTCATAATTTCTTTTAACGACCAGTATTTCTTCCAAGCACAAGCTATTCTTTTGTTTATTTCCTTAGACATTGGGTCTTCCGGGGATATAATTTGTCCTAGGTACACATATTCTTTCACATATTCAAGCTTAGTTCCATTGGCCTCTATGTGGACTTCCATCGAGTTGGTCATTAGCTTTGTTTTTTCAGTGTTTATTTCTAGACCTACATCTCTGCTTTTTTCTGCTATGTCTTTTATCATGTATTCTAGTTTCTTAGGATCTTCTTCTAATATGACAATGTCATCGGCAAATCTCAAGTGGTTAAGGCGGCTACCATTGATTAGTATCCCATAGTTATCCCAGTCCAGTTGTCTAAATATGTGTTCCAGTACCGCATTAAAGAGCTTAGGAGATAATGGGTCTCCTTGTCTCACGCCTCTGTTGATTGGGAAGGGGTCTCCAGTTGACTCTAGTTTAATGCGGCTTCTACTTTCTTTGTAGATGGATTTAATTAGTTCTATGTAGACCTCCTCCACACCTTGCTCTTTTAGACTCAGCCAGATAAATTTATGTTTTAGACTATCAAATGCTTTGGAATAGTCTATAAAGCAGATATACAGTATCTTCTGGTATTCATTGTACTTTTCAAAGACTTGTTTGATTGTGTGGATGTGGTCTATTGTGCTATAATGTTTTCTAAATCCTGCCTGTTCAATCGGTTGGTTTTCGTCTAAGACTCTAGTTATTCTTTCCAAGATTACTTTTGCGAAGACTTTGTAAACATTTGATATCAGGCTAATTGGTCTATAGTTGCCGATATCATCTTTATCCCCTTTCTTATGGAGTAGTATGATATATGATTCGTTCCATTGTTTCGGGATTTTGCCTGATGTTGCAATCTCATTAAACATCTTGGTTAGGATTGGGGTTATTTCCTCTTCGATGCCTCTGATTAGCTCGTTTGTTATATTGTCGGGTCCTGGAGCTTTTTCTAAATTTTGTGACATTATGGCTTTCCGTACTTCCTGCAAAAGTATTGGTGGGACATTTTTACAGCTCGTGCTAGGGTTTATATAGGCGTTCTTTTCCCGGTCGGTGTCGTTGTTCGAGTAAAGAGTCCGGTAGAAGTCTGTGGCCACACATTGGATTCTTCTACGATTTAATACTTGTTTAGATCTGTTGTTTTTTAGCTTTGGTATCCATTCCTTGCCACATTCTCTTAATTCCTTGAAAGCTTTTCTTGTTCCCCCTGTTCTTTGGATTTCCTCTTCCAGTCTTATTGTTCTTTTTAATTTTCTTTCCCTTCTTATCTTTTCTCTAATTTGTTTACTCAGTTCAGATATTTTATTACGATTTTCTTGAGTTCTTGATTTATCTGCTATTAGTGCTTTTCTTTCTTTTAGGAGCTCCATTATCTTTTCACTAAACTTCACTTCTTTAATGATGTTGCCTTTCCTCATATTTGAAAGTTGCTTATCCATGAGGTTGTATTTCTCTATGAGACTTCTATCTGAGTTTACTATTTCTTTCAGGTTATTGATGAGTGACAAATCTGCTTCTTCCCTGTGCTGTTCCACTGTCGATTTATTTATAATTTTATATCTACTTCTTCTAGTTGGGTACTTCTTTAAACAACAGCGTACCATTCGGTGATTCGTATTAAAATTTAGATTTTGAATAATGTGTGTATCAGTAAAAAAAATGGGTTTATTAGTTATAATAAAGTCAATTTCGTTTTTATATTTGCCATCAGGTGATAGCCAGGTCCACTTGGTTTTAGGATCCTTTTTGAAGACTGAGTTTAGTAGCGTTAAGTTGTTTTGTAGTAGAAGTTCAATTAGTCTGTGTCCGTTGGCACTCCTCTTTCCATAACCATATTTGCCCAGTATCAGTTCTTCGCCAGGTTCTCTGCAGCCTACTTGTGCATTAAAGTCACCCATAACCATGATGAAGTTATTATGGTATTTTTTTACAACATCTGACAGGGTGCAGTAAAAAGCATCGCTTTCGCTTTCTGTTGCTAGTTCTGTAGGTGCATATACTTGTATAAGTGTCCATGGTTTTTGATATGTTGGTAAATTAATATTTAGTATTGCTATTCTGTCTGAGATTCCTATCAGTTCTTGTATATGTGTTTTCATTGCTTTTTTAATTATAAATCCTACTCCTCTTTGGCCCTGTGTTTCGCCTTTATGATAAAGTATGTACTCATTTAGTTCTGTTATTTTCTCTCCTAATCTTCTCATTTCACTAATGCCCAGAATATCATATTTTACACTTTCCAGCGCCTTGTCCAATTCGAGCAAGCTTTCTTGTGTTCTAAGAGTTCTTGTGTTAAGTGCTGCGATGTTAAATGTTTTGTTTCTTTTTTCTGGAGGGTTTTGGTCTAGTGCTCCCGCGGGGACCAGCCGTTGTGGGAGACATATTATTTGTTGTTTACGGTTTAGTGTATTTGTTGTAGCCTTTTCTGTTTGTTTCCAGTTTCCGAGGTTTTTAATTAGTTTTTTGGGGTATTAGTGTAGGTGTCAGAGTTTGTTTTTTCCACGTAATTTAGTATGTTTGGTCGTATAGTTTCTTTTTTCTGGGCCGTAGTGAGAGGTTGTGGTTTTTTGTTTAAACTAACTTTTTTCTGTGTTTCTTGGTTGGGAGAGTCTGATGGTTCTCTTCTTCTTTTTTCTCTATTTTTGTCCTTTGGTTTTTTCACTACGAGTTTATCATATTTTATGAATGCTATGTTGCCCTTGTTTTTTTCTTCTTCCACTTGTGATTGGAGCTGTTTCCTCTTTTCCAAGATTTCCTTGGGGAAATCCTCTTTAACACTTATATTTGGTGGGAGATTCGACTTGTTCTTGAGTACGAAGTGTTTCTTCCATTGGGTTGTGAGAGAAACTACGACAGGTCGATTTTTGTTTTCCATTTTTCTTCCAATTCTATAAACGTTACTAATCTCTTGACTATTTATTTGTACTCCTGACTTTTCTATGGTATCTTTTATGTTGTCCACTAATTCTCGCTCTGTTTTTCCTATTTCCTCTACTCCAAAAAAGACGAGGTTGTTTTTTCGTTTCTCTCTTTCCAACGATTGAAGTTTCAATTCCAGTTCTTGCACTCTATTTTTGAGGAATTTGTTTTCTTCCATTATTCCATTTAATTTCTCGTTTATTGCTTCCGCGACGTTCTTGGTTAGAGCCAGTGTTATCTGATTGGCTTGTTTATCTAATTTTTCATCAAGTTTTAGTAAAAGTAATTCCATGTTTTTGTCTATATTTAACTGTTCTGGTTATTTTCACTTTTTGTTGTGGCAACCCTGATTTGTAGGTACTTTTATTATTTTGGACTGGCAACACCGTCACTGTCACTGTCAGTGTTACTGTGTTATCTGTCACTTGTCAGTCAAACTCAAAGCAAAGGTCGTGAGGTTGGCACTACAGTGACGAGCAAGACTATTTGTTAGGTACCCACTTTTAGATTATAATGGCGATGATTGTATTTGGTTTATTTTCGAAATTAATCACTTCCGCACTGTGATTATTATACCAAAACGCCTTCTAAACACAGTTCTATTATAATGTCACTTGCACAAGGTAGTTTTCACTGTTTTGCACCGTTTATGAATTTTTTCGCATGGAGCTCTTTGACGTACGTGTTGACTGATTAGCCACCGGAAACGGAACCTCTCAAGACTAGAATTAACATGTATTTTTTCTAAAACATTTTTTTTAACTGAAACTTTGACATAAAAATAAAAAAAAATATATTTATTCTAAAATATTTTCCTATACCTCTCGATATTTTCGATAGATGGCATTTTGGCTTTTTAAATACCCACTAACGGTAATTTTTAATCAAAAACACGACTTAAATTAAATTCTAAGTCTAAGTCTTTGAAGCTATTAAGACTTTATCAAATTATAATGACATAACTTTAAAGCCTATAAAATAAAGTACATACATTAAAATAACTACATTCTGTATATAGGTAGAATTAAAATGACGTGCAAGAGGAAACTTTGCTAAATATGAGCACAACTGTGCATAATTGATATTGTTATTACTTTTAAAGTTTCCAGTGAAGCGGTGACGTGATGGTGGCTACGTGTTGTTATATAATGACGTCACTCAATTTGAGCGATAATTTTTAATAAATGTTACTATGAACTGTGTTTGAACTGTGCTTGTGTTTATGAGTTGTAAATAAACATCTTGGTATTGACTTGCCGAAGAGTACAAAAACCGAAACACACAAAAATTTTCAGGACACATAAGCACATAAATTATCTATTTTAGAGTTGCAAGTGCACATATGCGACAGTAGTAGTTGAGTGATAAGTCTGTTCGTTTGCTTATCGCTCCTACATCATAAATTTCCGGTGAAACCATTATATCACGTTGATTGAGCCTGCCGAACTTGTTGAAACATGGCTCTCTGACGACTAAAATATTAATAATACGTAGAACTATTCAGTTTGTTTGTTTAGTTTAACGCAGTAATCTTAGAAATTACTTGTACTAATTAAAAAAATCTGACTGTTTTGAACAACTCGTTTATCTGGACAGGATACAATTATATCATGTTTTCGCATTTCAAGTTGATTATGGTTTGATAATAATCAACTTGAAAACCAGACTTTTAAATTGAATTTGAGGATGATAAATACGACAACCTTTACAAAGCTGAACAGGGTTGCTTGTGGAGTACAATCTCTAAAACCAAAATATGACATTCACATAAAATAATATGGAAGTTCATTAGAGCCAATAAATATTATTAAACTATATATTGGTTGATCAGTGAAGTGTTGAATGCTTTATTATAGATGTAAACGGTATGGTGAATTATAGCAGAGTTAAATTAAAATGAAGATCAAACAGAATCGTGTTCTATTCTGTTTTACGTCCAAGGGCAGAAAAAAATTGCTTAGTGTATCTAGGGTTCTGAATATTTAGATAATACCTTGGTAATAAGGTTCTTCTTATTAGTGTAAGTAGACAAGTGAAACGGTGATCAAACAAGAAACTATTTTTCGTAAGAAAAGTTATAACATGATTAGTCAGAGTATGGTTAGTGTAGATTTACATTTCATTTTACCTAAATTTATAGCAAATAATCTACGCCTACTTTTACAATTATAGCTGCTTATAGCCTGTATTATTTCAATTCTTCTTTAATAATTTTTTATTCAATACAAAAATTTGTTTATAAACTACTAGTTTTCAAGCATTAAGTAAAAATATTAACTTTAACTTAACTTAATAATAACTTTCTTCTACTCTGTCACTTCATAAGGCAACACTAGTGAAATTAGAGAGTGATAGAGTATGTAGAGTGTCTCTACATAGAGCTCATCTGCATGTAAAGAGTGCAACAATTTACTGAATAGATGCGCTTTGACTCTGACCTGATGCGGTTGAAAATGCCATTTACCCACGATGTTCGCATTATGGGAAAGATTGGCGGTTTCACGAGCTTTACTATGTAAATGGAATAGATACTGCGATGCATAACGGTAGATGTTGAAATAGGTACACTTTGCGATAAGTGTGAGTTTTATTTGTGCGAGATTTAATGTTTTCAGTCTGATTTTTTCTACGGTAACATAATTATTTCTTATAACTTTGCTTAGTAAGTAATATAGTATCAATTAGAGACAAAACCAAATGTCTTTTTTGAAAACAATAACAAAGAACTAGTATATCTTTTAGAAAAGACATCATTTCTCTCTTAGTTTCTTACTCACTTAGACTGAGTTACGACAACACCGATTGTGTAGTGGTTTAAACGATCATCTCACCGTTTCTTAGTTTGATCAGCTGAGGCAACATTTTGTATGATCCACAAATTGGTAATCTGAATTTGAATGTTCTTTGTGTCCATACAAATTAAGAATTAAAATCACACCTTTATCCTAAGTAAAAACCTAAATTCTTTTTAAAAACCTTCAAGTACACTGCTATTGTAGCTACTAAACCCGTGATCCATAATATCACAAGTGCGCATCCAAAATGAAGCAATTGACAAACCTTAACGGTAACAACGAGTCGTAATTAGGCACCAACATACTAATTGCTAACGTTAACGTAAACTTAAAGCTGTTTCCACCATAATAATTAGGGTTACGGTCGCACCGTAATACGAAGTGAGCCTTGCTACGACGTGGATAAGGATATTCTGATAATTATAATATAACTAGCTTTTGCCTGTGGTTTCTTTCGCAATTAATATTTATTGCTATCGTTTAGCAATACTGCTTTTTAGCCAAAAAACATTTTTCATACTTAAGAATTAGTATGATATTGAAAAATAATAATTTTACACATTTCACACATGACTAGACAGAGGTTGTACTATGGTAACCAGTTTATTGAAGACTGCTTCCAATCACGTTGGGGTCACCACTATGCAGGGCAAGGGTGTCATGTTATATCCCTCTAACACAAAGGGAGGATCCTTTGACCAGGTGAGGTGATCATGCCTGGCGGGCCACGACCCAATAGTTGATATTAGGTTTTTGTATATATGCTAATTAACATATATACAAAAACCTAACACAAACTCCAATTTAACAATCGAGATCACTAACTACCAGAGCAACAGGCCTGAGTCAGAGACGTTGAATGGTGTGAAAACGTTACAAACAAACTCACTTTTGCATTCATGAAGTTAGTAGATAGTATTTTTAGTAGGTTAGTGGTATCTTGGTACGTAGGGGAAAGTTTGTCAATGGAAGTTCTGGGTTTCTATGTTGGTAGTGAACAATTAAAGTAGAACTTTCTCAATTGTAATTGTTTGAAGTGGTTTTGAGCATCACTGAGGCTTGCAATGACTTTAATTATATTATATTTAAATTGATATGATATATTTAAACGTATGTTAAGAAAATTGATTAATATCAATTAATTCAACATCATAATTATCAAAAACCTTTAGTAATTCACTGCTAGACATAGGTCTCTCCTCAGAAAGGAGGTTTTAGCCTCCTATAGCAATAATTTCAGATGCGTTGCCATAAGGTTTGTTTCAAATTTGCCTCCTCATTTAGCAGTGATATTATTCTGCGTGATTTGTAATCATAGGACTCATTATATACCTCTACTTAGACATACCAGTACAGTAGCTACATATATTTTTAAAGCATAACCATTTTTCCTAAAATGAAGCTCCAGCTTCTTCATGGTAATAGTTTTCCACTCGTATTAAAACCGACTCTAAATTATGTAGCCTAAAATACCTACTACGTAGCAACATCCCCAATACAATGTTTATTAATTTATTTAACTCTAATTGCTTAAATGAAATGAACCGGACTCACATAAACGTATCTAACAAGTCACCAGGAAAATTAAAATAGATATGGACACATATCGGTAACGATCTAGAGTCACGTGGGATGTAAGTTTATTTCTTAAACTCAAAACTTATGTCTATTTTAAATTCTTAGAAGGATTAAAATAATACGTTTTGGGACACCCCTAGTATTGAACTTCCATAAGTTTGTAGACTAACCGTCTCACTCTAACAAATCCTATTTCTGGATTAAACTCGAACTGTCAATTATTGGTACAAATTGCTGTATCAGATGCAACTGTCCCGTAACAGATGTATCGATGTTTCTGTGCAATGGATCTGTACAGTTGCAGCTCGGCAATTTTAAACTGGTAAGAGTTTTAAAGTGAAAACTTTTTTAAGCACGTTAAGTATTTTTGATGTGAACAATAATCATGGAAATCGCGTCATTGTCACCGAACGCTTTCCGTATATAAACTGTATATATTAAACAAAGGTAGTTGTACATGCCGCTCTGTGTGTGGGTGCTTGGCTGAGGTGCGTGTGCCTGCGGGACCATGTATGCGGTCTCGAAGGGATCAAAAGCTTTGTAGCGGGCGAGGTAGCTATTGTTGTGCATACTCGATTTGGAAATAATATTATCTACTTTATGTAAATATGCTCTATTAAGGGACTATGTTTCAATCGAATATAAAAGATGCTCAAAATACAGCTTTAAGTTTTCACTTCTGTTGGCAGTCCTCATGACTGCTTCCATTTTTTTTTGTGACATTAAAGTGACAAAACTATATTAAGCAAAAATAAGAACCTATGCCATTACTTTAAGTAGAGTCTCGTATAATTCATTTTTATCCTTTTCAAAAAGTTTGCTCAAACTCAAGTTAGTCTGAGTTAATACCTGCTCACCCAGTAATACCGGTAACTGAAGTACTGAAAAATATCCTAATATATTTCTTTATAAATTACATCCAGACACGGAAAAACATATCTACAATATAATTATTTGACTTGGTTGTAAATTAAATCCCCCATTCTAAAATACCAACCATGCTAACCATGAGATCAATACCCAGTTAAACTAAAGACAAACAAAAATAACAAAACTATAAAGAATATTGTTGGTACTGGACATGAAACATTGTCAGTTCTTTTTTATTTCAACTCAATTCACGATCTCCGACTACGAAATTGAAATGTATCCAACTGACACCGACACGATACCTTCCAAACAAGGTGAGGCCCATCCACTAAAAATATCTGCGCTTTTTCACTTATCTTTCTCGTTCAAAATCGAAATATTGAATCTGGCAACCGACCGTAGCCAGCGTAAACTGCTTCGAGCCGCTTCAAACCGGCTTAGGCCGTCTACATACAGATTTAAAACTGGATCTATGAGTTTTTTTTGTTTTCATTCAACATATGTATGAAAATACAATAACTCTCAGATAGAAAAAGACAAGAACTAAATGCTAATGATAGAACTAAATTAAGGAACAAAAAACAATTCTGCACCGACCTGTCTGGCGAGGGTTGCAAAGTAGGCTAAAATCTCTTTTCTAAGATGATAAGAAATAACAACGAGTTGATCGTCATTCTTTCCCCCATATCTTTTGTGTCAAATCATGCGGATATTATGGTTTTTAGATGACATAAAAAAATAAAAGTAGAACGAAAGTGAAAGAAGAAAGTAAATTAAATTATGAAACTGGGTAGAATAAGACCCAGAGTGGGCTAAAGCTTGAATGCTTACAATGTAAAAGTGTCATCTGACAAAAGCTTCAGTCTAGCGTATGTGTTGACGAATCAGTTAGGTTAAATAATTTTATATGCAAAAACTCTCAATGTCATCAATTTAACGTTGATCAATTTTAATCGTTAAAAAACAAAACACACATGTGAGTCGCCTAAAGAGCTTAAAACCAGCTCAGATCAGTTCAGACTGGTGTATATTTATGCGCTATAAAGCGGGTAGCAGTGAAATTGTGGTTTATGCAGTTTTTCTGCATAAAACGCCATTACTTGTGGAATATTGTCCCTGGACGCTATTGGAACTGGTGCGGTCATTACTTAAGAACAATGTTTCTTTTTTTGCGAGGATCTATTGGGTTTTAAGTCTCTCTCAATGTTAAAGAATGAATACAATTGAGAAAAGTCTTGTATTCTTTATAAATATTAATGCAATTTAGCGGGCAGTGGTCGATTTTTTTTGGTTTCGTTCACTTGTGTTAGGAAATTGAATTAGATTAAGAGTTTTAGTACTATCCTCGAGTATTACTCATGTACGATACAATAAATAAAAACTATAAGTGTTTGTAAAATTCTGTCTACTATGACTTGATCAGTATTTAAAAAAATAATATATATATATATATAGTTCAAGCTTGTGTACTATTTTTATTAATATATTTTTAAAAATTCAGCTGCTTAAATTTTTCAGGAATTTATGACCCATAAAAAAAGTATTTAAAAATTCTGCCATGAATCAATATGATATACTCAATTATTACTGAAAAATACTTTTTTTTCATCCTTCATAGAAACGAAACAATGCGTCAAAACGTTTACTTCAAACAAAACAGTACAAAAAAATATTAAAAATTAAACACGTTAAATAATTTTGAAAATAAAACGTTAAAAATTATTTAATACGGTCGTCGTAAGTAAATAATAATATTAACCCTTTTGACCCGTCGCGCGGTCGTCCGGAAAATGTGAGTTTTAACCAGTTATGTCCGGCTCGGGCCAGTTTCAACTCGATCGGACCGGAAAGAAGCGGTACAGTAAACTTTATATATGGGTATTTTGACGCCACTATGTGTTTTGTGTGTCTTTGTTCGTGTTTAAAATAACTTCTAAAATTGCAAGGAAAATATTTTGTGTGATCCAATTTTCGCTTTTATAATGTACATGAACATTAATGCGTTGTCATAAGTACATACAATTACGTTCATTAAACACAAAAAAAATGTAAAAAAGACAAACGTGGGCAAGGATTTTTGACGTCCGTGATCAATTAATAATTCATTTCAACCATTAATTAAAAAGACAAATTGTAATTAATTCAATTGCGATTTATGTTTATAATGAATAAAGGTAATTGCACTTTATACTGATATTATTTGATTACCAGTACCTGAATCAATTGACTAACTAGCTGCATTCAAGGCAAAATTAAAATTACATTTTCATTTGCATCAATAGGCCAGGCTCTCACACTCACCAAAGCAACATGGCGGCATGGATGCTCTCTCTTTAGGTTCGTGTTTTGTGAGAGAGTAGTACTGCGCCGGTTGAACTCGTTCGTGCTGAAATCAGCGTAGCTCTACTACCTGTAAACTCATATAACGACTGCTTAAACGTAGTGTAATTATATATTCAATATACTCTAAATATGCATATAAATAATCTGTACTGCATTAAACAGTAAAACAATAAAATAAGAATAAAATACAATAACTGAAACCTTTTGGTAGATAACTTTTGAATCACCATTAACATCTTTATCAGTGGATACACTAAACGTTTTTATATTAATTTCTCCTTACTTAATATAAAGAGTCAAGTATCAGAAACACTAATATCGCTACCAATGTAATGTTATCACGTACTGGGTGTCACAATTAGAATAAAATATTGATGTTTACATAGCCTCAATAAAACTTGTATTAGCTTTCTCTTGAATTGCTCGCTTTTTTTGTTTATAAGTTTTTTCGCAAGTATGGAATATTTTTACACCGAATTTCAGGTTATATTTTAGATATTATTTTAATTTTATGAAAAGTTCTACATAATTTGTGAAATTACGTGGAAAATTTCATCATAATTCCTTGTTTTTGTAATATTCTATATTTCTATAAAATTCCCTATTAATTGTGTTTATATTAGGTGTGATCTATTATTTAAAAGAAATGAAGTACACAAAAATAAACTTTAGTAATGCAGATGAATATGAAAACACTAATTAATATATGAATACCCCTCCATTACGACGTGAGCACAGAAATACACCTCTAACATTACGGCACAATTCTATCAAGGCTGCAATACCTGCTATGCATATAATCATGAAACCTTTGAATTATAAATTCTAGATATTCTAATTGAGTGTCACCCACGTTCTAGGTAATCCTATCTAGGTTATTATTTCTATTTTAAGAACCTGCCAAAGTGACTTTACTCTGCCTGATGGAAAGCATGAATAGAATTCAAGAGTTGCGATCACCATACTCATTGCAAATACAGACAATGCAGTATGGTGATACACATTATGGCGGCCTTGGGAACGTGAAAGGCACGACAGTCATTGTAGCGTAGTACTGCCCCGATTGAGCCAGTCCGTTTGTGCTGAAATCAGTGTGGCTCTACTACCTGTTATAATATATAGATGTTACATTTAATATTTATCTGAAAAGCTACTTTATAATGGATTTGTTGACTGAGATCGTCTGGCAGTCAAACTCAAACAGATATTCAAGTTTAAAATTACCGCTATGCCCCTAGACTGGCTGAAAGTTTATTATTACTGCTGAGTAATCGATAGTCCTCTCATATCTACTTTTCTCAGTTTTATTTTCATTTAATCCATTTTAAATGTTCCACTCTAACTTTTATAGTGCTCAACTGAGGGCAAAAGCTTACTTACTAAGTTGTAAGTGATTCTTAAGAGTAAAATTATGATAAAATTAAAGTGTACTTCATATATCGCTGCCGCTGCCGCTGTCCTTCCAAGATACAGCTCTGATTATATGTCCTATTTACAACCAACAAATATCTTCAATAGCTTATTTCATTCTTTCTTCGTTGTGTCAACTCTGATATTCGTTCGTCGTATTCATATACAAACGTATTGTTCATCGTGCATTCACAGAAATGCAATAACAGTGATATTATTTGTAAGGCATGGTCCAAAGATGTATTGAATTGTTCAACTTTTACGCCAACGATCTGAAATACAGAATATTTCTGAAGATAACTCCACCTAATGAGCTCCATATCAATATTTGATATATTGATATTTTCATATTACTGTTATTGCAAGAAGTTATCAAAATATTTAGCAGTAAACGTATCTAAAATTAAGCAATTTATGTTTTGCCCTGGTGCCTTCTTCAATGATAAGATGGACTGTATTTTTTTTGAAGGAACTGAGCTGGTAGTCTCATAGTCCTTTACAAAACTTGTGGTATTAATTTCTTTCTGTCAGTCTATCGAAATAGAAGTCAACCTGCCTATCATACGTTTGTCATACGTTTACGTCATTGTTTTCGTTTTGTGTATGATAGGCAGGTTCATTACCAGTTAGACAGTTAGACACCTCAACTAGCCTTAAATACTGATTTTCGAGAAATAATTGTAATGAAAAAACATTCCTATGTATATCATAATTATGTAAATACAATTATTTTCACAAACAATTCTGATTACTTGAAGATACATGATGAATTATTTCTAAGATTTTTTTGTAACTATACGCGAATGAAATTGCGTGACAGATAGTTTTTTTTTTAATTTATTGCAACTACATATATGTAAGTTTATTTTACTCCAATTAACAAAAAAATAACCTTTGGACCATGAAACAATAGTACCCAAAGATAACTCAGAAATATCAACTAGACCTATACGTCCCCATCTAAAACAAACCTCACTCGAAGACGCGAACGTTTGGTTCGCCAGTACTTTGTTCCAGGCTACAATGGTTATAATATCCAATTCAAAACATTCTCCGTAATATTTCCAATACTCGTATGTCCCTAAGCCTGTCCTGGAGGCATCAATAAGGGCACTAAAGGGTCGCTTTAGGACGCTTGCACAAACACCCTGTATTCTGAGCGCGTTCGCAAAATGTTTGGGCTACGGTGTTTATTGTCAGGCTAAGGGGACGGATAAATAAAGTCGGATGGGGCTCGAGTGATAAGAGATGAGCGATTTTATTGGTATAAAAATTGTGCGTACATATTTTTTTATTTTTCTTTACACAATAGATGATAAGGGTTGTGCTTTACTTCATGAGGTATTTCGACCGTAGATATTACGTTTTCTTCTATACTAAGAAATTTAAATATATATGCAGTTCTAACATGTTAAATGTAATAAAATAATTGATTTTTACTAACAGAATAATTTATGTTTTCCAGTTCTGAGCTTAACATAGGAAACAGGTAATGTATTTTTGCCAAGTATTTCTTAATGTTTAGCAATTTTTACATGTAGTATTTTAATGTCATCATTCATGTGTAAGCGTATTATTCATGTTTTAAATGTAATAGCTTCTCATTGTTTTTTTCTTTCTGTGAAATTTAGCATGGTTTTATAAATTTGTTGTTTCAATAATAATTTAGAAAAGATCTATTAGTTAATAGACTATTATTATTATTACACTAATATTGTCTCCCTCTTACAATTCATAAAGGGATTATATTTTTTTTTAATACGACACTATCTATTTCAATACATTTCAGACAGTTAAGAGTACACTCATCAATTTGTTTCAAGAGAGGCAGTTTAGTTGATAAAATACTGAAGAAGATATTTATGTGATTAAATAATGGTTATTCTGCATCTGGGTGTTCTCCTCTTTGTTCATTTCATGTATATATTTAAAGTTGAACTCGACACAGGAACACTCTTAGCGTGTGAGTTGTCTATAAAGAAATAATATAATGAGACAATTGTCAGAAACATAGACCTCTTTGTTTCGCTTATAAATTACGCTTTTGGTCGCTTTTATTTAATATAACATTATAATTGGCGTAAATGGTGCAAAGAAACTGGTACTAAATATTAAAATATTTTCACTATACTTACTTGCTCTACTCAATATATATTTACTTACCAGTTTATAGCCATAAAAATATAAGGGACCCCTTTTATGCAACTATACACTTACAATAAAGTTCACAAACAACATAAAGGTTCTTATATCCTTATAAAATAAGTAATAAGTTTATCCTTTACGCCACCTCGATAACTGAGCCTAAATAAATAGCTTGCCGCCACCCGAATACAGATATATATTGCGTCTAAACGTCACCTCAAGTTTTTTTATCACTTATGGGGATATTACATGTCTTTTATAAAAAATGGCTTAGCCTACAGACGCTTACACATAACCACATATAGTACTAATATAAATATTAAATTTTCTTCGTAGCAAAATTGTAGGCAGATTTAATCGTAGCAAATTCGTAGCAATATTTGAACAGAAAGATAAAACATGTTTACGTGTCTCGGATAGGTTTGAATTAGGTTTATTGCCGTGTGCTTTTTTCCGTCATATTTCTGTATTATAATGCTTTCTTTATTGCTGTGACAATAAAATGAATAATTACTTGTTTTGAATAAACACGTCGCTATAAATAAGAGATTGTCTGTAAGTTGGATGCCTATTAAATATTCATTTGTGTGTATTGCTGCTATTGTTCATAGGATATTTTCATCTTGATATGTTTTATGTAATGTTTAATTGTCTAGTAGTAGGTATGTCTTAATAGTTGAATGTTATGTTAAATGTATATAGTTTTTACTTTCCTATTAAGTTTCATACTTTCGATTTCATGGTAACAATTTTGTTAAGTTAAAATTATTTCCTGCATTTATCAGAGGTCGTTGTGATGATTGCCGAGGTCAATACTTCATATACAGTTTGATAAAAAAAGAGGTAAGTAAATGATTTGGTGTAAATTAATTCAAAGAAAATAGAAGCTAAGCAAGTTTGTGCAAATTGCAAGGAACTATGTATTCTGAATAATATATACGAATTGAGTTGTTATAAAAACGTAATTTATCTGTGTCAAAAGAAACGAAGTCGCAAAATATAAGTTTAAAAATGTAATTTCACTTTAGCAAGAGAGATATTGTTGTACATTTTCTATGGTAGTGCTCTATTTATTTAAAGGTTAAACAAAATAGGGACATTATTAATAGCTTGAGATAATACAGCTCTCTGATTCTAAATTAAGCAGAACCTGTGCTATAATAACCAAACAAATGTCTAAATGTACGTATTTTATAGATAAATAATATGGTAACACAAAAGAAATGATCGTTTCAACTACATATTTTACTTCAGTCTAGGAATCTAGAAATTGAATCCTCAACTTATCAGAATCACTAACAAATCACTTAAAAACTGTTTCAATTGTTTCTAAAGTAAAGTACAGTGTTCATTTTAAAAAAATCTTTTAAATTTTGAACAGACAAAATCTTTTCTTACGTTATACATCACGACTATAAAAGTTTTAAACAATTCTTATTAAACTGTCACATTTTTGAACAAACTGCTTATGAACAAGTTCTTAAAATAAAAATTCATTATAAACAAGAGCCTCAGGGGTTCGAAACCGAAGATAACGACTTATAGAATCGCCGGATAGTTGCGCATCAAAAATGTAAATCTCTTATTGAAATATTAACAAACCTGATATGGAAAGTTATAATGTATTCAATGGGAAAACTTGACGCCACGTAGTTCCGTCGTAACTTTAAATTATTTAAGTTCTTGCTTTTTAATTCTTTTTTTTTTGTGAAATTTCGAACAAAACATATATTTGACAAGGATACTGTGATGTAATTAGATTAAAGGTATGGGATATTTTTTCTTTAGAGGGTAAAATTTGGAAAGAAATAATGCTTTAAATATATAATCAACGTTAAGGACATACATATAAAGGTCACATTCGATGCAGGTCGATAAACTTAACTTGTTCTAGAATCAAAACAAGGACGTTTTTCATTCTTATACATATATTGACGATTTGAGAAAGGTAACTGGGACTATGATTGGCTACAGAATATGACTGGAGGATGGCTATGCACTAAGGCAAATATTAGGAAAGGCTTATGACCAACAGGATTCTATGGTAAACTCATTGATAGAAAGTTAATAGTAGCAGAATAATATGGTATTCGATTTGAAATGATACCTACAAAGTTATTTTTTAGCTATAAAAAATAGTAATTAATGCCAATAGTACGGATATTGTAATGTTGTAGGTAGCACACGAGTAAATAGGTATCATCAATCATCATCATCATCTTCAACAGTCCACTGTTGGACATAGGCCTCTCCTTAGAAAGGAGGTTTTGGTCGACTATACCACGCAGGTCAGACAAGTTTTCTTAGGACAACACCCATGGGAAGAGTAGAGCTGGTGACACTCTATAGCAAGTTCTTAGTTCTGTTAGTTAAGTTCTTAATACGTCACCATTCGTAAATAGATACATATACGTACATATATGATTTCAAACTCTTCATTTTATTGGTAAACCGTATTGACCTGAATTCTTTTTCCGAGGCAGTAAAACTTTCAATTACAATATTTATTTAATTCAATTTACCAGTAACATACCTACCTCTATTTGGTCCAAAACATACAATATGTTCGCTAATGCGATAACCCTGTATCGGACCTTTCTTCTGGCACGTACCGTGCGTCCATAATAGCTTTCTTATGACCACTGCCCATTGTAAGGACTCGGGATTATGGATATCGGTCGATTTTTGTAAAAAAGCTTGACTGACCTGCATTTTGATGAAAGAAATAACAATATAACTATTCAAAAATAAAAATATTTATATCTACCGTAAAAGCACACATACATATTTATTCTTATTTTTATCATTTTCTAAACTAGGTCAATTACTCGATTCAATATTCGAGATTGATTCTCGGATTGGACCAAACGTTCATGTGGTCTGTAAATATTTGTTTCGGCATTTGAATGTTTTCTATGTATAATATATAAGTATTTACGAAAAAAGTATAAAAGTACTATGACATCTCGATATATCAATGGATATCTACAATACCCAGAACTTTATAGCAAAAGAGAAGACATTACCAAGAAATATACACTTATGTATAGTGAATAGATTAAATCTACCTAAATCTAAATTGACTAGGCATTCTATCGAAGTCCGAAATAAAAAAGTCACTACTAATCTATAAAATATATTACACACTACAAGAATACTTTATTGATAAAACCTAGCAATTGATAGCCATAAAATAAATTGTAAAAAAGTAAAAAATCCTATTAAAGTAAAATAATCCTAAAATTAATTATAGTACATCTATGTAACACGCGTGTGTATATAAATATGTATGCATGTGTATATATAAGGATAAATGTATGTATAATTATTTATAGCCAATGATAAGCTAGTTTGACACAATCACTTCACCTCTCTCCTACTCTGCTGTGCCCAACGGGGGCCCATGCGCCAGAACAACGTAACATCTCCATGTCAATACGATGTGCAATAAAATATTGAGTAATTACCGAGTTGTACATTTCTTCCATTCATTTCTTCTGTATCTGATTGGGATTTTATAGACAAATCCCACACACACGCTGGAGAAATGGACAAACTCATAAACATTTACTCTAAATAGTAAACGAAATCACGGCTTCCGGTTTTGCACTGAAAATCACCAACCACTAGACCAACAAGTTCATCATTTATTATATAAAACATGGTAATTAAAGGATGTGACAACTAGCAGTTTAAATCTGAGATACATACTCAAATAAGAGCTATATAACAAAGCTATGCAATATCCCTATGAACAAACCTTTTATCATCTATATATACATATGTATACACAAAAGAGGGTCTAGTTATTCGATAGAAGGGATCATATAAATCTTAATGGTCAGTTATGGCCCCCGAGGGACCAAAGACATTTTGGTTATCTATGTGCATGTGTTGTAAAATCATACTTTTTACGTATCCACGTTCGTAAAATAAATCTTTGAAAGGTTTCGATAAATTACATAATAATAATAATTGCTAGGTAGTAGAGCTACGCTGATTTCAGCACGAACGGGTCGGTTCAACCGGGGCAGAACCACCCTCCTACAGAAGACCAACCTAAAACGCCAGCATCCGTATTGTCGTGTTTCGTTGGTGAGTGTGAGACGGAGGCCCATTGATGCACGGGTGACAGTAATCGTGGCGACTGTGTAAGCCTGTCGATGACTGTCATGCCTTTTACGTCCCCAACTGGGGTGTGAAAAAGCATCTCACAAGACCGCCATAGTGTGGGTCACCATACTGCATTGTCTGCATTTGCAATAAGTATGGTGACCACAACTCTTGGATTCTATTCATGCTTTCCATCAGGCAGAGTCGAGTCTCTTTGGCAAGCTCTTAATGTAAAAAAACAAATAGACTTTTAAATATCCGTGTGGTGGCAGATTATAAATGTACAGTGTCGTCATTCTTATCTATCCCGTAAGTACCGTAAGAGTCGTCGAAGAACGTAAACTAGGCAAGACAACATCAACGCAAAGAGAAGGAACGCTTGAAACCAATTTTTTTTTTGGCCCACCAAAGTCACTCTACTCTGCATGAATAGAATATAAGAATGGTGGTCGCCATACTCATTACGAATGCAGACAATGTAGTATGGCGACCCGCACTATGGCGGCCTAGTTAGATATTTTTTCACGTCCCGCTTAAAAGACCCGGGGTCATGGTGGAAGGGAAACACGTGCGCTGATAATGAGTTTCAGATTTTAACTGATTTACATAGAAAGTAAGGGCCGAATCGTTTGCCGAATATATGCCGTTTTAAACCGGTGACTTTCTATATCAAGTCATGTAGCCAGCGTGGTAAGTCAAAACCTCCTAAAAGCCCATGTCCATCGGTGACCTTTAAAGGTTTTTGATGATGATGATGGAGTTATAAATTATGTCAAAGATTTGAATGTTGAAATAGAAGAGATGTTTTTAAATTTCTATTTATTTTTGAAAAGAGTAAAGCTCTGTTTCAGTTTCCTACAGTTCTTATTTCTTGGGCTAAGACTCGTGCCATATGTCATATATATTTCAGGCGACCTCGTCCCAAGAGGATGCAGGTGTACCATAAGGTGTAAGATTTGAGCACAGCCTCTCAAATATGTTGTTTAAGTTTAAGAAAACTGATATTTATTGGACATTTATAACAAACATCGGTTTTAAATGTGATTAATATTTACTTTAATTCACATACTAATTGTTAAGTGTTGAAACATCACATACTAATCAGGCTCCATTAGAGTGATATTTTAGTAAATTGGTTTAAAGCAGTACTTTTGTTGTTTTTTTTTCGAGTGAGTGAGTTCATCGCATCACAAACCTCCTTCCCCATGTATTAGGGAGGGGAGAGATCTTAAGTCGTGCTGTGATATCTAGACTGTTGATAAACATACATATATATTTTTAAACTGCCTGGGTGGCGCAGCGGTACTGAATGCGACTGCTGTGCTTAAGGTATCAGGTTCGATTTCTGGGTCGCACCAAGTATTTGTATGATTTACAAATATTTTTTTCGAAGTTTGTGTATTTTCTGTGTATAATATGTATGTATTTACAAAAAAAAGTAAATAAGTATTCGATCAGTTATCCTAATTATCATAACGTAAGTTCTGCTTAGTTTGAAACTTGATTACGTTGCGTGTCAAAAGTCCGAAATATTTATTAAGGGAGAAAAATACATATATATTATACACATGTCGGACCCGTTACACAAGTATTTGTCCTGGGCGAGAATCGACCAATCTCAGCATTTAAAATCATATCCGTCAATATTTTTGAATGTTTGAAGATGTCCAAGTCGCTTCATAAGCAACAGGAGCCCTTTATCAAGAAGAGAATCGAATTGCCATATCAGTGACAGAATGGCTTATTGTTCTAGATCTAAGAGTACATTAATCCAATGATATTATCTGAAACCACTTCACAGATAAAGCTGGGCGAATTCCCCAGCGACCACCAAAGCCTTCGGACGACAGCACGTAGTCACGTACCATTTTTATGTAGTTCCGGTTCCGTTAGAATGTGGGATCTCGTGTTATGTGTATTTATTGTTAGTGTGGTCCGATGTTAGGTATTTCTTATGTCTACAGCAAATTTATTTATTTGTTTGACCTTTTGTTCTATATATACTGAGGTCCTTTTTAAATAAAACAAATAACATATATTTTTCTACTACGATAACATGTTTTAGAAAATAGACTACACAGTTTTCAAGTTCTGAGGATGTATAAATAAACTTTGTATATATATATATATATATATATATATACAGAAATTCACGCCTGTTTTCTCAAAAGGGAAGGTAGAAGTACTACATGCCTATTTTTCGCCAGTGCTTTGGTCCCACGTAATATGGGTGAATCTCATACCGGTACTCGGGCTTTTTGTTTACCAGAGCCTCGTCAGTGGACCAGCAGGTACATCACTTGCAGGTGAGTAATGGTTTAAGCGATAACCACACTGCATTCTACAACGCTGAGTGTTGTGTTTCCAATCTTGACATGAGATAATATTTTGCGTGGTCACCGAATTGTTGTAATGAGTCTGGGTGTTCGTTATGTCTGCTTCATATATATTTGTAGTTCTCCACTACAGACAATTTATTCTCAATGACAGTGTTCGAAGGCTTACTATATTAATATAAAGTAAGCCTTAGAACTTCACAGGCACAAGGTTAAAAAATTTTGCACAAAAACATTTCGGATATTCGAACTGCTCTTTCACTGCTGCAAATCTGTTAGTTTACTTGTCAGTTGAGGTGAAAATGGACTTCGTCAGAAAATGACATATTGTTAAAATTACTGAATCGGAACAATTCAGTAACATTGTTTCGGCATACAACTTGCACGAATTTAAATCATTAGATTTTAGTTCCTGCACTTTCTAGATCTTCTATGGATATAATTTCAAAACACGGCGAAATGATGTGCGATATAACTCTAATTCAGCTGAACGTTTGCACGTCGATAAATCTGGATTACGTCGAGCAGAAACGGAAACTTGCTGCACTTTCTCTTCGAACCGAGAAGTCTATGGACCTTCAGTTTGCTTCAAATTTAGCGTAGATCACGTTTCATGAACTTCTTCACCCATTTTTTCATTAAAGGAGCACTTTTACACTGGTTTACGTCGTGTAAATTATATTCAACCTGAAATGCAACTATTCACTACAATAAAATTACCGAGAAACGAGCTAGTGGTCGGACCCCTCCCCGTACCCCGCGTGGCACTTGTTTGCACGGGTTATTAGATTCAAATGTTCATGAATTCTTGGCCCACGGTGTACATATATCTACATAGCATGTTATACAAACAAGAATAACATTTAAATGACGCAATTTACGTTAAACCGAGCAAAGCTATAAGTGTTGCCTAGTTTAAAATATATACGCGACTGATGATTTATGACTAGAGCCATTGTCTTACAGCCAACCCTTTGTGTGACGTCAAGAGATAAACATTATAGTATACATAAATATATTTTATCGTTTGTGGGTAGTCGACATTTGTAAATTTGTTTGAATGAATAACTTTAACGTATTTATCGTGGGAGAGCTGTTCTTCACCACAAGTAGGTTGGATTGATTGTGGTACTGCCACGGCCTTGTTGAAAGCCATTTCTCTCGTTACTTGTCAAAGAGCAAATGAAGTTACAGAGCCTCAATCACAATGTACATTATACTGGATTTTGGGGGACTCCACTGCCGACAATGCAAATAAAATATACTATTATTAGCGATGGTATCATTTGTTAAGAAGTGACCCATCACATATGACTAGACAAATAAGCTAGTAAATAAACTAATATTTAGTCGTACCAACGAATCCCTACTAATATTATAAATGTGAATGTAAGTTTGTTTGTTACGGTTTCACGTGAAAACTACTTAACTGATCATCATGAAATTATGTACATATGTTCTTGGAGGTATTAGAAGTAACATACGATACTTGTTATTATATATATAAATATATACATACATATTTATTTGAAATGATATGTTACGAAACTTAATGTGGCAGACCAAATTCAACGCAAGCAAAGCCGTGGGAAAAATCTAGTAATTTATAAACTAACAAAGTTGTAGCACAGGCTGACGTACGCAACTTCGTCTTTTTTTATTTAAAGATAACTCCTCCTTTGGAATAAATCCTGTATCGCAGGGGACTTTACAATCATACAAGAAACGGACTCAAAGAACAACCAGACTCAGAACAACGATTTGGACATGGCACAAAGTGTTGTTCCATGTGGGATTTGAACCCACAACACTCAACCATTAGAGAGGGACGTGACGACCGCTTAAACCACCACGTCATCCGACTACATCGGCATCTTTCAAAAAGAATTAGTTTTTCCCTTTTTTGCAATATCTTTCATTAATGTTCAGCTTCTATTGGCCGTAGCGTGATGTTATATAACCTTCCTCGTTAATTGTACTATCGAACACGAAAATAAACTTTCAGTTTCTTTCTAAATTGAAAAACAAAATTCGAACCAGTTACACCTGAGATTAGCACTTTCGACCAACCAAACCCTTCAGCTTTATAATATTAGTATAGAATAAGTAAATATACTTAATGCCTACTGTAAAAGTAATCCCCTATAACCGTCTCTGTCAAACTCGTTACATTGGATAAAACGGTGCGCTACTGAAAATCAACTACGAATGTTCTCAAATGCAAAGGTAAAAATGCCTTTGATCTGAATAAGGCTTTTAGTTTACACGATTTCAAAAAAAAAATTCTTATTTAACTAATTCAGACTACTTTTTTTTACATTTAAAATATTTTAGGTTTTATGTGATCCTTTGTAATATTATAATATGTTATTGTTCATCATCAATCATCAACAGCTTTTAGTCCACTGCTGTATATATGCCACTCCGTGTAAAGGAGATTTTGACCTACTATATCACGCTGACGGGTAGACGACATGTTGTAGTTGTAAAGTTCTCAGCTCGTCCAACACTCACGTGATAAATAGGGGTGTTGATACTCCATAATCTTAAACCATACGGATACTACCATATAAGATTTTATATTACAGAGGTGTTGTTTTATTTTTCTGGATTGATAAAACAGGCTGTTCAATACTTTTCTATGACTCTTATAACCTGCAAGTAAAATTTTTAGATTAGACTTAAATATAGAATGGATTGAATTGCTGAAATGCAGTGCATTGATTAATGTAAACATGTAAGCATGAAGTGTAAACTAGTTCTCAAAATTTAGTATTCCAGATGACTATCATTGTCATCTCTTCAGCCGGTATTCGTTATTTTCGGAGATCACTCAGTATATGGAGTATCACTCAGTAGGTGGAATGAATTATTTTTTATGTCAATAAATTGTCAGTTAGCAATATCGGATCGCAGTCGTGTCGTTCACTGCAAACAAATATCTCCAAAGTCGGACAATCGTAGCACAATTAGTTGCACTGCTGTACAGTCTGCAGATTAAATGTGTCATGTTTTCTTATTTATTTAATGCGCGATGACTAAATTTATTTAATCTTTCATAGAATATATTTTCAGAAACTATATTAGGGAAAACAGTAAAATAGGTTATTCTGTTATTTGGTCAGTTGGGTATATTCTATTTTGAAACTACCTGCATGGTAGGACCATGTGCACAGTGTCAGCTAGTATTTTGTTTTAAATATATAAAATGGTAGATTTTTTTATTTCTGATTGAAAATAGACTGGCAGTAACAAATTCTAATTAATTTCTGTAGAAAGCTACTCTGTTTTAAGGAGTTTATCATATGTTTCATAGTTATTCGACTCCTACCACTTTCACCTTTCCAATACTATATAATGAGCATAATTATTATTTCTATTTCATTTTTATATGTGTCGACTTCCACATACAGCGAAACGAAAGGCTAATCACAGTGCCACCTACCGAAGATACGTCGAACTACGAAGTGACTACTAATTCTATATCACGATATAGAAATTCTTGTGACGATTTTTTTTTTATTTACAACCTGCCAAAGTGACTCTATTCTGTGTGATGGAAAGCATGAATAGAATCCAAGAGCGGTGGTCGCCATACTCGCTGCGAATGACGACAGTGGAATATGACGACCCACGCTATAAAATATAAACAATATCCCAACAGTATCTGTATTGTCGTGGTCCGCCGGGCATGATTATATTGCATGATCGGAGGATCCTCCCTTTTTGTTTGAGGAACTCCTCCTCATACCCTTTGTTAAGTATTTAAAAATCTGTAAGTCTAATTATTTATTCTCAAAAAATAATTATGTCCGGCAGATGCAAATAGACTTGCTCAATATCATCATCATCATCATAAGTGGAACAAATTACATCATTAAAGGCGGTAAAATATCCTGTTTCGTGTAATACACATTGTATTGTAAATGATCGAGAGTTTGTTCTAATTTCACAAGAATTGCTTAACTTTTGTCAAGTTTTATAAAGTACGTGTTCTTGTTTTACTGACCCTACCGTTCGTGCTATTGATACATCCGCACGTCACATGCGGCTAATTGCGAATGGAAACAGAAAATCGATTTACAAGCTACATTTAGGTGGTAATTCAAATCCTTGTAGGGGGTCCGGTATACTCCCCTGTTGAAAGTCATTGGATTATTGACATGGTTTTGGGATTCGCAGCATCTGGATATTGGGGGATTTGAACAATGAAGTTGAACGAGTTTTGTTAGGCGCACTGGATTGAGCGAAAAAGATTTTTTTTGAAATTGTATGGTAGGCAGAGTGTGTACAGTTTTCCGGACGAAGGGTCGGGTTTTCAATTTTTTGCTTTATTCAAGAAATTTTAAAGTATCAACTTACATACGACTATTTAAATCCTGATAATGTATTATAACATTTGTTCATCCCCTCGACGCTTAGACGCAGAATTTTTTTTCGAATTTGACTAAGAACAACTTGGCGTTACAAAATACAAAAATTAGGATTATAAATATAATATATAGTTATTATTTATTGTTAATTAGTATTTAATTCGACTCCTAAGCCAGAGGTACTTAATTCTTACTTGGGGTAAATAATTGTGTGAGGAGTGTAATCACATGTTTTTTTTGATTGTATGTAATTTATTTATAATATGAGTGTCTTTGGAAGCATGCAGTATGTTCAGTACAGTACAGGCTCTGCATAGCTTAGTACCAAATGGTCGTGTGTGAGATATACGAAGTCATTATTTTTATTTTTATATATTTGTTTATTTCTACACATATACACTGTATAGATTAGATAATAATGGCTGTATTGGGACTGAAAATATTATCGAAGTTAGAGTTGAATATTAAACGTAGACCAGTTTCTGTTTCCTTTTTATTTAAAAAAATAAGGAGTAAAAATAACGCTCTCGCACGTTTCTCTAGCGAAGTCACGTAGATGTTTAAACCCATCTATCCAAGTTCTGAACAAGGATTGGAACTCCGAAGGTTGGATTACAGGGATTTCGTGTTGTCGACGCGTTGCAAACTTTCACAATAATAACTAGTAAGCCATGATATAATGAATATGGTAATACTATAAAAACTGAGATTACTTTAAAAACATGCATATGAATATTTTATGAGTTGACTTTAGAAGATTTTTTAAATCTTTTAACAGTGTGTATATTACAATATATTCACCATCTCCAGCTAATTGCTCCGTAACAAGTGAGTTACTTGATAAAAATATTGCTTAACCATCTGGTGTATGCATCTGTATGTAAGGCCCTTAATAGTCCACTGATGGACATAGGCTCAGTTTTTCGAGAGGAGATCTTGGCCTACTATGCCATGCTGGTTTGTACAAACTTTATCTCAAGTTTCTCTTCTATTGCAGTAAAGTTTTTCTTAAGTAGTTTGCTTCGTAATTCGGCTCTTGCGACACCGACGTGATGAATAGGAGTGGCTACACTCTATGGTTTCAATCCATTATTACACGGATATATCACTGAATTTTACAACTGTATTTTTATTATACAGGCTCAAATGAAGAGACGGTCCACGTGATGTTAAGTCATTAGCACTGCTAACTGACACACGCAAATCAAATGACACAAGTACCATCACATGAGCGTCCTCTCTCTACTACCTTTAACAACCCTCCTTCATAGAGTAAGTTCTAGGTTCACCTACACCAGTTGTCTATGGACAGTTGTTCAGTGATTAGTCGGCTCAGGTGTAGCAAGGCAAAAGCATGCCTCTTCTACTGAATAATAATTAAATGACAAGAGTACCTGTAACTCGTCTTAGAATACTACATTGTCAAGTTTCATATGAATTGTTTTTCTACAATCAATGTGGAAATATTCACAATTTAATATCGAAGTGCTTTCTTTTATTACTTCAAAATTTAATGAGTTTCTTTTTCTTTTCCATAAAAACAAGCACTCCAATAAAACAGTTCAAACTTACAACATGCGAAACGAACATTCATTATTTAATATTTATGTTAGTGTTATGTTAATGTGGCAAATGCTTGTACAATAAAATTGAGTGGCTTCGTTATATTTCTTTTATGGAAAACGGTGTGTTATGAGGCGTTTAGGCGTGTGAGTTTTGTTATTTATTGGCGAACGTAGCGAGGGGTTAATTTTGTTATCAGAGTATAATTTGTAACTATTTACGTATGTACGTGCTCTTTTATTCGATAGCTGGACAGTTATTGAATAAACGGAATAAAAGTTATTGTGACGCAGTCATTATTAATTTGTTATGTTTACTTTGTGCCTAACACTTAGTTATTTTCAGAACTCAGTTTATTTTTGTAAACATTTTTTTTATTATTAACTTGTAACTAAATTACTAAAGTAACTTGGACGATCAAAGTAAGATTTTACTTAGTTTTTAACCGACATCAAGAAAAAGTAAAAATATTTTTTATGTAACCTAACTCAGGTTTTCATTACTTATAAATTGCGTTCGGTAATCTTAAACTGAATGTCAGCCCTTTGCGACCGCGATGCCGGCCGTTGTCGGTCAGTGTCTAGTAGCTAGTTCAATCTGCCCACCAACGCTTGTAGTTTTAACCTTGCGTCGTCGGTATAGTAACTAACTTCTGCTCTTGCCATAACAGTGGCTACGTCGGAATTTGTGACTTGTATATTGTGTGGTATATTTGCAGCTTGTTTTACTAAGACAATTTGGACTGTTCGAGTGAACTCGAGGTGTCACCCTTTTGAATACTTGCATACCTACGACAGGAATAATTGGGTGTGTTACTAAGGATACCACACAAACTGACTTGATTTTGAGTACATACAATCTGTTATTGCATATCATCGTGTAAGCGTATAAAAGTTAGTGATACATTTTAAAAAGTTAATTGTTAGGCAATAAAATGTAGCGGTAACATATTCTCGGCCAGATCTTATTCAGGTTCATGTTTTTAAAAAGCCCTACATTGGGTATAATGTAATGATCCTTATACCACATTAGCCCTTTTATCGTTTTTTCCTCATATTATTATCGAGTTTTCTTTGTCAGAAGTACATCTTTCAGAAAAATCCTTTATTTGTTTGGGGTCTCTTAGGGAAGTCAGAGTAAGGCACTGGGCTACCGTAAGCAGGCTTTTGAGGCTATTTATATAAAATTATGATTGCTCACACTTTTGATTGTCATGTTTAAATATATACTTAACATTTGTGTAGGAAAAAAAGTTGCATAATATGCCATTTAAAGTACATGATAATGATGATAACCGATTTTGGCCACGGCTGTTAGTCAACGGTGTTTAGCCAACTAGGTAGAAGATATGGTGTACAAATGTGTGCGCAGACACAGGTGCACTTTCTGTTCCTTTACTCTCACAATCCGATGGCACGTTTACCCGACACGACCAGGATGAGATTAAGCGCAGGACCGACGGTTTTACGTGTTCTCTGAGGGACAGAGGTTAACACCCAACTTCTATGCTGTTGTTATTAAGTATTTTTGTAATTAGAAAAATTCGATAACACATTTGACACGACTCATTAATTGAATCCAATACCTCATACACTAATCGCTAGACCAACGACGTGGTTAAAATATGTAACTTATATTTGTATTTATAATGGGCAGTAGAATTTCTTTTAAGTCAGTTTATAACCACAACCAGGGTAACCTGGTCTATAGGTGTATTAATAAACATTAAGAACAAAGTACCAAACTCTTTCAATCAAAGACTTGGATGACTTTCGTGATATAACCAAAAAACATTTGTACCTAAAACCACGATAGACTTTGAACCTTGTTCCCTATGTTTTATAGACTGGTTTCATTTTAAACATAATGCGAAGACGGTTTAGGCAACCGAAGCAATATATTAGGCACATTAGTAGTAATATCAGCAGTACTATTAGTAAATATTAATATCTAAGGTGTAGTACTTATCGGTGGCACCGTGGTAGCGTATGCGACTGCTGTGCTTGAGATCTCGGGTTCAAATCCCGGGTGGTATCAAATGTTTGTTTATTTTTCAGAGTTTGAGTGTTTTCAATGTACAATTTTACAAGAAAGTATGTGTATTTATGTCAATTTTCCAGCACCCATAGTATAAGTTCTGCTTAGTTTGAAACTAGGTGGCGTTGTGTGCCAGATGTCTGAAATATTATTGTTATATTATCTAAGAAACGATTGAATTTAATTCTTTAGCACGAAAAAATGTATGTAGTGTAATATTTCACAGCAAAATTCCAGTTTCAAATGTTATCTTATCCATATGAGATCAACTAACATTGCAAACAAAAGATACCCACGATTGATTATATCAGCCAGCATCCCGGTCACGCTCTGTCCGTATCAATTATGCTGTACGGCCAATAAGGTTATACCGCTGCCGATTTGATCAAATAAATTCATTATAGATATTAAATTGAGTATCTTTCACGTACTGAGATGAATAAATTTCATCATTTTTTTTGTATATTATTATGTATATGTTTATACATATTATAAGTATATGTGAGTGTATAATCAATACATATTAATAAAATTGAAGTGAATGCCTGTGATTTGAAAACAAACTGTGTTTTCTCAAGGGTTTAGAGCTCTTTATACGATACTTAAACATGTGGTCTATCTGTTTGTTTGTCTAGACTAACCTTTGAAACCGCTGAACCGATTTTAATGGGACTTCTACTAAGAGATAGAGGAGGTTATTTTTAACAAGTATGTATTTGTCCCGGAAAAGATAGGGAAAGATTGATTAAATGTCATCATTTTGCCAACTATGATTTTAAGTGATACTCACGTTAAAAGGGCAAGCATATCACTCTCGATAGGGTACTACTGTTCATAGCCAGCTAATAGATGTGAGTATAGTAATAATTAAAAATATACATAAGAGGATTTTTTTTGTTATTAATTCGACTGCACGGTTGGCCTAGTGGTTTAAGCGGCCGCCATGCCACTCTACTGCGCTGAGTGTTGTGGGTTCAAACCAGACATGGGAAAACACTTTGTGTAATCCATAAATTGTTGTTCTGAGTCTGAGTGTTCTTTGTGTCCGTTTCTTGTATGTTTGTAAAGTCCCCCGCGACACAGGATTTATTTATAGTGTGGACGTAGTCTTTTGTATAAAAAAAAACACTCAAATTTATTTGAAGCTGTAGCTTAGGAAATACGTTAAAATTTTCATTTTCATTAAGTAGGTGTAGTTATTATTTATTGCTCTTGTACTTCTTCAATCAATATTTCGTTAAAACTGGAATATCTTACTTAGATATTCTTTAACCGTATTGTTTAAATTCACTTTGCTACACGGCCAAAACGTTAAGCTGATGGTAAAAATTTACTTATACACAGAGATGCTACTAACTTGACTTATTTGACCTAATCTTCTTTGCCCCCTAGCCAAGACAGACGATAAATACATTAAACCTTAATCGCAATCACTCTTACTTTTCGTACTTGAATTTGCTTTACATCAATGATTTAGACTATGATAATACTAACTGACTGGGTAAATAGACTTTTAAATTTATTTATAAAACTTATTAAAACTCAATGCTATGAAAAATTCAGCAGAGAATATATTACAGTCGTTTATTCAGTTGTGAAAAATTTATACATTGAGTTTTAGTCGAAAACTACAACGTCATCTACTGAAGCATGTGTAAACAATAATTGATAAAATTAGTAGATATACAAGATACGCAGTACAAATATTTAGACTCTATATCTTCATGCTTAACGTAGTTATCCATCACAGCATCCTGAACATAACATAACATAACCTACGCTTACTATCACCATTGTTATATCAAGTACATATCTTAACATCGTAGCTAATAAATCAACCGCCATCCTTTCATAGCCCTTTATCAACTGTATATTAATCTCTTGATGATTTACATTAATTCATCCAAAATTCTTTTCTTTCTTAAAATATATTTTCTTTTTAAGTTGGCCGTAAAATAAATCTACATTAGGAAATGTCCCCAAACGTTACCGCAGTAATTTCTCAAAAAGTAAAGAATAATAACTTCAAAATTCAAAAATTCGTAATCACAGATAAAGAAAGATTCATTTCCATTTCTGTCCAGAAACAGATACCGTTAAAGCCTTAAACCCGGGGGAGGTCTAATTTAATTTCAACTTTCCCCTTATCTCGATACACCCTGATAAGGGATTTAATTAAGTTTACTAACTAATTTTTTGCGATTTCTGACGTTGAATCACTGGGCATGCTATTTTAATTTAGATCTTCATTTTGGATTTCAGTTTTTCGGTTATTATCTTGTTTGTTGCTAAATGGATGGATTTACTTTGTAGGAAAGCCTTTTAATTAACTCTTACAGCATCAAATTCATTGGCGAAGTTGCGTTTAAAGTTATGTTTAATGCAGCTAGCAAGCTTACGGTTTTAAAGTTTGAAATAGCAATATACCTTCAAAATAGTTCACATGTTATTATGCTGAAATTTGGTATTTCAGGCTTTGAATAGACAAAATTTAAAGATCATAAACAAACTAATCTAAAAATTCAGCTAGCATGAAGTGCCTTTCGTACTTATATTAAAATTTTCATTTTCTCCAGTCTCAATAACTGTAAATTCCTTAGAGACCTTAGACACATCCCCGGACAAAGAATTCCAAACATTTTTATCAAGAAATTTTGAAATGCAAATTTCTTAGGAGATGGTATTTTCACGATAATTTTATATACTTACTGCAGCTTTGAAGAGATAGGTCCACTGTTAGACAATATAAAGTTTTTCGTAAAAGTGATTCGCCTAAGCCGTCGAAAATTAATTGGAGAAAATGGTTTTCGTGTTTATTAATATATAAAGCCATTCGCCAGTGAATTATCTCCTTCAAAGAGGAGAGAAAAAAAGTGAAAGTAACCAAAAAGCTAACTTTATTGTTTACTTTTGCCAGGGTACATAAGGGATTAGCGTGCGAGGAATTTCCTTACTAGGCTGCATCTGGTTCCCCGACTGCTGGTACCTGAGTAGGCGTGCGATTTTTGGTCGGTTTGAGTCCGGCATAACCACCTTTCGGTGATTTTGGATCACACAAAGTGTTGTCCCATTAGGGGTTTGAACTCACAACACTTAGCGAAGTAGAGAGCGCCGTGGCGACCGCTTAGACCACTAGCCCAATCGTGCAGTGCAGGTGTTGCCAATCTACATAATTGAAACTGTGTGTGCAGTGCAGTCAGGGATATATCGGCAAGTACAAACTTGTTACAAATGAATAAACGAATTTAGATAGCAAAGTGCATTGAGATTAATTCACCATTTAAAAACAAATCATTCAGTTAATTATTAAATGGAACAGAAAACTAAATTCCTCGAAATGTTTTTTTTAATTCCGTCAATAATTTCTTGATCATCTCCAATAACCCTCCCCGCTGGGGTGAAAGATTATTGTAATAAATGAAATTCCTCGAAATATAAGTCGCTTTGTCTTTGCCGGGGATATGTCACACCGAGACGTAATATTGTTAAGTTCGAATTGTTTTCCCACCGCACCTATATTATTTTCTATCATACTTGGGTTAATATTATCACAAATAGATTGGATTGACTAACCTAATCAGTATTTTCTTTGCTATTATAATACTGTATAGCAAAGAGTAGCAACTAAGGAAAATAATTACAGTTACGTCTTCTGTTTTCGAATCATATTTTGCAAAAAGAAATTATTATAAGTAAAACGATTCGTCATGTCCGCTTGTTGCTATTAAATGGGTATACAAAATAAGTCTTTACTTTCTCATAAGCTTCTTGTCAGAAGCTTTTGGTAACAATGAATTCTAAAAAACTATAGGTCGAGGGCAAATTTACGTCTTAAACGATAAATTACTAAAAAAAGACCATAACTGAAGTAAAATCACTTTTTTACGTTACTTTGTTAATCTGCTTCCATTAGACAAGAAGAATAAAATACATATAACAATAAATGTACCTAAATGTAAATATATGTTGACTTTTACAATACAATGAAATAGTTAACAGTACTTCTTTTCGTGCTGTGTACGAAGGACGATTACATTCTCAAGAAGGGCTAACGTTAGGTACACGACTGGTCAAAAAAGAAAAAAGACAAAACCCACTTTTCAATAAATTAAAGGACTGCGTAAAAGAGGGTGTCAAATGCTAGAGTAAAATAGGAGAAAAAAAACTTATTGCACTGTTCCCAAATAAATTTGGAAAAAGAGTAAAAAAATGAAGATAATAATCTGATTTAATCCTTAAAATAAATATTAATAGTGACGTTTGTTGCCACGTCCGTTTTTGGAAACATTTGTTCTTTATTTTTGCAAACTCTTAGTCTAAAAAACCAGTTGCTGCTAAAACGGCAAATAGATTAATTTAAAAAAATGATAACATTATGTTTATTTTATTTCTAAATTAAGACATGAATACCACAACCATGTAACAGATTTTCAACTCTTCAAATAAAAGATAGAGTATTACAACGGTGTAACAGCAATTAGCATCCCAACGCATTCAAATTACGTTACAACTGGCTGCAACACGAATTAATTTCATGATGGTTTTTAAAGTTTGAAGCCTCGGAATTAAGGAGATCCATTCAGAGTATCTTTCCTTCGTATTCGGTCTACGAATAATACTAATACTTCATCAACAGCTTTTTACAATCCACTGCTGGACATAGGTCTCTCCTTAGCAAGGAGGTTTTGGCCTACTATACCACGCTGGCCAGACGGGTTGGAATAGGGTTTGTTCCAAGTTTTCCTTCTCTTTGTAATGATGTTGTCTTGTGTACTTTGTTCCTTTAGTCGCCTTTTACGACACCCACGGGATGAATAGGCACCCCTATTCATCCCGTGGGTGTCGTAAAACCGACACCGTAAGTAAGTATTATTACTGTGTTACCACCGTAACACAGTAATAATACTTACCTTGTTTTATGATTTTGAAGGTATACGTGTAGACTGGTCACCTGATGGCAAGTGACCACATCCACCCATGAGCATCTTTAAAGCTTATTATATCCCTGATTTTATATCTCCTCTACCTCCCAAAGCATTCCACAACTACTGGTTCTATTTAATCACAAATATATTTTCAAAGTAATTTGCGAGAAATTAGTATTATTTCACACAGTTTAAACATAATAATTGACATATATTTAATCTGTTAAAAATGTCAAAGCGCTGAAAAAATTGATGTCTTACTCTTGGTCACCAAATAGTTTTTTCATATTACTATGTGTTTCAGTAGTGTTGACAATATAAATATAATACACTATTAGCCTGTTTACTTTAGTTGTCATGTGGCATTGCACTTCAAATAAATTTAAAAAAAAAAAAATACAGTAGAACATCCTCCTCCTTTTTTTAAAGTTGGTAAAAACAAAATATTCCGATCACAGATTCCTTGAATATACAAGTACAATAATAAAATAGCAAATTAATTTAATTCCAAAGCTGCACAAGATAAGCTCTAATCCATTGCTTTTCATTCGCGCCCAGCATGCAGATATACCCCTTACTTCTACATCAATATGCAGATGACGTCATGAAATTACGTCTACCCTCATTATATGGACTGTAAATATCAATATAATAGCATACGTGACTGTTCCTGCAACATTCTGTTCAATAAATGTCAAAGAAAAATCTACTTTAATTTAAGTGAATAAAGTTGAAATAAACAGAATAGATAATATTTATTTTTACTACATGACGTGCATACCAGTGAATGTTGATCTCTATCTGACAAATCAGGATCTGTGAACTCTATTGTACAAAATTTTGATTGGAGGGTTTTTAGATTCGACAGAGATAGTGATAATGGAATGTATTGTAATGATGCCACGGACTTTAGTTTACAAATGTTTATATTTTTTTAATACAAATACTAAATTAAAAAAAAAGTAAATCAATTTATGAATTACATTCTGATAATTAAACAATAGCAACAAGAATTTGAATCGCCTTGTAGAAAAGATCATTCAAAATATAAGTATTTGCTTATAATTTAGTAGCATTGCAAGAAAAGTGATGACGCTTGCACGTCGCTTATCTTGTAATTTCGGTTTATTATTGAAAAATAAGCTTCGTTTGAATTCTCCTACAATTAAAACATTGTGTCGAGCACTCTGTTCCTCCATTTTAAATGTTAACTAATTCGTGGCCCAACTTATATTTTGATAAAATCAAGTATTATTTTGTGAAAATGTTATTCTGAGAAAATGATTCTTACATAGTTTTTTTTGGTTTTACAACGAGCTCTAGTAAGGATAAATCCAGAACTTGTTGATTTACAAAAAAAAGTTTTTTATTGAGTATTTACACATTTTATTGAATTCTCTAAACTGTATCTTCTACAAAATTTTCTTTGATGATGTGCATCGCTGTTTTTATGAAAAACAGATTTCTATAGAATAAAAATATTAATCAGCATACACATTACCTTCAAAGAAGAGCCTCGCTGATTTCAGCACGAACAGGTCGGCTCGACTGGGGTAGTACTACCCTCCCACAGAAGATCAACCTAAAGTGATAGCAATCGATGGTGAGTGTGAGACTAGAGGCCCATTGATGCAGGGGTAGCAGTCGTCGTGATAACGGTGTGAGCCTTACACTTCCACGATGACTGTCATGCCTTTTACGTCCCCCCGCGCGGGGCGTGAAATAGCATCTCACTAGGCCGCTATAGTGTGTCACCATACTGTATTGTCTGCATTTACAATGAGTATGGTGACCACAACTCTTGGATTGTATTCTTGTTTTGCATCAGGCAGAGTAGAGTCTCTTTGATAGGCTCTTTATTTTAAAAAAAAGGAACTCTAAGATAATTCTGTTTCCAATTTTAAACAATAATAAATTTAAACAGAATAAAGACATCCACTGCTGGACATAGGCCTCTCTCAAGGTTCTCCACAACAGCCGGTCCAGTGCCACCCGCATTCAATATACACATATAATTATTATTATCAATTTACACGTATTTACATATCCATACATATACTTGTATTACACATGTATATAGTTTTGTGAGGGCTGCAAAAAGACGCAAAGGAAAACTTTCTTCACAAATTTTATATGAGCTGTCATTCTTCTGTCCGAGTATAAGTGTTCTGTGGTCAAAGCCTGTTTAATATTTCAAAAGAAATGTTCCATAGTTTAGAGTTCAAACTTTTGTGGATGGAAACGTATGAAGGTACTAAATCATAATAAAACTAGACTTTTATTACCATAGTAGTTCATCCCGCGGTTTTACCCGTTTCGATCTCAATAAATATTCGGTATATTTTATCGTGTTTATCATGTTTAGTACGACTGTTCATCCTTTTTACAAGCTTCAATATAGTATGAAATTGATCGCAATAAAATATATTATTATTAAGGTCAGTAGTTTTGATATAATGGGCATTTTTATGTCTTACAGACCCAGTTCAAAGGTTATTCGTAATAAAACGATAGAAAAGCAATGGAAATAAAACATTATATTTGGATACGTTCGTGTGTTTTTATTATAAGGTAATCAATGTATTGTTACAATATTTTGGCCCATCTAGTGAAGACTATAAGAAATAAAAAGAAACTACTAAACTTATAATACTCTATTTACTCATAAAAATGTGTGATATTAACAGATGGACAGTCCATCTAGAATGATGTCTTAGTAGTGGTTTCTCATTACACAGGGTGGGCCACGAATTAGCTAACATTTGAAAAATCGTATAATAAAATATTTGATAAATTATAAAAGTTGTTTATTCACAAGAAAGCTAATGAATTGGAATTTATTTTTAAAAATTACATAGTCTAAATGACCACCGTTTCGACGTTTGCACTCTGCTAAGCGGGCACCAAAATTTTCAAATACTCGTCGGCAAAGAGACCGTCAGATCACTGACATCTCTTCTCTGATTCTTCAAATAACCCTACAAAAAGAAGTCTTTTGGAGATACATCTAGACTTCTGAGTGGCCATGGAATGTCGCCTCGTCTGGAAATCAACTTTTCCGAAAACATGTCTTTGACCACCAGCAGGGATTCATTGGATATATGACAAGTGGTTTTATCTTGTTGAAACTATGTGTTACAATTGTAGCCAGCAAATTCCAATAGCAGCGTTCACAAGAACTCTCGTAATTTGTTTGCGCGGGATGTTAGATTCAAATGTTACCCGGTATAAAAGATTGAATAAGAGGTCAAGTAGCCAATTATAATAATCAAATACCATATTTTTTAAACATTGTTCTATTTCCATTTAAATTTTGGTGAATGCTATCAAATTGCACATACATACCATGAGTTATTCTCTTCCAAATCGAATATTTCAAAAGCAAAAATTTATACCCAATGTCTATCACAACGGCATGCTATCTTCTCAAAACGAGAATCTTTTTTACTTCATAAAAAATAGCTGCTGGCAATCTTACAATCCGACAAATATAAATCACTTTTGATACGCGTTCGGTACATATCTAGTAGGGATGTCACGGTTCAGATTTTTACTGTTATTTTCCATGATCACTTTTACGAGAGTCGTATCAGCTTTTTCACACGTACTTCGTTTATCTTTAGTCGTTATACTTTGGTTATTTATCATTATGCGCAACTTACGGCCATTAAAATGACTTATGATATAACATGTTTTACGAGTAGGAAGGACATGCTTCGAAAATACATTCATGTGGCCTGTATGCTGCCTATAACTGCCACACAGCAAATAGGTGTTCAGTAATGATTTCCATGCTTTTTACCTTCCATTCGTCTGCGTCGTAGGGAGACACTCGTGACTCTTGAGTTGCAAGTTTCCGTTGGACAGTATTCACTCACGGTATTAGGTGGTCCGTGTGCTCTTTTCGTTATTATCATCAACAGCCTCTAACAGTCCACTGCTAGACGTAGGTTTCTCTTTACCTAGGAAGTTTTGGCCTACCATATCAGGCTGGCCAGTCGGGTTGGCATAGGTTTTGTTTCAAGTTTACCTTCTCCTTGCAGTGATGTTTTTCTACGTTGTTTATGCTGTAGCCGCTGCTTACATAAACCATAGGATGAGTAGGGGTGATGACATCTCGTATTCTTCACACGTTTCACACATGTCTGGTTTTACTTCTACATATACTAAAGAATAGGCGCTTAGTATACTTCTGACTTCTCTGCCGAAAATATAAACATGAGTGTCTGTATTTAAAAACCTAAGTCGACAAATAATTTGCTCTTAAATTCCAATCTGTATTTCTGTCTCTTGTCCAGTCACACCCTAAGTAAATGCAAGTAAAATTCACAATGGAAGATAGGATAACCTGGCTATAATTCATTCTCTCGATATTAGGGTGGATTTACATACCACATTTCATTCGGCCTACCCATCGGCCACTTGATTTATGCTGACTCTCCCCTGTTCTTGGGTGACTGGTCCAAGTTATAGCCCAAATAGGGCTATATGAAACACGTGGTATTACATTTCCATAGCCACTTGAAATAATGTAGATCTTATCATCTTTCGCTATGGATAATCATGATTAATATTTACAAAAAATAATAATAAATAATTAGTTTAATTAAAAAGAAACACAGCAATGACGTCACTTTTACTTCACATAAAATACGAATTATTATAGATCTTTGTAAAATCCTTGGAAAAAAGTGCAAGCCTGATAATTCGGTCGCTACATCGCCTCACTTACGCTACGGAAATTGCGACTCCCAATATTTGCGTCTTGCGGACCTACGAATAAATTTAATTTTTTCACCATACGACATCTACCCGCTTCAATTCTGGTTAGATTTATATCATATTGTCTGGATTTGTAATTGGATGACATGTTTGGCCAAGTATCAGATCGAAAATAAAAAAAAACTACTCAAATCGTATGCTATATCCTGTGTTCCTTTGCAAGCGTTTGAATCTTTAACGCAGAACGTCTAACAATTAATCTATATTGAAAAAGAAAATAGCATAAATAATATCAGCCTGTAAAAGTTTCCTGAAATTTGTTATTGAGCTTCAGAGTCAGTCGACAAACAAACAGACAGACAAAATCTGTGAAGAATGTTAAATAGGTAGTTCATTAAAAAAAATATAATAATAAAAAACAGTAAAATCAATTAGGTAGGTGTTTATAAACAAAAAAGAAACAAAAAAAAGAAGAGTCCATCTAAACTGTAACAAATTTTAATTTACAAACTATATTTTAGATGGATATTTAATTTTTATATTTACATTGATAATGATAGAGTAAAGAATGAAAAACCTTTCCAATAAATACATAAGTTCATTTTTTTTTGAAAATAACATTACTAATTATTACTGAAACTAAAAGGGCAATCATTTAAAATTATTAAACTAATGTGCTATAAAATTAATTTTTTTTATTTAATTAAAGTTTATTTTTGGTTGCGCTGTAAGTATAAGTTGCCATAATTTATTTTATATATATACATACATAAACCTACTTAGCCTAATTTTAACTTTTGAGTAGGGTTACTTGTGTAAATATATCCTGTGTGTGTCTAATTTGTAGATTCTGTGGCAGCCTAAGATGCAAGTGCAGCTTAGCTTGGGTGCCATAGATAAATTTTATAATATATGCACTTCACTTGAATATATAAGAAATAATATGTAGTTCATTACATTTATACATTTCGTTCATACTTCGTAGTTCGATGTATCTTCGCTAGATGGCGCTGTTGTATATTTTTCTTTGTGCTGTAATGTGGAAGTCTCCACAAGACCCATGATACACTACGACAACGGCTCAATTTTTTCCGGTTAATTAAAAAAAAATCAGGTGATTTCTGGTACCTGCGTATTGATCAATAACATATTTATCGACACCCACATCTGAAGTGATTATTCATCGTACCCCCGACCGCTACCGTCGTCTAATAACGCTTAATACTTTGCACGCGTGTTAAATTTGTTATTACTGAATGATGTGTCACCAACCTATTATAAATACATTCATACCACGTCTTGTATCACCTATATCCGAAACGATTTAACTATAACAGTGTACAAAGAAAAATGGATGTGCTAGTATAATATAAGGACCAGATACTTTTTAATGATGTAAATAATTTCTGAGGTAGCCTTAGTCTACTTAACGCAACATCTCAACTGTCATAATACTATTACTAATATAAAGAGATCTTCTAATTTTACTGTAAACTCATTAAGGTAATGAGTAAAGTTTAAAAATACCTCAGATAATATGTACGTAAAAGAGAACTCAATACATGAGTCACTTCTATTGACTATATTTATAAATATGTATTTTTTATCCCTTGGGATTTCAGAAATATACGTGAAATGGTCACAAATAACACCTAGACTCAGTTCAACTATTTATAGATCACATAAAGTATTATCCCGTATGAGGATCGTACCCACGACACTTGTAGTGTGACGACCACTTGAATTACAACACCATCTGTGCACGCAACCCAAACAATTTTTTGCAACATTAGTTTTTGATGCTTCGTATATATGCAGGTTGCAAAGAATGAAATAAATCTATCCACTACGAGCATCAACACGACTATATATATCTCGATAGTCAGATCACAAACTAGGCAGATATATGCAAAAATTGCCACATGACCTTATATACTTTGTTTTATCATGGTACAAAATTAACACCCACAATGACAGTTCAAGTTCAAGTGCTAAAACAAAAAACAAGACCAATACCTTTCTGTAACATAGCACTAAGCCAAAAATCTCAATATTTTTATGACCCGTAACAAGTGCCTTATCCGTACATAACTGTATCTCGGTAGGGGGTGTAATAATTCACATTTTCACCCCTCCAGGGATACTAAGCGACATTGTCGCGCCTGCATAAATTATAACCTTCTTATGTGATAGCTAGCATTAACAAGAAATGGAAGGTAAAAGCGAGTTTATCTGAATAAGAATAAGGATGTATATTTGCTGAATATTTGGTAACATGTTGTTCGAATGAAATACAGGTAGTAACTGATGCCCACGACTTAGTCTGCGAAGAATCTCTTTTGTATAAACATACTTTATTTAGTTCAGAATCTTAAAATTATATTTTATGGACAAAAGTTCAAAGTCATACAAGTTCTTCTTTATTTCAAACGATAAGGAATTTAACATTTGAGAAACTGTAACAGAGAGATAGACACTCAAAGAAATAGAGAATAATATATAACAATAATAAAGCCTTTCCTTCAGACATATGATACATGAACATTATTTGCGTATTTGGTGCATCTTTACGTTCTATGTATAACTCCGTTTGCTAGTTGGCAAGCGTCTTCTACAACCTATTCCATTCTGGCCTCTCACTCTACTCCCTATTATACCTACAACTTGCCTGATACCTTAGAAAGCATTGCCTAGCTATTTTGCTCTACTTGTCCTTTCCCGTGATCGTGTGTTCCGATCACTTCCATTTTAGCCTTTTTATTTTTAATGCCGCGATGTCAATCACAAGGGTGACTCGCGCTCCCTACTCCCTGATTGAAATTGACATTTATGTATTATTATTATCAGTATTTTCTCTTTTGATCAGGTCAGCTCTTTGATTAAGAAGGTTAATGATATTGGAAGTCAACCACTTGTTACCTAATTAGTTACTGTTAGTACCTTGCTGAATAGATGTCTTAATTGTACCTTCTTACCAGTTGTATTAATCTTCCACCTTCATATTTATTGTCTTTTTGTTGTAATTCATAAATTTTGATGCCAAAGAGTTGGGTATTTATGCTATTTAATATTTGGTAGATTTTGTGCTTATTATATTGTGTTTTGGTCTTGAGGTTTGCGGAGATTGTTATCATTTTACTCAGGTCATTCGATGATTGCTGTTGAAGTTAAAGTCGCTTATGGTTTTAATATTTTAGAAATATCTCCTTTCATTGGTCATTATGAAATCTATTTCACGTTTTATTCTTCCGTCCGGTGATATTCAAGTTTACATCTTACTTTTCATTTTCGTTTCTGCTTCTGATTTTTTGTACATCCATCTAACCGAAAAATAAATATGTTGCTATTTTTCTGTTCTCTTCTTAAGTATTCAATTTCGTTCTCCAGGTTAATTTTTTTTTCTTCGATCATAGGAGTAAATTTTTTCAATGTATTCGATCCATTACATTCTTTGTAAAAGACTCCCTTAGTTCATTTCTCTATTCCTCCATTTTTCACTTCATTTTATCGACCAATAATTAAAAACATGTTATCAAATAAAACATAAATGCGAATTGATAGAAAATATTTATTTATGATGGCAACACTAAAGTTAATTGTCAACTTAACTGACTGACAGTTTGACTTTTGTTTATTTACTCGGCTGTCAGGTTGACGTTTAATAATTTAATGACGTTATATGTTCTAACCTCAATTGTGAATATTTGTTTCCATCTTTTATTGATGGATTGTATCTTGAAACTATCCAAATATTATTTCTTTATGTTTTCTGATGTTGTTTTGTAGAGTCTTGTAGTATTACTGTTCCTAAAGTGTTACGTTAACTATTTTAGTAAGCACTTCAACGATCGAAACTTGATTTTTCGGAACTCAGAGATACTTGTGCCTTTATAAAGTTAGTAAACACTTACATTTAGTATAGACTGTTCTCCCGTAGACGATTGGTGAAACTTTACAAATGTTATATATATATTTTTATATATATATATATATATATATATAAATATATGTGTACCTATACATAATGCGCGCTCACTGTTCTATTCTCTTTACTTAATAACCCATCTTCGCCAACATATTTAAACTCTTATTTCCAACTCTTATGTAGCAATCACGACAGAAAGCTTCGGTCTTCTAAGAATCTTCTCCTTCGTTGCCCCTCCCATACATCTGAGTTTGTTGGCTCATCTTTCTTTGTGCAGTCCGTTCTTCTCTGGAATGAGCTTCCCCTCGAAGTCAGGATGGCTAGCAACGCTTTTACTTTTAAGAAAAAAGTGAAGCAGTATTTACTGAAACAGCTGGTAGAATCAACCAATACATGATTATCATCTTATACTTGTTATGATATTTATTTGTGTATGTATGTATATAGACTTACATCAACTTAAGTATGTATATGTATGTATTTATGTATTTGTATTAATTTTAGTATATGAAAGTTTGTTATGTCTACTTCTTCTTTTCAACACCTGAAACGCACCTACTTCCTATTTTCTCTGCATCACCCAAAGGTTGACTGGTAGAGAATGCCTTAGGCATTAAGTCCGCCTATGTACATAAAGTGCATGATGTATAAATAAATAAATAAATAAATAATGCTTCTTTATAACGCTTGATATTTCAACCAAGTTCTACTGATTATAGACACAAGTGAACTCGCTCATTTAATTACGTAAATCCTCCGTTTTCGAACCTTTATGGAGTTATCAGACGCATAAAAACTTGTATGGACAGAATTCAAACTACACTGGTTCTGTACGTCATTTCAACGAAATTTACTATAGCCTTGTCCTTTTTAGAAACTACTACATCTGCAATATATTTTACATATTATGCTTAAATCTACTTCAATAAATAATATACTTGTTCCGCTATTTTCTTTGTCCCATTTAATTCCCAAACTTGGCAATTAATAATTTCGAAAACACGAGATCACTCTAAAAAAGTAATTAATTTGGAATAATTAATTGAAATAAAACGAACAAAGAAATAAAGAAATTATATTGAGTGTGTTAAGAGTATTTTGTCAATAAACAATAAGAGATTCAAAGAATAGTATACCTTTTAAAAAAGAAATGATAAATGTCTTCATGTTAATTAAATCTGAAAAACTAATTTAAAAAATAAATCCACTTTAGCAACCTTACCTATAAATAACTGTATGATTCTGCCAGAAAAAGCTGGAGCAAAAGAAATATTTACAAAAATAGCCCCAATATTTTTACCACTAGACCCAATATTTTTTCATGTCTACCCTCACATAACAGTAGAAATATAAATAAAACCTAAACAATACAAACTACACCAGTTTTCTTTCAAAGACATATCATTGTCATATTTGCTTAAACTTGTTCAAACAGCCACGCAATTCTTAAGGAGATAATCCTGAGATAAAGCCTCTTATTTATTCTGTTGGGCTTTGGAAACAGCGATTTGACAAGGTGACGGTAAGGTACTTAGATTATTTTGTTTTCCCTTTTAGAAAGTTTACATATATAATAATAAAGATTTTTAAACGATATGTACTATAAAGATAAGGAAGTGGCATCCAAGAAAACAACAGAGAAAAATTAAATACAATAAGTATTGATATTTGCTTTAGGCAACATTTTCTGAACAAACAAATGGTGAAATTTCAACAACCTGCTCAGAAATAAGCTTATACCTAGTCTTGCCATAAATATTGTAATAAAGAAAAAAGAAAATTGTTAACTGCAAATAACATTTATTACTTTTACAGTGTGTCAGTTTAATACATAAATATAAAACAATTAAAAATATAAAAAGCTTATTCGAAGTGGTCTCCATTGGCTGCAATACAGTCCTTTAAACGATGAGGCCAGTTATCAATAGAAGCACGCACTCTTTCCATGGGAAAATTCTTCACTGCCAATCGTATAGATTGTTTTAGGGACTCCAAATTATCATGGCGTTTAGAGCAAGCTGTACTCTCTAAAACTGACCACAAATCATAATCCAGCGGATTAAGATCGGGACTAGACGACGGCCAGTCTTCAGCTCTGATGAAGTCCGAAACGTTCGATTCCAACCAAGACTGCGTGGACCGAGCTTTATGACCCGGCGCCGAGTCTTGCTGGAAGGACCATACTTGGTTATTGAACATGGTGATGTTAAGGGGCTTAACTACCTTCTCAAGAATGGTATCTTGATACACTTGTGCCGATGTTTTGATACCTTTTTCACAAAAATATGGCTCAGTCACTCCTTCATAGCTAACACCCCACCAAACCATCACTGAAGTCGGATAATGTCCACGTTGCACTCTGTCGACTAATTGGGAAGCTTCCTTAGAGCTTTGAGCATAAATACGGTCATTTTGTTTGTTAAAATGTTGCTCAATTGTAAAAATTTTCTCATCCGTAAACAAAATTTTTCTGTGACCTCCCTTTGCGTACCGCTTCAGTAGTTGTTTCGATTTTACCACCCTATTCTTCTTTAAATTATCAGTTAAGAAATGGCCAGTGCGTCTCTTATAGGCTGCAAGTCCTAAGTCATCTTTTAAAATACGCGACATGGTTCTAGGTGCTATCTTCATTTCCCGAGATAAAATCTTTTGCTTTCGGACAGGATTTCTTCGAATTCTTTCCCTTACTGCTTTGACCACCTTTTTCGTACGAACACTACGTGGACGGCCAGATCTTTTTCTGTCACAAACAGAGGAGGTCTCATTGTACCTATTAATAGCCCGGTACACAAACATTTTACTAATACCAAGTGTATGGAGAGTTTTAAAAATTGCATTTGGCTCCATACCTACTTTGTGTAATGCTATCACAGCGATTCGGTTCTCTTTATCACCCCACACCATTTTAATATCGCAAAATATTTTACAATGTATTGGCGCCAAAATGAGAAAACACAATGAACAATCGTATAAAAATGACAGATTCGAAATTCAAATGTAATATTTTTTTATAATTAAGTGTAACAGTATTTATGGCCAGACTAAGTAAAACTAAATTTTATTCGTAGTAAGATTTTAAATCAAAAAAAAAAGTTTTAAAACGATTTAAAAAACACTTACACTACGAGTAAAATGACGAATCGTATTAGAAATAAAACAGTTTAAATTTTTCCCTTCCAAATTCATTACAATAACTATTAATTAATATAAGACCAAAATTACTCGGTCCAATCTATTCAATCCGTCAATCATAATTAAATTAGCCTGACCTGAAGAGGGCTTACTAGTAAACATTAATGAGTTTTTGGATACCAGAACTCATTAGTGATTCCTCCTGGATCTATTATCAGAGCAACTATAAGGAGGTTAGAAATTGAATTTATCTCTTACTTTTAATGATTGTTATAAACTATTTCAAAAGTCTGAGTATGATAAGAGCATATACTAGGTCTATGATAAAACTGAAGGTACATTTTGTCCCAATTCTTTTCAGTCCCGCCTTAACCTTGCTTCCCTAAATACAAAATCCGCTTAAAACCTCGCATATTTAAAGTCCCCACTCACAGCTAATCTCCACAGCCCGCGCGTGATAAGTGCTCCGATGGTAAATCCTTAAAAATTGCGGCACCGTGTCGACACAACCACGGTTTTGTCATATTAGTGTAGCGCTATGGTGATATTTTTTAGCTTACACAGAATTTTGCTGGAAAACGTCCTCATCATTAGTGTTTTTGCGTTCACTGTGGGGAGTTTTGGATGTAAGATTATCTTTATCTTGTGCAGATGTTACTTTTTCATTTTCTTGGCCAAGTGCTGCAATACAACCGTTCATATCCTTCGTCTGTGTATACCTAATGTTATTACTCTTATGATATAATTTTTACAACTTGTTAATACATAGCGGTGGGGGTCTTATTTCAATGTTTACCGATTGAAAAACTATTTTTTTTTTAATTGATATTTTCTGTGATTACTGAAAAAACCGAAAATTATTTTCATTCATATATCTCTATCGTATCTTTGTTCTAATTATAATAGTTCAAATAATCTTCTAACGTCTCTTGAGAGTCAATTAATCTATCTTTCATTTTCAGACTATGACAGGAGATCGTTTCTCTTTTGATTCCTCTCAAAAATATACAATTTTGTTTCTTCAACCTATGTTTGTTTATATAAATTCATGCACTTATTTACTGTTCTATTCCTCACATAGTGCTCTATATATGAATGCACTTATTCTCATTACCTTACGATAGACGGATTAGAGAATGCTTTTAGCGTTAAGTCAATCTTTGTACACATGGTGTACAGTGTGACAAAAAAGACACATGTAACGTGAATTTGGATAAAATTAAAGATTGGGTTGAGTTAAGTACTTTCATGAGGGCCTCAATGAAAAATGTTTGTCACGATACGTATCTTGTAGTGAAGCTGTAACAGTGACCTACTTCAAAAAGCGAAGAGGTTTTCTTGTTTTGATAAATTTGTTAGATACAAACATAGTTACTTACCACTAGAGTAACTACCTCGTTGCTCTAGCGGTTAGCTTATGTGACTGACTAACGGAGGGGTCTCTGGTTCGATTCACGGGTCGAACCACTAAGTATTATCGAGTTTTTTGAATATAGAAAAGCTAATAACAGTCTTGAGTTTGAAAGTTGGGGTTTTTATCCCCGGAAAGCACGTAAGAACCGTCGATCCTCCATCTAATCTCACCCCGGTCGTGTAAGATAGGTGTCACATCAGATCATAAAAACGAACATTGCGCACACACTTATGTACTATCTGTCCATCACACACACACTATTACACTAAACACAAACCTCCTTTCCCACCCTAAGGAGAAGTCTATATCTAACAGAGGAGAACTAAAAACTGTTGACTGTTAACGAATAAAATTAAAGATAACATTCATATATAAATTTTTATAACATCCTAACTTACGCCTCGAACTCTGTTTCGCCTTAAAGGCAATAAATAAGCAGATTTTTTTTTACTTAAACCCTTTCTGACGGGATAAAAATCCTATGTCCATCTCCCGGTTCTAAGCTACCTCCCCACCAATTTGCAGCTAAATCCGTTCAGCCGTTCTGGAGTTATAAGTGGTGTAACTAACACCACTTTCTTTTATATATATAGATTTAACAATATTTAGGCTATGGTAAGATAACTTCGAAGCTATTAAAGTTTCTACTATAGACAAACTTAAAAATAACTGTATTTATAAAATAAAACTGCAAAAACAACTTTGAAATTTTATCGCGAAAGCCTTTTTCCTTAAATATCTTTTAAAATGCAGATTTAAAGGGGCTTGTGTTATAAAGAAAACAAATGTTCAATGCAAGCGAAAAGGGGAATGATATTACCTAAGCTAATGCCTTAACAAAATAACAATTTCAGCTAATACTTTTTATTGCTGAAGTTTAACAGATATTTGGCTGGATAATCTTTTATTCCAATTTTTGTCTTGTGAGCTTAAACGTTTTGGTCCGGTTTACATTTTGAAATGTCACCCATTGGCTTTCATGAGTTTGGTTTTTACTTTATTGAATAGAATTACAGAAATATTATTGTGATTAGCACGCTTTGCTTTGTTCTAATATGAATTTGAACCTACATTCTCAATTTTCTTTTGAGAACTAAGTATCCTAGGTGTCTTTTTATGGTAAAAGGACAGATTTATCGCCTGATGGTAAGTGAATATCATCGGTCATGGACATCTGAAACTCGGCAGTCACTTGTGTAAGCCACGTTTAGCCAGAGAAAAGATAAAATGAATTTCCGTCCTTTCACTCGAAGAGGACGCAGTCAGATTATGTCTTCGTCAACACTTTAAAAGTTATTCTTATTCATATTTCCTCTAATGCTTCAGTAGGTACATAAACTAGAGTACACTATTACAAAATGCGACGTATCCAACCTCCTAAAGGAGAGTGACGTCATGAATAGTTTACAGTCGGACGTGAAAGTTACAATTTGGGTAATGTCCTTCAACGCTCACGTTCGTAATTGGAATTCATAATGTAATTTTTGCTTGAAATTATTCCATTATCTATTATTATAACACTAGAAAGAAGTACTAGATATAGGTATAATTTTTTTAATAAAAGTTTTTAATTAGTTAGTTACGAAGTTTTTATTTTTTTTGCAGGCAGAATTTATTCGAGAATGAATAAAGAGAGAGCGGTCTAATCATATTTTAAAGCCGTATAGTAGAATATATATTTATAATAATGTATGTTACTTGGACTTTTAAACAAAGAAAAACAATAAACCTCTTAGGTCTAATCTATAAAATTAATCTATAAATAGGATGGACCACAAATTAGTTAACACTTGAAAAAATCATTGGATATATTATAAAAACTATTATTTACAAGAAAGCTAATTAGTTAGAATTAATTTTTTAAAAGTTACATCGTCTAAATAGCTACCGTTTCAAGGTTTGCACTCTTCTAAGCGAGCACCGAAATTTTCAAATACTCGTTGGTAAAGAGACCACGAGATCACCGACATCGTGTTTCTGATTTATTGATGTAGACATGATTCTTCAAATAGTCCCATAAAAAGAAAGCTGCTAGAGATAGATCTGGACTTCTGGATGGCCATAAAATGTCGCCTCGTCTGGAAATCCACTTGTCCATCAGCCGGGTCTCATTGGATGTGTAACAAGTGGCTCCGTGTTGTTGAAATTATATGTTACGATTGTAGCCAGCAAATTCTAGTAGCATTGGTCCCAAGAACTTCCGTAACATGTTTACGCGGGATATTAGATTCAAATATTAACGAATTCTTGGCTCAATCTATATTATTTATTAAAAGTGTCTAAGAAGTCAAGTCCCTGGTATTATTACAAGATGAAATGAATGGTTTTATAGATAATGAATAATGCCAATTCTATTGCAATATAAAATGTCAAGGGTTATCCAAAATCAATAAATCTACACAAATAATAAAAATTTAATGCTAAAAATGTATCATCATCATCATCATCATCTTAGCCAAAATATGTCCACTGCTGGACATAGGGACATAGGACACATGTATACTTTGACCAAAAACACTATCATAACATATAATAACATTTATTAGCCAAATATGACTATTCTGAAATACACATTTGTAAAAAAATTGTGTATGGAACATACTCACTATATTTAAAAAGTTTCAAGTGGGCAAAACAGTAAAAAACGTTTAAATCCAGAAAATCTACTTCTAATTCAATAGTTTTTACTTACACACACCGGTCAGCAGAAATAGCTTTCGGTGAACATTTCAAATGTCAAGTTTAGTGGTACTAAAACTAAAAGTAATACTCAGTTTATGATGCCATGAGCTACTGGAATGTGGGGCGAATTTTAATGAACGCAGTAGAGTTTTTAAACGGTAGCCATGTTCGATTGTTGTACACATAGTATAGTGTACAGTTAAAAAGGAGTGGTTCGTATGTGTTTATATACGAGTATAGTAGTACGTGAAGTAAACAATAATAGAGTATGGAAGCATAGGAGTTGTTTATATTTAGAATATTTCAAATTTATGTGTAGAGCACAGCAGAAAGGAAAACCGTTTTAAGCAAAATGTGATAAAAGTTGAAAATTAAATAAAAATAACTACACAAAAGACTCTTGAAGTCTATCCTATCAAAGAATACACTTAAAATCGTTAAAATAGGAATGCTTTTTTGTTTTTTATTTAATTTACTAATTCTACTTAATTCTACTTCATCTTCTTTGTTAGTTTCTGTTTCCACGTATTTAGAATTCTATACAAAATTAATTCTAGACACAAAGGAATGTACTTAATTAACATATTACAATTACTGATACTTTTAGATTTTAACAAAAAAGATTTAATTAGTTTTGCTCTTATTGGATTTTTCTTATACTTTTAAAAACAACTCTCATATTAGAAAATAGGCCTTGTGTCGTAGGAGACTTTGCAAACACATGAAACGGACACAAAAAACAGCCAGACTCAGACCAAGAATTTATGAATACTTTTTCTTTCTTCTTTCATTTCTTTCTCATTTTCATTCTTTCATTTTTTTTTTCTTTTATTTATGGATCCCACAGTGTTGTCCCGTGTGGGTTTTGAACTCGCACCACTCGGCGTAGAAGAGAGAAGCGTGGCGACTGCTTACACCATTAAACCAACTATGCAATCAGGGATATTTCGTCAAGTACACGAAAACTTTGTGTAAATGAATAAACAAATTTAAATAGCAAAGTACATTAAGGTTAATTTGCCAAGAAAGCAGTACGGCGGCCACTTAAATCACTGCACCATTCATGTAGTCTAGCGCAGTTACTATAAATATTTGCTTCTTAATTTTACCCTATAACTTCGACAAAAATCCCACAAATCATTTTATTGTCACTTTCAATCACTGTTTCTTTATCTTTCGTTACGTCTTAATTTCACCGTATTGAGTTCGTCAATCTCTTTTACTTTTCTTTTCTATTTTCTCTTATCACCTCACACACCTTTTCCTCTAATTTCTATTCATCTGATTCTATTTTCATCTGGAGTAATTTTCGCTTTATCATCATGAACTTTGTCTTCAAGTCCAGTTTTCTACATAAATAAATGCTGATACGAAATTTTACGACCAGATCAGCGTGAAAACACTTGCACTAGCACTTTTATTGCTAGTTTTACGGCCCTCATAAATAAACGGACCCTATTCAGGAGAAAGTAGATAGGTAGACGTAAATTTTAACGTGTCACTCATGTTGTATCCCATTAGTTCAGCTCTGAGGTCTGAGTTCTATGGTTCAATGGCCAGGGAACTCTTGCATCGTATTTGTTGTTACCTTTACATGGTACGGAAGGTAAATGAAAAAGTTGATCAACTGATGATAAGTGAATACTACTTACCCACGGCAACCAGCTATTCAAGATTTTTTTAAGATAAAGTCATAAAATAAAACAAGTACCAGCGTATTAAAGAAAACCTTAAAGAATGCTTAGTTAGATAGCAGTGATGTGGAGTCAAAATAATCTGTATTAGATTATGGCTACATATGTAAATATTTAATATACTGTCAAAATTTTAGTTACCTTACATGTGTATGCGCGTGTATATCTATGTATATATGTGTATACGTATGTATATTTGTAGTTATCTAATGTATCTCGAGTTGTTATTTTTAATTTTTACTTTTCGTGATATGTGAACATTGTAGCTTAAGTTACTTTTATATAATTAAACAACGAGAGCTGTTAAACACTTACGTTTGGCAAGTATTCAGTTTAAATGCTTTCGGTAATATCACCGATTGCGGGTAATACAACACAACAATTGCTAAATACCAAATTTCCCTAAAGCTGTATCATTTCAGTCAAGATTGGCTCTCTTATAAGTCTAATATGAATAATATTTACATTTAAAAATTCATATACTCTTTACATGTTACCCTCTCACTATTATCTCGGGGTCTTTAAGCAGGGTGTGAAAAAGTTTCTTATTAGGCCTTTTTTTCATAATTTTAGAGTAGAGAAAAACATACCACAAATTCAATAGATAGCAATTTCTGCATCTTATAGATTTTCACAAGATAAATCTGAAAAATATTGTTTGTATGTGTGTATCTGAGAAAAATTCATAACACAAAGGTTTATAGCCTGTAATACGTAATATAACGGACCTAAAATCGGCAAGAGAAAATGCTTTACGGTGTGATAATAAAATGTAGCGGTGAGCTAAATTCTTCATAGAGTTATTACTGTATGCGGGTCGTTAATCATCACAAAAACTCTACCAACCTCATAAGTCACACATTTGACCCACTTATTTTACTGCATTCTATTTTGGTTAGCAAACTACCCAATAAATATACACTCCTTCAACCTAATCTCTACTAAGTCGTTTAACAATAGAGTCTAAATTAGTACCACAAAATGTACCTACAAAATTTAACCTTGTCGTTGGAATTTTGATCTAAAATTTCTAAGGATAAAGTTGGAATTACAATGGTAAGACGGGCCCATGTCTTTAGTGTATTATAGAGCTATAAAGCATATCGCCCTTGGCCCATACAACTACTCGATTTTATATTTCCATAAGGGATGATGGCCCCTTTATGGTGTATGACGATATCACTGTTAAGGGGTATGTGCTGAATGCGAATTATTTTGTATTCCTTAGGTAGGCACACCATTTTCCTTCAGTTTCAAGAGCGTGATGTAGAGCATGAACCCTAATTTGATATTGATCTTTAACTATTTTTATATTTAACTGCTTATTTTTGTTTTATTACTAGATATACATTTTTTTCCTGCTTTTGTTTGTCTAGTATTTGGTAATGTTTCTATTTCCATAAGCTCAGCAGTGATTACTAATAAAACATCAGGTTCGATTTCCAAACAGGACAATATAAATATCTTGATTTACGTTTAAAAGATCAATTTTGTAAATTTTATTGTTTACTCATATACATTTTCTGATTAAGTCCCATTTAAATGGGAATAAAATTTGACAAAAGTCATATATTTAATTTTTTATTACTCACCCATAAGTACATACATTACACTATATTTTGCGAAGAAAAAGAGAAGAGAGAAGAGAGTTACAAAGAGAAGCAGAAATTGATAAGATACTCTCCTTAACTCAAGTCGACCTGGTTAACCGTTTATGACCTTAGTACAATGTACGTCGCCTGAATGTTTGAGCTCGGCTTGCATTTACGAGTACAACATTGTTATAAACTACACGAATCATATGATGCGACGGAATAGGCTTTAAAACCTGGCCTTTTGGTTTGGAATGTTGTAACATATTATGAAGTTAAAGGATAATTTTCTGAAAATTTTTATATTTCATTGCTGTATATGTAAATACAGATGAAACAAACTTACCTAAATAATTTTATAAACATTCTACTCAAGATAATAATACCCAGGCAAAACAAATGGTCGTACTCATCACACAATTATTTTATTTGTTATTTGAACTCTAAATGTTAGCTGGATAGGCAAATAAAATAAAAAATTGGTCAAGTGTGAGTTGGATTCACCCGTGAAGGGTTCCGTAGCAGCGATTTATGACGTATTAAAAAAAATACTTACTAGATCTCGTTCAAACCAATTTTTGGTAGAAGTTTATATTGTAATGTACATCATATATTTTTTTTAGTTTAACATTCTCTTGTTTTAGAAGTTACAGGGGGATATAATGTGTGTCCCCACATTTTACCACTTTGGAAGTGTCTCTCGCACAAACTAATTAGTTTAGAAAAAAACGTTGTTGGAAATCTCAATATCATTTTTGAAGACGTATCCATAGATATCTCACACATATGGGTTTAATGAAAACAAAATTCTGTTTCAGTTCTAAGTAGGGAAGGCCCCCAAAATTTCTTTTTTTCTCTTTTTTGGCGAGAATCTTAGTGTGGTTCTCAGAATACAAGTACAATTACTTATCAAATTTCAACAATATTTTTATTATAGGAAAAAAGTGGTTGTGACATACGGACGGACAAACAGACAGACAGACATGAAGAATTTATAAGGGTGCCGTTTTTTGTCATTTGGCTACGGAACTCTAAAAATTTTAGAACTGTGATATGGCACGACTGGGTCGACTCTACAAGAGTCCATGTCAGTATTCTTAACATGGTACAATAAAATATACGATAATGACAGAAATAGTTAAAAGTGTGTGTATGGTACACAGAAAATCAACAACATTAAAAATCACAAAAAAACAAAGCTATATTACTATATTACTATATTTAGCTATAAGCACTATATTGATTACAATGTTGAATGGTAAAGTGTCTCAGTGTGCGCACACGCACGTGTCCGTGCGTTTATATGTGTGTGTGCGTGTGTATAAGAGAGTGTGAGAGTGTATGTGTTTATGTGTGTATGTAAGTTTGAATGGGTGTATATATATATGTATGTGGAAGTTTCTGAATCGTATGCATACTCATACGGAATATGTATGATGCAGAAGAAGGCAGAGTTACTTGTAAAGATACTTTATCAAAGTAAGAGATAATGTTATGGCAACAAGAGTGGGTACATGATGTTGATGTAACGAACGTATTTATAAGTAAGTATTACGTAAGTTGTAAAATGCAAATAAGATTGTATATAATAATAGACTGATATTGACTGCCTCGGTGGCGCAGTGGTAGCGTATGCGACTGTCGTTCTTGAGGTCTTAGGTTCGATGCCCGGGTCGGACCAATTGTTTGTTTAATCTTCAAATATTTGTTTCGGAGTTTGAGTGTTTTCTATATATAATTAGTATGTATTTAAAAAAAAAGTATGTACGTATTTGTATCAGTTGTCTGGTACCCATTGTACAAGCTCTGCTTAGTTTATCATGAAAAAATAATAGATAACCCACATTTATAATACAATATACGTTTATCATAGAACATGCAACTTCATCAAATTCTCACAAAAGGAAAGTTTTTGTAACATTTTTTGTTAAAAGAATTTATCAATTCTAACACAATAATTTCTGCGATTAGCACGTTCAACCAAACATAGGAGAACAAACTCTTTTACTATCAACTGTATTATGTACATTACACTGCAGCTTCTTCTGAACCTTTCATATATAACACTATTATCGTTATATCCCACTCACGTTTCACTCACATTATTGTTACGTTTGACGAGACTTTTCCCATAATTCGTGCTGATATAAAAATACTATAGTTTTCAGCTGAAGCATTATATTCACTCGTAATATTTTTACTATTGCCTGTAAAATAGTTGGCCAATATGCCTGGAGTTTAATGCCTTTCAGCTCTCTCGTAATTTAACTATGACTTTATAAAAGTTAAAAATAAAACTTTTTACTTCACAGATAGTGTACTTATAATCAGAATTAGTGCCATTTTAATATATACTAATGTTTAAATTCGAAAGTTACTCTGACTGTCTATTTTTTATGGTTTTACGGCCAAACCACTGTACCGATTACAATGATATTTGACATGAATATACTTTGATTCTTGAGGAAGTACATAAGCTACTCTTTACCGTGATGGCTGATATATATACGGGTGGGGCCGCGGGCAAGAGCTAGCATGTAACAAATAAATTTAAAGTAGAGTGACTGGAATGTTAAAAGTATAAAAAAAAACTAGTTGCATTAGAGCCACGCTGATTTCAGCACGAACGGGCCGGTTTGACCTGAACAGCACTACCTTCTCACAGAAAACGAATCTAAAGCGATAGCATCTATGTTGTCGTGTTTCGTTGGTGAGTGCGAGATTGGAGGTCCATTGATACAGGAGTAATATTTATCGTGGTAAGTGAGCCTTGCACTGCCACGATGATTGTCATGCCTTTTTCGTCCCCAAGCGAGGCGTAAAAAACTATCTCACTAGGCTGCCACAGTGTGGTTCACCATATTGTATTATCATATTCACAATGAGTATGGTGACCACAACTCTTGGATTCTATTCATGCTTTCCATCAGGCAGAGTAGAGTCACTTTGGAAGCCTCTTAAAAAAATATTTGCCAAATTTCAAATGAAAATTTAAACCAATCAGGTATGTAAAACGAATTATCTAGACTATAATTGAAATCTTAATTTAAAAGAAAATAATTATCAAACAAAAAAGACTGTTTTAAAATGTAGAAAAATTCATTTGATAAAATTTTGATTTCGTATGTTTTCCTCAACAAGACTCGTATGTCCTTATGAGAAGAACATTGAAGATCCCAGATATTTGAAGCATTGCACAAAGCAGCTATCAGTAACTGATTGAAGTGCTGAAAAAAGTAAAAAGGGTTTACACACTACTACAGTCAAATAAACTTACGCCCTTATCGAATCTTTTACGATCTTCTCTCTTGATTAACGAAATAGCTTAGAGCGATAAGGCCACCCTTTATATATATTCATGTACTCTATGTAATAAAATCTAAATCAGCTTGCAATAAAGCCTATTTATATTCTCTTCCATTGAAAGGACTATTAATAGCAACTTAAAACTGAAATTTTAACTATTATTTGCTATAAGCCTACAATAAGTTTAGTTTTAAATAGATCGTTACATATATACTTTTATTTGTGAATAAGTGCTTGAGAGAGCTTATATAGGTTAAGATCGCGCATTTTTTGAATACTTTATTTATTAATTGTATATAAGTTAAGCAAGGAGACGTTTACTGAATGTGTACTCTCTTGTTCGCTTCCTTCACCGTCAGTTAAGTGGTTATGGACATCTCATCTTAAAGAGCTTCAAGTACTTTGACTACACGGTTGGCTTAGTGGTTGAAGCAGTCGCCACGCCAACCGAACATGGGACAACACTCTATGTGGTCTACAAATTGTTGTTCTGAGTCTGTTCTTATAATATGTTTGTAATGTCGCCCGCGACACTGGATTTATTCCTAGTGCGGGCGTTGTCTTGTCGGTAAAATGCAGAAAAAATCATCCCTTTATATCTGTTTTTAATTTTAATACCCTTATACCTGAATAACTACGGTTTAACTGATACGAATCGAAATATTGCACTCCCAGGGCTCACATAATCACCATCATTAACCCATCTGCCGAAAAATATCCACTAAAAAAATACCTGGTGCACCTAAACTGAACCTAAAGGTAAACTGGGCGAAAATGATGAACTTCATAAAAAAAATAATTAATACACAATATTTAACTCAAATCACTTTTAGTATATATAACGTTAAACACATACTAAATCATGTTATTGCTCGATTTTAGAGTATTTCAGGATGAACAGGAATTAATTGAAATAGAAAAGCAGACAGCCTGATGGCAAGTAAATTATTAGTAACCACAGATGAATAGTTTACCAATACAGACAAAAGCTATTAAATCTGGAAACAACTTTGGTATACCTCTGAATGTATCGATTTATCAAATAATGTATATTAACCTGCTGGGATTATATAAAACTAGGAAAAAACTGTTTTGAGTCAGTTATTTTGTTAATTATAATGGCGGACTTAATGCTACAGGCATTTTTTCTCAGGCTACCTTTAGGTGGGGGAAATGTGTTATTAGATTTACTAGGTTTTTTTATAAAGAAATAATAATTTAGAAGTTGGACAATAACATTGAGATGGATACATACCGAGAGATATGTCATCTTCTCTATCAAAAAAGATTTTCTGAATTCATCGATTTATCATCACCTAACTTTGACGTCTCTTCAGTTATATTGAAATGTATTTTTCCCATACAATTTCCTAGTTTACAAAACTTTCATACTTCAGTGTCTCTAGTTTCTTTAACTTAACGTGATGCAACTTGATCTAAGTACATAGACCGGCATAACTTGTTTTTGGAAATCATTTTAATTTATTTGATGGGAATCTAGGTATTAGCATTAAAGACTACCTTGGAAGTGCCAGTGGTAGTATAAGCGACTGCTGTGCTTGAGGTCTTGGGTTCGATTCTCGGGTTCTAAGCATTTGTAAATATTTGTATATCTGTAAGTATTTATTCCGGAGGTAAGGTGTTTTCTATGTATAATATTTATGTAAGTATTTATCAAAAAAAATGTATATTTATATCAGTTATATCAGTTGTAAATACGAATGTATAATGACATTTCCAATATTTCTTTTATCGTTTAATTGCAGTTGTCACTAAACTCTAAAAAACTAAATATAAATTCTCATTAAACTTCTTATCATATCTATGTCTAGCTATGCCATTCCATACTCTATCACATTGAGAAACCAAAAATAAAATAGATGAATATTTTCAGCGTGTCGTAATTTGAGCAAGCTTTTTCCAGTTTTTGAAGAGTGCACACACCAAATTAATATATATGTGCAAGTGTATCTATATGTGCAAGTGAAAAAATATTACTACCAAATATATATTATAATGTATAAACTACTATAAAGAGATATTTTCCGCACTGGTAACCCTAGCTATCAACCAATAGTGTATCGGTGCGATTCGTTCCGGGCCGATGGTGCGAAATCGGTCGAAGATACCCGATTGTTGCCTTTGACCTTCGGGAGAAGTTCAATTTATTGTAAGCGTTTGTGTCACCTCTATTGAACCTATTATCTTATGATATATGCTTAGGATTGTTTTATTTATTTCTTTATGCACAAAGTGGCGAACTTAATGCTAAAAGCAGTCTACCATAGAGCGATGGAGAAACGATTTAAGTAGGTCTATTAAATATTAAATAAAAAAGAGTTTAAATTCAGATAGCATAAAATTTTAAAATAAATAACCAGAGAAATCATTCTATTATTTGTTTTTTATTCTAATAACTATTTATTTATTTATTCAAACTTAATACACATGTTGTACAAAGGAGGACTTAATGCCATGAGGCATTCTCTCCCAGTCCACCTTTAGGTAATGTAGAAATATGATGCGGTAGGTGCAACGGTAAAATAAAGAGGTTGACGTGGTCCATAATAAACAAATCTTTCACGTATATGAGGACATTAGACATTACTAATAAAACATTATTTCTATATAAACAGTACATACACAATACATAAACATACATATATATAAAATTAATACAATATGTTATTTTATCAATAATTTAACCTAACTAGCAAACCAGTATTTAAATTAAATTGACCTCAAACTCCCGTCTAAGATGTAACCATCCCCTAAAACTCAAGCACATCCCCTTTACAAGAAGGCTGTCTGGCTGCGGCTATGTTACAAAGTGTGACGTCACTGAAACTGATATGTGGTCTATCTGTGCGCGGCGCACACCTGCGCTAGATGACAGAGAAGATAATTTGAAATTTGCTTAATATTTTTTTATATTTATAACTAGTTTTGTTTTTGTTCAAATAGGATTTAGTAAAATGTGTATATAAGTATAGATAAAATACGGTGGTTGTATTGTAAAATTTTATTCAACATTTCTATTCATTAAAAATATCTGCAAAAAAAGAAATAAGTACACACAAGTTGTATTTTTACTTTTAATATGAAAATAGCTACAAAATAAATATCTAAGTTTGTTTGCCTAACTTGTAAAACCTGCAGCTGTACTCAATTGTGATATATTCGAGGCATTTTAAATGACATTTTCTTTAACAAAACATTGAACAACTAAAATTAACAAAAGGAAGTCTTTCTCTAAGAAGTTTTCATTTGTTACATAAACTTAATTAAATGTACTCACCGTACACTCTCTTTATCTCTATACACTTCAAAACAATTAGTTAATCTACTCCTTTCTCGTAAGTCCATCTCAGAATTTTAAACTCCGCCTGCTTTTAGTGGCGACCACTAATGAAAATTGCCCATTACTACACTAACAATAAAGAAAAACTTCATTGCTCTAAAAGCTTCATAAAAAGAGTGTCTTGTGTCTTCAAAGTTTTCAAATATTTTCACTTTATTGAAACCGAGTTCAGTGTTTATCACTCTTTAGGATTCTGGAGGAATTTGAAACTGAACTTTAAGTAAGTGTCGAAAATCTTTCGTTGCTTGAAGTAAATAGGTATTGTATGGACGTTTTGTTATTTAAACTTACATTTTAATTGAATTTATCAGAATGAATGAACATACAACTTATACACATATTATTAACAGCCTACCTTGGCTTCTCACCGATGTAAACACATGTTTTTTCTGTATCTGTTAAGGTTAATTCTATGTAAGTCATATAAATATATTTATCAGTGACTTTGTTGCAAAACATTAATAATGCTTTGGACATCTGACACACAACGCCATCTAGAGTTTATACATTGAAAGGTAGATTGACTGATAAAATATTTCCATACCTTTTTTGTAAATACATATATGTTATACATCTCTACTAATATTATAAAAGCGAATGTAAGTTTGTTTGTTACGGTTTTACGCAAAAACTACTAAAGCGATCATCACGAAATTTTGTTCATATTCTTGGAAATATTAGAAGTAACATAGGATACTTTTATTAAACCAAAAAAAAAGATCTATTACGGAACTTAATGTTGCAGACCAAATTCCACGCGAGCGAAACACTGGTTTAAAAAACTAGAAAACACACTAACCAAAGTCGGTTGCAAATGCACGTTCAGGTAAACCTAATAAAAGTGTATTGAAAACATCCAAACTTCGAAACAAATATTTGCAGAACTTATACACGTTTGGTTCAAACCAGACATCGAACCTGAGACCTCAAATACCGCAGTCGTATACGCTAACTCTGCATTATCGAGATAAATTAATGTTTTATTATATTTTGCATATAATTTTACATGTCACCTAATAATTGATTAACATTGCCTCTGACACCTACAACTCTTGTGTTAACAGCTTTAAAAGTATTATCAATGATTCAACATAAAAGGAATTACTTAACACAAGTTGAAATTTTACCCATCTTCATCATCATAAACAGTTTTTAACGGTCCACTGCTGGACGTAGAGTTCATCTTCGAAAGGAGGTAAAGAGAGATAATAGTTAGTAGAGTCACGCTGATTTCAGCAGAAGCGGGCCGGCTCGACCGGGCAGTACTACCCTCCCACAGAAGACCAAACTTTAACCGATAGCATCTGTATTGTCGTGTTTCGTTGGTGAGCGCGAGATCGGAGGTTTATTCAAGCAGGGTGACAATTATCGTAGTAACTGTGTGAGCCTTATACTGTCACGATGACTGTCATGCCTTTCACGTCCCCAAGCGAGGCGTAAAAAAACATCTCACCCGACCACCATAGTGTGGGTCACCATACTGCATTGTCTGTATTTGCAATGAGTATGGTGACTACAACTCTTTGATTCTATTCATTCTTGGAGTCACTTTGGCAGGCTCTTAATAAAGAGAGGTTATAGCCTACTATATAACACTGATCAGACGGATTAGTAAAGGATTTGTTTAAGTTTTTCTTTTTCTTTCAGTGGTGTTGTTCTGTGTAGTTTATTTCTTTATTTACCTCTTACAAAACCTATAGTATGAACGAGTATGGTGACAATTTGTATTCTTAATTGATCACCACACGGGCGAGCCTAGTTGCTCATCATGTCATCCCATCTGATTTCAACTACTGTTATATAAATATAATAGTCACATAACATCTACATTTGCACTGATAATTGCCTTTAAATTTACAATCTCTGGCTTCAACAAAAAGTTTAGCAAGCCAGGTTACTCAGCTACCGTTGAGTACAGGCCACCGCACAATGCATTTGCAACAAACTTCCCATTGTTCAACAACAATGCGCTGGCTAATGGAGATTCAGCGCTTATGTTGCTTACTGTATTCAATTATTTATTGTTAAATTTGAATTAAATTTATCTATGGAATGCAGAGTTGGTTGGTGAATATTAATATGTAAATTACCAGTTAGTGAGTGAAACGGTGAATATAATAGCGTATGACTGTACGGATAGCGTAGTGCTTTCAGCAGTCACCTCGCCACTTTCTATTACTGTGAGTATTATCCCAATCTAACATGGTACAACACTTCCCTCCCACTATGATCCCGGATCCTTTAAGCGGGGCTTGCAAACACATCTCACTAGGCCGCCATAGCGTACGTCGCCATACTGCATTCGCAATGGGTATGACGATCACCGCTCTTGGATTCTATTTATGCTTTCCATCAGGCAGAATAAAGTCACTTTGGTAAGTTTCTATAAAAAGAAACATGCTAACAAAAGAAAGCATGAAAAAGCTTAGCACGTCTTAGTAGAAATATGTATGTATGGATATGTTTTTTTTTTTAATATACTGTCAAAGTGTCTGCACTTTGCTTGATCGGAAGCATGAATAGAATCCAAAAGTTGTAGTCACCATACTAATGCGAATGCTGACAATGCAGTATGGTGACCCATACTATGGCGGCCTATTACACTTGGGGACGTAAAAGACATGACAGTCATCGTAACATTAAATTGCACACATTTACTATGACAACTGTCAGCCCTGCATCAATGGGCCTCCGGTCTCGCACTCACCAACGAAACACGACGACACGGATGCTGTCGCTTTAGGTTGGTCTTCTGTGGGAGGGTAGTACTGCCCCGGACGAGCCGGCCCCTTCATGCTGAAATCAGCGTGGCTCTACTACCTGGGAAATGTATGGTACGTGGTATGTGTATTATATATGTACATGTATAAACAAGATACATACACATATTTGCTTATTTATGTTCAAATTAGTATATATATACTGAATCCTCTATCAATTACAACTTATCTTTAAGTGCACCTATCTCATCATTTATCTGCATCGTCCAATCGGCTGAGTGGCAGAAAATGCCTTAAGCATTAAATCCACCGATGTACGTATTTGTGCATAAAGTTGTAAATAAATAAATTAAAGCAATACTTATCATTACATTAAACTGATTAGACCTGAGTCATCATCATCATTACTATCAGCCCGTTGCAGTCCACTGCTGGACATAAATCTTTCCCAAGACACACCACAGAATGATTTCCAGGATTCACAGAAAATCGCTGTATTATCTTTCGTCGCTTATAGCCAATTGAATCACGTTTTTGGAATTTAAATCCTAAACGCTACCATTACGGAAGTAGATAAGAAAAGGACGACAAAGCACTTATATTTTTTAGTAGTATTAATGTGCAATGGTATTTGCTTACCATCAGGTGATAGTTTGACTTCATTCCACAAAAAAATCTTATATTTTGAAATTTCTTAAAGAAACCACAGTGGCTTACATAGCTATTCGCAGCCAAGACCTTTTTTTTCTTAAGTGATACCCCTTAACGATAATGGCATGTCAGGGGATCATCCATAAGCCACACAAAGCCTCTCTTATTACGTATCAGTAGCATTATTTGTATGAAAAAGTAATTTATCTCTGCACCTTTACCCACTTCCGAAAATTTAATCTCCCAGGCTAGAGCACAATAGGCGTGGCGTTAGCAGGACATTGCACAATTAAAACGGTCTCTTAGAGCTGGCGTTAGCGTCGACAAATGAACTGCCTCGGAAGCCATTTTTTATCAAGTCCCCGCTGTGTAGTACAGGTGCAGAGACAATTTATTTACGTAATTTATAGCCGCAGATTGAGGTATTAGCTAGCTTAGTTTTTATCAATGATTGTTTTTATAATAGTATTTTTACTCGATTTACATATGTTTATGTATTTCTTTAGCATGCTCTGCAGTCGACTTGATGAATTTGGCTTTGATAGGAAATGTTAGAATCGACCTAATTAAAAATGTAACATATGAAAATAATACAGAAAAATTGGGTATAAACATGTTAGAGGACGAGGTGAATATAGAATTCAGCTGGCCTGGTCAGCATGCCGAAAGTTATGTCGAGTCTGCAGTGTTTTAAGACGAAAGATTTCAACTAATGTATCCAACTTGTCATGATATATGGAGCTGAAACGTAGACACTTACAGTACAGCTGGTCCACAACTTCAAAGTCACTCAGCATGCTATCGAAAACGTATATATCAAAATTATGAAATTCAAAAATATCAATTTTTTCGACAAATAATTATTCGTTTCTAAAAAATCTTAGGTGATATTAGATCAGTGGTGGCGACATGTCTAGGTGTAGAGTTGCGCAATAAGATATTGAAAAAAAAACCGACCATCTATATTATATTGTTATTCAGCAAAGTTTCTGTTATTTTTACCTTATTAGTGACAAAATTGGAGTTGTGTTACCGCGTTCGTTTAAATACTCGATACCTAAGTTCAGGCACAATGGAAAAAAACGAAATTGATTGATTGGAAGTGACCCTCAAATTAAAACACAATATTTTTTTGACAAACCAAAAATTTAACTTATCAACAAACCTTATAAAAGTAGGTTTCAATTGTAACATGAACAAAGGCCAATATCTCGAGTAAGAAGTGAGAAAAACATAAACCGACTCAATATAATTTTATATCTTTAGGTGCAATATCTTTCATAAAACTAACTTCGCAAATGCCCACGTTTATGTCAATTTCCCTCGCAATTCTACAGTTTATTGCCATCCGTGAACTGTAAGAATACTAAAACGTTTATAAATGAGAAATAGTATTGTGAATAAAATAATTATTGACGTTGAACATTAAAAGCAAATTATGGCAACTGCCGGTAAATGCAATTTTAACAGTAGTTAGTAATACTACAAACTTACAGAAAATTAGTATTAAACAAATCTTATGTTGCTTTTAACTGATACAGTAGTATCTCAAAATCATCATGTCAAGTATCCATAAAAATGAATACAGAGGTAAATCATATATCGCAAAAGAAAGGTTGATTGTGAAATGGTAGCTAGAAGTAGAAGTGCCGAACATAGCTAATTGGGATGTCTTTGTTGATAGTTCATGAAATCACCTATTCTGCAAAAGATTCAGAAAATACTTTCACAATTTAAACTAAGAGATGACATGAAATCAGAGATAATGATCTTTTTAATCAAGTACATTATTTGTTTTACAATATGCGGTTGGTTTTAAAATATGACTTAACTATGTTCGTGGTATTACCACCCTTTTAGACTCACGCAAAATTTAGACATTGAGGGTGTTTGGGTATCGGTAATCTTACGTATAATAAGAATCTTAATCATCGCTCGTACAACCGACAACCGTTGGAGAAAAAAGGTTCTCGAGTGGCGACCACGTACCGGAAGACGAAGCGTAGGTAGGCCCCCCACTAGATGGACCGACGACATAAGTCCGAGTCGTAGGGAGCCGATGGATGCAGTTGGCGTCCAGCCGCACGGTGTGGCGTTCTAGGGGGCAGGCCTATGTTCTGCAGTCGACGTCTTCCGGCTGATGATTATGATGATGATGATGATGAATTTTACGTACTCGGTAATAAGCACCAAAAGAATTCTTTGACAGTGGTTTTCTATGAAATAGTGACATTACTCCGTGTAAACCTGCTCTTTGGTAGCAAGCATGGCACTTCCAAATAACGTTCTTACGAATACTTTGTACGAGTTTATTTTTTAAAAAAAATAAGATAAGAAAACAGTTTACATAATAAAAAGGACTTTGATTGAAATTTGAAAATGACTGTACGGTTGGCCTAGTGGTGTAAACGGTCACCGCACTGCTTTCTACTGCGCTGAACGTTGTGGGTTCAAACCTCACATGGGATAACAGTTTATGTGATCCATAAATTGTCGTTCTGAGTCTGGATGTTCTTTGTGTCCGTTTCTTGCATGTTTGTAAAATCCTCCATAACACAGAAATTATCACTTCGGGCGTTCTTTAAAAATATATCTATATATATAAAATTGGCAAATAAGTGTAGCAATGTTCATGCACACACACAGTAAACACAACAGTAATTACTCTATTTAAAGCTTTTAAACCATTTTGCTTTGAATTAATATCAAAATAAAGAAACAAAAAACATGACTTTGCCAGAAATATATTTACCTTTTAATATTCTGCATGCGAACCAATTTTGCCTGTTAACGGTAAAATGACATATAAGGCCTTGGCAGGGTATCAAACCACTAAATAAAATTAGAACTAGAATCCCTTGAAGACTAGCTTGAGTTGCATTTTGCATAAAATTATATTAAGTTTGTGTTGCTAGTGTGAATATTATCTATTCTCAGTATAGCTTGGTGTTACCAGTTAATCTAATTTAGTGTAGAAGTATATATATAGTGACAATCACTATTTTTTAGGAGAAGTTTTCTTTTTTCAGATACGTCCTTAGAATATATCCCACTGTTGCGAAGGATTTTACGAGCATATGTTTAGCATACACACAAAACACCTGATTTCAGAACAACAATTTGTGGATCACACAAAGTGTTGTCCCCTGTAAGATGTGAGTTCCCAACACTCAGCGCAATAGAAAGCAGCGTGGCGACCGCTTAAACCACTAGACAAACCGTGCAGTCCAGTTGCTATTATTTTTAAGCCATTGCGACTTACATGTTTGGAAAAGAACCCTTCAAATTTTCAAGAAGAAGATATTCCTATCTTAAAGACTGGTAACACACTTACCATCCTTGAGCCACAAATTTCCTTGGAAGACAATCAATCATGGTCAGCATTAAAGTTCAGCAGAAGGAGAATAATTATGAATGTACATAACACCATCTTACTAATAACATAAATTTGTAAAAACAGAATATTAGTTAGACAAGAAACAGCTTATTGAGCTATTAGTTAGTGGTTCTGACTGGTATACAACAGGACATTAGTTTTGCCACCGAGAGCAAATATTTGCGTAATGAGCATAATCATACATTTATCAACAGTTTGACTCCAACAGACTTTGCGTAGTGTAGAATCAGACGGACGCGCGTGATGTGCGAATTTATTATTGTAAATAATACACCAGTCAATATATAGTCAGACAGTTAGTACATAGATAAGTATTTACATATAATATACAAGATATCTCTAAACCTATTCATATAGATCATTCGCTCACTGATAATAATAAATAATAAATGTTTCATACATTAGACCCGCCATTCTCTAAGTGTGTTCCGCGGAACCCTAGGGTTCCGCGACATCCCTGTAGGGGTTCCGCAAGAATTTAGAAAAAATTCCAAACACCTCTCTCTGGTCGACCGTTCTGACGCGGCGTATCACGATTCACGAGGCGCAGCCGACCTTAGTCACCTCGTACAATTTTACTATGCCGCCACCGCGGATATCTACTTGTGAGCGCGAGTCCCTTTGATAAAAGCGCGCGAGTCCCTTTGATAAAAGCCGCCCCTGAGATTAACAATAATTGTAAACAAGCTACTTTCGGCTCTAATTTTAAAACGTAAAGTCGAAATTGTTTACACAGCATTTTTTGTATTTCTATTTTTATTTCGGCTTGTTATTTATCAAAGGCGCCGACTCGAGTATTTTTGAGAATGTTCGAGATCTGGCTAGGACTATAAAAGCGGCGATCGCGCCTCGACGCTTAGTTAGTCGACGATTAGTGTTCGGAGTGATTAGTACCTACTTGCTAGAAACAAAGTGTTTAGTGTTCTACTGCTGTATTCTGATTGTACATTTCTTCTTTGGACTAAACTCTTTTACGCAGTAACGATCGTGCGTTATTTTGACCCCACCATCCTGACATGTAACACTATTAATAAAGAAGAATGGAACGTTGGCTTACAGGCGTTAAACGTGTTGCAACAACATCTTCTAACGAAGCCGAATGTTCAAAATCAGATCGCGCGGAGTATACAGCAATTACCGATCCAGACGATTATGCAACGACGTCAAGTTCCACGGTTTCAAAGGCGAAAAAAAGGAAGTATGATGAATCATATATCAATTTCGGATTTGTTGATTCCAACGGCTCACCTCTCTGCATGTTATGTAGTAAACTGCTTCCTAATAGTTCCATGGCACCTGCCAAGTTGCGCCGGCATTTAGAAACTGTACACCCCGAGTCTAAAGACAAAAATAAAGAATTTTTTGTACGTAAAAAAGAACAGTTATTGGAAAGTCAAAAAACTATGATGCATGTAACCCAAACTATCAATGAAAAGGCCACAGAGGCATCATATTTAGTTAGCTATCGCATTGCACAAGCAGGTGAAGCGCACACTATCGCTGAGAATTTAATAAAACCATGTGTGTTAGACATAACAAAATGTATGCTCGATGAAAAATCTGCAAAGCATGTTTCTACTGTGCCGCTATCAAACGATACTGTTTCACGGCGAATTCATGATCTGGCAAGCTACGTCAAACAAGAATTAGTTACACGTCTACAAGAAACACGATTCGTCTTGCAAATAGATGAGTCTACTGATGTCGCTGGTCTGGCTATCTTGCTGGTTATCGTGAGATATCCATATGAAAGTTCTTTGGAAGAAGATATGCTTATGTGTTCACCGCTGCCCACAAAAACTACCGGAGAAGAAATTTTTAATAAAATAAATATATTTTTTGGGGAAAATAATCTCAGTTGGAACAATTGCATTGACATTTGTACAGATGGGGCCAAGGCGATGACGGGTATTACAGCAGGACTAGTGTCACGAATAAAAAATAAAGCGCCTAATTGTAGTTCCAGCCATTGTATCCTGCATAGACAAGCACTTGCGATGAAGCAAATGCCGTCAAATCTAAAATTAGTTATGGAAGAAGCGGTAAAAATAATTAATTTTATCAAAACACGACCACTACAATCCCGATTGTTCTCATTATTGTGTGAAGATTATGGCAGCAAACATAAAACACTGCTGCTCCATACAGAAGTGCGATGGCTGTCTAGGGGTAAAACTTTAACAAGGCTATTTGAACTTAGAGCCGAGTTACAAATGTTTCTTTCAGATACTGCTTTTAATTTGAAAGACCGTTTGTATGATAAAACTTGGTTGTTCCGACTGTCTTTTATGGCGGATATCTTTCAAAAACTGAACGAATTAAATGTATCATTGCAAGGTAAACAGACAACAGTGTTCCAGGCCTGTGATAAAATAACTGCCTTCAAAAGAAAATTAGATTTTTGGATTATTTGCGTTGGAAAGAGAGAAATAGAAAGCTTTACCTCACTCAATGAGTTTGTTAGCGATAACGATTCAGAAATGTTTCAAGATGATGTATTTGAGGAATTGGTCAAATATCTCACTTCGATGCGCGCATCTTTTGAGAAGTATTTTCCCGAAGAACAAAATACAAAAATGAAACTGAATTCATGGATTTTCAACCTATGCAGCTACGAAAACAAAATACCGCAATAGACTGGACGCCGAACCTGATATGAGACTTCAACTGTCCTCTATCAAACCTGATATCAACCAATTGATGAAAAATAAAAAACAGTTTCATACCTCCCATTAGATTTTTTTTCTTTTTTAATAACTTCTATTATTATACTTGTTATGTAAGTAAGTAATAACTAACTGTTACATTGTACTTTTATTATGCTTATTAATAAAGAATACACTTTTAAAAACTATTGTTTTATTATAGGGTTCCGTCAAGTATTTCGCTTTCCAAAAGGGTTCCGTCACCAAAAAAGATTGAGAACCGCTGCATTAGACACGCAACATCATCTAGTTTCAAACTAAGCAGAGCTTGTACTATGATAACTAGACTGACTAATAGAATATTTATTTGTTTTTGTAAATACATACATATTATACATAGAAAACACCCACACTTCGAAATAAATATTTGTAGATCCTACAAACATTTGGTCCGTCCCGGGACTCGAACCCGAGACCTCAAGCACAGCAGTCGCGTTCACTACCGCTGCGGCACCAAGGCAGTTAATAACGTATTATATACATACTAGCGGTACTGTATATACTAGCAACAGAAACCTAACATAACGTTGTTAACGAACTAATACTCGTCATCCTATAAAGTGAAATAATGCGAAAAACTACAAACACTGACTAAATAAACACACGGAACCAAACTAAACTTCCATTAATTACACAACCAATAGTAACTTTAACAAAATTGGTGAGAGGATCTAACCAAAATTAAAACCGATTTCTCCCTAACGCATAATACTATCAATCTACTTGACAGACCGCTTAATTAACTGTTACCACATTACCGGAGGTTCTGCACTCTCACTGTCCTCCCATTAAAGAGGGATTTCGCACAAAAAAACACCGTAAAAGTAGTTCCCTAATGAAGTTTCGAGATTTTAACGAACGAATTGCCTCTTAGATCCTTGTTTTTGTTCGTTGGAAATATTGACAGTTTCGGTGTTACATTGAACTATGTTTTTTTTTAACAGTTTTAACAAAGCTTTATCCGTGTGGTGACAGATTAAGAATACATAGTGTTACCACCCCTATTCATCCCGTGGGTGTCGTAAAAGGCGACTAAGGCGAACAAAGTATACAAGACAACATCATTACAAAGAGAAGGAAAACTTGAAACAAACCCTATTCCAATCCGTCTGGTCAGCGTGGTATAGTAGGCTAAAACCTCCTTGCTAAGGAGAGGTCTATGTTCAGCAGTAGATTGTAAAAGGCTGTTGATGATGATGATAATGATGCTGAATACTAAAACTGACACAATTTTAATAGATACATCAAAGTGAGATAGTATGGAATTGTATATTTTAAAAATATCTCCAAGAAAGTCCAGGGCGTTATATGTCTATATCCTACGAATAACCATAGTGACATTTTTTATATTTAAGGGCAGTGGGTTGTAAAAGGCTGTTGATGAACAGAATAAATGTCTGTAGAGTTAATATGTAGTACATAAATATTTTGGACACTTGACACAACACCATTTAGCCTCAAACTAAGCAAAGCTTCTACTGTGAAAGCTAGGTTAACTTATTTTTGTAAATACATACATATGTACATATTATACATAGAAAATACCCAAACTCTGGAAAAATATTTACATATCATATAAACATTTGGTCAGACCCAGTGATCGAACCCCATACCTCAGCACAGCAGTCTTGTTCGCTACCCTTACGACCTACGCGCCACTGAGGCAGTAAAAAAAAACCTATATCCAATAATACGCTAAATAATAATAATAGTATTAACTTCACTTAGTTTAACATGAAATGACGCCATTTGAAGTCTCGTGTGATTATAATTATAACGCATCTATTGCTCTTGCGCTTATTGAGGATCACAAGTCTACTTGTTCGGAGGTTTTGGGTGCGATGCCCACATATACAAATTGCTTTAGAGGATCTGTAGTATATACTTTATCCTTTCTGTGGTTCTCTGCTAAAAATAGATATTTGCCGTATACCTATTTTAAGACTGTGGTAGTTTTAATCACAATAGAGTAGGTCAGAATAGAACACTTTAGGAAATTAAAATTTATTTATCGACATGCAGGACTGGCAGCCAGCCAGATCTATCAATCTACATTAGTGACATTAAGCCTCCATGCTACGAATATTATACGTGGCAATCAACATTTCGTTTAACTCTCATCTGTTTTTGTACTGTCCAGAGATTTTAAATATATGTGTACTTATTTTATGTAAAAATCTTCAATATCACATTTTCTGGATTAAACCTATGTCTTATAATTAAAATAACATATTGTTTATGTAGTTACATGCAATACAAGTATCAATTGCAGGGTCACCACGCCACTCTATACTACACCGAGTATTGTGGGTTCAAACCCCACATGGGACAACACCTTGTGTGATCCACAAATTGTTGTTCTGAGTCTGGGTGTACTTTGTGTCCGTTTCTTGTATGTTTGTCAAGTCCCCCGCGACACAAAATTTATTCCTAGTGGGAGTGTTTTCATTTTTACCAAAAAAAAAAGAAAAAAAATATGAAGAGAGATTGCACACAATTTCTTATCTGAATGCTAAGAAATTTATATTACATGAACTATCCTTGTTAAAATATCATTTGATTGTCCACAGAATAACAATATCATATTCGAAGAATGTGACATATGCTGAGCTGATCATCAATGATGTGAAGCCGGAAGACGAAGGTGTATACCGGTGTGAGATCACGTACCTCCAAGTAGGAGAAGACTGCAACACTGTGCAAATTACCGACTTTCATACATACAGTAAGTATTTAGATTATAAGAACATAACTTAAAATCTCTCCTATTTTTCAGAAGGGTAGGCAGGGACAATTAGTCTCCACTTACTATGATCTTGACACACCTCTTTGGCTTCGTCCACATTCATCAATCGCTGCGTGTATGCTCGTCGGTTCCTGGTACATTAAACATGGCCCTCTTCCACTATTAAATTGTTTAATTTGTTTTGTAAATGTTTGCCGTGAATGTCCGACACGTCCACACACATTCACTCTATAAAGTCATTTCTTGAGTCTTCTATCATCCATCCTCTCTACATAACCAGACAACTACGTAGCCACGCCATTCAAGAATGCCCTTCGCAAGAATTAAATCTTGTTAATGTATTTTAAATTAAAAATTACGTTATCTGACTTCTGTCACCAACTTTCTTACCATATTTTACATGTCAACTCATTAAAAGACAGTAATTCTTTCTCCGAGCATTTTCCTCAAAGTGAGTAGAGGTCGACTTTAACTCTACTACGGCGGCACTTTTATACAGGAAGTGATTACCATCAGAACTCCACAGCCAAAGTACTAGACGATATTAAAGTTTTCTTTTTATATGTAAGTGGACAAACGAGCCAACATGTCACCTGGCAGAAAGTGACCACCGCTGCTCATGAAATAAAATAAACATTGTCGAAAAACTCTTGTCGAACTTTTTAAGGCTACAAATACCCATAATGATTTTCACAAAAGCTCGACTGAGAGTCAGGTTCAACGGGTTAACGTGCTCTCTAAGAAACCCTTCCTTGGAGAGCTCAATACGTAAAGAATGGTTACCATACAAAGATTGACCTGATTACGATTGACCTGATTACGATTGCCACCATGAACTTCTAGAAGTGCCTAAAAAAGAAAAACGTGCTAGCATATAGTACATACAAATTTGTAGCAAGTGTCGGCAGTAAACGGAGCGACAGATCGCTCTCATAACTTTTGTCAATATGATAGCTAATCAGAAATTGTCGGTCTGTTAGTGATGGGGTTAAAAATATCGATAGCGTAATTTTGTATGTTTATCTTACGCAACGACATTTTTTTATTATTATTTTCAATATAGATAATGCCATTATATGCTATACAATAGATAGAGTATTTCAAATATGTATTTTTAAATTATGTAAACATACTTATATATTTATTTTTAAATAGATACATATTAGAAGCACTTGTACCCGACGAGTGTGTATGAAAAACTAAATAAATGTAAAAATACTATGAAATACATGTCAGTATCATAGCAAAAGAATTTCTATCGTCTCTGCCAACCTCGAACGGAAATTAAACATGACAAAATTAAATAAAATGTCATATTAAAAAACGAAATTTTACAACTAAACGCAATATTAAAAAAAATATCGATAAAACACCGCACCTCTATAGCTAGCCTGTGGGCCCTTGGATATTGCGTTTGTCCCGCCTCGAGAAAGCCAATTCAACTGAAGTGTCATATATTACATCCCGCTCTAACACGTACTGCGCCCTGGATATTTGTCTTTGTCGGACATTACAACATACATCTTTTCTTTGATACAAATAGCCGTGTGATATTTTATTTGACTCTCAGTTGTATGGGATCCATTTTCATCTGCTATAGTTGACTTGATTTGTTTTAAAATAAATTGATAGACTCGTATATGAGATTTTTGTTAAACTATATGGATAGATAGTTGTGAGGTTGATCATAAGATTTTTAAGTCACGGGTATGATTATGATATTTTTTATTTGAAATGTCTTAAAGAGAAACTGAATCCATGGAAGTAGCATCTTCGTCGTCTTAGACGTTACTCAAAAATTATATTTAATTAATATGCACTAAAGCACTTAATTTATATATCATAAAACTAATAACTTCAAGTCGCTACTTTTGAATGAACACACACATAGAAGAGTGTTTTTATTTCTATTTAATAATGAGAATAAATGATTTCCTTTCTTTCTTTTTTTTCTATTTTCACAAAGCGTCGAGATTTGAAAAAAAAATTGGGCATTTGATACACAACGTCATCTATTTTCAAACTAAGCAGAACTAGTGTGACAACTAAATTGATTGATAGAACACTTGTATACTTTTTTTTGTAAATACGAGTAGATACTTGCTACACATAGAAAGTACCCAAAATTCTAAATGAATCTTTTTAGATCATGCAAACATTTAGTCCGACCCGGGAATCGAATCCGAGACCTCAAGCACCACAGTTACATTCACTACCGCTACGCCACCGACGCAGTCAAACTTGATTTGATTCAATCCAATTTTCAGGATTTATTTTATTATATTTATGTATATCTAATGAGTTGATGACGAATGCTGTTTACATTAATAAGAGTTTTAGTCTTTCAACTAAAATAAATATGTGTTGATTAATTATATAGTGATCAAAATCTAACTACCTAATGGTACAATGGTTAATAATCCTAACTACTGAGGCAGAGGTCGTGGTTTCAATTAAAAATAAATAATTAAAAAAAAATAATATTCTGTGTCTCGGTGTAATTTACCTACAGTACACAAGTATTTTTATCATCAGTCAGCTTACCATACATGCCTAGTCTGAGATGAGATAGCCTGAAGTTTTTACGCATTTGAAAAAAAGGGTACAAGGTTTACGAGACGAGTATAAAATTTCGTTTCAATTTGTTCATTTCACAGAAATGATTTTGTTGAAGTTGTGTTAAAATACTAATGGTCGCTTGGTGATCGAAATTGGACCGTAATTCATTAAACCTTTGAGTGGAGTTAAAGCTCTTTTAACGACAGTTTAAAGACCAACACTTTTCCAATTTCCTTGAATTACAAACAAAAAAGCTCTGAAAAACGTTTTTATTCAAATATTTATAAAGTGGCTTTTTTTGGTCGTCGTCACCTCCAAGTGGTGCACCAGCTGACCGACGGACGAGACTCTGGCAAACAAAACATCCTGATTAGTGGCAATAGACTCGCCAATTATTACCTGGGACCAAAATACTGACGAAAATTAGGTGCTTAATATGTCTCTGTGTACCCCTCTGGGGCAACAGACGTGATTTTATAAATAAATAAATAACTTTATACATTTTAAACATGGCTGTCGTATTCCAAATTAGGCGGAACCTGTGCTATAGTAACCGGACTGGAGATAAACACACTTATATATTTCTAAATACATAAATAATATATAACCTCCTTACTAAGGAGAGGCCTATGTCCAGTAGAGGACTGTGAAAGGCTGTTGATGATAGACAAATTACACGCACACACAGAACAAATCGCATGCTCATCACACACATATTTATCCTGGGCGGAAATTGAACTCACGATCTTTAGCTTCGCAGTCAGTGCCACAAATCACAAGACCAACTGACCAGTTCTCATCATGTGAGTATACGGCTTTTCTCGCAGCTCCACCCGCGTGTATGTCAATTATCAGAGTAAAATATTAAACGCCTCCAGTGTGAAAATGTAACCGAAAAGATAAATTATATAATTAATAGTTGGCCCTAACTCCGAGTACTTTACGGGTGTGCAGATTAATACACCTAACACCTCAGAGAAAGAGCCAGGTCGAATAGACCCGAGGCCTACGAAAATTTCCAAAATTGAAGCGTTAATTTTCACGTCAAAGTATTAATTAATCCATCTACCAAGTTTGTAAAAAAAAAGATCTTTTCCCTTTGTCTTATGTAAGCCTCAATTACGCTCGTTTTTGAAAAATCCCAGCTTTCCGTGGATTGTAAATAAGGGTTCTGTACAAATGGGCAACTTTCCGTCGCAAGGTGTCGCCAGATAATTATAGTTCCTCAACATCGGTGTCTACGATTTCTTTTTTGGTACAGTAAAGCAGATTAACATCTGCAAAAAAAAGAAAAGAGTTCTATTGCCATCCTGTTTATGTAGAGTAACGATAGTAAAGAGTAGCCTATATGAATTTATTTAAGAATTTAAGTAAATTGACAGGTCTGTTAGTGCATAGTGCTTACTAAGTTAGAAATAGTGGATTCGATTGCTACATAGAATAAATGAATGTTTATTTAACATGATTATCTATTCTGTACCTTTTGGAATATTTTTATATATATGTAACATATAAGTAATTTTGAAATTTTAAGTATATTTATCATTAGTGTGCGTGGCACAATGCGTGTGGTTATTCTGGTAAAGATACAGTCTAGTTCGAGATCAAATGACCGTATATAAGACGTGGGAAGTAAATACTTCATGCCAATCAGCTTCGCATACTTAAATTTCAAACTGACTATTTCTTCTAACCTCTATCTTCCCATACTAATTATCGCCCGTCTGTATAATGTACCGTACAGAGCATGAAACTTTTCGAGGTAAAATTTCACAACTTTTACTGCAAAAAAATCCTCTTTCAGTTAAATTTTGAACACTCCTTTTAAATAAGGCTTATCTATGCTTAGTACAAAAGTAATTAATAAATCCATGGGTTGATTTAACTAATAGTGTATTAACTTGTAACGATTTATTTTTGAACTTCACGTTTTCGTTATTTAAGAAATGAAAGTTTAATTTAAAAATAATATTATCGGTTTAAAATGCGGGTACAAAATTATAAGGACATATTTTTTTTTTTTAAAATAACTGATACATTAGGAATAAATCCTGTGTCTTGGGCAATTTTACAAACATAAATGAAACGGACACAAAGATATACTTAAATATTATGGACATTAATTAAGTTTTATGTAAAAAGATGACTAAGAGCAACCGATCAAAATGGTTTCAGGTTCGAACTCCATACAACTTAAAACTTCAAACACAAACATTTCAGTGTGGTTAGATTTATTAAAATAATTTCAGTAATGTGTGGTCCATGTATTAGTAAAATAAGCATTTTTTCCAAGTTCCTTTGTATTTTAATAGTCGTCAACAGTCCACTGCTGGGCATAGGCCTTTCCTTAGCAAGGAGGTTTTGTCCTTCTGTACCATGCTGCCCTGACGAATTGATGTAAGTTTTATTTTTAATTTTTCCTTCTCTTTGTACTTTAATGGTGTTTATTTGTAATTTTACTGTGATTTTAATGTTTACCTCCTATTGGAAAACTGGCATATACACCAAATAAAGGTAAGCGACTACCACTTGCCATATACATCTATTTTGGTGACTTTATTCTGCCAGATGGAAAGCATGATTAGAATTCAAGAGTGGTGGTCGCCACACTCACTGTGAATGAAGACAATGCAGTATGGCAACCCATGTTATGGCGGCCTAGTGAGATCCTTCTTCACGCTTTGCTTAAAGGACCCGGGATCGTAGTGGGAGGGAAACACGTTCGCTGGTAATGAGTTTCAGACTGAACTGATTTGTACAGGATCTAAGACTGTAACTCAGTAGTCACAAGAGCGAGGAAAGCCTATGAGGCGTGAGTGGGAGGTTGTAAGAACTTCAAACAAAAATAAACTTTAAAAAATTCTTATGATTTATTTTACAAAAATTTTTCGTAAAAATAATAGTCAAACAATAGAAGAAAAATCTGTTTTGCTTCATTAACTTACCTAATATTAGTTTAGGATCTTTGCAATTAATTAAAGTTCACCCAAAGACAGTATTTTTAGGGTCGTTCTTAAAATATTAACGATTTGTTTGAAAACCTTTGAAGTAGTTTATTTTACAAGTATATATTGTAAAAATAAACTACATACAATATAGTTGCTTACTGTATAACAGTACTTATTCGTAGCTATTGTCCGAAGTTCTGATGCAGGGGTGACAGTTATCGTAATAACTATGTGAGGCTTACACTATCACGATGACTGTCATGCCTTTTACGTCCCCAAGCGTGGCGTGAAAAAGCATCTCACTAGGCCGCTATAATAAGGGCCACCACACTGCATTGTCTGTATTTACAATGAGTATGGTGACCACAACTCTTTGGATTTTATTCATGCTTTCCATCAGGCAGAGTAGTCACTTTGGTAGGCTCTTCATAAAAAAAAAAGATTACACCGCTCACGGTCATGGATAGACTAGTCTAAGTTTAGCGACACCTTCGTGATTCGCGTAGTGTAACTACCCGCACTTGGTCGCGTCAATTGTTTGTTATCGGCATATTTTGTTTCGTCTCTACGGTAAGTTTGCATCCTCTGATGACAGGATTCTAAGATGTTGAAATCCGGTATTCATTTTCCCGGTTGATATTTTTATATTTCTTGATAATGGTTCATGTACCATTCTGCAAAAATAATTACAAAGATTTTTACGAGGTAGGTAAGTAAATTCACGGTAATATGTCCCGTCGTGTGGATGTCTCGTGAGTGTTGACTTGAGATCTAGTGTCAAGTCTGTTTTTTCAAACGCAATTGAACAAATAAGTAATGTAAATGTTACTTTGAATAAATACTCGTAAATATATACCTTGCCTACTCATCATATAAATTCAAGAGAAACAAGCCAATAATTTAAAAGAAACTCTCTTTTAATTTCTTATGAGTGAATGTTGAATAATTTTAATTACTTTCCAAAGAACATCTTACAACTTTGTATAACTTTGTAACAAAGTAGAAAGAGACGAAACATTCATTATGTACCTAATCATCTAATTTCCTGAGGAAAAATGAGAAAATGAAGTGTTTCATCCTCACTTCCCTCGTAATTAAAAGGCAGGATTTTCAATTTTCTACTTTTTAACTGGCCTGTTTGCTGCTCAGTTTGAAAATATAAATGAAATCTCGTTGCGATACTCTATTAATTACTTCACTTACACAAGCAGGCTTGTATTTTAAATACATAAATTTATGTACATACACGATGAGAAGTCTCAGCATAATAATAATAAAGTTTGTCGGCTCAAATTGATTGATCTGACCGATTCTTAAAAACTCTTTCGAATATAACAAAAATTTTTAAAATCGGTCAACAATTAACGTATTTATCGGTGATTGTTTATAAAAAAAAACACACACAGTGGAATATAGAACCTCCTCCTTTTTTAAGTAAGTTAAACAAGGATAATCTATGGTTTAAGTATCAGCATCTTTCCAATGACACAGGATATTTGCTGCTAAGCAGAGTTCCGTTAGCTCTATTCATTAATTAGTCTGTACATTAATCTCTGTGTGGTGATGGATTAAGAATATAAAAAGTCACCCCAATTTTTCGCATGGGTGTTGTAAGAGGCAACTAAGGGAACAAAATATGCAATACAACATCACTGCAAAGAAAAGAAAAACTTAAAATAAACCCTATGCGAACCCATCTGGCCAGCGTGGTGTAATAGATCAAAATCTCCTTTTTTTTCTAAACTAAGAGTCTGCCAAAGTGACTCTACTCTGCCTGATGGAAAGCATGAAGAAAATCCAAAAGTTATGGTCACCATACTCATTGCGAATACAGACAATGCAGTATGGTGATCTACACTGTGGCGGCCTTGTGAGATGCTTTTTCACATCCCGCTTGGGGACGTAAAAGGCATGACAGTCATCGTGACATTGTTACCACGATAACTGTCACTCCTGCATCAATGGGCCTCCGGTCTCACACTCACCAACGAAACACGACGACATGGATGCTGGTGCTTTAGGTTGGTCTTCTGTGGGAGGGTAGTACTGCCCCGGTCGAGCCGACTCGCTCGTGCTGAAATCAGGATGGCTCTACTACCTACCAAGCGTGGCTCTACTATCTACCAAACTACTTTACTAAGGAGAGGCCTACTACTACCTTACTAAGGAGATGCCTATGTCCAGCCGTGGACTGACAGCCAGACTGAAAGGTTATTGCTGATTAATTAGTTATATATAAGAAGGTACTGCATAAAATAAAATAAACTCAAAATATAAGTAAACTAATTCTAAGTAATATACATCTCAGTTAATTACAACTTATCTTGTCATTACATGTGTGTATGTATTTGAGAGGGTGTGCTTTGCTCATCTAGTGTTTCATCTTACCGTAAGTATCAAAGAGGGGTGTAGATAATTGATTCAGTTTCATCGTAAGCCCCTGTGCTGATGGATTAAGAATACATAGTGTCACTTCCCTTATTTATCCTGTCGGTGTCGTTAAAAGCGACTAATAGAACAAAGTAAACAGGAAAAAAATATTGCAAGAAGAAGAAAAACTTGAAACAAACCATCTGGCAAACGTGTTAATGTAGACCAAATCTCTTTTCGAAGGAGCTTATGTCCAGCAGTGGATTAATAAAAATTGTTGAACATGATGATGTAGTTAATAAAAGTGGTTTTGAATGTTTTTCTAACATGCATATTTAATTTGCTTGTGAAACAGTTACTTGTTGTTTGTACCGTTAAAATTTGTGTGTGTTTCTATCGTCAAAATTCTCATATATTCGCAAGTGCTCTTTTAAACAAAATTAGATTACCAAACAAAATTAGATTACTAAATTCACTTTTTCTAAATATAAATATGAGTAATACTCTATATACATAAGAATATTTTAAATGTCTTAATATATAAAGACAAATATTTTATTTGATTGTTTGTTCTATAAATATATTTGTTATTTCAATTTTATTAAACTGAGATGTTTTTGTAACATGCCTTAAGCAAAGACAAAATACAAGTCAAATTACACTTAATTCCAAGGGGTATTGATTTTAAATAGAGTTTCAAGACGTATATACCTCACCTAGCAATTGTCTGGTTTACTTTGACTTTCAGTTTAGGCTTATCCTTGGCTTTTGTCATCGTTTACAAACCGACAATTTTAGGACTAATTTACTGGATTCCAACAAATTTTATCACCGCCCTTTGTCCAAGGGTCACTCTTTACCCCGGTATAAGGGCCTGTGGGACCCTTTGGACAATATAACCCTAAACCATTGAAGGCCCATTCCGCACAGCTCTTGGGATATTTATCATTAATATACCCTTTTGTTGACAGTTTTAACAAATAATATCTAAATATTGGTGATTTATCTGTTGTATTTGTTTTACCTTGTTTATGAAAATAGAATAAGCTATTATCGATATAATGGATACTAGAGATCGCTTGCTGGTCAATTTTCAACCTTAATGAAAAAAATGAGAGTTGCTTTTGTTTACTTTACTAACCAGTATTGCTTGAACTGGTCTATTATTGTTTTTAAAACAATAACAGGTTAAAATATTAACGTAAAATATAAAATACGTAAGTCGTTAAAGTAATATACAAAAACTCAAAGCGAATAAACTATTTCAAAGTCGTTTCGAACTATGCCTACGGCGCGGCAGCGTAGACGGTTTACGTCAGCTACACCGTAGCACTGTCAGCGTAATCTTGTATCTGCCAAATTTTGACTTACATACCATATTACCATCCTTTACCTTTCCCTAAAGGGCTTGACCGCAACCATAATGTCACCCATAATAGGAACCTTTATCTATAGAGCCTTTTGCGGTTAAATTATCCCTTGCAAAGGTCAGTGACCTCTTTTCAAAGTATATATCCGTCCATCTATATATATCCATTTTTTATAATAACGAACTAGATACGATGAAAGTACGAGATACTAGATTTATCAGCAAACTGATGTAAATTGCATGCGTAACATGTTATGCCATTGGGCACGCACTTGTCTCTTACATGTGTCCCTTGGCATGTTTTTATCCTTTTTATAATAATGTACTCATTAACTAGGTATGGTGACGGACCAAGAATACATAATGTTACTATCCATATTCATCCCGTGAGTATCGTAAGAGGCGACTAATGGAACAAATTATTCAGGAAAATATCATTACAAAGAGAAGGAAAACTTGAAACAACCCAAAACCTGGAGGTTTTAGCCTGCTATATAGTCTAGTTCGCTATTGGACTGTAGAAGGCTGTTGATATACTTATTAATATTATAGGTGACATTGGTTCTACTCAAGAAATGATAGACAAGTCTTTTGCTTCAAACCAGATAAATGTGTTTTTTTTTGTTTTTTTTTTAAAACACACGCGCTCTAGGAAAAAACCTGTGTCGTGAGAAAACATACAAAAAACGGACACAAATACCACCCAGACTCAGAACGACAATTTGTGGATCACACAAAGTGTTGTCCAAGACGAGGTTTCCCAACACTCAGCGTAATAGAGGCGTGGCGACCGCTTAAACCACTAGATCAACCGTGCAATAAAAAAATATATGTTTGCTGAAAGTCGAGATAGCTATTTAAAGTACGAAGGAACAAATTGTGGAGTATAAATAGTTTAAAAAGTCAAGAGTTCATATCCGTAGCGTAAACTCACTATTACCAGTGAGTCTAAGTCTACTTTCTAAAAACTAAATTTACAAAGAAAAATCTTCAAAGAAAACTTTTCAGAAAGAAGGCAGTTTCAGTTTCTTAGTTATTTTAGAAACAAACTTTTCTCGAAACATTTTTCTACAACACCAAGTAAAAAAATATAATCTAGTTAGAATAAGTATTACAGTTACCTCAAGGAATATTTTATAAGACAAATATGCCCCTTTCTGACGGCTTATGTATTATGTACGAGATTTATGTAGGAATACTAGATTTGGACCTTCTTATTTATACACCACTTAGCAAATAAACAACATTATTTAAAGACATATTTTTTTCTACATCATCACCATCAACAACCTTCAGCAGTCAACTGCTAGACATAGGCTTCTCCTTGGCAAGGAGGTTAGGTTTTTTCTTAGTGTAAAAATGCTTGTGTAACCACAAACACATTATAGAAGTTAAAAACATTTTTTATAGTAACCACAAATCTCTGCCGAACGAAATGCTGTTCGTTTAAATATCTTCCTATTTTCATCTTATTCCATCTTATTCGACTTTTACATATATAAAGACAAGAATATCACTTGCAAGTCCTATCTGGAACCATAGTTAGCTCTCATCTAATATGATAACTGAGTATTTCTGAAATTTTTCAATATCGTGTACTTTACCTGTTATGGTCAGAAATGACTGGTAGCCCATTGATGCAGGAGTGACAGTTATCGTAGTGTGTGCACTTTATACTGCCAAGATGACTGTCACGAATTTTACGACCAAAGCGGAGCGAGAAAAAGCATTTCACTAAGCCGCCATAGCGTGAACCACCGTACTGCATTGTCTGCATTAACAATGACTATGGTTACTACAACTTTTGAATTCTATTCATGCTTTCCATCAGCCAGAGTAGAGTCACTTTGACAGGCCCTTAAATAAAAAAAAATAGAGAAATTATCAATTTCAACATAAATGTTAGATCTAAGCATGAAATTAACATTTCAAGTTTTATTTAATGTGTGTAATGATTATGAATAGAATTTAGATTAGAATAAGATACAAAAATATTTGATATAAGTGATTTATTTTTATTTCAACTCAATACTAACGTTTTAACAATTCTAGAAACAAAAAGAAACCCTTATTTCCCTTCTCCTCAATAAATTCGTCCGAGTTCATACCACTGTACATCACTTTAGCGTTATCGTTCGTAACACAATGCATCATAACCATTGTACGTTGAGTTCCGGAGAAGCGTTTCCTGTACACACCAAGCCGGCAATGTATATTGTATATAAAGAATAAATCGAGCGGGTAAAAGTGCATTTTTCTCCACACAACCGTGATACGTACGACATTTCCTTCCGTTTACGAAGTTGGCTAAAGTGTTATACATGTTTTACTTCATATATTTTGTTTTGTTTTACACTAAAATAAGCTTATTTCCGAAAGAAGTTAACTTAAGTTTTGTTCTCATACTCCTTCATAAAAGTACCATGTTGTAAGGCATTTACTGAAATTTCTTTACAAATACAAATTTTAATTCGGCTTAAATTTAGAGCAAAATAATTTTAAACTGCGACTAAACATGTCCAATTGGAACAAGTTAATCCTTCGAGGTTGGTAACATCTATTTGGAGGATCATACGTTTTATTAACTTTAACACTAATTTATATTATACTACTATTTGTGGAATAAAATTCTGTCATCCATAATCTGAAATCGATGGTCAACCAAGCTGGGTAATCGTGTTCAATTAGGCATTCGATATAAGCTAATTAGCACATGAACATTATTTGTGCGATACAGGATTAACAGTTTATATATGGTTCATCTCACCTCGGTTAGGTGGCGCTGAAACATGTTTATGCATGGAATAAGTATGATTAAAACTTACTTGTAAGTAGAGCAATATGTTTTAAACAAAAACTGATTTTTTTTACATAAAACTATAAAACAAGAATTAACTTCTGAAAATGAATAATAATAGATATAACTTCCTTAAATAACTTTCTCTCCCCCCTAAACTTCGAATCAATTCGGCAGGTGTGGTTCACAGGATATAGCGCTGAGTTGGGTTATTTACTCTATGGGTATTTTTTTCCCTGGATATAAGTTTTTTACTAAAACTCAAGCTCCACGAGCGTAAATACAACCATTATAAACATTTACCACAATGTTTTTCTTTAATTACTACGGTTTATGTTTAACCAACTAGAAATTTTTAAGTAAAATAAATAGATTTTCAACAAAACACCGAAGCTATTTAAACTGAGTACAAAGTTAAAATATACCAGTATTCTGTTTAAAATAACAACAAAACCAACATTGTACGTACACAAAGCTATCAACATAGAGACCGGTGACATCAAAGCAGCGCGATCCCTTTGATTACACCGCGATCTAACGAAAGTGTTAAATACACTCGCCCTAAAATTTACTTCGAGTATTTGATACAGTACGCCATAATTATAAAAGGATTAATTAATTAAATTAGATGTTTAAATATCTGAAAATTAAACTTTATTCTCACTGGAATAGCGTTTATTTAAGATTAATCTGTAAGTCATCATCACGACACTAAGGTGATGTAGTATTTGAAAATGTATTGGTAATTAGATATTTTATTAACATACGCGTGACCCGCCTCGGTTTTGCACGCGTTAAATGCAATCGGCGGCGTTGGCCGTTCTACCCATACATGTATTTTATTCATCTGATATCTTCTAAGATATTCATTTTAATATCTAACGTATTTAATTGGATAAGATAAGGTAAATATTATGTTGATTAAAATTACTTTGACAGTATAACCCACGAATAAATAAAGTCCATATATAACCCACAAACAAATAAACATATAACGCCCTGGACTTTCTTTTAGATATTTTTAAAATATACAATTCCATACTATATCAATTTGATGTATCTATTAAAATCGTGTCAGTATTAGCATTCATCATCAACATCATCACCAACAGCCTTTTACAGTCCACTGCTGGACAACGGCCTCTCCTTAGCAAGGAGGTTTTGACTTCTATGCCACGCTGGCCAGACGGGTTTGAAAAGGGTTTGTTTCAAGTTTTCCTTATCTTTGTAATGATATTTTTCTGAATAGTTTGTTCCCTTAGTCACCTTTTACGTCACCCACAGGTTGAATAGAGGTGGTAACACTATGTATTCTTAATCCGTTACCATACGGACAAATAGTATTAAAATGTTTAAAAAATCTATTTTTTAAGAAACATTATCTATTTTAATATGTTCTATTTGTATAAAAATAGTGTATTATATTTTGTGTGTTATGACTACCACCCTTGTGCAACTTCAACTCAAGAGGCTTACTGACTCTATGTGCCCATTCTCCACCTAGATTAAAGGAAACTTGGATCGAATTGCCGGCAGCCTCACTCATTTTGTGTAAAGCAACGAAAGAGTTCCTTAATAACAGTTTTCTTGGTATTATTCAAGACAAACATCTCCTAGAACTGTAATACTAGAAACATATCAAAAGGTTTACTTAAATTGCCTCGTAGCTCCAGTGGTTAACGTGTGTGACTACCGATCAAGAAGTGTTGAGTTTAATTACCAGATTGTGGGATAAAATGTTATTAGGTTTTTCTTATAATCATCATCATCATCATCTCAGCCAAAAGACGTCCACTGTTAGACACAGGCCTCCCCCAAGATTCTCCACAACAACCGGTCCCGTGCCGCCCGCATCTAGCAACTTCCCGCGACCTTCACCAGATCGTAGAACCATCTTGTGGGGGGCCTACCCTACCTAATTTCTAATAACAGCTCAGAGAGTGATAGTTTCAGAGTCAGTTCACCTTCAGAGTTCCAGTTACTCCGATTGAAGGTGATATTCTGGTAAATTGGGTTGAACTAGTAGCCGACTCCAAAAAATATTGGAAATAACGAAGGCTAATAAGAAAAATATCAACATATTTAACTATGTCTCATATTGTTTATTCTACATAATATATATAATACAACCTTACACCTAATTGCATTTTATCGATCCAATTTCGTCAGCACACCGTCTTAATAAATAAAAATAAAATTGATCAGTAAATTTATCTCCCAAACACATTTGACTGCAGTTCTATTTCGGTAAAGATATTTTATCAAATTCGCTGACGAAGAGTTCCCCGGTGCTCATAAAACCCGGTCACATCCAGCACCGGTGTATCCCGGAAGTCATGAATAGCCTTCGTCTGCAGGTACGGGGACATTTTAATTCAGTGCCCGAATGCTAGTCGAAAGGCTTTCATTGCGCTTCAGCCAATATTTTCTGAATAAACTTTTGAATTTCGTTTATAAATCACGGTACGACTGCGATACGATTTTTTTTTGTTAAGTAAGTTTAACTAGTAAAAGCATTAAAACCGCTTTGTAACGGATAAATTTCAGTTTTTCATTATTACGTATATGCAAAGAGGCAAGAGAGTTGATAGAAGAGTGGCTGGCACTAAAAGCAACGAGTCGCCATACTTTTACGACATTCTAGTCTTGTTAATTTATGACATAAGGAGAAAATGAAAAGGAGTCATTTGATGGTGAGTGATAACGCCGTTTTCTTGAAAGTTTTGGATTTGCCTCCGGTAACATTGCAGGTCAAAATTGGTTTTTATTTGATTGGGTTAGTTTATTACTTGATTAAATGTGAAATATTCATATATTATCCCACCAGTGGGCTGAATATCGGAATAAATATAAGTGTAAAAATGTTTATAAACAAGTATATTTTCAAATAAATCTTTTTTTTTAATAAAGATAACATCCTCTTTAGGAACATATCCTGTGTCACTGTGGACGTTACAAATATATAAAAAACGGACACAAGAATACCCAGACTAAGAACAACAATTTGTAGATCACACAAAGTATTATCCCATGTGGAGTTTGAAGTGACAACACTCAACGTAGTGGAAAGAGGCGTGGTGACCGCTTGAATTACTAAACCATTCCTGCAGTAAAAGATCTTACTCCAGGTGTAATCATGTTCCAACATTTTTCTACAAATGAAAGTAATAGTTATATTAGTAATATTTAAACCATGAAACCTATGCTTTTGACTACTTGTAAGGAAATTTTAAAGAAGTGATTTGACTACGTTCCTTAAATTTTTCTTTTAAGGACATGGTGTTCCAGACGCAATGTGGCCCATGCTATGAACCGTATTAAATATTTACGAATATATTAATAAAAAACATTAAGTTTCAACACAAGTAAGAACAAGAATAATTACTTGGAAGTTAGTATGTTTAAATTACAATAAAACCAGGTAGTAGAGCCACGCTGATTTCAGTATGAACAGGCTAGCTTAACCGGGGCAGTTCTACTGTCCCACAGAAGATCAACCTAAAGCGACAGCATCCGTGCTATCGTGTTTCGTTGGTGAGTGCGAGACCGGAGGCCCCTTGATGCAGGGGTGACAGTTGTCGTGGTAACTATGTAAGCCTTACACTGTCACGATGACTGTCATGCCTTTTACGTCCCCAAGTAAGGAGTAAAAAAAGCATCTTAATAGGTCATCATAGTGTGGGTCACCATACTGCATTGTCAACACTCGCAATGACTATGGTGACTACAACTTTTGGATTCTATTCATGTTTTCTATCAGGTAGAGTAGAGTCACTTTGGCAGGCTCTTAAAATACCGGGGTTAAGCAAAGTATTAGTTACTTCTCATCAAGTGACTTTAGAGATGAGTCATTAAAGCACGACTATTAATTCTTATCACTTCAGTGAGTGGTGTCCATAGCGATCGATAGTAATTTACGATCGGAATCAGATAACATAAAAAGAAATATCGTGAGGTATAAATGACCCCAAGGGCGGCTGTGTCAGAGCATCGCAGTGAAAGAAGATCGGGATTAAAAACCGCTTTTTCTTTAAAAATATGTCTTTTACGGATTACTGCAAAGGAAACACGCCTTTGAGATCTGTTGCTTTTTTCTCTGTAGATATTTCGACGGCGTGTGGTACTTTCTCTAGTTTACTTTCCACTTATATGTTAAAGTATGTTCACAGTTTGTTATTTTTGCTCTTAGTTTTGGATGTGGTCCATGGTGGGAATTTGTCATAGTCACCACGCGTGGCAGGTTGGTTGGTGACCGCAGTGGCGAGAATTATTTCTTTGATGGCACTGCTGCCCGGCACCAGGACTGATTTTTGTGATTCTCACTGTGGTGTGGTTATACCGCCACGAGTCGGTCACCAGAGCCTCGTCCGTTGTTTGGCAGGGTGTACCGCGTGCAGGTGAGGTTAGTTTCACAGGGCCTGGGATGATAGGTGGCCCCACCGCACCACATTGCATTAGTTTTAAATGATTTATTCTAAAAATATTTGTATTATAATAATTTAAATCTATATCGTATTATTAAGTATATATGTATATTTAGACATATAGGTGCCCTATATTTAGATAAAAATATATGTGTCCGATTACCGGCAAGTGGCTCACCACCTATTTTGTTATTTCGTTGGATGTAGGCTGATGGAAGGCATGAGTAGAACCCAAGTGTGGAGGTCACCGTACTTATTTCGAAAGTAGAAAATGCAGTACGATGTCCCACACTATGGGGGTCTTGTAAGGTGCTTTATCACGCCCCTCTTAAAGGACCCGGGATCATAGCGAGAGTATTAGATTATATAATGGTATTGTAATTATAATAGTGTAAAGAAGCGGATGTATGCATTTAACTATGTTTTCAAGAAGAGTATAGTGGTAATAAATATTTTGGACATTTAAAACCAACATCGTCTAGTTTCAAACTAAGCAGAGCTTGTGCTATGATATGACTGATAGAATACATATATATATATTTTTTTGTAAATACATACATATTATACACAGAAAACACCCAAACTTCGAAACAAATATTTGCAGATCATACAAACATTTGGTCCGACCTGGGATTCGAACCCGAGACCTCAAGCATAGCAGCCGCATTCATTACCGCTGCACCACCGAGGCAGTTGAGTATAGTTGAGTAATGAAAAGTAGATTTGACAAACAACAGTAGGCAACCGTTTTTCGACACATAAGCCGGTTAATTCGAAATGATACCACAGTCTTATTGAAAATAAACATCTCATACACACCACTTACCAGCTTACGTCGTACTACACACTTTCATTACACACTCACACTCATTTCATTGCACTTATTTTTTTTTTCTATATGTAGAGCCTGCCAAAGTGACTCTACTCTGCCTGATGGAAACCATAAATAGAATCCAAGAGTTATGGTCACCATACTCATTGCAAATGTAGACAATGCAGTATGGTGACCCACACTATGGCGGCCAATCGAGATGCTTTTTCACACCCCGCTCGGGGACGTATAAGGCGTGACAGTCATCGTGACAGTGTAAGGCTTACACAGTTACCACGGTAACAGGAATGGACATACAGGACCATACTATTTACGTCAAATTTCTATGTTCCTCATAATAAGCGAAGAGACTCCGACTTCCGCTACTGAACTGATTGAGACACGGAACCTAGGGACCCAGGAACCTCAATAGTCAGGGACTTGACATACATATATAATACTGATGAAACATTATATATTCTTGAGCTGCATAAATCCATGGGTGACAATATTCTGCTCTTTTGTCCCAAAAAACCTAAAAATAAAGAAAACTGCGTACCTTAAATACAACAATGGAAGTCTATAAAACGAAAATGTCACAAGTGACGGTGTCACAGCAGTGCAGATGTACCGTGACGTCACAGCAAGTCATTACGTAGAGGTGGCGTTATGAGCGTCATCAGTGTAGCATCAGACGTGTACCCCTGATAGGGACGGGACACTATCGATAATGATATCGATAAATTTCGCTTGACATACGAAATAAAATTCTGTATTCGGCTTTAGTTGACTAAAGCTTCTTCAGCATTGAATTAAGGTATTTGATACAAAAAAAACTAGGATGTAATAAAATCATGAAATTGGAATTGGTCATCTTATAGGATTTTGAAATACTTGTTTCATATTGAACATAACATTTTATTAGCTGTAGGAAGATCTGTATAACTAAAATATTGCCTTATAGCAGAATAAATACAATTTCTAGTTTCATATGCGTGATATCTTCAGATTTATTTTTTATATTTAAATGTTATGTTCTGAAAATATGAGTTCATGAAATTGATTTTGAAATTTTTGCCGTCTTTTTGAGTTGAAAATTGAAATTGTTTTGACATTCAATATGAAATATCCCTCGAGCTATAGTAAATTATATTATGAATTACGAATTATACCTTTATTGTAAGCTTATGCATAATAAAAACCAACTAAAATATAAGCTTTACATAAAATTATGATAAGAGTCGGTAGCTAAAATACACAAATGTGTGTCCTATTTCAAGAAAAAGTAATATGACAATCAATGAGGTAATCAAGTTCTATATCAGCAGCTCATTTATAAAAATATCGATAGAAAATATTTCAATGGTATCCCATCACTACTGGATTGAAGGGTCCTACTATACTCATTTCACGTGACATTACTTGAGTTGACCCACAGTAAGGCCATCCTGTGTGGTTCATGTGTCAAGTTAGAAGCGGCAGCGATTTCGAATACATAAAATTCACCATAAAAGTCCATTACTTCAAATTGTTTATTAACATCACTTAACACAATTATCATTCTATGATTATAAGAAGAAAATAATATATTAATTCAAATACTTTTTTTTTCTACATATATTTGACTGGTTACTGGATATAAAACTTATTGGTGACATGTTGTTTTCAAAAGAAGTGATTTTGTAAACAAAATCTATACAAATTTTGAATTGCTCTTGTGATGAAGTGATTTAGAGCATTTAAAGCCTTGTGACCAGCATCTTTTATTTGTCAATCATTTATTTTCATTAATAATAAGAATTATATATATTTTGGTTCCTAAAATATGTCTAAATATGTAATAAGTACGTATATAGATGTAAATTTATATATTTGTGCTTTATGAGGTATACTTATATCATCTTATGGTAATGCTAGAATACATGTATATAAAAAAATAAAACAGTAGCAGTCGTGGGACTGCCGATAGAAGTGAAAACGGAACTATTAAGTTGAGAGTAATTAAAACTATATGCAAAAATTATATGAAATTTTTTATGTTTCATATATAGCTATATATAATATATAATATCATATTCTCCATAGCTATAGATATACTATTATCATTAGCATGTTGGTGACGCGCGCCTAAAGAAGTTTTCACTTCAAAAAGTGTGTATGTATGTAAAGTATATAGTGAAAAGTATATCAGTTCTCTAGCACCCATAGTACAAGTCTTGCTTAGTTTGGGACTAGATGGCGTTGTGTGTCTGTTGATCTGTTCGAAATACTATTATATGTATACGATATATTAAATGTTATATTATAATATATTACCTTTTACCCACATCACAAATATAGACGTACTGTCGCTTCAAGCTTATACTTTAACACCGTCATTACACGAATATTCGACAATCATTGGGTCTAAATGGGTGGCCGCTTTACACAAGTGTCCTACCGCTTTAACTGTTCGGCAAAAAATGGACCATTTCACAGATGGTATTATACGTAAGGGCATTCGCTCTAACATGTAATAAAATCACATTACAGCATTATTTCATGGTTTATTTTTATTTTATGTACCTATATATATGGCAGTGAGCAACATTTTTCAAGTCACCGTTTCACAATGGTAGACATACGCTCCCGAACTAAACGGTTCGGCTCTTCCTTCTTGTACAAATCAGTCAAAGCCTGGAATTCATTACCAGCGCACGTGTTTCCCTCCCACTACGATCCCGGGTCCTTTAAGCGGGGCGTGAAAAAGAATCTCACTAGACCACCATAGCGTGGGTCGCCATATTACACTGTCTCCATTCGCAGTGAGTACGGCGACCACCGCTCTTGGATTCTATTCATGCTTTCCATCAGGCAGAATAGTCACTTTGGTAGGTTGCTATAAAAAAAAATATGATTTGACAATGAAGAAGGCAACGTAAAGTATTTACCGAATCGGTTATAAAATCACAGTAATGAGTGTGTGACTATTCAGTCGATGTAGGTTTGATACAAAGAATAATGAGTTGTCCAAATTCAAAGTCAGCATATACACTCATATACAAACAAGCACACACTCACATGCACGAGTACACACACACAAATACAGCATGCAAACTAAATATCCACGCTTAAGCACAGTGTTGACATCATCAGTATAAATTTAATATGGGGGTAGGCAGGAGCTTTAAAATACCGTGTAATACTTAGTTTAAACTCCAGATCTGCCACAAATTAACAATTAAACAAAATATTTTTATCAAATTATTAACAGTAAGACTTGTGTAGTTTGTGGAGATAAAAAAAACACATTATTATTATTATTATATTTAATTAAAGTTACAACATTTTGATACTGATAATGATACGATGGTTATGATACAATGTAGTATAAAAAAACAGTTTATATAACTAATAATTAAAAAAAAAATGACTTATAATATTGTAAAACACCTCTTTTTTTTCATGTAGAACCTGCCAAAGTGACTCTACTCTGCCTGATGGAAAGCATGAATATAGTCCAAAGAGTTGTGGTCACCATACTCATTGTAAATACAGATAATGCACCCCGCCATAGTGTGGGTTACCACACTTGCTAACCCACACAATGGCGGCCTAGCGAGATGCTTTTTCACGCCACGCTTGGGGACCTCGATGACTTCGCTAATATTATCAACAGCTATAGCATGCTGTTAAATGCCAAATTTCACAACCAATCTGGATGAAGACTATTCTTGAAATCTGATGACAATTATGCGTAAATTGAAGCTACATGTAAGGAAAATAAAAAATAAAAAATAGATAAGGAAATAGTTGAAAAAGGGTATTGATAGAAACAGGTTGCCAACTGTACAGGTACGCAATGAGGTCCCTATGCCACAAAAAAAAGTATTTTTCCAGGCAATAAAAGATTTATTTCATAATTCTTCTTAAATTTGTTAGAATCACCTCAAATCAATCTCAATTAAATGAACATGGCGGGTTTGGCAACCATTATTCTAGATTACTAGTCTTCGAGATAAGCCGAGCTCTGTGTCTCAGAAGAGTTATTGGAAATAGAAGACGCTCTCAAGCCATTCATTTCACATTTAGAAGAAGATTTCGAGAATGAATTGGAAGGATATACTTTAAATTTTACTATTGCAGCATTAGATGCTTCCCGAGCTATCTCGAATTCGAGGATCGCAAATAAATGTTGGATATTAAATTCGAGTTGCGGTATGTTTAGTTAACTTAGCCTTACTATAAAACTTGTGGTGAGAATTTGTGGTGTGAGAATTATCGTGCTATAGGGCTTTTATTCAGTTAGTTATTTGAGAATATTGTACATACTCAGAAGAGGTATTTTTATTGAAATTCAAAAAGCAAAATCCATGTAATTTATTGCACGAATGACGTAATAGTTGAAGCGGATCCCATGTGGTTTCAAACTCTACATGAGACAACACTTTGCGGGATCCACGAAATGTTCTGAGTATAGGTGTTTTTGCGTCCGTTTCTTGTATGTTTGTAATATCCCCCGCGACATATAATTTATTCCTAATACGGGAATTGTTTTAAGAAATAAAAAAAAATAGTTTTTCAATAACAATCCTAATTAACGTTAGAAATTTGAATGTGGTTCTTGGTTGGTTTGTTACGTCTTAATTTCAAAAATGATTATTACTAAGTTTTGAATATAATGTCAATTTAAATTGATTTAAAAAAACTGGCTAAATATGAGTCAGACTCGCATACCAAGGGTTCAGTACAAATTCCCTTGATTTTATTATAGCTTAAAGGTATTATAGATCTGAGTATTTGATACGAATTTCAATTTCTCATGAACGCGTAGAGGTATTAAACCTCTACGCGTTCATAAGAAAAGGAGTAACTTTAAAATTATTTAAAATATTTTTATTATATGATGTATGTAACTAAAAATTTACGGTTTATCGCAATTTTTCCTTTATTTGTGCTAGAAGACGTTGCCTCGTACCAAATTTCAAGATTGTAAGTTCACAGGAGCCCTGTAGGTTTTGATTCGCATGTAAGTTTCGAAAATTTGCTGAAAATTGCGGCATGAACGGCTATATCTTTTGATTGCGTTGGCTTAGAAGTTTGATTTTTTCACAACTCTAAGGGATAGTATACCTTTAATATATGATATCAATTTTAGCTTAATATTTCTACGCGTGCCCGAGGAAAAGGGTTTTGACAGACAGACGGACAGAAAACAAAATGATCCAATAAGGATTTTGTTTTCTTCTTTTGAGGTACGGATCCCTAAAAATAAAAATAATTGAAAACTAACATATGTAAAAGACTACACACATTTTTTTAAAAGACATACTTAATTTATTGTATTTATTAAAAGAAATACCTACACATTACCATTACCTACCCATTGATGCAGGGGTGACAGTTATCGTGGCAACTGTGTAAGCCTTACACTGTGACGATGACTGTCATCCCTTTACGTCCTCAAGCGGAGTGTGAAAAAGCATCTCAAAGGGCTGCCATAGTGTGGGTCATCATACTGCATTGTCTGCATTTGCAATGAGTATGGTGACCACAACTCTTGGAATCTATTCATGTTTTCCATCAAGCAGAGTAGAGTCACTTTGGCAGGCTCTTAATATAGAAAAAAAAAACATATCATACATACCTTTTATCATGCTCTTCAATCAATTTTAAAACTTCAAAATATACATTTGTAAAATCAACCTAAAAGTTGTAACCTATATACTGTACTGAAAGACCTAGGCTCTTCACGAAATTACATGATTCTAGGTCAACAGGAAATACACTATAAGTTTTGAATTTCCCTGCGAAGCGTCAAAATGTGGGCTTATATTTTGGGCCGTATATTTTGATTGCGTTGACCTAGCTGCTTCAAGATTTATACGTTATATCATTGTATATAAATTCATATCAATTCCAACTTAATTCCTTGTTATATTTCTCAAAACAAAAGAGTTTCAATAAACCGATATGATGAAAAAAAAATAGTCCGTGTGGTGACGGATTAAGAATATAGTGTTACTACTCCTATTCATTCCGTGGGTGTTGTAAAAGGCGACTAAGGGACAATATGCAAGACAACATCATTACAAAGAGAAGGAAAACTTGAAACAAACCCTATTCCAACCCGTTTGGCCAGCGTGGTATAGTAGGCCAAAGCCTCCTCCTAAGGAGAGGTCTATGTCCAGCAGTGGACTGTAAAAGGCTGTTGATGATGAAAAAAATAGTTTGGACATCAGACACACCGCCATCTAGTTTCAAACCAAGTAAACCTTGTACTATGAAAGCTAGATTGACTAATTGAATATAATATATTCTTGTTATGTGGTGTACTCCTAATCGATTTTGGCCACGGCTGCCAGTCTCAACGAAGACCAGCAAACTGCACAAGAGATTTTATAGTGCACAAGTGTGTGTGCAAACACAGGTGCACTCTCTGTTCTCTCTTCACAACCGGGGAGAGGTCAGGCGCAGAAAAAAATGGCTTTACATGCTCTCCGAGGCACGAGGTCCAAGACCCCAGTTCTAAAATACGGGCTGTTATTAAGTATTTCAATAACCAGAAAAACTCAATAATACTTTTTAACCCGACCCGGGAATCGAACCCGAGACCTCTTGATCGCCAGTTGCATAAGCTAATCGCTAGACCAAGGAGGCAGTCATACTTATTTTTCATTTTTAAGTCTTGTAAGTAAGGTAAAAAAGTTCTATTCAGATATCAAAAGCCAGTTTTTCCAAAATGTTATTCAGGTATTCTTTACTCTACGTGTTTTATTCCAATAATAAAACATTTTCGAATTGACCTACATGATTTATCGTCTTAAACTAAATCAAATTCTAATACACAAAGCCTTCACGTGCCTTCGTCTTGTCCCCACTTTGGCCGTACCTTAATACCCACTTACCCCCTACCCCTTTAGGGATATACCTCACCCATTGTACCCCACCTGTCCCATCTTGCCTCTATATCGTTCTCGTGTCATCGCCATTTCACCGGACAATAGAACCGCTGGCCATTTGTCTCACTATATTAAATAGAACAACCCAGGCTGAATTTCACGGCAATTAATCTAATATGATTCATAAATATTAGCAACTGTAATTTCTTTTGTTGTGTAATTGTGAAAGTTTTTATTATTTTACTGTGAAGGTGTTTTAATGAAAATTAAAAAAAAAATACAGTTTAGATTAATGTCAACAAAGAAAGGCAATTATTTACGTTTGGTTTGGTTTGCTATAATAACTGATTGAACTTGTGTGCAAAAATTTAAACAGTTTTAAGTCGTTTTGGCGTATTTGCATAACAAATATTCCTTCAAACTATTGCATTTATGATAACAGCAATATATGGCTTAAATTTCGGATGCATAGTGATCTAAGCGGTCCCCACACCGCTCTCTACTATGTTGAGTTTTATGGGTTCAAACCCCACATGTGGCAACACTTTTTGTGTTTCACAAGTTATTGTTTTGAGTTGATTGTTCTTTGTGGTAAAGAAGTTATAAATTTTCAGCTAAACATGAAAAATTTATAGAGAGCACCTATATTTTAAAAAAATGTGTGTTAATAAAAAAAGACGTAGAAGATCGGATAGTGATTACAAATGTAAAAGAAACATCCAAAATTTACATCCCTAATCGACGACATTTTTTTAATAATTTATTCTAATTAAGAAAACAATCTTGAGCAACAGTTTCAGGAAACCGATTTCAAATTTAAATAAGAAAAAAGTTACGCAATGTAAAACAAAAAAAAAAATACGAAATAACAAAATCTGTAAACATTATTCAACATCACGGCCAAAACCCTTGCGTCCAAAATTCGAATTTCTATTATTTAAATACTAAACATTTTTCTGCAACTGCGACAAAATTTAAAATTTTCGCTGAAATGGCGGTCGACGAAATCGTGCATTAAATAAACACCATTGGGAAACTATCCCTCACCATACACCCCACCGTTCGACAGTTTTGTCGAAACAAACAATACAATGAAATATAAAATAGTTCGAAGCCAACGCCTCGCCTGGAACCACGCCAGGCTAAATAAATATGTATAAATGTAATATATATTACATTTTTCTCTTTGACAAATTTAGTCTAGTGTGAATTTTATTATATAAATTCATGCTGGTTTTTAAATGTTGATCAAACATTGGATAAATACATTCTTATGTGGGTTTCGATAGTATTTTACTTAAAACTATGTTTAATAATAGAAAAAGAACTAACACAATGAGATGTTAGCAGTTGGTTGGATAATTAATGGGCCTGACTGCTAAGCTGGATTCCACCTAGGACAAATGATTAACAGAATCATTTACTCTGTTTGGGTGTTATTTATGTATAATGTATATTTATTTAGAAATATATAAGTATTTTATCAGCAGTTTGGTTACCATAATACAGGATCGGCCTGGTTTGAAATCTATCCGTGTGATATACGTAGACTTATCATTGTTAAAAATATCATATAGTTTCTTCCAAGCTATAAACGACTCTATATTCTCAATAATCAATAGTACTTTATAAGTCTGGCTATTGCCCTGTCTGAGAGGTTGTTCAAAGCAAAAATTAACCAATTATATATCAGACGTCACGTTGAGTAAATATTGAATTGTCGAAAGCATGATTAGGCACTTTGATTTGATCATTATCAGATCAATGAACTGAGTCTTAACAGCAAAATCTTAAATCAAATTTATCATACGAATATTTAATAAACAAGATCATAGATTTGTAAATTTTCCTTTGATCAACATTACTGAAACATGTTGAACACAACTGTTAACCTCTTTCGTATCATATTTTAATTCAAATTTCAAAAGCTTTAACTTTAAAAGGAAAAATTCAAGGCTCGTACTTGAGCATGTAGATCCAAAAAAATTAGTTTTTTGTCCAGATTTTCATAAGTACCACAGGATCTTTTATTTGCTCCCCCTTCTGCTAACTTGCTGTTGAAGTTTTGACATTTCAACTAAGGTTTCAAGTTAACTCAAGCATAGCCTTAAATCTTAAAAAAAATATATAATGCTGTTCAAGATATTCTAAGTGGAAATTTAAACTTGACATATAAAAACTAATTTTATTTCTGAGTTAGTTTTAAACAAATACATTTTATTCTTTCAAAAAAAACTATGCAATATTTTTACAAATCAATAAATGTAGCATCTGCAATCGAACTAGGCCTGTATTTCGATTGTCTGCACCAATTCGCTCTAATTATTTTATTACAACAATACCTTGTGATTGTTTTTTTTTGGTAGTTGTATTGTTTCAATATCAATACAATCCAATACCTATCCAGAAATCGTCCGTGTGGTGACGGATTAAGAATACACATTGTTACCACCCCTATTCATCTCGTGGGTATCGTAAAAGGCGACTAAGGAAACAAAGTATGTAAGACAACATCATTAGAAAGAGAAGGAAAACTTGAAACAAATCCTATTCCAACTCGTCTGTCCAGCTTGGTATAGTAGGCCAAAACCTCCTTGCTAAGGAGAGGCCTATATCCAGCAGAGGACTGTAAAAGGCTGTTGATATGGATACCTATCCAAAACTGAATCTAAATGTATTTTTTTTTGTTTGGTGGAATAAAAAAATGTGAAAGTGTGAAAATGTCCTCTTTTTTAAGTGATGAATTATATAAGTGTTGTGAGGCTGATGTAGTGGTGTGTAAAGAGGGTGTGTATATATGTAATGTTTATATAGATGGGTGATATAATACGTGTGATTTTAATTACTGTGTTGTTGCTATTAGTATTTCTGTTTCTTCGTAGTCAAATTTCCGCAAGTACTGACTCACTTTTATTTTGCATTATCTTTTTATCAGAGAGTAAATGTTTAATGTTTTGTTTATTTTGTTGTATAAGTATTAATTTGTTGTTTAATATTCAAATGGAATTTTGACTGTTCATTATATGGCTTTACAGCATATGCTCTACTGTAAAGAGTGATGCAGAGTTACCTGTCGTAAGCTCTCCTTTATACGGGGAGAATTCTCCAAAACTTAAAAAACCAAATGAATATCTTTTTCATACAAAGTTACCAAAAACTATGATTATATTTAGAATCTATAAATTAAAAACATCATAAACATCATCTTTTGACAAATTGAACCAATTACTATATCACTTAAAATCATCAATTGTAAAACAAGTTGTATGTTTAAATAGTGGTAGTTGATGTCGCATTTTACGAACCATTTGATTAATAAGCACAGAATATACTAGAATTTATTTATTAATTTGGACAACCAGAACATTAAATCTTAAATTTATCGGAAACATTAAAGTTTTAAAAACTAGTATTAAATACCCAATGTTTGGTTGTGTCACATCGTGCACAATACTAAACCAGTGAAAACAAAAAATATATAAATAAATAGTATTTGTAATATATCAGAATACTTAAAATAATTAAGTTCTTGCACAAACCAAAATTCTGATGCAAGAATTTTTGTACTGAAATGAATTTTCAACTTAAACCAAACCGCATGTTACCAAATATGTTCGTCTGCATTTCACCGCTGTACGAACGCGCGCTACACTACTACCGAAATAATTTGCGTTGCAAGAAGTTTAATCAGCATTTTAACAGTAGATACAAAATCTTCTGCATGATTTCAACTCCAAATTACGAGGGTTTTATTAAACCTAAAAACAGTAACAGTATTCGTAGTTTTTCGTTTTAATTAACCCAAATCCGTGGTTCCCGCTCAAAGACAAGTAGGAACATGTTGTGCTCAAGTTTACAAAGACTGCACGCACAGTTGAATGAGATATTTATAAACAGAAAAACTACTTTTTAGTTTAAAGGACTGGCTTAGTGCATATTAAATTTTGCAAATACACTCAGTGTATATAATTACTGATTTATATGACTTACGATAATATTCCTGTTATTCGTTGGTTCAAATTTCAAGCTATATGTATATAATTTAACTGCTAAGTTTTTAAGATGCAGACATTAATATACTTATTGAAGTTTTTACCCGTTATTGAATTTACGTTAAGGTTAACTATAGTAAACAATGTTATAAAAAAATCTCTCAAACCTCATCACGGTAGGCACAGCCGATTTGAGAAACAAATGTCGCAGCAAATTTTCACTTTTATAATAGTGAATTTAAAGTGAAGTTATACCATTACGTATATTGTGAACGGAATTGAAGTAATATATCATTTTACTCTGTAATCTCAAACTCAATTTAACTAAAACCAACACGTTTTTCCTCGATCGGAGAACACGATTTCTTATACTTTGAATTTCTTTTTTCCGAATAAAACAGGTCGGATTTAATTAAAGTAAACTTTGTAAATTCCCGAGACGGAGTTTTCTATCGGAAACAAAACTAACTACGCATGTTATTTAATTAATTTCCTCTTTTTTTCTTTGTGGAACTATAGAAATGGTTGCGAGAATTAGATGGTGTGACAGGTTCTTGCTTACTTTTTTCTACACCATATTGGACGATGCAAGCGAAAGACAAAGCAGGTGCACTTTGAATGCTGTCAACTAATACAATGTAATAAAGAATATAAGTACTTTAAATATATCGCTCTCGGAAATGAATTACTTTGTTACATACATTGTTTTATTTAATAGAAGAAATTTGTTGACCAAAAGCAATGACCTGAATATTATAAATGCGAAAGTATGTCTGTTCGTCTCTTATTTTTTCGTTGCTAAGTTATTGAAATATTTTTAGTTAATTGTGTTATGTTATTTCTGTTTAAAAAGAGACCGCCCGCATTAGGAATATTTCTATCTTATATCGCAGGCACTTTACATATATACAAGAAATGGACACAAAAAACATTCAGGCTCAGAACAATAATTCGTGGATCGCATGAAGTACTGTCTCATACGGGGTTTGAATCCACAGCACTCTCTCTCTACTGTGGCATGCTGACTGCTTAAATATTACACTATCCGTGCAGTCTTCTGCAGTTATGGTTTAAAAGCTAAGACCTATTTAGTTTTATCTGTTCATATTTATATACTTTACTACTAAAAAACTCGATAGCATCCATCTCTAGTGGTTGTAGTAAGCAGTTTTATACACTGTACGTATCGTTTATCTTCAACTTACTTGTTTCTTACAAAATATGCTCCTTACTTTCTATTTTCTAACTCTCTGTGCCTTTGCTATCAAAACTCAACATCATTTACCACCAACCCGCTAAAGACAAATGGTTTATAGCTCTCACTGAAATAACTAAAAACTAGGAGATAAAGTTGAGACATTTGCCAAGACTTACGTTTGGTTGTGATTATCTGTTGGCTGCCATGAGAGCACCGCTGGAAACTAGCCAAATTTGAACATGACTTATATTTTAATATCAATTTGCAAAACACATTGGGCAATATTTTCGAATGACTAATACAGTATTCTGGTTAGGGCTGATTGTCAAGGGAATTCTTCCAGGATTTGGAGGAGTACCTGTAATCACACAATTCTGTTCCTCCCCAGAGTAGGTTTTTGATTGAGTCGGCCAATATGACGTTGACTATTGGTGTAGACATTACAGATATTATATACAACACATATTTCTTTGTATTTGGGGTTCCTAAGGGCTCGCAGATCTTAAAGGAAATTTCCACTTCGTTACCAAAAAGGAGTTGCAGTAGTATATGGTCCTTGTATTTACCTTGGTATTTTGACCAATAGCCCATCCCAACGAACTCTGTAATTTAGATGAAAAAATTCATTTCAATAAATGTAAGTATTTTACCGTTTGAAGATTCGTCGTTTTCAAATAATTTCATAACGCTACCCAACAATTTTGCTTTCAAAAGATTTAATAAAAACTTTTCAAAGCTCTTAATGGCCTTTTACGTTTGATTTTATTACGGCTTCGATAAAAATCAAAAGAACTTTATTATTTTTAATGATTTAAAATACTTTTTTTCTTCTTATTTTTTCAATCAACATTTCAGTGTTGATGTTAAAACTTTCAATATTAGGAAAAACTAATTTAAAATAATTCGTTTGAACGAGTCACACAATGAATAATGTTTTCATTGAATTGATTTAGAATAAGATTGTTCCTATAAATTATTAAAGTGAGTTATTGTATGATCTAGAAATTTTAAACTGTAGAAATAATTAATGAGTTAATAGGTAATAAAGTAATTAAAATGTTACTGATCTTTTACTTCAAATTTCTTATCGACTGCAAAGATCGCTTCTTCTTTCTTATTCTTCGCGTGAAATTTATTACGAAAGAAAGCATTATAATTAATGTCCCTTATTGTTGTCACAATTGGCTTAGCACTTAGTGTATTCCAAGTATTGCTATAATACACGAACCCTGATCGAAAATAAAGGTGAACCCAGGAATACTACTTGCATACATACAAGTATGGTAAATAGTTTATGGACCATTTTAACACCAAACCGAATCACTTATTAATTAATCACTTTGTTTTTTTCTCTTATTGTCTATTGAAATACAAATTAAATACGACCAAATAACTCTAGGTCGCCAATGACGACGTGTTAAAGTCATCAGATAAATAGTAATAACCTTGGTTTTTTTTGAAAGATGTTACAAATGACGGTAAGTAAAGCAGTGACCCTATTTAGAGTCACATTAAATGGCCACATCAAATACATAGTTACAAAAATACATCACAAACGGCTATGCACCAGTTCCGCAAATTGTGAAAATTTATTAGGCATACTGGATGTTCGCGGCTGGACTTCACTGATATCATTGCATTTAAATAAAGGATGTAACTTAGCTAGAAGTACCTGTGATTTGTTTTTTTACTTATTTTTAGTTTTTCAATTAAATTTTTTTATGTTTCTAATGTTTTCTGATAATTTTGAATATTCACGTGATAATGTTGGTCTCAAGCAACAAGCTGTAAGTAAGCAGTTAGTGTATGTGACTGCCAACGAATGGGTCGAGCTGTGCTGTACTGAACTGAGATTAAAGTGATACTGGGTTTTCCTTACAAGAAATTCTTAATAACAGCTTCGTGTGTGGAAATTTCGAGGTGTTTCAAGCCCATATCTTGGAGAGCAAGTTAAGCTGTTGGGTCCGGTTGTCTTGATCATACATGACTATCGTTATTAGGGAGTCAGTGCCCTCAAATATAAACACTAGTTCAGAGCGAACTGAGTTTGAAGGTCAAAGTCGTTGTCATTATATTTGAGGGCAATGCCTCCTCAATAATGAGAAGGATGACATTGGACGGCTTAACGTGCTCTCTGAGGTGTGGAACACCACCAACTTCCATAATGTTAGTAGATTTTTTTTCTGAGAAAAATCTAATAACGCTGTTTGACCCGACCCAGGAATCGAACATGAGACCTCTTGATTGGCAGTCAATCCATATTTCTTAAAACGTGAAGACGAATACGAGCAATAAATATATTATTTATAGATATCTAAACACAGAACAAGTGATCGTAATCATTATGCGATATTTGGATCCACTCTAACCCTCGTCTTTTGGCTTAGCAGTGAACATCACTAATCAATAGACCGACTGGGCTGTCATTCGACGTCTTAAGTTTTTTGAGCGACTTTATTGAAGTGGAAGTGTGACATAATATATTTTTTTTAATAACCACTTCGAATACCAACTCAGCAGATATTGCGGTTTCCAATTGTATGTGGTTTTATTTGGGTCATTTGAGGCAACCTGAAGTTAAATAGTGGGCTTTATTTCAGTTATTATTCTTTAAAGTATTTACTTTATTGTGTGTGCTACATTTTTATTAAATGGGTATTTTAAAGAATGTAAAATTGTTCTTCGTACTTTTATTTGAAAAAAAAGGTAAAGATCAGTATTTTTCATTTTGTTGGCTAAACAAGCGCTTGTGATGTAACAAATAATGCAATTCACATTATCTCTATTCAGCGTCCTGACCTGCTCTCGTCTATTCAGCGGTTCTGGTAACTTATTTCTCAAAATAATAAAATGTATTCCACGTGATCAATAATCAACAGCCTTCTACAGTCCACTACTGGACTTAGACTTCTCCTTAGCAAGGAGATTTTGGCCTACCATACCACGCTGGCCAGACGGGTTGGAATAGGGTTTGTTTCAAGTTTTCCTTCTCTTTGTAATGATGTTAACTTGCATACTTTGTTCCCTTAGTCACCTTTTACGACACCCACGGGAAGGATTGGGGGTGGTAACACTATGTATTCTTAATCCGTCACCACACGGACTTATTTAATCATGGACGCGTCAGAAATTTGAAAAGCCAAATGATGCTTCATATTCTGGATAATATTGTTGTTCAAGTTCGAAACAAGTCGTCTTGTATATTTGGTTCCCTTAGTCGTCTTTTACGACACTCACGGGGTGGTAACACTATGTATTTTTAATACGTCACCACACGGACTTCTACGTGATGTGATACATTTTTTTAAAATAGCAGTGTTGTTGAGAGTAACTTTTTTTATTATTTCATCAACCCACAAAAGTGACGAATGAGTAGAGTTCACGAGTTGTGGTCACCATACCCGTTGCGAATGCAGTAAATGGTGACCTACAGTATGGCGGCCTATTGAGATGCTTTTTCACGCCCTGCTTGACGACGTAAAAGGTATGACTGTCATCGTGGCAGTGTAAGACTCACACACTGACCACGATAATTGTCATCTCTACATCAATGGGTTGTTCAACTAGAATAATGTACACATCTTGTTTGACTAATTCTATGTAACATGGAGTATTGTGTAATGGCATCAGTTGGACTGGTTATGTAAAGTTTATTTCCGTTTAATTAGGACAATGCGTGTGTTTTGCTGTGCCCACTACATTGTGTTGTTTATGAACATCGTTTTGTTCGTAATTGTTCCGAGTATGATGTTAAATAGTGTATTACAGAGGCCACCAAAATACAAGAGGCATTGTTAAATTAAACGTGACTTTATTGAAACGGGAGTTTATGTGTTAGTGAGGGAACCGTGTGGTGACGAATTAAAAATTCGAGGTGTGACTCCTCACATTCATCCCGGCAACATAAAAGCGGACTAAGAAAGTAAAACTTAGTAAAGTAAACCAAAACCTGCTGCCTGTGATATGTAATGTAATAATAATAAAATTCTGTTAAAGCCAAGAGTTCATTACCAGCGCACGTGTTTACCTCCCACTACAATCCCGGGTCCTTTAAGCGGGGCCGAAAAAGCATCTCAGTAGGCTGCCATAGCATGGGTCGCCATATTACACTGTCGCTATTCGCAATAAATATGGCGACCACCGTTCTTGGATTCTATTCATGCTTTTCATCAGGCAGAATAGAGTCACTTTGGTAGGCTGTAAATAAAAAAAAATGCATAATAATTGAACTCTATCAAAGATACGCACCGGATTCGTAAAGTGACAGTTAATGTGAAAAATAAATGTATTTGTAACTTATGTGAATGTCTAACATCTTTTTGCTTTTTATATACAATAAGTTAAAATACGCTTAAAAAATAAGTAATGGTGTACTGACATAGTTACTGCCTGACATAAATTTATAGAAGCAACATTCTTGAAGTATCAAATATTCATATCTACCTAACCCTATGAGCTACGTTTAAAAAATACAGAAAAGGTATATAATGAGTATTCTATTTATTTGTATACATATATTTAGTTGTACATTGTACATGTTCATGTACTTGTATGTAAATACATACATATACGTTGCCTATAGAATGATTGCATAGCTGCAAACATGAAAATTAAGCAGAGCATGTTGACGAAAACATTTTTTGGAAATTTCATCCCTAAAAGATAAATATTCGTATAAAAGTTTGTTTTTTTTAATGTTTAAAATAATATTAATTATAGTTAATAATGTTATTTCGTAAATAAGAAATCCAACCTTAAAATGTGTAGAAATCTCCTTTGCATAGGGCATATAGTAGAAAATGCCAAATGCCAAATGAGCATTAAGTCTGACGATGTAAAAACTGTACTAAGTTACAATTTAATAAATAAATAAATAAGAAATAATAACAAGAGCGAAATCACGGACAACAATCCAGTGAGAGATAAAATTCAATATATTGTATTGTGTGCATTGAATTTAAGTATTTACCAAGTACTACAGCTTCTGAGCCAACATTTTAAACCACTAAATTCTCACGACAAAAAAGCATAATTCACTTGCAACAAATAGCTTGGAAACCTCAGTGCCCACAGACACATTAGTACTGTGCATCTATCGATAACTCAGTATCGAGTTGGCCTATCGCCACGTACTCGGTTAATGCGATGGGCGGATCGGCTATCGATACTCAGCGATTTATCGATAGTATACTGTTGTTGTGTCTTATATTTTTGGAGATTTGTTAGGATGTTGTGTGTTTTGCAGTAAAAGTTGTAAATATATTTGTACGTGAACAATATACATTGTTTTAATTATTTTGTTTTAATATTTTAGTAAGTTAAAACAAAATAATTTAAACAATGTATACCATAGATTGTTGTTTTTCTTATAACAATATTTACTCCTAGTAAAATTCACTAGTCATTGAAGCGATAATATTATTCTCTATTTTTTTTTATAAAAGACAACGCCTGCATTATTGATAAATCCTGTGTAGCGGGGGACTTTACAAACAGACAAGAAACGAACACAAAAAGCACCCAGACTCAGAACAATAATTTGTGGATCGAACAAAGTGTTATCCTGAGTCGGTTTTGAACCCACAACACTCTGTTTGATCCACAAATTAACCACTAAGCCAGCCGTGCAGTTGAATTGTTTTGAGGAAGGTAAGCACAGTGCAAGAAAGTTAATTATTTATCCACTCTAACGATTATTACACTGAAATTTTTAAAATTCTATTCAGTTATTTAAAGGTTTTTGAATTACTCTTCAGATGTAATAAGCGGAAGTGTAGTAATCGCCTGCATTTAATTTACATTCAGTGTAAATCTAAATATATAATATAAATAAATAACATTCAGAAACAATTATATATGTATATATATTAAATTTTCTTCTACTTTTTCGTTAGTCTTCGATTTCCGGGTCGGGCAAAAACTGTTATGGGGTCCCTCTTATAATAAATTCCTAATAACAGCACGGAGTATAAGAGTTGACAGTGCTTCACGCCCGTGCCTCGGAATGCTCGTAATGTTGTCGGTCTCAGTTGTCATGAACATCTATGGCAATCGTTATTAAGAAGTCAGTGGCCTGAAATATACTGACAATCAGTTCAACCTTCGAATACAGCTCGCCTTCAGGGTTACGGAGGGTACGTGCCAGTCGCTCCATCGAAAAATCGATAATAAGGAAAAACCAGTTGAACTAGTAGCCAATCGCAAATAATTTAGAGAATAATAAAGGCTAGGAAAATGATGGATAGAAATCGAGAGATCGTGACTCTGAATTGACAATCAACATCGCTAACCGCTAGACTTCGTGTAAAGGACCATTTAAAAACCATACTTATCGATATATTTTTTCCAAGATGGCGATCACTGGCCTAGTTTGGCACACAGCTCGCTGTCAGTAGCAATGCATCGTATTTCACCATTAGCAGATATCTAAACAGTAACCTATATCTTATATTGTATCTGGAAACTATTAGAAATAATAATTCATTCTGATTTTTTTGTATATAGAAAAATATTTTAAAAAAAATGCCCATTCAAGAGATTGTCATGAATAAATGGATTTTAATATTTTAACAACAACATTTAGAGAGAAGAATAAAATAATTTATGATGCATTTATATACTCAGTTAAACTATCAAATTACTTAACATGGTTTATAACAAATATATTAAGAAATGGATAAAGTGTGTTTTTCAGCAGTCTCGTAACCATAATACTACATTGTACATACACGTTACATGACCTACAAAAATAAAACATCGAATACCACGTTCACGAATTTTTAGTTTAGTAATATTCGTATTAATAAACTTGAAATAATGTAACATTCTTGAGGTATCACACAATATCTGACTAACTCTATGAGCTCCTCACTTATCAAAACTACTAGAAAGATATATAGTGAGTATTGCATTTTCTCGTATTCATATATTTAACTGTACTAGTGGTCGCCTAGTGGTCGAAACTCGACCATAATAAAACACAACTTGTATTAACTAAATTTATATAAGCAAGCGGTATGTCACATGGTATTTTTATATTAAACTGTGCAAACAAAACTTTTTTGTTTGACATTCAGTAAGACCACAGTAAACATATAAAACAGTAATGTCTGTCTATGTCAGTAGTCTATGTCTATAGACAAAATGATCAATAAAAGAAACAATGTGACCACAGAGTATGTACGCGTGAGACAAATACTTGTTTGTGTGTGTCAAATACATGGTAGTGTGTCTAATGTTTTATTTATTGATTTAATGTACTATATAACCATTATTAGTGAAGAAAACAGCTTTTTGCACTTCTCCTACTTACAAATTATAATTGTGCCAAATTTCATACTCCTCCGCCTATACAATTTTCGTAAAAAGGGGTCCAAAGTTTTTGCTTCACGTATTAATATATAGATGTTATTGTATTATTTAATATATTTATATATTTGTGTGTCTATACATACATATGCACTGCCTATAAACTGATTCTGAAGCAGCAAATTTGAAATTTCAGCAACTAGATCTGAGGAAAAGCTTTTTGAAAATTTCACCACTAAAAGGAAAAAATACCACGAAAAACATAACACCATAGCCACGCGATCTCGAATAACCAAATCAATCAATTTCACTTCTTTTAATTGTTAAATAGGACCGTAACTTACATTGAAAAGGGAATATTCGTTATAATAATTAATGAACTTTTATTCAGGATGTGATGTTTTCTTATTATACTAGAAGGGACTGGGACTGGATTCATCGGGAGCGCACGCACTAGTGAGGTAGTGCTGCGATGGATTATGAAGTAATGATATGGATATACTATGGTACTTTAGAAATACATTACAACGTCAATTCACCTGACAATAAATCCACGAAACTACGATAAATTCCATTTTACCTACTGAAATATCCCTACTAGTGGGTATATTTGGAGCTTTTTTCCACATATCGCCACCGATGGGGACTTATGTAATCTTCTAGTACATGTAGGACATTGGTAGGGATAGTTGGATTTTATTTACTTTATTTCTACCTATAGGAATAAAAGTTCTCTGAGGTTTATTCTATGATTACAATTAAATGTTTTTAAATTACTTGTGATAATGAAGTACCATATAAAATGTAAAGTGATTTAGATGTTTCATTAAAGTACTGTGTCTATACCTACTCAGATGTCTTTAAATTTCATAGAATTGCGAATAAAATTGTATTAAGAGCAATTTGTACCTAAATAAATACCTTTAATAATTATTAAATTATATATGTTTTTTATATAACCGTTGTCCGTGTGGTAACGGATTAAGAATACATAGTGTTACCAACCCTATTCATCCCATGGGTATCGTAAAAGGCGACTAAGGGACCAAGTATGCAAGACAACATCATTACAAAGAGAAGGAAAACTTGAAACAAACTTTATTCCAACCCGTCTGGCCAGTGTGGAATAGTAGGCCAAAACCACCTTGCTAAGGAGAGGTCTAAGTCCAGTAGTGGACTGTAAAAGGCTGTTGATGTTGATGAATGATTATATAACCAAATTAATTTTGTACGAAATACAGAAGGATACACTGTCAGGAATTATAAAAATGAGAATACTCTTATTTCTCTGTTCTTTGCTGTCATAAAACTATTAGTCATACTTCTTTGGTGTGACGAGATAAAAATCTTTCCATAAACTTTATTCGTCACCATATCCCGTCTTTGTGGAGAAAGCGACACTAATAATAGAAAAAAAGGTATCTAATACATTGAAAGAAAGTTTTATCATAACGCAATATGTAATTATATAAATTTGACGTTAAAATAAGTATAACTTAAAAAGACAAATCCAGAACTAACAACATTCCTATGTCGCGGTGGACTTCACAGTTGTACAGATGAGACGAACACAAAGAACTGCCAGATTCAGAATAACAATTAATGAATTCAAAGATTTTTTTTTTATTTAATTTTTAAAATTTACCAAAGTGACTGTACTCTACGTGATTGAAAGCATGAATAAAATCCAAAAGTTGTGGGTACTCATTACGAATGCAGACAATGCTGTATGATGACCCACACTATGGCGGCTTAGTAAGATTTTTCACGTACCGCTTGGGGACATAAAAGACGTGACAGTCTTAGTAGCGAAAAGTACACACATTTACCACGATAACTGTCACCCCTGCATCAATGGGTGAAGTGTTATGCCATGCGAGATTTAACATCACAACACAACGTAATGGAAAGCGGTGAGGTGATTGCTCAAATTACTACACTATCCGTACGTTGTCAAAGCTAAACTATCAATGTCTAGATATGAAGGTATTCTCTTTAGTTCTAAACAGAACAAATGAAGCGATCTCAGGTATATCACTTTTTATGTTGTGTCAACAAAAACCAAATACACAACCTCACTATGTAACCCTTAGAGTCCATAAAAATAGATATGAAACCCACATTACATAGTATGTTTACGTTACAAAGTAAACCTTAGCCTACTTACAGCCTAACATGGAATTTATGTACCTACAAAGAAAATGGTCGTTCTCTTTTATATGAAGATTTTAGATAAATTTTTATGACACGTAAATCATTTCGTTTTTATACAAAAAGCAAGTCACAAATTCTGAAGTGTCATCTTGTAATTTAATTACTATCACCGATATAATTCAAAGCAATTATCTTATTACACTCATAAAAAAAATCCCATTTAAAAGCCACGGAAGACCGCAAAAACTCAATATCATGTGGTTAATCATTTTCAAAGAAATCTTTTCATAATTTTATTAAATCCAGCTTCGATATTACTTTAAAAGATTTTGATGAAAGATCTCAAGCTGTAGACTTGCTCTCGAGACCGCAAATAGAGCTTGGATAGTGATGCGACAACTCCAATCTATAATTATGTCGTCTCTTTGAGAGCGCATCTCATTATACAATTGAGTTTATTTATACTGTACGATTAAGACGCGATGTTTTAATTGTATTTATTATCTAAGAGTAATAATTAAACTATGATATAGGTTAGTTATCTAGTTAGTTGATTAGAACTTATCTTAACATTACAGGGTGCCTATGGCCGAACACAAATTACAAGAATGGTTGTACAAAGTTTTATAAGTTCATCTTTATTTAGACATACGTTTTGTACATTTAATTGTAATTTATTAATATTACTTGTTATAGTAATATTATTTACTTCTTACTTGGAAATATTGTGTTGAAACTTATATTGAATTCTATTTGACTTAACGTTTAAATAATTGTATTACTCCTTCATTAAACAGAGTTTCAAAGTCATGTTTCGATAGTTTTTAATTAGTTTGAAACAGTTATTTACGAAAACAATAGAATGTAATATTCAAATTTAGGTGTATTATTTATTATTTTTATCTTAAATTATACTAAAAGTTTTTACACGTGATTAATGTTCAGTTTAAAAGCAATTTTAATGAAAGATTTCATCTTTTCCAATTTAGTCGGTAAGGCCAATGACCATTTTTTTAATTTGCTGCCAAGTTAGTAATTTTATATGCTTAAATGTGGTAGAAAAGGGTGGCAAAAGTGTAGGTGTTGTGTGGGGTTTGAACCCACAATACTCAGCGCAATAGAGAGCGGTGTAGCGACCGCTTAAACCAATAAGCCAACCATGCAGTCAATTATGAAATATACGTTTAGTTTTCCTAAATGTAAATATGTCATGTAAAAATGTATGTAATATAAAATGTCATCGTATGACAGTGATTTTTCTGGGACAAAGACCTTTGTATCGTTACTAAATTAAATAGTTGTTCAAACATTTATCTTTCAATTCATTTGAATCCAACCACAAAATTAGAAAATAACCGATACTTCCTATTTAATATAAGCTCGTGTCGGTCCCGTCCCGTTGCATATAATTACATTGCACAACGATAACGATCTTGGATCGAAAGTATTTCATAAAATAACGAGTTGCAGAGAGACTGCTAACGATGTGTCGTTCCGATGTAGTTTTGTACTCATTAAAACGAATTAACGAGAAAGGCACTTCAAATTCCGTAAGAAATAGCAAATATATATTTAAATTAGTTTCGACAATTACAGACTTAAGAACGTAATTGACAAGTAGTTTTTGCAGATTCTTCCGAACAACATATTTGGGCAGAAACATAAGATTGAAAAGGAACTCCGATCGTAACTCTTTTTTTTGTACTTTGTGGAAATACGGATACCACGTTATGTTGGACTCGAACTGACCAAAAAGCGCATGTCATCTCAGGTACTACTTGCCAGGGGACCAGGTGTACCCTAGTTAGGAAATCCCTGGAACCCGATAACTCGGCCCACCTACAGCTGTGGGTGACCCCCTCTTGTGTAGAAACCGCATGGTTTCTTTAGTAAAAGAGTGTACGCTGTCCATAACATTCCAAGTTTGTTTCAGTGCATATAACAGTTTTAGTGGGAGTGATACTGCCTCACAAAAACCTAGTGCTAACTAACTCTTTTGGGCCGGAGTGTATGTGAATAATCTCCCCTTCGTGAAATGAAACGAGTTATTTCAAGTCTAGCAACATACTATTAATTTGCAAATGACTCGTCTGTTGGTTTTTCCTTGATACATTATACAAAATCATAATAACATCAAACTAACAAAAAAATACTTTTCTAGATAACAACTAGAATTGAGTTTTCGAATGGTGGATAGATACCTGTGTGTTTACAGTTTAGAAGAGCTTGACTATCATGGATCAGTTAAGTAAGAGATGAAGTTAAATAAGATCGTGTAAGAGATATGTTTTGACATGTATGGACCGACTCGAGTGATCCTTTTTTCTATTTTTTCTCTTTTTCCTTTTTTTGAAAAGATAAAGCTCGCACTAGGAATAAATCTTGTGTTTCAGGGGATTTTAAAAACATACAAGAAAGGGACACAAAGAACAACTAGACTCAGAACAACAATTTGTGGATCATACAAAGTGTTGTTCCACGTAGGATTTGAACCTACAACACCCAACGCAGTAGAAAGCGGTGTGGCGACCGCTTAAACCACTAGGCCAGCCGTGCAGTCTACCTTCATTGCTACTCAACAAGTTGGTTGATATAAATCCCCTCTCCCTCTAGCCCTCTTTTAAAGGGCAACGCAGTCACCTACCATCAAGTAATCCGTCTGCCCTTTTGCCCTCTATTCCGTAACAAAATTGAGTCGTATTAATTTAAAAAGTAATGTAATATCGCGAACAAAAAATATGGCAAAGTACTATCTAGGCCTTCGGTGTTGCGCTAGGCTCGTAAACATAAACCCTCAGAGATATGAGGTTAGATTTGTGGTCCTATACATTATTATTAATATTTATTATGATATGAAACAGACGCTGAAATATATCTAACTAGCTATTGCCCGCGGTTTCCCATGCGTAATCACATTTTATGGCCCTAGCCACAGAACAGAGTAGGTTCTAAACTTTCAAATTACTATCTATGAAAATGACGAGCTACAATATTAACAAAGTACATACAAAATTCCGTTTATCCTTTATTTTACCCCTTAGGTGTGATTTTTACGTTGATTAAACAGCCTGTCAGGTCAGCCAGCCAGTCAGGGTAATATATTCCAGGCCATGTTATTCATATGGATAGTAGTAGTTAAGCTACATCTACAATTAATATATCGTTATTTTAGAGACGTTGAAACAATGCCTGTTTCAAAGTGGACGTTGACATTAAAAACATATTAACTTACTTCATTAACATCCATAGTTTATTGCAGTCTATTGCTGGACATAGACCGCTGCCATTACACTCCGCTCTGATAGATTTATGACATCTCGCGTCCAGTAACTGCCCGTGGACGTTTTACACTATGTTTGCCGAGACGCGGATTAAGAAAATCCGTTTATTTTGTTTAACTAAACTAAAAATAACTAAATATACATTTAAAGAGCCTATCACCCAGAAACACATAAAACGGATTACATGAGCCGCTTCATGTACAATTAATGTGTCCATTAAGTATCTTCTTACGACGATAGCGGTGTTCGAGTATAACGTAAGTACAACTGGGGCATACAGGGTTGGGTTCCAGTGACGGTGACCAGTGATTTTATTCCTTTCAAAATAGCTGTAGTAAGCGACCTTTAAAAATTAATTGAAACGATAATGACAGGTATGACAGTTAGCTGTCACAAAGAGTTGACATTGCTGTCAACAAAATGGTGTGAAACCTTAGTTTTAAAATCAAAACCATTAGTTTACAATTTATCGAACAAAAATGACTAATAAATCTTTCTTGAATTAATTGATTTAACATAATCCTTCCACTTATTTGTGTAATCTGTACGATCAACATTAGGAATAAAAAAAATAATTTTAAAGAGCTAAACACACTTGTAGGATTATTCATAACTGACGATTTAAATGTTAAATCGTTTTATTTTGTTATTTAACTTTTATATCAAATTATTAATATTTTCGAACATATGATATACAACGCTGTCTAATTCCTAACTAAGCAGAGTTCAAGCATGTTAAGTGTATAAAATGTAGAAATGTGTTTTGTTGACAACACGAGTGTTTAGTTGTTAGTTAGTTGTATCAAGTTTTTGCGAAGAATTTTAATTTTTTTAGCGTAATTCTAAAAATATGTTAATCATTCATCAAAGACTGACTGTACGGTTGGCCTAGTGGTTTAAGCGGTCGCCACACCGCTCCTTACTTCGCTGAGTGTTGTGAATTCATGGGACAACACTTTGTGTAATCCACAAATTGCTGTTCTGAGTCTGGGTGTTCTTTGTTTCCATTTCTTGTATGTTTGTAAAGTCCCCCGCGATACAGGATTTATTTCTAGTGCTTGTGTTTTCAAAAAAATATATAAAATTTAAAAATGTAGTTAATCTTATAAGCATCCACCGTATATTGACGGCGGTACAGTATCTGCCTTCGTTTATATTACAAAAATGGAGTAAAATAAAATAAAGTATAATTTTCTTGGCTATTTTAAGCTTCCTTGGAGGAATTTAATATATCTTTCTGTAATTAGTTAGGAATTAGTAGCAACTTCAGTAAACTTTTATCGCTTCCAGTGTTAAGATAAGCAAGAAGTTATAAATACAAATCTGAGCTACGATAACGATCACAGTTATTTCCAGATAGATTTTTACTTGATTGTTAAGACGACTCAACTATATATCATTTTATTTTAAATAAACATATGTTAATTTATGAAAATTACTAGCATATGCCTGCGGCTTCGCTCGCCTGGAATTTGGTCTGCCACTTCGTAACAGATAACTATATTTTTTTATTTAACATACAAACAATCCTACAGTACATCATTTTTGTGTAACTTCAATGGTTTCGGCAGTATACACAAAGATAACTCTCAGAGGTCAGGTTACATTACAATCAAAATTGCATAAAATCATTACAAATTGTAGCCTATATGTTATTCTGATGTATAACCTACGTTATTGTAAAATTTAATCCAAATGGTTATTATATAATGTATAACTCTAGTAGTTTATTCGTAAAACAGTAACAAACATCCATAAAAACTTGCGCATTTATAATATTAGTAGAATTAAAACCATCACATATTGTTTATCTTTGAATTAACTGTCAATTAGACCAGATTACACTGGGTCAAAATTTTACATATCGTGAACTTTATAATATTTCGCTGGTCGCTGCGTCTGTGACCATATACAATGGACAAGCACAATGAGCTGCCGGCTTAGTTCCAAACACATGGCCAGTATGCAAATAAATTACCGGTCTGAACCACGACTTGTTTCGAACTTGAACAACAATATTATCCAGAATATGAAGCATCATTTGGCTTTCCAAATTTTGGACGCGTCCATGGTTAAATTATTCCGTGTGGTGACGGATTAAGAATACATAGTGTTACCACCCCTATTCATCCAGTGGGTGTCGTAAAAGGCGACTAAGGAAACAAAATATACAAGACAACATCATTACAAAGAGAAAATTCCAACCTGTCTGGCCAGTGTGGTATAGTAGGCCAAGACATCCTTGCTAAGGAGAGGCCTATGTCCAGCAGTGGACTGTAAAAGACTGTTGATGTTGATGATGGTTAAATTTAACTTATGTATGTAGCTATTTATAATTAATTGTAAGTCTCCAAGTCAATAGCTAACTTTGGGTAATGAAAAAAAATATTTTCGATATCATTAACATAGATGAAACTAGAGTAAAACATAGATGAAATAGAGTAAGCATATGTTGATGTATATAACCCATTTTGTTCATTTTGACAGAAATAAAAAACAGTAGCAGTCGTGGGACTGCCGATTGAAGTGAAAACGGAACTATTAAGTTGAGAGTAATTAAAACTATATTCAAAATTTATATGAAATTTTTTATGTTTCATATATAGCTATATATAATATATAATATCATATATAATATATAATATCATATTCTCCATAGCTATAGATATACTATTATCATTAGCATGTCGGTGACGCGAACCGAGGATATTACCCTCTACCAAAACGCTCAACGCGCCTAAAGAAGTTTTCACTTCAATTACTATTATTATTATTTCAATCTGTGGATTTAGATTACCTTACTTACAGACTTTGTTCTAAGATAAAACCAAAACAGGAAATCACTAATGGTCATTTGATAACACTGTAGTATCCTGTTCTTGTGGCAATATTGTTCGGTAACGACAAGCTTGTACAGTTATGAGAAGAGTAAGAGGGGTTTTTAGTGAATGCGATTATGTCTACATCAACTTTATTATTATTGTTTCACGTGTGTGAATAAATTTATTTTAATAACACATAAGTATTACAAAGAATTTGATATTTGATAAAAAAAATTACTATGCAATGGTCAACCTATTTTCATTCCGCTTTAGTTCTCTTTGTTTCTCTTTTTTTATTCACTAGTGATCATCTGTCCAAGAAATGGATCCAGCTATTATACTCATTTTTGAAATTTTTAAAAAGTACTGTATTTTAATTGCGTACACTGTATTTTGCTTCTGGCATCATAACTGTTACTTCATCATGTAAACCATAAGTTTAAATTTCGTTTTTTTGTAATGTAAGTTGACTAAGACAATTGTGCCAGCAAGTTTCTTCTTCTGTTCAACGCTCTTATTTATTTATTCTACGCATACATACATCCCGTGGGTGTCGTAAAAGGCGACTAAGGGAACAAAGTATGCAAGACAACATCATTACAAAGAGAAGGAAAATTTTAAAGGAACCCTATTTCAACCCGTCTGGCCAGCGTGGTATAGTAGACCAAAACCCTCTTGCTAAAGAGACGCCTATGTCCAGCAGTGGATTGTAAAAGGCTGTTGATGATGATGATACAAACGTACATAAAATCAGACCAGTTCCCCCAGAGGGGTGAGCAGAAATAAGTTAAACGCCGACTTTTCGCTAATGGTTTAATCCCACGTAATAGGTGACGATTCTATTGCCAGAGCCTCGTCCGTCAATCAGCAGATGTACCACTTACAGGTGAAATTGGCTTGAGACCTTAAATTCTTGGTGGGAGCCCTATGCACCTGTATTATTTATTCTTTAGAAAGTAAAATACCACTTTTATACATATATGTATATTGTTAGTGTTCACACTACATAAAGGATACAAAGTAAACTTTGGAAGGTATAATACAAATATTTAAATAATCATATAAAATATTTATTCTAAAATTTATAATATTAGTAAGATATAATATCAGCTAATCTAGAATAGCTAGCGGCTTATCTATGTTTCTGGTAATAATAATGTTTATAGCAATGCTATAAATTACATTGCACGCTGGATTATCAACGATTAATTACCAACTAATGAAGATATTGATAGTAAACTACCTATTAATGTAAATCTAAGGAAAAATAACATATGGCAACAAAAAAGGTGTTACATTTACTCATATCTTATTATACATATACATAAAACGCATACCTATACATATTAATGTCCAGAGGTATAATTTGGAAATAAAACCACCATTGTATTATCTTGTCTTAAGACATACATTTGTGAAAAGAGAATAAAGTGTTGAAAACTTACATATTGCCCCGCAATATGTAAGGTATTATTAACAATTTTAGTCTCAGTTTTGTCATGTGACGTGGAAACACCTATTTTCGTTAACCAGGCGATCTGGGATCAATTTTATAAGAAAATTTAGATTTGAAATGAAAGATAGGTAAAAAGAGATGATAATAGTAAATTGGTGAGGAATATTGCTCATAAAGATTAATTGAGGAGTGTAAATAATTGCAGAAATTAATCAGAATCGCAGCTGTTACTCAAACTTAAAATCCACATACTTTTCCTCACCTACAAAATATCATAATTAATTATTATATCAGCAGTTTAAAGAACATACCATGCAACTGTCATACAATGTAAATTACCTTAAAATTTTCACTGAACACCTATAATTTTTGCCAGAGAAATATAATCTCATAATTTTCCTGTGTTAATTAACAGATGTGACAAAGACATGCAAAGTTAATGAAAATTCGTTTAAAAAACTTAATTACACGTCCGACCGTCATCAAATGTCACGCGTTCACACCTTATTAAGCTTTCTACCCGTTGATACGGGTTAATTGTGTATGGTTTTTGAGATCTATGGCGTTTTATCTCTGGGTTTTAAAGCGAACTCTTAGAGAGTTTAGTCAGTATTTAATCAACCATACTAAAAGCATTCATATATACTGACATTATTGATTTTCCTAATATGGTGTACTCCTAGGCAGTTATTTAGGTCCATGTTCAAAATTGTTTGTCTTGTCGTGATACTATCACACGTTTTTACAAGTCTTTCTAGGATTACTTTAAGTTAAACACAAATTTAGAAAGCTATTTAGAACTGTTATAAGTTACTATACCACTGTTATTGCACCAAAGCGAAATTAAAAGTACAGTAACCTTAGTACCGCAGTCTGAACTCCTTCCGTGAACGCGTTAATGCCCCAGATCTTGTAGTTGGCTCTCGACTTCCATTGTGATCCTTCGTAATGCGCGCAGATTCCCGCCTAGCCGGGATAATAATCGTCAAGCGTGAGTCTTTAGTTCGCTGATTGCGAATATAATTTCAATATGAACATAATTAATTTGAATATTTGCTGTTTATTGTATAAGTTGTAGTTTATCTGAAACTGGTTATAAATAAATTGTTATTATTATGTAGAACACGAGAATTTTAATCCATAGCGGTAGGATTGATTGTAGTATTTTGTTTATGGTAAAGGGAGGCCAAACAAATAGATGTGACACCTAATGAGACTGTCATTAAAGCGAAAAGATCTTGACCAAAGAAATAAAATTTAATCTATTGATAAAATTGAATTTATACTATACTAGCTTTTTCCTGCGGCTTCGCTCACGTGGAATTTGGTGTGCAACATTAAGTATCGTAACATTTGTTTAAAATAAATATTTTTTTATTAAGAAATATCCTATGTTACCTCCAAGAACATATGTACAAAATTTCACGATGATCGGTTGAGTAATTTTCACGTGAAACCGTAACAAACAAACTTACATTCACATTTATAACATTAAGTAGGATAGTGTGCAATTATAAAGTATATTTATAAATATATCTTTTTGGATTTTTAGTTTGTGTTAATTACATCTGTTTCTGATTACAACTGTAACCTCGATACACCTACCTTACTAGATCTCTTCACCTCCCAAAGGTACTCGTATGATGGTAGAGCATGCCCAGCGTATTAAATCCACTGATATACATAAGTCTATGCACTTGTAAATGAATAAATTTATCAGTGGTTTGATTACTACAGTACAGATTCTACGTAATTTGAGATTATGTAAAACTTATGAATTTATTTTATATATTTCGTATACACCTTCATAAACTGAGATATTTAATGCAATTTATATTTTAAATCGACTCAAGTTCACACATGGACAACTTCATAAATAAATATTAATAAAAATCTATCTACTACACATGTTTATCACCATCATTAAGTGCCTCTATGGCACAGTGGTAGTGCATCCGACTACTGTGCTTGAGGTCTCGAGTTCGATTGCCGGGTGGGACCAAATATTTGTATGATCTGCAAATATTTGTTTCGAAGTTTGGGTGTTTTCTATGTATAATAAGTATGTATTTACAAAAAAAAGTCTAGTCTAGTTATCATAGCACAAGCTCTGCTTATTTTGAAACTAGATGTCGTTGTGTCTCGAATGTCCGAAAATATTTATTTATTAATTAAACATTAATTAAAACTCTCTTTTACACTTAAATTAAGCTTTCAGAAGTATCCCAGTCTGAACACGGCGAGCGTCAATCCCGTAGAAGCCTCTTAGCAAACTTAATACGTGAATTGACTTGTAATATTGGTAAAGTTTCTTTTGTCAGAAGGTGCCACAATCTGGATTATAAGTGTTCATTTTTATCCCTTTAATTTCGTGAGGAAATCCAGGGGCTTTATTCTTTGTGGAGTGTTGTCGGTCCGGACTGTTGGAGTAGACTGTTATTGTAATGAGTGGTTGTTAGATATTTTTTGTAATATAATTATTGATATTAACTTGACAATAAGAATCATTCAGCATTTAAAATTTTATACTTTTGAGGATTTGGGAAACTCCTTATCTCAATGACGATGAAGAAATTAAACAAAGCGTGTTAAACTAAATTGTTATTTATAATGCTTATATATTATTTAAACACACATATATATATATATATATATGTGTGTGTGTGTAAATCAAGTAAATTATTATGGAAAGATAGTGTTTAACACAAATTACGACCTTTTGCATGGATATGAAAATTACGATCCTTATCTCTTATTATATTCTAATTCAGCACATTTGTAAACAAAAAATTAAAAAAACTATAAATTGATTACGTAAAAAAATCGATCTAAAACGGAAGAAACAAGAAAATATTTTAGATACAAATGCATTTATACAAAAACGTTCAAGCTAGAGCCTTATAGGCACTCATATTTTTTTTATTTAATACTTTTCAGTTACCTGATTAGACATTTACAGTAGCCGTGCAATATTTACACAGACACATTCTAAAAAAGGATAAAGATACGGCACCGATAGGTACAAATAGGAACTGTTTCTTATTAAGCAAAATCAGACCGCGTGAAGAATGCGAGTGCATTTTAAACATATGTTTTGACTTAAACAATATAATACATGTACATACTTGTAATATACTCGCCAAGACCTTTATTTGAATACACACACGTGATAATTAGCTCTAGAATCTAAGGTTTAAATTCCGTCGTAGAACATTCTAGATTAAATTTTATATAACCTATGTCACCTGGGTAATTACTCGTGTTACGAATCTAAGAGTATTGTCATCTCATTTATAAAAATAGGTTTAGTAATTTAGGCGCTACAGCGGAAAATATATACATAGATTACCAAGATCAGTAGCATAGTGAGCAGTATATTGCCACGACGACTGTCATGCTTTTTACGTCCCCAAGCGAGACGTGAAAAAGTATCTTACTAAGTCGCCATAGTATGGATCACCATACTGCATTGTCTGCATTTGCAATGAGTACGGTGACCATAACTCTTGGATTCTACTCATGCTTTCCATCATTATAAACACAGTAAAAACAAAACAAATGCGAAGGGCTAGAGTTGTATTGAAGTTTATCATTTTCAAAATTAAAATCACGAAATAGTAAAATTAAGGACACTTCCACCCTTTATCACCCTTGTGATAAAGTCCCTGACAGATTATAACTGTCACCTTACCTTCCAGGTACAGGTACAGATTCCAGTTTCTCAAGTCTTGAATAGACACACTTGTTACCAGCAAGTGTTATATGTTAAACAGTGTTATATGTGAGATAACTATATATTTTTTTAAAGGAACTTGTGAACCTGGCCATCACACCTGATACTTGGTTACAAATTACTTACAACATTAAGAACATACCACCTGCTCACTTAAACTGTTATACAAACCCCATCAAGCAATAATTTCTGGACCCTAAACTTTCTACGAAACCAGAATATTTATAGTAACTTAAACATTATCAACAGATGTTGTAACAGTCAATTAATACGCCAGGCCTGAGTCGCGCAATCAAAGTTTGTGTAAGTTTGCATGTACAAGTTGTTCAACTAACTATGGTTCTGACTGAATTATTACAGAAGGTTACTCCAAAGTCGATAACGACCTGTTAGTAGTTTCGCTATCATTCATTCAATATTCTATTGTTAACTAGCTTTTGTCGCGGTTTTCCTTGTGTTAAAGTCGTTTTTATTCTATATTAGTATTTATTATTAAATCCATGTGGTGATGAATTAAGAATATGAAGTACCACCATCACTACTCATCCCGTGGGTGTCGTTAGAGACGACTGAAGGAGCAAATTATGCAGAAAAACAGCACACAAAGAGAAGGAAAACTTCTAAGAAACACTGTTCCAACCCGTCTGGCCAGCGTGGTAAAGTAGGCCAAAGTCTCTTATCTAATGAGAGGCATATGTCCAGCAGTGTTAAAGACTGTTAGTTGATTCTTAATAATAATCTGAAAAATATTTCATACGTAGAACATCAAATTAGATAGTAAAGTACCCAAACAGCTAACAAATATACTTATAAACAGATTTCTGAATACATACATAAACATTATAGACAAATTAAATCCAGTAGAAGAAAAGATCGCTCTCAACTCTCAGGAATATTAACCACTAGAATAATCGATCAGTAAATAAAACTCGGGAACATATTCGGGAACATAAACTCGGGAACATAAAATCGGGAACAAAAATCTGACAGCGTGCATATGAAGACGTATGATGATCAATTGAGGAATTAAGACGACAATGCATAAATAACTAACAAATTTACTAGACAAATACATAACTAAGAAATTGAATTGCATGTATGGTGTGGAAGTTTTAACTGCCACCCCACCGCTTTCTGCTACGCTTAGTGTTGTGGTTTCAATCTCCACATTGGACAACACTTTGTGTGATCTGGAAATTGTTGTTCTAAGTTTGAGTGCTGTTGGTGTCTGTTTCATGTATATTACTAAACTTTTTCTCGACACAGGAATATTTTAATTTGATTACACTATTAGTTACAATACTGTAAAAGTACTTGACGTTGATTTAATAACAATAATCTAAGATAAATTTGACAAAGTCTTAATAAATGTTTTTTAGCTAAAATTATGGTCATCAAAAGCATCTTATGTTCTAAGTTTTAAAATTTGAATTTTATTGATAAATAAATAATAAATAGTAAATAAATAAATATGTCATAAATTTCGGATAATTGACACACAACGTCATCTAGTTTCAAACTACGCAGAGCTTGTGCTATGATAACTAGACTGACTGATAGAATACTTATATACTTTTTTTTATAAATACATATTATACATAGAAAACACTCAAACTTCGAAACAAATATTTGTAAATCATACCAACATTTGGTCCAATCTGGGATCGAACCCGAGACCTTACGCACAGCAGTCGTATTCACTACAGCTGCGCCACCGAGGCAGTTTTATGGTGATTTGATATGATGTAGTGAATGGAAAAGAATTGAGAGAAAACTTATTTCTATACTCTATTGTAAATTATTCTGCATCGTAAGAATCGTCCAGTGAAGTGGAATTTACTCAAGATTTCTTTAAAGGACTTTCTTATTCGTCTTTTACGTCTACAATTCTGCATTGATTTTTATATGGACATAGCAATGATGTATATTTGTAGATCTCTTTCTTTTATTATGTGTCATTTAATTATTTACTGTTATCTAACTACCCAGCACACTTTACAATTGAAATTGTGATTGTGTTAATGAGAAATGAGGAGCAAAACTGTACAATAGCTTTCGTGTCAGAATTTGAGCTGAGTCAGCACGACATATACTGAATATTTCAAGCGTACATAAGATATATATAAACAAAGCGATAAATTGTAACACAAACTATTTCTAGCGTGAAAATAAGAAGCTTTGTTTGAAATATAGCGGTAGTTTCCAGATACAAAAAATATAATTATTTGTCCATGTGGTGATAGATTAAGAATACGTAGTGGCACCACCCATATACATCCCGCGGGTGTCGTAAGAGGCGACTAAGGGAACAAGTTATATAGGAAAATATCATTACAAAGAGAAGGAAAACTTGAAACAAACTCTATTTCAACCCGTCCGGCCAACGTGGAATAGTCGGCCAAAAACGTCCTTACTTAGGAGAGGCATACGTCCAGCAGTTGACTATTAAAGACGATGAGATGAGTTCTTTACGTGCGTGTACACATGGAAGCTATGTTGGCTTAAGACTGACTCTTAAATTTTTGCGTCATAAAATCCTATCTCTCTCTCCATGAGGTAGTTGAAGCAATAAACGTGATTATATAAAAACGATTCAAGGTCAACGTTACCTTTATGAGAAATCGATTGACTGCTTCATCATTGGATACCTAATCATAATTTTAAAGAAGAATAAACTTTTAAGACATCATGAATAAACTCGCGGAAAAGAGCAAAAATTCTCATAAAAAATCCTCATACGTTATTGGTACTTACTTTTAAACTTGATAAATTGAAATTCAATTTTACTGTCAACATAATATATTAATAGTTCTTATAAATCTATTTTTAATTTTTAATTTTTATTTTTTAAAAAAATTTATGAAAAATTAAATTATAAAGAAATATCTTTATTTCTAAACAGGGTTTAATAGTTGTAATCGCCTTCTTGAAACCATTTTTTTAACTTACCCTCCCTCCCCACACATCCTCTTTCACAAACTAAACCAAAACCAACCCCCTCCCTTAATTCTGAGTTTTATGATAAAAGCAAAACCAAAGCATAGGGTTCTCAGTAAGAACTTAGAGCTCCAAGCCAACCCCATCTGCAAGTTATGCACCTGAGGCTCGTCAATTACTACATGGGGCCAAATCACTAGCTAAAAGTGAGCGTTTAATGTGTGCCTCTACCTACCCCTCCAGGGCAACGGGTGTAATTCTATGTACGTATTTTTAACAGACAATACAATATGGTGACCCACACTATGGCGGTTTAGTAAAATACTTTTACACACCTCGCTTAGGGGTGTAAAAGGCATGACAGTCATTTTGGGTATTGTATTGCACACACCGCGACAACTGTCACCCTTTTTTTTTCTGTGCGGAAATCCCCCCGTATACCACCTACTGGTGGTTATGTCAGACTCGAACCGACCAAAAACTGCACGCCGTCTCAGGTACAAGTAGCCGGGGAATCAGGTGTACCCTCAGGGGAAAGGAAATCCCTGAAACGCCGACGTACCTCGGGCCATCTACCTACGGCTTGCAGATGACTCCTTTTCTGCTCCAAAAGAGCGTGCCGTAGCTTGTCCTGCTGCCATCCTGGCCTACTTCTGCTCGAGTGACGGATGGCCTCACCTATCACCCCCAGACTTGCGCTTATGGAGGACGGAGATCGTTCTGCGATCTTCGGCGCCCGAGCCGTCTGTGATACCGGACACGTTCCCGGGCCTGGCGGACCGGGAGAGTTTTAAACCTCTCCTGGTCCCGCTCCGACACCTCCTTTGCAAGCATAGCTTGCTCGCCAAAGGAGACAACTGTCACCCCTACATCAATGTATGTATGATAAATGTGAGAAAAAAGCAATAATGCGACACTTCAGTTAATACTTCAATTAATTTATGACAAATATTCAAGTCTCCAACTTAAAAACCATATTTCTGCACAAGATCTTTAAAGATGTGTTTTTCTGTAGACATCTACATCTTTAAAACAGTATCCCTTCCACATTATAACGTGTATTTAATCTAATATCCTTACGATCATTGTGCAAAAGTTGTCCTAATTAGGCAGGACGTTAGCTCCACATGGCGACCAAATTTATAGGGATACCCTCCAAAGATGGAATTAATATATGAGCCACGGTTACCAAGTTGTGGGAGGTAAATCATTTCTGATTGAGAGGTACTTTAGGAGGTGTCTAACAATATTTACTGTGTTTGTTACTGTTTATATAAAATGTTACAGCTGTCTTTGTTTATGGTTAAACCGTTTTTAACCATGCAATTTAACTTTTAAGCATTTATAAGACAATATGTTGTTTTGCATTTATAAATAATTATATAATATTTTGCCCATGGATTTGCTTGTACTCGTATGTATGTCAGTTACCGTGATGGAAAGTAGCCTATGTCTTTCCTCAAGGATGCTAATACCCACCATGCCAAATTTTATTAAAATCAGTTCAGTGATTCAGCCGTTAAAGTGTAACAGATAGACACTTTAACGGTTTTACAGAAAGACAGCAAAAAAATCGAATAGTAGCGGTTATTTTTAAGTAGGTATACATAAGTTTAAAATATTAATGTACGATCCAAACAATACTAAATCATTTTTATCGTTTCAGAACTTTGGTATTGCATTTTTTAACCGTACAATTACCTCGTATTGAAACTGAAATTTTTAAAAACTACTGTCATATATTTTAATACATACAAAACTATAAGACAATTCAAAACTATAACAATTCCTGATTTTAAAGTATATTGTATTCGGGTGGACAAGGCCAACTTTATTTTCCAACCACAGCGACAGCCTGTAACAGTCCACTGCTTGGTATACAATGCACAGTAATAACAATTAAATCAATAGTTTACCTATTTACTAATATGGTTTAAGCCAACATTATTTATTACTCAATTCATCACAGACAGATACAAATAAATACACAAAGCGGTAGTAGGTATTAGTAAACTGTATCTACAACTCGACATAGATTTTAAGCATTACTTATTTATCTGAAATAGTATAAAGTACAAATGGTAAGCAAACAAAAATATTCTCTAGCTGATAGAAAATATGCTCTAAATTACGTTGTATCTCATTTCTCCTGTTTACGGCGTGCATCCAACCACTATAACTCACTTCGAAACTTGACAAAAGTTGAAATTTTATCGTAAACTCGAAATATTCCCAGAAGTTGCACGAATATCGAGAACTTGAGTGATTTACTATACAACTTGAGAATATAAATGAGAGTGCCGGTGAACAGTCCGCAGTAGCGTTTACATATTTTCCCATGTATATCATAAGTTTTTGATAAATTAAGGTAAAAAAATGAACGATATTTCTTGCTTAAGAAACATGTTTTAGTTTCTTCCTGAATAATGATATTGTTAGCAATTGTATTTAGGATTAGAAGTATAGAAGTGTGATATCCACATCAAATTTGTTAATTTTGTTCATAATGAATGAATGTAGATACACAACACTATTTAAATAACAAGATACTAAAAAACAATCATCAGAAATTATTTAAAAGAAGGACCAATTTGATAAAGAGGGGCTTCAAAATTTCTGTATCAGATTCATTTTCGGTTTACATAAATATGATCATGTATCTGAATTTCGTACAAAACTCAAATGACTCCCAATTCAGTTTCACCGGAATACTCATATCCTGTCACTATTATATAACGTTTTATTTAATCCTACACGTTCTATGTACTTAAAAAAAACATTTTGCTTTATTCATGACACTCCTAGACGATGCTTGAGATTATCACAAACTCAGATATTACATTAGATCTTACGCTAATAAGTCTTTCACAATGCAGACTGCACGCCAGTCTATGAATGCTTCTAAGAAACTCGTCAAAAACCGCTATTTATCTTTGTAACAACTACATCTTGCATGGGTATGTTTATGGATGCTTATGTATGTTTTCATATATATACATATGTAAGTGTATGAATATATATTCGTATATGTATAGTTACACTATGTAATGGTAGTTAATATGCGTGAAATATAATACGCGTCACAAAGTACATAACACTATATAGTATAGTCCATCTACTGGTTGCCTCTATGAGATCGGAGACTGTGATAAGGCCGCCCATTGTACCACTGTTTTTTTTTTTTTTGTATTCTACATTATATGTTTCCTAGTTATGGTGTGGAATAAAGAGTAACTATCTATCAAATTATCAATATAAGCAAAGTGATAGTGGTACAAAAATTTCTGAGAACATCATTTAAGTCCATTTCAATTAATAGTGTCAAATCAATTACCGGTGATTAGGGGCGTTGTTCAGGATCTATCATAATTACCCATATGATGATGCTTCATGAAATATCATTGATGTATGCCTTTCAAAATCATAAGAACTATTTCGTTTGTATATATTTATTATAATATTACCGCATTCAAATATCTGTCGTCAAAACACTTTCTGTTAATAGAGTGGAAAGAAATTACACACTATTAAAATAAGTCATATGACTGGAGTTATAAATGACAATGGTTCATCAACAATTCTCACATCACTGAAGTGAAATATCCAACAGTGAAACGTTTAAATTTAAACGCCCATCAACTGAAACAAACATTAGAACTACGAGTAACTTCGCAAACGCTCCGAGCACGTCACAAGCAATCGGACAAAATAATAATTAAACATACCGGTGAGTAATAGCGCGCCTCATAAACGTTCCCGACTGACAGGTGTCAACGCTGTCAGTTTTGCCTCCAATTCTGCGCTGACGTGACGGCGAGGTGTCTTCGTCGCATTTTGATTTATTTACGTCAACACATATTATAGTTTTATGACATAATATTTAATATGTCATAATATTTATTTCTTTATGTGTTATTAGGTAGTTGGCTTCAACCATATTATTCATTCAATTTTGAGTGTCAAAATGTTTGTACACGTGTTAATTTTTTTGTAAAATTTTTATGCGTAGGCTACATAGAACTCTACTAGGACACTCGAGTAGCTAAAACAGATACTTGTACTAGAGGAGAGTTAACGACACTAGTACCTACTACAAACGAAAAACCTTTTAGCGAATTTCGTAAGTATAAGACACTTAAAATATTTTTTACATTGGAATTAGAATACCATAAAAATTAAAAATTTATAGTTAAAGACTGAAATATCTGAAAATGTGTTTATATAACAAACGAACCCTAGGGACGTCTAAAAGTTGAGTAATAATTGGTACCCTTTGGAAAGATGTCTACCACCTACATGTTCATTGACACCTTGAATCATTTCTATTGGAAATAATAATAAATAAACAACCTCCCACATCTCACACACGGTCGTCTGATCCTAAATTAGGCAGTGTCTGTGCTATGGTAACCAGACTGTGAATAAACATACTTAAATACATATTTCTAAATATATACACATTATAGATAAATTACAGCAATAGAACAAATTATCATGCTCATCACACAAATATTTGTACTGGGTGGGAATCGAACCCACGACCTCAGCAATTAGGGCCAGTAATCACTAGAGCAACAGGCCCGTCGAAAGCAACAAACTCTTATTGCAATATGAAATAAAAAAAACCGAATTTTCGCATTAACGTAGTGTGCGGCTGTGGCGCAAATGTACCAACAACTATTCCATTTAATCAAACATATAAACATGATTTCTTTGTCCATTTCTATAGTTTTATTTCTTTGTATCTCCGCTTTTAATTAGCACACGTGTTTCGACACGGTCTAAGAGCTATCACTACGAAGAAGGAAGATAGGTGTAACGTTAAACTCAATAATGTTGTATTATTATAATAATATTGATGAACCCGCTCGAGTTCAGTTACTCATATTTATACATGTATTATCTTTGTCTGTAACAGTGTGATAAAATAGTCATTAAATTAAGTAATAAATGAAATAAGTACTGGACAACAGCAACAAATTCGATTCCCACATGGGATACTATTTTTTATGATCCACGAACTGTTGTTCCGAGTGAGTGTTCTTTGTTTTCATTTAATATATTGTTTATATATTTCTAGTGCAGAAACTGTCTTGTAAAATAATATTTATATATCTAGACCAAAGCTAGTGCAAAAATAGTCTGAAGTAAAACGATTAAAATTAACCAATTTCAAAGCGTGCAATTCTCCAAAGAGATTGTCAGAAGTACTCTTGCACACACGCCATTAAAACATAATAAGTATTGAGTCCCATGAGGTGGCTGCACGGCTATAAGCTTTCATGTAACAGACACACAATTTAAAGTATGAAATATTGATAGTGAAAATGCTTTTTTATAATATTTGCTTTGAGAATTATGTGAAGTAGATGGGTAATTTATATTCTGAATGAATGGTGACTGCATCGTTGTTCTAGCGGTTGACGTATACGGCTGCCGATCAAAGGGTCTTGGGTTCAAAATGTTTAGTTACAGCCTGGAGCTGAGAATTTGGGGTCTTGATTCCCGTGCCTCAAAAATCACGTGGGGCCATCGGTCTTACACCTCTCCGGTGTCGGATGACCGTTCCATCGGATTGTTGTAGCGAGGGAACAAAGAGTGCACCAGTATTTACGCACACACTTGTGCACTGTAATATTTCCTGCGGAGTTAGCTTGTCTTCGTTGAGACTGACCGCTGTGGCCGAAGTCGGCTAGGAGTACATTTTTAATTATTCATAGCTTTTTCTGATATTATTATAGTATAATCTTTAACGTCAGCATACCTCCACATTTCTACCACCCATGTTTCCTCAACGTTTATCCAAGGGAGTGCATAGAGACGTGTTAAACGTGCACTTTCTACCATCTATAATTCTAGTGAGCACTAAAGCTGTATAATCAAATGCTAACATGTTATTTGCTTAAAATAAGTATATGTGATTGTGGAGGGACGACGTATCATGTCCCTTTGACACAAAGGGAGGATCTGCGGTCCAGACGATGCCGCGATCCAACAGTTGACGTTGAGATGTTGTAAATATGCTAATCGCCACGAGAATCTCTATTTCGCAATACAGGATTAGTAGTTACTCTGTAGTTAATTATACTTCGTATTTCGATGTATCTTCGTTAGATGGCACTGTAATATATTTTTCTGTTTGTACGGTGTGTGTAAGTCGCCACAATGACTTATAAAAACATGGTATTTATAATAATGTTACATGCCTGTGTTACAATACAGATAAACTTTCAGCCTCATTTTGCGTATCTGTCAAATCTCTCGTGCTGTCACTCAGCACCTGTCATGGCAGCGCAATACCTGTCAAATATAATAAAAAAAATTCGCTTACATCGCTATAATGCCGAAAGAAACAATATTTGTTTTGCTTTTATTAACTGTAGTTGTGTTTGAATGACTATAATACTCGTATAATAATGGGTGCTTAGTATTTCCATCCAGTACCTAGGGCCTAAAGTCAACCTCACCTGCAACGGACGGACGACGCTCTGGCAAACAACAAAACAGTGGTGAAAATTAGATGTTTAATATGCCTCTGTTTACCTCTCGGGGGAAACAAATGTGATTGTATGTATGTAATATAACAACAGTTTTGATATACTCAGTAAAATAACTGGATATTAGAGTATAAAATATTCTTCAATTCGAGAATGAATATTTTATTGCTTCGATTAAAACACTATTTTATTTACATTAAATATATATTAACAAATAATTACTTTCAGTAAAAATAGAGCTTTAGCCATATTTTAAAAAGAGAAATTGCTAAAAAATAATTTTATACGTTTATATCTTTTCTGATTTAAAGATTCAGTTTTGAGTCGGCTTTTATGTACCCAAGCGTGTGTGTGTGTGTGTATGTGACACTCCTACTGCTACAACTTTAAGAATATAAAATCTCAAAATGTGGGTTATCATTTCCTAATAAATTATAATAGAAACATGGTAAACTAATGTTAAAAAATTTCAATCTGTTTCTAGACATACTGCGTTACGCTCTAAATTCTAATAGTAACCAATAGTACGGTGTCGTTTTATCGACAGTTAGAATGAGACGAGAGAGGTAGGGCATAGCGTGATATTTTCCGCTCAAAACTTGGAGCAGCCCGACTGGGGAAGGACCTCCGCCTTACAGAAGACCACAGCCAAATAGCACTACATTTTCGGCAGTGCTGTGTTCCTGTGGTGAGTAAGGTATCCAGAGCTCTAGAGAATTCGCTGTTTTGACAACGAGGGACTAGTGGTGCTTATAATACTGCTACTGGCTCGTGTGCGCGCGGGATGTGGGCGCGGCGGTCAGGAAGACCCGCTGAAACGGTTGTCCGCTGGCCGCCCGCAGGATAGATGGGTTCCCGAACCCAGGGATCACTACAACCTCCACCCTGGGAGGCTGAACCGCCAGCCTGCGAAAAATCCCTGCAGTAGTAGTCGTGCCGGAGGAGGAGACCGGAGTGGAACCCGACTGCTGCTGCAGGGGGGGAGCGGGGGCCCTTTCGTACGCCGCGCCGACAAATCGCACTACCCGCATCGACCATGAGTAGATTAGCACCGCCCCATTGCCCCCTTAGTTGTCAACACAGTGAATACTCACAAACCAATTGAACCCCCCCCCAAAAAATGACGAAGAAAAATAGGAAAAAAGTATCTACAGCGGCATCCTCTTCCACATATATGGACTTCTGCAACATCAGGGGACTTCACTCCAACCTGAACGCAGTCCACCTTCACCTGGAGATTGCGCAGCCGACCCTCTTTTTTCTTACGGAGACGCAGATATCCTGCCCGGCCGATACATCATACCTACACTACCCCGGCTACAAACTCGAACACAAATTTCTGAGACGTGCCGGTGTATGCATGTACATCCGGGAGGATATCTGCTGTCGCCGTCTCCATTTTTATGAAGACAAGGACCTGTCAGTAATGTAGGTGCGCGTAGACTACGGAGGTGAGACTCGAATCTATGCGTGCCTATACAGGTCTCATAGTGGTGACAGGGAGACTAAAGCACTCTTTGAGCACCTGCAGGTGACGACTGACAAAGTTCTTGAGCAGTACCCTCGTGCTGAGTTGGTGATTTTAGGGGATTTTAATGCCCACCACTGTGAGTGGCTAAATTCTCGATCCGCCGACTTTGCAGGCAGGTCTACTCATGAATTTGCTCTGGGCCATGGCCTCTCACAACTGGTACATTCTCCAACAAGAATACCTGATATTGAGCACACTCTTTGTTGGACCTTCTGCTGACGACGCGTCCGGACGACTACACTATTGCAGTGGACGCACCTCTCGGCTCGTCCGACCACTGCCTCGTCCGGACCGAAGTCCCATGCCCGCGGCATATTCCACCTCGCCCAGCCAATTTGCGCCACATGTGGCAATATAAATCAGCAGACTGGGATGGATTGCGTGAATTCTACGCATCGTACCCGTGGAGGCAGCTTTGCTTCACGCCAGAAGATCCTGACTCCTGCGCAGCCGCTGTCACTGAGACGATCCTGGTGGGTATGGAGTATTTTATTCCCAACCCATCAGTAGCTGCGGTGGAAAAAAAGCGACCGTGGTTTAACCGGCTTTGCAAGGAAGCCAGGCTAGTCAAGCAGGCCGCCTATAGGGCTTGGACCACGGCCCGTACCAATAAGGATCTGAATATCTCTGATGTGAGACGCAAACTAAATGCTGCCTCGAGGTCCAACAAAAAGACAATTGTCAGAGCCAAATTCGATTTCATCGGCGGGATTGGTGAGCGACTTACGAGCTATCCTTCTGGGAGTCGTGCGTTTTGGTCTCTTGCTAAGGCTGCCGAAGGAAATTTTTGCCAGTCGTCTTTACCACCATTGCGAAATGCCGATGGTAACTTGGCCCATAGTGCTAAAGAGAAAGCCGACCTACTTGGGCAACTCTTTGCCGCGAACTCGACCATGAACGAGGATAGAAGTGCGGTACCGCCTATTAACCCGCCGTGCCAACACTCTTTGCCGGAAATACACATTTCGCAAAGAGAAGTGCGGCGGGAACTAAACTGTCTAGACGTTCATAAGTCGAGTGGGCCAGACGGCATACCTGCAGTGGTGCTCAAAAAGTGTCCCCTGAGTTGTGCCCTGTACTAACGCGACTTTTCGCGATTTCCTACCGCAAAAGGCAAGTGCCGTCTTCGTGGAAGACTGCCCATGTGCATCCAATGCCAAAAAAGGGTGATAGATCGGACCCATCGAATTACAGGCCTATAGCTATAACCTCCCTTCTCTCTAAGGTGATGGAGCGTGTAATCAACACACGGCTCCTCAGTTACCTGGAAGAGCACGATTTGATCAGCGACCGCCAGTACGGTTTCCGCCGCGGTCGCTCGACTGGTGATCTTCTAGTGTATCTCACTCACCGGTGGGCTTCAGCCATTGAGAGTCAAGGTGAGGCTTTGGCAGTTAGCCTGGATATAGCAAAGGCGTTCGATCGGGTCTGGCACAGGGGCCTTCTATCGAAGTTACCGTCCTACGGCCTGCCCGAGGGTTTGTGCAAATGGGTGGCTAGCTTTTTGTCCGGCAGACGCATAAAAGCCGTCGTCGACGGTAGCTGCTCCGAAAGCATGGACATAAACGCTGGTGTCCCGCAAGGCTCCGTGCTATCTCCAACACTATTCTTGCTGCATATCAATGATATGTTGACCATAGATAGCATTCATTGTTATGCGGATGACAGTACTGGAGATGCATATTACACGGGCCGGGCTAACATCCCTCGTACCGCTGTACTAGAAAGTCGCGAACAACTTGTGTCTCAAATCGAGAGCACTTTACACAGAGTCTCCGATTGGGGTCGGGATAACCTGGTCCAATTTAACCCCTCTAAGACACAAGTTTGTGCGTTTACTGCTAAAAAAACCCCGTTCACTGTAGTTCCACAATTCCAGAATACACCCCTTACCATCTCACAGAGTATTGGGATCCTCGGTGTCGATATCTCCAGTGACGTCCAATTTCGGACTCATTTGGAGGGAAAGGTGAGGCTGGCATCAAAAAAGCTTGGTGTTCTGAATAGAGCGAAGCGATATTTCACACCGGCACAAAGGCTACTACTGTACAAAGCACAAATTCGGCCTCACATGGAGTATTGCTGTCATCTCTGGGCGGGAGCACCGAAGTGCCAGCTTGAGCCTTTCGATTCAGTCCAGAGACGTGCTGTGAGAATAGTCGACGATCCTGATCTCACAGACGGTATCGAGCCACTAAGTCTTAGGAGAGACTTTGCCTCCCTGTGTGTGCTCTACCGTCTCTACAATGGGTTGTGTTCTGAAGAATTGTTTGATATGATGCCCACAGCCACATTCTACCATCGCACCGCTCGCCATCGTCAGGGAGCTCATCCACATACATTGGAACCTAAATGGTCGCGCACAGTGCGGTTTCAGAGAAATTTTCTCCCGCGAACAATCCCGTTATGGAATGAGCTCCCTGCCACGGTTTTCCCTGGGAACTACAGCATGGGGTTCTTCAAGAGGGGGGTAAATAGGTTTTTGAAGGGTCGGCAACGCGCACGTGATGCCCCTGGTGTCGCAGGCGTCCATAGGCTGCGGTAGCCGCTTACCATCAGGCGGGCCGTATGCTTGTTTGCCACCGTCGTGGTATAAAAAAAAAAAAAATGCAATACTTCGTGTAAGTTGAAGCTTAGGCTGCATAGAGACAATCGTGCGAGACACTTGTTTCAATACAAATAAACCCACCCGAAGTAAAACCATTATGGTGGTGAAAGAAATAAAGTAATGTAATTATTATTTTATAATTAAACGTAATTATAATTCTATAACAATTCCTCCCTTTTCTCTCCCCCCTACTGAATATCTGGGGATGAGACTCAAAAAGTAACAACACACTTGTAACTTTCACATTGTAGGTATACTTAGGGCCATCAGACCTTTATGACCCAAACACTAGGCGATATTGAAGTTCTATAGAAAGGCTATTCAGACCGCTTAGAAAAATATCAATCCAGAACTTGAACAGATTGAGAAATTCCCTGTGCAAGAAAATAGCTAAAAAATCTACAAGTATATATTTTTCTCTGCGGATGAGACTCAAAGAGTAACAACGCACTTGTAACTCTCGCATTGCAGGTATCTTTGGGACCACCAGACCATCAGACCTTTACGACCCAAGCACTAAGCAATATTGAGTTCTATAGTAAGGTTATTGTCGGACTATATAGAAATCTATCAATCTAGACTTTTTTACTATTCCGAAAAATCCCTGTACAAGAAAACAGCTCAAAGAGATTCTGTTACAAAACATTTAATTATCATTATTTACTTTTAATTAAGAAAGCTAAAGCATCGATATTTTATATATACATATTGAAAGAGCTTTTCATTATCCCATCACTACGAGTGGACAGAGTATCAGTTGCACAAAGTTAATTAAGAGTCGAGCGATTTTTCGTTTACTCGTCTGTCCGGTTTAATTTAATTAGTAGCAGTTTGATATCTGTACCAGAGTAGTTACTGATACACAGCTCTATTGAAATGAACGTTGCGAGTTTTTCTTTTATCAAGTGTAATCTGAATGGATTTATATTTGAACCATAACCATAATTGACTGCACGGTTGGCCTAGTGGTTTAAGCGGCCGCCATGCCACTCTACTGCGCTGAGTGTTGTGGGTTCAAATCCTACATGGGACAACACTTTGTGTGATCCATAAATTGTTGTTCTGAGTCTGGATGTTCTATGTGTCCGTTTCTTGTATGTTTGTAAAGTCCCCCGTGACACAGGATTTATTCCTAGTGCGGGCGTTGTCTTTTTAAAAAAAAAAAAGAAAAAAAAAATAATAATTTCATCTGACAAGTACCTTGTAGAGGTGATTTTTTTTTCAGGTAGTCATTTTTTGTAGAGATGTGTGATGGATAACTTTTTTTTTGTGGTATAGGTAACAAATGGGCTTGAAGTCACCTGATGGTGAATGCCTGACTGGCACTCATAGATATCTACAACCCATTATAAGGTACTCAAAGGATAGCATTTGGTCCAAAAGTAATGAAAGTGTCCGGCGCTGTAGCATCATTGACCGGTTCAGTTAAGCCGGTTTACTAAAAACTCACTTTAGCATTTACAATGTATTCAACATAATTTTCCATGTGGTGATGGCATAAGAATTCGAATTGTCACCATCCTTATTCATCCCGTGGAATACGTCCCTGCTAAGAGCAGGAAAACTTGAAATAAACCCCGTGGCTACCCGTTTGACTGGCGATAATAAGCTAATGCCTTCTTTCGGAAAAGAGACGTATGTCCAGCGGAGACTACAGGCAGGTTGACTATTAAAGACAGTTGATAATGGCTCATAATCTTATAAATTAGGCAGTTTTATAGCATTATCAGTAACTTTATAGTCAAAAATATAACTTCTTCAATTTGAAACATTTCTTAAGCAGACATGTGTGTAGACAGAATAGTGAAAATGTTCGCTATTTCTACAATAAGAATTCTTTGCGCTGTGGAAAGTGGGTCGTGTCTTTATTTAACACAAATAACACTGAATTCTTGTAAAATATTTCACTCATGTTGTAAATGTCAAGGGCATCGACCACTTTGTATAGTCTCCCTTCCTGAACATGGACAATTTATTATTGAAATATTCTTTAGTGGCATATACTCAATAATAAACACAATTTTTTGAAGTTTAGTATCAAGTCCATCCTACAATAAAATAGGTCAAAACAGACACAGTCATATACGTAACAAACGAGCGCGCGTAAAGCAAATTGACAGGTGACGTAGGCGGGAAACATAGGTTGACATTAGTCAAGTGTTGCTAGGATAGAAAAAAAACACCTTATCTACTTACTTGCTTTCGTAGTTTTTGGAAACATTTTCATAAGTTGTTACGTTATTTGCCTTTGAATAGTTTCCTTATTCGATTTGAATATTTATTTGTGTGGCAACACGGACTATTAGCACTAACGTAAATCAAGTAAAGATCTTCTAAAAATATTTTCTAATGTATTTTTGACTGATTGATTATTTACTGATTATTTACAGCTTAAATTATTGTCTGACTGTCTTGATAGTGTGGTGGTAACGTATGCAAATGCTGTATATGAGGTCTCGGATTCCATTCCCAGGTCGAATTTGCATGATATGCAAATATTTATTTCGGAGTTTGGCTATTTTCCATGTATAATATGTATAGGCTTACAAAAAAAAGTATACAAATATTCTATCAGTCAATCTTGCTGTCGTAGTATAAGTTCTGCTTAGTTTGAAGCTAGATGGCGTTGTGTATCAGATGTCCAATTAATAAATCTACAAATAAATAAAAATTAACAAATCGTCTGTCGGTTGATTGATTAGTGTCTTTTCTGAATAAATTTTTTGGTACATCATTGCACCGTTTATTCATGTCAAATTAAAAAAAAAACAGTAAGCCTCATTATCGCTTCCATATCAACAGAAAACAATAAAAGAATATCTCAATAAACATGTCGAAAACAACACTTTTATCGATATCCCGGTACAGTGAGACAATCAACTAACATTATTAAGTAATGTCATTGGTTCGAGAGCTTCTGTATTATCGAGCACACAAGTGATATCTTGGCTTGTCTATTTATTTTTGTCAGTAACAAACTTTGAGTAGTTTATTTGATAGAACTGTTTTGAAATTGGATTTTTCAAGTGCAACAGCTATATTGCCTTCAAATAGACAAATACTGAGCTTATATTTCAGTGAACAGGGTCATTTATTACAAGAAGTTTTGTTAAGAATATTTTTATATTGATATTTTTGATCATAGTCTAGTTGATACCCTCTCTTGCCATGTTGTTTCTTATTGTGTGCATTTCATAACTATCATAAATAGAACAGTATACACATATATTTTAGATATTTGGTGCTTAGATTTTTTGAACTACTGCAGTTTTAATTCTGTTTTGTGCATACGAAACTCTGCTAACTTTATATAAGATGCGATAAACTAAACCTAAGAAGTGTAATGTATTTATCTTTGCTACATTTACAAGCAAATGCAAAATACATAACTCTTAAACTGAAAATCCTAGTACTGTTATTGAATCACAATTTAGTCTACGTGTCCACATTTATTGTGTTGTTACATACGGCAAAAAGTACTGAACGATGCTGGTAGGAAATAAAGGTTATAAAACACTTTTGTGAGTAACAGTCCACACGTCTAATGAACACTTTTGATTCAGATGAAAATAATTAACTTGTCACATTGTGCTATTTACCATGACGGGAATAATGACGAGAATAAATGAGTACATCACTAATGAGACAGCTCTTACAGTGAAATACGTGAGAACAGGTCTTATCTCTGTTTCGGTCATCAATTTATCTTTTAAAATAAAGAGTGTTTAAAAATTCAATAAATAATTTTATGTGCTCAGTCCGTCTGGTGGTGAATAAAGAATACGAACTGTCTGGTGACAGTTCGTATTTTTTTTATCCCATTGGTTTCGTAAAAGCCGACTAGGGAGCACAATATATCTCTAGATAGTAGAGCCACGCTGATTTCAGCACGAGCGGGCCGGCTCGACTGGGACAGTACTATCCTCCCAAAGAAGACCGGCCTAAAGCGACAGCATCCATGCTGTCACTGTTGTTAGTGCGAGACCGGAGGCCCATTGATGCAGGGGTGACAGTTATCGTGATAACTGTGTAAGCCTTACACTATCACGATGATTGTCATGTCTTTTACGTCCCCAAGCAGGGTGTGAAGAAGCATCTCACAAGGTCGCCATAATGTGTGTCACCATACTGCATTGTCTCCATTTGTAATGAGTATGGTGACCACAACTCTTGGATTCTATTCATGCTTTCCATCAGGCAGAGTAAAGTCACTTTGGTAGGCTCTTAATATAAAATATAGAGTAAAGTTCATGGCACTCAATCCCTCCTTAATCATTAATTGAGGGAGGTAAAAATACGCCAACACATGTGACTCTCTTGACTCTCTTGAGTCACATGTGTTCTTGGGCGTCAGTTACCATTTACCAAATTACAAAAGATTTATTATATTACAATATAATAATATAATAATAGTTTTTTTTAATAATATTTATTTATTTGAAAAATAATTTAATATAAATAACTTGGCAATATTTTGTAACATCTGCAATGGAACTAGGCAAAGCCTGTATTTCAATTGTCAGCACCAATTCGCTCTAATTATTTTATTACAACAATACCTTATGATTGTTTCTTTAATAGTTGTACTGTTTCAATATCAATACAATCCAATACCTAAACATAACTGAATGTAAATGTGTTTTTTGTTTTTTTTTCATTTGTGTAATAAAAGTTGTGAAAGTGTGAAAATGTCCTCTTTTTTGAGTGATGTAAGTGATGAAATGTGTAAGTGTTTTGAGGCTGATGTAGTGATGTGTAAAGAGAGTGTGTATATATGTAATATTTATATAGATATATAATATTAAGATAATAATAATGTTCGAGTATTTTAGTCACTGTTTCTATAATCACGGTAAGAAGAAATAAAATCAAATGTAAATGTGTTTAATAGATTTCAGCCCACGTTTATAAATTTATATCTTAGGTATTGTAGTTCAAAGGACCTTGACTTGGTTCAGTTCCTTCACAGACCAGGCGCCTAAGATAAGCCGTCGGTTTAGTAGAAATATCACATATTTCTAACTGTTATATCACCACCGATAAGATGAGGAATCCAACAGCAGATGAAGGGCTTTTCCACCGCCACTCAAAATAATAATATTGTAGCTTTTTTGTTGACAGGGTGGAAAATCCCTTCGGATCTCCGGCTCATCAGAGACGCAGGAGCCAGGAGTATGTGGTGTTTCCGCTAAAAACTACCCGGACGGTTCTCAGGTGTGCTACTCTGAAGGGGACCCGGGCCATGTTATTTCAGGTCGCCTCCAGGATCAACGCCGTATCTGGTCAGACCCTCTCCTGGGGGACGCTACAGAGGTACCTCCGCTGATCTGGTTGTTATAGTTGCGGCTCGATTGCATTTTTGCGACTAGGCTGTATTGCTGTCGTCGACTGCAGCGATTTATTCACGACCAGAGATCCCTATTAGCAGCTTGCGGTCCCGTTTGCGGCTGCTAACGCCACCGACGTCCTCTACGCTAGGGATCAGCCCTCTCCCGATCCCTTGCAGCGGTCTCTTTCTGGAGCATTACACCTTCACAAAAATAGACTACTGCGTCACAGGCCCCCTCACCCACCAGTACAGCAGCAATGATGGCTGGCGGGCACAGATCTCGTCCGAAGTTATAATAGTCCTACTAATATTATAAATAAGAAGGTTTGTGAGCATGGATGTTTATTGCTCTTTCACGTAAAAACTGCTTTACAGATTTGGATGAAATTTTACAGTAATATAGGTATATACATCGAAATAACATATAGGCTACAATTTGTGATAATTTTATTTTTTTTTAGTCGTAACATAACGATACATGTCAATTAAGACGGAAAAAAATCTGGCCTCTGAGAGTTATCTTGGCGTACGCTGCCTAAACCATTGAAGTTACACAAAAATAATGCACCGTAGCATTATTAGTATATTAAAAAAAAAACATATTTATTTAAAATGATCTGTTACGAAACTTAATGTGGTAGACCAAAATCCACACGTGCGAAGCCGCGAACAAAATCTAGTTACATATATAACTGAAAACATAAACTTAGACCGACCCCTTAAATTTTTCCCCCACATTAGATATACTTTGGAGTTAGTATATTAGTATTACTCCACAATACATTTTTATCTGATGCATCTACCACTTGAATGGTCAAATTAAACACAGTGTATATTCTATATGGATTTACTGTTCAGGTGGTTCAGGTGGTAATATTCACAGTTTTTGTCTCCAAGAGCTTGAATTACACGTTTCGTTAATCAGAGTCTCCACTTAACATTCTTGTGTGCCCAACTCTGTGTATAAAAAGTGGCGTCGTCAAAAACAGTGTTGCCACACGAACACTACAATACCTTTAAATTATACTAAAGAACTATTCATACAATTTATTGTTAAATGCGTAGCTTTTCAACGTAAATTACCTTTGATGGACATAATATATGGTGTACATAGCTTTGAAAAACACATTAGTATACTCCACATATTGGGGTCAAGTTAATTACCCTTACGACTCCATCCGGTTATGGTAATATTTGGGGTAATTTATATTCAAATAATTGGTATATTACAGCTTTGTTTGTACTGATCTAATAATAATTGATGATGTATTCGTATTAAGCATGAGGTATACCCATACCAATATATTTCAACTGACCGATGGACCTGTTAGCTTAGTGATTAGTAATCCTAACTGCTAAATAGTGGGAATCGAACCGACGACCCCAGAGGTACCCAGGATATATTTTTGTGTGATGTAGACTACCATTTGTTTTGTGTCTGGGTGTAATTTGTCTATATTATGTATGTATTTAGAAGTGTAAAAGTATGTCTGTCAGCATTCTAGTTATGATAGTACAAGTTTTGTCTAGTTTGGCGTAAGACGGCCGTGGATGAGACTTATAGTAGGCCAAAACCTGGTTTTTAAGAAGAGGTCTGTGTCCAACCGTAGACTGTTAAAGGCGGTTGGATGATGTGTGTGACATATATGGGGGTTTTATTTTATATTAATACTTATTTAACTTGTCTAAAGTTACTTAAACATAGATAAATGGTTTTACTTACCTATAGAACCTACCTACCTTTTGTGGAAACACATAGTAAAATTTAAGTTCTAGTTCTGCATCTACAGTACGATTTAATTTTTGTTAAGTGTGAAACACATGTCGGTGTAATATATGTAATATCTTCAATCAATCAACCTATCGCTGTCCACTGCTGAACGAAGGTCTCCCACAAGGAACGCCAACGGGTCCGGTCTTGAGCAATTCGCATCCATCCGCTGCCAGCCATCTTCTTCAAGTCGTCGGTCCATCGCGCCGCAGCGCGCCCTACGCTACGTTTGTCCAATCGTGGTATCCACTCTAGCACACTTCGGCTCCAACGATCATTAGTTCGTCTGGAGACATGGTCGGCCCACTTCCACTTCAGCATACTGATTCTCCGTGTGATGTCAGTTACTCTAGTTGTGTGTCGAATAACCTCATTACGAATTTTATCAGCCAGAGAAACACCCAGCATCGCATGTAATATCTTTGGGAAATTTAAAAGATTCTGCAGTTAAACACAGTTAAAAAGAACGCATCACGGTGTACGTTTGTTTGTTATTTCATAGCCAAAAACCGATTTCAAGGAAATTTAGTATGACGGTAGCTAACACCCTGAATTAACATATAGCATCCTTTTTATCTCGATAAATATAGTTTTCCCGTAGAATGAGCAAGACAACAATCTTGGATAACGTCGGGTAGCCAGTTAGTTTGATAATAATAAAAACTACAAATACAGAAGCAGGCGTGTTATGTCTACTTTGGTAATATAATATTAACATTATATTCTGTAAAAATAAGTCATAATCTGACTGCCTACTTTAGTTCTGTGCTCGCTGATCACTCAACACTAATGCCAGATAACTAAAAAAACAGCCGGTTTTAAAGACACGAAGTAATATTCTTTAACAGACAAACTTAACCTCTAATCTCTATCACGGTACGAATTACGAATACAAAAAGATCAGAATGAAGATATGCTTGACAAACAAATTTTAATTCAACAATATTTTTCTTTGCCCACAGTCAAACCAAAATCTGTGGACTTAACTGGTGATGGAAAAACCCTGACGGATGGATCCACCTTCGGACCTTTGCTGGAGAGAGCCAAGGTCAACGTCAGTTGTTCAGTCAAGGAAGGGAAACCGCAACCGAAGGTCGTTTGGTACTTTAAGAAGAAGAATGGTGGTGAAATGAAGGAACTGAATGGTAAGTGATATTATTTACAATAATTTTGACAGGCCCGTTGATATAATGGTTAGTGATCGCCCTGAAGTGTGACTTGAAAAAGCATCTCACTAGGCCGCCATAGTGTGAGCCACCACACTGCATTGTCTGCATTTACAATTAGTATGGTGACCACAACTCTTTGGATTCTATTCATACTTCTTTCTGTCAGGCAGAGTAGAGTCACTTTGGCAGGCTCTTCACTTAAAAAAAAAAAAGATATGTCTGGGTGTAATATATGTATAATATGTATGTATTTGGAAATATATAGATATGTTTATCAGCAGTTTCATTACCACAACACAGGCTCTGTGTACTTTGAAATCAGACAGCCGTGTGTGAGATGTGAGAAGACAAACAACCACAGTAAACCAACTCAGTTGATAAATACTTTAAAATAAATCATTAAAATCAAATCTTGTATAAAGGCGTAACTTGGCTTTCGGCAGTTATCAATATGTTACCAATTAATAGTCACGAATTGTATCCACACTTGGCACGATTCTCAGCGCATAGTTCCCCCTAGGGGATTCCCCCGCAATACTCAATACTGCAGCAGTTTGGCAAGTAACTGTGAAATTTAAATCATTAATACATACTCGTGTAATTGTTATTTGAACGTTAGATATAGAACAATTAAAAGAAAGTCAATCTAAATAAAGATTGTTGAGTAATACTAAAGCCTTATACAAAAACAAATTTCTCGTTGCATTTTGGAGTGGTGATGGATTAAGGATAAAGAGTGTCACTACGCCTGTACATCCCATGGGTATCGTAAAAGGCGACCAAGGCAACAAACTACGCAAGAAAACTGCAACGAGAACAAAAACTTGACACAAAACCAACCCGTCTGGCAAGTGTGGTAAAGAAGGCCAAAACCTTCTTTCTAAGAAGAGGTGATAGGTCTATGTCCAGCAGTCGCCTGTTAAAGGCTGCTGATTACATATGAGAGTGGTTACTAGAAACTTAACCTCATTCCTCGCCTAGCTTTGTAAGATTTCACTCAAAGGTGGGCAACATAAGTGTGACTTTTGAGTTAAAAGTACTCCTTGAGCGATATTTACTAACCAGCAGTTTAGCCTTCGCCTCATTTTCCAGCAGCCAGCCAGGAATTATCACATTGCTTAGTCCAAGGCTCGTTCTAAACTCATTCGAGTGTTTTTTCAGGTTTTATATGCTCTAGAAAAACTTTTCTAAATATGTACAAAGATCAGAATAAATAACAACTATATGAATGTTAAATATGGTAACAGGTAAAACGCAACGTCCATGTTGCGCTACAAACTCCGGATACATTTTGATTTAATGCCTGGCGCTGACCACAAATCGAGGTAGAGCTCCAATTTCGGCCTAATTTAGCCTTCGATAACGGATCTGGATTAATTTACGGATACCAACGGAATTTTAGATTTATACCGATACTTGAATTTGTAAGGGTACTGCGGAACAGGAAATAGAGTAGGGCTTCGATAATAGTTAACCTTACATCCCTGAATATTGTTTTATTCGATTTGTTTTACGTCAATTTTGGAGAGTAATTTATTTGAAAAAGAAAATAAGAACATGAAGACAAGAAATGTGTTTAATAATACAACAAAAAGTTCACAACATAAAATTATTGATTGATATATTATGAACATTTAGAACGCAGTTGATATTTATTTGGCACTAATACTTGTAGCTATTCCATTATTTGCTTTCTTATGTCAAAGTAATACTCTAATTATGAAATAATTCTTTCAGCAATAAATAAAAATAAAGTAATAATTAAAGTGTCGTCGCCATCGTCGTATCTCACGTGGTTGTAAGTGACCAATGAAATATACATAGATTATAATTATACATGACAATGTATCCTTTATCGAGTTAAATTACAAAACGCCGGTAAAACTGTCAGTATGTATGTACAATAGACAGTTTAATATCACTTCTCCACAATCACTCGTACCAACTAAAATACTCCAAAAGAGTAAAAACACGATCATAGTACGTTTATATTCAAAACTTGTACGGGTTTGGCCTCAAAGCAAACGTTTTAAACGCTACGGTCGCGATTCGATTCCCGGGTCGTATTTATTGTTTGCGTACCACCGTTGAATGCCAAATAGCATTGATTTTGTGTAGCTCAGACGTTTTGGATCTGAACCTAGGATTATTAGACTTGTATATCCATTCTGTTTGTTTTGCTATGAGATATGATGTTTTTAATATGGTTTTGTTTTCATTGATCAATCATACTAATATTATAAATGCAAATGTGGGTTTGTTTGTTACGGTTTCACGCGAAAACTACTTAACCGATCGTCATGAAATTTTGTACACATGTTCTGGGAAGTATTAAAAGTGATATAGGATACTTTTTATTATCTATATATTTAAAATGATCTGTTACGAAACTTAATGTAATATTTCATAAATATAACATTCTATAACAAATCCTTTTCAGTACACAGTACATGGTTTAGATAATAATAATAACAACTCCCACAAGGTCGTTTGATTTCAAACTTGGTAGAGCCTATACTACGGTAAGCAGACTGCTGATAAACATACTTATATTATACTAAATATGTATATTATGGATAATTTCAACAGCCTTTTACAGTCCACTGCTGGACATAGGCCTCTCCTTAGCGAGGAGGTTTTGGCCTACTATACCACACTGACCAGATGGTTTGGAATAAGATTTATTTCAAATTTTCCTTCTCTTTGTAATGATATTTTCCTGAATAGTTTGTTCCCCTAGTCACCTGTTACGACATCCACGGGATGAATAGGGCTGGTGACACTATGTATTCGTAATCTGTCACCACACGGACTTGTAATATACACATATGTATGTATTATGTATAGTATATAATATTATTGCTTATTATTTTATGTTTTATCCAAAATATCCTGATGTACGCTTTAATCACTATGTATTTTTAATTTATTCATTTATTTATTGAACCTTAATACGATAAACTTCAAGTTATACAAAAATTACAATAGATACTTTGGCCACAATAAGTAATTGAACTCTTAAGATGTACCTAATGTTATTCGCATCAAAATGAATAAAGAAAAGCAGGTTCATCCGTCCGTTCGTCCGAGCAAATATTTCCACTATGAATGAGCAGGCAGACAGCCAGGCATTAGTGCTCCATTATTAATTCTCCAAAATCTTAACGTTCCAACTATTATAAAAAAAAAAAAATATTATTTGATAATTTTAGAATACCCAGTGACATTTATAAATGCTTAATTCAACGGTTGCTCGTTTCAGAAAGTGTTAAGTAACTCACTCGAAAATTTAACGCCTGACACAAATGAATAATTTCTTGAATTCCATTTAATTTAGAGCCAGAATATATGTTAGCTAGTACATAATTATAGCCATGCCACAATTCCAATCAGGCGTGCGGTTTGCAGTTTAGTGCAGAACGATCTCATTCCCCCTGCGGCTAAGATTAATTAGTAATTAGATATTTCACTCTATTCAGTACAATATTAGTATTGGTTTACAGATTATAGTGGGGCGATAAACAAAACGTATTTATTTATGTAGCACCTGCATTTGCATAGCACTAAATAGTCAACTTCAGTGCGAGGATTAAGAATACAGACTGGGTGTCGTAAGAGATGACTAAGAGAGCAAACTGTGCAAGACATTGGCATTACAAAGAAACAGACGACTTGACACAAACTCTATACCAACCCATCTGCTCGTCGTGGTATAGTAAGTCAAAACCTTCTTTCTAAAGAGAGGTCTACGTAAGGTAGTGGATAAATTAAAGCTTTTCATGAAGACTATGATGAGATGATCAATTTAAACCAAAAAGAATAGTCTAGGATAAGGTCATCAATATAGAACTTCACCTAGAATGTTTTAAAGATACACGAATAAATACACACTGAAGATTATGAAGATAATTTTCTAAGTTGCTTATAAAATTTGGCAACCGCAGCTTCAGGAGGGATATCTCCAAATCGGCAACACAATACAATATTTTTGGCGCTATATGATTTTGTTCTCGGTACAATATAAAACGGGTTTCAAATATCGACAGCTGTGACAGTATCCGGCAAATCTCAAAGCAGGGAATTAATAAAATAATTGTAACTGCAATTATATGCTAAATAGATCCATAGTGAATAAGTTAGATTAGTACAGTATTTATATATTTCATTCAAATAGCATGTAATAGAAATTATTGTTACGGTTATAGGCCTCTAATTTTCCAACAATAATTAATTTGAGGACTCCAAACATAATCTGCTCAAATCATTGCTTAGACTCTCGTATTCGTCTTTATAAGCACTATTCTGCTTATATTTCACTATACTCTGTGTTTGTCGGACTCATTCTTGAAGTTAATAAGCTACATAATAGGATAAGTAGAATTTAGGTTATAATTAAATTATTCTGAAATATACCGAAGTGTAAAATAATGATAAAATTCTACCATATTTACGCAGTACCGTTTACTTCCAAACTAACCAGAGTTTGTACTATTAGACAACTGATATACATAAATACATATATAGGTGCTGATAATGTAAACGTTTGATCCAACTTGGGTGTCGATCCCGAGCCCTCATGTACAGCAGTCACACGCCACCACTGCACTACCAAAGCAGTAGGATGCAGGTTTTGAACGCCCTTTCGTACTTAACCAATCATCATGTTTTTCAAGTATGTGAATAGTCGGCAATACTCGATGAATTGATGTGTTGTTATTTTCGAGAGATATAACATATTGTTTCACAAAAACTGCATTAACGCAAATGAAGCCACAGCTAAAAGGCTAATTTTATATAATTGTGAATTATTGAAATTCCTGTTCTTCGCCGCTCAATCGCTATAAACTACCCACTGGACCATGAAAGGCATGTGGTGACACTCCAATCGCTTCCTAGACTCCTGAAGCAAAATCAATTTATTTTTCACTCTACAAAATGGAATAAGTATTTTAAGTAAAATATCTAGGATTAAAATCCCGGAATAGAATTCCATTCGAATTGACGCCCATGACAGCTTTTGTCAACATTGGTTGGAATAGCTTGAATTTGAGCTTATTCAGTTTTAATATTTTTCAAGTTCTGACATTTCTTTTGCAAATAGTTTTTGAACGCAGCTTCGCTTATTTTCTCAAAAAAATCAGGCATTCTTTAGGAACAGGCCTTTTTTCTGCACGTGTTATGATATAAGAAAACCCGGCGTAAGAAGGCAATGAGTGTCAGTTATATGTATTAATAATGACCTTGGTTGAGCGTAGTATATTTAGGCAGCTTTGCACTTTTGCATGGACTATTTAGCACTTATGGCTTTTGATTGACTTTACTTGAAAACACTAGACACTCAAATACACTTAAAAAGATACTCAAAAGTTACACAACACGCCCTCACGGCAATAGCAAATTGAGCGTGTCAGCTCCAGTAACCTCGCCATAATAACAGCCAAATAACTGCATAGTAGCTGTTTCCTGTGAGATCGTGGTTTCACTCCAGTCGAGTCTCTTTTTTCTTTTTTAAAATCAACGCCCGCATTAAGAATATGTCCTATGTCGCGGGGGACTTTACAAACATATAAGAAACGAACACAAAGAACACACAAACTCAGAACAACAATTTGTGGATCACACTAAGTGTTGTCTCGAGTGGAGTTTGAATATGCAACACTCAGCGCAGTGGAGAGCGGCATAGTTACCCCTTAAACCAATAAGCAAACCGTGCAGTCAGTATGTTTTATATGTGTGAAAACTCTCCCACGTATACACTAGTATAAACGAGTTCTTAAAAGTATCCCAACACTAAAATCGGTGTGCCCTAGAAGCACAATATGGCCGAGTTCAGGCTTTTAGAATTTCACTCCTATCTTTCTCATTTATACGCAAAACCCGTTGCCGAGTGATAAATTACACCTCTTGGCACGTGAGACCCATGATGCATTCATATCTTGCTTTTAGGGTTCCGTATATTATAATTAGAAATTTAGTGTTATAATTTTTTGTTGGGTTCGTCAAATGACTATATTTGTTTGATCTGATGTTTTAGACATTATGAAAGTAAAATGTAAAAAAAAATTTGTGAACACAAATATTTTACGACGATGAATTGAAAAAAAATATTCTTAGATACTGTTTTATTGGTCATAAAAAGTCAATCAATGCAGCCATCGGAGATAGTTCTGTTTTTTGCTGGTTAGACATAGGTAGAAAATTTTACTATGGTTCTAAGTTCTAAATTCTAATAAATAAACTTACATTCATGATTATTTGTAGAAGTTTGGGGTAGTTTTACTTTTGCTGATATTATAGCTAGGCCGATAGGAAGCAAGCAAGAATTAAAGTTTTCATAAATGTAATAATATATTTAAAATATGATTGACTTAAATGTTTCTTAATTATGATAAATACTGCCTTACTTTTCACGTTCAGATGTGTAACGTTTTCTTCCAAATTCTATCATGACAAATATTTACAAAAATAATTTCAATATAAAAGTATATAAACATAAATGTACAATTATGTCTTGCATAAAAAAAATTGCGCGTTATCTTATCAACAGCCTTTAATAGTCCACAGCTGAAAATAGGTTGACCTTGGAAAGAAGGTTCGCGTGCAAAACTCAAAAAGTTCTGCACAGATTAAGCTTAAATGTTCTCACAATGTGTTTTCCACTTCAAAGGTTAATGCATGTACCGCAACGAAGCGCACAGTGACCAAGAAGTCACGTAAATTATACAAAAAACTCTAAGCACTAATCGGTTAAAAATAACAAATTGTACGGAACTCAAGAAATATCTCGACTAGCGCTTCACCAATAAATGAACACGTGTCTTACGCCAATTCAAGATATGAGTGTGGCCTATTAAACATTATTGAACGAAATGACCTTGAGTTTTAAAAATTAATTGTTTCATAGCCGAAATATACCGACTTAAAACTTTTTAAACGAAAAATTTCTCAAACAAGTGTTAAGAAAACGGCATTTTACATATCTACTCGCTTGCTCGGCATTTTATTATAAAAGCCTACTATAATGACTCTACTCTATCTGATGGAAAACAGGCATAGAATGCAAGAGCACCACTCTTGAATTCTATGCATGCTCACTAAACTCTTTACGAATAGAGACAATACAGTATGGTGACCCATACTATGGTGGCCTAGGTATAACAGTCATCGTGATAATGTAAGACTTACACACTTACCATAATAACAGCCAGGCAGCCAGTTTCAACAAATACCAACGAATGACGCAGGAGAATAGTGCACTAGTGTACGTGTGTGTTACTTTATATTAGTGATTTAACGAAAACCAGACGGTGTTAATTAATGAGAAAAGTTTACCGAGATTGAAAGGCACTTTTACTACTGTGGCGATTCCACATTATAACACAAAACGAAAATATCTAACAGCGCCATCTAGCAAGGATGCATCGAACTACGAAGTATGAACGAAACGTATGAATGTAATGAGCTTCAATGCAACTACTAATCCTGTATCGCGATATAGAGATTCGCGTGGCAATTAGCATATATACAATATGGCGAAGCCATAGTATTATAATAGTTTAGGTCTGTACGCGGCTACGTGCTACAGTAATTGTTTACTCAGCTGACCTACTCTTAATATTCTAAATTATTAAATAAGGAAGCATAAATAATATATTGTCAATTTAGCAATTTAAGTAAACAAGCAAACAACCTTGTACCCCCACCTAAACCTGTCCATATTACATACAAATATTATTGTATATAAACCTTAGTTTATGGTAAGAAAATAGAGTCATTATTAAATATTACAATCAACGTGTCGTCTAATTGGTTCCCTGGGCAAACACGCAACAATTGGTGACCCCGACGTGATCTATTGGTATCTAGTGCTTATATAATACCGGGACGACCGGAACCCTATATGGTGTTCAGCAGTGAATCTAGAAATCAGTAGCATTACGAAATTATCGCATCCCAAAAATGGCTCCACCAACAACTCCTTCAAGAGGCGACACTGGGTGCGAATCAGTTGCTGCTATCACGGTCACAGAAAAACTACCGCAATTTTGGACAGACTCGCCACGTTTATGGTTCGTCCAGTTTGAAGCAATAATAGCACCACAAAAACAGGGCGAAGATTACAAATATAACATGGTAATATCCAAATTACCAAAAGAGGTCATCCATCAGGTTAGTGACATTTTAACTAACCCGCCCAGCGAAAATAAGTACTCCACCATCAGGAAACGTCTAATAAACTGCTACGAAGAGAGCGAACACCGACGTTTCAACACAATAAATTACCCTCACACAATCAAAAAAAACTTCTGACACCAAATCAAGTCTCAGCCAGCCAGCAACCTTCGGCCTCAACAGGGATACCACACGCAGGAAGCGCGCGCTCCAGCCTGGTTACCCTACGGCCTCATCAGCGTCTAGGCACAGCACACTGCACCTACGGTCCATGTAAGCAGAGCATCTCTCTCCCGTCTACGCAGCAACCAGCCACTACGCAGTAACCGCCCCGACTCACTGGGGACTTCACCGCAGCACCGCGCACCGCATACAATCCCGACTCACTGGGATTTGCGGACTTCAGCCCCGACTCACTGGGACTAACGGCATTCAGTTCCGACTCACTGGAACTTGCGGCACTCAGTTCCGACTCACTGGAACTACTCACTTCTGGCACTGGCACGCTCCAGAACAGAGCACAGACTTTCCAAAGATTTATGGACTCTATATTCAGAGACTTGGACTACGTATTTATATATGTCGACGACATATTTATTGCGGACAAGAAAAATAATTTTCGGGAGCATTATGAACACTTAGAAGAGGTGTTTAAGCGCCTACATAAAAACGGCATAACAATAAATACAAACAAATGCGAATTTGCTAAGTCGGAGATTGATTTCCTCGGTTATCATATAACGAGCCAAGGGTTGACTCCTACTATGGAAAAGATTCAAGCTATAAACAATTACCCTAAACCGCAAACGATAAATGAGTTACGACGTTTTTTGGGTATGATTAATTTCTACAGAAGCAGTATCCCACATGCAGCAAAGCATCAAGCCCCGTTAATCCAAGAAAGCCCAAGAAAATCGAGAAGAGGCTTACGGCTATAATAAGAGATGCAAACGTGGTTTAAAGTCACACCATATTTTTTTTTACAATGTATAATAATATTTTTTTCTTCAAAGGGGGAATATCTATGGCGAAGCCATAGTATTATAATAGTTTAGGTCTGTACGCGGCTACGTGCTACAGTAATTGTTTACTCAGCTGACCTACTCTTAATATTCTAAATTATTAAATAAGGAAGCATAAATAATATATTGTCAATTTAGCAATTTAAGTAAACAAGCAAACAACCTTGTACCCCCACCTAAACCTGTCCATATTACATACAAATATTATTGTATATAAACCTTAGTTTATGGTAAGAAAATAGAGTCATTATTAAATATTACAATCAACGTGTCGTCTAATTGGTTCCCTGGGCAAACACGCAACATACAACATCCCAACATCAACCGTCGGGCCGTGGCCTCCTGGCCAAGGTTCCTCCGACTAGGCAAGGTGATCATGCCTGGCGCATGATCACCTTGCCTAGTCGGAGGAACCTCCCTTTGTGTCGGAGGGACATGATACCCGTCCCTCCACACTACCATACGACCATATCTACTTGCTTTCCCTTCTTCTACTACAAAAGAAAGACGAATATTGCAAAAAATCTGAAAGTAAAGATAGACGTGTTTGGCGTCCTTAACTTAATTCCTAAGAGACATTTCTAAAAACACTTTCAGAAATTTTGTTCGCAAACTGTAGGTGTTAGTCATCCCTGCCTATCTGTCACGTATATACGGGTATGATTATATACTCGTAGAAGTAAATAATCCGTTTGTTTTTTCTACAAGTATGTGGTGTTACACTGTCTATATATTTTGTAGCTTGAATTGGTGACATTGATTTGAATTGGTGAGTTGTATGCAAATGCTTACGTACTATGAACTTTCTGTTTTGTTTTACCAACTATACAAATATTTGTCAAATATCTTGGCACACTCTAATTACTTTTTACGAGATTTAAATCTTTCAAACTGTTGTCTGACGTTGAATTCATACAGTTTTAGACACTGCTGCATTGTAATCTGTTGAAAAACAATTTTTTGTCCCATACAAGGAGTTGATTCCCCAGCAAAACTTCTTCTCTGAACCTTTTCACAAACTAGGCTTGTTACGACTTTAAGTTTAATGCGATACCTCTGAACATTGGTTTGTTACATGGAGTAACTGCCTTTCACCTCCACAGCGTAAGTACTTTTTGTCTATATTAAAAACCTGCTAAAGTGACTCTACTCAGCCTGATGGAAAGCATTAATAGAATCCAAGAGTTGTGGTCACCATACTCATTGCAAATACATACAATACAGTATGGTGATCAACACTATAGCAGACTAGTGAGATGCTCTACTCTGCCTGATGGAAAGCATGAATAAAATCTAAAAATTGTGGTCACCATACTCATTACAAATGCAGACTATACAGTATGGTGATCAACACTACGGCGGCCTAGTAAGATGCCTTTTTACGGCCCCGCTTATCGAGGTGAAAGGCATGACAGTGATTGTGGCAGTGTATGGCTCACGATTACCACCATGAGTTTCACCCATGTGACATGTACATCAATGTACTTGGTGACCTCGGAATTCTAAAGACGATATAAAATACTGTTGACTATCTGTAACAATTGCCAAAATTATTCGTACAGCAACTGAGATCAATGGCTACAACAACACATCAGTGGCTTCTGAAGTCCTCCCTACCGTACCCCACGATTGAGGTATGTCTCAGAGTGACTAAAGTCACCCCTAGTGCAAGATGCTATCGCACCTCTTACTATTCTACACAGTAAAAGGATGAACAGCACCCACGTCAGACGATACCCCTAGCCGCATCGGAGAGTCACCTGTCTAGGGTCGTTCGCAGCGGTCACGTTTAATAACATAGACTAACCTAGTAATGTATTAAACTACTGCATTATCACGTAGAAACAAGCCCCTCCCAGAAATATTCCTTCTCCGTAAGTATTCACAGCACAATAAACATTACATCATTATGGATACAAACTGTTTTATGATTATAAAAGTTGCAAAAAATAGAGTAAAGATCTGTGCCCAACAGTGGATTTTAAAAGGCTATTAATTATGATGCTAAAATGAAAAGCCCACAAGCCGCAAATTATGCAAGAGCGTCCTGTTTAATAAGCTGTGTGCAGACTGACTGTACAGAAATGACACGTATATCGTACATACAGCTTAATACAGAGTAAATATTTTTGTATATTTTTATGTCTATGGCTGACTGCCGGCTGTATATGACCGACTGCTGTGATCTCAGGTTCGATTCTCAGCTCGGATCAAATGTTTATATTATCTGCAAATATTTGTTTCCGAGCTTAGTTATTTTCTATTCATAATACGTATGTATTTATATTAGTTGTTTAATACCTATTGTATAAACTCTGCTTAGTTTGAAACTTGATAGCGTTGGTGTCAGATATACGTAATATATACGAGTATATGTTTCTAATACTATTATACATGTTATATGTACATGTATATATATATGTGTTACTAAGTTTAATCGCACACCATTTTCAATTACTTTAATTATTTACTTAAATCGATATCAATACTGTATCTATGTAATATTTTTATAACCTTATTACATATATTATTACCAGAACTATCCTTAAATTCATCTATTTTCTATGTGTTTGTCCATTTAAAGGCCACCTGAGCAGAAATCAAGGAAAAACGTATTTAGTAATATACTACTAAAACCTCAAAGCATTTGATACGCTTCCAATATTGATTTATTGATATAAAACCAGCTGTGCTAAGTGAAAGGTCAATCGTAATTTAGGCGCCCTATCGAGGCCAATCGCCCACTTGGGTCGTCCACATAGGTATTCAGAATTAAATAAATGGAAACCATTCCGAACTAACAGACAAACTCAGATATTCATAGAAGCAGATTCGAATATGGTCGCAACATCTACAGAATATATTAGTGCAAATAGTAAAGAAGATAAAGGATTTTGAACTATAGGAGGAATGTTTAAGGTTGACGATTGACTACTAAGTTGAGGCAGTTTAGAAAAAATCATTTTGAGGTATTGAGATTTGGTGAATTTGTTCCAGTCTTGTTATCTGACGGACAAATAGAGAATACACAATAGACTCACAAATGAGATCTGGTTGACAATCGAGACTGGTTATGGAAATATTTCAAGCGAATCGTTTTTGAATTTGATTTGAATGGAGTGAAAATCCACTCATAAAATTTTTACTGCATCGTATTGGAATGTTGGTGGCGGCAGAGAACTAGAATTATGTCCAATTTAGTATTTTTTCAGGATAAATGACGTTGCGTGTCGTAAGTTATTCATTTTATTTGTTGTTTTTTTGCGGATTGTTCTGCAGTGTATTTTATAGAACTGTAATTCACTTTAGATAGAAAATAAATTTATTTACACTAGTATTAAGCGAAATTAGAAATAATTTGATTTATGAACTTTGAGTATTCTCAAAGATATTTACTTTTATTACTATTATTAATACTTAAAGTGTATTAATAATACTTAAATATTTGTAAAAGAAGTACAAATTCTGCAAATTATAAATAAAATAAATTGTAAAATTAATAATTAATGTAAAAATCATTGCATACGCAACTTACATATACGCTGATCAATCATGGTACGGAAAGTTTATGCTAAGGCAAATGAAATCTGACTGATCACTGAACTAAAACGAAACGCAATAACTTATGGTCTAAACTTCACCATTAGTTTAGAAAATTTAAAAAAAAAAAAATTTCAATATAATATTCTTTCAAAATCCTTAAAGTGACGGATTAAGAGTACAGAGTGTCACCACCCATATTCATCCCATGGGTATCGTAACAAGTAACAAAGGGTCCAAACTACGCGAGACAACATCACTACAAAAAGAAGAAAACCTTGTAACAAATGTTATAGCATCCCGTCTGGCCAGTGTGGTTTAGTAGGCCTAGCAGAAGGATGGGCTTATGTTTTTTTTTTTTTTTTTTATACCACGACGGTGGCAAACAAGCATACGGCCCGCCTGATGGTAAGCGGTTACCGCAGCCTATGAACGCCTGCGGCACCAGGGGCATCACGTGCGCGTTGCCGACCCTTTAAAAACCTATTTACCCCCTTCTTGAAGAGCCCCATACTGTAGTTTCCAGGGAAAACCTCGGCAGGGAGCTCATTCCATAACGGGATTGTTCGCAGGAGAAAATTTCTCTGAAACCGCACTGTGCGCGACCATTTAGGTTCCAATGTATGTGGATGAGCTCCCTGACGATGGCGAGCAGTGCGATGGTAGAAAGTGGCTGTGGGCATCATATCAAACAATTCTTTAGAACACAGCCCATTGTAGAGACGATAGAGCACACACAAGGAGGCAAAGTCTCTCCTAAGACTTAGTGGCTCGATACCGTCTGTGAGATCAGGATCGTCGACTATTCTCACAGCACGTCTCTGAACTGAATCGAAAGGCTCAAGCTGGCACTTCGGTGCTCCCGCCCAGAGATGACAGCAATACTCCATGTGAGGTCGAACTTGTGTTTTGTAAAGTAGTAGCCTTTGTGCCGGTGTGAAGTATCGCTTCGCTCTATTCAGAACACCAAGCTTTTTTGATGCCAGCTTGACCTTCTCTTCCAAATGAGCTCGAAATTGGACGTCACTGGAGATGTCGACACCGAGGATTCCAATACTCTGTGAGATGGTAAGGGGTGTATTCTGGAATTGTGGAACCACAGTGAACGGGGTTTTCTTAGCGGTAAACGCACAGACTTGTGTCTTAGAGGGGTTAAATTGGACCAGGTTATCCCGACCCCAATCGGAGACTCTGTGTAAGGTGCTCTCGATTTGAGACACAAGTTGTTCGCGACTTTCTACTACAACGGTACGAGGGATGTTAGCTCGGCCCGTGTAATACGCATCTCCAGTACTGTTGTCCGCATAACAATGGATACCATCCGTGGACAGCATATCATTGATATGCAGCAAGAACAGCGTTGGAGATAGCACGGAGCCTTGCGGGACACCAGCGTTTATGTCCATGCTATCGGAACAGCTACCATCGACGACGGCTTTTATGCGTCTGCCGGACAAAAAGCTAGCCACCCACTTGCACAAACCCTCGGGCAGGCCGTAGGATGGTAACTTCGATAGAAGACCCCTGTGCCAGACCCGATCGAACGCCTTTGCTATATCCAGGCTAACTGCCAAAGCCTCACCTTGACTCTCAATGGCTGAAGCCCACCGGTGAGTGAGATACACTAGAAGATCACCAGTCGAGCGACCGTGGCGGTAACCATACTGGCGGTCGCTGATCAAATCGTGCTCCTCTAGGTAACTGAGGAGCCGTGTGTTGATCACACGCTCCATCACCTTAGAGAGAAGGGAAGTTATAGCTATAGGCCTGTAATTCGATGGGTCCGATCTATCACCCTTTTTTGGCACTGGATGCACATGGGCAGTCTTCCACGAAGACGGCACTTGCCTTTTGCGGTAGGAAAGCGCGAAAAGTCGCGTTAGTACAGGGCACAACTCAGGAGCACACTGCTTGAGCACCACTGCAGGTATGCCGTCTGGCCCACTCGACTTATGAACGTCTAGACAGTTTAGTTCCCGCCGCACTTCTCTTTGCGAAATGTGTATTTCCGGCAAAGAGTGTTGGCACGGCGGGTTAGTAGGCGGTACCGCACTTCCATCCTCGTTCATGGTCGAGTTTGAGGCAAAGAGTTGCCCAAGTAGGTCGGCTTTCTCTTTGGCACTGTGGGCCAAGTTACCATCGGCATTTCGCAATGGTGGTAAAGACGACTGGCAAAAGTTTCCCTCGGCCGCCTTAGCAAGAGACCAAAAGGCACGACTCCCAGAGGGGTAGCCCGTAAGTCGCTCACCAATCCTGCCGATGAAATCGAATTTGGCTCTGGCAATTGTCTTTTTGCAGGATCTCGAGGCAGCATTTAGTTTGCGTCTCACATCAGAGATGTTCGGATCCTTATTAGCACGGGCCGTGGTCCAAGCCCTGTAGGCAGTCTGCTTGACTAGTCTGGCTTCCTGGCAGAGCCGGTTAAACCACGGTCGCTTTTGTTTTCCCGCAGCTACTGATGAGTTAGGAATAAAATACTCCATACCCACCAGGATCGTCTCAGTGACAGCGGCTGCGCAGGGGTCGGGGTCTTCTGACGCGAAACAAAGCTGCCTCCACGGGTACGATGCGTAGAATTCGCGCAATCCATCCCAGTCTGCTGATTTATATTGCCACATGCGGCGCAAATCGGCTGGGCGAGGTGGAATATGCCGCGCGCATGGGACTACGGTCCGGACGAGGCAGTGGTCGGATGAGCCGAGAGGTGCGTCCACTGTGATAGTGTAGTCGTCCGGACGCGTCGTCAGCAGAAGGTCCAGCAAAGAGTGCGCATGGCTCTCAATATCAGGTATTCTTGTTGGGGAATGTACCAGTTGTGAGAGGCCATGGGCCAGAGCAAATTCATGAGTAGACCTTCCCGCAAAGTCGGTGGATCGAGAGTTTAGCCACTCACAGTGGTGGGCATTAAAGTCTCCTAAAATCACCAACTCAGCACGGGGGTACTGCTCAAGAACTTTGTCAGTTGTCACTTGCAGGTGCTCAAAGAGTGCTCTAGTCTCCCTGTCGCCGCTATGAGACCTGTATAGGCACGCATAGATTCGAGTCTGACCTCCGTAGTCTACGCGCACCCACATTACTGACAGGTCCCTGTCTTCATAAAAATGAAGACGGCGACAGCAGATATCCTCCCGGACGTACATGCATACACCGGCACGTCTCAGGAATTTGTGTTCGAGTTTGTAGCCGGGGTAGTGTAGGTATGATGTATCGGCCGGGCAGGATATTTGTGTCTCCGTAAGAAATAAGAGGGTCGGCTGCGCAATCTCCAGATGAAGTTGGACTGCGTTCAGGTTGGAGTGAAGTCCCCTGATATTGCAGAAGTCCATATACGTGGAAGAGGATGCCGCTGTAGATACTCTTTTTCTACTTTTCTTTGTCATTTTTTTTGGGGGGGTTCAATTGGTTTGTGAGGATTTACTGTGTTGACAGCTAAGGGGGCAATGGGGCGGTGCCAATCCGCACATGGCTGATGCGGGTAGTGCGATTTGTCGGCGCGGCGTACGAAAGGGCCCCCGCTCCCCTCCTGCAGCAGCAACCGGGTTCCACTCCGGTCTCCTCCTCCGGCACGACTACTACTGCAGGGATTTTTCGCAGGCTGGCGGTTTAGCCTCCCAGGGTGGAGGTTGTAGTGATCCCTGGGTTCGGGAACCCATCTATCCTGCGGGCGGCCAGCGGACAACCGTTTCAGCGGGTCTTCCTGACCGCCGCGCCCACATCCCGCGCCCACACGAGCCAGTAGCAGTATTATAAGCACCACTGGTCCCCCGTTGTCAAAACAGCGAATCCTCTAGAGCTCTGGATATCTTACTCACCACAGGAACACAGCACTGCCGAAAAAGGCTGTGCTATTTGGCCGTGGTCTTCTGTAAGGCGGAGGTCCTTCCCCAGTCGGGCTGCTCTAATGTTTGAGCGGAAAATATCGCGCTATGCCCTACCTCTCCCGAAAGCCTCTCCAGCGGTGGACTGTTAAAAGCTGTTAAAGATGATGATGATGGGTCTAGTTCACGGAGACATATTAAATAATAATCCTTTAGTTTAGAAAATTCGAATCCAAACCAATACATAATCGATGTCATTCTGGTACCTAAAACACAAAAAAATATCTGACATATGATTGTAACAAATGAACCATTACAACTTACTTTTTGTATAAATATTTTGCTAAGTTGTAATTTGCAATCAATAATACTAATAACCGATGACGATTCATCACTCTTTATTTGTACTTTGAACACTAAATTTACAGTACCAAGGTCAAAAATCCAATAATAATAATTACTTCAATTATCTAGAGACAAAAAGGGATACGTAACAATGTTTTTAGAGGCAAAAACCCAATTGACCCAATCTAGTACGTTTGCCGTTCGAATGAGTCCCAATAGCGCTGTGTTGTTGAATCAGTTCAAGTATTGACCTGATATCCACGTTCCGAATCATTGACTTGCCTATTTAAGGTTATTTCAGAGAAAATCAAGGGCAATTTATTCAGTATCAACTAACGATGGTTTAAGTCATTCAAAGGAGAAGGGTAATTTTGGACTAATTGAAATATTCAGTAGTTAACTAATGGAATTATGTATTTTAAAATCCACATTTTTTTAAATGAAGCCACAAAATATAGTAGTATATTTCTTTCTTTCTTTTCTGGAAGTGAAAAAAGTCAACATAAGTATATTAAATACTTAATACGTTTAAATATTGATTTTTTACTAATCGAGTGTAAATAAATCACCAAATAAAATCACAATTGATTAGTAAAATCGATTTATAAAAATTAAGTTTTTTTAATCTTTCTACACTTGACAACTGTGGTCAGCGACTGACAGATGACAGCATTAGACAAGCAGAAAAAAACTACAACGATTCGTTTTCTTTTGTTTTGAATACTCACTTCCATATTCTAAGGGCCATCGATAAAGAAATGATTACACCTATCGATGGGATATTGAGGGCGTAGACCGCTGGGTAACTTTTGGCAGGAGAGCTTTTACTTTACAAATTATTTGATGGTGTGTATCTCAGCCTGTAAGTACCTTTTCAAATTAGGCTTTAAACCTATTAAGCGAGCAAAAACTGACTGAAGCTTAACAATAGGAACTTAACTCACTGTTGGGGTGTCCAGCTCCTTAAAACAATCCTTTTAGATAACTAATTAGTTGATTAATTCCTCAAGAAATCTATGTTATGTGCCGTTTGACTGTTTGTATGATAGATTTTACACTTATTTTTTTACTTAAGAGCCAGTCGAAGTGAGTTTACTCTGCCTGATAGAACGCACGAATAGATGCCAAGAATTGTGGTCACCATACTCATTACAAATGCAGACAAACAGTTTGGTGACTCATACTATGTTGGTCTAGTGAGATGCTTTTTCTTGCCCTGCTTCTTATTTGTGACAAATATTGGACATAAAGTCTTGTCTTCGACTGTAACTACTCTCCAGGGTAAGCCTGGAGGCTATCTACTTGCACTTCATGCATTCATATTTCGTAAATAACATAAAAAACTGTAATATAACAGTACAGTAACAGTAACCTCAGTTTTACTTTACTTCACATATGTAACATGATTTTTAAAAAGTCAAATATCCCCATGTTTTCAGTAAATTTTGATTATAAGCACCTACAAATAAAGCAAGCATGATTAGGTTAACGTATGGGCCCAGGAAACTTTGAGTTGTCCCCTTCCTCTTTATAAGTATAATTACTGCAGGAATGGAGTAGTGGTTTATAGGGTCACGATCACCGCTCTCTACTACGATGAGTGTTGTAAGTTCAAATCCCACATGAGACAACACTTTGTGTGATCCACATATTGTGCTTCTGAGTGTTTTTGTGTCCGTTTCTTGTGTGTTTGTAATAGTCGTTCTCGATACAGGAATTATTTCTAATAAGGACGTTATCTTTGAACAAAAAAAGCTATTTTCAGAAATGATACGTTTATACTTAGGATGTTTAAATCCAAATTTAAGTACATAAAACTGACGTAAGTCGATAGTGAACAATCTTTACGTTAAAGAATTAATATTGTTGACTATCGTTATTGACATTGTTGACTAGCGTTCCTAAATAGTATGATTCAATAAAAAGACGATTCCTATATCATAAACATATCCTGTAAGGGGGGATACTTTTCAAACATTCATGAAACTGACATGTAGAACACTCAAATTTATGCTAGAACAATAATTTATGGATCCTACGAAGTATTATATATGTAGGGATTGAACCAATGGTATTCAGCACTATACGAAACAGCGAGGTGACCGTTGCAACCACTGGGCTCTTCATGCAGTCAATCAGTTAGTTATTGAGAGAATTCTTAACTCTAAACATTGAATTTTCTAAAATCTGCTATTTTAAAATTAAATTTAAGAGAAGGGCAGCCCGATGATGTATCAGATTTGATCTAGATTTGTGTTGGTTTAATTTGGGTTTTCGTTTCATAAGGTCAGAACGATTTATTTTAATTAGGTAGACCTTTGAATAATTCTCGTCTATTAAAACACTAAAGGTGCCGTCTAACTTTTAGATATATTAATTCGTGTTTCGGAACAAAACTAAGCTATTTGAATACACATATTGTTGTACAATATGAGGGTCAATCAATTTTCTTGTTTTTTTTTAACTATTTTTCAACGTAGTCACAAGTTTATACACTTTCCTCAACATTTTTCTTACTTCTTTAACCCTATCACAAAACAACCTTTTTAAACTCTGCGAAATTGGCTCCTCTATTCGCAATAACCTCTTCATTTGATGTGAATCTATTTTCTCGTTATCAGGTTTTTTCTATTGATGAATAAAAAAAGTTACAAGATGACAAGTCGGGCGAGTTAGGTGGGTGTAGAATTAATTCATAGCGCAAGTCTTACAATTTTGGCGCCACAATCATAGATAAATGCGTAGGTGCATTGTTATGGTAAAATAACACAATTTTTTCATTGGAAAATGGGTCCTTGTCTCTTTAAATTTTGAATGCCGATGCCACGCAGATGTGACCGAAAAGATCTTGTGTGTAGATTGTCTTTTAGTCTATTTTGTATGGTAATGTATTCTAGTTTCATAAATAGTGACATATCGATGCAAAATTCCTGCGAAATTTGTTTAAGCGGTAGACATTGTTACTCATAACCGCCTGTTGTCTTACATGTCACCGTACATAACCGCTGAATCTATCGCGGCAACATTTGTCTAACATCTATTTCATCTTTAAATTTTAATTGCTATACTGAGTAGCCTCAACTGCTTCACTCAATTTTGTTTAGTGTTCAGTCAGATTGATATCCAAGACCTTTTTGATGAATACCTCGGTATCCACGTCTGATGGGCGACCTGGCCGCTGCTCATCGAAAATAGCTGCACGAACATGCTTAAATTCATTGATTCAATGTCTAATGGTTATCATAGTCGGCAAAGGGTGCTTCTAAGCAGAATTCAAGTTCACTTTTATTTCGCCGCATGTACTTCCGTCCAAAAAAAAAACAAATTACGAATCGATACTGTTCTATTTTCATTTCATCAAAAACCACTTGAGATGAAAGATAAAAACAGCTCTCAAAGAAAAACCTTTAAAATAACCTCAAATTAAGCACAATGACATTTGATATTCAGTAAGTAGCACCACTGTTGTCAAAAACGAGTACTTATTGAGCGACTCTAGTAAAATTTTGTACTTTATATTTAATAATTTGTTAAACTACTTAAATATTTAGCATGAAAAGTATTCATATTACACTTCGTATCTATCCTTCGTTAAGTGTAAAATTACAACCAAAAATAAAAATTATTGTGTCAATGTAGAGCATCGTTGCTTATTTTTAATCTGTTTGTCATAGTTACTAGGCAACCTATAAAATAACAAAATTAATAAATTCACATATCTCACATATGGTCATCTGATTTCAAACTAAGCAAAACATATTCTATAGTAACCAGACTGTTGATAAACATATTTATAAATTTCGAAATACACACACACACAGAGAACAAACGAAGATCACTCAATTATTTGTCTTGAGTGGTGTATAAATCCACGATCTCTGGCTTAGCAATCAGGGTCACTGACCACTAGACCAATAGGCCGTCCTATAAATAAAATAATTATTTATTTTATTTATTACTGCTTCAATAGCTCTTTACTCTTATCTGAAAAGGGATTCTATTATTGATGTATACACATGAAAGCATCAAGCCCTTAACTGATGCTAATATTACAGTAACCTTTGCATAAAAAACTGTTACAAGGTTAGTCAGTTTGCTAGGTAGTAGAGCCACGCTGATTTCAGCACAAGCGGGCCGGCTCGACCGGGGCAGTACTACCCTCCCACAGAAGATCAACCTAAAGCGGCAGCATCAGTGTTGTTGTGTTTCGTTAGTGAGCGTGAGACCGGAGGCCCATTGATGCAGGGCGACAGTTATCGTGGTAACTGTGTAAGCCTTACACTGTCACGATGACCGTCATGCCTCTTACGTCCCCAAGCGGGGTGTGAAAAAGTATCTCACTAGGCCGCCATAGTGTGGGTCATCATATTGCATTGTCTGCATTTGCAATGAGTATGGTGACCACAACTCTTGGATTCTATTCATGCTTTCCCACAGGTTGAGTAGAATCACTTTGGCGGGCTCTTAATATATATAGAAAAGTCAAGAAGTTCAAAATTTTATGTTTCTTTGTGTTTAAAATTTCAGCATGATGTTTCAAAAAATTGTGTCCGTACCACTTAACCGCCTAAACCAATTTTACAAATACAGCAATTCGACCAACATAACTGAACAACTCCCCATAGTGCAATTGTCATATATCACGAAATCAGTAGGTACGATACATGTATCGAATGTTCCGAGTCGTTGCCTCCGACAATCGTCCGGGGACGAGACGACACGGGTTAGGAAGCCGTCACGAATACGTGCCTGTCATTCAGCTGAAGTCTGGAGTTACAATTAAGTTATACATACCATCGAATGTGTAATGTCAGACGAAAACCGAATAGGAATATTAAAGAAAGGTTTGTCTTTCAATTCGTTTTAAGATTTTATTGATTGTATATTACAAACAGTCTTTTTTTTCTTTAAAATACATGCTACGTAGATAACATTTAAATGGAGATTGCCATGTTTCCATAAGAATAATAATTTTGTATATTAATTCCGTTTTTTGTGACTATTTTTTTGGTTTCTTATTATGTTATACGTATTTTCAAATATATAAAATACTATTTTTAACTTAAATATTTATATTTACTTGTAGAAGATAATAAAATACTCATTAAAATAAGTTTGTAATATCTGTTTTTAAAAATTTATATCTATTATAAACCTATCAAGACAAAATTGATGTTGCCTATATTGATGACTTTATTATTTTCTTCAGGTGTCTTCAGGAACATCGTCTCATTACGTATTCGTTTCATGACCTACATATTTCACTGTAATATCTCTATTCTCTGTCATCGATAGAATGTGTAGGAAATAATAGTTGATGGAAGGAAATTGTGTATTTAATTTTCTAGGATGTGCAATATTGTATAGTAAGATTTTGCGAGCTTGTGTTTTAGCAATATCCTGAGTTTATTTTCTTAATACGTTTGACTAAATTGACGATTAATAAATTGTATTACTTTTATAATATAATACAAAGTCATTTATATTTCACTGAAACTAGTGACGGAAAGGAACTTGTTAGTAATAATTATCATCATCAACTATTTTTAGTAGTCTACTGAATGGACGTAGACTCTCCTTAGAAATAAAGTTTTGACCTACTCTACCACTTTGGCTCAACGTTTTCTCTTTATAATGATGTCGTTCTGGGAAATTTGTTCCGTTAGTCAGCTTTTATGCCAACTACGGGATAAATAAAGACACAGGGACACTATTAACTACATGATTCATAAATATAGGTTTTAGTTCTCCTTCAGAAATATAAGTGATATTCACTATCAAGAAATATTTTAGTTAAATAAAATATTCAAACAAATGTAAATCTATACATTTTAATGTAAAAGTAAATCATTTTTCTAAAATGATAAATCGAATGTCTTTTCCATATTCTCAGAAAATTTCGAATCTAAAATCTGTTTATAGCTAGAAATATTTTGTAGTCAAAGGAGCATTTGATTCAAAAGTTGAAGATAAATATAGCCAAGCATAAGTAGGGTGACTGCGTGAAATTAAGAACACAAAATACATACTTTTCTTTATACACTCATACCTAATATGTAGTTAGAACTTCAAAAATACGTTTATGTCATTTTTGTGGAACTTCATTTCTATGTTTAGGGTGTCGATATTCATTTATTTTATACTTAATGTTATAATTTGTTATAACTTCTGTTGTTGCAAAACAATAACGCTACGTTAATAATAAACATAATAAGTAAACTTATTTAATTTCAATTCAAACTCTTAATTCAAGGCTCTTTTCAGATCTTGTTTTTGGTTTCGGTTATTAGTTTGTATAGTTTCGGTATACATCAAACATATAATTCAATATTAAATGTACTATTACTGTACCAACTTTCACATCTATCGGTAAGTTAAGTTTATATATTTTTCAATTCACAAAAAAAATTGTTTAAAATAGTTAATATTTATTTACTACATATTAGTAATAATAACAATTTACTTATTTACTGATACCCGATACAAGTTCTTATATAATTCTTTCTCTGTGTGGTGACGGATTCAGAATAAAGAATGTCACCACTCCTATACATCCCGTGGCTGTCGTAAGACATGAGGGAGAAAACTACACTGTACAACATCACTGCAAAAAGAAGTAAAACTTGAAAAAATCCTATTCCAACCTGTTTGGCTGTCGTGGTATTGTAGGTAGGCAGTGGTGACAGGCGGGACTCAATTCCCTCCTGGCGACCGAGTGCAGATACTTCCCGAAGCAACCGTGCCCGGAAAGAATCTGCGTCAGTCGGAAGGAAAGGGTCCCGTGCTGCCGCCCTGCCCACTCGGCGATGACCGGCTGGAGAGCCTCCATGGCGGCAAAGTCAGCACGTGGAGCCTCCAGCCGGGACGACCAACGAGCCATCGTGGCTCGACGAGCGGCGTCTCGCCACTCGCGTATCTCTTCGGGCGGGGGCCGAATGCCGCTACCCACCCGAAAGTCAGCCGTTCGCCGATAAACTTCAGCGAGCACCTCCGCCTCCAAATTCCACGCGGGAGTTCCGGCCTCCGTCGATACGGTGCGGTAACCGCGTATGGCTCTAACCGCCAATATCCTCTGAGGGCGCCAGAGGCGAGCCCTATTCTGGGCGGTCAGAGCCGCTGCCCACACCGGTGCACCATACAGTGCCATTGACCGAACAACCCCCGTGTATAGCCGTCTCGTCGCGACGCTGGCTCCACCCAAATTGGGCAAAAGTCGCCCAAGAGCAGAAGCAGCGCCGACCAGCTTTGGAGTAAGCTGTCGGAAGTGCTCGTCGAAGAGCCACCTGCCGTCGAGGATCAGGCCCAGATACTTCATCTGGGCCTTAATCGGTACGAGGACCGAATTGACTACGATAGAGGCACCGGGGGGTGGACCACGACGGGGCCCATGAAACAAAAGGGCTTCCGTCTTATCTAGGGCCACCCGTAAACCCAGCGCCTCAATGCGCCCGACCACCAAAGAGACTCCCACGGTGGCCAGGCGCGCCGCCTCCTGAAAGTTCGCCCCCCGGGCCGTGACCAATGTGTCATCGGCGTAACAAATTACGCCCAGCCCGGGGGGAAGACGACCTCGAAGGGCCCAGTCGTATCCCATATTCCACAGGAGTGGTCTGAGGACGGACCCCTGTGGAACATCGCACGACATGAGCCGCCGCCTCAGAATACCATCTCGGTCCTCGTACACGACGGTACGCTCCTTAAGATAGTCTGCCACAAGCCGCCTCAGGTACTCTGGCACCGCGTGGTAGTGGAGTGCTTCCCTGATGCAGCTAAATGGCAGACTATTAAATGCGTTGGCGATGTTCAACGACACCGCCAACAGCACGCCGCCACAGCTCACTGCCTCTTCGTTAACGGCCCTCAGGCGCAGCACAGCATCGACCGTCGAACGCCCCGCCCGAAAACCAAATTGTGCGTCCGACAGATCGGGGCCCACCTCGTAGAGGTGCCGGACGATGGGGGCAGAGAGTATCTTCTCAAACAGTTTACCCGCCTCGTCCAGCAGCACAATGAGCCTATAGGCCGCCACCGAATCGGCAGGCCGTCCCGGCTTCCTTAATAGGACCAGCTTCCCGCTTTTCCAGCACTCAGGGAAGCGTCCGGACGACAAGCTAGCGTCCAAGATCTCCCTGAGGCGGTCCGACATGTGTTCGAGGGCACGGGCCAGCACACGGGCAGGTATCCCGTCTGGCCCAGGGGCGGTGTTCTTAGAGCGAATCCGTAGAACAACCGCCCCTATCTCCGATTCCCTGACGGGCGAAACATTATCCTCGTTCCGTCCCCCCGTCGTCTTCGACCATGAAGGCCATCGACGGGAGTGTGTGCTCCGCCCGCTGCGGGAAAAGACCCTCGACCACTTCCCGCAGGAAGCTGGGCTGGAGTGTCTCTGTAAGGGGGGGGCCCGACGTGCGTAGCTTTTGTCGCACCGCACGATAAGGGTGACCCCAGGGGTCACGATCGAGACCCTCCAGCATCTCCTTCCTCTTCACTTCTTTGGCGCGGCTAATGGCCAGCTTCAGAGTTTGCCGCTCCTCTAAGGAAAGGCCTATGTTAAGCAATGGAACGTTAAAGGTTGTTGATGATGGTGTGATGATATTGCTCTTAAATAACATTAAGTTGAGTAACGGCTCGTGCCTCCTATACTCCTTTTTTATGTAAACTTAAAGTATTTAGCCTATTTATTTAACCCTACAAGGCACCCAGTTCCACATGTGGAACACCTACTTTAATCGTTTCTACAGCCATAAACTTACAAGTAGCGACATCTCTTGACATTTTTATACAAGCTACAGACAATTAGCGATGTTTTAGTACGAATCTTTTCCTACAGATGCCCTTTTGGTCTTTGTTATTTCACACGAAGCGTAGAATTTGAATGAAAGTGAAACGTTTGTCGTTTAAAAAATATTTAAAAAATAGATATCCTTCAGTTTCGACTCGAAAAAAATTACTGTGTGCTGTAACGAAGTGTATATTTTGTAGAGGTAAGTTGTTTTTTATATAAATATAAGTAAATGTATTTGTAAATCATATTTTTATGCATGTTCCACATACGGTACGTTGAGCTTTAGTGTCCGTTTTCAGTTATACGTACTTAGGATAACTTTTCATATAAATACTTTGATTTTATTGCAGATAATGGCGCGAAGAAGATTGCGTGATGAGGATATTGAGGGTTTCTTGGAAATCCCTTCTGCGAGTGAAGACGGACAAGATTTTTCTGATGCTGAAAGTGATGATGATATCGAAAAGATTCAATCTATCCAAAACTTTTTATCCGAGCCTCTTAGCGACGTGGAGTCTGCCTTATCTTCGCCGAGGCATCATCATCATCAGTGTTCTCCGAGCAATGAGGTTATTGCGAATATCGAAGATTTTCAGCCAGAAATATCAGACCCTCAACCTAGTACATCAGGGACAACTACAGGTACCAATACACAATCTCGGACATCTCGAGCTCGGGGATCATCGAGTACCACAATCAGTCATGGATCTAGAATCCCTGTAACTGTCACCCAAAGAAAAAAAAGAAGATTTATTTGGAAGAAAACCTCTTTTCGACCACCTCCTTCTATATTTACTGGAAACACAAATTTACCGTCACCGATTATAGACTTTGAAACTCCCCTTCAATATTTTTTATGGTTTTTTGATGATGAGTTACTTCAGCATATTGTAGAAGAAATGCACAAATTTAGTGTCCAAAAAAATTCCTCAAAGCCATTTACAATAACAACTAATGAATTGAAAAAGTTTATAGGTGTTTGTTTGATTATGAGTTTGGCGCCACTGCCAAACATTCGAATGTATTGGGCATCTGAATTAGGCATTCCTTTGATTATGCAGACTATGTCACTAAATCATTTCAAAAAAATCTGTCAGTTTCTACATTTCAACGATAACTCCACACAACCGCCATCTGGTAGTCCAGGATATGATCGTTTGCACAAAATAAGGCCTATATTGGAAACATTGAGAAAGAAATGCCAAAGCGTGCCGAAAAGAGAAGCACTATCCGTCGACGAACAATTGTGCGCAACAAAAGCTTCAAATCTTCTACGACAATACCTTCCTAATAAGCCACATAAATGGGGCTATAAATTACTGGTTCTATGCGATGATCGTGGCTTTGCTTACGACTTTGAAATTTATTCCGGAATGGAGAACGCTCCTGAACTAAGACTTTCAACTGAGCCAGACTTAGGAGCAAGCTCAAACATAGTAGTTCGCTTAGCTAGATCGATACCTAAAAATCAAAATTTTAAATTATTCTTCGACAATACGTCGCCAGAGTTGATTGCTTTTTTAGCCAAAGAGGGAATACAGTCACTGGGAACAGTCAATAAAGGTCGTTTAGGAAAAGACCTCAAAATACCTTCCATAAAAGACCTAAAAAAGGATAAGATACAGAGAGGTTATTCAGAGCAATGGGTAGCTAATTGTGATAACACAGATATTGTCACCGTTATGTGGTACGATAACAAACCAGTCGTTTTATCTTCGTCTTTTGTGGGTCAAGAGCCAATAGAAACAGCAAGAAGATACGACAAAAAAGAGAAAAGATATATCCAAGTGAATTGTCCCCAAATAATCAAAACATATAACCAGCATATGGGTGGTGTGGACCTCCTCGATTCGTTCTTAGGAAAATACAAAATAAAAATAAGAACTAGAAAATGGTACTTGAGGTTATTTTATCATCTTCTTGATGTAACTCTAATCAATTGCTGGTTATTGTACAGAAGAGTCGGGGAGCAGCAGAATAAGCCAACGCCAATGAAACAGAAGGATTTCAAATTTGAAGTAGGGAAAAGTTTATGCATGTGGGGACCATCGATAAGCAAAAAAAGAGGTAGACCAAGTTTATCTGATCTAGTTGAAAATAAAAGGCAGAAGCCAAATACTTCAATACTACCTCCTCGTGATGTCAGACGTGATGGGTTTGAGCATTTTCCCGTTTGGGGCGAAAAAAGACAACGGTGCAAATATCCTGGTTGTAAAGGAAAAACATTTATATCTTGCGATAAATGTCGCGTTGAACTTTGCCTCAATAAATCTAACAATTGTTTTCGATCTTTTCACCAGTAAAAATATTTACTATAATAGTTATAAGTACATATGATTTTGCAATATATATAGAATTTCAATATATAAGTAAATAATAAGTTACAAATGAAAAAAAGTACATCAGAAGCTATTTCCAAAACAATTTAATTTGTACTATTTTTATACCAAAAAGTTTAGTTAAGGCTCAGTGTACCGCATGTGGAACTGAAATAAAAAGTTATTTTTTTCGTAAATAATGGTTTTATTTTTATTTCTATAACTTTTCCCTAACTTCTGATCACTTATTACAACCTATATAATTTTTTGGCGCACATAAAAAAAATTGAGCCTTGTAGGGTTAAGAAGTTAACAAAGACAAAATAGTAGTCTTATTTGTAATTTTACCACTTTAGACAGTTCTGTAAATGCATGTAAAACGTAGAACTGTATTTTTCTGTAACTCTATTATGTTAGAAACCATTAGACAAAAATCCGGGACTATCTGAATGCTTGGTCACCCTAAGGCTAAGTGAGCTGTCAAAGTGGATCAGCAATGCTATTTCTCACTGTCGAATGAGCAGACGGTCAAGACGTACATTAAACAAAGATTTTTCAGAGTTCTAGCTGAAGGAGATAAGTTGTTTCATTCTTTATTGCCATTCTGGATAGCTACGGAAATAATTAAACGTAATAAATACTTAGGTAACCCACAAATCCGGAGTTAATCAATTAAACGGTTGTTCTGTTACTCTGGTTTGAAAAATTAACGATAGACGTTACTTTTAAACTACTCGTTGGAGTGATTATACGTCGCAATGAACTATAAAGTGAAATAAGAGCTTAAGACACTTTTGTTACTTCACTTAACAAAGTATGAGATGTTAATTGCATTAATTTTGATAGATTGATATAAATTTTGCTTTTTTAGTTTATTTTAATTTCTAGTTGATTTAACAAATTTAGACTAGCTTTTTTTTTTGTTTATGATTTTAGATTTAAAAATATAAAAACGGTTTACCATACACTCCAGGTGAACTTTCGCTAACGACTCTAGCTCTCGTTAACGGCACTAGCTATCTTGCTAACGGCAATGGCATGGAAGATAAGTTTACCTTCATTATTATATTATAAAATTTGTTTATAACTTTATTTTTGTACATCGATGAACTTAATGTCCTATTCGTTCGCAATCGTCAATCGCTATTATTTAAAAAGAATATAGTTTTATACAAATTTTAATAACATCAAAAAAAAAGGTGAAAATACATTGTAATGGGTTAAAGGGCAAAAATAGTATATTTATAAAATAAAACGCTCAATTGATAGAAATAGACATCCAAGGCAATCGAATAAGATAAGTTGATCAATAACAAATTTATAGCGACAAGGACATTACCATAATCATCATCATCATCAACAGCCTTTTACAGTCCACTGCTAGATACAGACCTCTCCTAAGTAAGGAAGTTTTGACCTACTATACCACAAGAAACTCAAAAGCGGACCAACATAATAATATTGCACTATTTGAACCCTGTTATTTCCAAGTTACTCCGAGAAATTAGTATTCAATTGAATCATTTAAGATATGCATAAATTTATCAATTGTCTTACAGTATTGAACCATCAGCTTTGCAGTTGGTTTGTATAAATCTATAACCATTGCCATAATCCGTTAAAATCCTAACGGCGGTTACAGTATTCCATCGACTTTTGGTGTGTTGTAGGTCGCACTTGCCATCAATATGAAAATTCATAAAGGTATTTTTTTAGAGCCTGCCAAAGTGACTCTACTCTGCCTGATGGAAAACATGAATAGAATTTAAGAGTTGTGGTCACCATACTCATTGCCAATATAGATAATGCAGTACGGTGACCCACACTATGGTGGCCTAGTAAAGTGCATTTTCATGCAAGTAATAGGCATGACAGTCATCGTGAGATTGTATTGCATACACCATGACAACTGTCGCCCCCGCATCAATGGGCCTCCTATCTCGCACTCACCAACGAAACACAACACGACACGTACGGATATTGTCGCTTTAGGTGGATGGTCTGTGGTCGAGTGGTACTACCTTCAAAATAATATACTGCAGGACCGACCGTACGTGTGCGTATTTTGATACGCATAACGTACAAGGACCGTAGGTCAAGCGCGCCCGCATGCGTGCTATTGGTCAACCGATACAGTACGGAAATAAATGAACACATTCAGTGCTGCACTGATCAACGGACCGATCGTAAGGGTGTGCTAGCCCGGTCTGTTTGTTAATCCGGGGAGCACTGAACGATGCAACCTAACAGTTATTTAATATGTATCATTAGGACGGTACGTACGCATGGACGGTCGGTAGAGCTCTGTGACTGGTCTTAGATAGTCTGTACTGTAGCAACCAGTTTGTTGATAAACATACATACATATACATATATACTTTAAATCATCATCACATTCTTAGTCTTTATTGTTGCTAAAACTGTTTTGGGCCGGCTACTAGTTCAATCGGATTTATCTGAATTTCAGTTTTTTTTCACGGAGCAACTGGCATCATGGATTTCTAAATACACAATTTTTTTTTATATAAATTGCACCCAGACGCTAAATAAATGACATGACAAAGTTAAGTTCGTTTTGTGTCGCATATTTTGAAGACAATTATAGCTGGTGTTGATCCATTCCAATATACCAAAGGTCGAGTGGAATTCTCCAAAAGTATTGTCGTCTAATACCTTGGCAAAACTTTGGGATTCCTTTGCAAAGTTCATGTTGCACTTTAAGGCTTCTCTATTCAAGTTTAGAAATAGGTTTCCTTTGTTTCCTGTTGTGAGACTTTATTTTTGATTCTTTAGTAGAGATGTATTAGTATATTCTTTAAAAGCAAAAGGGTAGGTAGCTATATAATACCCCAGCTATACTCTACCACGCTTATGCACACATATAAATTTGACATACAGATAGTCCTGAAAGATAAATATGTTTAGAGGTGTTGCGCTCCGGATAGATATTATCCTCAGACACTTGCTGAAAGCAAAAAGAAAATACCTGAACATGGATTTTAACACCAATTTTAACATGACTAAATATGGAACTTATAACTCGTTGACGAGGTTTAATTTTAATCTAGTTATGCATTTAAGACAAGTAACGAATCGTTTGATAATCTTGTGATCTCATATTTATCTATAAAACTGACATGCCCATTAAGGATATATTCGCGTATATCTCTACCAACATTCTTATTACAATTTTATATTCAAGTCAGATTCTACTTCAATCACTTTTTTCTGAGAAGCAATTTCCAGCCCTAAAAATTAAACACGTAACCATATATATTACCTAGAACATGATATATAACAGGTTTCACAAATTATGTTAGTGTTACATTTATTTACCTCGATCCCCTAATGGATGTAATTATCCTAAGGAAATATTATAGGTATAATATTAGCAACTGGCCTGTTGGTCTACTTGGTTAGGTGACTTATTTTTAAATTATTTATTTGTCTACTAATATATATTAACTGATTTATTTAAATTAAATGTGAAATACAAAACATACTTTATTAGTAGATATCGATTTGTTGTCATCGGCCGGCTACGTCACACGAGCCGGGCGCGTGTGGACGAGACCGTGATATCTTATTGTTGCGCTTGCGCACACGCACCGCGCCAGCACATATCTAACTCGCCACGCTATCGTTATTTGCTATATTCTGTCCATATTTTATGGCTGTCATTCTTTCATTGCCATCACTCCTTTTATAGTCGAACTGAACTTGTGTAGTGTGTAATTCAGATGTAATAAACTTTTATTCTATCTCTTGTGCACTTTGGACTTCAATTACTTATGACCTACATATCATCATACCCTACATTATCACGTCGGATCACGAGTCTACGGTATGATGAGATGTACGTAATAAGTAATGTAAAAACAAGTCACTAACAAGGTAATAGGATGTGAAGCTTAAGTTTTCACTCTTAGAAGCTAAAACTTGGTTGTCAACGCGTTTAACCTCTTTAATGTATATTTTTAACTGACATTAACGATATATCTGACGTAAAAACATACAGTTTCTTGTTTTTTTTTGATATGCTGCGAATAATGGCACTAAAAATATTAATATTTGAGTTACGAAGAAACGCTACGAGCACGTAGCACTTAAACTCATATTATTGACTACGGCGTAGATACCACGTAGGCCTGTCGTGGGTTGGGTAATAAATTAACTATATAACATGCAGAGATGCGTCCTACGTTTTCGTCTATAAATATAATTACAGTCAAATATGTAATCATAGGAATGGATATAAAGTATATTTTTTCACATGCTATACTGTACTAAGTTGGCAAATAAGGACATGATAAAGTGATAGCCGAGGTCTCTTCACATTCCTATATCACTGTTAATATATTTCAAATTACAATAATTATTTCACTCTGTTATATTTATAGCCATTATAGTTCTGCAAAAGAGAGTCCTACTTCATGAATATGATTAATACCTATTTTGTAGTGAGCCAAATATGTAAGTAAAAAATTTTTCAAACCTCCCATAGTTTTAAAAGAAACGAAGCGTACCTTACCTTCTAATATTTTTCCTGTAATCCCTTAAAAGAAGGTGCCTTTTTAAATAATCATGAAATAAAAAGAAGAAAATGACAGAAAACAGCCATTTTGCTATGAAAGTTACTAAAACAAATATCACGTTGGTTGATATTGAAAAACGATAAAACGAACCTCGAAAAAGAAAATTTAGGGACAGCAAAATTATTTCAGGCTTGTTTTACGGTTGCCAGACGAAAAAAGTTGACTAGTCAGCGATGGTGGCAAAAATATTATTTTCTACTTGTCAACACTATACAAGGGAAATGGGTTATTTATGTTTGAATGCGCTATGGTAACTTTTCAGACTTCTACATACATTTACGAATGTATGTGAATATGAATATGTTTATTGAAGGTATTTTAAGAAGGGATAGGTATATTTTTCAGTCATATAGAGCACACTATTAATAATTTAAATCTTCGATAGTTCAGACAGTTTATGTTTTATTTTTTAAGAAGAATACAGTAAAAGGATGTTTTAAAAGCTTAAGATAAGTATTTAAGAATGTAATACAACTAATTTTAATGTAATTGTGTTATTTCTACCTTTTTTTGTGCGAAAATCTCCACGGTAGTTCAAAGTTCAATCTACCACCGAAAGGTAGTTATGTCGGACTCGAACCGACCAAAAACCACACGCCGTCATAAGTACCAGTAGCCGGGGAACCAAGTGCACTATAGTAGGAAAACCCCCAAAAGGGCCAGCGTGGTCTATAGCGCTCGTATCGCCACCCCAGTATATTATATCCACCTAAACAAAAACATTGCCTAATGTTACTTTGGAAACAACGTACGCCAACTTACAGGAAACGGATGTTACTTTTTTTTTTATTAATCCCCGAGTGAGTAAGACTATCGCACATTATCAAATAAATTGAACCTATTTTACTTTCGCATGGTATAGATGGCGACTAAAACTAATCGACTTACGCCGACTAGCCATGACAGCTGTTAGTTTAACAAGCTTTATTGTGTAACGCAGTTGACAGTAGTTCTAAAATGTTCAAAGAATATGAGATCAAAAATAAATTTATAGGTTTTTTTTTACCCTTCCAATAAATAAAGAGGGATGCGTGTGTATTGTATCTATAGCTTTCTTAGCATTGGAATTCAAAGGCTAATGGACTAATAATAATCGTAGCGTTTTTAGGTTCACTTAAGAAAATTGTTTTAACGTAAACCTTAACCGATATTTTAATAATAAATGCATTCTTTTTATGGAACACTGATAGTCTTCCAGTTTAACTGCAGCCTCCTATAGTATGAAGGTCCATGATTCTAATCTAAATAAGACTCTACTGGACGACAGTAATTGTAAAATTAAACATTGAGCAAAAAATAAAACAAAAGTTTAAGCACCAGTACACACGAATCAATCAGACCGTCAATTACGCTATATAGATCGACAGGTAGCGTATCGTTAACCAATCAAGTGGCAGCGGCAATAGTTTTGAATCATTTTTTTTAGTTCGAAATTCAAACGATCAGATTACAATACATTTTGTATTGAGACTGGCTGAAAAAAATATAGCATAGGTGTTTATTGTTTCGTCAGTGACTACAATGAATTTTTCATACGAACTGAAAATAAAATAACCCGTTATGATTTTATTTTTGAATATAGAACAATACTAGTTATATTTTTAGTTCACTTTTCACACTACAATAAGGTATATGTTTTATATCCAGTTTGAGTTTAGATGGCGATACTTCAGATATATCCCCGGCATTTATTTGTGATATTGACAATTAATCCGAAGTTATGAGTAGTTGGTAGTAACTACAGGACTCCAGAATAACTTATAATATATTTATCAGCCAAGAAAAAATATTCCAGAAAAATATATTTGTTACACGACAGTTTTGTTGTCCAGAAACACATTTAAAAACGAGAGTAGAAGTTGGTAACAAGGTAAAAGGTTCTAACGTTCAATAAACACAAAATAATCTATAAATTAATAACAGAACATAAACTCAGTATACACCGTAAAACTCCAATTAAATAAGGTAAAAAGTTATTCAAGCAAACTTGGATTATAAACAGGTAAATTATTAAATTTAATTGGCTTTGACCGACGGAGGGTAGATTGAAATTTCTCCTACCTAACTATGAAACTAAAAGTGTCTGAGTGAGAGGTGAGCTTAATTAAATTTTCAAAATGAAGCATCAATGCTGTGACGGCTGTGTTGTGGGCACAATGTCTGAAATACTGAAACGTTGAGTCTTTGTGCAGCATTATTGTTAGACGCTATTGGTTTGAAATTTAACTTTGTCTACTTTGTGTTCAATATTCTGTAAGTTTATTTTAAGCTGTTGATTTTCGCTCGAATATTACGAGTCTTAATCTGTATTTAGATTGTGTGTTGATGGTTTTAATAATATCCTAGTGAATTGTACAATTACGGGCGGATATACGTGACGTGCTCCCAGAGCCGACCTCTGTAAGCTAATGTAATGTACATCCCGTTTCCCATCAAAGCCTGGAGTAATCCCTTACCTCAAATGCAAATCTCTATCCATTATTTCACTTCCATTTATCATCTTCTTCTGTCCTTAACAATTCCCAAAAAAATGGTCTTTAAAATGTTAGATTTAAACGTCGATAGTTGGACAAATAGTGAAAAATTATGACGCTAAAATGACTTGTGTAATGTTTTTATATTAATGTCACGAACTCAGATACTGATACTCAAGTTTATTCGAAACTTAAACTCATTAACTACCTCGGTGGCGTAGTGGTAGTAACCACGACTGCTGTGCTTAAGGTCTTGTGTTCCATTCCTGAGTCGGACTAAATATTTGTATGATCTGCAAACATTTGTTTCGAAGTTTGAGTGTTTTCTATGTATAATATATATGTATTTATAAAAAAAGTATATAAATATTCCATCAGCCAGTCTAGTTATCATAGCACAAGCTCTGAATAGTTTGAAACTAGATGTCATTGTGTGTCAAATATCTGAAATATTTATTTATTTTTTATTGATTAAAAATGCAGGTCGTCAAAAGAAGTATTGAAATTACATTGGCAGAAAACAAAAAAGCATTCTAAACCATCAGTGAACAAGAACGATCAATATAGGGTAATATTTTTAACATTTACTACAATAATTCACTACGAAACAAACAAACTCAGTACAAAATTACCATAGATAATATTTTAGTTCCAGCTTAAAAATTGTGAATGCAGCAGCAACGCAAAGTTTTCACAATTATCCTACTAATTAAAAGTACTTCTCTGGAGCTAAGATATGGGAGTTGACGTTAATATAAAACCGAGTAATGCTCAACTTAAACCAATGAATTTAATTTTTTCCATTTCATAAGACGACAAATTAACTCGCTACGGAAAAAGGACCGGTTCAGTGTTGTCAGCCTTCAAAGGCTTTTATTCCTACAATTGTGTTGGTAGAAACTAAAAAAATATCTTGTGAAAAATGCTAACATTTTAACTTATATCTCAAATAATGTATATTTTAGATGTTTCTGAAAAACCTCTTACAACTTTCAGTTGCATTTAATTCAATAGAACGTACCCTATTTGATTGTGTTATTGTCATCCTAATTAAACACATGTGGCAGCCAAACTAACTAAGAGCCATAGAGAAATAAACAATAATTGTATTCTGACAACTCCCTTCATAGAGACTCGATTCTAAATTTCGAAATATGTTCATATGTACGTATTTAATTTAATTAAACCAACCAGTATGATTTCCCCAGTGCAGTTGGAAACTGCAACAATAATTATGTTCTTGATGCTCTGCTAGTGTACACTTTCTGTTTACGAATTTGTGTACTGGTGTACTGGTGCCATTGTATATTTTTTTTTATAATATCCTGCCAAAGTGACTCTACTCTGCCTAATTGAAAGCATGAATTGAATCCAAGCGTGGTGGTCACCATACTCATTTCGAATGTTGACAACACTATGGCGGCCTAGTGAGATACTTTTTCAGGCCTGCTTGGAGACGTAAAAAGGCTCACATTCTTACCACAATAACTTTCGATACGATAGGACGATAATAAAATACACTTATATATAATTACAGAAAGAGAAAAAATTGTTTTAATATGTAACCTAAGTAAGTTTTTTAGTAAGTAAGTAGTAAGTAAGTTTTTTACCCCCATTTTACCCTATGTAAAATTGGGTAAAAATTAGGGTCACATTTCAAGTCAAATTTTAAATACACATCGTGTATTGAAAAAGCCGAAATTTCCTACTAAAACATTAAACACAACAATGATAGCTTTACTCATCACACATACAACCGTCTAAATTAAAACTGGGCAGAACCTGACCAGACTGCTTAAAGATAATTATATATTTCTAAACAGATACATAATATAGTTTTATAACACCCAGACAAGCAAGTTTCGTACTCATAACATAATTATTTGTCCCAGATGGGAATCGAATCCAAAACCTATGACTTACCAGGGAGGGTCACTAGGCGAAACCAACAGTTCCTTAATAGTTTTACACTTTTTTATAATATCCTATTTTCTATTACAAAGTAAGGCAACGAAAGTGTAAATATAAGAGGTGTTAGAAATTTATTTAAAATATGTTTCCAATATTCTAAAACTAAAAACCAGAACCCATACTCATCCAACCTTAGCCTCGTAACCTGGATAGTAAAGTATGCGTTTGATTTAATTCCGCGGAACATTTAAATGACACTTGGGAAATCACTGTCCAACCTTTAATTAAAGTAATTAAAATTCTTAATTAAACCGTGCAATGGTACCGAATACTTTTGAAACTATTCCGATTCTATTTGTGTCTCTCTCACACTTGCAAATTTAAGTTTATCACTTTCCTGCTCTAGATTCTACGTTTAGTTGTTTTAGTTTTTTGTTTGTGTGAGTGTTTTTGTCTCGTTCTTTAGATACTATTTCAATTAGAGGGTTTTAAATTTTGAATCGAATTTGATTTAAAAGTACACATCTATACCGATAAAAGATAAATACAAAACGATACATTAGAAACCATCTCCTAAGTGTTTTATTATTTCCATTTTTGTTGTATAAGACACAACGACCTTTAAGAATCAGCTCCAACGTTAGGGGGAGGGGAGTACTCTCACTAACTCGGTGAAATCTCTCGTGGTTTAGCATAATTCTGCTATGATCTTACTTTTTACAGTTCGATAAATAAAAATTAAATAATAGAATTAAAAGAATAATAAAGAGAAGATTTATAAGCATGACGTGACTTTTGTAAATTGTTATTTAAATTTAGAAACATTAGATTACAGATATTTGCTTCTACTATTATATTAATTGGTTATTAATATAATATAACAAGTGACAAGGATCAACAGACGTAGAAGAATATCATTATGGTCATGATATTTATTTGTGTATGTATGTATGTATATAGATTTACATCAACTTAAGTATATATGTATATATGTATGTATTTATGTATTTGTATAAATTTTAGTATATGATAAGTTTGTATACGTTTATTTCTTTTATTCAACATCACCTGAAACGCACCTACTTCCTATTTTCTCTGCATCACCCAAAGGTTGACTGGTAGAGAATGCCTTAGGCATTAAGTCCACCTATGTACATAAGGTACATGACGTATAAATAAATAAATAAATTTCATCTCAACCTACCCTAGCAACCCCCTCACAAAAAATCACAGGTCTAAACTGTAGGTAATATTCACTTAAAATTAAATTTTCATTTCACGGAAATAAACATTTACATTTTATTTTCCCTAACCTCCACGTTTACGAAGAGATGAAAATATTTAATAAAAACTTAATGTAGCAACACATATTTTTATTTTCTCACTGATACTGACGGATATTAAAAGTACAACAGGCCGAGATACTTGCTCTTCTTTCGTACAGCATCACAAGACAATTTATTATTTTCTTTCTGTCTCAACTGACGAACGAAATATTACGTGAATATTTTCTACTTTTTTCGAATTTGTAGCCGTTTCCTGTAATTTTGGCTAAGTTCATCGTCATTGTGTTGCTCTTATAACTATTTTTTAAGGCAATTTCAGCACTACATGTACGTCCCGTATCGCGAAGTAATTTACAAACATATATGAAATGGATATAAAGAACACCCAACTCTTGGATTCTATTCAGGTTTTCCATCAGGCAGAGTAGAGTCACTTTGGCTGGCTCTTAATATAGAAAAAAAACTCAGAACAATAATTTGTAGATTACAAAATGTTATACCGTATGGGGATCAAAAGTACAACATAATAGATAGCAGCGAGATCCATGCAGTAAGTCTATCCCGCTACGACTCAAGACATAGCACGAGTTGAAACTAATAACTTGCTTTTTTGAAATTAACCTACTTAATGTTTAAAGAAATCGGTGAAATGGTTTTCGAAATTACTGCGTTAAACCAAAAAAACCCTGAGTAGGACGCAATGTGTACCGAAGGTCATGGAGTCTCTGAACATGACAGTAAGATTACCGGTCAATGATAAGTCAAAAAAACTAATCACGGTATGCTTTGTGGTTTTAGTTGGTTCGAATCTGACAGAACATACCATTTTAACTCCGGTGAAGTAACGAACCGTGATAAATTATAACAAATAGTATCATTGTGGAGGAACAGGAGTCATGTCTCTTTCACACAAAGGGAGGATCCTCTGACCAGGCTAAGTGATTATGCCTTGTAAACCGCGACTCGACGATTAATGTTGGGAAGCTGTATATACGTTAATTGACGCGAGAATTTCTACATCGCAATACAGGATTAGTAGTTACTCCGTAGTTCAGTGTGCCGTCGATAGATGACGCTATTAATTTATCTTTGGTTGCGCTGAACGTGGAAGGTGCTACATACATTTTTAAACTCAGATTTTAGAAAACATTTCTTACAAATAAGGGTTCATTCCATGCAACCAACAATCTCTGAAAAAGTAACTCTCATACATGATGATAGGTTACCTATTAAAAACTTACTTTGCAAATTAATATGAGGTTCAAACGAAATAATTATTTATTCCTATTAGACTAGAGTTTCTATTTTATTATCTTTTTCGAATAGTAAACTTCTTTATTATTTATGCTATGACATAAATTGATTTATACATTAAATGAAATATTTCTTAGACTGATAATAGTCATGACAAAATCAACCCCGAAGAAGTTTACTTTGATAGAACTTAAATCTAGAGAGGTTGTCGAGTGTTAGTGTGGTACAAAGCATAGAAGATAGCAACAGAATTTCCAGCACAACTATTCTTTTCAATAAAAAATTAACTCTATGTTAAAATAGTAAAATATACTCCACAGTGAACTCTCACAATACTTTTGTAACAATAATGAATCATAGGAGACTTGAAAAAGGTACAGTACACATTGTAAACCCACCAAAACCATTTTTTTCTAATCAAAAATCTTGGAATGTTGCATGTAGTGTAATTGCATAATATGCACTGTAATTAGTTACAGAACTACATCGAGCCTACATCGTACGTGTGCACGAGGCTCCTGCATCCTACTTGAGGATTATCCTACTTGCCACTCCCAAAGGCCACCTCTGAGTGGCAGTTAGGGAGAGTTGTACAAAAAATTACAACGACCACCAGTGGTCACTGTTTTAATGATGGCAGCGTTAGTTTTTTTTTTCATATATATCCTACTAAAGTGACTCTATTCTGCCTTATGGAAAACCTTAATAAAATCCAAGAACGGTGATCGCCATACTCACTGCGAATGAAAACAGTGCAGTATGTATGTACATCCTACGCTATAGTGATTAGTGGTAATCGTTGGAAATCAGCCTTTACAAGTATTTATAATATTTATTCCAAACTGTCTCCGATAGTGATAGTTGGAAAAACATTCAAAAATTTATCTCGATGATCACCAGCAGTGGTAGTCTTAGTTATTGCAGTCTTAGAGCCAACTAGAAGAGCGAACTACGCAAAACAAAAGCATTGAAGAAGAAAGGAAAGTTTAGCACAAATCCTATACCAACCCGTCTGATATAGCGTGGTATAGTAGGCCAAAACCTCCTTTCTATAGAGAGACCTATGTCTGGCAGTAGACTATTAAAGGTTGTGAATGATGATAATGATAATAAAGACTGAAATTGCTATATTCTATACCTTGTACCATATCCAAACAGTAGTATTACCACAGGAATCTGGTGACAAAACTGGCGCAGACCAACTCAATTACACGCTAAGTGCTGACTGTAGAACACTATTTACGTTCGTCTGTCTGTGTGGCGAGTCAATTATTTCTAGAAAGTTATCTTTTGAAGGATGATTGCAAGTAATGATTATTGACTCGTGATATCTATATAATAGAAGATTAGACTTGCTTTATAAACTTTAAAATATTTTTTAGAGCAACAGCTAATGACTGACACTCTTGGATCTGCACAATATATAATGGTGCAAAGTACGAAATAATATTTCATTACTATATATTATTTATAAAAAATTACACCTGTTTCCCTGAAGGAGTAGACAGAGGTATATTAAACGCCCATTTTTCACTAGTGTTTTGGTCCCACATAATAGATGCCGAGCCTAGTGCCGCTAATCGGGATGTTTTGATTACCAGAACCTCGTTCGTCAATTAGCAGGTGCACTTGCAGGTTGGCGAAGAGATAGGGTACTAGGGATGGGTGACTGGACTGAAACATGACGGGTCTGCAGTAGCTTGAAGAGGTTTGAAATACATAATTATTTATTCATACTTCAATTGAAAGCCTCTAGAAGATGACTATCAATTAAATAACAGAGGATAGGGATGGAAACACTTTCTAAAATATTGCTATCGTTATACAAATAAATTTTAACCTATTGCTTTTCAAAATGGCAACTTTTTAAATGAAAGTGTTGAAATTCTGTTTTATACAAATAAAACGGTCTGGCATCTACAACTAGAAGTTACTAAAACTTTTAAAATAATATTTAAATAGCCCATTCTTTTGTATTCTGTATGCGAAAAAAAAATTCGGACTAAAAATATCAACGCCCAACACTTCAATGTTCTCAATTTCACGTAGATTGCGTCTAAATTCTGGGTAACTTTGTGCGAACGCTTCACCGCTCAAGAATAAATGTGCAAGTCGCAGAAAATAAGAGAAAAATCAATCACAATAAGTTCACGAACTTGCTACTTAAAGGCCTGACTCAGTTTAAATGCTGAGAAAAGGTCCGGACGGTCGCGGAGACTTTTTGTTGGGAACGTGGCATGCGGAAGGGGAACACTGCCGGCGAATTTCTTCCTAAAATATAAGTTTGTTTTGTTTTTTATTAAGAGCGACTTTACTTGCAACTTTATTTGTACTGTGTTTCATATGTATTACTTAAGGTAGCGTTACTTAGTATTGAAACAACCACGCAACCTCTATGAGGATTATATTAATAAATAAGATATGTCTGTGACTTTGTATGCGTAGAACTTCCATTTTGAATGGTTTTTGCTGCGAAAGTCTCGATACGAGGGCAATTCGAAATAAAAAGTAACCTATATATTGTCCAGTGTTCTCCTCTATCTCCTAGTAATAGTCCCATTAAAATCGAGTGGTTCAGTGGTTCGAGTGATTAGTAGTCTTCTATTGTATTTATGTGTATACAACTACCGTTTAAGAGGTATCAGTTTCGATGCCTGAGTCGAGTCAAAAAGTGTTTTTGAGTTTATCTGGAGTTCGGAAGTAGACTTTTAACTCCTGTTTCTCGCAGAGCACGTAAAGCCACCGATCCCGCATCTGATTTTTCCCCGGTCGTATCAGATAACTGTCCCATCGGCTTGTGAGAATGAAGGAGCAGAGAATACACCTGTGTTTGCGCACACTCTTGTACACTATAATATCTCCTGTGTCTGTCTGTACGGCTAGTCTCCGTTTATACTGGCTGTTGTGGCCGCCATTATGTTATATTCCCGCTATATAGGCCCGCTATTCTATTCTCTATTCTAGAATTGATTCTAACTATGATAGTCATTTTTGCTCTAAATTATATTAATTACCATGTTTATATTCGAAAAACAGTAATATTTCTGCAATGTTGTACACGCCATGATCACTATGTTTACCAGTGATCGCGGTTCAATTACAATAAATGTTCCGATTACAATCAAACATCAAGATTACAAAATTATTTAAATCTTTTTGTAAGTCGAAAATTTTGGTTTAAATTTCAGTTATTTCTACCCTAAAAGTACATTTGTTAGAGACCACACTATCAACAAAATTTCATGTTCACACTCTCACTCACATTTTTTTATAAAACGGATAGGGGATGATTTATATAACTTTAGAACTTATTTTTTATGCTGTTATATCAATTAAAAAATCATATCAATCACAATGCCATCTAGTCCCAAACTAAACAGAATTTGTACTACGGGTACTAACCAACTGATATAAATATAGGTAAATACATAGATATTATGCATAGTAAAATAAAATGAAGTAAAAAATTGTGACAGCTGTTTAACAGTAAATTGACAGTTGTTTGACAGTAAATTGACAGCTGTTTGACAGTAAATTGACAGTTGTCATTGAGATACAGAACTACTACTTACTACGGATGTGTGATGCAATATGATTGATATGAGGCTTCTGAACATCAAAGTCACCAGTTACTCTCTCAACAGTTTTGTTTCTTTATTAGATTTTCATAATATATTGCGCTATAAAAATGGTAATTTGCGGGCAGTAACCAATTAAACGCACCATGTTCGTGAACAGTACCCATCTTGATGCTCAGTCTGAAATATTGCAGCGATTTCATTTTGCATTGAGGTACATAGACCAACTGAATTAATATTTTCGAACCAATATTATTTCAGCATAATGCTTACATGAAAATTTCTAAAGAAACAGTCATATGTTTATAATACTTCTCAGCTACAACACCGTTGTGGGTAGCGAATTTCGAGATACTCATATATTCCTTACTGAGTGATATAAAAAAAAAAGTAAAAAGACAAACGAAGCCAAGGTGGTTGGAGTCCATGGTCACCTGTATCGTAGTCTGAGTGCTGATTCATAGTCGTGTGAGTAGGCCAGAGGGTCGGGACTGCGATGATTGTACTACTTGATGTGACATCTGTCGATGATGATGATGTACTCTTAGCAAATTTCGATCATGGCGACCAATCTCACGGAGACCGGTCAACTACATAGAAGACATTATATAGTGCACAAGAGTGTCCACAAACACAACTAAGGAGGTACAAGGTGCAGGAACGACAGCTGTACGTGCTCTCCGAGGTGGAAGGGTTAGGACGCTGGTAACCTGCACGCAAACAACTCAAAAAATTATTTGACGACGGTCTTCTTCGAGCTCGTGGTATCACTCCGATCAGGACGACCATTAACACTAAAGCATAACATACTTATGATCAGGACAACACTGAACAATACCATTAAATAATTATTTTTGTTTAATATTTCTTATCACACTGAAACACAAAACAAACGATCCCTCGATCACTGACTTAGCTGTTCTAATCGTCAACCACTAAATCTACAGACACGATCTATTCTAAAGATCAGATCAAAGAAGAACAATCGCTTCTAAAAGTAAAATACAAATATTTTATGATTGAATAAAGTTTCTATCATACAGGATAACATTGTCCTAAGAAACTAGTCGCTTCATTGATGCGTTACGTAACACTTATACGAACAGAGAAAAGGTTTTCTGTCTGCGATTTACAAAGATTTTACGACGTATATAGGTATATCTTTATTTAGATTCCTCAGGTTTTATAGTGAAGTGAACTGTAAAAATAAATAAAGACGACCAAAGATCACACTTCTGCCTATTTCTGAGAAGAGGCTGAAATAGTGAACATATGGTATTCTCGAACCGATACTTTCTCTAAATCTTTGAGAAAATACTACAACCCCCTACGATACCCTACTAATAAAATATAGGGTTATATGATAACCCTATATTTTATTTAATACATTGGTATCATTATCTTACCTTAATATTACTATTTTTTATTGATTTAGTACACGAAAATGAATACCTTACCGTTTAAACTTTTGGACAAAAACTTTAAACTCTAGTTCAAATCGTTTTATAAACACCCAAAGCCTCTCCCACTGCCTATACAAATAACAAAGAATATTCAACCACCATTCCAGTAACCCATAAAATTCCAATTTTCTCCTGAAAACCACTAACAATAAAAAAGGGAAAAAACACCACAGAACTACGATAGTAGGGTAACAAGAATTTATGGGAGCCGCACAAATTAATAGTCGCTTTCGAGACCTTAGTAATTGAGACTTGTGTTCGATGCGTGGGTAATGTAGGGTTCGGCGGAGTGATTGACTATTTGTTTAGGATAGCCGATATTGCTAAATAGGCTGTAACGTCGATTTAGTGTTATATTTAAGGAGTAACGCAAGTAAGAATATTGGTTTATTGACAATCTACAATGTGAATATGTGACTATTCTCTCCTCTCTATCACAGCTCCTGAACACCTGCCCATTGATGCAGGGGTGACAGTTATCGTGATAACTATGTGAGGTTTACACTGCCACGTTGACTGTCATGCCTTTTACGTCCCCAAGCGTGGCGTGAAAAAGCATCTCACTAGGCCGCCATAGTATGGGTCACCACACTGCATTGCCTGAGTTTGCAATGAGTGAGGAGACCACAGCTCTTTGGATTCTATTCATGCTTTCCATCAGGTAGAGCAGAGTCACTTTTGCAGGCCTTTCATATAAAAAAAAAAGAATTTAACAAACATAATCTCTATTAACATAACACGAAGAAAAGCAACGAAAAAATTATTTAGTACCTCGTCAGCAGTTTTTAATAATCCACTGCCAGACATAGGTCTCTCCGCTGAAATGAGACTGGCCTATCATACCACGCTAGCCAGACGGGATGATATAGGGTTTTTTCCAGTTTTTCTTCTCTTTACAGTACAGTTATCCAGTGTAGCTTGCACCGACAGTCACTTCTTACGACATCCACAGAAAGAGTAGAGGTAAAAATACCTCATAATTTTATAAACTATTTTGGTACAATCTTTTAATATAATTGTGATTAGATAGGTAATAGAGCCACGCTGTTTTAGCAAGAACGGGCTAACTCGACCGAGGCAGTACTACTCTCTCACAGAAGGCCAACCTAAAGCGACAGCATTCATGCTGTCATCTTTGGTAGGTGAGTGCGAAACCGGAGGCCTATTGATATAGGAATGACAGTTACTGTTCTTACCGCGGTATGAGCCTTACACTGCCACGATAACTGTCATGTCTTTTATGTCCCCTAGCAGAACGCAAAAGCATCTCACTAGGCCACCATAGTGAGTCACCTCACCATACTGCATTGTCTGCAATGAGTAAGATGACCTGCACTCATAGGTTTAGTAAAATAGAGTACTTTGGCTACCCCTTAAAAAAAAAATTCAAAGATAGTTTTCCTTTATTTTCATTACGTCATGTCGGTGTTTTTTTTTATTATACCAATAACCAAATAAAGAAAAAATATCGATCCAACAGGTCATTGATTTTAATTGCGTGATGAAGATCATTACCATGTAAATTGTTCAATTAGTTAATTGGTAGATGACACTAGAAGTATATTTTCAAAACCCAAGAACTTCTGTAATTTGTTTGCGCGGACGCTAGATTCAAATGTTAACGAATTCGTGGCCCACCATATATTATGTGCGTACTTAAAAATATACAAAAATGTTTTTCAGTCGCCTAGTTGACGCTAGTTAATAACACGAAAGAAAGGTATATTTTAAAACTAAGGCATAAAAAGGTAAATTTAAATGACACAAGCCCTATTGACAAATCTGTAACATCTAGAAATATTCTACTAATGTCTAGTAAAAAATTACCCGGTATCTATCAAATAAGCCTACTGGTACGCACAAAGACATCGTAATAAAATCCTAAAATTATACTTGTTTGAGAACTCCCCTTTTAGCTCAATTATACTCCTTTAAAAACTTAGTTTTACGGAAGACTGGAAATTGCTTCAGTTTCTAAGAACTGTACCAATTTGTGAGAAATAAAATATTTACTTACAACGTAATTTAATATGATTCATTAGTAATCATTTGAATAAACAATTTCTGGATGACTCGTTACTGTAAAATTATTACACTATTTGGAAATTGTCGTTTAAATATGAATTTTCTTTTTAAGCCCTGACAGTTTAACAGGCATGTTTATTTAATAGTTAGTGGTTCTGACTGCTAAGCCAGAGACAGTGTGTTCGTTTCCCACCCAGGACAAATAGTTATGACGAAAATGAGCAGTCATTCTAGGTCTGGAGGTAATTTATCTATATTATGTACGTATCTAAAAATAAAAATCTTTTCCGGAAACATGTCTTTGACCAGCGGTAGGGACTCATCGGATGTGTGGCAAGTGGCTACATCTTGTTGAAACCATGTGTTATAATTGTAGCCAGCAAATTCCAGTAGCATCGGTCCCAAGAACTCCCGGTATTTGTTTGCGCGGGATATTAGATTCAAATGTTAACGAATTCGTGGCCCATCATATATTATGTATAGTACGTATTTAGAAATATACAAAAATGTGTTCCAGTCGTCTAGTTACTAGATTATAACCAGTGCCTTTTTTGAAATCAGACGACCATGTGTGAGATGTTTATAAAGAAAATGTCAAACTTGCTTTCCTTATATTTTATTCGTCCAAAAATAATTATACCTGAAAACTATATTCTCAGATATAAGGTAAAAGGTAAAACCTACAAAATTTTCTCATAACAGCGCCGAAAGGTAACTAACGTATTCATACATATTTCATGAGAACCTTTGGAACAGATGGCGAATTTTCACTTCATTCGGTCTGATTTTGCTTTCTACCTTCAAGCCTGACTCGCCTCAGTTATTTCTGTTGAAAGGGTATATTTTGTTAATAACGAGGTAAGTATTTTAAACCTTACAATCTTGAAATTAAGTTTTTATTCTTTCTTTAGAGAAAAATTTATCAAAAATCTTATATTAACCTGTCTAACCGGCATGATGTAGTAGGCCTAAACTTTGTACATTATATATCTGCATTATATGTCACACAATCACCTAAACAGCCTTTAATAGTCCACTGCTGGACATAAGCCTCTTCTTAGAAAGGTTTTGTCTTACTACACCACGCCTGGCAGAAGGTTGAAATAGGATTTGTATCAATTTACTCCCCCGTGGGATTTGGAGGCGGAAGTGCTCGCCGAAGTTTATCGGCGAACGGCAGACTTCCGGGTGAGTAGCGGCATCCGGCCCCCGCCCGAAGAGATACGCGAGTGGCGAGAGGCCGCTCGTCAAGCCACGATGGCTCGTTGGTCGTCCCGGCTGGAGGCTCCACGTGCTGGCTTTGCCACCGTGGAGGCTCTCCAGCCGGTCATCGCCGAGTGGGCGGGGCAACAGCACGGGACCCTTTCCTTCCGACTGACGCAGATCCTTTCCGGGCACGGTTGCTTCGGGAAGTATCTGCACTCGGTCGCCAGGAGGGAATTGAGTCCCGCCTGTCACCACTGTGACTGCAGTGAGGACTCGGCTCAGCACACGCTGGCGGTTTGTTCTGCCTGGGCGGCGCAGCGTGGTGTCCTCACTGCAGTTATTGGAGGAGATCTCTCGCTCCCGGTGGACGGGACGGGTTTTCCCCTCCATTCGCTATAGTGGCCAACCGCGAGGAGGTGACGTCCGCGTGTGCCGTACGTCGCCTAAATGGAGAGGTTATCCGCAGAAGGTGCCCGCGCTAGCGGGCAGGCGCCAGGAGGGATCTGGATGTCGTAATAACAGCTGTTCCCGGTCCCTCCTATGTCAGGCGCAGAGTGGCACACCGTGTGGTTTTAGTCGGTCCGATTCCGACACACCACCCCGCCGTAAACCCCGGTGGGGTGACGGCCCGAGGGGGTTTCCACACGTTAAAAAAAAAAAAAAAAAAAAAGGATTTGTATCAATTTTCCCTTCTCTGTATTGCTCACTTAGCTATTTCTTGCGACATCCATGAAATCAATAGACACTCTGTATTCTTAACCTGTCACCACATGAAATCCGTGACCACATGAAACGGACATTGTATGTACTCTCTAGTAAATCTGTAAGAGCGTAAAGAAAAGAAAAAAGAGAGAAGAAAGAAAAGAAAGAAAGAAAAAGAAACATAAACATTTACATAACAAACATATATAAAGAATTTTCCATCTATCAATCTATTGTATGTCCTTTTTGTGGAAAAGCCTGTGTACAGCGATGGACTATAAAAAACTGTTGACATCATACGATGTGATACGTTTCTACTGTTCTTATATTAAGGAAAATTGATCTGGATATAAACTCTTAAATTGTTCCTTTTGCGTTTTGGTAACGGGCTGTTAGCCTTTACCCTTACCTCTGACTTTTTGCTATTTACGCAAGAATAGATTTTATTTATAAATAAACATAAGGCAAGTTAGTTCATTACGTAATCGTTCATTTAGTTTTGAAATAGTAGTTATGATAATAATGTACGTCTAGCCGATTACAGCGGTAAGTGAACTACCTCCTCAACTGCTCAACCTCAACCTCAACTTCCGAACTTCAAACTGTTTAAACGTTACTATAATCGAAAAAACTCAATAACACAGTTTGTCCCGACATGAGAATAAAACCCAAGACCTGTCGGTGTATGTATAATAGTCAAATTATACTGAAAGTTTTATTATTTTCAAGCTATATATGCATTTAGCCACGGTCATATTGAATGTACTTTTATAACGCCTACGATTAAACATTTACCTGAAAAAATCTACGACAGCGAGACTTATACAAAAGAGGAATTAAGCCTCTTACCAATGAGGTTGATTTGTCTTCTATTCGGGTACCGGTGATGTGTAAATATTCCCTATAATACCTCTAACCAGAATCCGACGCTTCAGTGATCACGATCGTATTCTCTCTTCCAGTAAAAAAATTAACCAAATACAATTACAATAATATTTATTAATATAGTTTAAAAAATACTAAAGACGGCTGCAAACAAATACACAGGTGAAGCTAATAAAAGTGTGTTAAAAATGATATAAAACACTACGGCATCACCAACAACACTGTAGCACCATCAACCTTTCGACTTTTAATTCTAGCATATTATTTTACTTCAATACTAACATTGCGTAATTTTCATATATCAATATGTCTAAGCATACATTCAGAATAGGCTAGGTGACACCTTAGTCAAATTAGTTACTTTTTACCAGGTGTCAAAACGACAATTTTGTATGAAAAATGCACTAAATACAAAATTGTGACGTCATTGTTTTAGACTACTCAATTGAACAATATATTTCACTGTATATTTGATTGAAATTCGTAATAATAATAAAAAGCTATGTTAATTGTATTTTCTGAGATGTTTCGCGATATTAAGTTCAATGAAGTGGACGCCGATTGTATTTCCGATACAGTCATCTACCCAATTTAGGATAAATGTTTGATTTCACGGATGGCGTAGTGGTAGAAGCGGTCGCCACCCCAATTTCAACTACGCTAAGTGTTCTGGATTCGGACCCCACATGCAACATCACTTTGTGTAATCCACAAATTGTCGTTCTAAGTCTGAGCGTTCTTTGTGTCTATTTCATGTAAAAAACCCACCTCTTGAAACTGGAGTGGACCCAAAGAGTGATGTTAACAGTACGCAGAAAATCACCATAGCAGTTCCCCACTGTATATTACCTGCAACGTCTTTTCAGTTCTAATTACATTAAATATCATCCAAAAATACACACTAGTACACAGACACACATTTTTATATTTCATTGTACATAGTACGTTCAGCACAGCTAATGCTTATACATAGTCGAAGAGTGAGAGCCTGAAACTTATGTTGACGACTATATCGTATTATATTAAGATTATGTACCTTTTTAAAAGAAATAAGTACGATTTGACTTGATTTGATGTATGTTTGTCAAGTCCCCCACGCTACAGAATATATTCCTAGTACAGGCGTTGTCTTAGAAAAATAATTATATCTTTTACTAACTTAGACCCCTACAGAGGGTCACCCTACATAATTCATGTTACTCATGTTACATGTACCCTTCTTTTATTTAAAAGAAGCTAAGTATTATCATTTGAATAATATTTACACAAGGTCATTGCAAACATTTGATAATTACTTAAAGTAATCATCGACTGGAACCATTTTTCTTTTAAGTTGTGTTAAGAGAATTTAGTGAAAAGATAAACCGACATCTCTGTCTTGTATCTCAGTACATCATTGGTATTTATTTTCGTTAATTTAATAGAAATCCAGAGTGTTTACTTTTAATTTGGGCAGACGGTCGGCCGTCCACTATTTTGATACGGTTGGGTCTCTTAATTCGTTTCATTTGGGAGATAAATTGTTCTTAAACCAACGCATTTGTATATTTAATAGGTTTATGTGTATTCAAGGTAAAGTATTAGATACAAACTCATAAGTAAACTAAAGATTCAACTTTTTGCTAGTTATAAATTAAGACTTCAGAGGATTAATAAAAGAACAAACAAAAAAGCTCTTACTCGAACAAAGTGACGTACAAAAAAGTGATCTTGAATTAAAATTTATGCTAATTTTAAATAATAACTTATCGGTAATTTTACATGTGGAACTCTTACATATACACATATACTTACATACGTCGTGGGTACCACAAAATAATGACAAAACTGTGTAACAAAAGACCACATGTTTTTTTAGTGTGACTACCCTGTCTGATGGAAAATATGAATAGAATACAACAGTTGTGGTCGCTATTCTCATTACGAATGCAGATAATGCAGCATGGTGATCCATACTATGGCGGCCCAGTGAGATGCCTTATCACGCCCCGCTTTGAGACAGGAATTACAGTCATCGTGGCAGTGTAAGGCTCACAGGCTCACTAAAATAATTGTCACCCATGCATCAATGGACCTGGATCAATATCTCACACATACCAACGAAACACGACAGTACGGATGCTGTCGCTTTAGGTAGGTCTTCTGTGAGACGATAGTACTGGCCCGGTTGCGTCGGCCCATTTGTGCTGAAATCAACGTGGCGCGACGATATTTTTCCAGAAACATAAATTATTATTGTTTTTACTTATACTACTTAGCAGGAATTTAACCAAATCAAATAAAATTATCAATATCACTAGTAAAATTAATATCTTCGATAATTTTTCATTTCGACGAATGTTATTCTATCACTAACAACCCTCCTTTTAATCTTCGTGAGTTCTACTTCCATAAACAAGTATAATGTTTTTAAAACATTTTAATTTTTCAGTAACTAGAAATTTGTGAAACATTGAATTGGGTTTTGACGTTTTTTGTATTAAATGTTCAATCAATCAATTAAAGCATATTAACCCATATTGTTTATCAATTATCAAAATACAAAAAAATACATTACCTTATTCTCAAAACACATTTACGTCATTTTGATAGATACCAGTCGTATTTTAACCCTATATTGATATGGGTACAAAGGGCCCCGTTTATCACACGAAATGGGAAGGTATTTGGGTAGCAACGGGGGGTTAGAATCGGCGTATGAAACGTGATTCCGGCTGTGGAAATATTCTGTGATTGTGTGCTATAAGAATACCTAATAAAAAAATATGGCGTGTTCAGGTTTTTCCTTTTCTAGTGGATGGTCGGCAATTTGAGAAGGAATTTATCGATGTATTCAGAACTGAAATACACATAATTAAGGTGATTATCGAATTTATACGGAAGTACTCCCTTCTAGGACTTCTTTTGGTGTAGACAATACTTGCAACTCTAGGGACACAAGTGTGTCGTCTTTCTTAAGACATCAACCACCTCACCAACTAAGGGGGTTGATTGGTGCTACGGCAGAGACCTACTTCGGTATCACAAACTTGCTGCTAAGCAGTACATTCACTGCACTTTGATGGCTGAGTAAGTGAATAACCCTCTCCCTCTCTTTCTAAACCTTACAGGTATCCATCAACAGCAGTATTCACTTACTCTCAGGTTTGTTTTGTCAATACCGTTACCGAAAAAAAATCCTTCACATTAATATAAATTTCGCTTTTATATAAGTAATCTTTGAAAACACTGGCTCTTTTATCTATAACTAGAAAAGAAGAAATGATCTATCAACGCACAGCTGATACTGGTGGGTCTATAAGCATTGAATTTTACACAAATATTGTTTAGGCGACGAAGGTGATCTTAAGTACAGATTTTAAAATGAGAGTTGGAAATTCAAATTATTTTTTTTTATTTCTGAGCAGTCTTTTCATCACCGCAGGCGAAGTCAAGTAAAAGCTAGTTTACTAGTAAAACAATGGCTTTCAATGACTATTAAAGTTTATTCACTAATTAAGATCAAACATTGAGATAATGATTTGCACACTGCTTATGCTGATCGTTTCAAAACTCAACCGAAAACGCTGATACGTTAAACTCGAGATTTTAGTACACGCCTTTTGCACCCCTTTGTATCTTTCTTATATTGAATACTGAAGAATCCCTGGAAATATTTGAATATCTTACACTTTTATACATTTGTAATTAAAATTGTGAAACAAATAGTTTCATGAATTTCATTTCAATTTAATTCAATTTTCATTTAATTTCAATTCAAAAAATGTTTTTGACATTGTGTGCAAACATTCTATTGATTAATTATAAGTAATTGTAGAATAACCAGATCATGACTAACAAATGACTAACAATTTCAGCAACACAAATTTAATTAATTATAATAAACATTAAAGACACCACAATTGAAGATGAAAAAGAAAGGATAACGTTTCAATGAATTATATGTTATTGATAAATCATCAAATAAGCAAAAGACAATAAAATTAATCACATGTCAAATACAAGAAAAATAAAAATCCACAAAATTCATATGATATCAAATAAAAACAAAAAAAAAACATAAAATGTATACCTACAGTCCTACATATACTTATAATAGAGTTCATCAAATAAACATTAATCCGGTTGAGAATAAAAATGTTGTAACTTTATTATGTATTTGAAAAATATTGTATAAATTACCTTACTTTTTTACTATTTTGTTAAACCTTTGATATAATTCAGTTAAACTTTGTATTTACTTATCTCGGTGGTCGGCACCCTGTTAAATAATTTAAAATTACATTGTATTGTCATGTAAGTATTTTATTATCTTTTTGCACACCAATTGCTTATTTGTTTATTTTCTAACTTTGTTCACAAATATTATCACTGATAAATTAAGTGCCTGAAGCTTTCTCTGCCATTTAAATCATTTATAAAAAAAAACTTTTTAGTTGTACGTGTACCGCCATGAGTACAATTAAACATCCAGGATCATAACGTCCATTACAGAATCACATTACGACCAAATGATTGTAAGCTAGGCAGACTATGTACTATACTACACAGACAGCTGATAAACATGCTTATATATTTTTAAATATACACATAACATCGGTTAATTACATTCCGTGTGGTGACGGATTAAGAATACATAGTGTTACCAACCGTATTCATTCTGTGGGTGTCGTAAAAGACTACTAAAGTAATAAACTATTCAGGAAAATATCATTACAAAGAGAAGGAAAACTTGAACCATCTGGTCAACGTGATTTAGTAGCCCAAAACCTCCTTGCTAAGGAGAGGCCTATGTCCAGCAGTGAATTGTAAAAGGTTGTTAATGATGAGGCTACTTACACCTAGATACATATACAAATCATTACGCTATCACTCTGTTCCTTTATAGTCACTCTATTGTTTTTCTTAGCCTAGAATCGAATCTGAATACGAACAATTAAGTGTGCATATTAGTATTCTGATTAGAATACTGCAAATTCTACCTTGTATAACATTATGCAGCAGTGTGTATGATATATCAAGTCATCCTTATCATTTATTTAATAATTAACTTATTGACCATGTCATATACAATTGTACCACGGAACAAACATTCGACTTTTCTGAGTTGTTTATTCCACTATTGTTGAATTTAAGCTCTCCATAGACCCCCATAACGAACGACTGTCAAATACATCGCTTAAAAAGAACTAAATACAAAAAAAAATCTGCGGTATCGTACGCAACATCCCAGTGTGTGATCGAGATGGGCAGGGCAATAAATCTTTGTACACTGGCTCTGTTGGTTTACATTCATTTTATTTTACAACTACCCTCCATTTTACAGGTATTTTAATCACTCCAAATTTTGTATTTGAAGCGACATTTTTTATTGATTAAACTTTTATTGTACCAATCTCTTTATTGCTATGTCCAAAATTAAGTGTTCGTGATTGTGAAGCGATTATAAGTCAGTAATATTTTTAATCAAATCAAACTTAAGACCCAATTACGATTTATAATTACAACACTAGTTAACAATTAAAGCTAGAATAATGTATAATAGTAGTAATGATTTATTTCTTCAAATCGAATTTAAAGCCCACACTTTAAAATATGATTCAGGTCTGATTACTTGACATTAATTTAAGTACAAATCAAATCTTTAGCGTCATTCTTATTATAGAATGCGTTTTAAGTTTTACACAATAAGACTCGCATCGCATTGAGTTTAATTTACAGTCTGTTCTCAATTACGTTACTACATTATCCACATTATTATTCCGCATCACGCAGCAAATTATATTTAAAGATAAATATTTTACAAACATAATCTCTATGAATTAGTAAATGCATTATTGGCTAGTGTAGTAAAGTAAATATATTAATAACAACCAATTTACTTAAAGAATAAATCTAATAAATATTAAAATAAAAATGCTTAGTATTACCTATACAAAACGTTCAAATTGTTATCAGCACTTGTCATGTTAAATTGTCAAAGTAAGGTTTTGTTTTTATATTAATGTATTGCCGCTGATTGTTACATATTCATATTTCGTGACTCATCTTTTTTATTTTGTTTTGTGTGTATACAATAAAGATAAATAAATCAAAATAAATGAAATAATGTAAAATTGTTTTCATAAAACGAAAGGTTGTGGTGATTTAAATTTGAGCAAATAGTTGACTATATATTTAAGCGAATTGAATATCAATAATGATAATTCAAATGAATTGAAATAAATGCGACAAGTAATTATGTATTTCAAAGGTAAAATAAATTTTACGTAACTGTTGCGAAGAAAAACATTGTAAAACACCTTCATTTCCCCTGAAATATTTTAAAAATCACTGTTTGACACTAATTTCATTTTATCTCATCTAAACAAAGATTACATCTATCAAAATCTATGCTTGAGTGAAGATTTCGATGTAAATATCATTCTGTATAAACTATTACTCACCTGAATATGCATCGGAGAATCTTGTTTTAGGTGACGTTCAAGAATAAAATCTTCACTTAAAATCGGTTTTAGGATTGAACTCATGACTCAGATACGTTTTAAAATACAGGCCTGAGACTTTTTGACATTACAAGGTTTTGAAAGTGAGAAGAGAGTGATTTGCCTTAAATCTTTTTCGTACTAAAAATGCTTTTTTTACTCTTTTTCAGGTGAAACTATTACACCAGATAACATCACTATCACCCGCGTGCTGCCTCTCACAGTGACCAGAGAAGAGTTAGGAGGAGAACTGACTTGCGTGGTGTCCTCAGCTGCACTAGAAGCAGATATAGTGAAGAAAATCAAGTTAGACGTTAGAGGTAAGTGTATAAAAATGACTGTATTAGTATCAGATCTAATAGATTCAATTCACACGTTCGTAATTGTAAGTATTCGAGAAGTATAAAACAATATTATAATAAGTAAATAATTATAAAAAAAAGTAAACAATTGAGTACGTCTTTCCGATTTGAGCAAAACTTTCCATAGAGGAACAGCCTGGAAAGTACTAGAAATGTGATCTAAATTTATGGAGAGCAACTCGAATATTAAGTATAGGTTTTCCAATAATCTCAATACAACAATAACTAGACAACAAACAAAAACAAAAATAGAAGATCTAAGTTTATTTAAAACATATATTTCATAATAGAATAATAAACTTCATGTTTGTTGTAAAAAGAAATAAAACATTTTTAAAGACACTTAAACACCTCTTTCTCCCTCTTCATCATCTTTTAAAGATTGGTCTTGACCTTTTATGATAGTCACAGTATAAAGGCATGACAGTCATCGTGGTATCGTATTGCACACACTCACCATGACAACTGTCACCCTTGCACCAAAGAGTCACCGGTCTCGCAGTTACCAACAAAACACGACAGCACGTATGCTGTCGCTTTAGGTTGATCTTCTGTGGAAGGGTAGTACTGCCCCGGCTCCTTCGTGTTGAACTCAGCGTGGCTCCACTACCTACCAGATAAGTCCTAGACTACCCGTTGTCAATACAGTATGAGTATGACGTAAATTAATTACCTAGCTCGTTTTCATATTCAATGTCGCACTGAATCGATATCTCATCTCTTGAGGCTAAGTTTTATTTATTGAGATGAATTTTGACTTAATTTAATACTAACTTACGAACCAATAAATGATAGTTATCATTTTGGGTTACTTACGAGTCGCCATTTGAATCAAGAATATTGAACAAAGTATTTTACTATTTACCGTGTGGTGACGGATTAAGAATACATAGTGTGACCACTCCTATTCATTCTATGAATGGTGTAAGACGCGACTCAGGGAGCAAATTATGACAACAGCACTATAAAGGAAGGAAAATATTAACCCATCTGGCCAGCGTGGTATAGTAGGATAAAAATTCCTTTTTAAGAAGAGGCCTACGTTCATCAGATGTCTAAGAAAGGCTGTTGACATGATTCCGCAATGTGATTTTATTATTTGTAGGCTGTTAATTGTGCACAGGTGACAAATAAAGAAAAAACTGCTTACGTTGTTTATCTGTGAGACCAGCATCACTCCAATCGAAGCTATCCCATTTGTGACTAATTATGAGTCTCCCACGTTGCCATACCACTGAACAAAGTGACTACAGTTAAGATATTTGCTGTGTAGTAAAATCTATACAAATATTATAAAACGGAAGAAATTTTTTGTTTGTTTGGTTGAATGTGATTATCTCAAGGAATACTGATTCGACTCGAAAAAAATAGCCTAGACAGCCCAAATTTCGAAAAAGAGTATAAGGCTATATATTATTACGCTTGAACTAATAGGAGTGGAGTATCAATGACAAATGTTGCAAAGATAGGGAAAATTATTCTTTTTGAGAGCTGTCATTGCGCGTTTAAGGCATACCTACATATAACTTTTTTATGCTAAAAAAATATATTCACGCAGTAGAATATCGCGCAAAGATCAATAGGAGACACAGACGAAGTTGGGCGAGTCAATTAACATATTATATAATAAATACTTATAATAAAACAAATACTTAATTTGAAAAAATTTAAAGAACTCCAAGAGTCGTGTTTGTATAATTGAGATCATTAATAAAATGGTATCAGTAGACTTAATGAAAATTTATTCGCTCACAAAATTAAACATGAAAAAGTCACCGAATTTAACGGGTGGGATTAGGGTTGGACGCTGAAGTTTTTGGTTTAAGATGACTTCACATTGTACGATCCGATTTAGTTTATTTAGAACCGTAAATAATAAGAAAAATTGGGTTTAATACAAGTTTTACTCGTTTGAGGGTCATAGGAAAATGTGTGCTGGCCAGAAAACTGGTGTTAATCAATTCTTTCATTGGTTTTCACTTTGTGAGTGAGGATATTGAAATTATTCTAAACCAAAAGGGGGGAAATTAAGAGAGTAACAACACATTTGTTTCACTTAAGATGTTTCGTGGTGTTCATGGGCTGCGATAGTCACTTGCTCTGCTATGTCACAAATAAGACTTTGATCAACGACCACAAAACGACCACGTTTCGTTTAATAAACAGCTGTATTTAACATTCAAACGAGGTAATACCATAAAATAAGGCTAGCAAATGATTGCTTAAAATATATAACCTTGTATACTAAAATGAGGCTACTGAGAGAAAAATTGTTTATTGTATAAAATTGTTCAATAATAATTTAAAATCGTAGTAATATAATCAAAGAATAATGTAAATGTAGCATTTTTAAATTCTAGTCCATGCTTAAAAACAAACAAAGAGATGGAAAATAAACCATATATTACCGTAACTGGACCAATCGACAGTGTGAAGTAGTTCTTATAAGTAAGGATTGAAGATTTCTCTTAAGGGACCTTGTCTGGGAAAAGCTGATACGTTTGGGTAACTTAAATGAGTGAAATGTGTGTTTTAATTAATTAAGGGTTGTTTTCAAGTATGAGGCAATTAATTTAAATCTTCCAGCACGTTAGGGTAGCGAGATATTTGCGGGTAGTTTATTCCTTAGAGCATTTCTGTATTAGTGCTTTGGTTTTTTCTTTCAATTTCAAGAGAGAGATTTTTGTTTTTGCCGTGCCTAATATTTGTATATTGGTAAGTGACCACCATCACTCATGTGCACTTGTAACTAAAGAAACATAAGTGTAATGTCGTTTATTTTAATGACATATTAATTGGAACATGAGAAAGGAAACAGAAAGTCCAGATACCTTCCACTCAATACTTTCCAAAGCATGAATCTGCTATGACAGAAAGCAGATCAATACTTTCCAAATCATGAATCTGCTATGGCAGAAAGCAGATAAGAGCAGCAATCAAACTATCTTACTTGAGAACTTACCTAATCCTTATTTGAATATTATTTTGCCAACTTAGAAAGTATTTCAGAAGTTCGAAATCCGTTTCAAGACAGCGTTTTCATTCATTGAACAAAGTTCAAAACTTCTTAACACAACAAAGTTCATCTTTTAAAATGGGTAAACAGATTTGCTAGCAATCTGCTAGCAAGCTAAATGTCTCTTGGTTTTTTGTTTTTTATTGAGGGCAAACAAACACATAAGGAAGTGATGGTGACTGCCGCATTAGCAACTTGCTAGTCAGAAGTGCGGTGCCACAATTCATATCCAACGAAAAAAACAGAGAGAATTTCTTAATATCAATTTACTGCGAGGCTCTGGAATTACATCTCATCACATTTGTTATACAAAGTAGACCAAGAATTCGTTAACATTTGGGGTTCTTGGAACCTATGCTACTGGAATATGGTGGCTACAATCGTAACACATAGTTTCAACAAGATGGAGCGACTTTTCATATATCTAATGAGTCCCTGCCATTGGTCAAAGACGTGTTTTTTGGAAAAACTGATTTCCAGACGAGGCGACCATGTTTGCGTTGCGTTCCATGGCTACCCAGAAGCCCAGAACTATCCTCAATAGACTTCTCTTTATGGAGCTATTTGAAGAATTATCAATAAACCAAATACACTATGTCAACTAAGAGAAAAATCAGCGATGAGGTGTCGATGATCTCACGGTCTCTTTGCCGATGAGTATTCGAAAATTTCGTTGCTCGCTTAGAAGAGTGCAAACATCAAAACGGTGGTAATTTAGGCGATTTAATTTAAAAAAAAATAAATTCCAACTAATTAACTTTCTTGTACATAAATAAACAATTTTTATCATATATCAAGTGTTTTTTTTTACGATTTTTTAAAACGGTAACTAATTCGTGGCCCACCCTATATATTGCCCGCCTTGGTCGAACAGTGGTATACGATTACTATGCTTGAGGTCACAGATTCGATTCCCCTGTCACACTAAATGTGTGTTCTATTTTGGAGCTTGGATATTTTCTATTTGTAATATACTCGTATTTATGAAAAAGTATAAACGTATTTTATCACTCAATCTAGCTTTTATATTACAAACTCTATTTAGTTTAAAACTCAATGGTGATATTTAAATATTATTATTACTATTTGTATCGAAGCATGACTTTTCTACATAGATTATTTTAGCTGAAATAAGATTTAAGCTTGTTTCTCGGCTTTAGATAAAGTAATCAAGTAAAACAGATGTTTTGTGTATCCTATTTCGTAAATTACTTATAAAAGCTACTAAATAACAATTTTAACAAATGTCTTGTGTTATATCCCTTTCCGTTGTAAAGTTCAGACCCCAAAATCGAAGGGACAAATGATTTTCAACCCAAAACCGAATCCAGTTGCCCAATAATCAAAGTTTGGTTAAGGGTTGTCAATGAAGAAAAGCAAAAACTTGTTCAAAATGGTGTGTATTATTTTGTTATTAGTAAAATTTCTTGTAGTCAACCTTATCAAAGCTAACGTTACTGTTGTACTCCGTGGTCGTCGATTTTGCGTAATAATTACGAACAAGAAACCATCGCGTGAATCTTTTTGGAAGATTCAAAACTTTTTACAAGTTTGCAAATATAAAATACAGCTCAAGACGAATCCATTTAGTTTTGGAAGTACTCTTTACTAGACAGGATCATGATTAAATCTCAAAGGAATAAAAATATCATTTGATTTATTTATGTATTTTATTAAATCTTAATGCACATGTTGTACAAAGGCAGACCTAATGCCATAGGGCATTCTCATCCAGTCAATCTTCAAGTGATGTATTTTTGACTTACAGCTTCTATGTAAAGTATGTTTTCCTGGATTCGACAACCCTAGACGATTTGAAACTTGTTTATTAATTGTCAATTTATTGGCTAATACAGTGTTATTGGATAGGAAAGGGATGCCACCCCCCGGTCGTATTAGGCTAGTTTGAAAACTTACTTGAGTTTTGTCTTTATTGGTTAAACTTTAGCGTTTGATACAAGAGCCGAAGATGAGTAAATTCTAAACTGTATTCAAGTCAACTAAGTTGAACTGTGAAAGGGAAAAGTCCTTTTGCGCAAAGTAATTTTGTTTTTCAGTTTATTCTGTACGAGTATATTACTGTTTTTAGACTTTCGTGATTTTTACACATACATATATTTTTGTAATACTGTGGGACTTATTCACGATAAAACTATTTAAAAAGGTTGAGATACCTTCTGTTTCCCGACGTTTCAAAGGAGTACACCGCTCGTGGTCACGGGTAGACTACAATAAATCCGTGACCTTATTAAAAATAATATCATATATTTTATTTGCTTTAAACATGGTGTACAAAGGTGTTACAATCAAATTTTTTGGAGTACATACATGTTTTGCTAATAACTACTAGCATGAAAAAATTTTACTTAGTCTATTGAAGGAACGCCTTAATACTTGAGTAGCCTTTCACGTAGCTTAACTTTAAAGAGCTTTATATGCTTTTATAGTGAATAAGTCCAACTGTCCAACAAAACTGTATATATTCTGTATATTGTATACTTCAAAAACTCAATAAGTTGTATATCAATAATTAAACTCAAATTGTAACATACTGTAATGATTTATGCCTATTTATTGGATTAATTTAAATTGAAATAAAATTAAAATCAACTTGATTATTTACAATATATTATACTAAAATAATATTCAGCGTAAAAATACATTTTGTTATAAACTGTTAATTTGTAGTTATCGACCGGTGTAGCTATTACGCGTCTATTGTCCATCGACCGGTGGGTCTGGTACGTCACACGAGCCGCGCTTATGGGCGAGACGGTATTGTCATAGTGTTGGGCTTGGGCACTCGCGCCGCGCTGACGTATGAGGACGGGTAGTACCTTCCCGGTCCCACCGCTAATACCTAACTAGCCGCGCTAATTAATCATTATATCCTTACATTGTTTCCGTTGATTGTCATTCTCATATTTCTATCACTCCTATTCTAGTGGAACTTTTGTAAACATGCAATTACGTTCAATCAACTGTCTTTTTATCTCTTGTGTACTTTGGACTTTCTTTATTTCTTAACTTCCTTTACATCTACATTTTAAGTCCAATTCAGTTCATTTTTTCTTGGTATATTAATGGAGTCATGATGTGCTACAACGAAGTGTGGCAGGGTACAGCTAGTAACTTGCAGTAGCGCAGTATGAAGAGGTGTGTTTAAGGTCCATATTTTGCTACCTATGATGTTTTTTCTACTTCCTTAGCAGATGACAAGCCTATTGCTGTCAACCGGACACATAAATTTCTTAATAAACCTAAGTAAGTAACTAGAAAGTAACATATGCGGCCGGGCTCCAAGCTATTTAATATATTTTTTTCTCTCAGTATATACGAGTACACTGATTTTCTTCTCATTTACTTTTTAGTAGGAGAAAAAAAGTAACAGGCAACATTGTGTTTTACTTATTAATATCATAAATGTGTAAATGAGTCTATTTATTTCTTTAATTTACTTAAATAAAGAAAAAAAAATATTAATTTCATAAGTCTAAATTAAGTGGTAGAATCTATTCACATTCATAATTTAGCGAAGGAAAGTATTTTGTAAACATATTAAATATATGCCCAAGTAAAATAATAACTTCCCTCTCAAATATTCGTTGTACTTTATCGTACAAGAATATATTGAGTGATCGTCTAACGAACTTGGCACTACACTATCGAATAATTTTCATCGGCCATCCGATAAATTGAGACTCCATTTAGCTAATAAGTGGCAAGATAGTGTAGTGTAGGGACGTGAAAACATTTTATCGATAAAAATAATATAGAAAAATGTAATATGAGAAAAAAGAAGATGTGGCGAAAAACTTTAAAATTATCTCCAACAGTCTTTAATACTCTAGTGTTGGACATGGACTTCCCCCAGTAAGCAGATTTTAGCTTACTGGCCCTTAGCTGTAGTATTTCTTTTTTAAATTTATTTATAAGTAAAAGTTAATACTACACTCTGAAATGAAAAAACAAGGAGTGTGTACTTTCCTTTCGATCTGGAGTTTTCTAAACTGATTCAGAAATTACAGAATTCCAAAGCAACAAACATAGAAATATCGAAATGAAAACTTCTTCTTTTCTTTAACCAACAAACGTGTTTACATCGGCTTCGAATCAAATTATTAGAATATTTTCAATTATTATAAAGAAAACATTGTTCTGAATTGAAAATAATTTTCCTTCTCATCAAAGACACTGTCTAAGATAACACACAGATTCGCTTCTAATAAAATAATTACAGAAGTAACATTTCCTGATCCATCCTGCCACAACTTGACGTTGGAAATCCTTTCTGTCATCCTTCGTCATCTGCCATCTTGAAGAGAGGTTGGATTATTAGATTTATTTGACAGTTTCTTAAGGCATTGTAATGTTCTTAAAGTTATTAGTAGTAATTTATAAATATCTTCTTTGAAATTGAGGTAATATTATCGTTTATATTTGGTTTGGTGTTTTATTGGTATTTTATTTAGTATATAAAGGGAGGCCCTGAATTTGTTAACATTTAAAAAAATAAAAATAAAAATTTTTGATATATTATAAAGATTGTTTATTTACAAGAAAGATAATTAGTTGCAATTTATTTTTCAAAAATAGCGTCGTCTAAATGACCACCGTTTCGACGTTGGCACTCTTCTAAGCGAGCAACGAAATTTTCGAATAAGAGACGATTCAGTCAGAAAAAATCAGTTTCAGTTCTAAGTATGGGAGATCCCCAAAAATTATTATTATTATTATTTTCTATTTTTGTGAAAATCTTAATGCGGTTTACAAAATACATTTACTTACAAAATTTCAACAGTATAGTTTTTATTGTTGCGGAAAAATTGGCAGTGACATACGGACTGACAGAAAGACAGACGTTTTTTACCCTACGAAGAATATTGGGCTACGAAACCCTAAACAGGATGTATTTTTACTCCGAACTAATAGTATAGAGGTGAAATTTCTTTAGGTGATTTCTGCCGTTATATATATACATATATTATTTATATCATTTATTTATTTATATTATATATATATATATTATTTTGCCGTTATATGTATAAAGCTAACAAAGCAAAGTTGTTTTATATAAATGATGATGATGATGGTGATGAAGGATATACAATATACACATAAAAGTATATGTTCTCAATCGTTACTGTCTGCTACGCCTACCCATCACTATCATCCCCATCGAATGAGAATTTTACCACCTTGCAATATTACAATATTGAGGGTGGATGCTATCTCAGGGGTGAATGACGGACATTACATAGCATAACCCTGTATGTTGTGGTGAGATGAAGACATGGGAATTTTGTTAAAATTAAACTAATTATGTTTTATAAACATTTATGAGTTAATTACAAGTTTATATTTAAGACAAACAATGGCTCACGTGGCTCATAGTGACTTCCACTACCCATGAACGCATCTGCGACTCACGCCTTTAATGTGCCAGTGTGTTCTTTTCGTGCAAGTTTTAAAGCCGTCTGGAAATCAAATCATACAGATTCTCACATATCGCAAATACCTGATTATCAACTATTACGTGAGATTAAATTATAATAGGCAAAATGTGAGGGTCGAACCTACGACTTCTGACGTAGCAGTCAGAACTTGAAACCATTTAACAAAAAACCCAGTCAGTTTTACACTTACCTATATTCCAACCGCACAGCAACTTATATAGAAATAAGGTGAATGAATTAGGGTCTTAACGCACACTAACTTGCAGTGTACCAAACAGATTTTCCCTTTCGTGTGTATTAACGAAGTACCTTGATTAATTCTTAAGTAGATTCTTAGGCAATTATATTCTCTTGTAATTAAATAGGTTAAGTACTGTCGAGAAACATTTTTTTTCATAGTATTCCTGATAATAAGTAAGTACCACCGACCACCGTCTATAAGCTCATGTGGGGAGACACATGCCTACTACTCCCCACTCCCCCCTAGTACGGAGTATGGACTTCAGTAATCTCGATAAGACTCAAAGTTTCCCTTTTGACTCCATGAGCGGTGGTAGTCGCTTACCATCAAGTGATACATCTGTTCGAAGCCCCCAATACTGCACGGTTGGATTAGTGGTTTAAGTGATCACCACGCCGCTCTCTACTACGCTGAGTGTTGTGGGTTCAAACCCCACACGGAACAACACTTTGTATGATTCACAAATTGTTATTCTGAGTCTGGGTGTTCTTTGTGTCCGTTTCTTGTATGTTTGTAAAGTCTCCCGCGACACAGGATTTATACATAGCGCGGGCGTTGTCTTTAAGAAAAGTAAAAAAAAAAACAAAATATTTCATTAGACTTGAAGAGATGTCACATCTAGATGAATCAAGTAATAAATTTACAGGTTAGGTTTTTGTGTCTGAACATAGCATCAGAAGTACTAAAAATAAATTAAATCTATTTAATATTGAATTCCTTTTTATGATTTAAAAAAAAAAGGTCAAAAGTGTAAGTATACTCAAGCTAATATCAACGATCCTTATGAACAATCCCTTATCCAAATTTTACAGAGGAGTGTTTAAAATTTTAAACACATGTAAATCACATTTTTGGGACGTATAGTGATGAAACGTAAATTTAACGTCACGTATTGTCACGTAAATTTAATGATAAGATGAAATAAGAAAAGTCAAAAAGTCCATTTTAGAATATTATTCGTCGCACCATTTTATACATCGTAATTGTGTCATTTTATCAGTGACATATATCGACTTTTTCGAGTTAGCTTTCAAATAAATGACAGTCGTAATTGTCATATTTGTAATTTTACGACGGATATAAAGCACAAATATAATTTAAGATATATTAGAAGAGGAGGCTATATTTTTGTAAATTTACCAATGCCAGCATCCGTAAAACATAATATGGCTCTCTTTCTTTAAATAATCCCGCCATATTACTAATTAGCAGGCTCTTATTTTGTGTAATACATCACTGACGTCTCCTTTCCCATAAGTGGCAGTTGCTCGACATGCGTGGAAGCCGTGCTGAAGCCGTATCCTTTCTCCATGCAAACGGTCGGAATGTGAGTAATAGGTTCGCGTCTCGAGTTCAGTATACACTCGGTACACAACAGGCGGTGCTTACTAATTATAGCAAAAGTGCAATTATAGATAGACTATATTGTGCTGTTTTTTAAATTATCTGTAAATAATGTTATACTCAATTTAACTATTAAGCGTTTCATAGCTTTCTCAGTCGACACGCAAATATTTTTCAATGTGTTATAGAGGTGTTTTATTAAATCTACTTATCAAAAAAACGCGTAATTTATTGAAATTTTTCTGCTTTACTCACATCAGATTTCTTTTTTTTTTATTTAAATAAAAAATGTTTGCAATCACAAAATTATTAGGAAACTCAAGTAGTAAGTATGTAGATGAATGCGTGTTTATTTTTACGTACCGCACGGCTGTGGGTAATTATGCCAAGAATAAGCTCCCGTCGTAATACTGTATCAATAATATTACCGTTATATAGCTACAAATATTTATTTTACTGACAATAATTACAAGTCATAATTCTATTTATGGGACACGAAGTTCTCATCAGCAGTCCTCCAACAAAATTTTGGCCCAATATCTGTAATAGATATTGAACGAAATAAAAAGGAAACTAATAGGGTGGGTACTCCCATTATCGGTCGTCTGATTGACTGTGATCGCCAATAATAATACGTGACATAATATACTGTAATTGAACGAAAAAATTACCTTTTGATGAAGCTGAAAGCCTCCGTAATTAATACCCAATCAGGGAGGAAAGCGAGGGAGAGGGGGTTACTAAGGGTCGATTTCTGCTTTTCCATGTTAATAAGAAATTGGGATACATTCACTTCATGTAAATGGAATTAGAACTACCTTGAATTTGACTGTCCTGTTCGAAATAAAGGAATCGATTTATGAATTCTGAAATTAATAGTACAATACTAGTTGAATACTGAATATTTCGATTCGATTTTCATATAAAAAGGTGTGTTAAATTTTATAGGATATTGTGAATAGGAAAAAAAATGATTTTAAATAACAACCTTACAATAAACAAAGAACTGTACGATTTAAAATATCTAATAATTTTTAATAAATGGACCACAAGAAAATTCAACAATCACAATCTCTATTTATTCATTACTTATACCGAAAATAAAACCTCAGGCCTTACTAGACATAGTAGGAATTTAATTGAGCGATTCCAATACTAGTACGTATTATCAATTATGAAAAATAAAGACACACACACTTATATTGGCGTTTAAAAACTAATAGCAACTTGACATATCTCACTCACGGCCATCTGAACCCAAACTAATAGAGAACCGAAGACTGCTATGGTAATCAGATTATTGAAAGACATCCCTTTGATATAAATATCACATATAATTATTCTGGGCAGGAACTCACAATGAATCACCAGACCGACGGGCCCGTCAAAATAGAGGCAAACATGTAAAATATTCTTTTAATCAAAAAACAATCCATTATCCAGTTCCTGCAATATTTCACAATCATCAACAGCCTTTTTCAGTCCACTGCTGGACATAGCAGGAAGTTTTGGTCTACTATACCACACTGGCCAGATGGGTTGGAATATGGTAGGGTTTGTTTCAAGTTTTCCTTCTCTTTGTAATGATGTTGTCTTGCATATTTGGTTCCCTTAGTCGCCTTTTACGACACCCACGGGATGAATAGGGGTGGTAACACTATGTATTCTTAGTCCGGTACCACACGGACAATGATTATATATTACACATATATAATTATTAAAGGTATTTGTTCAGGTACAAATTGCTTTTAATACAATTTTATTTACAATTCTATGAAATTTACAACGTCTATGTAGGTATAGACACAGTACTTTAAAGAAAAATCTAAATCAACTTACATTTTATATGAAACTTCATTGTTGTCTATCACCACACGGACATTTCACAACCAAATTTTATATATATTTTTTTGTTTTTTCTTCCAGTTCCTCCAAACAAGACATTCATATCAGGAGTTGGAGAGCACGCAGTCCAAGGGACCCTGTTGACTTTGATGTGCAAGGCGACTGGCGCCCGGCCAGCGGCGCAGATCCAGTGGCTTAACGGCACCACGAAGATTAATGACAGCAATCAGAACATACATGTAAGTAAATTGTCATTTCTTTAGTACGTTTTCTAATTTACAAGGAAAATTACACATTAATACAGCTTATTGTAGTATTAACCTGTTTCTTTTTATAAAACTCAATATACTCGTATGTGACAGATAAAAATATTTTGGTGTATTTATAGACAGGAATGAAGTTTTTGTTAATAACAAATCTATTTATTCATAGATTTTTTTTATATAAAATTGACATTTACAAAACCTACTCCAGTTACAGCAAACACATGCCAAGTAACGTTATATAATAAATAATCTTCGTCATCATTAGCCTATCACAGTTCGTTGCTGGACTCTAATTAATTTCGAATCGTACATTTTCAAAAATTCTAAACTCGTTTATTTGTATAAACTTCGTACATACATTTTAATAATTGTGTAAATAATTATCTCATATCAATAGCAGAACAGTAATACATTGCATATTATCGAAAGGTCTTAGGTATTAGACTAGCCCAACATCTGTCCATACCCTTTTTAATGCTCCGTAAAGAGAAAAAGGTCCATCATCATCAACAGTTTTTAAGAGACTACTTCTGTATACAAGCATTCCCTTAAAAAAAAGTCTTAATAAATAAAGACTACTTAAAAACAAAAGTTTATTTGATTAAATTCATCAACATTTCAGAAACAAACAAAAAAGTACAAAACTCTTACACTGATCATCTTATACGCTTTCAATATGACTGAATATGATATTTAAACATTACATTCCAAGATAAGTAACAAAACAAACATGAAAATACAAAAACATTTGTTAAAATGAACGCAATATCTCGTATAGACGTAAAAAAACTTCTATACGGCGACACGGAGAATATACCGACACAATTTACATTCATATAAACAAATTTTACTTACTGAATGTTTTGAGGAGAAATGAAACAATGAGAATGAACCTTCGTAAAATGTTGATACTGCGGTTTATTTCAGCAAGATAGGCAACACATAAATATGTGTGGTATAGAAAATACAACCAATATTACTGTAATAACTATATACTTACTTTTACTAAAAGTCTTGTTCTTGCAATTAAAGATTAAAATTGATAATTAGTAACACAGAAATCGTAATAATATGTGTCTTGCTATTACAATTTCTATGATTAATAATGAATTTTTGGAAGATTCAAGGAAACGTGAAGTATTATTTCTTAAAATATGTTACATTATAATTTAAACCAAAACCTTCTTGCTAAGGAGCAATCTATGTCCAACAGTGGACTGTTAAGGCTTCTGATAGAAAATTCTTTTATAAAATAGGTAAGACTTATCATAAATTCATTAATAATTCAGAGGAATGAAAGTAAACACATTAATACTTCTTACGGTCACCACAGTAATGATTTTATTCATTTCACTACATCACAAGAAATACGCTTGAGACTCAGATGTTTCAAAACCCTGACTGTGTTCAGCAAGGGTCACGTTGCTGACCGCCCATTTAACATTTGTCATATCCTAAAGCTCACGCCGGATGATCCGTAGATATATGACAGCGGTCACTTCATATATCTTCTAGGAGTTTCGACCATCTTAGGAAACCAAACCTGCCGCTATAAATTACGTACAATAATATATATTCTACTCTTGCTTACAGCTTCGTTCGTGTTAATTTAGATTTTCTTCATCCATATTGAGTATATTACTGGCCAAATTTCTTCATTTAAAATATTAGTACATTTGGTAAGACCAATGCTTGTACTATATAAGTATCAAGAAAGTAACTACGAGTAAATTAAGTACTAATCAGTAGAGCAAGAATTGGGCATCAATCAATTAATAATTCATTCCAACCATTAATTAAAGAAGAGAAATTGTAATTAATTCAATTGCGATTGATATTTATAATGAATAAAGGTAATCGCACTTTACACCAATATTATTTGATTACCAGTACCTGAGTCAATTGGTTTACCAGCTTCGTTCATTGCAACTTTAAATTAACTTCTTTTTCTATATTAAGAGCCTGCTAAAGTGACTCTACTCTGCCTGATAGAAAGCATGCATAGAATCCAAGAGTTGTGGTCACCATACTGACACTGAATACAGACAATGCAGTATGATAACCCATACTGTGGCGGCCTAATAAGATGCTTTTTCACGCCCCGTTTGGGGAATTAAAAGGCATCGTGGCAGTGTAAGGTTCTCACACTTACCACGACAACTGTCTTGCAACTGCTTCAATTGGCGTCTGGTCTCGCACCCACCAATGAAACACGACAACACGAATGCTGTCACTTTAGGTTGATCTTCTGTGGGAGGGTAGTACTATCCCGGTCGAGCCGGCCTGTTCTTATAATACTAATCATGATTAACTTTTTAATCATCCAACTATTGATCAAAAGGTTTCAGGTCCAGTGCCCGGGTCGAACCATGAAGTCTAGGATTTTTCTTATAAGAAAGTCTTAGTAACAGCATGGAAATTAGTGGTGCCTCTAAGAGCATGTTAAGCTAGCGATCCCGGTTGTCATGACCATGTATGATAATCGTTATAAGTAGTGGACCCTAAATAACCTACTACATAATTTTAAGTACATTTTTGTTTGTTTTTTTTCTTCCATATTAAGAGCCTGCCAAAGTGACTCTACTCTGCCTGATGGAAAACATGAATAGAATCCAAAAGTTGTGGTCACCATACTCATTGCAAATTCAGACAATGCAGTATGGTGACCCACACTATGGCGACCTAATAAGATGTTTTTTCACACCTTGCTTGGGGACATAAAAGGTATGACATCGTGAACGTGTAAGGCTTACACATATGCTGGCGCTTTAGGTTGGTCGTCTGTGGGAGGATAGTACTGCCCCGGTCGAACCGGCCGGCTTGTGCTGAAATCAGCGTGGCTCTACTACTTTTCCTGTAAAGTAATCAAAATTACTTTTTTCAGATTTTTGTGATTTTTACACATAGTTTTTGTTGTATTGTGAGATTTATGAGCGGCTAAATGATTTAAAAGCTTACGTCACCTTCCGTTTCCTAATGTTTCAAACAGTTTATTGATACCGCTCGTGGTCACGGGATGTGAGCTTAGCGACGCCTTTGTGATGTACAAGGTATGACTAAAGCGGCGATCACACAGCGTTTTGTGGAGTCAGGACCAAACCATCGGATTGAACTACATAAACCACAGCTCCTCATCCTAATTATGTTTGTAGAATAGTGCGTGAAGCGACTGAAATAGAAAAAAATAATACTATCAAGATTTTGGGATCCTGTCATCACCGGGTGCAACTATCACCGAACGGGTGAAATAAACGTGTGGAGACATTGTAAATATAGAATGATGAAGTACCCACAGCACAAACAATTAACACGATCAAATGTGGGTAGTCACACAAGTGTGCGTCACAAAGGCGTCGCGAAGCTCACACTAGTCTAAACGTATGCACGAGCGATATATTCCGTCCGAAACGAGAATAGATATCGTAATGTCTTAAATAATTTTAAGAAAATAAAAAATATTTTCATAAATAATAAATTTTATCGCGACTATTCAATAAAATTACAAACCCGCTATACAAAATTTCTACTACGCTGAGTGTTGTAGTTTCAAACTCCACATGAGGCAACATTTTGCGTAATTCATAAATTGTTGTACTGAGTCTGAGTGTTCTTTGTGTCCATTTCTTGCATGTTTATAAAGTCCCTCGCGACACAGAAATTCCTATTGCGGCCGTTATCTTTAACTACGAAAAACTTATTTCAGAAATGGTACGTTAATACTTAATGTTAAAACTCAAGACTTGTAAAAAAATATTAAAAAAAAGAACTAATTCTAGTTCGAAACCGAAGCCTGGCAACGAAGGTTCAAAAACTTTATTGATTATTACTACTTTCACGTTCACTTGACTTCCAAACTCAACACAAAGTAGAGAGGTCTAACACACATTCGCAAAATAAATTTCAGTCCATGAAAAAACAGCTTACTCTAGTCAAAACGAAATAGCACTTCACATACCCGCAGTTCTTCCAAAAACTTTCACTCGAACGGAAAACGAACACCTCAGAGGAAATTCAGAATATTAAACTAAATAGACACGGCGATATCGGCGCCAACAAATACCGGATCGGTAATGGAAATACTACAACACAAATTTAAATGATCATTTCAGGGAATATCTGTCTGATTTAGTAGTTAGTGTATCTCAACTGCTAAGCCAAAGGTCGTTGGTTTGATCCCCACCTAGGACAATAGGCTAGATGACACCTTAGCCACATTAGTTACTTTTTATCATCTGTCCAAACGACAATTTCATATGAAAAATGTGCTAAATACCAAATTGTGACGTCACTGTTTTAGACTACTCAATTAAACAATATATTTCACTGTATATTTGATTGAAATTCGTAATAATAATAAAAAGCTAAGTTAATTGTATTTTCCAAGATGTTTTACGATACTAGTTTTAATGAAGTGGACATTGATATTTATTTACGATACATTCATCTACCTTGTGGAGGGACGTGTCATATGTGCCTCCGACACAGAGGGAGGATCCTCCGTCACGGCGAGGTGATCATGCCTTGCGGGCCACGGCCCAACGGTTTGTGTTGGGATGTTGTATATATGCTAATTGCCACGCAATTCTCTATATCGCGATACAGGATTAGTAGTTGCATTGTAGTTCATTACATTCATACGTTTCGTTCATACTTCGTAGTTCAATGTATCTTCGCTAGATGGCGCTGTTGTATATTTTTCTTTGTGCTATAATGTGGGAGTAGCGACAACCCAATTAATTGTGTTAGGAGCATGATTACTTGTTCTATGTCTGGATGCGATCCTAGCATATATCCACAGTACAATATATATACAGTAACTACGACAGACGGCACGATATCCACTCCAGGATAGAAGACTCAATGTGTTGAGAATGGTCACCCATCCATAGGCTGGCCTGGCTATGATTGCTTAACTTTATGATGTTACTATTTCACCACAAGCCCCTTCTTGGCGTTATTACTATTCTCAATTTAACCTTCAGTTCCAATATACTGAGGTCATTTATCTTGGTTTTCGCCCACTACAAGCCATCTTAGGTACAAATAGCTATGCTATGTTTATTCGCTTCTATATATCTTTTGTTGTAATTTCAAATGGGTGAGGAACGAAATTCTTGCGCTGACTGCCCACCTGCCACCGGTGCTAGTCCTAGCATAGAAAGTGGGGTAGAGTAGCCTTGTGACTTTTTGTTGACATTTGATTCATCGTATTTCATTGTCTTTATTTCTTATAACATAGTTAAGATGGCTAACACTATCATTGTCGAGATTTAATGAAGTCTTTAATTGTTTTAATTCTATAAAAAATGATTTTACAAAAGCCCTTACTTCCCTGTTTTTATTACGTAAACAAACTATGTTTCTGCTTATTTGCGGTATAGGCAAACAAACAAAGGGATCCCCAACGGCAAGTGATTATCGTAGCATAACCTTGTACTATTTACATTAGCTAGCATTTAGCTAGAAAAAAACATGTCTACTTCAAGGCTCATCTCTTTACAATCTGTCATCATATACTTCACATCTAAGTGTACAAAGTGTTTAAAGTACCTTTCATCCAATAGGTAGAGAAAAATACTGTTTACATTGAAATACTTTTGACATGCCATTGTAGATACTGGCATCTCAATATTTGAACTACAAAGAAAACTTAAACAGTCATCAAAATACCACATTTTATTCTTCATATTTTAAAAGTTAAAGCCTGTATTTGTTCAATAAGAAAAATAAAATGTATCTACTATAATACAAATTTTATAAAACATACAACGTCTCCACCAATTGCCCTACTCTCGGAACCAAGAGAAGGCCACTCCAATAATTCAAATTCAATAATTCTCACAAATGAAACCTTCAGACGTCTCTCCTTATATTTCTGCTCGTAGTGTTGCGAACATTTCTGCTACTGAGGTACCGAAGTGGAAAAATATTTTCAACTTTATTCTAGTTTTCTTTCTCTTAAACTTTTTCTCAAACTGCTAAGTAAGAGTTTCTACGTTTAATTTTGTTGCTGGCTTTAACCTTTTTAATGAAAATGACCAACCACTTTTTATGCCTCGGTTTGTTACTGACTTTGGATAGTAATTAGGTCATTTCTTTTTATTTAGTTCAAATGTTTGTGTTTTATGGGGTAGACGAGCAGACAGCTCACGTAATGGGAAGCGACTACCTCCGTTCATGAACATCAGCAATTTGAAAGTCACAAGTGACCTATGACTCCATCCCTCCCTTCAAAGAATCAAGGAGAGATTTGGTCTTTGTTAACCTCGTTCACAAAATAAAAAACACCGAACGAGATACTTAACACCTATTTTCTCAAATTATGAGTTCACCAGCAACACATAATCTATCTCTGATTCAAATTTCATACAGATCCGTTTAGCTTTCAGTCAATCAGTAACAAATACTTACTCTGATACAAACTTTCGTATTTATAATATTAGTTAAGACAATCGACAGTATAAAACAAATATTCGTTCAGTTATATCAGCACTGAGCACTGGCAACTTTGTCAAAGTAAACTGGTCAACGGAGTTTCTGCACCAATATTACTTTACAAATATATTCAGGAACTGCTGAACTCCTGATCAACTTCGGCCTCTGAGTTTACCTTTTGCAGCAACTATGTACCTGTGCTGGATGCCTTTATCTTACAACTTCGATGCCCATTTAGGTCAAATAGTTGTATGATGAGAGAGATCATTAGTTTCGTGTCTGGATATACCGAGATGATCCATAATATGGACGTATTCAGAAATATTTAAGTATGTTTATCAGCTCTCTGTCTGTCAATTATTTATATTTTACGTTAATTGCCTCAATACTTTTTGCTCAAATTTATTTTGGGCCGACCTAATATACTCGTAATGTTTAGTAATACCGATATTAGGGAGTTTTTTTATATCGTTCTCATGTAACATTCGTTACTTCACTGCTACCCCTATTTTAACCGAATCCTGTTAAGTAGCCCAACTATCATCCGTAGACATATTTGTATCTATTAACAAAACATTATATTTTGAAAATGGAGGACAACTCAAGTTATACTTCAAGATGTTTCATATAATGATTCGAATTTTTTTTTTTTCGGTTTGGAAAACGACTCATCTCCGGCTCCACAGGGACGCAGGAGCTAGGAGTTTCTGGTGTTTCCACTAAAAACCACCTCGGCGGCCGGTCTCAGGCGTCCTTCTCTTAAAGGGACCCGGACCATATTATTTCAGGTCCCCTCCAGAATCAACGCCATGCCTAGTCAGACTTTATCCTGGGGAGGCCAATTTTTGTTAAACCTAGGAATCTACACTGTTATAAACAATTTTTAACGTGAATCAAGACAGTTGGGAATAAATTTCTTATTTATATATCATCAACATTTACTAGTGTACATGGATCTTTCCTTAGAAAGGACATTTTGGCTTACTATAGCATACTGGTAAGACCACTTAGTATTGGGTTTGTATTAAGTGTTTCTTTTCTTTACAGTGATAGTTCTTCTACGTACTTCCTTAGTCGGCTCTTATGATACAGATGAATAGAGATGGTGATACTGTACATCATCCCACAAAGAAGTTTTTGAGTTGTTTTCTTTTTATATTAAGAGCCTGCGAAAGTGACTACTCTGCCTAAGGGAAAGCATGAGTAGAATCAAGGAGTTATGGTCACCATACTCATTGCAAATGCAGGCAATGCTTAAGGCTTACACAGTTACCACGATAATTGTCACCCCTGCATCAATGGGCCTCTGGTCTCACACTCTCTAACGAAACACGACAACACGGATGCTGGCGCTTTAGGTTGGTCTTCTGTGTCTTCTTGTAGTTAAGTTTCGTATTTACTACAATTTAATTCTACTTTTACATTGACATCCTGTAGTGTAAACGTTGTACTATTCTACTATTCAACCTATCGTCGTTCACTGCTGAACGAAGGTCTTCCCCAAGGAACACCAACCATCTCGGTCTTGGGCAATTCGCATCCATCTGCTGCCAGCCACCTTCTTTAAGTCGTCGGTCCATCGCGCCGTAGGGCGTCCTACCCTACGTTTGCCCGATCGTGGTATCCACTCTACACTTCGGTTCCAGCGACCATCAGTTCGTCTGGAGACATAGCCCACTTTCACAACAGCATACTGATTCTCCGTCTGTCGTAAACCTTGTAATAGTGTCAAATTGTGTATTGCATCACAATATTCATGCATAGGTAAATAAATTGCTCAGAATCTATATCACCTTTAGAAGGCAATTTCTAAGAAGAGACGCAGACTCTAATCTCTTCTTTATAACGAGGTTCGCCACGCTATAAAGAGCTAAAATCCTGTTCTTTATAAATTTACACGCATTTATACTCTCTTTATCTTCAAGTCCAGGAAGCATTCAAAGCATAAATCTTGTCAGTTTGCCAATTTCTTTAAAAAAAAGAACTTTTCTCTAAAAAGTTGAAATTCAACTAACGGTCTAAAAGTTTCACAAATAAACGAAGGGAAGAAATTAATCCCGCAATTTCTCACTGTCAACCAACGGTTTAGCGAAAAAACTGTCTTTTGTAGGGATCGCCGTCTATCTAAGCTGGGGAACACTGGCGCTCAAGCAATTAATAATTATTAAAGCAATCATATAGCTTTAATTTTAACGTACTTTTTTAATTGACTTTAGGTAAATGAAACCCACTCTCAATTGGTCTGTATTGTTTTTATTCTTGTCACCTCGGAACTGTGGCATTTCTGAACAGATTAAGAGCATCTTTTTTTATTCTGTGGGAGTGCATTGTCAGTTGAGTGTCATGTCATACAATACCACCGCCCCTATTCATCCCATGGGTGTCGTAAGAGGCGACTAAAGGAACAAACGACGCAAGACAACATCTCTGCAAAGAGAAGGAATTCTTGAACAAATCCTATACCAACCCTCGAAAGACAGGCTTATGTCCAGCAGCATAATGTTTAAAACTGTTGATGATGTGATATAAGGCGTCAGTTTGGTGTTTTATATATTTCAAGAAAATGTATAAACCCTGAAGGTAGAAAATTAAGAAATGAAAAGTATAATTAAATACGATATATAAACCACGTCTTATAGCAAATTGATATAAGTATACTGAGTCGGTGGTATTGTGATAACGTGTGCCACTGCTGTGCTGAGGGCTCAGGTTTGATTGCTGAGTCGGACTTAATATTCGTACGATCTGCAAAATTTTTTACGAGTGATGACGGATTAAGAATATATATTTTCACCATCCCTAATCATCCCATAGGGGTCGTAAGATATAAATTAGAGAGCAAATTACAGGAGAACACCACTCTTAAGAAAAAGGAAAACTTGAAATATACATCATACCAACCCGTCTGGCCAGCGTGGTATAATAGGCCTAACCCTCCTTTGTATGGAGAGGTCTATGTCCAGCAGTGGAATGTTAAAGACTGTTGATGATGATGATAACTGCAAAGATTTTATTTCAAAATTTGAGTGTTTTCTATGTATAATATGTTTGTATTTATAAAAAAATACCCTATGTAAGCATTCAAATTGTTTAAATTATTATTATTATTTTCTTTATTTCATTATATACACTTATTTATTACATTTTTAAATATATAAAAAAACAAAAAATACACATTTAAAAATATAAAAAATAGTAGTAGACCACCGACATCGGGTACAGGGACCAAGACACCGGCGGTTAGGGCTCCAAAGACAGGAACCTCCTCACAATACGGGCCGTGTCAAGGAGGACTGCCTTCTGCATCAGACCCTTGATCAAACCTTCTAACGTGAGCCTCTTAAGGTGTTGGTCGAGGCTCTTCGCTATCAATCCATGAACAGATATGATTATCGGAACAATAATCACCGAATCCACATTCCACATGTCGGCAATCTCGTGAGACAGATCCAAATACTTCAATTGTTTTTCTTTTTTAACTTTCACGAGATTCTCGTCATGAGGAACGGCGATATTGACAATCATTGCGCGGCGCTCTAATCGATCTATCACCACAATATCAGGCTTATTGGCAACAATAGTCCTATCTGTGATAATAGATCGATCCCAATATAACGCAGCACGACCGTTCTCGAGAACTGGGTCGGGCACATACCTATAGTAAGGTACTTCGAAATTGACAAGTTGGTATTTAAGGGCAAGTTGTTGGTGTACGATCCTGGCTACTTGGTTGTGCCTGTGCAAATACTCACCGTTAGCAAGACGAGAATAACCGGAAATAATATGCCTAATAGATTCTCCAGGACGGTGGCACGCCCGACAGATGTCAACCGTACTATCTTTCAGGATATATTTCCGGTAGTTATTCGTCATGATAACTTCGTCCATAATTGCACAAACAAAACCTTCGGTTTCTCCGAAGAGTTCACCATACCGTAGCCAAGACGTCGACGCTTTAAAGTCTATATCAGACTCATGTAGGTCCCGATAAAATCGACCATGAAGTTCTTTACCCTTCCATACTTCCTTACGATCAGTAGTACTAAGTACTACAGGTTTGCGCCAATTCTCTTTAGCCAGAGCGAGCGGGGTGAAACCAGTATCCACTGCAACTACATTACGATGCACTCCCACATTCGTCTGTAGAAAATATTCTCTGAGATTGTATATCTCGCGATTGTGTAGAGTCTTGATATTTAATAGACCACGACCTCCAAACTTTCGCGGAATATACAATCTCATAACCGATGAACGTGGGTGGTGCATGCGGAATGCAGTCAGCAATGTACGGACTCTCCTGTCAAGGGCATCCAATTCGGTCTGAGTCCATCTAAGTACACCAAAGGAATACATCAGAACCGGCATGACCCAACTGTTATAGGCTCGCACCTTGTTACCGCCTGATAAAAGACTTTTAAGTACTTTTTTTAGGCGTCCAAAGAAGCGTTCCTGTAACATTTGTTTCACGCCAGATTCTGGTATTCCCAAGGACTGTGAAAAACCTAGATACTTGTAGGTTTCGGTGGCAGACAGAGATCTGAGTTTTGTTGAATCTGAAAGTTCCATTCCTTCAGATTCTACAATCACGCCCTTCTTTACATACATGACTGCACACTTGTCTACACCAAATTCCATTTTGATAGAATTACTAAAGTTTTCAGTGACCCTTAATAACGCCATCAATTGTAATTTTGTGGAGGCCAGTAATTTCAAATCATCCATATAAAGAAGGTAAGATATAACTTGATCATCTTTCTGCAACCGATAGCCTAATCCTGAACCCTCTAACAGAGTGCTGAGAGGGTTCAAAGCTAGACAAAACCACAAGGGACTCAGACTGTCACCTTGAAATATACCTCGCTCGATCTTTATAAGTATGTCGTTTATCGCAGTCTGCCGACATCCTGGATAGCGAAGTGTTGTGCTCCATTGACTCATACACGACTTTAAGAAAGTGCACAGAGTTGCATCAATTTTATACAACTCTAGCACTTTCAAAAGCCAGGTATGTGGAACTGAATCGTAAGCCTTCTTATAATCTATCCAACATGTCGCCAGACTCTTACTCTACTACTACTACTCTCTTATTATTATTATTATTAAATAAAATCGGCTATTTGATATTTATTCAGTGGCTATAAAGCCATTGGCTATAAAGCTATTGTTGCCAAACTCATGTATCTTAATAGTCTTATCTCAATTTCCTCATCAATCAAACAAATTCTGATTAGTTCCAAATTAATACCTTTTTTCTTGTTGTCGGGGTGGAAAATCCCTTCGGATCTCCGGCTTCTCAAGGGCGCCAGAGACAGAAGTATGTGACCATATTATTTCAGGTCCCCTCCAGAATCAACGCCGTGTCTAGCCAAACCCTATCCTGAGGAGGCCACAATGGCTTCCCCACCTGTCAGTCCAGTTGTCATAATTTGTTGCGGCCTGGTCGCAAAAATGTGATCCTATCGCCTACCGCAGCAACTTATCTGCCACCAGAGGTCCCCACTCTCTGGCGGCTCGCGGTCCCGTCGACGTCATTACGCCACTGACAAAAATTAGTACATAGGATTCGTTTTTCTATGATCTTCTCAAGAAGTTTTAATTTGTCGTGTTTCTTTAAAAAGGGACGAAGATTAGAAAACGAATCACGTTTTACGGAAATATACATTTTTGTAATATGCATACTTCACAAAAAAAAATTGTGCATAATGTTTGGATTCATAAGTGATGTTGGTCCAGGTAACAATAAATAATTGACAAAATAATAAAAATCAATAACAAAGAAATGTACGTACATTGCAAGCCCCATTTATACTCTGTACGCGGTGATGTAAAACTTAAACACCTGAAGTAAAAAGCGGTAATATTCCCCAAAAAAGAAAGAGAGCAATTGGCTCGATTTACCGAACTTTGTAATGGTATAAGTTTAAAGAGGAAGCGTTTTACAGTTGCAGAACATTTTAAGGAACCAATATTTATTTAAAAGTAGCTTACTTTGCTCATAAATTACTGCCTAGGTGGCGCAGTGGTGACCTGAAATCATGGTCCCCACCCAGAGTAGGGTGCCAGAGGCCGGCCGTCGGGGCGGTTTTTAGTGGCAACGCCACATACTCCTGACTCCTGCACCCCAAGGAGCGGGAGATCCGAAGAGATTTTCCACCTCGTCAACAAAAAAAAAAGGTGGCGCATTGGTAGTATATTTATAACCTTTATCTGTTGCTTTAATACGGCAGATAACGCTTTAATACATTTGTCTAAAACTGATCAAACTAATCTCAAGTATAAGTACCAATATTCTTCATCAGAAGAATGGCAAGTGACTATTGAGTTACAAATATATAACCATCGTTTGAATACTATCCCCACCCTAAATACAGGGGTAGGGCTGGGTGGTTTAATTTAGGTTTCCCTAATATCCTGTATAAGAACAATTATCTCCCAAAACGTTAGGCAGGCTGCTTCCCCTAAAAGAAACCGCAATATATTACACCGCAAAATGAAAAAGGGCTGAAAGGTAATAATGATTAGTTAACGACCTCATTTGAAGGTTTTTACCTCAAAAAAAGATAAGATAAACAATAAATAGCTCGACGCGTAAAGCTCTCGCCATGAACCGCACCATTAAATAGACGAGTAGAAAGTAAACGAAAGAATGAAATACGCGTCGCAGTTACAATGATGTCATCTGTTAAAATAATTGCTCCGAAGTTTACCCAGTAAACTATGTGCTCCTACTACACTAGTGATGGGAAACTATCGATATCATTTATTAAGAACTATATTTTTTCTATAGAGAGATGGCAACCACCTTGTAATATTACAATATTGAAGGTGGATGCCATCTCAGGGGTGAATGACTGACATTACATAGCATAACCCTGTATATTGTGGTGAGATGAAGTAATAGTAATTTTGTGTACATTAAAATAGATTTCTTCTTATTATTTTTTATAAATGTTGATAAGCTAATTACAAGTTTATACATGAGACAAACGATGGCTCACATGGCTTATAGTGACTTCCACTACCCATGAACGCATCTGCGACTCACGCCTTTAATGTGGTAGTATGTTCTTTTCGTGCAAGTTTTTTTTTAAATTCTCACAGATCGCAAATATAAATTATTTTTTATTAAGAGCCTGCCAAAGCGACTCTACTCTGTCTGATGGAAAGCATGAATAAAATCCAAGAGTTGTGGTCACCATACTGATACCGTAACAGACAATGCAGTATGGTGACCCACACTATGGCAGCCTTGTATGATGTTTTTTCACACCCCGTACAAGCATAGGTTTTACTAGCATAGCCCTATGCTTTTACTATATAAGTATCAAGAAAATAAGTTAATTAAATACTAATCACTAGAACATGAATTAGGCATCAATCAATTAATAATTCATTCTAATAATTAATTAAAAGAGAGAAATTGTAATTAATTCAATTGCGATTAATGTTTATAATGAATAAAAGTAATCGCAGTTTATACTGATATTATTTGATTAACAGTACCTGAATCAATTGGTTTATCAGTTTTGTTCAATGCAACTTTATTTTAAGAGCCTGCCAAAGTGACTCCACTCTGCCTGACAGAAAGCATGAATAAGAATCCAAAAGTTGTAGTCACCATACTCATTCCGAATACAGACAATACAGTATGATGACCCACACTGTGACGGCCTAATAAGATGTTTTGCCACGCCCGTTTGGGGACGTAAAAGGCATGACAGTCGTCGTAACAGTGTAAAGCTTACACAGTTATCACGATAACTTAATGGGCCTCCGGTCTCACGCTCACCAACGAAACACGAAAACACGGATGCTGGCGCTTTAGGCTGGTCTTCTGTGGGAGGGTAGCAACTTCGGATACTTTTACGTTCAGATTCAAACTGTGATAAATAACAAATGTACATTCTATACGCTTTTTAATTTAAGACTAAACTTTAATTAGAATTTTCTTATTTGACAGTAATTTTACTGTGGAAGAGTCATTTCTCGGATCAAATATTGGTAATATATTTATGTCTCTTGAACGGGTTTAGGCAGTCATTCACTATTAAATGCCCCCCATAACATAAAGAACTTAAAAGTTATATAACCTGAGCCACTCAAAAACAGCTGCATCACTCTACCTCTACAAATTCAGCAGTCCCTAAGTTGGGGATGTGATTTTATCGATATTTTTATTACGTTATTAAAGTGCAGCCCTTGGACTATAAAACTAGCAATAACACAGTTTTCTTTTTACAGGTCATATTTAATACGGAACCTTTATAAAAGGACCACCATAATCTTCGCTGGTTTTATTTGTAAAAGCCTTTCAAATTAGATCGGGACGAGTCTTTTGTGAAAACGTTTGTACGCGGGTATATCCTCGGGCCTTATACATATTATATTCTATGACCTTTGTTCCACTACATTTTGGTGTTGAATTTACGTTTCATTAAATAATTTTGACATTGAAGATATTTTTATATTTTTATCTTTATTGAACATTTCCTTTGTGTTAGATACAGTAGATGTTGTTTGGCCATGTATTGTAATCGAAGGCGAGGTGACTGTCCTGTTGATGATGATATATATTACGAATATGTATAAGTATTTTAAATATTTACGCTCTGTTAACGGCTGTAGGCTTGCCACCCATTGTGTAAGGATTTAATTTATACTCAGCAAATCGTAGGCGTTTAATATGCCTGTGTGGTTGTAGGGTTGAAGACGCAGATTATCTACAGCTGACTAGCTGCTACACAGTAACAGATTTTCAAGTTTATATTATTAATACATTATCATATTCACATCAACAGCCTTTAATAGGCCACTACTGGACATAGGCCTCTCCATAGAAAGGAGGTTTTGGCCTACTATATCACGTTAGCCAGATGTATTGGTATTAGGTTTGCATTAAATTTTCTTTCTCTTAACAGTGATATCTTACTGCATAATTAACTCCCTTTGATGCCTTTTACGTCACTCGTAAGCACAAAATACTTATGCTTAAAAAGAAAAATGATAACTTCATATAAAATTCATGAGAAAGTTTATATTACCTCATCGTTTTGCGCCATCTACTTACAACCTGGACAAAACTGTGTAGTTTTATCCAGGTTGTAAGTAGATGGCGCAAGATGGCGGTTATGTGTATAAAAGTGATATTTATAGGTATATATTTTATTTGGGTTTGAAATTGGAAGCACTGTTTTCGAAGAATCCCTTGAAGTTAACGTGTATGCTAATTTAGGTTTGTTATTCTGGTTATTAATTAAATCAGCGACCCACATCATCAAAGAAAATTCCATAGAAAAATACAGTTTAGAGAGTTCAATTAAATATATGACTTTATTATAAAAGTTTTATTTGTAAATGTAACAACTTATACAAATCAACACGTTTTCGTCTTTCCTTCTTTTTTTTCTGTGCGGATATCGGAATCGAACCGAAAAGAAAGCGCACGCCCGGAAGGAGAATCCCGAGGTACCTCGGGCCAACTACCTACGACTTGCAGATGATCTCTTGTCAGTCCCTAAAGGAGAGCACGTGCTCTGTAGCACGTCGCTCTGCCACCCTAGCCTACTCCAGCTAGGGTGACCGATGGCCTCACCTATCACTCCCAGGCTTGCTCTTCTGCAGGATAGAAATCATTTGCAACCTCAGGCGCTCGAGTCGTCTGCGATACCGGGTCCGTTTCCGGGCCTGACGGACCGGAAAAGTTCTAAACCTCTCCTGGTCCCGTTCTGACATCTCATTTACAAGCATAAATTACTCGCAGAAGAGGACGGCTCTCGTTTTCCCCCTTAGAACTCATTGTAAAATAAAAAAAAAACCTAGGTAAGAGTACCTTTCTCAGAACTGGAATCTCACAAAATGACACTTAAATTGACCAAAATACTACAAGCGAAGAATGGAGTGCTCAACTCAACGTTTTAATTTCAGGAGAAATGAAAATTAGTTTCAGAAATTATAACATAAACGGTGCAGAATCGGAGACAGACTCTTTTCTTGTGCGTTCAGTGTGCTCAGTAATAGAAAGTTATTTTTAAAAATTAAGTTTATATTTTTAATGGTATCATTACAGCGAGAATTATATCGCTGTTCTTGTCTTTCCGTTATCGTTATCTCTATTGAGTCGAAAAACCTCCCAATCAATATTTTGTAGAATAAAATTAACCGACCCTGTTCATTAGATGAATACGACGATGACACACATGTATTTTGAATCTATCACCACCCACAGATTTGTTACTTATTATATACACACCTAAGAATATCTCTTTATAAACTTTATTTCAAAGAAACATTAGAATAAAATATATGCCTTCAATAAAATGTTATTTTATTATTAAATTCATTCGTCTCAGTGAACTCTAATCAGGTATTATTTTAAAACAGAATTTTTTCTAACATATTTCATTGGGCGTTGTCTTTTTTTTTAATTAAGAATTCTGAAAAAAAATGTTAACTAACTTTTCTTGAATTTTTACGATAAAAAACAAACAAACTTTTTCCAAACATTTTTTTATCGATAACAAACTATATTAAATGTACAACACTATTTTTAATTCGATCACATCGCGAAGCGGACAACAAAGAGTCCTCACTTTTACGCTCATTTGAGTCCAGTTTTTTGCCGATGAATAGTCGTATCTTTAACTTTTCTTCCCTTTTCATCAACTTTGTAAAGAAAGTCTTCGATAAGAGCGTTCGCGCTGAAATATTTTGTTTCTTAATTTAAATATTTATTGATTGGTACTTATATTGTACAAAGTTTAAGGTACTTGTTAGCAGCCTCCATGAAAGAAGCAATTTAATAAATTATATTTAATTTTAAAATTGTTGTGGGTTATAAAATTATATAATATATAATAAATAAATAAATATTTCGGACATTTGACACACAACGTCATCTAGTTTAAAACTAAGCGGAGTTTGTACTATGATAACTAGACTGACTGATAGAATATTGTTATACTTTTTTTGTAAATACATACATATTATACATAGAAAACACTCAAACTTTGAAATAAATATTTGCAGATCACACAAACATTTGGTCCGACCCGGGAATCGAACTTGAGACCTCAAGCACAGCAGTTGCATTCAGTACCGCTGCGCCACCGAGGCATTTGTATTATTATTATTAATATTTAACACGGTAAATACTTGGTAGTAGATATTATGTTTTTGGTTATGTAGTTGGAAGTAAATCAACACACTGGTCAACTGGTTAACTACCACCGCTCCTGGACGAGAATGCAACTCAAGAGGTATAAAAACTTTCCCACTCTTTCTGTGCTTCTACCCCAGAAATAAGAGGGAGGAAGACTCAGATTACCTCACTTTCTCAGTAAAAAAGCAACAAAAGTATTTTTTTTTTTTGAAAGGCAACACCCACCTTAAGCATATATCCTGTGTTCGGGGTGTTTAACTAAAAATGGCCATAAAGAGCACTCAGAATTAGGAGAATAATTTCTCAGTGCAGTAGAGGGTGGTGTGGTGACTTTTACATACAGCGCAAACAAAGACATACTACAGCGCCATCTACTGAAGACACATCAAACTACGGAGTCACTACTAATCCTGTATCGTGAAATATAAATCTCGCGCCGATTAGAATATACAACAACCTCAACATCAACCGTTGATCCGTGGCCGCCAGACATGATCACCTCGTCTAGTTGGTTCTTCCTTTATCTCATAGAAATTATCATCATTAACAGCCTTTTACAGTCCATTGCTGGATATAGGTCTCTCCTTAGGAAGGAGGTTTTGGTCCTCTATACCAGGCAGGTCAGACGGATTGGAATAGGGTTTGTTTTAAGTTTTTCTTCTCTTTGTAATGATATTGTCTCGCATACTTTGTTCCCTTAGTCGCCTTTTACAACACCCACGGGATGAATAGGGGTGGTAACACTATGCATTCTTAATCCGTCAACACACGCACAGAAAAAATTAAAAAAATACTTATGGAGAAACAGGTGTCACCTGTTTTGTTTTATGTGAGGCCGTAATATCACTGCGATCTAGCCGAAAAAAGACTCTACCATTCTATCTCTGACATCTGTTTAACCCCATCCGTTTATTTACCCAACGTAAAAAATAATTAGCATGTAAGCCATTCCGTATAATCTGCCTATAATTATAAAAAATATTATTCTTACCAAGTGGTTGATATATGACTTAAATCTTATATCTTAAACTTATAATGAAAACTCAAATAATACAGTATGTAGCAGAATTTAATATCTTACATATCACGCACATTAGGCCGAGACATCAATCGCGAGGATCGTGGTGTCCTTAATTAAAACATCGCACGCTAAGGAAAATTCAATTTTGCAAGAATAAGGTGTACATTGAATACATTTTGTCTAGATATGGCTTTCTAAGAACCAAACTTAGACCAATTTAAAAAAGAAAAATTGATTAATCTTTCTTATTTTATAATATATGAGGCAAACAAGAATACCTAGCAATCTTATCAATACTTTATTGTTGTTCCTACTGTATTATATTGTAGGATAACCTCTATAAATATTATTTTTCTCATAATACATTAAAAAAACTTCATAAACTTAAAAAATATTGTAGCAATAGTATAGAAATATGTCACACTGTGTTAATGTAAAATTATGACAGAAAAAGCAATGTTATATTATTTATATAAAAGTCTTCAGGCACAAAGGATTTGTATATGACCACAAATCTTTTAAAATTCAAATTACACAATAAAATCAAAGCCTTACTAATAGCCTAGTGTACTATTAAGGGTTTTCAAATGACTCCTTCAAGCGATGTTATGTGAGAAATATCACCTGCAGAAACGATCAATAAATCAAACGTGCTTTTGTGACAACCGTTATGTGGCTAAATATAGAAAGCACTACGAGAAATAGTTACGCGATAACAGGAAATGTTCCACCCTCGAACACACACACATACTGATATGCTTCTCTTTTGTAATGTCTGATTAATTCTTGAACTAATCCTTACAATGACAAACTAATCTTTAAGATACTAAAGCTCTCATTAATAAAAACAGATACTATAAAGTAAGCCTTGTGTGTCTATATAGAGAATACGGCTGTACTCTACTACGTTTCGCTGTAGCATTGTGGTTGCAAGAAGTAGAGGAAAACCACTTGTAGCGTTCATGTGGCAACACTGATTTTGTCGGCGCCACTTTTTATACACAGAGTTGGATATACAAAAATGTTAAGTGGAGACTCTGATTAACAAAACGTGTAATTCAAGCTCTTGGAGACAAATACTGTGAATATTGGTACCACCTGAACAGTAAATCCATATTAAGTATATACTGTGTTTAATTTGACCATTCAAGTGGTAGGTGCATCACACAAAAATATATTGTGGAGTACACAAGCATAGTAACTCCAAACACTTTTAAAACTGGTTGTGTGTCGTTTCAAAATTTGAGCGCAATTACAACAAAACTTTTTGAATTTTTTTAAGCATACACAGATCAATTTTTAATAACATATATGCAACATTATTATTATCTTAAGATCTAGTGTGTGTTAAATATTTAGAATATCACAAACAGGTACTTCTATTGAGCATAGATCTATGTTAGACTAATGGTGAAGGGAATTAGTTTGCGTCGTGCAATTTTTCATTCTGTCATCGCTCGAGTTCTTTCACATGCCGATATTACCAGAGCCGATACTCCGCGGGGCGATTCAGGTGTAAATATAAAATATATAGGGCTTTATAAAAGAAAGGCAATAACTAATCTTGTCTATTCTCTGGTTAATAGTCGATTTTTTTCTATAGGCCTTTCTTTAAAGTCAATTTGAGTGTTTTCTGTACAGATATTTAAAAAAAGTATATAAGTATTCTATCAGTCAGTCTAGTTATCATAGTACAAGCTCTGCTTAGTTTGAAACTAGATGACGTTGCATGTCAAATGTCCAAAATATTTATTTATTTAATTATTGTTTTTTCTCGTTTTTTACAGTGACTTTAATTAAAAATAGCTTAACAGTTTTCCAACATATTAATATAAACAGCAGAGCAGTAGAGTTTCAACAATATAAAAAGTCTGTAATACCCTCTTTAACTACAGTAATCCGATTATGGTGTAGTGATGGAACAAGATATATAAATATATCGATAAACAACAATTGTAACGATAAATAAATTAACATAAAATACTCTATTTTTATATACAACTAATTTAAAGAAACGTAGGTTGTATCTTAATCATATCATATATATTATTGTAACTGCTAACGTGGTTCTACTCTGCCTGATGAAAAGCATGAATAGAATTCAAGAGTTGTAGTCACCATACCCATTGCGAATGTAGACAAAGTAGTAAGGTGACCCACACTATGGTGGCCTAGTGAGATGCTTCTTCACGACCCGCTTTGGAACGTAAAATGTATAACAGTCATCGTGACAGTTTAATGATCAACACTTACCACGATAACTGTCACTTCTGCATCAATGGGCCTCCGGTCTCGTATTCACCAACGTAACACGACAGCGCGAGTGCTATTGCTTTGGGTTGATCTTCTGTGGAAGGGTTGTACTGCCGCGGTAGAACTGGCCCGTTCATGCTGAAATCAGCGTGGCTCTACTACCTAAATGTAAAAGTACTTTGGTAATTTTTACTTAAAAATAAAGCAATAGGTTCGCCGGCTTGAGATTTCAAGGTTATTTTAAGTACATTTATATAATCTTTTGAGGATTTTCTGACTCTTGACTCTATAAATAGAAAATTGCAAAACTTTATGCATTTTGAAACTATAGAAGATAATAAGAAAAACTATCTGTGGAGTATCACGACATATGGAAATAAAAAATAATAATACAGAAACATTTTGTTGTTAGTAAAATAACTACTTAATAGCAAACTGCAATAAAATTACAGGAAATCAACGTTTTACATCGGCCTAACTATTTATCGTTTAACGAAAGAAACTCGCAAAAATAAACAAGACGTTAATGTAATACACTATAGCCTTGAAAAATACATAAATGATTAAACTTATAATCTTTATATTTGTAATATACAATCTGAAGTTTTAGCAACATATTGATAACCTTCGCTAAAGATTACTTGAACTTTGATAGTATAAGTAATAACATTAAACCTCTTATCTAAAGGCAAGTTATTCATCTATAAACCTTAAAACGTACCTCATGTTCAGAAGTTTATATTACTCAAATATTTTATTAAAATTATTATATAAATAAATATAAAGTAAATTAATGATCAAATCAGTGCATAGAAAAAAAGCTTTTCATATTTAGATATGGCTACTGTTGCGCATCGGCAAACAAAATTATTGACATCAAAATATTAAGTAACAAACAAAATGAAATACATTAAGAAACATCAAACTAAGATTTGAAAAAAAAGAGACTATTTTAAATATCAGATAAAGTTTTTAAACAGATACATATTTACTAGAAATACTAGGCCCATATACGTGAATAGAACAAGCAAAGCAAGCACAATAACGTGTAAGTAATAAAATAACAACTAGTTTCTATCGATACTGTCGATAATAACGTTAATAAAAATATAATTTAATATCGATAAAACGACTTCCCTTCCTTTACCAACAAAAAACACTTAAAGTGAAAATTGCCACTAATTAAATGCTTAAAGCGAAAAATGTTTGCGCCAAAAACGAGAAACAAAATACAATAATCCAAGCACACTTAATTTTACCTTTTAAAAGTCGTTGGCAAAACACAAATATAAAAACTTAAATTTTATCGAGCTAACTTTAGCATCGTATTACATTTTATATATTTTTCTCATTTTGGTAAACGTATTTAAGCAAATAAAAATGTCAGGACTCAACATCCTTTGACATTTCAACCAAAGAAAACAAACTTCAGGTTCTTATAGTAATGATTTCGCATTGAAAAAAAACAACATGGCGGATTCCCGCCCTTTTCACGTATACCATTTACAGTCTGTGGAAATCGCGTTCGTTACTTTACGATTGCCAGAATAAAAAACTACTGCAGCTGACGTTTTATCTTTATGATTGAGTTGATGAATTTTAACGACTGATTAAATTCTTCTTGCTTTTTATTTTTTTGGGGACCTTTCATTGAAATGTTTGTCAGTATATTTTTAATAAAGATTTTTATGTTAAGTAAAATTCAGTTACTGTTTTATTTGATTTTACATTCGCTACAAGAGGGCCATTAATTATTAAACTGTCGACTAATTATGAATGGAAATCTGTATTTCACTAGAGAATTGTTTTATTATAACTGAATGTTTAATGATATTCTCCGTGTGGTGATGCATTGAGAATATAGAGTGTCACCGCACCTATCATGTTCATGAGTTTCGTAAGGGGCGACTAAGAGATCAAAACATGCTAGACAACAGCACTACAAAAAGAAAGAAATCTTGAAACAAATTCCAAATTCTATACCAACCCGTCTGATGATATGATAGGCCAAAATCTCCTTGCTAAGAAGTCCCACAATGTCCTATTAAAGGTTTTTGATGATGATGATGATGATGATCCTAATGATATCTTTGATTTAATTTTTTACTTTTCACATCAATCAGTATCGGTATTCGATCAGTGGATTGTAGGTAATAATAAACTTCCATCAGGTCGTAATAAATAAAACTTATTGCCAATTACTCAATCGCGTAGGACCACCTCCACACCGCAAACTTAAATAGATCAATTGGAATACAAACAGTAAATATTGTCGAACCTTTTCTATTTTTAACATGGTTTTACTGGCTTCACTTACTTATTTGTTTGTTTGTAACCAACCTTTGTAAGCAAACTTTTAGATTTTGTAATCTATATTTATTAAATATCAGAAAAAGGACATTGAAAAAAAAAGATGTTAAAAAGATTTGTGTGTGAAAACAATTATTGTCTAATCTAATCTAATCAAATATTACAATTTCTAATGTAATTGTCTTTTGTTTCATGTCTGGCTGAGTAGCAGAAGGACGTTGAAATGGTAAGTAAAGTCCTAAATTTGTACCATTTTTTGTTATGTGTTTTTTTCTATACTTTGTACATTTTTGGTGCAAACTTTTTCAGTGCCTTGATTTGATTTATTCAGTTTAGTTAAGTTAAAGTTGCCATAAAAAGATATTTTTTCTTCATGGCTACCAATTAAAAAACGCAATGAAATCGGCAGACAAACTAACAATTAAAAATAAAATCTAATATCGTTTCTGAAGTCTCTTCTCGTCTTACTTAGATGATATTATAATTAAAAGGCAGATCCCAATAAATTTGTGCGAGAATGAAAGACGGGAAGTGCTCACTTCAGATCGTGGTTTAAAATTAATATTTCCATATTGCTTTGTATAATCAGATTGGCACACCTTCATCAGAGAGATGAAATGTTCTTCAGGGTTTAAAGACAAAATGGTTGTACGTGACTTATCTTCAAATGCACACATTTTAACAGAAGTAGAAACGCTATTATCTCTCCATAAAGATACTTTTATTCGTGTGGTGGCAGATTGAAAATACAAAGTGTCATCAGCTTCAACTTTAAAAGTCCACTACTGGATATAGGCCTCTCTAAAGATATACTAACCCGCCTGGCAGTGTGGTATAGTAGGTCAGAACTTCCTTTCGAAAAAGATGCTTATGTCCAGCAATGTACTATGAAAGATTGTTGATTAAAGACTTTACTTTCAAGAATTATTATTTTTTTATAAAAAATTTGATGAAATGCTGGATATTCGTTAGAAGATATGAAGACACTTTGAGTTACAAGCGTAATTCCGGGATATTATACTAAATATTTATATTTCTCAATGCATCTATTATTAACTGTTTATCTGTTGCCTTTTTTTCTTAGTTACATGGATTTTCCTTTTCGTAAACATGTCCAAATTTGAAAGTTGTGCTATTTTTAATCGCCAAAATACTAAACGCAAAATTTTTGCATTGAATACGCCTTCGTCTATCCCTGCAGAAATTAAGGCCCAAGAATATTTATACTTATAAATATACGTTCAAAAAAGATGGCCTGACTCATAATTAACGATCTAAGACCTTTTCACACTTCATAGCATACTGACACAACATTGTAGGGTGAGTTTTTCGTCAAACTTTCCTGGAATTTTCAATGTAAGATTTCTAACTTAAACTTAAGACGCGAACATTCTTCAACCGAGAAACTTTTTAAATATAATTAGTTGATAACAAAAGGCACACACGACAATTACGCCTATTACTCAAAGCCCGGCCCTGTTATTTTCTATGCATATCTAATTAATAAGCATTTACATTGCAAATGTTCTTCGGAATAATTCATTGAGCTAGGCCTAATGGAACGGGTAACCGCAATTTAACAAAATTACCTTCGCAGATGCTCTATCCTAATTAATTTTATAATTGTGTGTATTGTTCGCTACTCATAGAAACGTTTTGAAACTTTGTGTACACGTTGTCAACAGTACCTTTTATTCATAAAAAGCTACGAGTTTCATGAGATAGGAAGAGATTTTTAGAGGTTCATCCATAGTGAAATGTATATTAACGCTAGTCAACAGCCACTGTAGTATTTATGAAACACCATACAAATTCACTTCCAATCTTTCAATTGCTAACAATATAGAAAAATATTTTAAGAATCACTTAAAAACATATTCATTACTCATAATTGTATAGGATATTTATATTGCATTATTTTAATATAAATTCAAAATTGTAAGTTAACAGTATTTGTAAAGAGTTTTTTGTCTGATGAATTCTCATAGACTTAACAAACATGATACATGGTTATGCATGCAACACACAAATGTTCATTATTCCTGATCATCGATCTCCTAAAAACTATTCCTATAAGCACTTGGCACTCACCGTGCTTCGGAGAGCACGTAAAACCTTCGGTCCTGTGCTCTATCCGGTCGTGTCCCATCGGACTGCGAGAGTGAGGGAACAGAGAGTGCACCTGTGTGCACAGACATTCGTACACTATAGTATCTCCTGCGTAGTTGACTGGACTGGCCGTCGTGGTTGAAATCGACTTTTTCGAATTTAGCTGTATCATAGGTTCATATTGCATAAACCTTCCATTTTTCTTCGTCATCATCTTTATAAAAGTAAATGGTAGAACCAGCCAGTGAGTAGAATTAAATATTTGAATTTCTTCGATAGTTTCTCTTAATTCTATGGAAATATATTCTTGTACCAAGTGTCATGTAAGCCGGTGTTAATTTTTCAAGGAGTCATGTCAAGAGTCAGGTCAAATTCATAGTCTGAGTTTCTACAAACTTTACAACGTTACAACTTCAAAACTTGTATATACTGTTGGTAAAATTATTCATCAAATAGATGCGTATAGAAAAAGATATAATATTACTGGAGTTATTTATATACTTAAGAAAGTTGTGAAGTAGATTACATGTCAGCAGAATTACTAAATCAATAGAAACAGCCACCTACGCGCTCTTAACATGCCTCTTCCATTCAAACTAGCTTTGTTACAAAACTTTGTTCAAAGACACCCTGACAGTTTAAGATTGTTGCCCCGCGGGATGCTCTGAATTAGAATTTTACTAACGTTAATGCTAGCCCTGTTATATTACATTATAGCTCTTAGTGTAGAAACTTTGCTTTAGAGACGACAAGTTTGGGATTTAAAATATTACTTATACAAAAAAGTGAAAATAGTAAGATTATAGTACATAATCGAATTTTCAAAGTTTATTGAAAGTATTATTACAATTTCTTAAATATTTTTCAAATAATGTGTATTGTTATTGTAAATTGGATTGTATGTGGGTATTTCAACAAATATATTGTCTTCTTCTAGGCTGATACTACATTCGAGACTATTTCAAATTTGACCTTCGAAGCCACACGGTTCGAGAATGGTCGAAAATTTCATTGTGAAGCTTCCAATGAAGTCACTGCACAAACGAATGACCAACCCATGCATGCCACCAGGGAACTCGAGATTTGGTGTAAGTACCTAGATGATATAATAATGTTTTCAGTGTGGGTGTGGTAACGGATTAAGAATACGAAGTGTAACTAGTCCTGAATGTGACTTAAGGAGTAAACTACGTGTAACAACTACAAAGACAAGGTAATTTGTAACAAACGCTATACCAACCCGTTTTGACAGTGTGGTAAACCAAGTATAGTAAACCAAAACCTCTTTTCTAATGAAATCCTATATCCAGTAGAGGACTAATAGAAATTTTAATTATTGTGTACTAGCTGACCTGGCGAACTTCGTACCACCTTAGCGTAGCGTACCTTGTTGATTATAAATATAATTTAATTGATAGTAAATATTATTTTTCTCCGTAAGAACCTTTTCTTAATAATACCAAATACAACAAAAAAAGAATTATTAAAATTGGTCCAGCCATTCACGCGTGATGCCGTGACCAAGAAAAACGGGTTTCATTTTTACATATATAGATTTAACATAAAAGTTTAACAATATATCAAACATATGGAATGCAATAAAGGGACATTGATATTTAAAAACTATGGTATTCATGTCTATATAAATAGATACGAGTATTGATAAGAGTCCGTGTGGTGACGGATTAAGAATACATAGTGTTACCACCCCTATTTATCCTGTGAGTGTCGTAAAAGGCGACTAAGGGAACAAAGTACGCAAGTCAACATCATTACAAAGAGAAGGAAAACTTAAAACAAACCCTAACCCTCCTTGCTAAAGAGAGACCTATGTCCAATAGTGGACTTTATAAGGCTATTGATGATTATTGATAAGAGTTAAGACTTGAATATGCAAAAATAATAAGCAATATTCTAAACCTTTACATAACTTACTAAGCTTATTTCTTTTGTGTTTACAGATCCGCCGATTGTTCGAGTAGAGCCCAAAAATATAACAGTGGTGGAAGGCTCGAAATTATTGCTCAAATGTGAATATGAAAGTAACCCATCCTCTTTGGAAAAGGTCGTTTGGTAAGCATCCCATTAAGTAAAGTAAAGATCTAAACATTGCACAATTGTAATATTGTTATTAAGGGTCTCTGTATATGAATAAATATTAATAAAGAACTATTTACGAAAGCACACGATATTGAGAATAATTAGACCATGTAAGACAAAAAAAAACAATAATAGATGAAGCAGAAGTCGATACAAGAAATGTTCAGCAACGTATGTAAATTAGATATCACCTTTCTTTTGTTTAACATGTAAAGAATATTTTAAAATTGTAATAAAATACTAAATGAATGAATGCCAAAAGCGTACTATTCAAGTTCTTACAAATTAATATTTTATACGTGGGCATTGGTTACTATAAAACAGAGAAGGACGCCTGAGACCGGCCACCGGGGTGGTTTTTAGTGGAAACACCACATACTACTGGCTCCTGCGTCCACGAGGAGCCGGAGATCCGAAGGGATTTTCCACAACGACGAAAAAAAAGGCTATAAAACTATATATGATAGCTGTTAACTTTGTTTGTCAACTGTAAAGAAGAGCTATAACAAATACAAAGATAGTGAGTAGGGATAATGAGCTTCGTAAACAGTACATTATAGATCCATTCTCTATAAGTTTTTCAAATGTACGTGGCTGCCTGAACCCTAAACTCTTTAATGATTATAAGGAAAACAGAATAACGTGTCCTGTATTACAACATCGTTAAGCGTACCACAAGTGCGGACTTGTAATTGGCTTACTGTTATTTACTTGACTATAAACGTTATAATGTTAGCTGTAAGTCCTCCATATTATAAATAAATAAATATAAAAAAAATATTAATCTTCATATATTTCAGTATCAGAGTAACCTGCTGGTAGGATTGCTAATTTAGTTTTGGTTCAAAAATTTTGTTAAAATATTATAAATGGACACGGAATTTTCTTTTTAAAATAACATTTTTCTCAAAAGAAATTTTATAGGGCTGATGGATGAGGATAACACAAGGGCTGAAAATTATTCAATGGTCCCATTTTTTATCTTGCCCCATCGCATTAAAAATTATATTGATGGCTTTTGTCTACGGCACAAAAGAAACCCTCAGTGGTTAACTTAAAAAATATATGTACATTGAAAATAACGATCTATTTTTAAATAAGTAATTCTACCACAAACTGACTGCCTCGGTAGTGCAATAGTAGCATATGCGACTGCTGTGCTTGAGGTCTCGGGTTTGGTTCTCGGGTCGAACCAAATGTTTGCATGATCTGCAAATATTTGTTTCGGAGTTTGGGTGTTTTCTATATGTAATATGTATGTATATAAATATATACAAATGTATCAGTTGTCTAGTACCCTGCCTATACACCTATATATTAAAAATTGCATAGTCTAAGATGTGTTATCAAACTTGAAAACTACTTTAATTACGGCATTGAACTACAAATAAAACTTAACAATATTTGTAAAATCCAACCAATGATTTAATTACGAGGTTAATCAGGCCATCTATCACTAAAACGCAAAGAGTAATCTTTTACAAAGAATTTGTATCCCAAAGCCTCAAATAACTGCCGTTATGATTGGTCTTGAATAACTATTTCAGATTGTGATTTTGTGCCAAAAGGTTTTCCGTATCGAACTATGTGCCCTGCTATAATAGTTTCTGGAGCTAACAAATCGAATAAAACATCCCATTTTTTGACAAAGACAATGCGTGGGTTGCCATAAACTGAAGATTTAACATCTATTGATACTTTCCTTTTTATATTTATGAAAATTGACAAACGTTTGGCTATGAAACGAAAATTACGAAACTATTCTTGAGATGTTTACAGTTTTATCTATATTAGAGATGTGAGCATAACAAATATTTATTTTATATGGATATAGCTAAGTTAAAATAAGTTTCTCAAAGAAATTCATAAATTATGTAAAGATGAAATGTATACAGAAAATGTTAAAATAAATTTGAACAAGTAATCTCATTATTATAGGCCATTCAGCTTTAATCAGTCCCCATACAACCGTATATTTAACAAAGTTACATAAATTTCGGGTACTCATAAATATTTGACGAAAACTAATTAATAGAATAAGACTTGTTAGTTAAACCTTTCCTGAATCACATATTTTGACACACAAATTGATATTTAGTTCCATGTCTGTCACGCACCTATAAATAAATTATATTTTGCAATTTGCATGTTCCAGGTACCGTAACGGTGAAAAAGTAAATGTTAACAACACAACACATTACGAAGGTGGTACAACAGATCAACATTCTCTCATTATTCTGGATGCTAACGGTGGCGATATGGGCAACTATACCTGCGTGCTAGGCAATGATGTTGGCAATGGTACTAGTGAGGAAAGCATTGACGTCAATGTCATGTGTAAGTAGCCAGTAAAGAGATTCTTTTTATTTAGTTCTAATACATTCACACCCAAAGATATGGTGAAATAAGGTAGTCTAATCGTGTAAGAAAAAATAGTGTAAATAATAGATCAAATAAGTGTTATACGAGTATACACAGTAATATAGTATAACATGGTTGCTTTTTACAAAATAAAGATTCAGAGAGTAGAGGGTAGGTAGTAGTATGTAGAAGAAAACAGACCACAATTTTTGGAGTAAATGGAATGTGGAGAGAACGGGTGTCATGTCCCTGCGACACAAAGGGAGGATCCTCCAACCAGGCGAGGTGATCATGCCTGGCGGGCCGCGGCCCAACGGTTGATCTTGGGATGTTTTATATATGCTAATTTCCCACGTAAATCTCTATTTCGCGATACAGGATTAGTAGTTGCTTCATAGCTCATTATTATCATTCGTATTTTTGTTATTCGTAGTTCGACGTATGTTCGCTAGATGGTGTTGTTGTATATTTTTGTTTATGCGTGGAAGTCGCCACATGGAGTACATTATTTCGTTACTTATAACTAAGACGAACTAAAATTTGAATTATTAAAAATCGATATTTGTAATATTGGGTAATATAACTCGCAAAGTGAAGTACTCGCAAAAAAATTAGTAATACACTTTTCACTCTAATTATTTTGATGGAATATTAGAATGATTATTGTAAATAAGTTCGAATTAGTGTAATTCATCTATAATTGTAAAGTATTATGTAAATCTGTTTAGTTATAAATAGACGTACCTGGTTAATGGCAAATAAAATTATAGTCGTGAAAGTGGAGGGCGTTTTAATTCGCTACTATCTACCCCTTAGGGAGTGAAGCAGGAATTAATGTATTGTATAATCTACATAGTAACAAACAAAATAGTTAAAATTAAAAAATTAAAAATAATAATATTGAGTTGTATTTTTTTTTTTTATTAAATACACCAAGAACTCCACGTAAGAGCAATGATCTGAATTAATCATTTAATGAAAAATATATTTACAGTCAAACCGCAAGTACGTCTAAAGATGGAACCTGCCAGCCCCATTCTGGAAACTGACCACATGAACGTTACATTAACCTGTGAAGTAGTATCCGGTAACCCTAACATCTTGGATGAAGTCATCTGGTATCTGGATGGAGAAATATTGAAACATCTACCAGAATGCAATGACACTGATGGCGAAGGTAAATTAAATACATACATATTTAAACATTATTGTGACATAAATTGTCAATTATTAACGTTAAAAATCATTTTTCGAATCTCGTTCGCAAAATACTATTATAATTCATTATTATCATCATTTTGACCAAAAGACGTTCAATGCCAAAACCATTTGATAGGGTCAGCAAAGGATCAGTTGTTGAGATGTACCTTGAGGGACACCCGTGTCTAACAGTCGACGTCTTTCAGCTAAAAGGATGATAATTATTGAATAATTATATGATATGAAGGATAAACTTTAAAATTAAATCACCATGATTAATGTTAGATTTCTTAAAAATCTAATATTCACAGTGCACGGATGTAAAATTTATGTATTAATATGTGTATCTATTCATGTTTACTTGTTTATGTGGGTAATTGCGTATAAAGTTTGTGACCCAAAGGTTGGTTGGTAGAAAATGCTCAGTATAGGTACTAAGTCTGCCTATGTACATGTGTGCATCAAGTTTTTAAATAAATAAGTGATAATTACTTTGGTAAATACAGTAGAAGCAAATTACTTGTAAAATAATATAATGTTTTTTATTCAGTCAATCAATTTTTGACAGAAAATCTATGCAACGAAGTCGACCCGTCAATGCTGTTACTTCAGGACACAACCAAGAGTTTTCATGGCAACTACTCCTGTAAAGGCAAGAACTATGCTGGATGGGGAAATGAGAGTGCCAAGGCCGAATTGGTGGTTAATTGTAAGTAATTGATATATAGAACAGTTACATACTGACACAATTCGCTGTAGCACTGTGGTTGCATTGTTTTTGATAAGCGGTGATAAGTACCAATAACAACATATTGGATAGATTTGGAACAGAACTTTTTGGTTTCTGAAAAGTACATAAACAAACACAATATTTCTATATCTATAGATGATACAAGTATCTTTATTGTTTGACTTTTTTTTTAACCGTTTGAACCGATGTTTGTTACGGTGCACTAAACAAATAGTAAACACAAATTTGTGAAATACATAAAACTAAATGATTTCAGATCCTCCGGGACCTGCAAAGCTGACATACTCTCCATGGCGCGTCGTAAAGGGCAAGAGTTTAGTGCTCAGTTGTAGCATTAATGAACGAGGCCGACCTGAAGCACACAGGTATAATCATGATAATAACCTTACGTATTTAACACACGGCATACAAACTCGGCAGAACCTGCTCTATGGTAACCAGACTGTAAAAATATATGTAAAAAATTCAAACTGCATAAAAATTTATACATACATACATAAATTATACCCAGACAGTATAAATCGTTATGCACATCACGTAATCATTTCACTCGAATGTTAATCATACCCACGACCACTGATTTAGCAGTTAGAACCACTAACAGCCAGACTAACAATCCCGCTAAGTTCAAATTTCGGTTTTCAGTAATCACAGAGTTAACGTAAGCTCTACAAATCGCTAGGGAACACTGAAACTTCTGATGTTATAACTTCAAGCTTGTCTGTTATAAATAATGTTAATATTTGCGTCTCTTCAGAAGTTGTGAAATGGGTGACTGAATTTTATTATAGGACCCAAATACTTTTCGGTTGTAAGATTTTCTAATTATCTACCTGTTATAAGCATTTCATTATTTTTCATTTTATCTTTGCGATTTCTCGTACCCCTTTTTGTCTTAACATTATGAAAATTCGTTTTCACGAAGTATTCATCTTGAAAAAAGACCTGATCTTTCGATCAGGAATTAGAACATTGGAATGTTATACATAAAGTAATCAACGTGGAAGCTTCAATAACTGTTCAAGCTCATATATACACATTTAGATGGGTATATCGTCCTCTTCAAAAAAACTACAATTATCTTTGACAGTTACTCGGATAAAAAATAACCTTTAATCATATAAAATATGTACATATATCAATTTATATACCACTTTCAGATACCGATGGTACCGTGGCGGACGTCTCGTCAGCGACATCGTATCACAAAACTGGACTATAGACCCTGTAACTTTAGACCACAGGACGTACTTCTCTTGCCACGGAATAAATGCTGGTGGTCCTGGAGAGATGGCAAATACATCGATTGATGTATTAGGTAAGTAGTGTCAGTGTAAATTAATAGTGAAGTAATTTTGTCCGGATAATCTTATACTACACTTTTTTTTCTGTCAACAAATAAGCATGCCGATTTCAAGTACTTCTGATCTATCTGGAGAATTTTTACACTATACAAAATATTGATATTCATCACTAATATGCTGTTACTTTTATCTGAGCTGTCTTTGTCTAAATCTTGCGAAAAAGTGTATGTTTCATTTAACATAGGTCAGAAGTTCGCGTTTTGAAGTTGTGTTTAAGTTAGAACATTTTTTGCGTCATGCAGATGCCTCAGAAGCACTTGTTTGTCTATTACTTCCCTAATTGTGTTTTTACATAATAGACAATTTACTTTGGTTTCAGCTCCACCGAGTTTCAAATACGCAATGAACCACTACAGCGGTGCTTTATATAAATCTCAGGTAAGACAAATTATAATAGTGTAACTATAATTTGTTTTTGTAGCATGTTTTTCTTAATATTTGAGAAGAGAACGTTAACTGAGTTGCATTGTAAAGAATATTCTACAACGTTAATTCTTAATAATAATATCATTATCCTTTTCTCTGCATTGTTTTAATATGTTTTAACTTTTCCTTAGAATATATCTCTATCGTGCACAGTAGAGTGTGCCCCGCTCTGCTCCGTACAATGGCTGAAAGATGGACAAGTCATCGACCCTGATAAAACGGATAGATACTACGTTATTGAGAGAAAAATCGAACCTCAAGTTAACAGAAACGATTTTGAGGCCACAGAAAGTACTTTGGTAAGTATCATGTAAGGATTTTATAACATATTCTCTAACTATATATTTTAAGACTAATTTTTTTTAATTTTTCCAGCACTGGAATATGTCAGCGTGGCCAGGGAATGCTTTGGACAGATCAGCAGACACTGCCAGTTACACATGCAGATCCTCAAGAAATTTAGCAGGACCACCTGTCAATAGTACTACAAAGTTTGCTGTGGAATGTTAGTACTATAATTGTTAACATTCTGTGTAGTTTCGCAACTATTTACCCTCTGCATATTCCATCAAATTGAAATAAGTTAATCAGAACTATTCTATTTATTTTCACAATGTCTTTCTAGCCCTATGAGTTTCAAGAGAGAGTTCCTAGAGAATTAAAACATAATTTTCGTTTATATTTTTCAGATGAACCAGAGAATATCATGGTAAAACCTGGAATTGTGAGAGTGAATGAAAATGAAATTCCTTCCAAAGTGGTGTGCTCGGCAAGGTAACTTAATATTTTTCTCAATTTCATAGAATACTTACAATCAATTTACTGTCCGTTACTTTCCTGTATTATTTTCGCAGAGGTTTTCCAATGCCATCATACACTTGGCGTCGGGAGCATCCGAGTAAATCGGCAGCCAAGGACCACGGCAACAGTTCTTTGATACTTTCTTCATCTAATACGTTGCTTTTGGGACCTGTGCAGAGAAAAGATGGCGGCAATTACACGTGTGAAGCATACAACAGACACGGTTCAGAAAGCACCATTGTGATTTTGGATGTCATGTGTAAGTTTTTTTTTTAATTCTCCTAATCTAATCCTAGATTTCACAATATTTCTTTCTAATCTGTTTTCTCAAATTAGGTTAGGTTTGGTTTTAAGTCAACTACGATACGGCTGAATTTTTTAAGTGAAGTGACTGCCTTCAGACATCCACAACTCAAATAGTAAACGATATCGAAGTTCTGTAGGACTGTAGTATAACTTGTTAGGCTTCAACTAATCGTAACGATTGCCACAAACGTTTGTATAACAGCCGTTTATATATTGTATTTATCTTACTCTCTGAGACACGGATGTGTTATGCCCATTTACAAACTGACCTGGCTAAATTTGTTTAACTTTAGAATGTTTTACTATAGACTACGAATTAGTTAACATACAAAACGTACCAATAACAGCAAAAAACGTATTAAAAAACCATTTGATATATTACAAAAATGGTTTATTTACAAGAAAGGTTATTAATTGACATTTATTTTTAACAAATTACCGCCCTAGTGTGGGTCACCATACTGCATTGTTAGCATTCACAATGAGTATGGTGACTACAACTATTGGATTCTATTCATGTTTCCATCAGGCAGAGTAGAGTCACTTTCGTAGGCTCTTTAAATTAAAAAAAAAAAACAAAAAAGAAATTTCTTAATGACCACCGTTTCAACGGTTACACTCTTCTAAGCGAGCACCGAAATTTCCGAATACTTGTCGGCGTGATGTAGACAGAATTTTCGTGTCGAGTCACTTTCGTAGGCTCTTTAAATTAAAAAAAAAAAACAAAAAAGAAATTTCTTAATGACCACCGTTTCAACGGTTACACTCTTCTAAGCGAGCACCGAAATTTCCGAATACTTGTCGGCGTGATGTAGACAGAATTTTTCAAATAACCACATTAAAAGAAGTCTGCTGGGGATAGATCTGGACTTTTGGGTGGCCATAGAATGTTGCCTCGCCTGAAAATCAGCTTTTCCGGAAACATGACTTTGACCACCGGTAGGGACTCATAGAATGTGTGATAAGTGAAATTTTGTTGAAACCAATAGTAACCAGCAACTTCCAATAGCATCTGTCTCATGAACTCCCGTAACATGTTTTCGCGAGATGTTAGATTCAAATGTTAAAGAATTCTTGGCCCACCCTATACTTAGCCATGAACTTTCCGCAGCACTTTAATATATTTACTAATTATTTTATTTATTTCAGATGTTCCTGAATGCGGTATTAAACAGATCGAACTCAATGGCGAACAAGTACTTGTTTGCAGTGCCAACGCCAATCCAACAGAGGTATTCCATATATTTCATTATAAAATTTAAAACATGAAACTTATCTAAATTCTGGTAAAAGTTGTAATGTTAAAGTCTGATGAGTACGGAGAATCCCAGCTCCTGTAACTTGGAGACCGTCATCTGTGCAGTATGATATCGCGCGTTGTCATGTCATTTGAAACACGAAACACTTATCATGAGATTTTCAAAAACTGTTCATTTCAGTCTCCGTAAATGTAAAAAATTTTGGAGCAATAAATTATTTAAGTTTTAAGTGTTATCGTCATATTAACATGACGTCATATCTTAATCTTGCACCAATATGTGTTTTAGGTTTTCTACAATTCACATTTTATTCAATTCATAAATAAATAGTCTTTAAACTATAATATACATCGACGATATCATTTACTGTAATATCAAATTTTAACATTCATAAAGTTGCAATGCATAATTTCAAAAAGTAAAACCCTAAATATCCTAAAAACTAACAAAAATATGTATTGTATGAACAGGTTACATTTTCATGGAAGCTGAAAAACGACAATGACAGTCTAACAGATGAAAAAATCACTCAACAAGGAGTACACAGTTACCTCTACCTCAGTTCTAGTGTCGACGTGTACAGAACTTATCTATGCTATGCCAACAACAGTGTAGGGACGTCCAGAGCTTGTGAGCGCGACGTTATGGGTAAGTTCATTTAAAATATTGACACATTCAAATTTTAGACTTAGAGACTTAAGACTTAAGAGTTGTATCCATTAAAAATATGAAAAGTGACAGCAACGTATACCTTATACGTACATGCATACACTCACGTCTACTCTTGTAAATTGTGAAATGCCCATACGTTGTAAACATAATTGGATCGAGTTATGAAGAACACGCAACACTATATTTAATATTGCGCTTCCTTTACAAAGACATCGGACAGGTCAACGTGTGAATTTCTAGTAAAGAGCTATCGACGTGTGAATTTTTACCAAAATCAACATCAATCGTATATTCTAAATTGCAAAAAGTAGCTAGCGCTTGTGGCTGCTTCTTGCAAAACGCAAAATGTAAATCCTAGTATTTATTTTTGTTAAAACCAGTCATTAAGAAATGGCAGTTAAATGAATTTGTAGTGACAGTTGGATGCCTTTATTACAAATTTGGCTGATTTTTACCTTTTATTTAAAGATTTTTATATGTTTAATTATTGTTGGTCTAAATTTCTTTAACACCTATTACTAGCAAAGATGTTTTGAAAAGCAGTAATTAACAGTAGGCTCTTTGGAGAATCTTTACTTCAGTGCGTATCGCTGACATCGGCAGGCTTAAACAGATTCAAATTATATTATTGGTTCTGGAATTATGTTATTACTAATGGAACTGATACTTTTTTTATGAAATTAGTTAACGTAATTTATTTCTACATTTTTATACCTATTCATCTAAGTAATCACCCACGCAATCGATGCGGTTTTGCCAGTGCAAAGCTTTTCTAAAGCAAAATCATCTGGAAGAAAAGTAAAAAAAATTAAAAGAAATTTTGCGCTGCCTTTCGGATATTGTATTTCTTTCCACCACAAAATTACTTTTAAATGAGGAAAGTATTGTAAAACAGCAATGTCATAGGTAAAAATATATTTTTTATCTCTTTTTCACTTGTGCTAATTACATTTCCCTAATTTTCCGAGTCACTTAAAGCGGTTTGACATTGCAATGTTTAGGTTAATATGTATGTATTGGTCACCCGTTTACAGAGATCATATACAAAAGTAATTTATGTAAGAGTCAGTCACCCTAAAAAGGATTTTTAAAGTATTAAAAACTGTGATACAGAAGATTAAGTTAGCGACAAAGTTAAAACATTAAAGCACAACAACGAATTACATTTTTTGACATGGAAATGCAAATATCTCGAGTTTTTATTTTAGTTACAACGCGGTCTAATTTTAGTTCTACTTACGTAATAGGGGGCAAATCTGTTGTCGTCAAATAGCAATTTTGTCTGACATGGAAAATTGAGATTACATTAATAGGATAACTGGGTAGTTTAAGCCTTTAAGAGGATATTGCCTATAGGAGTAGAAAGAAAAGTGTAAGCTACAGCTCGAGCAAGTAAAAATCACAGACAGATTTGAATTAATCTGATGAATCTGAGTTTTTGATATATTGGAATTATAGTGGACCACACTAGAGTGCATCGAATATTCATATATAACGGCGCGCTGATTATGGATTAGTTTTTGTTATAAATTACTTTATTGTTAAATTACAATCTATTGATTTGTGAATTTTGATTTTAGTTAGTTGATTTTGTGAAAGATAATATTAAAACGAAGTTGTTTAAATAAGAGCGTTTAACCCCAAATAGAGTAGTAGGTGTCACCACGAGTAATAGCGGCTGTCAGTTGGTTTTTGCTTGTTGTTGTTTTTGTTGACAGCTGTCATGCGGTGCGCACATACTAACCTAACTAACTAAATTTTCTATTTTATTTAAAGTTCGTAGATCTATGAGATTTTATGTAAAGTTTTATAACGATTAAATAATGAGACGGTGAACAATGAAAGTGTGCCCCTATTTGGAAAGTTCCTGTTACATCGCCCACAATGGATAGCTACAACCAAGACCGCTATGACGCCCCCTCTTTTTGACGCTCTGACATCAGAAGTGGGATTACCAGCAATAGATCAGGAACAGAATACAGGTCAGAGTATAAGTGTTTCACCAGATAAGAAGTGTAAACGTTGGAAATATCTTTTCGCAATGGAACAAAAAAAATATGATGCAGTTAATGCATGCTACACGAAAACCACTTGTGCCTATCATGAAAATAAGGTTACCTGAGTTTAATCCTGACATTCTAGACCTCGACGTTCGCGCTTGGCGTGAAACAGTGAACATGTGTTTAAGAGAAGGATCTATTTCTGATAGTGATTTGATAATTATAATGAGCAAGGCACACAAGACATCACCGTCAACATGGCTTGCCCAATTAAATTTTCTCAGAATTACGTGGCCGCAGTTAAAAGATCTGTATCTGGCTAGATTTAATACCGTTGAGACTCACTGCCAATTTGTGGAGATTGTTGAACAGTAATCCAAGATAAGACTAGCGTCTGTTTATGACAGGTGATTTATGAACAGTATTATATTAGCGCGATGGCAATCTTTGTCGAAAAAAAGCAGATAACAATCGCGCTTACTATGGCACATACTTCAAAAATTGAGCCCTAATTGCAAAAGAATAACATTCACTACTAAGATTAACACTCACAATCAATTATGAAAAGCATTATGACTTTACCTTCAGAAAAGAAAGGACCACCGACTAATGAAAGGAAACATCCCAACGACGAAAGTGAAGCAGCCAAGTGTTGAGAATTTGCGGCGATGCTACAGCTGTAGTAGACCGGGTCAAGTATCCACTGAATATTGATTGAATAGTAGTCGTGACAGCTCTGCTTAAATACGATGTGAGATTTCAGGTACTATGACACCTCAACTGTCCAAGGAAGCTGGAGCGCAGAAAAAGACATATACTGTGCGTGAACCAAATGACGAGTGGAGTGTGCATTCAACCAGCTACGGATCAGTTCTAGAATGAAGTCGGTGAGAAGTTTTCATTTTGTTTTGATTCAGATGCCGAATGCTCTTTAATAAGACGTGTCCAACAAAATTCTTGACAAACGACAGTATAATGTACTAACATTTTTTAGGGATATGTAATGCGTACCTTAATTGTTACATCCAAATCCTACAGTTTCAATCTAGAGTAATTCCGTGCAGTTATTATTTCATGTAGGATCCGATTCGAGTGTTCAAACGACATAATGATTGGAAGCGATCTGCTTACATTAGGGTATTCTGTCGAAATTTTCGAAAAGTTTCTTGTGCTTAAAAAAATAAAGATGTTTCGATTTTTGAAATAGATGTCAAGGAAGACAATTTTGAGAGTATAAAGTGCGGTGTATCTGATCGTGAGAAATAGCAATTACTAGTATATTACTGGTACGATTAACTGATCAGCTGGTCATTAATCTTATTGATTCTAATCTCATGGTTCAACGTAGACCCTATAGATTAAGTCCAGATGAAAAACAAGAAGTATGAAGTCTAATCAAAGAATATTTATCTACTGGTATCATACATGAAAACTTTTCTTCCTTGCCAGGTTAATTTCTTTTAGTTAAGAAGGACGAGAGTGACAGGCTCTGCGGAGATTATAGGGAATTAAACAGTAACATGGTACTTGTTAGATATCCTCTGCCACCTATTTTAAATTGACCATACGCAAGGCACATACTCGTCTATGAGCCGCGTAGACTTCTTTTCTCGCAACTCTTTGCTCAGTGTGTTCAGTCATTTGAACCGAACAAAAAAAAAGATCAACTTAACCACGACTTTATATCATGGTTTAAAGGCTGAACAATATAAGGATAACGAAAGTAATGCTACCATGACATAACTTCAGCTAAATAAGCTTAATAGTAATATTACTAAAATGTATGAAATTAGGCGCAGTCTCTTTTATCGAAATATTTATAGAAATAATAAGAGTTATTTGTTGGCAATAGTGCCCAGAGAACATTAGTCGTGCACATTATTAGTTAAAGTAAAAATATTATATACTTAGATCGAAAGAAAACATTAGAAAACCCAAATTGCAAACTATTGATTTCCAAATATAAACAAATACGTACGGAAATTTGTAGAAAATTGCATAACTTACTGAATAGCGAATTTTAACTCGGAAAACGTTCAAGCTGAACTACGCTCGATCACTGAAACTGTAGTCCCATTGCATACCATTCATATGGATGTAGGAAGTAAATTAAATGGTAAGAAAGATGCGAAAGAGTACGTTTTTGTATCGATAGACAGTTTTACTAATTATGTGATATTGTGTTATAGACACAACATTTACACAAATAGTGCCATTAAGGCATTAAAATACAACATGTTGTTCGGTGACCTTACACGCATTATAGCTGATCAAGGCTTTACTGGAAAAGACTTTAGCAATGCACACAATATTTACCTACATCTTATAGCTACTGGTGCAAATCGCGTTGTGAAGGAAACGGGTGTATGTCCTTCCGACACAAAGGGAGGATCCCCCGACCAGGCGAAGTTATCACCACGAAAATCATATTTCGCGATACAGGATTTGTAGTTGCTCGTAGTTCATGATACTCCGTAGTTCGATGTGTCTTCGCTAGATGACGTTGTAGTATGTTTTTCTGTTTGCGCTGCATGTGGAAGTCGCCACAGCGTAAATGAGGAGGGTAGAGTGGGTATGTCAGCATTAAAGAATGCTTTAACTACATTCAAGGTAGATATTAATAAGTCATGCTAAGATGCATCACTCGACATTCAGTCAGCTATTAACTATACTGTGAGTAAGGCTACAAAGGCGAGTCCTTAAGAATTGTTAATAGGAAGGCCTACTAGGCTAGGATAAACTTAATGTTCTTGGGAACAAATGACATAGAAGTTGATTTAAGTCTTATTAGAGAGCAATCGACACGAGCAATAGAAGCTTACGCTTCTTTGGATAAGATTAGGTTCGATTAAAGTAAAACGAGGTTTAAAAAAAAGTTGAAATCAATGATTTTATGCTCTTTGAAAACTACGAGCATAACTAATCCAAGCTTGACTCAAAATTTAAAGGTCTTATAAAATAATTGAGTAGTTGGACGATGGCGGATATTTACTACGGGCCCTTTACTCTAATAGGACATATAAAGGATTGGCCTGTGTGCCAAAGATTGACCTTTGTGGCAAAAATTGGTCTGCGTGGCAAAGATTGGCCTGTGTGGCAAAGATTGACCTGTGTGGCAAAGATTGGTCTGCGTGGCAAAGATCGGCCTGTGTAGCATTGTCGAACGTAGGTTACATTTGTTGGACTCTCCTTGTAATAAGTTAGTGTATTATAACAAGTAAGTGTACCCTTTCCGAAAATTTTTAATATTATTTGGATTTAAAAGTTTGTAATTACTGTGAGTTGTTGTATAGCATAAAGAAAAGAACTATTGAGTGGTCAGGTAGACCGAACGGAACGTAGTACAAAACACTGTAACTATTGTTCACAGGTGAGACTCATACACACGAGGACGTGTCGATAATACAGGACGGCCATGACGGCGCGCTGATTATGGATTAGTTTTGATTATAAATTACTTGATTGTTAAATTACAATCTATTTTAATCATAACTTGATTTGTGAATTTTGGTTTTAGTAATTTGATTTTGTGGAAGATTATATTAAAAAAATGAAGTTGTTTAACTAAGAGCAGTTAACCCCGAATAGAGTAGTATTTGTCGCCACGAGTAATAGCAGCTGTCAGTTGGTTTTTGCTTGTTTTTGTTTTTGTTGACAGCTGTCACGCGGTGCGCACATGCTAACCTATTGGCTTTAGAATTTTCAATTTTATTTAAAGTTTGTAAATCTATGAGATTTTGTGTGAAATTATATAACGATTAAATAATGAAACTTTGAACAATGCAAGTGTACCCTTATTTTGAACGTTCCTGTCACACCGCCCACGATGGATAGCTACAACCAAGACCGCTATGACGCCTCCCCTTCCTGACACTCTGACATGTATATATATACGACGAACCTGCCAAAGTGATTCTACTCTGATGCCTGATGGAAAGCATGAATAGAATCCAAGAATTGTGGTCACCATACTTATTGCAAATGCAGATAATGCAGTGTGGTGACCCACACTATGACGGCCCCGTGAGATTATTTTCACGCCACGCTTGGGGGCATAAAAGACATGATAGTCATCGTGACAGTGTAACTCTCACACAGTTATTACGATAACTGTCACCTCGATATCAATGAGCCTCCGGTCTCGCACTCACTAACGAAACACGACAGCACGGATGCTGGCGCTTTAGATTGGTCTTCTGTGAGAGGGTAGTATTGCCTCGGTCGAGCCGGCCCGTTCGTGCTGACTTCAGCGTGGCTCTACTACCTAATAAATGATTATATGATCAGTATAAATTTTGTTACACGTATCAATAATACTTTAACAAGTTCTTTTGATTTACAGCCAACTTGGAAAGCTTTGGTAAGTCAGCCGGTTGGTTCACAAGAAATGGCTTTTGATAATATTGAAGATATATTAAAAACTAAATTAATATCTCTTAAGAATATATGATACTTATTATACCAATTTTGTACTATGCTTTTTACGTACATATATTTATGGAAAATAACTTTAATAAATAAACGGAAACATATAATGATTATTTTAGTGCTGGTTGTACAAAATATATAAAAAAAGTTAATAATTCAAAGAAATTATTGCTTTAAAATTTTTAATACTTACAAAATTAAAACATTATTACTCATTAAATAATCTGATATAATTTTTTTATTACTTTAACGCAAGATTTTAAATAATTTTATTCACATCTCAACTTACTTTTATTACTACATAAATTACATTTATTTGTACATAAATTCATTAGTATGTGACGTCTAAATTATTATAAAACATCATTTAAATTTTCTTTTGATAGGTACCAAAGTATGGTGGCGTGACCAGCAGAAACTCATCCTTATTGGTGGAATAGCTCTTGCTATCCTTGTCATCACTGTTATTCTTTGCATCATCATCATCTGTATCTGTCGTAGGATGAGGGCTAAATCCAAGTGTGAGTATTCGTTTGACCTTATATGATTTTAATATAGAAATCTGTATGACAACTATATTTTGCAGAATTTAGCAGCTTATTGTGATATTGTCAAGGTTTTCTTGTTTAGTATAACATATTTAAGTTCGTTCTGAAATGTCATCACCTATAAGCTTTTTTGTTTCTTAGTGTTGCTTCCTTTGTTCTTATAACATGTTTCATTGTTGCTTGAATTTCAATTGTAAATGTTTAGTCATTCGCGTTAAGAAAATAGCGAGCCCCGGCCCCTGACTAATCTGCCTCCTAAGCAAGATGCAAGCTTTTCACGTGGATTTGCTTTATACAATCACTAATGTTACTATGATTCTCTTGAATAATTGGCTAATTTTTGATTTAGCCACTTGCCTTAGCATCCAGAAATGTCATTCCCATCCATTTGTTAGTATTCTAATAACATTAAAGTTCGTAAAATGTCAACTTGGCTAGGAGCGTAAATTTCAAAAATTATCATTGTGTATAAACCTTAGACCCTGATTGGGTAGAGACAATCTATGATCGATGTGTTAACCATTGTACCACTATTTTCTTAACACGAATAGGTTGTACTTCAAACATTATTTTATCATTTTGTTGTTTCCTACATGTCGTCAAATTTCACTATTCATTCTTTTAATATCATTGAATATTTTAGCTGGTCATCGTTAATAAAAATTCACAATTCATTTTGTAATCTTTAACTGACTGTTATTATTATTTTTTTTGTGAAAACTAACGTAAATTTTTCTTCGCCTTTTCTCGGACGCTGCTAATAAACACTGAACATCATCAACTAACAAACAAACTATACATGTAGACAATAATCCAGTTGAATTAGAGGAGCGCGAAAAGTAAGTTTTTTTTTTCATTTTATTGTTTTTTTCATCTCTTTTTAGCATATCTAGTCATAGTCTTTTTAAATAGTAAAAAATATATTTCAATTCACTACAGTTTAGATATTGTTGGAAAGCTTTAGTTTTAAAGTTGCTATTACAGCCCTGTATTTGAAGTTTTTATATTTATTTTATTATTTTTATCACGTAAAACCTTTCTAACAATATTTTTAGAGCAGTACAAACCCCTAAAATATCGTAAAACCCTTTAGAAAAAGATCCTCATTTTAGTAAATTTTATATTTTATCTTTGATAGTAGGAACATCACAATCATTTATTTATTCAAATATTCAAGTTATGTTTCCTTATTTATTTATTTATTTATTTATTATGTCTTTAGTAAAATAAATTCAAAACTTTACAGCCACGCCATTGGTCCGAGCAGATTCATGGCACACGTTATCAATGCCACCATCAAGGTCCCCAGTAGTAGTGCCAATCCCGATGCCGACCTAAAAGGTCAAGGAGCTTTGTACTTGAGTTTGAGTGGAATACTAAATGCTTGGACCAACGGCTGTTTTGGTTTTTAGACACGTAACTACTTTTGAGAGCAATGAATCGGACTCATTAAAATATATTCGAAAATTTAACAAATAAATGGATAGTATTAGAAAGTTCTTACCTCCCACTTGAAGTACAAGAAATCACTTTATGTTTTCCTTAAACTGTATGGTGTGTTATTTTCTTGTTCTTTTATCACTGCGGTTTCTCAATTCAATTTGACAAAAATTATGTTTCTTATTTCATAATGTGGACTTTGTGTATTTTCTCATTCTCTTGGACAATTCGCTTTCGAAGCGTGAACGAGAAAGAATTTTTACGTCTTACTCATATTTAAGACTCTGCTCTTCAGACTGAGGTTTGAGCTGCCCGATGGCAACTCCATACAATTGATGTTCACCTCACAATTTTTCTCGAATCATTGCTCTCAAGTTTATTTAGTTTTAACAGCTTTAAAATATGCTGACGGTATTATTATTTTTATATAATTCTAAAAAAATCCAATTTCTTATATTTAGTAAAGTAATATTAGTCTACGTCAGCCATATTTTAATAGCTCATTTTTCTGGCTTGTTCCTAGATAAATAAATTTAGAAGTTAGACGCATGAATTTTATATATTTTACTTTTGACATTATAACACGATTTTTTATTTATTTATATTATTGTGAACTATTATTAATAATTATTAATGTGTAGGTTCCTAACCGCTCTAACCCCGGACGTTCTAAGGTTGACCACGATTAATTCTTCAGGTACTAACAAAACTAAATACGTTCTGAACAATATTTTTCCTATTATTATTTTAGATGGAGGATGCTTTCTTATTATTTCACTGCTCTTTTGCTAGTTTGTTTTCAAGTTTTGGCCGTAAAGTGTGAATATTGTAGACAACTGAGTAGTCGGATTTTCTGAAAATCGTAAAATGATTTTATTTATGGACTGGGTGATGCATGAAAAAAAGTTTCAAGAAATTTTAAAAGTTTGGAAAGCATTCTTCTTGTACATATATATTTTTCTTTTTTCCATTATCATTATTTAAAACTAAATGTGTATTTTATATAAGCCTCGTATTTTAATCATAAACTTATTTTATATTTATTGATATTTACATTTGTGTAATACATTACAGTGAAGTAATATTGTTTCATTATATATATATTATGTTATTATTATACAATGATAACACAATTTCAATATTGGCTTGAAGTCATAATTAAAGTTAATGTTACCCATTATACCATAAACTCAAAAACCATTACTTTTTATATTCAGTCCAGATGGTAGCTGTATTAATGAAGTATCTATCGCGCAATCGATCATATCTCAAGCTTTGCCTGCTTTGTCACCTAGAATAAATCTATCATTTAGTTCCAAGACATCTGATAGAACTAGATTGGTTGAATCACAAAGCTACCCACACAATTTAGAAATGAAAAAAATGGAAGATGAACCCGAGCAAAACACAACGCAAGCAGAGAATCAAGAAACCGAATTAAAGACCCCGAAATCGGAACCAAAAGTTGATTCAAACAAAGTTCAAAATGTTGTAACACCTAATAAATGGCCTTTAAAACCGGGCGTGTTGGTACACGTTAATTCAAATCATACTTTAAGTCCAAAGAACCAAGAAAAACTTCATAGTCAAGCAACTACAGAAGAGTCAAACTTGGGTCTTCTAGAAAGATCTAAAACAGAAGAAAAATCGCCCCCTAAAATTGAATATTCTAAAAAAAGTGGGAAACCGAAGCAAAACGTAGTGTCGGGTATTTTAAAAAATATTCGACGAAAAAGTGATGATTCTGATAATGATAGTGGTAAATACAAGAAAATTAACAAAACAAACAAAAGGGCCATGTCCTTAGTAAATATGAATAAGACTGCATACGTTGTTCAAAAGAATAGATTGAAATCGTTATTTCAAAGTGAAAAACCTAACATTATCGTTACTGAAGGAGGTAGTAATCATTGAGAAATAATATTTTCTAAAGTGTTGATGGGTGACACAATGTTCCATTAAAATAATTTAGAGTCCGTATCTTTTACACTTTTGTTTTTATCTTTTATTTGACATTGTTGTATCACACGTTATCACTTATACATCATATTTACATCAATTTACTTGATTACCAGCGCTTTCACCTTTTTTTGCTTCTGCAGCTAGATGGCTACATTGGCTCAACATGTCAAAATACAATTCGTGTATTCCAAAGTTTCCTTGCATTTATTGAGCTACTGTAGTATTTTCTAGCCTAAATTTCTTTACCATTGAATCAGTAATCCTTTCAATGCAAACATGATTGATTTTAGCAGTATGTTTTTGAAAGAAAATATTTTTGAAAATCAAGCGAAACTTATCTGCACTGAATTTGTAAAAGGTTCAGCATTCGAACAGTTTACTGACGATAGGAGCATGTTTTCTAAGCTTCACCAAGCACGATTATTTTGCAAGTTTTGTTTTAATAATAGCATGTTTTTAGTTGTATCGTTCAAACGGCCTGATAGGATAGTCACAACTAGCGCCAAGGTTAAACCCTATACCGACGAACAGCCTAAAGTAACTCGGAAACGGAAAAAACCAGGTGACAGTAAGTGGAGCATGCTTTTTTCTTTTTTCAATCGTATTTTATGGTGACTAGTTTAAAAAAAAATGTTAATAAAGTAATCTTAGCAACATAATTTTATACCATACTTTTGAATTTTTTTAAAAAAAGACACCTCCCGCACTAGGAATAGATCCTGTGTCGCGGGTACTTTACAAACATACATTTAACGGACACAAAGAACACCCAGACTCAGAACAACAATTTATAGATCACACAAAGTGTTGTCCCATGTGGGGTTGAATTGAATAAACCACTACGCCAACCGTACAGTCTCACAAATTATATATACACCATAGATACGAGATGATATTTTTAATCTATATGTTATGGAAAAAATAAGTATATTTTATTTTATATTCTAAACGTCAGAGTTAAATCTTCACAAATTTCAAAGAGTTTTGATTTAAAAAATATGATGAATTGATTTATTCAATTGTTTGAATAAATGATTCCAGGCCCACCTACGAATGGCGTAGATAATGGTGCGAACGGCAATCTTGGAGCGGACAACCCAGGTCTCTACGAAAATCTGCCGTTCCATGGACTACAACAACCTCCCAATAAGGTAAACAAATGTATATGTTTTTCTTGATTTACTTTTATTATATTTTAAAACGCTTTATTATTATTCAGTTTAAAAAATAGCTTAACCAATATTGTATTTCGTTTTGCAAAATAAGTTTCGACTAGAGCTAATTTCACATATGTGTTTTTAAATCTTTAATTTATTTTTATTTGTGCAACGTTTTAATGCTTTAATTATAATTTGCATTTTGTTTTGTTTCATGTGTCTTAATTTGCATGTCACAGCCCGTGCAAGCTATTCAACCTCGAGTTATTGAAACTAATCCCAAAACTTCAAAAGGAATTGATGCTTTACAAAAACAACTAACTACAAACCCATCGTTCACTCCGAGAATTGTATGCCCACCGTTCGTTCAAAATGCCATACCATACCCTATGGCTACAAATTCACAATACTCTTATGGAATACCTATGTTATCTCCCATACAACAAATGTATCCCATACACCAAACAGTTTTGTTAAACCCGTACTTACCACCAATGCAGACGTCTTTCTTAAAACAGTTTCCTACTATTGATGAAGAAATTCCAGAAGGAGATACTAGAAAATTTTCTTCTCTAAACACGAGAATCCATCGTAAATTACCTCAATTTCAATCAATGAGAGCAGTGAGGAAACGAAATATCGAAAGATTCTACCCCAACACTGAATATGGGGAAAATTTCAACGAAATAAATAACAATAAAAATAATGAAAATGTTGAAACTCTTGAAGATAATATTTACGTCAATTGTCCCTCTTTGCTTAAAGTTAAATCAAATATAAGCGGAGTTGAACAATTTGAAAATCTTACTGATTCCATACAAGTGTGTGATGAGACTGATATCAATAAATCCACTGTCTCCTTAAATAGACCTGTACCAGCCCCAAGAACTAAGATATCACCTATTGTGTCACCATCTAAAAGTGACCATGTTTATGTGAATCTTTCTATGCCCTTGATTAATACAAAATTTTCCAAATCAGTTGACACAGTAGACGCCCCTCTAAGATCTTCAAAATCTGCTGAAGAAGTGTCTAAAGCAAATTTTAAAGATTTTAAAACTAAGGATGAAAATGACAGTGATGAAAATGATGAGCTTCCAGATAGTTCTCATGATAATGTGAAGACTTTAGCATCTAAACCAAATATTATTGGAGCGACACCAAAAAGAAATCTCTCCGTTATCTTACCTTCCACTTCATTAGTTAAATCAGTTGTGCGGCAGTTGAACGATGAAGGTATAAATAAAATTGGTTTACCAAAAAAACAAGTAATTACACCAAATAAGACATTGCAAATACCAAAACTAACGGAAAAACCAGTGCCAAAGCGATCAGTTGTTAAGCGTAGCCATTCAGTACAAAGTAGTCTAACTGCCGACAATGATTACAGTCAGGTATAACACTATATTGTTGTTCTTTTTCATTCCTTCTAATCTAATATGTGTTTTAATCACTAACATACTAAATTCCTTTTCAGAATACTAACATATTACAACAACAATACACGCAAAAACGTAACCACTTCACAAATATAAGCAACAAAGGAAAAAGCAAGAAAAATTTTCAAATACCATTACAGAAGCATCATAGTTTTTGTTACTTTCAACCTATAAGGGTAGATAAACGGATCCCTGTAGACCAAGAAAGGTCCTACAATAATACAATAGGACCGTTGATTTACCAGCCCTCTGAGACACAATATTACACAAAAACTTTAAACAGGACGAGAGAGAAGAATAGTCACAAACTAAATCGTTTGAAAAAGTCAGAAAGTCTCAGAGAAAAGCTCTCATGTGTCGGTATTTATGACAATTACGAAAAACCCGACTACCCAGAGCCAGAATACAATGAATCAGAAAGAAAATCATACTTACAGTTGCTTAAAGGCAACTACATATCAAATTCAACGAGGCAATTGGGGCCTGAACACTTTAGCCCAAATTATTTGGGTCCCAAAGACGATAAGCCTAAACAAAAAAAATTAGTTTACGCCGACTTAGCTTTAGGTAACCATAATTTGAAGTTTAAAAACACTGTCAATTCAAATAGACATTTATATGATACTTATTCAGTAGGTATGGATAGTGCTAACAAAGATACTAACAGTAGCTATAAGAGTATGTCTAGTAATCAGAGAAAAAATAGTCATGGACAACCGAGAAGTGACTACGCTACTCTGAAATTCAATGAGATTGATGTTTGAGAGGTAAGTGATATTTTCAATAACTTTATATGAAAAAGTATAATGTAAATTAATGTTGCTTTGTCAAGCTGTAAATTAAGTAAATAAAGATCATTTGTTTCTTTCTACCCTTCTGGTAAATAAACTTAACCTATAAAGATTTTTTTTTAATTATTATTAAAAAAATGAAATATTAAATAACGAATTAAATGAGTTTAATTAAAATGGTAATATGTGCCTAAGTGTAAAAAATTTAAAATTGTATAATATTAAGATACTTACGTTCGGCACTAATTTTTAATAATTGTCATCTTAATAGCGTTATAAACCTTTTTTATACAACATATTTTATTATTCACGTACTTCTTTAAATACTCCAATTAAATACATAAAAGTAGTAATATAATACATTCATTGACACACTCATAATTGTACAAATAAAATATTATTGCGAGTGCGTTCTAGCGTATTTTATATCTTATTACTTTTTTTCTGAATAGTAAGTACTCTCTGTTACATGATTCAGGTTTTCGATAAATATCGTAACCAGAGATATACAGTAAATATCTAGATATTTATCGTAAATTCTTTCGTATTACAATTCATTTGTTGGATCAGCCTGATTAAGTAACACCAATTCAATTTTTACATTTATAGATGTAGTGAGCCACACCACACTCACATACCTAACCCTTTCCGAAAAATACCCAGTTTTGATACTTTTATTTATTTTGCTTATAAATACAATAAATTTATGCCTAAAATTCACATATACCCTTCAATTGCGAACAATTGTCAACAAATGATATATGTTGTATGAATCAATAAAATATTTAATGTAAGTGACGGATGAGCATGAAACTGCACTGTTGTGACGTTTTTATTATTTCTTCTAGGAACGCTTTACCAAGAGTGACACGTACATTTTTTAAATTAAAGGTAATTTTTCCAAATTTTTTGACATTTGCTTCAATAACTCATTGTTGCTTTCTAAATTTGGCTTTTACTAATAATTCATAAACTAAGAAAATGTTCATTTCGAGTTATTAGAAGGATACAATGTTTAGGATTGGACAACAATATCTTCAAATACTAAAACAAAAACTAGTACCTAGCCAGTGACTAAACTAAAACATATTTGACTCCACTAAAGTTTATTCGTCTGTGTAATATTTATATATAATATATGTATGTAATTATAGTCAATTATGAACTTAGATAACACATATTACCATTGTAATTAATTTTTTACTGAACGACTTATTTCGAAAACAATTCGAGACAATTGTTTTTTTTTACTTTACCCAAACTTTTTCTTACTTTCCCAATTTTTCTTTCCAGCCGTTCCGACCCGAAGACCAATTCATTTACGCAGATGCAGATCTTAAAGACTATGGGCCAATAAACTATAAACAAGCATCAATCTACGCTCAAATGAAGAAAGTTAAGGAACAGCAAAAGTTACAGGAAATTTACGACAAACAAAATGAAGAAATGCTGTGATGACGAACTTCTTGTCAGAAATTACTCGTAAAATCAATGTGTACCAAAAATTATTATAAAATTTTACTGTTTTTATAAATAAACATAATTTTTGTGTATATTGTAACTTGAAAGCGCATTTCTTCGGTGCGTTCGTAAGCAGGTGCTGTTAGTATTTTCGTCATTTTTCTAACAATTTACTAGTTCCTTACTTATTATTATTTACAAACAAATAATTTAATTTATCTAACGGAATACAAATATTATAATAATCCAACTTATTGTATTATCTTTATTTATATATCTAAATTCAAAATAGAAAAAAAGTCTCAAATACGGCAAACAGAAAAAAGTTTAAGTCACCGCGTTAAATAGCCGTCAAACGAAAAATGTCAAAGCCGTAAACATGAATTGTATTAAAATTAGATTGTACTGGTCATTTGTACATTTAGGAGGTTGTCGTTGTATATTGTAAATAAAAAATAGATTTCTTATATAAATGTATCTACAGAAAGTCTAGTAGTCAAATTAGTGTAAACTTTATGCTAGAGTATCGATTATTTCAACTAAGTATACCTGTGTTTTGAATATTGTAAAATATATTCGTTAGATACTTATGTATTTAAATGTATTTATGTTATTGTTTCCGAGTAAATACCTAAGGTGAACACACGAGTAATTAAATCCGTAAAAGGAAATACCAAATGATGTTTGAAAATAAAATTACTTTTAAATTTAGGCCCAGTTTTTTTTTTTAATTTTACACAAATATTTGTAAGAAAGTTTGTTGATTGTTTTATTTCTAGTTCTTTTAGCTCTTACTCTTCAAAATTTTAATTTTTCTATTTATTAATTATGTGCGATTTTTGACTGCACGCTTAAGATTTTACTTAATATCAATGTATATAATACAGAAGACAAAGATACGAAATTCAAGTTTTCGGTATTTGTATACAAGAACCAGTTAAATGTTGCCACACATTTCAAAATTCAAGTTGTAGTATTTCAAATTTGAGTTTTGCACAGCAAGCTTCTGGTAGTTTGACCACATATAGAGATTTTAATATCCGTCCAAGCGGGAAATGTTTACAAAAAAATAGTTAATTTTTAGCTGAATCCATACTTACGTAATTATAGTATAAATTACAATTATCGTGTAAAAAATATTAGACAAAATATCTAATTATCCAATCATAGACGACTTAGAACGGATAAAGCACGGAGTAATGCGTTTTGTGCAAATATGCACAAATATAAATGTGTTCACAGCATGATGTTAAAATAAACGGCTCGCAAAACAATCGGCATTTATTATATTATTTTACTGTTGTTTTTATAATTACATTTTTTTACGATTTTCCACAACGAATCTTAATTTTTATTAATTATATTTAAATATTTTTTGTACTTTGCAAACGCTAGCCAGACGGCAGTATTTTTAGGGTCGCTTGTATAACTTTGTTGGTGTATGTAATTGTGATAATAGCCTGAATATGTGTACTAATGGTTCTATAGAAATACTTTCTTAATGGTCCCTTTACATCTTCATGTGTTTCACTCACTTCATTGTACTATCACTCAAATCCCTTTTCAGACTAAAATCTTACGTGAATAATAAGTTGTTGTACTAATATATACATAAACACGAAACAAACAAAATGTCCGTATGATGCCTATTTTCAATTCAGTTCTGTCTTCTAAGTTGTTATATTTACACAATAATTTAGCATTTGGCACTAGATCTGTGCTTTGGAATATTGTACCGCAAGCGATATTAACATTATTATATCATTTATGATAAGATAATATACAATAGGTAAGATTAATGAACATGCAAGATATTTTTTTTCTGTTATCAAATTTGATGAAATTCATTTTTTTTTGCCTCGGTTATAATAGTGTTAATATCCGTGCTATTATTACAAAATATAGATACAAAATAAAAATAAAGAAATTAGATGAGGTTTTGTACATACAAACTTGTTATAATATTGTCAAATAGTGTTATTAAATTAATTTATGGATTTTTAATAGATGTTTTATTTATCTACAATTGATATTTATTATTTTGATTACCTGAGTATAGTATAAAGCAAGCACCAATCTTTCTCATTTTTTGGTTTATGTTCGGTGATTGTGAGTAGAGTTTTAGAATTCGATTGCCACCCAGAAAAATAATTACGTAATGAACACGTTCAGTTCTTCTAAATCTGGGTATTATTTACGTGTAATATTATTATTTTTTTATATCAGCAGTCTGAAAAGTCTATTTTTCCTCATTTGGACCTAAACGGACAGTCTATTCATTTTTATTATTATTGTTGGCTTCACTTCAGATTTAATTTTAGTAAGCCTGTAAGTTACAATATGAGAATTGCGATTGCAAATTAAATAAAATAAAAATTATTTTACACAAAATTTATTAAAAATTACATTTTCAATACTAAGACAATTAATGTAATTTGCTTAAAAATCTAAATATAAATTTATTAATAAAATCTATCACAGCCTTATTGTAGAACCGAAAACTTTTCAGTTTCTTTTTTGGTTACATTTTTATTCTGAGATTATTTAAAAAAAAATTCTAACATACATACATGGTGTTCAAAAATGACGTTAAACATGTTTTTCTATTTTACATATTATGTTGTATAATGTACAGTTTAATTTTAATCTCGAGTCGCGTATGTTGTTGTATATATTAAAACATGGGTTACCCGGGGTCGTTCATTAGTATAAATCTGATAATTTTAATGACCACTCACATTGCTAGACAATGCGTAATATATTATAGATAGACACTTCCTCGAGACTTGTATACCAAAAACACTTTTACTTTGTTGTGTGCAAAAAATTACTTTAGTAAATTCATTCCAAGACATCATAATACATATTTGTTTAGGTATAAAATTATTACAAAGAACTCTTAACAACTACAACGTAAGCTAATTTTAGTCTATAATTATATACACGTTTGTTTACAATGACACTACTCCATAACATATATTTATCTTAATATAAATAGATTACTTGTTGATCACAAGATTAAGAAGTTATCTGTTAGACTGGATCTCAAGTTCGAAATAAATTATAACTTCTGACAAAACATACGGACCGGACATCGTAAATATTCGGCACAGCACAGCGGACCAACCGACGGTCCGGTAGACATGAACTAAACACTTTCGATACAAACGGATTATGTTATTGCATAACATGCTCTTTTAGGGCGGACCATGTTTACTTCATATCATCATGAATCATGCTGGTATGACGTGAAGATATTTAGGTTGAACCATACCATACATGTCTCATTTCTATTAACTTTAAATTTAAATTCACTTATTTCATTGGTGGTAGCATAACAGAGATTAATATCATTTTAATAAAACTGTCACCTATTTAAATCTGGACAGTTCAGAAAATAAATCATTTGAAAACACTACAATATTTACAAACAGTAACATTTAGTCTGATCAATAGAAGTCATACTGTCCCCTTCCAAAATATACGTAATCTGAACACCATTTCCTGGCTTGAAGGTCAGTAGAACAGCAGGCAGGGTATGCTAGCTTGGATTTAGTCAACTTTGCACATCTCTGGCAGAGGTCGAGGAGTTCGTCCTGAAACAAGATAATATTCAATTTAAGTTCATTTTATCTACAAAATATTTTTACATTTATGACCACCAATTTAGTGAGTGAGTGAGAAATTAGTTTAACTTGAACTTGATTACAAGTAGTAGTAAGAAATATATCTAAAGCTTTCCGTCAGGAGCACCATCATGACTTAATGCAAAGATTAATAAATTTACCAACAAACGATAGACAATATCATCATGTTACTGTTATTTTCCCTACTTTTTTTGATGTTGACGCAGTTGGCAACACTACAATGAAACTAGATTGAAACTCCCTGAACTGAAACTAAGACCCTTGTCAGAAATACAATAGTTTTTAGACGGATCGATGGAAAAAGAGAGATTATACTAAGAAAATGGATAAGGTAAAAAAGCAAGGCGGTACCCTCTAAATACCGTGAGTCCCGGATCTGAAACAGATCCTATGATTGGAGACGCTACTACGATAGGAGTACTAGCTAACCAATCCCGAAATAATACGCATGAGTAATTTAAAAACAAATCAGATAAGCAGGGTCAAGACCGTATGGAAGGGGATCCATTAAAATAATTCGCAATTTTTTTCTGATACCGAGCCAATTACACGCGAAGTAGTATTATCAACGAATTCTCATGTTCTATAAGTAGGTTAAATTTCATGTTATCTGTATTTATGCCAAAACTTGTGATTAAACCAAAAAGAGATAAAAAGATTATATTAATTAATAACAACTCTTGAAAATATTAAACCAGAGAAAACAAAGTTATTTAAAACTGCGGTGCGACGCAAAAGAAAAGAAATTAAACATTTAGGAACTTAACGAGCAATACTAACTGGCAACATTTAAAACAATTACGTGAGCTGTCAATATCTTCGTTTATACCTGTTATATTGTGATAATTAAGATTTTTGTACAGCACTTCTTTATTGCCGAGAAGAAAAAACTATAAGCATGCCTAAATACATTCGTGGTGATGCGCTTGAAATAATTAATAAAATTTTAATGCAGTGTATTACAGAAGTTCAAACCGGGCAGCTACTATCCAACTTTCAAGATGTTTACAATCGTACAGCTAATATTACAAGTAAGTAAATGTAGAAAACTATATCAAACAGCAATGAAAAGTCATTATTTCACTCAAGGATTATAATATTTACGTTTTCTCATGGTTAGAATAATTTTCCTTGTTCATTTTTAGATTATACTAAAATAAACAAAAATCATTGTGGTTATAGTGCGACTAAAAAAATTCTAGAGTATAATCTTGGTGTTATAAAGACAATATTAGACCACATTTACGAATTTAGTATTGTATATATTTACATTTTATTTAATTTAATATTTTTTTTTTCAACGAAATCTAAAAGTAAACATTAAAATTATGATCTCTGTTGAATAAGGTTTTAACGTTAATACTGTTTTATTTGCTTCGTGTTTCTCTAAACTCCGTTATGTAAAATCGTGGCAAAAGAATTCAAAATTGAGGGGAAACTCTTAGGACTAGCAAAGTATGAACAGGGCTGTCCTTTGTAAGGTGGCTTTGACACGCGTGCCATTAGGCAAATATATATATATATATATATTGAGAAGAAAATAGTACCAACAACTGACAATATTACCCTACCTCTCATCGTGATGGACAATGCACGGCAATAATAATGCTTCAAGATAAGCGAATAAAGTTAATTTAATAAATTTGATAAGATGAGTATTAGAAAATAACGTATCTTTTTATCTAGCTTTAACAAAACTCGCAGTTCTGAAACTCGCATAAACTGAACTTGATAGAGCATTAGAAGATTTACATGAATTAGTAGTGACGAGGAGTCCTATGTCAAAACTACACAGCCCAACAGACACAGAAGTAGGTGCAGGCACATCACACTCTAATGTGATTGAAGACGTTGAATGTCTACAAGATACTTGGACAATAAGAGCATCTGGTCTTGGTCTGGAGTCCAACGTGGTCTGATATTTGCTAAATTTTCGATCAAAATTAGGACAAACAGGATGATTATGTACTTACGTCTGTGTGGCACTCAGCAGATTCAGTAAAAACTCCACTGCCAGATGATAGCCATGGTGGCCGGGCTGATGACTCCTGGACGAGAATCACCAGGAGGATCACCAGCAACAGACACGCAATTGTCGTTCTCTATGGACAAAAAAATATATTTATTTACAACATCGAAACCTACAAGAACACAAGTTGAAAATGACACCATCTGAAATGGTGTATTGAAATACAAATAGTGAATAAAAAAAAAAAAATTGAACAAAGATCTAAGATGCATACACACAAACAACTGAACAAATCGTTGTGTTATCATAGATAACCTCAGTCAATAAAGAATACATTTGTAGTAATGATTTATCTATAACAATAATTCATTATTATCATATCAGTTACGATTTGGTTAAAGTTCGTTTGTTTATTAAACAATATAGGTTACTAGGTTTCTATGGGTCAGCAAATGACGTTAAACAATGTACTTAGGTATCCATATCGCTCGCAAGTACCAGGTTTGAATCCAGGTCAAGAAAATAACGATTTTGTAACATTTGAGATCTTGTGAGAGGACGTATAGTAAACATGATAAACACAGTTGTAACATTTGACATAAACTTACTTTAACTGATAATATTATGGGCTTTTATTAGGTTACAGATGTGCAAAGAGCAAAATTTTTGTTTACATACAACACGACGGCCCCAGTTTACAAAGTGGCGTGTCAAAAGTCGTAGTTTTCAGAACAGTGATAATAAATAGATCTATTAATGAGAAATATGTTGAGAGTATGTTACCACTCCTATTTTTGCCATGAGTCTAGTAAGAGGTGACTAATGGAACAAGCTATGCAAGACAACATTATTACAAAAGAAATAAAACTTAACACAAATCCTTTACTAACCCGTCTGGCCAGCGTGTTATAGTAGGACAAAACCTCCTTTGGAAGGAGAAGCTTATGTCCAACGATGAACTGTTAAAAGCTATTGATTTGAATTATTTTCATTTATTATTGCTGGTACACTCGATTTTGGCAATAGATTATAAAATACTTTAATAAAAAAAATATACATATGAAAACAATTAATACTCTAAGTTTATTTTAGGAAACTATTTTGACAGCATTACGTATAGATGTTTATTAACAAACAAAAAGTAGATTTAACTAACAAACCTTAATGTGCTTAAAAAAGCATATTATCATCATCAACATCATCATTATCAACAGCCTTTAACAGTCCGCTACTGGACATAGGCCTCTCGTTAGCCAGAAAATTTTAGCCTCCTATACAACGCTGGCAAGACAGATTAGTAAAGGATTTGTGTCAAGTTTTCCTTGTCTTTACAATGATGTTATCTTGCATATTTGAAAAAAATAACTTATGTTTTCAAGTTAAAACAAACCTGATCTTGAAAATAAAAAAATATTTAACAGAAAACTGGTGCTTAGCTGCTCATTTCTTAATTTTGACGAGTGACATTTACATTTCAATCTTATCACCATGATGTTACATGGCCTCTCTCTAGAAAGGAGAATTTAGCTTACCATATCACGCTAGCCAGACGGGTTAGTACAGGGTTTGTTTCAAATTTTCCTTTTCTTTACAGTGATGTTGGCCTGCGTAACTACTCTCTTAGTCGCCGGGTAGTGAAACCGCATATTTTCAAACCATCACCACACGGACAATGTATCCCATTTACAGAATAGATAAATTAAATTTAAGTTTATAAATAGAAATACACAAAAATTGTGGTTAAACGACTCTAAGTGACTTTTATCTCTATAACATGAAATATGTGTATAAGCATTATCTCTACTGGCTATTAACACTTTGTTCGTATAGACGAATATAGGTCTTGTGTAGAAGTGTGGGACATATTAGAACAAGCCACCGTCACGTTAAGTCACGTTATCAAGACTTTGCACGCATTTTTTTGCACGCGGTGTAATTAGGAATTTTTTGATAACTCTAAGCGCGAGAAGAATACTAACAAATTGAATACCACACTGTCATCCGCTTCCTCCTCCTTACCCAACTAATATTTGAAATCGGTTCAATATGTTAGATATACATGGCAAAGGACTCTGACTATTTTTTTATATCCAGCTGTCACTTGCAACACAAAATGACGTCAATATAGAATATTAGTCACGTCTTACACATACATAAATAATAACAAATGTTTAGTATAAACAACTCCAAACGTATATATTTATATTTTTAATTTCACTTTATTACATCTTTCTCTCTCTTGCTTCTGACAGTCCATCATCATCATCATCATCATCATCATCATCAACAGCCCTTTTTTTAGAAAGGGTCTTATAATTCATTCATCTTTTTTGGCTATTAACTTGAGTGCACAAAACTCTCTTCAAGGCCTTTTGTTCATCTTTTTTCATCATATTTTCATATATCGGTAAGCTAAGCTCTTCAGTTTTTCTTCCACTGCCACAATTTCTAGGTTCTTTTTAAAGTATTAACTCAACATTATTGTCACATTTATATCTGTTTAATTCTGTTCAGAAGCCAACTTTCAAATCTAATGATGTAATGAGCTTAAGTTTGATAATATTATCAAAGAGTGTTTAATGATGTTCATGTTTCACACGCATGTAACATTGTTTGTTAAGAATCACATTTTCAAATTCTTGATTAGATATAATTTTAATGTACTGTTAAACATAACAATCTTGATAGCTATATAGACATGTGACGATAAAATCGTTCTTTTAAAGAGATTTCTTATCAGAACTCTTTGGAAACACCCGGAAATTGTTCATAGATTTTAATGCTGGAATCCTTGAATGATATATCGTGCAGGGACAAATCTCTCATAGCATTGAAAATGTTTACTAAAACTTTCAAGAAGAACGAGTAGATTATAAAGGCAAGATTTAAAATACATTTTTAATTGGTGCAGCGCAAGAAAAAGCAAGTCTTAAGACGTAAAAGTCACACTATTCATGATTAATTTGGACTATCTGATTTTTATTGTTATAAAGTGATCCATTATCAAAAAAACCACGGAACGCAAGAAACCAAAATGTTGGTTAAATCTAATTACAAACGAAACGCGACATTATTGCCAGGGGAAAGATATTGCGTTTAGTTTGTAATCAAACTCATTTAAATAGTGGCATTTGCACTCATCAAAAGCTCGTTTTGGTGGCTGAAATGCTTTTAATAAAGAGTTTTAGTCTTAAATACATTAAAATCACCATTAAGTAATGCTTTTCATTCCAAGTCCATTTGACTGATTTATTAATTAGTTTTTACTGGTTTATGACGTCTTATGTGTCCAAAGACAACAAACGGTCGGTTTTTATCAATCCCTTCCTTAAACGATACCCCTAAAATTATGTCTTGCATAATCTTTCGTCGCCATTATTTCATTGTTTACAGACTTTGGTCAGACGCTGTTATCGAGGTAATGAACAGTGTCAACTTCACGGATGTTTATGAGGTAGATTAAATTGGTATCGACACGAAGTGGGTAATACCAGGCACGCGAATAAAAACAATATCAACGTGAAATGATTATTTTGGAGGTGAATCAACTATGACCCTATCTTCATACCGAGGGCGTAATGCGTTCTCCAAAAACAATACGTGTTACAATTAGTCCAAAATATTCCTTTCACAATTTTACACAAATTGAGCTTTATTGATTGCATTGCAATTGACAAATTCTGTACATAAAAGCTAAGATATTTAAATTTTAAGACACAATTTTTGATACTATGAAAATCAGTAGTTATAGTTAGCAGTGATGATGACACTGATGATGTTGATGATGATGATGATGATAATATTAAATTAAATATGTCAAGGTATTCAGTTGCCGTAAATTATCATTTTTTAGCATGAGATACAAATGTACTTGTTGCTAACGTACAGATAAAATTATAGACCTTTGCTGACCCCACTCAATGAAAAGGAATGATTTTTAATTTTGTAGTTTGAACTCACATACATACAATCACAAACTACTTTGAATTAGAATTTTTCTATGCACGTGAAGCAAGAAATAGTTATGCGATGTTGGTGTGTGACAGGGACGATTAAGGTCCCCATACTATACGATGTGATGTGATCATCTGTTTATTTCGTGGCCTAGGTCTGCAGAGGTTCTTAATGAGTTGTAAGTCGAGTCAACAGGCTATTACAGCCTGATTTTTGACAAAAGGACGTGTGGTGATTCGAGTCCGATGTACCGCGTCACCATTAACTCTGGTGAGGTCAAAACCCGTGGGAGTTTCGATACGAATTATTTTATTCAAAATAGCTAGAAGTCTGCCTAAAGCAAAATCTCCGTAGTGATATAATAGTTTTAGACTGGATAAAGAAAAATTAGCTCAAAGAAAAGAGAACACCAAAACTATGAATTTGGTATGAGCTAAGGAAAACAGGATTGAGACAATACTTGAATGTACCTAGGTCAAGTACAGGTAGGTCTGTCCTGTCATTGGAGGTGACACAAGATCAGATAAATTAACTAGATATTATGAACATAAGTGGTTATTCTGGCTATATTTTAACCAAAATAACATTAAAACATGGGCAAAGATAGGTGACCCAACATATTATTGATGTACATATATTTACTGCAAGCTATTTTTGAGATATATATATGGTCACTATTCCCATTTCAAAATTCGTTTCATTGTAGTTTATAGCCATAAGCCTTCCTCAAGAAAAGAGCTACAAAATTAAATATATTTTTTAATAAATCCAATTTTTAGTTCAAAACTTCAGTATTCAAACAAATCCAGGGTGCGATCAGTTTTAGAATTTTTTAATAGAACTTCTTTTTAAAAGTTCCTTCGGTCTTTTAATTTGTTGTAATGTTTGAGCACAAATAAAAAAGTTGTAGACTAATATCCACGGTACAAAAACCATTAGTTAACACTAAAATCCATTATCGACTAAACAGTGTTTTGTCATTTGTTGAGATTCGTGAGCAAAGAAAATCTTGCTCGATACAAATAATTTGTTTACCTGTTTCATAGGTCAATAGTCTTGGGTAAATATCTTGCGTTCAATGATCTCTTTGTTTTTTATTATATTGTTAATGATTAAGTACTTTATTTATATAAAATTAGAAAGTTGTTGGTACGCGCATTTGTGAATCGATATTAATAAATCTGTATTTTCCATGTTAGCTACATCATATCTAATATCTATTCCATTTTTTTCTATTACCCCAATTCATTGAATGGATTTTTTCGTAAAATGTGAGAATTTGCCGCAAAGATAGTTGATGTTAGACAGGTAACTGGCCATAATAAACGTGGTGACCTTATGGTGATATATTCTTAATCCATCACCACGTAGACACTGCTTAAGTAAAGTCGGTCCAAATGTTGTTTTTAAAAGATCACAGACTACGATAAGACCGCCCTTTGTAATTTACGGTTTATTGTCTACCGATATACAACAAAATATTTATTTAGCTATTTCGCTCAGCGACATTCATGATATCAACGTTAGAAATAAAGATAACTTTGTGTTGCCAACCGCTAAATTATAAAAGAAAACAAGCCTGTTCGTTGTTAGACTATGTGATTCGACAATACACGTTCAAGCAAATTTCAAATATTAAGTATTATATTATTAATTTAAGTTCTGAATAAAACAAAAACTATGTAAAAAAGATTTTTTACACAGTTTTAAATTTTTACTGCCGTTTACTGCATATATATTTATATTTTTATAAGTTTAATTATTACACGAAAGTCGAATTGTAAAGGTATTTTTTTTATGTACGTAAAGGTAAATATGACGACGACCTACCCAAATGTCTTGCCTGTGGAAGTATTGCGCTTCGGTTCGTTAATCTTGGTAAATACTAGTTAGGCTTTTATTCGTCTTTAGATAATGATGTCTAGTATCAATCGATGGCATTCCATAAAATAACGAGGGTCAGCTGAATGTGACGGCCAGAATTGTATTTCTTGGCGTGTTTATGAAAAAAGACTGTACTCAACAATGGGTGACAACACTGAAGAATAAGAAGAAATAGAAATGAAGAAAATGTTACAAGGTGACCAATACATATCAATTTACGGATTATTTTTACCGATTAACGGTTACGGATACGATTTAGGTTAACTTCGTAATTATTATCTTTACATTGCTACCTACTTGACGATATCAACGAACGTACTGTCTTATCAAACCCAAGCAATAGCTAATTTAAACACGGAATTAACAAATAATAGTGTATTTCCGTATATTTTCCGTATAATTATAGTAGATTTGATTGATAACAAATTCCCTTGAACATCTGATGTAATTAAGTATAATTCTTTCAACATACTAGTTTAAAATTATCTTCAACATTCATCTTTCATGAATGAACACTTTTAATAGTTGATTTAGTTATAGAAACTATTCGAGTGTAAAAAAGAACATAAGATGAATGCTGTAATAAATATACCATAAATCACTTTTTAATTAGCTTTTAACGCTGGCAGAAAATTACGATGTGAAGTCACTAATTCAGTTTCTGACAGTTTTGATTTCAAAGATAAAATTTATCCAAATTCCAATACATAGGGTGGACCAAGAATTCATTATCATTTGAATCTAACATCCCACGCAAACTTGTTACGGTAGTTCTTGGGACCGATGCTACTGGAATTTGCTGGTTACAATCGTTACACATGGTTTCTGCAAGATGAAGCTACTTTTCACACATCCAATGAGTACCTGCCGGTGGTCAAAGATTTGTTTCCGAAAATTTCCAGACGAGGCGATATTCCACAGTCACCCAGAAATCCAGATCTATCCCCAACAGGGGGCGTTCCTATGTGGTTATTTGAAGAATCGTGTCTTCATCAATAAACCAAATACACTATGTGCGATCTCGCGGTCTCTGCCGAGAAATATTCGAAAATTTCGGTACTCGCTTACAAAAGTGCAAACGTCAAAACAGTGGTCATTTAAACGATGTTATTTACAAAAAAATAATTTTCACTAATAAGCTTTCTTGTAAACAAACAATTTTTAAAATTTATCAAATAGTTTTTTTAAACGATTTTTTCAAATGTTAACTAATTCATGACCCACCCAATACTTAAATAGAATCAACATCAATTTAAGCCAGACATTGGCTTGAGCTTGAAATAATATAATACAATAATAAATAACAAAGTTTATTAACATATAAATATTGTTGGTAAAAAGGCTCGTAGATACATCGAGACAAATGAAAGCAAAACATGATTATTTCGAGATAATAGATGTTATTTTGTAAAAGTTATAAATAATATATTAACGAATCCTGTAAACAATAATACTGTTGATAGACAAGGTTTTTTTTCTATAATATTAGCCTGCCAAAGTGATTCTACTCCGCCTGATGGAAAGCATGAATAGAATTCAAGAGTTGTGATCACCATACTCATTGTAAATGCAGACAATGCAGTATGGTGCCCACACTATGGCGATCTAGTGAGATGGTTTTTCATACCCTGTTTGGGGACGTAAAAGGCATGACAGTCATTGTGGTAGTGTAAGGCTCACACAGTGATCATGATAACTGTCGTCCCTGCATCAATAAGTCTCCGGTTTCACACTCACCAACGAAACACGACAGCACGGATGCTAGCGCTTTAGGTTGATCTTCTGTGGGAGGGTAGTACTGCTACGGTCGGCTGAAATCAGCGTAGCTCTACTACCTAATATGTACACTAACATATACAGGTAATATTAATAATTACCTAATACATCTTACACATGATCGTCAAGTTCTAAACTAGAACAGAACAGAGCCTATGTTATGTCAATATAACTGCTGGTAAAAGTAACTAAGGTTAATAAACTCTATAATATATTTAAGTAAATATTTCTAAATACATGTTATAGATGAATTAAATCGTAAATTGACACTCTTAGAAATGAATTTCATTTTTCAAACTTGAATGGGAGGAAACGAGAATTTATACCCATTTAAATAAGAACACTATTATCGAAATTGATTCATAAATTGCAGAATTCTTTATGTTACAAATATCAAAACAGCAAATAACTAAAGTCAGAACTTCTTTTTTAAAGTAGTTTAAAAATGAAAGTAATCAAGGACGTAATTTGTCAATATTGAATGAGTTTAGAATCAGTCAATTGTTATGTCTCAGATGGATTCAGTAGAAATATGCAAAATGTAAAAAAAATTGAAACAACTTGACTTGACTGACAAAATAAATGTACCAGGAAATATAATTAATGTATATTCATAAAAATATATTAAAATATCACTGAAAGAAACTGATATAAAAGGCGACTTTAAAGTACTCTCGAGTCAAGTAACTGGTGTTTTGACGACCTCTATGAACTCAGTCGTATCGTGAAGAAGAATTATTATAATTAATGATGTTATACCTTATAGTAATTAATTAATTATTAAATTACACAAAATCAATATTAGACTTATGATTGACCATATTTATAATATATATCCAACACGAACTTTCAAATTTTATCATACCGACATACAGTTTAGTTGAAATCAGTTCGAATCCGATATGCTACTTTGGTTACGTCCGACGGCTACATAAAGACACAGTAAACTCACCAGTAAAAGAAATTAATTTAAAATTTGATTTTAAAACCAATATAGTAAACACTTGTTAGGTTTGTTACAATACATATTATTTAATCATGCAAACGGTCCACCCGTAGACACAGAGGAACCGAGATCCGAGAACCGCGCGGGTCAAACCAGTTATGAGATTATATCGCTAAAGTTGGATTTAGGCAGTGTAGCACAGATTCAATGAACACTTGTGTCTAAAATATTAGTTATACATCTACGAGAAGATCGATTAGAAAACGTATAAGCTAAAAGAAATAAAATTGTCATTGTAACGTTACATGAAAAAAAATATTGTCAATTTTAGCCTTAATTTTATTTAGAAGAAATATGTTTGGAAAAAACTTAAATGTTTCAATAAATCTGATCAAACTTTTTAAGGTTTTAGATTCTAGCAAAAACTGACTTTAGCTTAAGAAAAAAACTCAGAAATATTGCGAATTAAATCTGAAACTAAACAATGAAAAATACAATTCCAGAAATTGTTGTTCAAGAAATTACAAAAACTAAATAAATCAGAGAAATAAAAACAAACACTCACCGTTAATGTTAAAGAAACCATTATTCCAACAAAGAGTGACACTTGACACCGATCAGCAAATAACAAATAAGAAAAATAAGTATGTTTAGAAGTTTTAAATGAAAATATGACTTTTTGTGTTTATTCCACGTTGGAGCGGTAAGACACGCGGTGTTATACCAAATGATAGTCGAGCGAGTAAGTGAATTTATTTATGTAACCACACCGCCTGATACATATCTGGAACACCGTCTTCCAGCGTGCTACGGCAATGATATACATAAAGAAATTAGGGTTTCGCATTTACATTCAAAATCTTATCACAAATGACCCTCAAATTTAATCAATAGAGTAGATAGAAGTATTCTCATTGTTAATATGGAAAGTATTAATATTTCATTTATATAAAATTAAAATTTCGCTTTCAGAGTAATTATGTCCAAATTTAAAAGCCTTAATTACAATTTTCTTTTAGATATGCCACAGGGGTCTTAAGTGATATCTATAAAAATTACGAAGAAATATGAAATATATATTTTGCTCTTGCAGACTTAACAGGAACGTAGCGTTAGGAATAATAAAAAAAAAAGTAACAATTATTGAAAAACAACGGTTTAATTAATAGATTGTACTTAAAGATTTCCACCACGTGCATAGGGTTCCATCATAAGCCCCTCACCTTCCAGTGGTGCACCTTCTGATTGACGAACCAGGCCCTAGCAAACAAAACATCCCGATTAGCGGCAACGCGAGCCTGTACCTGTACGTGGGACCCTCTGCTTACCAATCTGAGGAAACATGTGTGGATAGCGCCAAAAGGGAACTGTAGTGTAGGTTTGATTTTCAATTAAAATCTCTTCTTGTCACCTGTTATAAATCAATTAGGGACAATATTCTGTACTAGATTATTTAGGCGGTGCAAATGGTCACATTGTCACTATACCACTCAAAATGTAACAGTTTGGATTGATCAAATTTTGTTTGATTAACTTATAGGTAGTGACGGATTAAGAATACATAGTGTTACCACCTCTATTCATCCCGTGGGTGTCGTAAAAGGCGACTAAGGGAACAAAATATACATGACAACATCATTACAAAGAGAAGGAAAACTTGGAACAAACCCTATTCCAACCCGTCTGGCCAACGCGATATAGTAGGCCAAAACCTCATTGCTAAGGAGAGGCCTATGTCCAGCAGTGGACTGTTGATGATGATGATGATGAACTTATAGGTGTCCTAAATCTTATATAGCGTCTTTAGATTTAAATGTTAGCAATGCCCACTGCTGAGATGAGATTGTGGAAGTTTTATTTCGAAATAACAAAATCTATTATTATTTCTTCCTACTTTACATAAGGAAAGTATTTTGAACAATAACACTAGTATTTGAAAATACTAAACAGTCCTGTACAGTTCTATTAATATAGCAGATTATGTACAAGTTAGAATTTTAAATAACAGTTGGTAAAAATTGCAAACAAATTACAGACTGCTTCTAAACAAGATAAAATTGTGTACTAAGTATGTTGGAAAATGAATAGAAACAAAAGTATCTTCAACCCAGGAAGAAGCATATTTTGGACAGCTGAAGCTAGACATAGCACTGCTTGAAGAAAAAGAAAAACGATAAAGAAAAAAACCTGAATTGTTTTTATCTTTGAATTGCCATAGAAAAGTATTCGTGAAACTAGGATTGTATCCTGGTTTTTAAGGCAATCCTGGCCAGCCAAAGTAACTCTTCTCTGCCTGATGGAAAGCATAAATGGAATTCAAAAGTTTTGGTCACCATATCCATTGCAAATGCAGTATCCCACACTACGGCATCTAGTGAGATGTTTTTTTGTGACTCGCTTACGCCTTGAGGACGTAAAAAGCATGACTGTCTTCGTGGCAGTGTAAGGCTCACACACCACGATAACTGTCACCCTACATCAATGGGTCAAGAGTCTTTGTTTACTCAAATACTTAATGACTTTTATAATGGAAATAAGAGGAGACGAGTTACCTGATAATAAACGACTACCGCAAAAAATCTATATGAAATAATGCTTGCGTTGCGTTTTGCCAAGTGACTGAGATTCACCCTCTTCATAATGACTACGCAAGACTGTCGTCAGGAAGGAGAGATCCATATCCAGTGGTGTACTTTTAAAGACTGTTGACAATAAATGATTTTTCTTCCACTATTTAATCAACTAGTCATATTAAGAGTGCATGTTCCTGGTACAATGTACTGTAACAATGAAAAGAATACAATGACTCATGATATTATTTAATTTTTTCTGCCTCAATATTGTGACGAGACAAGATTAAGGCGGTGCATGTAAAGTCGTTAACCTTTTATAATCTGTTATGAGCCTACATATTCAATCTATCATTTGTTCACGATAAGAGTAACAATGTAAACAATCCAACAGTCGAACCTGACTTCTCTTTATCTGTAGCCATTTCTCTACAAAAGGATCATGACATGACATGATTCTACTTTTATATTTATATTTGTAATGGAATAGGCGTTTGTCTTCTATCTCACCTGATGGAAAGTGTAGATGAAGACGAAGGTGGTACACGCTCATCCAGAAGAAACCTGTTCACTCTACTCTTAAAGGCTCCAGAGTTCAACTCATCAGAAAAATAGACTCAGGCAGGTCGTTCCAAATCTTTGCGACTCTCACCAAAAACGAGCTGTCATACCGTTTAGTTCGACTTTTGAGTATGTCAACAACGTATGGATGAAACTTTTGCCTGCGCCTAGTAGTCCGATAAAGAAATGGAGATAACTCAAAAAGAACTTTCGAACACTCTCCAAAGTGTTTCCTATAAAAACTGATAGCTGGCAACTCGACGACTTGTATCGAACGTTGATTTTTTTCATCCTAACACGTTAAGTTGAAATGATAATGTGGGGTTTGTTCGTTTGTGAAACGATACTCTCTTAAAAGTTGTGAAGAAAATCATATAAGGTACCTTTTTCAGAAAAAGCATTAGTGCTCCCATAGAATTTCTATCTAGAGGGAAACTATGTTCAAAAGTGTACTAAAATGCATAGGTTAATGGTATTAGAGCACCTATAAATGTGACAGATCAATTAACAACTGACTGTAAAGAAAACCCTTCAAATCAACCTATCACCATCCACTGCTAAACGAAGGTCGCCCCCAAGGAGCGCCAACCAATCCTGGTCTTGGGTAATCCGCATCCAAGAAAGTTCTACTTAATTATTAGTTAAACTATGTAAAACAATATTAGAATTTAATATATTTGGAAGTGTATCCATACAAGAATAGTGCACTTCGGTAGAGAACACACACAGAGAGCTTTCAAATTTCTTCTTTTCAAAGTTTTCAAATGCAGACTTTTTCAAACATCCCAAATGACTGGTCTGACTAATAATAATTTTTGACGTTAAAGCAAATAAAAGTCTAATATCACATCATATCATACCATATTAACAGTCCGTAATAATCCATTGCCAAACATCGGCCACGCTGGAGATGGGTTGATAAAAAATTAAAAATTAAAAATTTTATACGGAACCTCTAAAGTAGTAATATCACATAGTCAACAATCAATAAACAAATTAGTATACTATAGAAACTTCGTAATATCGACTCCACGCCGCTTATGTAAAGGTATTTTGCAGCATTTAGATAATAATTAAATGAGCTCTTAAATGAAAATCCCAAAATTATCTCAAATATACAACTCTTATTTTTTGTTTATACATTTCAAGTACCTGACAAAGTGACTCGCCCACTGTCAGGTACTTGAAATGTGTGTAACAACTTGTATAATTTTAAATAATAATGTAGCGTAGGAAAGATGTTGAATCAATGGGGAATCACGCCTATTTGTTTTTTTTTTCGTGAGAAAATATCAGTTATTGTTATCGGATCATGATGACGAGATATTTAGGCCTCGAATCGACTAAAATCATACTTTGTCGACACATGTTAGACTACGGCAAGGGCCTCGGGTGTAATAAAGGAAACAACTCTCAGTAGTGACCTGGCAGACCCTTTCTTCTATAGAAGCCAACCAAAGTGACTCCACTCTGCCTGATAGAAAGCATGAATAGAATCCAAGAGTTGTGGTCTTTGTGAATACCGACAATGCAGTATGGTGGCCTACACTGGTGGCCTAGTGAAATACATATTCACGCTCAGCTTAGGACGTAAAAGGCATAATAGTCATCGTAAAGGTGTAAGGCTCACATACGTTTCATTATAGCTGTGACCTCTGCAATGGGCCTCTGGTTTGACACTCACCAATGAAACACGACAATATGGATGCCGTCGCTTCAGGTTGGTCTTCTGTGAGAGAGTAGTACTGCCCCAGTCGAGCTGATCCTTTCGTACTGATATCACCGTAGCTCTGACAAATAACTCTACTACTTACAATACATTCAATAATAAGCACATAGTATGCTATCGAATATTAGCTAGAGACTGACTTAAAACTTAATTTAAATTAGCTTTCCATAATTTAAAGTTGAATTGTTTAATCTACGAACATTTATTACAGAAACTTCGGAAGCTCATCAACAACGAATATTTACTCAATCAATTTGAAATTCATCAGATTCATTAAATTTTCATTTAAATTATATTAATTATTAGCTGACCCATTTTCGCTACATTTATCGTTGATGTTCGGTACGGTTCGGTCTATATGATCGTAACGTGGCGTTATATAACCTTACAGCCTACGTTGGTAAAAACAATATTTTTTTAAAAAAAATTAATAGCAAATAAACCATTCAGTTTTAAAATACAATTATATGAAACAAAATGAAAAATAAATTTAATTTCTTATTACAAAAATATCATGATCAATGTAAATACAGGCCACACAGTGTGTGTTTTATAACACAGGTGCTCAGTGCAACTTTGCGCCTTCATTCAAACAGATGAAATTTCCCCTTCGCTTAAAGAACTGACACTCTTTCGCGGAAAAATATCACTATTAGGAATGAGGAGATCTGCTAACGAACTAAGGCCACTGATATAGCCCTAAAAATTGTTAAACTTAAGTGAGTGGTCGGGGCACATTGATCGTAGAAGCGATGGCCGACGGAGCGATAAAGTTTTGAACGGTGACCGCGTATCAGAAAACAGCGTTGGTAGACAACGACGGCCCAATAAAGGTCGCGGACAGCACGGGATCGGCTGTTGTGGTGTATCTTGAGGGAGGTCTATGTCCAACAGTGGAAATCTTTTGGCTGAGATGATGATGGTGACGATGACTTCATGCATTTTTCACGAAACTCTGCCCTGGCAAACAAACCTATAATAACAAATTACTACCTATTTATCATTTTATCACTACATATACACTATATATATGTTTTCTACATTTAAATGATGTGTAAATGATTTAAATGATGAGAACACAAGATGTAAAAGCTATTTTAAATATTTTAAGCAATTAAAAATTAGAATTGAAAAGAAAGTCTAATGTCTTTTTCGTGACAATATATTAAGCAATAAATGATAATAAGAAAAGGTATCGTAGAATCAACGACACTCTTTAGACAATTCAATACTGATCAAAGTATGAAGTCTTGGATACAACATATTTCGTTAATTAGGTAATACAAGTATAATAAGTACTTTTTACTATCTGATTTTGATCAATAACAGTGATTGAATCAAAGACCAAACATTTGAACGCCCTCCTTTAACACTTCCTAACTCTAAGATTACATATATATTATACACACAAAGAATTATTGTAAGAATTTTTATAATTAAGAAGAGTTCTGTAGACGTTAAACAAAGAAACTACAAAATCATTTTATAATTGAGTGAGTAGTCAGTGAACATACATAAAAAAATACATACAATGCAACATAGAATTTCCTCCTTTATTTTAAACAACCCCATATTATAACACAAGTAATAGGTATAAGTTAATATTTATTTCCGTAAGTAGTAGTTATACGTCAATTTTAGTAGTGTAAAGTCCATATGGATTTCAGGTGTGTTATAACGTAATGTCTATTTAGATCCTTATCGATTTTAAGTTAGTTATGAAACTCTTATCACAACAATGTTTCTGCTTCAATTCGCCAGGAATCATTGAAGATATATAGATATGGTTGCTAATCCTCTTAAACTCAACGTGATAATGAGTGACATAGTCAGTAAGTGTTATGTAACTTAACATATGTGCAATTCAAGTTTTTTTCTCTATATTACGAACCTGCCAAAGTGACTACTCTGTCTGCTGGAAAGCATGAATAGAGTCCAAGAGTTGTGGTCACCATACTCATTGCAAATGCAGAAAATGCAGTATGGTGATCCACACTATGGTAGCCTAGTGAGTTGCTTTTTATGTCCCGCTTGGGGACGTAAAAGGCATGAGTCATCATGGTCGTGTAAGGCTCACATAGCTACCACGATTTTTTTAACGTGTGAAAACCCCCTCGGTCTGTCATCCCACCGGGGTTTATGGCGAGGTGATGTGTCGGAATCGGACCCACTAAAACCACACGGTTTACCACTCTGCGCCTGACAGAGGAGGGACCCGGGCACAGCTGTTATTACGATATCCAGATCCGTCCTAGCGCCTATCCGCTACCGCGGACACTATCTGCGGTAAACTCTCTATTTAGGCGACATATGGTACACGCGAACGTTGCCTTCTCGCGGCTGGCCACTATAGTGGATAGAGGGGAAAACCCGTCCCATTGTTACCCCTGCATCAATGGGCGTGCGTAGAGGGTTTGAATTTTTTAGCGAAGTAGAACTCGAAGTAAAAGTATGTAGCCTTCATCTACTGCAGCTACGAGTATTACTAACACTCCAACATTCATCCGTATCTCTAATGTCAATTTCTATATTAACATACTCACATTTTTACCATAGTAATCTGAGTACTCAATGTTTATAATTAAATTATAATGTCATTGTGAACAAAAATAGATTTACTTTTAATGATACAACTAAAATTACGTCTTAGCAAAACGCTGAAAATAATGCCGGACCACGGCAACCAGTCTCAAGGCCAGTCAACTATGCAAGACATACAATAATGCACAAGTGTGCGTAAACACAGGTGCATCTTCTGTTGCCTCACTCCCACAATCTGATGGGTCGACTATCCGATACGACCGGGATAAGATCAGACGCAGGACCTTTGACTTAACGTTCTCACTGAGGCACACGGGGGTTAAAACTCCAACTGCCTAACTTCGGACTGTCACTAAGAATTTCTATAATCGGCAAAACTCAATAACACTTTTCAGTTGGATCTGGAAATCAAATCTGAGACCTATTGATCGGCAGTCACATGCGTTAACCATACTAACATACTAAAAACAAAACAGCTGTCTCGGTTCTAGAATATTTTTTTTAATTATAGAGTATTCTATTACAGGTACGTCTAGAGAAGTACTTGAAAAGATTTCGTTTAAAGAGATTTACTAATATCTATATTGGAATGTTACATTTGTTTAAATTGAAAACCTACTGAATATAACAAATATTACTGATGTGATCATCATTGTAATCCTTTCATTAGAAATCAATACTATCATAAAACAAACACATTTTTGATGGTTATCCAAAGCTGGAAGTACCAAACCATCAATTGGTTTGTAGGTAAATTGATTTCAGGTAGAAAAAAATTCAGAATTCGACCACAGCCGCCCGAAGAAAAGAAGCCTTGCCTTATAGTTTAAATAAACCGTGTTTTAGGACAATCTGCTATTACTATATATTTACGATCTTTAGGTTTTTTACTCATCAACTAATAACTGTCGACTTCGGGAACTACATAAAGAGATAGAGATAAAGAATACAGAGAGATGAATGAAAATCTGAAGAAGAGACTAGAAAGAATTAAGATGTAAGAAACTAACTAAATTTATATTGTAAAACCCTCTGACCTTAAGCAGACAAAAACACCTCTAATCAGGTGACGCCCAGTTGTTTTCTGACTGCGATGAGTCTTTTTTTAGATAGTAACTCATCGACATGTACCTACAACAAAACATTACAACAGTATTAGGTACATGTTTTAATAAGTTTAAATGAAGGCTTCTCATTTTGTAGTTTACAGTAACTTCATAATACTGTAACCTGCCACGCTTAACTGTGGCATATTGTTAAGATATTGATGAAAAATAAAAAAAAAAACACGTCAGTTAGCGTGGAGTAGGAATGCTACCGTCCTGTGCTTCAAAAGGGATGACAAAATCATGTTGAAGAACTATCAACCCATTTTACTCTTAACCATCTTGCACAAAGACTCGACGAATCTCAACCAGTGGAGCAAGGTGGGTTTCCGAGCGGATGTGACACCATAGACCGATGTACGGTAGATTATACACGAGACTGAAGTCTACAGTCAGTCCCTGTGTCTAGCATTTGTGGACGACGAGTTCTGAGACTGTACTGGAGTCTCTACAGCATTACCAAGTCATGAAGTGTCTCTAAGAAGCCACCAGTATGTCCGTGCTGACGTACAGAATCGGTAATAAATGCCCGTACAGTTGCATCGAGGAGTAAGATAAGGGGGCAATATTGGATATAATTATATACACACATATACGTAGGACCTGTTCAAGTCGTTGCACTGGAAGAGCCCGGCATCAATATCATCATCATGGTAGAAACGCTGCAGGGTCTTCTACAGATGAACTTGGACAAAACTACGTCATATTCAATAAACACGCTATGGCTGGTCCACGTCCAGCTGATCACCATACTGAATTATCTGCATTTACATTGAGTAAGGCGACCACCACTCTTGAATTCTATTCATGTTTTCCATCAGGTAGAGTAGAATCACTTTGGTTGGCCAAGATTAAAAAAAAAAGAAAAAAAAGGTTACCAAAGCGGATTTATGTCACATAATTGCACATTTAGTATCTTTGGATCTATAGATCATTTTATCGTCAATTTTTAAAATACAAATGCAGCTGGCTCATTGATTCGTTGCACCTGAAGGAAGTGATGACAAACCTAACAGTTAATAAAAGGATTAAGATATAATGTTAGGCAAATATCACTATACTAGTATTTACCACTGACTTCACTCAATTTATATATTTTTCTTTTTTTGAGAGATAATATGCTTTTAATGGACAATATATTTTCTTTAAGTGAGAACTCCTGACAATGTGTCTGGGTAACAGTTTGATATTAAGAAAAGATTAAGGCTAGTTAAATTTCACATTTCACATAGTATTCACCCGAGTAAATGTAGATTCTGTCCATAAATTCACTATCGCAAGGAAACACACTTTTTGGTATGACAGATGTCCGAAATCTTTTTCTGTAGCCATGACTATGAGTTTTTGTAATTAATTATCAGTTTAGTAACTAAGGTGTAAAACCCAAACAAACGAACCACCACCCAACCACCCAACAACATAATTAAGAATTAGTATGGAAATGATACAATCAATGCAGAATATCAATATTGGTCATTTTAAGTGACAAATATTGATACTATGAGTCAACTGCACGATAATAGCGATACCAGTCAATAAATTAACAATAAATTCAATGTAAAATATATTAGTAAGTTGATTAAAATATTATTGCATTCCACACAATAGAAACCATTAAAATTTAATTAACTGCACTAGGAATAAATCCCGTGTCGAGGGAGAGTTTACAAACATGAAAGAAACGGACACAAAGAACACCCAGACTCAGGGCAACAATTTGTGGATCACACAAAGTATTGTCCCCACCTGGGTTTGAATCCACAACACTCAGTGCAGTAGAGAGCGGTGTGGCGATCACCTAAACCACTAGGCCAACCGTGCAGTCAGTCAGTCAGTGCAGCTTATATCATAATATAGCAGCAAATTATAGACAGCTCTCACTAACCTTACAATGGTCAATTCTATACTCACTGTTTCGGCTTTTGCTTATACTCCTCCAACCCATAGATAATAGCAATATTCCAGTCCTTAACTTTTCTTTATTTTATCTTCTTTTTATCAGCGTGGTGATAGATTTAGAATGCAAAGTGTCACCACCCCTATTCTACCCTAGGGTGTCGTAAGAGGTGACCAATGGAACAAAATATGTAAGACAAGATCACTGCACGGGAGACAAAGACGGACGACAGAGGAAGTAAACTTGAAACAAACCCTTTTTTTAGTAAGTAAGTAGTAGACTCTGTTTCCTGAAACAGACTTGTTTCCGTTACACTAGTCCTACCTTGACTTCTTTAATCTATTGCTAATAATCTCAGGTTTTTCCATTCATACAATTTTGTATCTGACCAACCTTTTCCTATCATTTTTTTGTTAACAATCTATTTTTTAATTTTACCAATTTACGTATACTTGCCTAAATAGACTCCAATTAAACTAGTGGTACCAAGCTACAGTTGACAAAATTTCATTTGAAAATTTCGACACGATGTATATGGAGTATGGCTTCGTAATTTAGTTTGTATTGTTAGTGAATCTATGTATATTTCATACCCACTGCCTACTCTTCTAGGTATACAGACTAGAGTTTATTGTATTACAACTGTCCAGTTTATCGTCTTCACCTTCATTAATAAAATGTACGCATCTATTTAAAAATTGTGTTTCAGTTTCTCCGTGTTCCGTAACCCGTAAACTGTATTTTGTTTGACATGTCTAGATTGAGCTGTGTTTATGTATCCTGCAATGTAATAAACAAATGATAATACATAGTCTCACACATCTCATGTACGGCTGTTTGATTCCAAATCATGCAAAGCCTGTACTATGGTAACCAGAGTGTTGATGACAGAAAAATATTTCTAAATACATACGTGTTATAAATAACTTGGCCGGCTCGACCGGGGTAGTACTACCCACCGACAAAAGACCAACCCAAAACGCCAGCATCCGTGCTATGGTGTTTCATTGGTGAGTGCGAGACCGGAGGCCCATTGATGCAGGGGTGACAGTTATGGTGATAATTATGTGAGCCTTACAAACGTGGCATGAAAAAGCATCTCACTAAGCCGTCAAAGTATGGGTCACCACACTGCATTGTCTGCATTTGGAGTATGGTGACCACAACTTTTTGGATTCTATTCATGCTTTTCATCAGGCAGAGTAAAGACACTACGGCAGGCTCTTCAAATAGAAAAAAAGAAGAAAAAACTTACACTCATACATGAAAAGTTAAGTAAACTCATCACACAAATATTTGTCCTAGGTTGAAATCGAACCTTGACCTCCGGTTTAGCAGTCAGGATCAGGAACCACTAGTCCAACAAGCAACGTAAATGAAATTAAACAAAAGATATCGTTCAAAGATACTCAACATAAATGGTAGCAAGTATCGTAAAATATTGTACGCTTTCTTTTGATCATATCACGCTTAAGTCACACATCTATTATATTATCTAATTTTAGTGCTCATTCAATGACAGCTATATTTTGAAATGTAATATATTGACAGTTAATTTCTCAACACATTTTAAATGTAAAACATTGAGCGACTGTCAACAACGACTAAAATGTCACACACACAATCAATAAAACTTAGACTTAGACTGAAACGTCCCATCGGTTTGTGACAGTGCGGGAACAGAGAGTGCACCTATGTTTACACACACACTTGTGCACTATAATATCTCCTGTGGGTCACTTTTCAGACTGGCTGCCGTAGCAGAAATCGGATCGGAGTACATCATCAAATCTTACAAACTTTCTGGTCAACGTCCCTCTCGAGAGTTTTTCTTAGCTTGAAATGGGTGAAAAAAGTGAGTAAGCTTACGTTGATAATGCCACTAAAATATTAACTTTTTTAAAGTCATCCCACTGTCAGTGGAAGAGGGGATCTGTGATCTGGTAATTTTATTCATTAGTGAGAAGCTTCACATGCGCAGCCATTTTCTTTGAAACCGTGGTGTCCTTTTGACAATCTCTATAATTATATATACCATATTGAAAGAGCAAATGTATAAGAATCATAATTATTTTGTCATCAGCCAATGGAATTATAACAATGTCGTCATCAGCTATTTTGATCGAACCCTACTGAATTAAGGATGTATTTCAAAAATGTCTAAAATCTCCAAAATATCAAGAACATAAAGTAAAAAAGAAGAGTATCCTTATCAACAGCTGCTGGACATAGGCCTCTCTTTAGAATGGCAGTTTTGGCCTACTATACCACGCTGATCAGATTGATAAATAAATAAATGTATATTTCGGCTATTTGACACAACGCCATCTAGTCCTAAACTAAGCAGAGCTTGTACTATGGATACTAGACAACTGATACAAATACATATATACTTTTTTTGTATATACATACATATTATACATAGAAAACACTCAAACTCCGAAACAAATATTTACAGGTCATACAAACATTTGGTTCGATCCGGGTATCGAACCCGAAACCTCAAACACAGCAGTCGCATCCGCTACCACTGCACCACCGAGGCAGCCAGATAGGTGGGCATAGGACTTCTTTACAAGTTTTTCGTCCCTTTGTAGCCGTGTTGTTTATTCCCTTAGTCGCTTCTTACAACACCCATGGGATGAAAAGGGGTGGTGACACTCTGTATCCTTAATCCGTCACCATATGGACAAAAAAGAAATTAAGAAATGGTAAGGAGTAAAACATTGCTTATATTCGTGGAATGAGGAGTATAAGCAAAAACCCAAACAGTAAGTCAGAATTGTCAGTAAGAAGAATTGACTGTTGTAACGTGTACACGTTACAACAGTCAATCCGTCAAGAACCGTCTGGATTTTAATTTTTGTAGGTTATGTACTTTGTACATTAATGACAAATATATTCATGTTACACCTTGTTCCTCTGGGTTAATGAATATTATTAACTGTTACTTATTTTGTTTATTACTAATTATAGGCACATCTCTGACAATATGAAAATGAGTATTGTAAGATGCTGCTTGGAATTTTAACTTTTGTAGTTCAAATACATTGTATATTAACGAGACATGTATTCAATAAGAAAATATCGGTACACCTCATCCGTGTGTGTTAATTAGTATTACTAACTGTTAATTAATGTGAGTATGACTAATTATAGGTACATCTTTGACACAAAGGTTAAAAATTTAAGCCCAGACGCCAATTACTTTGTCACCCAGTGTGTTGTCAATACCTGTTTCATTTAAAACCTCTATGGTAAATATGGCAGTTTTTTTTTATTTGAGAGCCTGGCAAAGTGACTTTACTCTGCCTGATGGAAAGTATGAATAAAATCTTATTCTTATTCTTATATGAATGAAGGTATGAATTATACACTATGGCGGCCTATTAAGATGCTTTTTTATGCCTCATTTAGGGACGTAAAAGGCATGACAGTCATCGTAGCATTACACACACACACTTACTACGACAACTGTCACCCCTGTATCAATGGGCCTCTGATCTCGCACTCACCAACGAAACACGATAGCACGGATGTTATCGCTTTAGATTGATCTTCTGTGGGAGGGTAGTACTGCCCCGGTCGAACAGGCCCGTTCATACTGAAATCAGCGTGGCTCTCCTACGTGTCAAAAAGTAGACTATGTACTACACTATGTATTCTTAATTCACCGGTGTGGTGACGGTTTAAGAATACATAGTGTTACCACCCCTATTCATCCCGTGGGTGTCGTAAAAGGCGACTAAGGGAACAAAGTATGCAAGACAACATCATTATAATGAGAAAAGAAACTTAAAACAAACCCTATTCCAACCCGTCTGGCCAGCGTAGTATAGTAGGCCAAAACCTCCTTGCTGAAGAGAAGCCTGTGTCCAGCAGTGGATTGTAAAAGGCTGTTGACGATGATGATTGATGATGATATAGCAATCATCGTAATTAAAGAACATTATGATGTCTTTAAGTTAACTGGCCTTTGCATAACAGGCAGGTGATAGATTTTTCTATAACAGCTAAGCATTGAATGGCAACATAGATTCACTCAACCCAGACGCAAAAAAAATAGTGGAGCAATATCTATCAAGATGCAGTAGGTTATTTTGACATTACTTAGACATTACATGGGTTTTCTTTGAGACTATAGTATCATTGAGACAAACTCCATAGTTTATTTATTTGTTAAATCAACTACGCACTGCACTTCCAATTTACCCAACATGTAAAGCGCGCCGTTACAACGTTATAATGTTACAAATGTAATAAATACTTATACATATATATATAGGTATATTAAGACCTCTCACTTAGGAAAAGTATACAAAAATTACAAAAAGTACTGAATTTCGTATGGAATATGTTGACACCCGGATGCTCAACAGTTAGAGAGTTGAGCAGCCTAACTGCCTAACTAGTGGGAGCGTAGTCACGTGAATGTAGTCTTGTAACACAAAAGAGTCACAACTTTTCTGTCGCTAGCCACTTTAGGCGGCGCGTGTTGAACTAAGGATATATTTCGAATAATACCTATAGTTTCGAAAAATTCTAGAAGAATTTAATTATAACAAGTGTATGTTATATAAATGATTAACATTTTCAGATAGCGAAAATAAACTATATTATTTACACAATCTGTCACGTACAGCCTTAATTAGATTATATAATTGCATCACCCAATTTAACAAATACCCACATTTTACAAATATTTTATATTGTTTTTAAAGCCTTATCACTCGCGGTAACCTCTTTCGTACAACCTTTGGGACGTCCGTAAAGGTATTTATATAATTTTATTATTTTTTAACGTGCGATAATAAAATCAGCCTTTGTAATGACAAATAATATTTGTGTGCCCGTTTTTTTCGTTCAGTTCGTGTGGTGACGGATTAAGAATACATAGTGTTACCACCCCTATTCATCCCGTGGGTGTCGTAAAAGGCGACTAAGGAAACCAAATATACAAGACAACATCATTACAAAGAGAAGGAAAACTTGAAGCAAAACCTATACCGACCCGTCTGGCCAGCGTGGTAGAGTAGGCCAAAACCTCCTTCATAAGGAGAGGCCTGTAAAAGGCTGTTGGTGATGATGATGATGCACGCTTTCTTGGTATTTGCAAGTGTTACCGTGCCTAATGACGATGGGTACGCTTTTCCATATTCTCTTACAAACATGCTATGATGCAGAACAAACGTATATCACATCATATCATCAGCCTGTAATAGTGTAATAGTAGAAAGAAGCTTCTGGTGTACTATAACACGCTGGCTAGACGGGGTGAGTTTGTATCTAATTTTTCTTCTCTTTACAGGGATGTTTTCTTGCGTTTACTTCCTTAGTTGCCTTTTACGACACCCACGGGATGAAACAGGGTGTTGACGCCATGTATTCTTAATACGTCACTACACGGAATGTGTAAACGCACACTCGTTGGTTTAATCATAAGATGGAGCAGGTACAATAATATAGCTTACCTATTTGTTCGATTACATATGTTATCACATCTAGCGTACGGAGTACTCTTGTGGGCGTTGTCTTAGTTCTCTATTAATACGATATTATTGGCATTCAATGATCGTGTTTCGTCTTGATAAAATGACACGATATGTGGCGCGATGAATCTGGAACTACGTTATGATGTGAATTTTACACTTCAATAAATAGACAATCTTCTTATATGTTTCTATTCGAGTATGGTTGCTTTTATTTTCATTAGTGTTGTGTCTAGAGTCACCTTATTCCCGCGAGATAAGGCCTAACGGGGCATGATGTTAATTTGGAGTAGACTTGGTCCAGATTACTCCAGAGTAGGGTGTCAGAGGATAGCTTTTAGGGCGATTTTAGTGGGTACACTACATACTCCTGACTCTTATACCCCAAGGAGCGGGTATCCGACGCGATTTTCTGTCTCGTCAAAAAAAACACGGATGCCACTTTACATCGTGGTGTGAAATAATACTTTAGGTAAGTTCCTATTCTAAAAGTATTTTTACTGTAATGGAGGAAATATGTAAGAATTTATAAATAATAAGTCATCATATATAGTTTATACTATTTACGAAAGAAATCAAATACAATGTTGCAGCGGCTAGAAAAGGAGATTTACACGTGGTCCACTCACACATATTTTGTTCTGAATATCTGGCAATCTGTTTGTTGATAAATCAATACAGTGATAATTACAGAATACTTGATTAAAAAGGAATGTAAAAAAATATTTTTAGTTAATTACAAATTTCTTCTTTCTTTATTTATTTTGTTTAGAAAAGGACAACCCACCACTAGGAATAAATCCTGTGTCGCTGGGGATTTTACAATAAAACAAGAAACGGACACAAAAAACATCTAGACTCAGAATAACTATTTCTGGATCACAGAAGGTGCTGTCCCATGTGAGGTTTGAACCCACAACACTCAGCGAAGTAGACAGCCGCTTGGCGACCGCTTAAACCATTAGGCCAACCGATTGTCTAAGACTTTAAAAACAGTTCCTCATAGTAGAGATCTAATTTAATAGGAGTTTCACCTGAAACTACTTAAAAATATTTTTAAATGGCCACTCATAGTTCTAACGCTAGAAACAAAGCCTGAACCAATGTAAAGATCAAATAAGAAACGTACAAAGGCTTGCTCAATAGTACTTCTTTAATGATAAAGATAAAAACTAAATTGATGAGATAGTAAACCTCAAATAACGCCGTAATATATTTGGTGTTTAATATAACACGCGAACAAACGGTGATGGAAACTTTATCACAAGTATTTATAGGTAGTGAGGCGTAGTGATAGCAGCCTTTGTATCACTAAGCGATTATTTTTCGGTTTCATGTTTAAATATTGTGTTATATTAATGTAATATAGATCATGCCTCCGAGAGTACGTTAAACGTCGACCACAGTTGTCATACGAACATTTTTTATAATCATTACGGATAGATCCAATTCCTTAAAAAGTCCGATAAGTCTTACCACAGAACTTCGAAATCGCCTCGTCCTTGGATTATGGAAGGCTGTCGCTCCTCGTAATAAAAGGAAGTTCAGCCATATTGTATTAAACTTAAAACCGATAACCGTTTGGGAAAAAGGCTCGGTGGAAGGGTTAATGTACAGGGAAACTATATACACGGATGTCTAGAGTTATTTACTATGTATTATGAGCCACAGGTCTTTAGTAAACACCATCAATATTAATTCCTTGACCCATTTGTACATTAACACGTGCAAAAGATAGTGCTCCATTACTTAAATAATAATTAAATGATGATTAACTAGTGTTCGCTAAGGTCGAAATTTGATTCCGTGTTTATTCAACTATTGATAGTGATAAAGCCTCATTGAAAAATAGAGTTAATAACGGAACAGTTATTACTTCGTTTTTTTATCGCTCAATATATAAACTCAGGCCGTATTCCCGAAGGAGCAGAGGTGTAATAAACATCCACACTTTGTCAAGTAACATTTGATCCCATCCACGTAACAGCCTAACGTTTCATCTCTTTCTGTGAGCAAATTACGCTTGTGAAGGAAATGGTGGAGCGGAGTTGGAAGACGTTTAGAACTCTACTGGACCGCCAGGCCTGGGAACGGGCCAGGTACCGCAAGAAACGCAGGCGCCGGCGATCACAAAACGATCTCCTTTCTCTATAAACACAAGCCTGAGAGCAACAGTTCTCACCTATCACGGTGGAGGCGCGCGCGCTGCGTAGATTTCGCATCCACTACATAGTAGTAGGCCATCTACAAACCGTAGGTGACCCGAGATATACCGAGGTGCCAGAGATTTACTTTCTAGGGTGCATCTGGTAACCCGAGACGGCGTGCGATTTTTTATTGGTTCGAGGTTGATATAACCATCAGCCAGCAAAAAAAAATAAGAGTATACTTTAGAAAATAATAATTGAAAAATTCAGAGAACATTGAAAGTGGAGAGAAGAGACACAAGACTATAGGATATTGAAGAAAAAGAATATTGCCCATGTGGATGGATGGCTTCGGCAATAGCTCAAATAAATTATTGCTATATATCTATCACTAAAACAGTTGAAAGATCCTTTTAATTGATAAATTAAAAGCCCAATAGAAAAAAAAACAAAAATAGTAGAAAAATTTTGAAAAAGAAATCCTAAAACAGAATATAAAGTAACTAACGATATGTAAGGCGCAAGAAAAACAAAGTTTTTATTTCAAGAATAACGCTTTCCAATTAGTTTCTTAATTATTCGAAAATATAAAGTAAGATTAAAATAGAGAGTAAATACAATACATTATAACAATAACAACGTACATACCTACGCTCAAAAATAAACTATGATTATCGAGAACAAAATATATTAAGCAAACGCGCAAAAAAAAACGAGGAAAATAAAGCAATTTCAATTTAGTTCAATTATAATGAATTGTTTATATTTTTTAATTGGTCTCGTTAACCGCAGGTCGTCTTGGAACCCAATTCAAGGGTAACACGAGTTTATATCAGCTTATCTTAACAAGAAGTGTGTATCCACTTTTAGTTAACCCAAACACAACAAATGACAAAAGTATGTAATCATACTCTTAATTACAATTTATCGTGTATTTAAAAACGGTAAAACGCTGTCAACAGCTTAATAACGTAAATGATTTCATCCACTAGAATATATACTGTTGTACGACACCAATAATTTTTGTTTAACAAATACCTATATTACATTTAAGAATTTCACAATCTTCGGTAACAATTTTCACAAGAATAAAACTATTCAAAACTGGCTGGTGGCGCAGCAGTAGTGAATGCGATTGCTGTGTTTGAGGTCACGGGTTCGATTCATGTGTATGTACAAAAAAAAGTATATAAGTATTCTACCAGTCAGTCTAGTTATCATAGCACAAGCTCTGCTTAGTTTGAAACTAGATGACGTGGTGTGTTAAATATCCGAAATATTTACTCTTTATTATTATTTTTATCTAAAATTGCCACGGTGGCGCAGCGGTAGTGAATACAATTGCTGTGCTTAAGGTCTCGTGTTCGATTCCCGGGTCGGACCAAATGTTTGTATGATCTGCAAATATTTGTTTCGAAGTATGGGTTTTTTCTATGTATAATATGTATGTATTTACAAAAATAAGTATATAAGTATTCTATCAGTCAGTCTAGTTATCATAGCACAAGCTCTGTTTAGTTTAAAACTAGATGACGTTGTGTGCCAGATGTCCGAAATATTTATTTATTTATTTGTTCAGCATGCGTTAAGTGAATGCCAAAACCAGCCTATTGCACAATATTTAATAAGATTTTTTACTTATGTACATACATAGCATACTAAAACATTATTTACATAAAAAATGGTACTTTGTCGAACACTTACTACCCCAGAAGAAGATATTATAGAAATCGATATTTTGTACTGTCTAAATTCTGAAAACTATTTAGAAGAGACTCATAGTGACGATACCCACACTGCAATCATTTGGTTTGTCTTCACATGATACAATATTTTTTATCTCCTTCTCGAACCCACAAGACACGGACTCTACCTTAAAGCTTAAGAGGTTGACTCCAGTTTGTGTCTTCATTTGTAAGTACATTTATGCTATGTCTGTGAACCTTGGTAACAAAGAGGTCAATTTGTTAATGTAAAGCAACTTTTTACCTTATAAATTCACCCTCAAATATTTTGCAACTATAATTTTGACCATCTCACATAAAAAACTCAACAACGAGATTTAGAGGGGTATCCAGAGATCTGTTAAACATCGATATTTTATCAGCTGAAACAACATTTTTATAGAAAAGTCCATAACGTTTAAGACGTAATTGTGTCTATTAATATGAACGGGACACTTTAGGGATTGGATGGGAAAGCTGAAAGTATAATACCTAAGTAAGTTAATAAGTAGGGAAGAGATAATAATTATACAGATGAATTTGAAAATATTAGAATTTAAAAGTCGAATAAAATGAGAGAAGAGAGAACAGTAGAGAGAAGAGGTAATAAAAGAAAGTAAAAGAAAGATAGGGAAGGGGATATTGGTTATACCAATAGGTGGAGAGTATAAACGAAAGCCGAAACATTGTAAGGTATGACTGCCTGGAATTTTAACTTTTGTAGTTCACATACATTGTACATTATCGAGACATGTAGTCAATAAGAAAATATCGGTACACCTCATCCGTGCGTGTTAATTAGTATTGCTAACTGTTAATTAATGTGAGTATGACTAATTGTAGGTACATCTTTGACACAAAGGTTAAAAATTTGAACCCGGACCTACATGGACTTTGTCACAAACTGTGTTATCAATATTTGTTTAATGTAAAAACCTCTATGGTACATATAACAATTATTGTAATTTAGGAATATTATTACGTCTATAAGTTGAACGACCTTCTCATAATAGGCGGGTGCTAGATTTTCCTATAATGACTAAGGAAGTTAATCTCATTCAGCCTTGATACCAAAAAAAAATGGTGGGAGAATGCCTGTTAAGTAGTTGTGGGTGTTATTGATAACACAGGCTGTATGCCTTTGTTTATTCGGTTTATTAGGTAAGTAAGTTACAAATATAAGTGGAAAAGTTGTTTCATAAACTATGCTGTTTTTTGGGTACAAAGTACAAGGTTTTGGGGAAAGTGATAAACTGAGTTAGTATAAAAGATATTTGACACTTAAAATTCGAAAAAAATTAATAAATAGATGAAATTACATTTTTTTTTTTTTTTTAAATAGATAAATCCTCTTCCACGCTTCTGCTAAGCTATGTTGCTTACGCGACAAGATTTACTGTTGTTACTATGATTTATATACCTAACACCTGTACAAATTGTGAAATATTAAGAATTGAGAATTGAGGAGATTACGTAAATGTGTAATGAGAAATGGAATTGATACCCTAACCTGCCCTGTCTGAAAATTAAGAAATAGAGCTAATCAAACACACCAATCGCACCGCCACCGCACAATTAAGTGGATCAATATAACACCAAAGCTGGCGCAGGTACTCACGGGACACGGAGGATTCACGCCCAGTACCTCCATAGGTTTGGGTGTAGGGATAGCCCATTTTGCGTGTGCGAGCCTAACAAGGAAGAGAGCGTACTCCATCTGCTTTTAGAATGTCCCATACACCTGAAATTGAGCCTGGAACCTGGAACAAGAAATTAATGTAAAAATATGCAAAGAAAATCTAAATGTTATATTAGAAAATAAGAAAATTAGCTGTTACCGTATAAAATACTGTGAAAAAGTCGTAGACATAGTAAATAATAGGCATAAGACAGATTAATTAAGCATTTGATAGATTATATATAGTAGAAATATATAGTACCTATCAAAGAAAAAACACCATAGTTTATAAAAATATATTGTAACTAGACTAAGAAAACAAACTTGTATAACTTGATTAAGGATAGACAGTAAGAGGACAGTTGCAATGAGGGACACTACAGTAGTGTATAAGAGAAAACCTAAGTAAAGTGACATGTAGATAGCATCAAGTCCGTAAAATAAGAATATTAGCACATAATTAAATTTAATTAAATAAATAAATGTAAGTGTACCAAAATAAATACAGAAAAATAACGATCTGTGACACTTACATGAGTCACAGCAGGCTGCAAAACCTAGCGATAGTGTGTGCCTTTAAAAAAACACACCAATCAATCAAATCTTCACATCAACAGACTTTCATAGTCCACTGCTAGAGATAGGCCTCTCCTTAGAAAGAAGGCTTTAGCCTATCACGCTGGCCAGACGGCTTGGAATAGGGTTTTTATCAAGTTTTCCTTCTCTTCACAATGCTTTGTTCTGCATAATTTGCACCCTTAGTCGCCTCTTATGACACCCACAGGATGAACAGGAGTGGTAATACTTCGTATTATGAATCTTTCACCACACAGGAAGAAAAAAATCACATCCTAACGAATGATAATTAAATAAAGCAATGCTTGTATCTGTCTCTGTCTAGGTGTGTGTGTATAAGCATGCGTGACTAAGTTTATGCATGCGTGTGTGTTTGTAGGTTTTGTGTCACAAATTATATAATGAGACAATACCTGTATCTGTCTCTGTCTAGGTGTGTGTATAAGCATGCGTGACTACGTTTATGCATACGTGTGTGTTTGTAGGTTTTGTGTCACAAATTATATAATGAGACAATACCTGTATCTGTCTCTGTCTAGGTGCGTTTGTAAGCGTGCATGACTAAATTTATGCATGCGTGTGTGTTTGTAGGTTTTGCGTCACAAATTATATCATGAGACAATACCTGTATCTGTCTCTGTCTAAGTGTGTGTGTAAGCGTGCGTGACTACGGTTATGTTACCTGCAAAGAATGCAAAACATCATACTACGCACCATATGCAATGCCCCATGGTTTATGACTAATGCTGAAGTCCACCAGTATTCAAACATGAATACAGTCCACGAAGAAGTCCTGAATATCAGCCGGACATATCAAGAGAGACTGGAGAGCCACCCCAATACCTTGGCTACAGCTCTGCTAACCCGCACCTACCAAAAACACCTACCAAAAACGCCTTAAAAGAAAGGATATCCTACCATTGTAGGATAAAATAAACTATGAAAGTTAAGCGTAGTGATTTCAATGGAGACCAAACTCTACAAGCCAAACCGCAAAACCCATCTGCTTATAGCCTGGCTGATCGCAGATATGTATAACAAAAAAAAATATATATCATGAGACAATACCTGTATCTGTCTCTGTCTAGGGGTGTGTGTAAGCGTGCGTGATTACTTTTATGCATGCGTGTGTGTTTGTAGGTTTTTTGTCACAAATTATATCACCAGACAATTCCTGTATCTGTCTCTAACAAGATACGTGTGTAAGCGTGCGTGACTACGTTTATGCACGCGTGTGTGTTTGTAGGTTTTGTGTCACAAATTATTTCACCAGACAATTCCTGTATCTGTCTCTAACAAGATACGTGTGTAAGCGTGCGTGACTACGTTTATGCATGCGTGTGTGTTTGTAGGTTTTGTGTCACAAATTATATCACCAGACAATTCCTGTATCTGTCTCTAACAAGATACGTGTGTAAGCGTGCGTGACTACGTTTATACACGCGTGTGTGTTTGTAGGTTTTGTGTCACAAATTATATCATGAGATAATACCTGTATCTGTCTCTGTCTACGTGCGTGTGTAAGTGTACGTGACTAAGTTTATGCACGCGTATGTGTTTGTAGGTTTTGTGTCACAAATTATATGATGAGACAACACCTGTATCTGTCTCTACCTAGATACGTGTGTAAGCGTGCGTGACTACGTTTATGCACGCGTGTGTGTTTGTAGGTTTTGTGTCACAAATTATATCATGAGACAATACCTATATCTGTTTCTGTCTAGGTGTGTGTGTAAGCGTGCGTGACCAAGTTAATGCACGCGTGTGTGTTTGTAGGTTTTGTGTCACAAATTATATGATGAGACAATACCAGTAAATCACTGACTTGCAATTAGTTATCGGTTAGGTTATTCTCTGAATTATAAGCGGTGACATTGAATAAACATGGATGATAAAATATACTTTATCGTTTCATTATCTACCTCTAAATACTGTAAATATTTATTAATTTGTGTAAACATTTGTGTTATATTTCTTCTATTTAAATGTCATTATGTAAATAGATAAAACGTTATAAAATTTATTCGTGTTCTGTGATATTACGTGTCCGCTACACAGCAGTGTTTTAAGAATAGTAATAATGTCACACATCTCACATACGGCCGTCTGATTATGAATATACAATATTTGACCAGTGTGGGAATCGCATCCAAGACCTTCGACTTAGCACTCAGGGTCAATAACAACTACACAAGTACACAAGTGTGTGCGCAAACACACGTGCACTCTCTGTTCCCTCACTCTCAATCCGATGAGACGCCTATCCGACACGACCGTGCAGAAATCAGTTGGGGCTTAACCCCCGTGCCTCGGAGAACACGTATAGCCTTCGATCCTGCGCCTGAATTTGAGTGTGACTAATACATAGTTACCTAAAGCTCAAGTCTACATTCCCGAAAACGTAGGCAGAGACGGATTGACCGCCGACCTATTTCAAACTGAAATTTTAAATGACAAACGATGGTGTTTATTTCTGGAAGTAAGTCTTTTACCAATTTCGAACTAAACGGTTTCACAGCTCGTTTTTGGTGAGAGTCGATCAAGATTTGAAACAACTTGCCTGGGTCTATTTTTCCTGATGAGTTGAACTTTGGAGCCTTTAAGAGTAGAGTGAACAGGTTTCTTTTGGATGGAGGTGATTTTTCCATCAGGTGAGATGGAAGACAAACGCCTATTCCATTACAAATATGAAAAAAAATAGAATGTTTTGCAAAGAAGAAAGAAATAAGTTGATAAGAAAGAAAATGACGTAGGAAGGCGTAGATGTTTATATGAAGTGATTGAGGATTGTAACAGCTTGAGCTCGAGGTGCTGTACCAGTAACTTAATTCATTGGTGACATCATGTTACTTCAACGGTGTATCGTTATTATGAAAATCAAGATATTTACTACCTCGATGGCGTAGCGGTAGCGAAAGCGACTGCTGTGCTTGAGGTCTCAGGTTCGATTTCCGGGTCAGACCAAATGTTTGTATGATCTGCATGTAATCCGGGACCTTAAGTACAACCGTCGCTACCACTGCTCCACCGAGGTAGTTTTTTTTTTTAAAAAAGACAACACCCGCACTGGAAATAAATACTATGTCGCGAGGGACTTTACAAACACACAAGAAACAGATACAAAGAACACCTAGAACAACCATTTGTGGATCACACAAAATGTTGTCCCATGTGGAGTTAGAACCGTCAACACTCAGCGCAGAGCGACGTGGAGACCGCTTAAACCACTTTTTTTTTAACTTGAGGAAACCCCCTCGGGCCATCAGCCCACTGGGGTTTACGGCGGGGTGGTGTGTCGGAATCGGACTGACTAAAACTACGCGGTGTGCCAATCAGCGCCTGAGATAGGAAGGATCCGGGAACAGCTGCTATTACGACATCCAAATAGCCAACCGTGCAGTCAAATGTTTATGTTAACTCAATCGCGACTAAAGGGGAATTACCGCTATTACTGGCATACCGTATATAAGTACATTGAGAGTCATACATTTCTCACAATATCAAAACATAATAAACCAAAAACTATTATTTGCTTGACTCAAATATTAACAGCTGATAATAAAAATAAAGTGAAACTATTATTTTAAAGTCTAGACAAACTTATCTTGTTTTTCTTATATTTTTTTTTATTTTAATACCGTATACCATGTCCGTGTGGTGACGGATTAAGAATATATAGTGTTACCACCCCTATTCATCCCATGGGTGTCGTAAAAGGCGACTAAGGGAACAAAGTATGCAAGAGAACATCATTACAAAGAGAAGGAAAACTTGAAACAAACCCTATTTCAACCCGTCTGGCCAGCGTGGTATAGTAGGCCTAAACCTCCTTGCTAAGGAGAGGCCTATGTTCAGCAGTGGACTGTAAAAGGCTGTTGATGATGATGATGATGATGAGAGCCACTACCTTTTGTTATACAGGTGTGTATCCACCGAACCGACTTTAATTGTCGTGACCATTTTATATTTAGTAGTGATCCGCCTCTACGAGCTCGTAAGTGGCTGACGTTTCTAATCTAGGCGACAAATAAGTAGGCACATTTGATACAAGTTAAAACACTATAGCAGTTTACAGCCTAGGTTTCGTCTGTCATATGCCGAACTAGATCTCGTTCTGACACGTTCGAGAGCGAACTATATATAGGGTGGGCTACGAATTACTTAACATTTGGAAAAATCGTATAAATGAGTTCTAACCTTCGTAAGTCAAGTAATAAAGAAAGGGAAGGAATGGAGACTTTTTGGTGGAGAGTGCGTGCACCTGTATTTTCTTAGCATTGAACTAGACCAGATTCTCATGACCCCATTGAAAAATGAAGCCTAAGACCCGGTCGAGCTCAGTGACAAGCTTTTGTCGCTTTTCCTCAACGTCCGCTAATTTGGTTGTAGGGTGACCATAGTATCGTCCGTGAACTGTGCTGTCGTCTGCATAGCAATGTATTTTGCGCCAAGGGTAACATGTCATTGATATGCAGAAGAAACAGTGTGGTTGACAGACCGTCCTGTACCTTGAGGTACACCAGCATTAACCTGCTGAAAATTGGAGGTGGCGCCGTTGCAGAGAACTCTAATGTGGCGCTTGTGCAGAAATGCAGCCAACCAGCTGCAGAGTTTGGGAGTCAGGCCGAATGGCGGAAGTTTGGAGAGGAGCGAACGGTGCCAGACCCTATCGAAATCCTTGGCCATATCGAGGAATGTGTTGTATCTATTCGTATATTGATATGTATTTATGTAACAAAACATATGTGTTAACAAAGCCGCATGCATAACTTCTACCCTAAACTAATAATAATAATATTTTGGACATCTGACACACAACACCTCACCTCAACAGTCTCCAACTAAGCAGAACTTGTACCATAGGTAATACATAATTGATATAAATACATGCATACTTTTTTTTGTAAATAATTACATATTATACATAAAAAACACCCAAACTCTTGATCCGACTCGGAAATTGAACCTGAGACTCGGCACAGCAGTCACATACATTATCACTGCCGATGTCGACCTGGGCAGTCAAAATACTACGAATGTGTATTTGTATATATGTATGTGTAATGGTAGCTAATATACCTAAATTGCAATGTGCACCACAGACTACAAAATACTATACAGTATAGTCCATCTAACGGTTGCCTGGAAGAGATCGCAGACTGCGATAAGGCCGCCCATTGTACTACTATTTTTTGTTTGTATCCTACATTGTATGTTTCCTACTTATGGTGTGCAATAAAGAGTACCTATCTATCTATCTATCTATCTACGATCACTTGTGTTGATATAACACAGATCCCTCCAAATCCATGGTTTCGATTGCCAGCAAAAATACATAATTATGAAATAAGTATGTATAATGATTTTTCCATGTCTAGTTGTATCTACTTCATAACGTATCAGAATGCCTACGAGCGATAACCCTACCACTAGTACTTCCTTAACTTTAAATTAACTTTGTAATTAATCTAGTGCACAATAAACAGAAATATTATAACATTATCTATAATTAAATAAAACAAATGTATTTTATCAATATTCTGTCTGCCATATCACAGGATCTGCCTAGTTCAAAATCAGACGGCCGTGACTGAGGTGACTCAATTTATTATTTATTGAATTGTAAGCCATAACAAAAACAGTTTCATAATTCAATATGTATTATTTTATCACGTCGCCGTCGGGAAATGATCGGTGCATTCCAACGTTATCATTTCGACGCATAATTGAGACAACACCTACGAGAGTACGCTTTGATAATGATATTGCACTGTCAAGATGTTAATGACTTTAAATAACTCAATCAGTAAGTTCAAATTACAATGATAATGATAATGAGTTTTTTTATATACTATTCCATCAGTTTTGTCTATCACGGTGAGGTTAAAAGGATTATTTTTACGGGACTAACCCCTTCCATACCTTAATCACTTCTTTATATCAGGAACAATAGCAGTGACCCACAAACTCGTCTAAATATACCGGGGAATCCCTCAAAAAAAGTTAAATGTCTTGGTAATGAAATTAATCAAAAGAAAATTGAATAATTGGAAGTAAATTGATTGGCGGATGTTAGTTAAATGGTTGATGTAAGTTGAGTTCTTCGGCTCATGTCGTGCGGCCGGCTCATGTCGTGCGGTGTTCCACAGGGGTCTGTCCTCGGACCACTCCTGTGGAACATGGGATACGACTGGGCCCTTCGAGGTCGTCTTCCCCCCGGGCTGGGCGTAATTTGTTACGCAGATGACACACTGGTCACGGCCCGGGGAGCAAACTTTCAAGAGGTGGCGCGCCTGGCCACCACGGGTGTCTCTCTGGTGGTTGGGCGAATTGAGGCGCTGGGTTTGCGGGTGGCCCTGGACAAGATGAAGGCCCTTTTGTTCCATGGGCCCCGTCGTGGTCCACCCTCCGGCGCCTCCATCGTGGTTAATTCGGTCCTCGTACCGGTTCAGGCCCAGATGAAGTACCTGGGCCTGATCCTCGACGGCAGGTGGCTCTTCGACGAGCACTTTCGACAGCTTACTCCAAAGCTGGTCGGCGCTGCTCCTGCTCTTGGGCGACTTTTGCCCAATTTGGGTGGAGCCAGCGTCACGACGAGACGGTGACGAGAGGAGTGGATACACGGGGGTTGTTCGGTCAATGGCGCTATATGGTGCACCGGTGTGGGCGGCGGCTCTGACCACCCAGAATAGGGCTCGCCTCTGGCGCCCTCAGAGGATATTGGCGGTTAGAGCCATACGCGGTTACCGCACCGTATCGACGGAGGCGGCGTGCGCCTTGGCCGGAACTCCCCCGTGGGATTTGGAGGCGGAAGTGCTCGCCGAAGTTTATCGGCGGACGGCTGGCTTTCGGGCGGGTAGCGGCATACGGCCCCCGCCCGAGGAGATACGCGAGTGGCGTGAGGCCGCTCGTCGAGCCACGATGGCTCGTTGGTCGTTCCGGTTGGAGACTCCACGTGCTGGCTTTGCCGCCGTGGAGGCTCTCCAGCCGGTCATCGCCGAGTGGGCAGGGCGGCAGCACGGGACCCTTTCCTTCCGACTGACGCAGGTCCTTTCCGGGCATGGTTGCTTCGGGAAGTATCTGCACTCGGTCGCCAGGAGGGAATTGAATCCCGCCTGTTACCACTGCGACTGCAGTGAGGACTCGGCTCAGCACACGCTAGCGGTTTGTTCCGCCTGGGCGGCGCAGCGTGGGGTCCTCACTGCAGTTATTGGAGGAGATCTCTCGCTACCGGCCGTCATACGCTCCATGGTCGGTAGCGACATTTGTTTTACCGCGGTCGCAACCTTCTGCGAAGACGTAATTTCGCGGAAGGAGGCGGCGGAGAGGGCCCGGGAGGACGATATCCACTCGGACCCAATTCGCCGCCGGCGAACCGGGCGGCGGAGGCGCGCGTACCAGCGCCTCATGCCGCCTTGAGTGTGGCCGCGGGTGGACGGGACGGGTTTTCCCCTCCACCCGCTATAATGGCCAGCCGCGAGGAGGCGACGTCCACGTGTGCGTACGTCGCCTATATAGAGAGTTTATCCGCAGATGGTGCCCGCTTTCGCGGGCAGGCGCTAGGAGGGATCTGAATGTCGTAATAGCAGCGGTTCCCGGATCCCTCCTGTCTCAGGCGCAGAGTAGGCACACCGTGTGGTTTTAGTTGGTCCGATTCCGGCACACCACCCCGCCGTAAACCCCGGTGGGGTGACGGCCCGAGGGGGTTTCCACACGTTAAAAAAAAAAAAAAAAAAAAAAATTTGAGTTCTGAGATTCGATATAAAAATAAAAATGATGTTCACAAGATTGTTGTAAAGAGATCTGTAGCTACTATCTAGGCTAATTTGTATTTGTTAGATGGCATTCGTGATTTTTGGTGTTTGTGGCACTCGCTACTAACTTGTTCTTCAGTGTTCTTTAAATTTGTGCTTCGAATAAATTAAAATTAATTATGTGAGTACCACTGACGCAATAAATTTAACTTAAACTTCCAAATTCTTTGGTTTAAACAAGATCCAAGAGTTCATATTACTCACATGTACAACAACAGGTTTCCTGTGTGATTCCCCTGAATTGTAAACATAACTATGACAAGTTGCATAAATGATATAAGTGTGTCCTAGACATTTGTCTCTGACATCTTCTTTTTTAAACTGTCATCTCATCTGCCATAATCGATATCATACAAAAATATTATTTAACACCGTTTTAAAGGGTGTTTTTTATAGAGGTATAGAACTTTAAGTTGCAATAAAACAACGATGGATTATTCGATTGACATGAATTTTATTTATCCGAAAGATAATCTTGAGGCATTACATTTTAAATATGATTTCTGGCCTATGACCGCCACGGCTGACGCGGATGTAGTCCAATCTGGACGTCCAATTTTGACTTGATGACTGACAATGACTTTTTCCAACATTTGTGGCCGTATATCGGCAATAACACGGCGAATGTCGTCTTCCAAATGGTCAAGCGTTTGTGGCTTATCCACATAGACCAATGACTTTACATAGCCTCACAGAAAGTAGTCTAGCGGTGTTAAATCACAAGATCTTGGAGGCCAATTCACAGGTCCAAAACGTGAAATTAGGCGGTCACCAAACGTGTCTTTCAATAAATCTATTGTGGCACGAGCTGCATAGCATGTTGTGCCGTCTTGTTGAAACCACATCTCCTGGACATCATGGTTATTCAATTCAGGAATAAAAAAGTTAGTAATCATGGCTCTATACCGATCACCATTGACTGTAACGTTCTGCTCTCCATCGTTTTTGAAAAAGTACGGACCAATGATTCCACCAGCCCATAAAGCGCATCAAACAGTCTGTTTTTGTGGATGTAACGGTGTTTCAACATACACTTGAGGATCACCTTCACTCCAAATGCGGCGGTTTTGTTTGTTGACGTAGCCATTCAACTAGAAGTGCGCTTCATCGCTTAACAAAATTCGCTTATGAAAATCGGGAACAACGGTAATCTCGTTTTGGGCCCACTCGACGAATCTACGCCTTACTTGATGATCGTTTGGCTTCAATTCTTGCACGAATTGGATTTTGTAAGCACGCAAACCAAGATCCTTTCGCAAAATCTTCCATAAAGTGGATGGACACAGATCTAATTCCTGTGCTCGATGGCGGATGGACTCCTCCGGGTCTTCCTCAATGCTACGCTCTACAGCAGCAATAGCTTCTTCTGTACGCACCGTACGGCGTCTCTGGAGATGCGAGTTATCAATAAGAGTAAACGTGGTGCGAAAACGTTCCATGGTTCATCGAATTGACTGCTCTGATGGACGATTTTGTCGACGATAAAATGGACTTAGTGCGCGATACGTTTTCCGCATAGAACCATTACTTTCGAAATAAAATTGCACTATTTGCAAGCGTTGTTCAGGCGTGAGTCTATTCATGATGAATTGCCAAACCAAACTAAGAATTGACAGTTGTTAAATTGGTCGCCATCTTCAAAAGTAATGCCAACTTAAAGTTCTATATATCTATAAAAAAACACCCTTTAATAGTTAAATTAAAATTCTACAATCTACACTATTGATCTCTCTAACGTGTGCTGGCTTTAAACGTCACTATTCTAGAGTGACAGACATATGCTCTCGAATTCAACAGTTTGGCTCTTCCTTCCCATGCCAAGCAGTTACAACCTAGAACTCACTACAAGCGCACGTATTACCCTCCCACAGTGGGAGGGTAATCTTGGATCCGTTAAGTGACACGTGAATAAGCATCTCACCAGACCACCATAGTGTGGGTTACTGATGATAACCACTCTTGAATTATCTTGTGCTTTCCATCAGACAGAGTAGTCACTTTGATGGGTTTAATAAAAAAAGATACAGGTTAAAAATAACGTAGTAGGTGTCGTAAGATCCGTCTAAAGAAGTAGACTACCCAAGACAAACCCTACAATGAAAAGAAAAAATTGAAACAAATCCTATGTCAACCCGTCTGGACAGCAACGTACAGTAGGCCAAAACTTCCTTTCTAAGAAGCCTATGTCCAGCACTACAACAGTGGGCTGTTATAGGCTAGTGAATATGATAATTACTTATATATTGTTAAAGTAGAGTCACTTTGGTAGACCAAGAATAAAAAAAGAAAGTCTCCGAGGTACGAAAATCGGTTAGCGCTGTGTTATATATATATCAGCTATATAAATCACTTAATCACTATCATCAGACCACGTATTTGATCATTAGTTATGACAATATAAAAATCACGTGATATTCTCCTGATAAAATGGTGTGATACTTTATTTTGTTGTACCTATTCTATCAAATCTAAGAAGTAATTGCTTGATGCAATATTATGCAATACTGCATGTCTCAAATATGACCCGATTGCTTCAGCCGACGTTGTGCATGTAGGTAAATAGCGTAAAACTGTTGATATTCCAAATTTTTTATGGCACAGAGACCTAAGAAATAGGCCGAAATACTCGATAGTCTCAAACACATCCACTCTTTTAAGTTAGACAATCAGAGAAGTTTGAATTCCGGTATCTCCCTCATTCACTTGCTGAAAAACAACAAAAGAATTGCGGTAGATCAGATTTCTGTGTAAGCCTAGAGGCACTTCGTGATGTACGAGTGCCTTTCTAATGCAACACCTTGCATTGTGAAATTGCTTCTTCGGTCATTGGTAATGACGATGAAATGATAGTTGTCCTAAGAGATAAACTAAAATCAACAGCAAAGTAGAAATACTAGAAACATAATAAGCATATATTGCAGGATCTTACATCACATTACCGAGAGTTTCAAGCAACCTTTGAACTATTAACCGATCAATTTAAAAGAAACCGTGTCATTTAAAGAAACTCCAGATCTATAGATAGTGATAGATAGAAAATAGTTCAGCAGGTTCTATTTTGGCCAGTTTTGACTAAAAAATCTAGTTTCGGCGATTCGTTGGAAATTTTCGGCAAAGCCAAAACTCGAGTGTACAATGTAAATTATCGTGTGTCATTCGGCGAACTTCGTAGCTAACTCTTGCTTGCCCACCCGCACCGTTGTCCGTTTTTAATCACATTGAGTTTAGAGTATGTTTTACATATAAATAAATAACATACAGCCTGGATTCTACGGTTTTGCCATAAACTTCTTGTAAAGTTTATTATTCTTAAATAATTTAAAATATATGATAAATATATGTTTACTGACGACTTAAAGAAAGCCAATACCCAGCAACTTGAACTCTAAAATGCTTCAAGAAAACATTGACCGACTTCTAAAATTTGTGTAAACTCTAAAAAGAGTGTCTTAAGCGTCAGTAAGTATCACTACATTTAGTTCACAAGTAATAGAAAAAATCGTAAACACTACAGAGAGGGTATTGAAATTATGAGAGAGAGAAGTGTTTGTTGTTCGTATTAAAATGGAACTCGGCCAAACGCTGAAGTTCGACATCCATTTTCTAAATGTTGTCTTTAAAATCTTTAAAGTACTGGGTGTTGTTTTGCGAAACTGTAAAGAACTTAAAAACTCTTCTACAAAAGTAAAGCTCTTAAACGCTATCCTATCCTAGAATATAACTGAGTGGCATGGACTATGCACTACGAGATACGAGTATGCACCATACGAATAGAGAGAGTTCAAAAGCGTTTGCTCTATCACTTGAGCTACGGTAATCATTTAGTTAAACCACTTACGAGCTACACAGAAAGATTAAGGCATTCAACAACTTTTTTTTACGCGTAGGTCCTTTAGCCCTTTGGAAAGAGACTGGGTTTCATTATACTTTACTAGATACTGAATGAAGTAACAGATTGCAGTCGACATTTTGAGCTCATTACCTATTCGTATTCCAATAACACTTTTACTTTGTTTGACATCCCAGGCTTCAGTACGAATCTGTGTCATTTGACTCATGTGCCTAGGTTTCTTATATAATATATGTTAGACAAAACGACTGACTTAAATACGTTAAGTTTATCTAGATTTAAGAAATGTTTCAAAGCTTTATTGTAATCCAAGCCTCGTCGTTATTTTATTTTTTAAATTCTATAAAGTTGTTTTGTCCAAAATATTTAACTTAATTTATATTTTTTTTTGTGTAACTTTATTTGTTTAATTAATATTATTTGTTTTTGCTTACACTGTGTATAATTGTGTAATCTTTTGTTGAAGATTTTAATTTGATAAATAAATAAGTAGATGCCACGTCATTGGCTGATGCTAAACAAACCAGACAATGGAAGTGTGACAAAAGCGTGACGCAGTAGTCAGCTGTTTTTATTGCCATATACCTATCATGTTATGTGATAAGAGAAAGTGTTATCACACAATATACGTATGATAGCTTGTACTTACAGTATTTAGAGTATAAACCATTGTACACGCAACTACAGATATTTTAGGCATATCTTTGAACTGTTATCTTAAATTATAAATTCTACATCGCAACCTAGACAGGTTTTAGAACACATTAACACACACTCGGTTAGTTTTTTTATAATTAAGTACATAATTATGCTTTTTACTGTGTTTGTGAGGTCACCGTTAGTCGAAACCCATGATTCTTTGGAGAAAAACTTCAAAGGTAACATTGCAACGTAAATGTATGCAAGAAATAAAATAATTTTACTCATTTAGAATTATTGATGACTGTTGCTAAACCTGCCTGTTGCAACTATTGCTGCAGTAAGTCAACTTGTGACTCAAACTGGTTGTTACAAGAAAATTGAGCTCCACAAAAGCTAAAGTACTCGTAAGTTACATACCTATTGAGTTAAATTAGACTTATTTTAGTCAATGCTCTTCGTGTGGTGACCGATTAACAACACAGAATATCACCATTTCTATTCAGCCCACGTGTATTGTAATAGGAAACCAAAGGAACGAATCGCGCAAGGTAATATTACTGCAAAGAGATGGAAAATTTAAACCAAATCATCTGATCTGCTTGATATGATATGTGCAATACTTGACTGTTCTCAATGTTAGGTTAAATCGTGAGGGATTGATTACCATATTTAGATTATAAGTCTTTTATGTCTATGAACTGAAGCATAAACATTATCGTGGTAAATTTGGCAAAACTATCTTGTACCTGATACTGATGTTATGCACAATTAGATCTGGAAAAAACAACAATTCGGTATACGTTTATCTATACCTACAACTCTAATAAAAACGATTACTGTGACTTTTATTTCACTGCACGATGCTTTAAGCGGTAGCCACGCCGCTCTCTGCTGCACTGAGTGTTGTTGGTTCAAATCTCACAGGAGACAACACTTTTGTGTGATCCACAAATTGTTACTCTGAGTCTGAGTGTTCTTTGTGTCCGTTTCTTGTATGTTTGTAAAGTCCCACGCGAAACAGTATTTTTTTTCCTAGGGTGGGCGTTGTCTTTTTTAAATAGAAAAGAAAAGAGAGAAAAGATAATTGTTACTTCTAGCACAAAACACCTACCTAAAGATAAAATAATATATAATCAGTGATGTATGTTGTTTCTTTTAAAAAGCAACTCCTGCAGTGAGAACCTACGATGCGATGGACAGTACAAGCACATATGAAAATGGATACAAAAGACACCAACACTCAGAAACACAATTTATGGATTATACAGTTGTTGAGTTTTCCCGTGTGAGGATCTAATCCACAACACTCAGCCCATTAGAAAGCAGATATAATTTTAGTAGAACTAAACCTCCTTTCCAAGAAACCCACATCCAGCAGTGGTCTTTTGAGGGCTGTTGATGATCACATATATCTTATGTTAACATTAATCAGATGCTTTGCCAGATCAATTTGCTAAATTGTTAGTGTACCCTACTTTACTATGTAATTAAATACACAAGCAAATACCACAATTTCTATTATGATAGAGCTTATTACTTCACAAGTTGCTAATATCATGCATTATTATATACCTATTTCTATTTACCTGGTGTTTTTTTCCTCTCAGCATTTTTACTCAAATTAGGACGCAGTCGGTTTAAAATCTATTATGATATAGCTGAATTTCGATTTTTTGCTTGGAGCTACTGCCATCAGAGCTCCAGATCCTAAATACGACATGAAAGGCGATATCCAAATTCTGAAAAAAGAGTGTTGTAGAACTTTTGAAGCTTCAACTAACAGTAACGACTGCCAAAGATGTTCGTATAGCAACCGAGACTGAAGGCTTAACGTTCTCACTAATGAGCAGCCATCATATACTGACCTATCTAGGATTGTTTAACTCAGTTATTACCAAGCCATGAACCTCACATCCAAGCGAGATAACTTATGACTCAAACTGGCTGTTACAGGAAAATTGAGTCCCATAAAATTAAATGTTTAAGTTACATATCTATTGAACTCAATCAGACTTGTGTCACTCAATGTTCTTCATATGGCGATGGATTAAGAATACAGAACGTCAGCACTTCTATTCAGCTCATGTGTATCGTAAGAGAAGACCAAAGGAATAAATTGTGCAAGGCAACATCAGTACAGAGAGGAGAAAAATTTAAACCGACTTATACCAGACTATTTGGTCTGCTTGATATGTGCAATAATTAACTGTTACTCAATGTTAGGATACATTATGAAGGATTAACTACCATATTTAGATTATTAATCCTTTATATCTATGAACTGAAGCAGAAACATTATCATGCTAAATTTGGCAAAACTATCTTACATCTGATATTGACGTTATGCACAATTAGATCTGGAAAAAACAACAAATCGCTATGCATTTATCCATATCTAAATCTGCAACAAAAACTATAATTAATACGTCTAGCTAAAAGCACCTACCTAATGATAAAATAATTTTAAATCGGTGAAGTACGTTGTTTCTTTTTAAAAAACAGCTCTCGCACTGAGAACCTATGACGCGATGGACAGTACAAACACATATGAAAATGGATACAAAAGACACCAACACTCAGAAACATAATTTTTGAATTATACAGTTGTTAAGTTTTCCCGTGTGAGGATCTAATCCACAACACTCAGCGCTTTAGAAAACATATGTAGGGTGGACCACGAATTCGTTAACATTTAAATCTAACATTCCACACAAACATGTTACGGAAGCTCTTGGGACCGATGCTACTGGAATTTCTTGGCTACAATCGTAGCATATGATTTTAATAAAATGGAGATACTTGTCATACATCCAATGACTCCTTGCCGGTGGTCAAAGCTATGTTTTCGGAAAAGGTGATTTCCAGACAAGGCGACATTCCGTTGCCACCCAGAAGTCCAGATTTATCCCCAGCAGGTTTATTTTACGGGGTTATTTGAAGAATCGTATCTACATCAACAAAATAAATACACTACATCAACTAAAAAAAAATTAGCAAAGAGATGTCGGCGATCTCGCTGTCTCTCGCTCTGACGACTCAGCTCGCTTAGAAGAGTGCAAACGTCGAAACGATGGTCATTGAGACAAAGTTATTTTTTAAAAATAAATACCAACCAATTAGCTTTCTTGTAAATAAATATTTTTTATAAAATATCAAATGATTTTTTTATACGATTTTTTCAAATGTTTACTAATTTGTGGTCCACCGTATATAATTTTAGTAGACCAAAACCTTCTTTCAAAGAGATACATATCCAGCAGTCATATATTGGAGGCTGTTGATGGTGACGACATATATTTTATGTTAATATTTATCAGATGCTTTTGTTAACCTACACTACATTACTAGGTAATAAAATGCACAAGCAAACACAACAATTTCCATTACGATAGAGCTTATCAAGTCACGAGTGGCTTATATCATGCATTATTATATGCCTATTTCTGTTAATCTGATGTTTTTTCCTCTCAGCCTTTTTACCTAATTTGGTTGAGATTGGTTTGAAGTCTATTATGATATAGCTGAATTTTGATGTTGTTTGCTGGAAACTACTGCCAAGTTACTGCCATTAGAGCTCTATAACCCAAATACGACACGAAAGGCGATATCCAAATTCTAAAGAAAGAGTGTTGTAGGACTTTTTGATGCTCCAACTGACCGTAACGACTGCCAAAGATGTTCGTATGGCAACAGAGACCGCTTCTGCGAGCTTAAAGCTCTCACCAAGTGATAAAAAAGCATGAAGTGTTTTTTTTTAATGTGGAAAGCACATACGATCTTTTTATACAAAATGCTTAATCAGCACCATTAAGTCATCATGTTATAGAATTTTAAATAAGATATATATTTCAGTATAAGTGAGACGAAGTTCAGCGAAGTGAGGTCAAGCGCAAAGCTCAAGATCAAACACGTTGGATCAGTATTGTGGAGCTCCTCCACTCCATCAGAGAGGCATAGGACATCAGTCACAGTTGCGTAGAAATTTGTTTGAGTAGTAACATTAATCACAGACTTACACAAACACTACGTTCTATATATAACAAAAATAATATGAAATTAGGTAAAGACAATATCAAAATAAACACAAAAGAGTACATTTCATTTAATTTATAAACCTATTCCAGTATATTTAAGAGTACATTTTATCTTAAAAGAGACAAGGCACTCAGAAAACAACAGGTCGTCATCTATAAGAGGTGTTCTTGTCTGCTTAAGGTCAAGAGGTCTTCAAATATTAATTTATTTAGTTTCTTCCACTTTTATCTCAGTATCTTCTGTTGTTTGTGTGTTACTATGTACATTTATAGACATTTACTAGATAGTTTCCAGGCGCGAAAGATATTCGCTGATGTGTACGGAATTTATAGGAGTCTCGCTTAGAGCAAAATAATAATTTATTTTGATATATTAATAGCTTTTTAGAGGTAATTAGGGATATTAGATTTCCGTGTGGGGACGGAATTAGAATACAAAATGTCATTTTCCCTTTTCATCCCATGGGTATCGTAAGAGGTAACTAAGAGAGGGACTTATGATAACAGCGTGAAGAGAAGGAATCTATCTGCTCGGCTTGGTGTAATAGGCTAAAACCTCCTTTAGAGAGATGATAAGGGATACTAGAGTGTCAAAGCCTCTTTTTCCCTGATTTTGAGTGGCGGAAGAACCTCAAGAGCGAGAACGTGTGTCTTTTCTTATTTTAAAAAGCAAAAAAAATTCCTAACTAGGAAAGAAACACAAGTACATGAAACGGACACAAACACACTTAGAATGACAATTTGTGGATCACAGAGCGTTTTATATCTACCTATCTTAAGAGCCTGCCAAAGTGACTCTACTCTGCTTGATGGAAAGCCTGAATAGAATCCAAGAGTTGTAGTAACCATACTCATTGCAAATACTGACAACGCAGTATGATGACTCACACTATGGCGGCCTTGTGAGATGATTTTCCACACCCCGCTTGAGGTCGCAAAAGGCATGACAGTCATTGTGACGGAGTAAAGCTTACACAGTTATCACGATAACTGTCACCCCTGCATCAATGGGTCTCCGGTCTCACACTCACCAACAAAATACGACAACACGGATGCTGGTGCTTTAGGTTGGTCTTCTGTGGGAGGGTAGTACTGTTATCCCATGCGGGGATCGAACTCTCAGTGTAATAGATAGGGAGGTGATCATTTAAGACCCTACACCATCTGTGCAATTGCAATTCATGGTTGTTGATGTCAGTAACAATCAAACGAGTCGGCTGTTGGCTTAAAGACTAGTATTCAAATATTTTATGTGGTGTTGCAATATAATAAAATTAAATAAGAAACACTTGTGTATAGGAAGTGTTGTGGCTATCAACGCGAGGTTAAGTGATGATCTGAGGTTAAACAATTAAAATTTGTTGTTAAACATTTTGAAAAACAATCACTATATTTATTATTTATTTTGGGTAGAGACGATGTGGTCTAGATGACCTTAGGCATATTCCTGTTAAAAAACTTGGTAACCGCTTATCAATTCTTTATGACTGTAAACAATTTATGTTTGCTTAACAAATATTTTTCAAAAGAAGGAGAGTCATGCTTCAAATAAATGGCCGCGACCAGATAGTGATGATATCAATGTTAAGTGTTTTATCATTGCATTTTACCAAACGCAATTTAAAATTAAGCAATCTCTGTCAGGTCATTCTTAAGATATTGAGACACCTCCTTGCCTACGTTGAGCCGCCATTCCCGGTTACTATAAGAGCATCTGACAATTGTCGTGGATTTTTGAAGCCCTAAAACATCCAATAAGTCTTTGCACAGATTTCAATATCACCGAATAGTTTGGTTGTGGAGCTTTGATGGCAGGCGTTCCCGGTAATAAGTCAAAGTTCAACCATATCATAATAGTCCTACTTAGTTTAGCAAAAAATACTGTCTATTCTTTTTATTTCTTTTTTTTAAAAAGACCACGCCCGCACCAGGTGTAAACCTTGTGATGCGGGCGACTTTACAAACATATAAGAAACGGACACAAAGAACACCCAGACTCAGAACAACAATTTGTGGATCACACAAAATGTTGTCCCATGTGGGGTTTGAACCCTCAACACTCACCGTAGTGGATAGTGGCGTGGCGACCGCTTAAACCTAGTGGTTTAAGTGGTCGCCACGCCAAGACTGCCAGCCGTGCAGTCAAAGCAAAATTAAAGCAGTTTCGCTGAGTGAGTTTAGTTATTAAACTTCGATAGCATCAAAGCCACACCGAACTACAGAGTAACTGCTAACCCCGTATCGTATTTTAACAGTTCATAGTAACAGTTTGGCTGGAGTATGCGACTGCCAATCGAGAAGTCTCGGGTTCGATTACCGGATCACGTCAATAAGTGTTATTGAATTTTTCTTACATGAAATTCCTTACAGCAGCCCAGAGTGTGGAAGTTAATAGTGTTTCACGCTCGTGCGTCGAAGAGCACGTTGAGCCATCGGTCTCGGTTTTCATTAACATCTATGGTAATCATTATTGAGAAGTCAGTGCCATCAAATGTACTGATAAAGTGCAATGGGAAAGGCCTATGTCCAGCAGTGGTCTGCGATATGCTGATGATGATGACACAGTTCACCCTCTGGGTGGTAAAGGTCCGGCGCCAATCGCTCTGTAGAAAAACTGATTGAAGAAACTAATAAAACCAGTTGAAAAGTTTGTAAATAATATTGGGAATAACAAAGGTTAGGAAGAACACAACACAACAAATTCACTTTCAAACAATTCACGAAACAATTTCACACATCTTACACACGGTCGTCTGATTCTAAGCTAGGCGTAGTAACGAGAGCACCGATTGTGGAGGGAACGGGTGTCATGTCCCTCCGACAGAAAGGGAGAATCCTCCAGGCGAAGTGCTCATGCCAGGCAGGCCACTGCCCAACGGTTGATGTTGTAATGTTGTATTTATGACAATTGCCACGCAAATTTCTATTTCGCGATACAGGATTAGTAGTTGTTTCGTAGTTCATTGTTATACATCGTAGTTCAATGTATCTTCGCTAGATGGAGCTGTTGTATATTTTTTGTTTGTACTGTATATGGAAGTCACCACACCGATAAATACACTTATATACCTATTTGTAAATTAGTACCTATGTGTAGTTCAATGTATCTTCGCTAGGTGGAGCTGTTGTATATTTTTTGTTTGTACTGTATATGGAAGTCACCACACCGATAAATACACTTATATACCTATTTGTAAATTTATTTATTTGTACATCATGCACTTTATGTACATAGGTGGACTTAATGCCTAAGGCATTCTCTACTAGTCAACTTTTGGGTGATGCAAAGAAAATAGGAAGTAGGTGCGTTTCAGGTGATATTGATTTGTAATCAATGAAGGACGTATAAGCAAATTTATTATTTACTACAATTTTATACAAATTACACATAAATACATACATATACTTAAGTTGATATAAATCTATATAAATACATACATACACAAATAAATACCATAACAAGAATAAGATGATAATCATCTACTGGTTGGTTATATTATACCAGCTGTTTCAGGAATTACTGCTTCACTTTTTTTTAAATAACAAAGCGTTGGGAGTCGTCCTGACTTCGAGGGGAAATTCATTGCTCTTTGAAAGAAACACGTATATATGGCAATCTATCTTAATCAATAATAAACCGGTTCTCAAACCAACAACTTTGTAATTCATTTGTTTCACTTCACAGTGAAGTTATCCAATTCTGCTAACTTAGTAATACTAATAGTACAACTGTTGTCTTGCATAGTTTGCTCCTTTAGTCGTCTCTGATGACACCCACCCAATAAGTCGTTCGGAGCTGGACCTCCCCCGGTATCGCCAGTCGTCTCATCTGGCTCGGGTTGACTGCTTGGGTGGCGTGAAGATCATAACAGTCCTGCCTCGCAACACAACAATGACCTACACTGCCCCAGGACCTGCCTGTAGACGACATCGCTGGTAGGGGCAAACCGCCCCGATCTAGCCTCCGCGCGCCCCGTGCGGGGCGATGTGAAGACTACGAAGACGAATATTATAATAGTAATAATTATCTATGCAAATAAATAAAATTGAACTATCTATTTACAATTTCAAATAAGGAGCTTTTCACTAGATGCATATGATCCGTACTTACAGCAAAAAAACATTTTTAAAATTCAGTCTGCTTGTGTGTTTCTTTCGGCTAATCACTGTAACTGGTGGACCGATTTTGACGAGACTTATACTGACAGATAGCTGATGTTAAAAGAAGTTACTTAGGCTACTTTAATGTGAGAAAAAGAAATTAGTTACACAACAAAACTAAAACAATTTAAACAGCGAACAATATCCGATTCCAAAGCAACAAAAGCTTCGGGTAATACCGCCGGGCGTAGCTAGTAGATATATAAAATACAGTTTGTTATTATTGTCGTTGGGAATTAACGAGCAAACAAAACAATCAGGTATGTCTGACCTTTGTGGAGATGTCTTTGACACGTAGTATCAACAACTTGTGTACGGTCACAATGTATCAATAAGCGTTCAACTGTGTTGAGTCATACATCGACCTGTGTTGACTTAGCAGACTGCAAGGACTCCGAGGCACGTGTTAGTTCATTAGTCATATGGTAAAGGGAAGGTTTTTATGGTATAGGAGAAGCGGGTGTCGTATCCCTCCAACACACAGGGAGGGTTCTTCTACCAGGCGAGGTGTGGCATGGTGTGTCATGACTCAACGGATGATGTGAGGATGTTGTTTATATGCAAATTGCAGGGAGAACTTCTCAATCGCGATGTAGGACTGCTCAGGTATTCCGTAATCTTTGATAGATGGCGCTGTAATATGTCTTTATTTCCGTTGTATGATGTATGTGAATATTAAAACTGCCTCAATGGTCTAGTGGTCAGCGTATGCGACTGCCAATAAAGAGGTCTCGGATTCGATTCCCGGGTCGGGCCAAAAGTTTTATTAAGTTTTTCTTACAAGAAATTCTTAGTAACCGCTCGAAGTGTGGAAATCTGGCGGTCTTTTTCGCCTGTGCCTCGGAGAGTATGTTAAGTGATTTGTCATGAACATCTATGGCAATCGTTATTAGGAAGTTGGTGCCCTCAAATATACTAACAACCAGTTCAACCTTCGAATTCAGTTCGCCCTCAGGGTTGCGGAGGTCCATGCCAATCGCTCCGTGGAAAAATTGATATTCAGGTAAAATCAGTTAAATCAGTAGCCGAAATCAATAATATTGGGAACAACAAAGCCTAGGAAGATGATTTTCCAGGCTGCCATAGTGTGCCGACCACCACCCTTGGATTCTATTCATGCTTTCCATCAGGCAGAGTAGTCACTTTGGCCAGCCCCAAATTAATATATATATTTACATAAGTATCTATAAATAGGAATTCATAAACATAAACTTAGTCATCTCACAGCTATTTGTCCTGAGTGGAATTCGAACCCACGACCTCTGAATCAGAGGTCAAGATCACTAACCGCTAGTCCAGCAAACCATTATAATAAATAAAACAACGATAATAACAATAGCAATATATTATTAAGTCTCCGTGTAGTAGTGCGGCGCTATGTCTAAGAGAGTCTGTTTGTTTATAGTCATCATATCACGCATATACGTCTTGTTTCCCGTGCTTTGAACGCTGGCGAAGATCACCCTGGAACAAATAACTCAACATGTTTCAACAGTCTAGCCCGTGTGGTGACGGATTAAGAATACATAGTGTTACCACCCCTATTCATCACGAGGGTGTCGTAAAAGACGACTAAGGAAACAAAGTATACAAGACAACATCATTACAAGAAGAAGGAAAACTTGAAACAAACCCTTTTTTTTATCGTGTGGAAAACCCCTCGGGTTGTCACCCCACCGGGGCTTACGGCGGGGTGGTGTGTTGGGATCGGACCGACTAACACCACACGGTGTGCCACTCTGCGCCTGACATAGGAGGGATCCGGGAACAGCTGCTATTACGACATCCAAACCCTATACCATCCCGTCTGGCCAGCGTGGTATAGTAGGCCAAAACCTCCTTGCTAAGGAGAGGCCTCTGACCAGCAGTGAACTACAAAAGGCCGTTGATGATTTTAACAGTCTATGAGATAAACCTCTCCATCGAGAAGAGTTTCTATATCACACTAGAATAGGGTGTGTTCACGTTTTCCATTTTTTTGCAGAGACTTTGCCCTACGTAGTTTCCTTATTCGTCTCTTATGACACCCATGGGGTGAATAGGGGTAGTGACATTGTATTCTTAATCCGTCACCACACGGATAATTAACATATTATTAGGGATTCAAAATTTAAAATTGCAATTTGTAGGTTCAAAAACGGTCATAAATGCAGGTGCACTCTCTGTTCTCTCACTCTCACAATCCAGTGGGATGGTTATCCGATACGACCGGTGACAGATCTGGCGTAAGACCGACTGCTTTACGAGCTCTCCGAGGCACACGGGTTAAGCCCAGGCCACTTCTAAGCTCAGGACTGTTATTAAGTATTTCAATAATCAGAACACTTTTTGACCTAACTCTTGACCGGCAGCGGTCCACAAACTTTAAACCACTAAACCAACGAGATATTCAGTTGTAACTATATACACCTTTCATACATTGATTGATCTCTGTTGTTCCAAGGCCTCGCGTCTTTTTCGAACCCAAAACGTCTCACTCAGCTGTTGGGGTGTCTGACCACTAAACCAAAAGGGTCGTAACGCATATACTGCATTATTATAAGTCATATAAAAAATCCAAAACATGACTTAAGTGTAACTTTAACTTGACCGAAATCTAAGGTATTCTCACCATTTAGGTTGCTGAATCCTGTAGAGGCAGCTGTCTGGCGAGATCTGGAGACGAGCTCCGCGGATCCCGCGGTACGAGGAGTCTGTGCTGAGGAAGGCGGCCTGGCTGAAGTAGCCCGACACCACGCACTTCATGATGCGGGACAGCTTACCTATGCACCAAACATACCTAGCTAAATATCTACCGCCATTACTTCACTGTTGGAGATAGACCAAACGCCAGATGGTTGGTATATGGTTTAAATCAAGTTTTCTTTCTTTTGTAGTGATGTTATCTTGCAGTTTGCTCCCTTAGTCACCTCTTACGACACCCATGGGACAAGTAAGGGTAGTGATGCCCCGTATTCTTTATTTGTCACCACACAGATAGAACACACTATGAAATACATAGTTTTGGAACGAAGTTCCTTATCGTGCGTTGCGAAGAAGGTTCGACGGAAAAATTTTAGACGAAAGGTTGTCACGACACTTTTTGCTATAGTGTAGTAAGTCGTGCGGCGTGCGCATGTTTCTCTGTCTGTCTCTCTCTCTCTCTCATAGAAAGTAAGCCAATTATTTTTGTTCTGTCTTTCTATTTTGCTTTGAACAGTGTAGTGTCGCTACGATTATTTTTGTTTTTTTATAACTTGAAAATAAATAAAAAAAAAAAATATAATTCCTTCACTAATTAATCGAAAGGAACTTCGTTCCATCCGGGTGTCCCTTGACACCTCTCAACATTTTTTTTTGAGCGCTAATTCAAAAACAATTTGAATTACTAATTATTATTCATATTAAACTAGCGATGCCCCGCATTTCTGGCTGCGTTTTAGCCACCAGTCTATATATACTTATACTACATATATAAGTATATTCTATACGACACAAAACATTTTGTGTCATATAAAATGTATTTGAAAATGAATTTTCTATATATTTTTTCTTCTTTTGCAAATTATGTTGATATTATATGCTTATTTTAAACAAAAGTTTATAAAAATCGGTTCAGCCGTTCTTGAGTTATAAGTAGAGTACGCAACACGACTTTGCCTTACATATTCAATGAAAGTGCTAAACTAGTCGTAAATAGATAATAAATAATATACCTGATCCCAATTCAACTCCTTCAACAGGTTGGTTTTCCATCTGGAACTTGTTTTTGATTATTTTTTCTAAACTATCTCGTATTTCACGCGCCTGCAAACAGAAAGAAATATATTTATAACTAGCTACGTCCCGCAGGTTTTATTGCTTTTAAATCAGATATTATTCACTATATCATTGGTTTTAATTTTATTTTTGTGTAATCTTATTTTTTGTAAACTTAAAGTGCGTAAGTTATTCCTTGTTACATCAGATGTTTACCAGTGAAATCCCATCAAAATTGGTACAACCATTACAGAGATTAGTCGACCAAACAGACAGAGAAAAATTTAAAAAATTTTTTCTTTGTGAGTAAACATTATTTTTAAACCATTTTATTCTTTAAATTTTTGTTTCATCACTATTTTAAATTTAATCGGATTTTGATTATCGAGTACTCGATCGACAATCGAGTAGTGAACATAAATCGAATGTTCTAGATTAACTTCGAAAAGTTTCGAATGTTACACAACGATTTAATTGAAATCGTAATATTATAACAATATCGTGAAACTTTCAGAGCTTGATCGTAGTAGCATCATAATCAATATTGTAAAAAACTCTGTAATTTCTTATCAATAAACACAAAAATAAAACATATTGAGTAGCCTATTGGTCTAGTGGTTAGTGACCCTAATTGCTGGGTCAGTTTTTGGATTCGATTCCAACCAAGGTAAATAATTGTGTGATAAGTAAGTATGTAATTTATCTACAATATGTATATATTTAGAAATTGCCTCGTTAGTCCAGCAGTTAGTGTATGCAACTGCGGATCAAGCAGTCTCGGGTTCCATTACCGGCCAAAGACTTATCGAGTTTTTCTAATTATAAAAAAATCTTAATAGCAGACCGGAGTTTGGAAGTTGGGGGTCTTAACCCCCGCGCCACGGAGAGCACGTAAAGCAGTCGGTCCTGCGCCCGATCTCTCTCTGGTCGGATAACCGCCCCATCGGTTTGTAGGAGTGAGGGAACAGAAGGTGCACTTATGTACACACACTTGTACCCTATAATAACTCCTGCATATTCGGCTGGTCTCCATTGAGCCGGCGCCGATATTGGCTAGGATTATATTATCATTTATAAATATTGAAGTATGTTTATACGCAGTCTAGTTACTTTACTGCGGGCTTTCAATAAAACGCGTAAGATCATTAGTATATAAATTTAACTGCCTCAGTGGCGCAGCGGTAGTCAATTTACCTGCTGTGCTTAAGGTCTCGAGTTCGATGCCCGGGTCGGACAAAATGTTTGTATGATCTGCAAATATTTGTTTCGAAGTTTGGGTGTTTTCTATGTATAATATGTATGTATTTACAAAAAAAAAGTATATAAGTATTTTATCAGTCAGTCTAGTTATCATAGCACAAGCTCCGCTTAGTTTGAAACTAGATGGCGTTGTGTGTCAAATGTTCTAAATATTCATTTATTATTTATTTATATCGGAACGACTCAATTTGCGATTTCAAAGACTAAGTTCAAACAAAAACAATTCAGAAATTAACTTAGACGGGTGTAAATGTATATGTATATATTACTTTATGTTCGTTTATATTTATATATATGATGTGTTCTATTGTGAGTATGTATCTGTTTAAGTATACACAACATATATCTAACCTCGATGCACCTACTACCTTGTAAAGAGAATCCAGGGCATTAAAAATATCAACATCTGCCTTTTACAGTCCACTGCTGGACATAGGCCTCTCCTTAGCAAGGAGGTTATGGCCTACTATACCACGCTGGCCAGACGGGTTGGAATAGGGTTTGTTTCAAGTTTTCCTTCTCTTTGTAATGATGTTGTCTTGTATACTTTGTTCCCTTAGTCGCCTTTTACGACACCCACGGGATGAATAGGGGTGGTAACACTATGTATTCTTAATAAGTTACCACACGGACTATTAAACGGATTAAATATACCGATGTACAAATTTAGTGAATAAAGATTGTAAATAAAAAAAATGCTAGCCTTTTCCATAACTCTATAGTTGATATAATTTTTCTGACACCAATCCTTACACATCTTCTTCGATCTCTTCTCGTCGGTGTGAGACGACCTGATCTTGAGGTACGAGTCCAAAATATTTAAATACATAATTATATCTCCTTCAGCTACCTGATGACAAACAATATTAAATGAAATTACTTTCAACATGCAAAAACTCTGGGAGGATAGTCAAATCGATCAAAAACCGCACGCCGGGTGCGGTTTTTGATCGGTTCAAATCCGACATAACCACATTCCGGTGTTGTCCACGGGGATTTCCAGACAGAGAATAAAAAAAAGTTAACTCTGATCGTGTCGAGAACGTGTCGTTTGAGTCGAAAGCTCTGAACGCCGAGTAAAAAATGGCATCCAACTGTTCACCTCAAAATACCTTGCCTTCGTTTATTATCAGAGCAGTGTCACTAGATACGTATTGTTTTCGTATTTTGTGATGTTAACGATGAAAATGTATGGGATAAGCGTGTAGAAATTATAAAAGACAACCTAAATAGTTAAATAACGTTACATAGATTACAGCGCCATCTAGTGGCAACATGCTGAAGTACATAGTAGATACTATGGACTTCAGCATGTTGCCACTAGATGGCGTTGGAAATATCCTTCAATTTGGCAGAGTCTCTACTGACTCTGCCAAATTGAAGGATATTTCCTTTATGTAGAAGGTATTATAGAATGGTGCACTTGGGAAAGGACTTAATTTTTTTTTCTATATGTAATTCATTAGACATTAACTCGACCCACGAACGAAATATAAAACACTTTAACTTGAGTAGTACCGCAATAACCTCAACAGATGGCGCTGTAATTAACATTTAAATTTTTTTATTATAGTTATTTATTATTTACAATATAGCGAATATCTAAGCAAGTTAGTGGATCAACTCACGGTAAGTGATTACCGTCGTTCATGGATACTAACCAACGCGCTTGTTTAGTTGATTTATAAGGTGAGTGAAAAATTTAAATTTGTATTAAGTTTAATAAAAATCACTAACTTCAAATTGATTTCTCCTCGAGATCCTGGCGGCGATTCCCTGTGTCCCACTGCTGGGCTTCACGAACACACTGTCCACTTGCAGCATTGCCGCTATACACAACATCTCGTCTATACACCCGTACTCTCCTAGCGAAGAGAAAGTGAACTTTATTTACTACCAATATTTCATGTATATTGCTAGCTATTGGTTGCGATTAACTATTATTTCGTACTTCTAGCCTAGAAAATGGCGAATTTATATAGACATTTTTAATCTTTCTTTTAGTCTTTTAAGGGTCAACATTATAATCAACATCAACAGTCTTTAACAGTCCATTATTTATTTTGTGCGGAAATCCCCACGGATACTACCGAAAGGTGGTTATGTCCGACTCGAACCGACCAAAAACTGCAAGCGGTCTCAGGTACCGGTGGCCAAGGAACCAGGTGCACCCTGGTAAGGAATCCCTGGAACCCCGATGTACCCCGAGCCACTTACGGCTTGTAGATGCATGTGTGTGGAAACTCCCATATTCCCTTTTCTTCCTGCCGCCAGAAAGGCGAGCGCAGTCCATAGCGATCGCATCGCCACCCCGGCTTGCTTCTGCTATGGTGACAGATGGCCTCTTAAACAGTCCACTGCTGGACATAGACCTTTTTTTAGAAAGGAAGTTCTGGCCTACATTACCACGCTGGTCAGAAGGGTTGGTATAGGGTTTATTTCAAGTCTCCTCCGTGAGATTTAGAGGCGGAAATGCTCGCTGAAGTCTATCGGCGGACGGCTGACTTCAGGGCGGGTACATACGGTGTCCACCCGAAGAGATACGCGAGTGGCGTGAGGCTGCTCATCGAAGATGAACAACAGTTTCCGAATCTCCTATTCCAGGCGCAGAGTACACCGTCTGATTTTAGTCCACCCACCCCGTCTCAATCACGGTGGGGTGACGATTCGAGGGGTTTCCGAAAGTAAAAAAAAGTTTGCGTCCAGTTTTCCATCTCTATGCAGTGATGGTATCCTGCTCATTTCGTTCCCTTAATCGCCTCTTACGACACCGATGAAATGAATAGGGTTGGTGACAATCCCTTCCCTCACGGATATCAAGAGCATTAGGAGTAAATATTTAAAAAATCCTTTTTTTCTGTCTTTACATGTTTCAAAATATTAAGAATCAGTCAAGACAAGCAATATAAGATTTACGTGTATAAAGGGGTGTTTGACAAAAAGATGACACAAAACTTTTGGGTTTTTGAGCTTGGAATTAATCAGATAGTCTTAAATGGTCATAAAGTCTGTATGGTAACGGATTAACAATAAGATGTGTTACCAGCTCTATTAAAAGTGAGAGACGACTAAGGGAATAAACTAAGCAGGAGAACTCAAAGACAAAGGGATGATCCTCCGAACAGGCGAGGTGATCATGCCTGACGAGACATGGCCGGTTGATGTTGGGATGATATGTATATGCTAATCGACGTGTAAATTTCTAAATCGTGATTCAGAATTAGTAGTTGCTTGGTAGTTCGATGTATCTTCGCTAGATGGTGCTGTAATATGTATTTTTACTTTGCGCTGAATGTGGAAGAAGCCACAACTGAACAGAGAATCGAACAAACCCTACACCAATCCGACTGGCCAATTTGGTATAGTAAGCCAAAAACTTCTTGCCATGGAATGGATTGTTAAAAACCATTGATTATGATGTAAGTAAATTTGTGTATCCATTTTATGTTTATCGTATATATCTAAAGATAGTTTAAAAGATGATACAATTTTCTATTTCATCTTATACAGACTGTCTCAGTCCGAACTAAACCAAACCTGCTGATAAACATACTTATAACACAAATGGATGTATAACACCCAAACACAGAACAAATGATCTTGCTAATCACACAAATATTTGTCCTGAGCTCGAACAGAATCTATGACCTCCGCTTTCGCAGTCATGGTCACTAACCAACAGACTAATAGGTCAGTCACAGTCCATGGTCACGGTGAAAGTAAAAAAGGCAGGTAACGTACCACTGTGGCACAGCATCGCGCCACACAATGGCCTGAGAGGCAGTTCCGCGACCTTCCGGCCCAGGTCCGTGAGCTGGCCCGTCTTGTCGACAGTCTTCAGCGCGTACAGTGTCTCCAGCCCCGCCAGGATGCTCTTCGCCGGCGGTGGTGTTGGAAATGTAAACCTACAAGACACACAATGTTTATTGTTTAATATACTAAAATAAAATAAAATACAAAAGTTAAACACACCAGTATTAATCAACAATTAATGCACACTCAATTATTTTATTATATGAAATAAAATGTAATACATTTTGTCAATTTATGAAAAGTGTTTCGTATAGAAGAGCGAATTTCTCTCAGTCTTTGACGTTGACATCGCGGCGGAGCGTTCGCAAGACATTCGATTGATACACTGCTATTTTCTCGACGATAACAAGCGCAACCTAATTTGTCTCTTCTCGCTTTTCAGTGGCCCGTGTCATAGTAATAAAACCACTACGTTATGATAGGTGGTTCTGTATGAAGCGGTTAACATGAGTTTGGACTGCTAGAGTAAGGCTGGGTTCTGGAAGTTCTTTCTAGATGAACCACCATTCTTCCACACACTTAGAAACATTCAAATAGCATCAATACTTTATAGCTGGTAATACTGGTATAAGGTGAGGATGAATTGGTACACGAACACCGCGGATATTAAGCACAACGTCTGGTAGCAAAACGTACTATAAAAGTGTACATCATTTCAAACTTTCAGATTTTGATTCATGATATGAGTACGATACGTTCAGTCTAGTTGTGACGCAGTATGGTTCTCTCTCGGTTCATTGCCGTTTCTTACATTTTTCTGACTGTATATATAAAATGTTCTAACTATAAAATTTTATGAAAATTTATCTATATATATATTTAAGAAAGTGATGTTAGTTACACCACTTATAACTTAAAAACGGCTGAACGGATTTAGCTGAAAATTGATGGGGAGGTAGCTTAGAACCAGGAGACGCACATAGGATACTTTTTATCCCGTTCGATAGCGCTTCAGCCAAAATAAAAAATCTGCTTCTTAATTGCCTCTAAGGCGGAACAGATTTCGCGGGATAAGCTTGTATAACAATAAACTATTAAAATATTATAAAAAATAAATACAATATGTGTAGTAAAGAATATTTCTTTCAGATATTTATACAAACAGTTATTTTTTTTTGGATTCAATTATTTCATAACTTAGAAAACCAAGAACCTCATCTCAGTGGAAAGATATATGGACCTATAAATAGCAAATATAACCTGAGCAAGTTGTGTATGCCCAGAGCTTTGAGTTGCAGCAACATCGCGGAGAGGTCGCTGCGACACATCTCCGGGGGAACCGTCGCGGGCAACTTCACGTATTCTTCTTCTGTGTACAACCTGCAAACAAAATGTCACACATTTCTCATTAAAGTGTACTACCATTTTAAACTATAGAAATATACAAATTAATAGACTTGCTGAGTGAATTTTATTTTTATTTTTTTACAACAAATTCGTAAAGTATGAAACTTGTAATAGAACAATCCGTATGGTGATGAATTAGGAATACAAAGTGTCCCCCCCGCCCTCCCCCCCCTCTCTACTTAACTAACGAAACAAAGTATGCAGGGCAACATATTTGCAAATAGAAGAAAAACTTGAAATCAGCTGTATACCCGTATGGCCAACGTGGTATAACAGACCACAATATTCTTTCTATGGAGAGGCCTATGCCCAGCAGTGGACTGTTAAAGACTGTTGATGATGGTGACGAATAGAAAGGGTTTTTATTAGTGCAATGTATAGCAAATACATCTCTTAACTTTTCTTTTTGCTTGCGACAATTCCCCCACTAAGAATATATGTTGTATCGTGGAGGGCTTTACAAACGTTAATCTATATATACCTAGGAGAATAATTTACGGATCACACAAAGAGATGTCCTATATGGGAATCGAACCCAATACACTCAGCAAAGAAGGAAGTTACGAGATCACCACTCAAACCGTTACGCTACCAATACATATTAATAATGCTATGGTATAACTGCCTCGTAAGTCTAATGGTTAAGAGATTTCAAGTTCAATTCCCGGGTCAGGCTAAAAAGTGGTTTGAGTTTTTTTGACTAATAGAAATACCCAATAACAGGCCGGAGTTTGGAAGTTGACACGCGTGTCTAGGAGAGCACGTAATGTCACCGACCTTGCGCCTGATCTCTCGAGTGTCAGGTAGTCGTCCCATCGGAATTGTGAGAGAGAACAAAGTGTGCACCTGTGTTTGCGTACACACTCGTGCAGTATAACATCTCCTGCGTAGTCTCGAAACCGAAATCGGCTAGGAGTACATAAGCTTTGGGTAGTCGGTTACCTGTAACACTTCCCGCGACCAGTCCTGCCCGCGCGGCCAGCTCGTTGTGTGGCGTTATTCTTAGCGATGGGAGTGACGGTGAGACTCTCCACACCCACGCTGGGATCGAAGTAAGGCAACTTGTGGAAGCCGCAGTCTATTACTACAAGTATAAAAATACATCAAAGTTAACGGTCGATAGTTATATATAATCATAAAATGTTGAGAGGTGTCAAGAGACACCCGGATGGAACGAAGGTCCTTTCGATTAATTAGTAAAGATATTGTAATATTTTATTTCTTTTAAGTTATAAAAAAGCAAAAATAATCGTCGCGACACTACAGTGTTTAAAGCAAAATAGAAAGACGAAACGAAAATAATTGGCTTGCTTTCTATGAGAGAGAGAGAGACAGAGAAACATGCGCACGCCGCACGGCTTACAACACTATAGCAAAAAGTGTCGTGACAACTTTTCGTCTGATTTTTCCGTCTAGCCACATTCGCAACGCGCGATAAGGAACTTCGTTCCCATAATATTTAATTCATGAATAAAGGTTTACAACATTATCACAGTAAATTGAATGTTCAATAATGACAATTAAAATGTGGTACTTAAAAATGTGAAACATTAACACCTGTACTACTAGATAAAAAAAATAATTGAAATACAAATTATATTACGTTATAACTAACTGAAATAAAACCAGAGAAGTTACAACGAAGTTTACCATAAACAATTCCAGGCACCGTAACACTAGTCTCAGCAATATTCGTAGCTAGCAACACCTTTCTAACATTAGCGTCCGTCCTCTGAAACACTTTGACTTGCTTGTAGTGCGGCAGGCTCCCGTACATGGCCAGCACCAACATGTCCGCTGACTTTATACCGGACGGGAAGTGACTTCGATGCTTGTTTGAGGTGTTGTTCTGGTCTGCGTACGTCTGGAGGGTTTCCTGGGCGGATAGGATTTCTTCCTGTAATGATTATACAGTTATTTAAGAGTAGGCTGTTTAAAACACTATATACGTGTCTATGATTAAATATTGGCAGATCCAGTGTAATATAATATTTAACTGCTACTTATATTATATTTTTTACCTGCATCTTTTATACAAGGAGGGTAGACAGAGAAATATCGACATTTTTGGGTTTCTAATTATTTTTTTTTATTTTACGAGCCTGCCAAAGTGACTCTACTCTGCCTGATGGAAAGCATGAATAGAATCCAAGAGTGGTGGTCACCATACTCATTGCGAATGCAGACAATGCAGTATGGTGACCCACACTATGGCGGCTTAGTGAGATCCTTTTTGACGCATTTTAGTCGCATTTACGTCATTGGCCAGCCTTACGTCGAGGCAACTGGGCACATTTACATTTATTATCTATACTATTATAAAGCTGAAGAATTTGTTTGTTTGTGCATATGTTTGTTTGTTTGGTTGAACGGCTAATCTTAGGAACTACGAGACCGACTTGAAAATTTCACGCAGTGTTAACCAGCCCATTTATTGAGAAAAGCTATAGACTATACTTGATCACGCTGTAATCAATAGGAGCTTAGGATAAATTATTCCTTTTGTAAGTTTCTACCGTGTGCGCTGCGGAAACAGTTAAAATATCGCAAAAGTAATAAATACGAAGGAAATATTACTCGTCAAAAGTTCTAAAATACGTTCGCGATAGCATGTCTAACTTTAAAGATTGGTTCACTACAGCCTTTTTTTCTAGTTAACAAATTAATTCACAACATATAACACCATACTGTCAACATATTGTCAGTGTGGTGACGGATTAAGAACACATAGTGTTACCACCCCTATTCATCCCGTGGGTGTCGTAAAAGGCAACTAAGGGAACAAAGTATGCAAGACAACATCATTACAAAAAGAAGAAAAACTTGAAACAAACCCTATACCAACCCGTCGGGCCAGCGTGGTATTGTAGGACAAAACCTCCTTCCTAAGGAGAGGCCTATGTCCAGCAGTGGACTGTAAAAGGCTGTTAATATAACATCACGCTACAGGCAATTGCAGACACAGAAGAGGTTGGGCGTCTCAACAACGCACTTGTATATCTCTTCTGCTGCAGATATCCATGAATGACGATAACCACTTGCCATCTGATCACCCTTGTTTTGATTACGTCCTATAACAAAAAATCAATAGGATTAAAACTTACTTGTGATGTAAGAAATGCAAGAATATCGCCAAACGGTTCGTTTTCATGTATTTTGATGACAGTGTCCACTGTCGCTTTCACGTAGTCCGGGACTGGCTCTGAAATGTACAAACTAAATTGATCACGCTATCAAAATATTGACGAAGATATGATATCATATTTTAAACTTTCGGAGGGGTTAGTAAAGACATTATTATATGTGGTATTATTGGTTATTGAGAGATGAAAAAATATCTTTACTGCGAATGAAGCCGTGAGAAAAAATACTTACTTAACAAATATCATTTCAAATGTGGCTTTATCAAGAAATATCTCTTATTTTAAAAATCTTTTTTAAATTTCCTTATTTTTATATTAATTTTAGCTATATGAATGACTTTATTTGCACATAGCACTACACATTATAGTGCATAAGTGTACGCGCATACTTAGGTGCACTCTCTGTGCCTTCACTCTAACAATCCGATGGGATGGCTATCCGACACGACCGAGGAGGGCTTTACGTGCTCTCCGAGGTAGGAGGATTAAAACCCCAACTTCGAAACTCCTACTACATATGCTATATATATCATATATTTAATTGTAGCACTATATACATACATAATACATTGAAATAAAATAAAAACAGAAATTGGTGATTTCAATTTATATAACTCATCATTCCAATCACATCTCCATATATATAAAAGAAATTGGTGTTAGTTACACCACTTATAACTCAAGAACGGCTGAACGGATTTAGCTGAAAATTGGTGGGGAGGTAGCTTAGATCCAGGAGACGGACATAGGATACTTTTATCTTTTCTTTTCCTTTATTAATTAATAAAATACAAAATCTGCTTTTTTATTGCCTTTAAGGCGGAACAGAATTCGCCGGGTCAGCTAGTTTTAACTAAATTCATCAGTTTTTATAATCCACAGCTGGACATAAGCCTCTGTTTCGAAAAGAGGTTTTGGTTTACGAGTACTATAACATGCTGGCCATACAAGTTGGCATAGAACTTGTTTCAAGTTTACTTTTTGTGCAGAGATCTTGCGTTTGCTTTGTTCCCTTAGTCACCTCTTCCAACATCCATGGGTAATTAGAGTGGTGACACTCTGTACTCTTAATCCATCATCACACGGATAGTGGTCATTTATCGTCATAAACAGGTAAAACATTCTATATTTACCTTCCGAGTAAAACAAATCAATCGGATGTGTTCTGCCCTGCATGGACATAATAACCGAAGTACTGGCTTTCTCGCGCTCCTTGCTGTTCAGGTTGAAGAAGTCTCTCAGGAAGTCAGCGTCCATCGTTGCTGACGATATCACCAGCTTCAGGTTTTTGCGTTTCTGGAAATATGTAAAGATTTAAAGCCTTATCGTCATTATCAACAGCCTTTAGTAGGCCACGGTTGGACATGAGCCTCTCTGTACAAAGGAGGTCGTGGCCTACTATACCACGCTGGCCAGACGGATTGGCATAGGATTTGTTTTAAGTTTGTCGTCTTTTAACAGTGCTGTTGTCCCGGGGAATGAGGGTGTGGGTGGCCAAATATTCTCAGGCAACCTAGTTCAAAATACAATATCTAGTATCTGCCTCGATGGCAGAGCGGTAGCGAAAGCGACTGCTGTGCTTGAGGTCTCGGTTTCGATCCCGTGTCGGACCAAATGTTTGTATGATCTGCAAATATTTGTTTCGAAGTTTGGGTGTTTTCTATGCGTAACATGTATGTATTTACAAAAAAAAAGTATACAAGTATTCTATCAGTCAGTCTAGTTATCATAGTACAAGCTCTGCTTAGTTTGAAACTAGATGGCGTTGTGTGTTAACTGTCTGAAATATTTATTAATTATTGACTTGGCTAAAGGTAAAATTCTAGTCAAGTCGATCTTAAAGCAATGTGGTAATAGTTTTCAAACCTTAATAATTTTCTTTAAGAGCCCCATCAACACATCTGTCATCTGTGACCTCTCATGGACCTGAAATAATTACAAACATAAATACATTAATATCACTATTGCCAGAATAACTGTCGACAAACATTTGATAGTAAAAACTGGGGTATTTATATTTTCTTTTACAATATTTCCTGAAGTAAAACAGGACCGGAAAATCGTGTTCTTATATGCTGTACAAAATCTATGATCAAAGAGAAATCGGATGCGAAAAGATGTCATTTGAGTAGGATACAAAGGTGTACCTATATAATATCTACAAAAATAAAATCATACATCTCACACACGATCGTCTGATTGCAAGCTAGGCAGAGCCTGAACTCTTATTACATTGGTAAACAGTATTTTTGTTAAACAAAATGAAGTCGGTTTTTTAAACACTACTACCTACCCGCATGTAAATCTCATACTTAGTTTTGTTCAATCACCTTCAGTTTTCGTTAAACATAAACTAACGTGATTACGCGAATTTTGCTTACCGACATATGTTTCCCGTAAATTAATATTAAATTATTGAAGTTAAAACGGTTTTCTTTGTGATTGTCGTTTCTGTATATCGTAATAAGATGCCCAGAGTGTGTGTAAACCATCCTGATAACTTTTGTAATAATTGCGGTCAACTTACTATTAAAAGTCAACGTCGTAATTTGACACCATTAGTTAAAAACTGTTATTTTAATTGTTTTGGCTTTCCGGTTCGAAATTTTGACAAAACCTGGACTCCTAGTGTATGTTGTGCACAGTGTGTTAGATTATTAACATCATGGGCTAAAGGATCTTGTCATATACCGTTTGCAGTTCCAATGATATGGTCTGAACAGAAAGACCATGTATCAGATTGTTATTTCTGCCAAATTTCTATCAAAGGTATTAATCACAAATTTAGACAAACCGTGAACTATCCAAATTTAAAATTTACAATTAATAAATCCTGAAGATGCATTGCGAGCTCTATTGCACATCAAACTCGGACTTATAAAAAACTTCGTCAAAGCTATGGACAGAAATGGAGATGGTTTTTGTTACTTGAAACAGAAATACCCAAAAATCAGCGATGCTAAAATAAAAGAAGGAATATTTGTAGGACCACAAATTAGAGATCTACTGTACTGTCTGATAAAGAATTTGAACAAAAACTTAATCCAATCGAAAAATCTGCATGGACATATTGTTTCGAAATATTGTTTGTAATTTTCTTAGAAACCACAAGGCCGAAAACTATGAAGAGTTGGTCAACAACCTCTTATCAGCTTACAAGAATATGGGATGCAATATGTCGCTCAAGATACACTTCTTACACTCTCATTTGGTTTTTTTTCTCAAAATTTGGGAGCCGTTAGCGATGTACACGGCGAGCGTTTCCATCAGGATATATCCAACATGGAAAAACGGTACCAAGGCAAGTGGAGTCCGAACATGTTGGCTGATTACTGTTGGACACTCAAAAGAGATGTACCTGACGCTAAATATTCTCGAAAATCCTGAATAAAAGTCAAATGTCAGTTGTTTTTCTTGATTAAATTCAATTTTCAACCATATTTACTTAAAAAAAAGTGCATTGCAGTTGCAAGAAAACTGAGGGTGACTGAAACTTTTTAAAATGCAGATTATTAACAGGCTAGTTGTAGATACAAAATATCCCATTCAAATTAATTTAACTTTCATTAAGGTCACTTTTGTCTATCAGTGTTATCAAACTGATGATAAATATACTCAGATAGAAACTATTATGGCAACCATTTAAAATTTTATCGTGGTGCATAAAGCATGGGGTGTTATAATAAAATATTTAGTGAAGGAGGTCAACTTGACTCTAATCTGCTGGTCTATTGTTATCACTCCCCAATCCATCTGTATAAGAAATATATTTTTATCTTTTCCTCTTAGTAATATGCTCCTAATTTTACCATCTAATCCTTAAAAGCTCAACTAAATTTATCACGAACTAAAGGAATCGCGTAAGTGGAACGAAATTACAAACCCATTAACGCAGGGGTGACAGTTATCGTGTAACTATGTGAGTCTTACACTGCCACCACGACTATCATGGCTTTTTACGTCCCCAAACGGGTCGTGAAAAAGCATCTCACTAAGTCGCCATAGTGTGGGTCACCGTACTGCATTGACTGTATTAGTATGGTGACCACAACTCTTGCATTCTATTCATGATTTCGGTCAGGCAGAGTAGAATCATTTTGGCAACTTCTTAATATAGAACTGTTGCGACTTCCATATTACAGCACAAAGAAAAATATACAACAACGCCATACAGAACATTAGAGTACATCGAACTACGAAGTATGAACGAAAACGTATGAATATAATGAACTGCAACTACTAATCCTGTATCGTGATATAGAGATTCCCGTGGCAATTAGCATATTATACAACATCCCAACGTCAACCGTCGGGCTATGGCCCACCAGGCATGATTACTTCGCCTGGTTGGAGGATCCCCCCTTTGTGTTGGAGGCACATATTGTACACGTCCCTCCACAGAACAAAAAAAAACAGTTGACGATGTTTTTATAGCACATCATTGAAGTGTATATATGTGTTGAAAAGTATCGATTTCTTACCTCATCAAGAACAATGCAGGAATACTGCATAAGGAGCGGCGACGCGAACATTTCTCGAAGCAAAACACCTTCTGTCATGAACTGAAACAAAAGTATTACAAAACACATTTAACAACACGCATTTTAAAAGTTTAAACATTAGTATATGGAGACAATCATGTTATTTTAAAGATATTGTAAAACTTTGTAGTGACGTAAGTGTTAAATATTTCATCAAGTAATTGAAAAAAAACCCTCTTTCTTCAATTCGCTGGTACTCTTCATATTTTTAAATTAAAAACTACTCCCACACTAGGAATATATCCTGTGTCACTGGGGACTACACACAAAATGGACACAAAGAACACCTAGACTCTGAACAACAATTTATCCCCTGTAGAGATCGAATCTACAACACTCAGCGCCACGCGTACATCATTACCATCCGCGCAAAAACTCAATGTCAACAAAGTACTCGTGACTGTCATGTAGCTGGTTTCCAGGAACGGAGTCCTGGCTACGTACCACAATTCCAGTATCGACGCTTCTCTGACTAGTCATGGCGGCCGCATATCCAACATTTTCGCCGATATGTTCGCCGCGCTCTTCTGTGACTCGACACGCGAGTGACACAGCAGCGGTGACCCGTGGCTGAGTCACGCACACGCGATGTCCGATGTCGTAGAGGTACTAGAATAACATGAAGGTCATTAACCAGCGTCACATGTCAACATATACCAATTTCTAGAAACCTGTTGCAGTTTGTTTGTTGAAATTAATGAGGAGTTCGTGTATTTATCAAATGAAGATATGAGACGACCTGAATCGATATGAGACTTTAATATATGACACCCTGACCCTGAGGTTCATATATTTGACCCTGACATGCTGCCGTATTACTTACACCCTCTTTAGCAGAAGCAATATACAATTTCTTATTGTCTTGATGATGATGTATTCTGCAATGTATTTTTCGATGGTGAACTTTGTTCTGGACTTATTGAGTATGACGTCCTTGTATGTAACACAGGAATCGTAACCATGGCCTGCGTTTGTTATTGTTTTACATATTTACAGAATTAATATTCTCGCATTTGCACGTTATATGGTAATAAGCGTGCTCATTATGGTGTGAAATCGAATAAATAGTAGTTGAAAAAATTCAGAAGAGCGCTTCATTGGTCGCTGCCTACCTAATTAGTCTAACGGTTAGCGTATGCGACTGCCATTCTAGAGATCTTAAGTTCGATTCCCGGGTCTGGCCAAAGAGTGTTATTCGAGTTTTTCTCATTATCCAAATGTTTACTGCCAGCCTGCAGTTTGGAAGTCGGTATCTTAATCCCCGTGCCTCGGAGAGCACGTAAAGCTGTCGGGTTTGATCTTTCCCCGGCCGTATCGGGTAGCCGTTACATCAGATTGTGAGAGTGAGGGAACAGAGAGTGCACCTGTATTTACGCACACCCTACGAAGCTGGTTTGTCTTTCTTGAGAGTGGTCGCCGTGGCCGAAAGCGACTAGGAATACATCAATGTCATTTATCATATCAGGTAGTACAACCAGCGCAGGCCCGACCATTGGGCCTACTTATACGATTTTGAACAAAATAATACAAACGACACGCATGTACAAACCACTTAATATTTTATTACTTCGAACAAAGATTGGTTCAAAGCAAGTTTTTGTTAGCAGAACTACGACAACGATAGCAAGAATCGGCCGTGAGCACTATCTAAACGCATTACTCAGTCGTAAACAGCACGTACCAACTTACTGTTTATGGACGGTAGCTAATCGAGTGTAAAACTGTTTTTACAACTTGCATGCCTACCTTACCTACTTGCCTACTCATGTGTTAACGTATAATTGATTTTTAATTATTTTATAAAAATAAGAATCATCATCATCAACAGACTTTCACAGTCCACTGCTGGACATAGGCCTCTCCTTAGGAAGGAGGTTTTGGCCTGCTATACCACGCTGGCCAGACGGGTTGCAATAGGGGTTGTTTCAAGTTTTCCTTCTCTTTGTAATGATGTTGTCTTGCATATTTTGTTCCCTTAGTCGCCTTTTACGACCCCCACGGGATGAATAGGGGTGGTAACACTATGTATTCTTAATACGTCACCACACGGACTTCAAGAATTCAGATATTTTTAAATTTGTTTTCTACACTAACTTACTTTTATTTGCGGTTTTACTCGTGTTAATGTCAGTGTACATCTAATACCTTTCTCTTCATGAATCTTCATTAACGTTAAAAATAGGTTTAACAACATACATGACAACAACACATTGTCACACATACTAATTAATTAGTTTAGTTACAAAACAACTCGGACGGATTAGTAAAACGGTAGTTTCAATTACGGGTTTGGCAATGTCACACTCACTAATCCCATGGCGCACCATAAAAGTAATGTTGTACTTAATATAATGAAGTTATTTGAAGGTAAAAGAGTGTTTTTCGGGGGCACCTTAACAATTTCACACTTAGCCGGGGTCATGAGGTGAGGTTACTTTGCGCGCCAACGTCAGTCAGGCATCATGCATAATGCTGCATATAATGTTACATTTTTTAATGGAAAATGCAACTTGGAACTCAAAGAGAAAATACATTGCCGCCCTTTGATTTAAGGTTTAAGGTTCGATCATTTCAATTACTCGCATGACTACTACTTTAAACTAAAGTAACTGACATCGCACGGAGAATCAGTATACTGAAGTGGAAGTGGGCCGGCCATGTCTCCAGACGAACCGATGGTCGCTGGAGCCGAAGTGTACTAGAGTGGATACCACGATTGGGCAAACGTTGTGTGGGACGCCCTGCGGCGCGATGGACCGACGACTTGAAAAACGTGGCTGGCAGCGGATGGATGCAAATTGCCCAAGACCAGGATCGTTGGTGTTCCTTGGGGGAGATCTTCGTTCAGTAGTGGACGGCGATAGTTTGATTTAAAATGCAATAGTATATTGTTGGACGCGGATGAATAATATACGAGTATACTGGTAAACTGTCCTATTTCTGTCCTAAGAAATCAAGGATTATGCTTTTGGTATCTATTACTCCAGCTCTGCTCCAGCGACCATCGGTTCATCTGGAGACATGACCGGCCCATTGCCACTTCAGCATACTGATTCTCCGTGCGATGTCAATTACTCCCGTTCTCTGTCGAATAACCTCGTTACGAATTTTATCAGCCAGAGAAACGCACAGCATCGCACGCTCCATCGCACGCTGAGCTACTTTAAAATTATAGACCAGTCCAATGGTGAGTGTCCACGTCTCGGCTCCGTATGTCATTACGGGTAGGACGCACTGGTCAAATACTTTGGCCTTTAATAATTACTATTACATTAACGGAACGTAATTAGCGCGAAGGTTTGGTTATATATAACCTACATATATTTGATCTATCTGACGGCTAGAAATGTTTGTACGGGCCACGGCCAAATATAATTAAAGGTAAACATCATTATGGAATTTGTCTATGCTCAAAATAAAATCCATCATTAATAATATTGCGTGTTATTTTGAGCTAAACATGGAGGATATAGTCCTAATTTTATCGACAGAAATAACACGTTGCTTTGATTTTAACTAAAGCCATCTTCACCGTCTTTCTGGTTTTATTATCCCTAATATTATTTGGGATCGGCTACGAGCTCAACCGGTTTACCCTGATCATTAATTTTTCCACGGAGCGACTGACAACGTACCTCCGCAACTCTACGGGTGAACTGAATCGATGGTTAGTTGTTGTGATATTTGAGGGTATTGCTTCGGCAATAACGGTTGCCATGGATGTTCATGACGACTTGGACCGACGGCTTAACGTGCTCTCCGAGGCACGACCTAACGACTTGTTATTGGAGAGTTGTTGTAAGAACACCACAGTTATACTTTTTGTCCCACCTGGGAATCGAGCACAAGAGTTCTTGTTCGATAGTCGCATACGCTAGCTACAAGAAAAAGCTTGAAGATTCTGCAGAAGTATTTTTATACTGTCATCTGATGGTAAACGCTGAGTACCACTGCCTGTGGTCACCTGCGACCCCAGAGTCACAAGCGCGTTGCCTCATCTTGATCGTCAGTCAAGATGAGGTGAAACTTGGAATCACTTACAGTACTTCACCGATATATGCCAAGAACTTTTAAAGACATCCAAATTGTATAATTTTCATATATATTATTACTTGATGTTCAGGAACAAATATTTCATGAACTGCACAAACTAACCTGAACTATTGTTTCTCAATAGAAAATCGCTAACCAATGAAACTTGTCTGTTTGTTTGTTTCCTTAACTGTTTAGAAGTAGCTGTGCCATTCAATTTCATAAAACGGCAATCATCATCATCCTCAACAGCCTTTTACAGTCCACTGCTGGACATAGGCCTCTCCTTAGCAAGGAGGTTTTGGCCTACTAAACCACGTTGGTCAGACGGGTTGGAATAGGGTGTGTTTCAAGTTTTTCTTATCTTTATAATGATGCTGTCTTGCATACTTTATTCCCTTAGTCGCCTTTTACGACACCCACGGGATGAATAAGGGTGGTACACTATGTACTCTTAATGCGTCGCCATACGGATTTACAGTACATAAAATAGTACTCGGTAAAAATTCATATGTAACTTAAGACTTGTAGCTTGTGGCATTCTAGACTCATTTACATATACACCAACTTTCTGCGAGTTTTTTAATTTGGTCCCAAAATCCAAACAAAACCAGAGATATTAACATCGTAAGCGAACCTCAACTTACTTGAAAGATTCATTAATGACTCATCAAATAACATCGTTAGTTAGAAAATAGTCATTTCACGGACGCAACACCTATTTGAAGTCTAGTTATACTTAGCCTCTTCTGCCAGTTACGCGCAAAACTCGGCCATGTAGCACCATTTGAAAGATATGTTCGTACGACGTATGTAGATCGCCATAGAAATAGGTAAATACATAAACTTTATTACCATAGAAGGAAATTACTTCTTAGACGTACAACAAAGGGCTTACTATTGAATAATTATGTACAATTTTGTTGTATAATAAATGTGTTTACATATATAAAAAGATATAACTCCCTGTTTGGTACGTTCAAATTTGAAAAATCATATGTTAATGTGAAAAATAGAGAACACAATTCATAACAACTCATTATGATGCACCTTACACTGCCACAATGACTGTCATGCCTTTCACGTCCCCAAGCAGGGCGTGAAAAAGCATCTCACTAGGCCGCCGTAGTGTGGATCGTCATCCTGCAATGTCTGCATTTGCAATGTGTATGCTGTCCACAACTCTTGGATTCTATTCATGCTTTCTATCAGGCTAAGCAGTCACTTTGGCAGGTTCCTCGAAAAAAAAAGAATTCTGTGACTTGTTTATTACCAGAAGTTTTAATCGAATCGCATTGATAGTAATTATGAGTCTAATCAAAAACTATCCGCACTTCATTATTACTACTTTCGTACTATCCTTACTTTTACATGCAGCAAGTAAAACCACCAACAACAAGTAAAATATGTGGAACTAGTTGTCACCTGTAGAATTTCTGGACCGATACGACTTTCAAGTCTATAGACTATAGACGATAAAAGAGCTTCCTCAATAGGTGGTATTGCACTAGAGGCTCATGAGTTGCGAGGCAGTGGTAGAGATTTACTGCCCATTGATGCAAGAATGACAGTTATCGTCGTAAGTGTTTGAGCTTTAAAATACCACGATGACTGTCATGCCATTCGCGTCCCAAAGTAGGACGTGAAAAGCATCTCGCTAGGCCGTCAAAGTGTGGGTCACCATACTGCACTGGCTGCATTGGTAATGAGTATGGTGACACCAACTTTAGGTTTCTATTCATGCTTTCCATCAGGCAGAGTAGGAGCTAGGACTATAGACACATCGGTAGGATCTCAAATAAAAATGTAATATTGTCTGAAGAAACTAAAGACGTATTTATTATCGACTTATCATGATTTGCACTTCACTCAAGGAATCACACAGTAGGAGATTATAGATTAGATTAAGATTTTTGTTTATTCTAAATGATTATTTGAATGCGCTGATTCAGATAAACACTATACATTACACCTATAATGCTTTTATTTAGTTTTCCATTTCTTGAAGATAATTAGAACATGTCGTGTTTATGTGTAAACATAACAGACGTCACGATATCTGTGGATGTAGCGGGAAGCCCTTTTCAAGGAGAACGTTATGCCGTGACGATATTAGGTGTCCGCTCTTATGCTCACGTAAGAGCAATTTACCCGCACTAGTTTTATAGGCAGCCGTTGAAGGTTGAGTTTATACTACTTTATCATTAAGCCTATAATTTTATTCGATCAAGCGATCGGTCTATCACAGTCTACGCTTCTCTCAACGTGCGTCATCATTCTCGGTCCTCTTCTAGATCTTCAAACACTAGTGGTTTGGTGATTGCATTGTGTTGATAGCTCTACAGAGCAAACATTGAACTTATACTTGAAGAGGTTAAAAGTAACGGTTTTTATAAATATGTAAACCTAAAGTGAATTTTATTAAACCATGCAATAGATCGCCTTTCGGTCCACTTTATATAACAAACAGCCTCTAAAAATCCAGTGCTAGACATAGTAGCAGTTCACCAGGTACTAGAGCCACGCTGATTTCAGCATGAACGGACCGGCGCGAGGGGGCAATACTACCCTCCGACAGAAGATCAACCTAAAGCAACAGCATCCGTGCTGTCGTGTTTCGTTGGTGAGTGCGAGACCGGAGCTCCATTACAATGCATGCAATGCTAAGATGACTGTCATGTCTTTTACGTCCCCAAGTGAGGCGTACAAAAGTATCTTAATAGGCCGCCATAGTGTGGGTCACCATACTGCATTGTCAGCATTTGCAATGAGTATGGTGACTATAACTTTTGGATTCTATTCATGCTTTCCATCAGGCAGAGTAGAGTCACTTTGGCAGGCTCTTAAAATAATAAAAAAAAAATAAACCACTCCTCAAAAAGGAGGTTTGGCCTGACCAGAGTAGAAGGTATAGGGTTTGTTTCTAGGTTCCTTTTATCCTATTCAGTTTGCTCCTGTAATCGGTTCTTACACCACCAAGGGAGTGATTAGGGGTGTGGCGACTTCTATAAACAGCACATACAAAAAATATATAACAGCGCCACCTAGCGAAGATACATCGAACTACGGAGTACAATGAACAATGAAGCAACTACTATCCTGTATCGCGAAATAGAGATTCGCGTGGCAATTAGAATATATACAACATCCCAACATCAACCGTTGGGCCGTGGCCCGCCAGGCATGATCACCTCGCCTGGTCGGAGGATCGTCCCTTTGTGTCGGAGGGACATGACACCTGTTCCCTCCACAGGGGTAATGACCCTTCTTACTCTTGTTCCGTCACCGTATTGACAAGTATCAATGACTCAAAAACTAAAATGACAAATATAAAATAAAATATTTTTACACAGTAATAACAGTATACATCAATTTGCCGTAATATTTTATTTCTGTTTGAAGTAGTACAACTATTTCAATTAATAATTCATTGAAAACCATAACTACATAGTACTCACAGTACATTGGTCAGAAGTAACGAGAAACTATAAATATCCAATCGCTAACGACATCCTAATGGATAATCACAAAAAATATAAAGAAATTGGAAAGTAATTATTAATGTATAACTGCCATCACTCATAACATTTTTAGAAAGGATTGTTTGGTATTCAATGTGGAGTTTATTTATAAATTCAACGCTTTTACATTCAATACAACGTTGTAGTATAAACGGGCATTCAATACGTTAATATTAAACACTAAATTCACGTATAAAAACAACGAGACCAAATTCATTTATACGAAGGCGGAGCTTTGACTGCACGATTGGTCTAACTGTTTAAGCGGTCGCCACGCCGCTCTCCACTTCGCTGAGTGTTGTGGGTTCAAATCCTACATGGGACAACACTTTGTGTGATCCACAAATTGTTCTTTTCAGTCTGGATGTTCTTTGTGTCCGTTTCTTGTAAGTTTGTAGTCCCCTGCGACACAAGATTTATTTCTAATGCGGGCGTTGTCTTAAAAAAAAAAGCAGCTTCGGTACCCCCGAACATTCCGTGGGTATTAATAGAGGTCGTAGTTAAAAATGATTTAGTCTGAGCCAGGAATTGGGACTGAGACTTTAACACGCTACCACTGTACAACTAAGGTAAAATAACGTCAATGTTACAACTATATGCCTCTCATGAGAAAGGAGGTTCTGACCTACTATACCACGCTAGCCAGACGGGTATAAGCCTTTGCTTTAAACTTTCCTTTCTCTTTGCAATGATGTTGTCCTACTTAGTTTACTCTCTTAGTGGCCTCTATTGTTTTTTATTCGGGTCCTACCAAAGTAACTCTCTGCCTGATGGAAAGTGTGCATAAAATCCAAGAGTGGTGGTCGTCATATTCATTACAGCGTCCTAGGACCTTCAGGCCTTTCGCGACATCCACGGTATGAAGTGGTCACACTTCGTATTCTTAATCGTCACCTCACGGAGAACTAGGCAAGAACAATTTAGATCGAGGTTTGTTGTTTGACATGGTGTCAAGGACCACAAGTGTGTCTAATGGGGTGTAACTAATTAACAAACAAATGCTGTTGAGACAACACTAACAATTGGCATTATTTTAATACAATCTACACTTGAATGCAACACTGGTGACTGTATTCTATTGTATGCTAGCTGACCTACACAGCCTCGTCTGCGTCTTCTATTGTCAGAGAACTCTTAACAAGATACAAATGTTTCGCGTCGATACGTTTCTACGAGTATTTCTTGTGTTATTGGCTAATACTTTGTTTTCACCACGTGACTTAGCGTTAAGAGACGTCATTGCCACGCATTTGTTAGTTTTCTATGAACGTTTACGTTTGCCGTATGTCAACTTGGCTAGAGGGCGGTTTTTTTACCATAAAAAGGTAAGCCAACCTTACAAGATACATAGATATACGCTGTCGTGGACTTTATTAGAACATTTAACTGGAAGAATTCTTTCATACATTGTTTTTGTGAAACTATAACTATTTACGTGACGCTCGCAATGGATGTCTCAAATAATGCCCCGTTTTTGCAACATCTTTCATTGATACTTCGCTTCTATTGCCGTATTTGTGTAACCAAACAAACATGAACAAATCTACTCTTCAGCTTTGTAGTATTACTATAGATAATATTATTTAGTCTACTCACACATACTCACAAACTAAAAGCATATAAAATACTACGATTTTTCTATAATACGTAAGTTTAATACCTCTTCTATGGTAAAGAAGAAAGTGGTTGGCAGCAGATGGGTGCGACCTGTCCAACACCGGTATGGTTGTCGATTGTTGGGAGAGACCTTTATGCAGCAATGTACGGTGATAGTTTAATAGAAAATGGCATTCATCAATGTTTTTTATTTTAAATTTAAAATACCTTAAAGTCTACCTAAGTGGGAGTCGATAATTTATCTAAAATATTCTTATTATTACCATTCTTGGATTCTATTTATGCTTTCTATTAGACAGAGTAAGATCATTTTCATAAGCCCTAATAAAAAGAAAAACCGGTCAAGTGCGAGTCGGACTCGCGCACCGAGGGTTCCGCATAAACCTGTAGGTATATATAAGTAAAAGTTCACCAATCACGACAATCGAGTCATAGTTCTATTTAATATGAATTTCAATTTAACACTTCTAAACGTTCACGAGGGAAGGGGTTAAAATTATTAAATATATTTTTATTATATGATGTGGCTAAAAATTTACGGTTTTTACAATTTTTCCTTTGTCTATGCTATAAGAGGTTGCTTCGTACCATATTTCAAGGTTCTGAACTCATGGGAAGTACCGTGTAGAAGCAAAGTAGAAGGTACCCTATAGGTTTTTAAGTAGAAATTTGAGACATAAATGCCTGTATCTTTTGATTGCGTTAACTTAGAAGTATGATTTTTTCACAGCTCTAAGGTTACAGTAGACTTGGGTATTTGTTATAAATTTCAACTTGATACCTTCGCATGTAACTTGATACCTGTGAAAAAGGGTCTTGACAGACGAACGGACTACAAAGTGATCCCATGAGGGTTTCGTTTTTTCCTATCCGAGGTACGGTACTCTAAAAATGAAGAAAAATGTGAGAATAGGTAGGAATGATGTCATATCTGGCTATTTTAGTCAGAGACGTGACGCCTACCGTTAACACATTTAGTAAAAAGACACTAATTTACTAAGAAATGCAACAAAATTGCCACATCTTTGTGAGAACCTCGGTGAACAAGATGACCAGGGGAATTTCGTTTCACCTATAACACCTCACGTAAACCGTAATTTCTACACCTAGTAAAATGTATTCCTGAGACTTTGAGCAGCTTCCATTCCAAATATATTTACTCAATCTAAAGCAATAACGACAATAACTTACCAAATTACCAATTGCCATTTTTGTGCCTAAAACAGGCACAAACAAAGGTTTATATTGACGAAAATTAAAATCGAAGTTCAAGAATCTAACACATCGAAATTTCAATTTCATAACATACGATTTTTCGTCCCTAAAAAGACCCCTTTTAGAGTCAAAAAATACCTATTACAAATATTTTAGACTCAATAGTTTGCAAGGGAAGTACATTATTTGCCGACTGTTATTATTTGGGATAAATATACATGCCTTACTTTGCCAGCTGTTTAACAGAGCTGCACAACCCTAGGGCTTACACATAATGAAATTCATAATTTAAGCAAATCTTTATACTTACAAATTAAGATATAACTCCAATGGGTTTAATTAAAAAGGGCTCAGCTTAACAGCCTGGATGCGAAATGAAAATCCAAACGTATAACATATTTCAGTTTTATAATTCAAATGGTTGGTGAGAAATTACAATAAAAACTAAAATTAAAAATATAATGACATGTATAGGCACATCGTTACGTCTCACTTAAAATTATTCATATTCAACGACAAATAAATACTTTAACTCTCAACATACTCTTCTTACAAATCTAAACAATTACAATGTAAGTAGACTACCCGCACTTATAAACAATCACAGATATCAAATTAAATACGAATGACTTACTTTCAAGATATGATGGCATTTATCATTTCATACAAAAATATCAATAGCAACTAACTTTTTTTTTTCTACCCACAAACAAAAAAATTACCGTACCATCCCTTTTTCGAGCTAGTTCATAAAATTTTTAGTCACAAAAAGTAAATAGACGTTACTGTTAGGTACAATACCGTTGACTTACTATGTTTCTCTTAAAATCCCTACCTAGAAAAAAATAGGAAACCGCTAAACCAAGATCAACATCAAATCACAGTGCACTGCCAAGTACAGGTTTCTCCTTAACAAGGAGTGTTAGAGTTATTGGATTATGTAGAATTTATTTGAAATTAATGAAAAGTTTTATAGTACAACAACAGTCTTTTAATGATGCCCACAGAGTATAAAAAGGAATAGACAAACATTGAAAAAGGTGCGAATTTACACCACAGACTATATAACTATTACTAGTGTGTTACTTAGTATATTAGGCACAATATAGAAACTAATATTTTAACACTCCTACCAAATTCAAGCCTTTCATCGGTTTTATACAGTAACAAAAGTTCAACAGAAGTTTACTAGACTTCTAAATAATGTAATCTATCTAATACTCTACAACACACATACAAATTAATTTAGTTTTGACATTCCAATACTATTTCTCATGAATATAAATTTGTCTTTAGACAAGGCTTTAGTAAACATATCAGCATACTGATTATTAGTGTGTACATAGTTCAGACTGATTATATTATTATAATATTTTTCTTTTATAAAGTTATACTTAATATCTATGTGTTTACATCGCTTATGAAATTCACTGTTTTTAATCACGTTTATTGCACTCTGATTGTCAATGTTTATGCACACGGATTTTTGTCTGAATACACCTAAATCACTGAGTAACTGTCTAAGCCACATAGCCTCTTTAGTTGCAGCACAAGCAGCCATGAATTCGGCTTCTGTCGTGGATAAGGCCACAGTAGGCTGGCGTTGTGATGACCAAGTGACAGCTGCTCCACTTTTTAAAAAAACATAGCCAGTCGTTGAGCGTCTGTTTTCCAAGTCATTAGCAAAATCTGAATCGCTGTATCCAGTTAAATCCGTGCTGTCACAGTTAGATGTATAGCATAATCCATAACTTTTTGTCTCTTTCAGGTATTTTAGTATTTTCTTTACAGCGTTCCAGTGGGGTTCATCATGGGAATGTAAGTATCGACTCACCTGGTTTACAGCAAGCATTATATCAGGTCTGCTCACCGTTGCTGCATGTACAAGTGATCCTACAGCTTCTCGGTAAGGATAATCTTTCTTCAGTACATTCTCAGGCTTCTGCAACTTCACATTTGGATCAGCAGGTACACAGTTAGGGTTAGCATCCTGCATGTTGAATTTCTTTAGCAACTGATCAATGTATTTGGACTGATGAATAAAAATAAAATTATTGTGCTTTTCAATTTGCATCCCAACAAAGTTAGTTGGCACAGAGTATACTTTTATTTCAAAGTTCTTTTGCAACTCACTAATTGCTTCCATTATTGCAGATTTACTTTTACAGAACAGAAGTCCATCATCAACATACAGGCACAGGTAACATTTGAAGCCATTTATTGTTCCTATATAAACACACTGATCTGCACTGCTTTTCTCAAAACCAAACTTATTGAGAACTGAGCTGAATTTAGTGTTCCAGCACCTGGGTGCCTGTTTTAACCCATATAATGATTTTACAAGCTTACATACCATATTAGGATTGCAGTCTAGTCCCTCAGGTGCTGTCATCAGGATGTTTTCCTTTAGCTCCCCATACAGAAAAGCAGTAGTAACATCAAATTGACTTATTTCTAACTTTTCTTGAGCTGCAATGGACAATAAAACTCTAATGGAGTCATACCTGACTGTTGGCGAAAAAGTATCATCATAATCAATGCCCTTTTTTTGTGCATACCCTTTTGCACACAGACGAGCTTTATAACGAGGGCCTGTTGGTTCATCTTTGACTCGAAAAACCCATTTGCATCCAATTGGCTTCGCATCTTTAGGCTTTTCTACCAATACCCAAGTTCCATTTTGCTTATGTGATTCTAGTTCCTTTTCTATTGAACATTTCCATTTTTCGGAATCAGGTGATGAGATCGCCTCACTATAGTTCAGCGGTACAGGAATATCTTCACTACAGCACAGGTAACCTTTTCCTTCATCATCTTTTTGTTTTGAAAATAATTCTTTATTTCTTGGTCTCAGTGTTATATTGGAGTGAGACGGTATTTCAACCTTTTGGTTTGGTGAGTAGTCACTGTCAGTACCTTGATCTTGATCAGAGTCAGCAGTGGCAGATTGTAATGTGTCATTAGAGCTCTCAAATGTGTCATCATCAGTTGATTCGGATGATGAGTGACACATTGTGCTGTCCTGTATCAAAACCTCTGAAACATAATTTCTCTCTACAGTTGTTTCAAGAAAAACTGCATCTCTACTTTTGATTACTGTTTTGGTGCCAGGAATAATAAATCTGAATCCTTTAGTATTATCACAATAGCCAATAAATATTGCTTTTTGTGCTTTTGGGTCCCACTTTCTTCTTTTTTCTTTTGGAAGATGAATCATTGCTTCACACCCAAATATTCTTAAGTGACTGATATTTGGTTTGCTTCCGGACCACATTTCTTCTGGTGTCTTGAAGTTCAGTGACTTAATTGGAGATCTATTGATGAGATAAGCAGCAGTGTGTATAGATTCAGCCCAGTATCCTTTAGATAATTTGGCGTCAATTAACAAGCACTTAGCTTTTTCAACCAATGTCCTGTTCATGCGTTCTGCAACTCCATTTTGCTCTGGAGTATATGGAGTGGTGGTTTGATGAACAATTCCGGCAGCTTTTAAGAACTCACAGAAATTTGCATTCATATATTCAAGACCGTTGTCAGAGCGAAGACACTTTATACTACATTCTAGTTGTTTCTCCACTTGGCTCTTGAATTCTTTAAATTTCTCAAATGCATCAGATTTCTTGTGTAGAAAATAAACAAAAACTTTCTTTGAGTAGTCATCAATTAGGGTCATAAAGTATCTTGCACCACTCAGCGAGCTAGTCTCCATCGGACCGCAGATGTCGGAGTGTACCAACTGAAGTACTTTAGTAGTGCTGGTTTCACTTTGTTTTAGAGGTAAGCGAGTTTGTTTTCCTTGCAGGCAGGTGACACATGTAATATTCTTATTTTTCTTAGACAACTGTACACCTTCAGTGTTATCTATTAATTTTTCCAGACTTTCAAAATTCAGATGGCCCATGCGTTGATGCCAGAGGTACATGTCTTGCTTGTCAACTTCAGATATGTATGCATGTTCACTTTTCATATCTAGCCTGTACATATTATTGATTAAGCTTGCCCTTGCAACAACAACATTGTTTTTATTAAATATTAAACAGCCTTTACTGTTGAATTTTACCTGACCTCCATTCTTTATAATCTGACTGACTGATAGTAGATTTGTTGCCAGTTCAGGTACATACAAAACATTTTGGAACAGAATTTTGTTGTACTGATTTTTATCATTACACACATCTAATGTCAACTGACCAGTACTGTGAACTGATAATAACTTGTCATTTGCTACCTTTATAGTTTTGATAAGTGGCTCCTTTTCCTGTTGTAATAGATTTCTATGTTTGGTCATATGTACAGAAGCGCCAGAGTTTATATACCAAGGATCTTGTTCCAGGCTATGTGTTGAAGCTATGAAAGCAGCGGCATAACTTGAACTCTCTTGATTCTTTTTAGAAGATTTCGACTTACACTCCGCAGAAAAATGGCCATATCTATTACAGTTGTAGCAGCGCGGGCCTCTTCTAGGTTGTTTCTTGTTACCCTTATTCTTGTAGTTATGGTTGGCGGCAAATGCAGATGAGTCATTTTCACATATTTTGACATCTTGTAGAATTTTTGACTTAACTGAGTCAGCAGTTATTTTCATACCAGAGCTTTCTATACCCATAATCATCGGCTTGTATGTTTCGGGTAGACCGGATAGTAGCAGTGTCCCGAGCCACTCGTCATCTACTTTAAAGCCGATGTTCCGGAGCTTGTGAGCCGTGGTCATAATTTTGCTCACGTATTCTTCGACATTTAGACATCCAGTAAGATTTGTTGTACACAGATCTCTAAGTAATCCCACACGGCGTGTTAGCCCCGAGTCGTCGAATGCACTTGCCAAGCAGTCCCACACTTCTTTTGCAGACTTTGCATCTTGAATGTGAACGTAGTTTACAGAGTCCACCAGTAAGATGATCTTAGATTTTGCTTTTATGTCGCGTTTTGAGTCGACAGAGTCACCGGGCGCGGGTTCAACACAGTCCCACAAGTCTTCGTGTTGGAGATATGTTTTGACTGCAAATCTCCATGTGGAATAGTTTTCCCGACCAGTAAGCTTTTCGATCATTACGAGAGGATTGCTTGACGACATTTTTGACACAATATTTGTAATGTTCAGTGTTTTCGATCCGTAAAACCAACAGTCACTTTGAGGTTATGTTTTACCGGCGTGCGATATTTTCACAATTTTCACTGTAATTTTATGTTCACTGACTTTCACTTCGATTATCAGGGCTATACTGGGCCCATAACCTGTTAGAGTTATTGGATTATGTAGAATTTATTTGAAATTAATGAAAAGTTTTATAGTACAACAACAGTCTTTTAATGATGCCCACAGAGTATAAAAAGGAATAGACAAACATTGAAAAAGGTGCGAATTTACACCACAGACTATATAACTATTACTAGTGTGTTACTTAGTATATTAGGCACAATATAGAAACTAATATTTTAACAAGGAGGTTTTGACCTTCTATACCACTGGCCAGATGGGTTGGTTTGTGTTTGTTACAAGTTTATTTTCTTGATGACGAGTGATGTTGTCCTCAGTAGTTTGATCCCTAAGTCGCCTTTTACGATACCCTTAGGATGCATAGAGGCGGTGACACTGTATTCTTAATTCATGACCATACTACACCACACACACACCAAACGACAATATACAAAAATTCAAGTCTCGCAAGTCGCAATGCAACTTCTAACTTTAAAGCTGTGAGATCTAATTGTTACTTAATTAGGTAACCAACGACACTTTATAGTAACAAGTCAATAATTAAAGCCTTAATTTATTTAACAATAACCATTTTTGGTAATCGAACACGATAACGTTTGTGTATACATAAAAACTGAGAATTATTCTGATGTGATCATATTGTGGTGCAATAGGCAAAATATATTTACTAAATAATATTTTACAATGATACAATCAATCTAATCTTTGCCATAATATACATTTTCACTTGACCATTATTTAAAAAAGTTAGTTGCTAATTTCACCACAATCCTAGTCAGTGAATACAACAACTTGCGGTTAAATTAATGTTATCCACATTAAATTAAACCTAACACTTACGTACATAAATACAAAAATATATCAACAAATGTGATCACACTTCAATCTTACAACAATTATACATCAGCAACAATTAAACAACATTTGCACGAAAGTGTTTCTGAGAGCATATATCTAATCTATACACAATTTTACAACTACCCTCATGCAAGTGTTAGTAAATAATTACATTGATAATTCCTACACCAAAATCAGTCAAAAAACTAGCGTTATGTTTGTTTCTAATTGCCTGAACATTTATTGGCACCATGAGTCCTATCAAAGGCATCAATACCTTGCGAACTGCATCAATAACAAGGAAAATGTAATTAGCATACAAAATAAATAGCAGTTTAGATATACAGTTCTGCCAACTAATGAACGTAAATATATTTTTTCAACACCCAACAGGATAGTTTATACAAGCATACACACACGTGCCTTTTTTTCTTGCAGGTTAAACGGAGACAACAGAACGCTATTTGACATGATATCCTGATGTACAGAAACTCTTTTAGTGTTCCAGAGTCTGATCACACCGGCTCAAATGAATATTTAACAAAAATCCATCAAATGTTGACTTTGCAATGAACACTTGCAAGTATTTTTGATGGTCAAACACAAACAGTATAATGGTAGGCACAGAAGATGGATACAGACCTCAAGTATGTGCTGGTGTAAAGGGCAGCAGTATACTGGGTACTTGTTAAGTGTGATTGCCAACTGCATAAATGTTCGCGTGACGATAACATCGAACTCAATACTGACATGACTTAACATGCGATATGGCATGACTAAAATATACATAAAACTGAATATTTATGGTACAACACGTGCTGACAACTGTTAAAGAATACGTAATTATATTCAAGGAGCTGGAGTTAAGTGACCCTAAAATTAGGAGGTAAATTAATATTAAGTATATTATAGTAACATTATAAGCTCTGTTTGAGTACAGCAAGTTTTGCAATAAGGATTGACTTTAAATGCAACTTTAGAACGTTGTTTACGACTGTTTCAAGGCGGCTTGCTTACTTTCTGTAATGGGCTCTTAAAATTAAATAGATGAGGCTAGACTAGCATTTGTTCCTTAGCTTAAATTTAATCTTTTAACTGTAAAGAGATATTGTACGTAATAATGGACGTTCTGACTGTATTTATATATTATGACTAAATGTCTTAATATAATTATCACATACTGTGGCCAGCACAGAGGTTACTGTAGATTACTTCTGGAATATTTTTACATTGCAGTTATTGTATATTTCATACGTTAGTACGCTCCTCTGGTTTACCAAACAACTTTATCCAACGCAGTTCTTATTGTCAACCAGTGTAAGAATGATACTACGTTTACTGTGCTAAACGGTTCGGCTCTTCCTTCCTGTGCAAATCAGTTAAAGCCTGGCATTCATTACCAGTGCACGTGTTTCCCTCCCACTACGATCCCGGGTCCTTTCAGCGGATGTGAAAAAGCATCTCATTAGGTCTCACTGTCGTCATTCGCGGTGAGTATAGTGACCACCGCTCTTGGATTCTATTCATGCTTTCCATCAGGCAGAATAGAACCACTTTGGTAGGTTGTAAATAAATGAAAAACAAAACAGGTATATGTATTTATTCTACCAAAGACTTGGTTTTTTTTTGGATATAATATTCCTATAACTGTTCGTATAATACATGGACAGGGCAAGATAAAAATTACGATTCGTATTGAATGCGAGTTTGGATAAAATCTAGGTTTTGGCAAATCGAACCGAATTGATAAATAGAGGATAATTGAATTGTTTATTTAAAGCTTGTTTTTCGATTTATTGAAACTCTTATCAAATAATATACCTAAACCAAAAAAAAAATCCTTCAATTATTAACTTATGGCACAAACGGACGGAATATAGTGCCTGCTAAGTCCCATTTATCCCTACTCAAATAGTTAATTAGTGGTTAAAACCACAAAAAACATATTTCTGAGAAGTTCGATAATTAAACCGTTGCCATAAACAAGACACACTTTATTATTACATGTTGCCAGATAGAATTATTGTCAAAGGTATCAAGCAATATTTCGGAGGTTGAGTTCCGAGTTCCGCATGGTTCGTCCACCCCGGCAATAAATTTTCGGAGATATTTTCGTAATATGTCTCCGTGAAATTAGTCGTAATATAATGCACGTTCCATTAAAAACCTAAAAATATACTCATAGATATGTAATATGTGACATAAAAATTGCAAAGTTTTGGATACTTCTTATCAAATTTCAGGAATCTAGGTAAATGGAAAGTAGTTTTTACGTTTTTGAATTGCGTCCACTCAGAAGCTGGATTTTATTACATATTCCAAGGATATATGTAAGTTTTTACTTTACACATTATCTCAACAAAACGTGTAAGGGTAACTTTTTAACCCACTTCAAAAAAGTCTCTCAATACAGATTGATATTTGTGAACCAATTTGAAAAAATTCCATCCACTTCCAACTCTAAAATTAATTTAAAAAGTGTCACGCTACGTGTTAACTCAACCTAATCACATGTCAAAGTTAACTACACACTTGAGACCTCTGATAAACCAAAAGTTTTAGAAATATAAGTAACGCAAACATTAAAAAAAAAACACTTCAATGCATTCTGGAGATCTAAGTGGAGATTAAAAAACTTAGAGAATTTATCTTGCAAAAATTCTTTGCGTCTGCTCAAGATGGACACTTTTGTAACAAAAAGAAATCAGTCGCTGTATCTACTAAAGATGAGCGCCTTCCCAAAACCTCCTTTCTAATCAATTTCATAAAACGAAGAGTTCTCAATTCCATCCAATTTCTTTAATCGTTTCTTTATTCAAACACCGTAATTTATAAAGAGATTTGAAGTATTTCGTTCCTCACAATATAAGTATATCGAAGTCTGTAATACTGTTTTAAAAGCTAGTTTTTAATTTAATCTTATAAGAAATAAAAGTTCAATAAAAAAAACTTTAAAAACAAAAAGAACGAAACAAGAAAATAATTCAGATAGAAACCCAAAAATGCGTAGGTACAAAAATGGTCACACTCATTGTCTATCTACCATGAATAGGTACCAGGAACACCTCCATTACAGAAACATGGCGGCTAGTAGTTTGCGCCGTCTGTATTTTATTATCAATTAATACTTAGAAGCCTACTTCCAAAGGTGGACGTGTTTTGGCTTAGATGATAATGTGTACTAAATTTACTTAATTTTCCTTTTATTTGTTATATTATAAATATAGTACCTTCATATCGATACTTGGAATGATTTATGTCTAGTGGTATAGACTGCGCAGACCTCTTGAGCAGGCTAAATTACAAAATTTTTCCGCAATCGTATCACTTCCTTGTATCCACCGTTGTGCAGGACGATACTTGGAACACACCATTACCCGGAATTCGTGGACGTGAACTCACTAGGCCGATTTCGATCTACAGTATTTAAACACTAATTAGCTATAAATAGTCATTGTAACTTATTGTTTTATTTTCGTTTCTTCATATATATAACTACCCGACACCTAAAACGACAGTATCCGTGCTGCCACGTTTAGTTGGTGAGTGCGAGACCGAAGGCCCGTCGATGTAGGTGTGACAGTTATTGTGGTGTCTTATCCTTACACTGCCACGATAACTGTCATGCCTTTTAGGTCCCCAAGGGGGACGTGAAAAAGCATCTTACTAGGCCATTATAGTATGGGTCATCATATTCCATTGACTGCATTTGCAATGAGTATGGTGACCACAACTCTAGTTGTAGAGAGAGGAGATTCACTTTGGCAAGATTTTAAAATAGAAAAAACAATAATTTCGTAAAGATTTTAGATTCAAATTATTATTTACGTTTAGTTTCACTCTTTTTGGTCATCTATTATTGTTTTGATATAAATAATATTTAAATAAATATTTAGGATATTTGATACACAAAGTCATCTGGTTTCAAACTAAGCAAAAGCTTGTGTTATGATAACTAGACTTAACTGATGAATACTTATACATTTTTTTTGTAAATACATACATATCATACGTAGAAAACACCCAAACTTCAAAACAAACATTTAAAGATCATACAAACATTTGATCCAACCCGGGAATCGAACCCGAGACCTCTAGCACCACAGTCGCATTCACTACCGCTGCGCCACCGAGGCAGTAAATGTTAGTAACTCTAAATAAATATATTAATAATCTAATATTATAACGTAATGTTAACCGGGGCGGCCTTTGGAAGTGGTGAGCACTTTAGCAACAACGGGGATTTACCGTGTATCATTTAGCTTGTTATTTTAACAGGTTTCTTGTGTCGACTGTTCTCGGTCTATGCTTTTATGTTCGAGCAGTAGCACGTGTTGAGTTGAACTATTTATTTCAAGTATCATTCCAAAACTAATTTCACAAAGAGAAGGGTCTCGTGATGAGCTATCCAAAAGAGGCCTCACAATAACAAACAGACTGCAAAAATCATTAACTTCCCTTTGGATTCGCCGTAGTTGAGTAAAAAACGTTGCAACTGAGAATAAAAATAGCCAATTGCAATGGAAACGAAGTTATCAGATATTTAAATACAACAGCGATAGAATGATGATGGATAATAATTGATAAACAACTTGCTTGATAAACAACAACAACAACAAAACAACATCGCTTGCGGCGCGTGACATTGTGTGTCAAAAAAGTTACGTAAAAACCATTAAGCCTCGATAAACGTCATTCTGTTTTATACAAAAATTGATATAAAAAAATGCTAAGGACTGTTTGAATCTAAAAAAAGATATAATAATTTAACCTGAATGTTAATCTAGCCATTTGCGTATTAGTTCATGGGTTCGTTTCCCATCCAGGACGAATATTGTGCCTATACAACTAATACCGTCCACTGCTGAACGTAGGTCTTTTTTTTTTAACGTGTGGAAACCCCCTCGGTCCGTCTTCCCACCGGAGCTTACAGCGGGGTGGTGTGTCGGAATCGGACCGACTAAAACCACACGGTGTGCCACTCTGCGCCTGACATAGGAGGGATTCGGAAAGGCTGCTATTACGACATCCAGGCTAGGAACGAAGGTCTCCCCCAAGGAGCGCCAACCATCGCGGTATTGGGCAATTTGTATCCAAATGAACATAATCTTCTTTCCTGTCTGTGTGTAATTTATCTTTTTTTAACATGTTTGTGTTTAGAAATACTTAAGTATGATTGTTTAGTAATAAACTAGCTGACCCGGCGAACTCTGTTCCACCTTAGAGGCAATAAATACGCAGATTTTGTATTTTATTCAATTCAATTTTTTATTACGAAAAAAGTAAAAAAAGAAAAACAAAAAAAAAGATAAAAAATATCCTGCGTCCGTCTCCTGGTTCTAAGCTACCTCCCCACCAATTTTCAACTAAATTCGTTCAGCCGTTTTGAGTTATAAGTGGTGTAACTAACACCACTTTCTTTTATACATATAGATTTACCTAAATGATGGCAGTGGGCTTAATAATACACAATGTGCCACAGCGAAGTGTGGTATAAGTATACAATTATCGGATTCCAGAGTAGGGGAAGCCTGTACTTCAATAACCAGACTAGCTATACATCTAATATATAAAATTCTCGTGTCACAGTTTTCGTTGCCATACTCCTCCGAAACGGCTTGACCGATTTTGATGAAATTTTTTGTGCTTATCCAGTATCTATGAGAATCGGCCAACATCTATTTTTTATCCCCCTAAATGTTAGGGGTAGTACAACTCTAAAATTACTAGGAAATTATTTATATGGCAAAACAACGTTTGCCGGGTCAGCTAGTACTATATAGAAACAATCAAGTCTTAAGTACCGATGGGATAGACTAAAGCGTACGCGAAAACGTCCACATTTTGTAGACTATTTCAGTGCCAGTTACTTAACACTGACAAGCCCAATGGCGTCATCGAGGCAAATATATTACTGAATCAACTCCATACAAATAAATAAAATTTAAGTGTCTGTAACTTCATATTAACAACTTTTCATTAAATACATGTACTCGTAAGAGTATACAAAGCACTTACATCAAAATATCAATCTTTACAAGTTTTTCTTTCTGTCTGTTCCGGGTTATCACTGAAAAGGCTGAACTAATTTTGACGGAGCTTTCATTTTTTTTTTTATTTGTTTATCTCATTTACAAAGGTAAGTACAATTTATCGGATAGGTACAATACTAGTTAAATCATTCTTATTCCTTTGTGAGAGAGTGGTGTCTGTAGTAGGAAAACCCTGTGTCACAGATCACCAGGCTCCCACCTCCTGGGCGAATCTTAGTAACAATTTACAATGAGACTGGGCAATATCATATATTTTAATTTATTTTTAAGTTGGCATACAGTAACCGTTTTGCGAATACGTGTTTGAGAGATGTCTGTATATGAGTGTATGTGTCTTTCTATGCATATGTGTGTGTGTGTTTGGAAGTGTGTATAAGTGTAAATTCTTGTGATCATTGGTAGATAGCTGACATTATAAAGAATAACTGAAGCTACTTTTAATTAAGAAAAAAAACAAATACTTTTCATTAAACTTCACGTGGACGGAGTCGCTGGTACGGTTAGTTACCTATATATTTTTCTTTTTGTTATTTTTTAATTTTTCTTTTTCGTAGTGTAGGGCGCCGTGCGGCGCGATGGACCGACAACTTGAAGAAGGTTGCGGATGGATACGAATAGCCCAAGACCGGGTTGGTTGGCGTTCTTGGGTCCCCCTGGACCTTCGTTCAGCAGTGGACGGCGATAGGTTGATTGATTGATTGATTGATTTATATTTTTATTTTACATACTTAGGTGAACATCAATCCTGCGACGTCTGTCACAGTAATCAGATCACTATCTACTGGACCTGGTAGCCGCTAACTGCTTACATTATCTAAGCCATTACACTAATGTACCCACATTTTATCGACATCGTTGTACGTACGGGTATTAGAGATGTGATATCAACGTGAGTCCGGATGTTTAAATTGCTATTTCCCGGCACACGAGGCAATCATTTCTATTTGTTATCGCAACAAACACACTAACAAATAACAATTATATATTTTTCAGTTATTTATTTATAGTTTAGACATGCACAAAAATTGACAAATATGTTACATAGTCGACCTTAGCGTGATGCAGAGCTCTATGAGGCAGCGACGATCCTGGCACGATCTCCGCCCTTCGATATTCTGACCGACATGGACGCGATGGTTTATGACCAAATTCGTCGTTCTGTCGGTCGGAATGCTGAAGAGGCCGCGCCAGATCATGAGCCCGGAATGCTACGGCAGAACGCGCATAAGCAAGCTCTGGTGGCTTGGCAGGCACGGCTCGAAACTAAGGGCTGTGCTAGCAACGCGCCGTCGGAGCCGTTCTGCCGAACTTCGAAGCGTGGCTAGAGAGGACCGACTGTGTTACCTATCGATTGACTCAGATACTCACCGGGCACGGCTGCTTCGGTGACTACCTGAATCGAATAGGACGGGAGGCTACGGCACAATGCCACCACTGCGAGTCCGAACGGGTCTCCGCCCAGCACACGCTGGAGGACTGCCCTGCTTGGGAGTCTAAGCGTCGAGTCCTGGTCGGACGGATCGGATGAAACCTTACGCCGTCAGCACTGATCACGGCAATGCTGGTGACTCGTGAGGGATGGGAAGCCGCGATCTCCTTCTGTGAGCATGTTAGGCTCCGAAAGGAGACCGCAGAGCGAGATCGGGAAAGGGCCGATCCCGCTCGAAGGAGGCGGCGAAGGGGACGCGGCAGAGGTCGCTAGTTCCCTAATCGCCGCCTAAGGGTCGCTGCGGTCATATCTTGGGGCGATGTGACTGCTGCAAACGACCCGAGACAGGTGACACTCCGGTGCGGCCGGGGAGTGTCGTCTGGGGCGGGGCGCTGTTCTGCCTCTTACTGTGCAGGGCGGAGAGAGGTGCGATAGCGTCCTGCCCTTGGGGCATGGAGCTCCTCCCGACTGCCGAGGTAGGCCGCCGCGGGGTTTAGTGGGTATACCGGTTTTCCGGGAGTCCCACACAAGCCCTTCATCCCTCCGGAGGGTATGGTGCGAAAAGCATTCCCTGCGTGAAAAAGAAACAAAATAAAAAAAAAAAAAAAAATAATAAAAAAAGGGTGATGCAGAGCTAAAACAAAGTACACTGATGCACAGAAACTAAAATCAGATTTTTAATAAAAATAGATGAAATTAAGTAATATGTAATGTGCATATAATATATGTACACATATATAAATTAGCTGCACCCGCGGCTTCGTTCGGGTAGGATTTGAATTTTGAATTTTTACATTAGAGACGTGGGTTTTGCTACATAAAACCCGATCCCGCGGGAAGTCCGGAATAAAAAGTAGTCTATGTGCTGCCCAGTAACCTCTTCTATCTTTTAGTGAAAGTTCCATTAAAATCGGTTCAGTGATTCCAAAGATAAACCCAGACAAACAACAGACAGACAGACAAAAATTTAAAAAAGGTAGTTCATGTTTTAGTATCTAAGCTAAGCAATGTTATCAAGGTCAGTCTTTGGGTGGGTGATCATTCTTAACATATTCTTCCTCCGTGTCTCGAAGAACACATTAAGCTTACGGTCCCTGTTGTCATACAAACATCTGTAGCAAACGTTACGGGTACTTGGAGGCTTTAAAGCCTGATAAGTCTCTCCACAGAAGCTGATTGTGTTGATTGTAGAGGTCTGATGGCAGTAACGCAGTAGACTTTAAGCCAATCCCAACCTAGTTTAGAAAAAAGCTTGGAGAATGACTTCGTTTAAAGGTGTTTTTGCCCTCTAGACCCAACTTGGTCCCAACTTCTCGCGAATATTCCAGTTTCGGTCCCTTTTCACATTCAATACTGTTTTATTTTCACTATTTGTGCTGTCTGCCCTAAAGTGAGTTGTCTGGTATTTTGCCACCTGTACAAAAAAAAAAGCAATAGCCCAAGGTTGTTTTATGGAATAGGGGCCAAACGATGAGATGGTCATATGAAGGTAAGTGATTACCGCCGGCTATAGACACTACAAATCGAAACGTTATTATCCTTTGAGAGTACGAACCAGTCATTTGAATATTGCGCAGAGCTCAAATATAATTGAGAGAGACAGAAAAATGATAATGTAATTTATGATAAATTTGTGACGTCACTTTTCTCGAGGTTAGGTTCAGTGAACCTTGAAATATTACCTAACAGGTATTAACTAACTGAAATATGTAAAACAGATAGTGGTACAAATCTTTATCTTCTTTTGGCACCCGTTTCTTGATACGGTCAAGATAATACTTTGACATACTTTGCAAAGGATTATAGAAAAAAATACGTGTGGCACTCGGGGACTGCCGTGATAAAGCTATTGTATAGCATTTTTTATCAATTTATATAATTATAATATTTGTGAGCAGCTCGTCTCGATCCGTGCAAGCACGCACACAAACACCGTGCCGAAGTCTGCCGAACTGAAACGACGTTAGACGATGCACGGCTTTCAACATCGCACCACTGTGCCGGTCGGAGTGGGGGCTGTTAGGTTTATTTTCGTTACGGAATTTCAAGATTCGGTCGCGATAAAAGCTGTGCAATAGCTTAAAAGAAAAACTAAGACCACCATTCTCCTAGTCTTTTCCTAAACTAGGTGTGGAGGAACGGGTGTCATGTACCTCCATCACACAGGAAGGATCCTCCGATCAATCAAGGTGATTCAAAACCAAGGTACTGGGCGATATCGAATATATGGGCGGTCGGTCGCCACACCACTTTTTGCATCGCTAAGTGTCGTGGGTTTAACCCCACATGGGACAAAACTATGTGTGATCTATAAATTGTTGCTGAACTATTATTGGACTTCTTAGGTTACCAACTGCACGTAACCATTGTTACAGTTGTTAGTAGAGTAGAGAACCATATTTCAGCATATGAGTCGGTTCTGGTGGCACCATAGCATCACAGTAAACTACTGTTAATCATTTTTGGTTCTGTTCACCAAAAAACTGGGTTTGCTGTGGATCAATCTCTACTCTCCATCATTTAATTTTAGATAGACAAAAGTAGGCAACACACTTGTATCTTCAAACGTATCCAAGGGCAATATTTACCCATCTGGCGACCTGCGTACGGACATGTTTGTGCTTTTTATATCTAGTTGGGTCATTCATATAAAAATCTTAATTTTTAATGTAATTTGTCGTACCATAAAATCAATTATTAATACTTTTATAGCTTTTATATCACAATACAACTAACGATATAATGATAAAAGAGTATGTACTTAATATATTTGTTTATGATTTTTTTAGTCCGTGCAGTGCTGATATATAAGAATACAATGATCCTCATTGACCCCGAGTAAACGAATAGGGATGTTGTCAGAGCTTACTAAGGGAGCAAGTTACGCAGGGCAAAAGCAATGAAAAAAAAAGGAAAACTTGACGTAAACCGTATACCAACCCGTCTGGTCAGAGTGGCTTACGTCCAGCAGCGGACTATTAAATTTTGTTTTCTTATCACAATGTAACGTTAACATTGTCATATTTATAGGTAGTTCAAATTTGAGTCAAATTCACAGTTAACCAGTTATGTTTTTTTTATATAGAAGCCGATCAAAGAGAATCTACTCTGCCTGATGGAAAGCACGAATAGAATTCAAGAATGGTGGTCGACATAATTATTGCGAATACAAACAAAATAGAATAGCGACCCACGCTATGGCGCCCTAGTGAGATGCTTCTTTACGTCTCTCTTAAAGGATCCGGGATCATAGTGAGGGGGAACACGTGCGCTGGTAGCGAGTTTCAGGTTTTAATAGGTACGTATAATATTGTTAACATTATTTCAATTTGAGTTAAAGAAATAACTGAAACCTTGACTTTTTCTATTAATTCACCTCCGCCCAACCGTTAACCAAAGATTTATTTGAATTACATAGAAAATCACTCGGTCATGCGTGACACAGTGAAGGTCAGAGATCAACCTTGACCTTGTTGCGTGAACCTTAGGTGTATACACTAACATTAACTAAAAGTAATGTGACTAAACTTCTAATATGGGAAGTCAATCAGTTTGGTAGGAAAATGTATTTATGAAAATATAAAACTTAAAAAGAAAACTATGCGCCTACAATGTATCGAGCTGTAATAAACTGTATTAATCATGTCTGTGCGGTAATGGATTAAGAATACAAAGTATCTCCACCCCTATTTATCATGGGTGTTATAAGAACCGAGTTAGAGACGAAACTACACAAGACAACAGTGCTGTAAACAGAAAATGCTATCTAACGACTCACTTTTGTCAACCTTAGTTCTCCGCTTACACCTCTTGAGAGTCATATTACATTAGAAATATAATAAAAACAATGATCTTTACCTTCCTTTCGCAGGTGTAAAACTTTTACAAACATTAAATACTTGCCCTGACTGGCTATAAACTTAACTGCTTTTTATGTTGTAAGCACTTACTAAGAATTTTTGGAGAATTTCACTATAAGGTAGAAAAATAAGGCAGTAGTAAACAAAGTTCATCATTTTCAAAGTTAGAAACGCGTAAAAAGCATTCGATTGCACGGATGACAGTGGTTTAGCGGTCGCCACGCCGCTTTTTATTGCGCTGAGTGGTGTGGTTTTAAACCTTACATGGAATAACACTTTGTGTGATCTATAAATTGTTGTCTCCGAACAACTGGGTTCTCTTCGTCTCTTTTGTGTCTGAGTGTTCTTTATGTCCATTTTTTGTAAGTATTAACCAGAAATAATAACATTTCGAATATCTGATACACAACGCCATCTAACTCCAAACTAGATAACTGATATAAATACATATATACTTTTTTTATAAATACATATTGTGCATAGCAAACACCCAAACTCCGAAACAAATATAGGACCAAATATATATTTTTATAATATATATTTGGTCTAATTCGGAAATCGACTCCGACAGCAGTCGCATACACAACCACTGCGCCATCGAGGCATTCAAAGGAAAAGACCTAATTAAATTTATACCATACCTACATACTTCTGCGACAATTTTGGCCTCCATCTATTTTACAAAATTGGCCTAGGTAACATGACCCGGAAGAATAACGCAGCGATATTTTAACGCAAGATCTTGGCCGCATTTTAATTACATCTGTTACTTATTAATCGATTATAATCCCAAAAAATAATATGTTATATGTTTAACCTACATGTAGATATGTAGTCTATTATATTTCCTCATAACCATAAGTATTGTTAAGACAATTGAACCAATATTTTAATATTATCGAACAATATTGTCTTCATACAAACGGTCGGAATGCAAGTCATAGCTACACGCCTCGAGTTCGGTACACACTCAGTACACATTAAGCTGCAGATATGCCACAATGGGGAATGGATATTGAGGTGCTTTTGATTTCTTGAATTGTATATTTAAACTAAAATTCTCTTAATATAATATAACATTTAACAATAAAGGTTTGTCTGCATTTAGTCACGGGCATAAGATGGATGATAGAAGACTCACGAAAGGAATTTATAAAGTGAATGTGTGTGTCGGAATAGGTCGACCAAGGTGAACATTTACTAACGAAATTGGTAATGTTTTGGAGAAGGGCCATGTGAAAAATGCCAGGAACCGACAAGTATGCATGCAACGATTGATAAATGTGGACAAAGCAAAAAAAAATGTGTCAGGACCTTAATAAGTGCAGATCAATTATCTCTGCCTACCCCTCTGCGAAATAGGTGTGACTTTATGTATGTATGCTTTTCGTGCTTCTCAGTCGAGGTGCAAATATTTTTTTGTGTTAAAAATGGGTTTAATTATTTTTTTAAAATACATTGATTGTTGTTGAACACTTCGCGTTTCATTCCCAACGCATTTCCATTTTTTTTTTTCAAACCACAGCTGGACATAGGCCTCTTCTTAGCAAGGAGGCTTTGGCCCACTATTCCACGCTGGCCAGACGGGTTGGAATATAATATTGGCAATCAATTAACTAAAAAATCTCAATTAGTAGGTAGATAAAGTTTAAATATTGTAAGCGGTCAGCCCTACCGAGTGCTAATTACCGCGCGGCTGTAGGTACTTATTCGAAAGCAGGTCTAATTCCCAACGCTTTATAGATAATATTACCGCGACTGAACCGGTTTTTATGACTGATATCCAGCATATCTGTCGTAAAGTCTTTATTACTTCAGTATAATATATTTGGTATAATAAACTAGAAAGGCATTAAAAGTATTGGTATTAATTGTCGGAAAAGAGGTATTTTGGGTTATTTGTGTGCCTATTGTATTGTTAGTGGTTTTCTAACTTCGCATTATTTCCATGCTAATGAAACCTAGGCCGCCATAGCGTGGGTCATCATGCTGCATTGTCTGCATTCGTAATGAGTATGATGACCATTGGTCTTGAATTCTAATCATGCTTTCCATCAGGCAAAGTAGTCACTTTGGTAGGTCCCTAAATATAAAAAATGTTTTGAGACACCTACGGGTTGGATTGTTTTAAAATCTATAACGGACATCGTAAGCAGCTTTTAACAGTCCACTGCTGGACATAGGCCTCTCCGTGGAAAGGAGGAACATACATATACGTAGGAGATAGTTAGAAACAATTTCTGTGTTTTATTTACTTAGATTTTGATCAGTTAGGTCATATAACAATATTAGGACATAAATATGTATGTGTGCAATTAACATTGTAGACCGGTGGGTTGCCAGGCAAATAATACTATCTCATAACTACCTTAGAACTATTTGGTATTTAGTCAATTAGATATACCTGCATATATTTAAATACCTATTTCTCATTAAAAAAAAATTGAAAAACCTCATTAAACTCATATATCTTTAAAAAATTATTCAAGTTAAATGTAGTAAAGTAAAAAAAGTAAAAATATTTCAAGGTAGCTAAACTGGTATCTTTATATTCCAAAGATAAACGTATGCTAACGTATACTAATTATTATTTTATATCAAGTAATGCAGTCATTAGTTTTCTATGCAGTACATAAGCGCCATGTTTAAAAGTAGGTACACGATTTGAATTCCAATTTGTTTAATTATCTATATATACGTGAAGCAAAAACTTTGGACCCCTTTATACGAAAATTGCGCGGACGGAGGAGTATGAAATTTAGCACACTTATAGTTTATATGTAGTAGAAGTGCAGAACGTTAATATTTTTCAATAATAATGCTTATAAAGTACATTAAATCAATAAAAAACACTACACACACTACCACGCATTTGACACACACAAACAAGTATTTGTTACACGCATACTTAGTCTGTGGTCAAATTGTTTCTTTTGTTCATCATTTTATCTATACACATACTATAGACATTGAGTGCTGACATACACATAGATTACTTTTTTATATGTTTACTGTAGTCTTATTGAGTGTCAAACAGAAAAGTTTTATTTGCCTCATTTAATATAAAAAATACCACGTGAAATACCACTCGCTTATACAAATTTATGTAATGTAAGTTGTGTTTTATTATGGTCGAATTTCGACCAGTAGGCGACCACTAGTTAATATTATTATGCTCCATACGTAGTCATGAAAATAAATATTTAAACTTGGTATTCTATATACCTTATTGTACATTTGTAGTAAATTTTATTATTTCTTAAATGAAACGAGAACCGATGTGGTCATAAAGTTCTGGAATAGTGACCGTCTACTGGGAAACGCAGCGTTGGTAGGTCTCTCACAAGGTGGTCCGACGACCTTTTTCAAGCCGTTGGATGCAGATGGCACGGGACCGGTTGTTGTGAAGAAACTTGAGGGAGACCTATGTCCAGCAGTGTACGTCTTTTGGTTTAGATGATGATGATGATAATGATTTCTTAAATTTTGATATGCACTTCATAATAAATATAAAAATAATTTGGGTACCATCCAGTTGAGAAATGAATTGGTTCTTTCATTCACGTCCTGCGTCCTCATTATTATTACGTCCCACTTTTTCTTATTTCCTATGTAATTCTCTGTGTAAAAATACAATAAGTATAATAAAATGAATTAATTTGCATATTTTCTATATAACACCATATATTACACCTTAAAAAAGGAGTGACGTAAATTTGAATAAAGACAAATCACATTATGATCGAGTTACTCACTATACCCACCAACCATCAACTCATCATTTCACATTTTGATAACATCAATAGCCCTTAAAGACCCACTTCTGGACATAGGCTTCTTTAAAAGGAGGTTTTGGCCTACTATACCAAACTGACTAGATGGCTTTTTGATATTATATCATTGCAAAATTGGTTGTCTATGGTTTGTGATATAGAGGACAAACGTGCAGACAAGACCCTGATGGTAAATGCTTACTGCCGTCCCTCGACACGGACCTCAAAAATCACAAATGCTTGCTTGCATAGACTGTTGTATCACTCTGGTCCAGACGACCCTTCATATCATAGCCCATCTCTCTGGAGACTGGCCTATTGTACCCCACTGGCTAAACGGATTGGTACAGAGTTTGTTTTAAGTTTTCCTTCTCTTTGCAGTGATGTTTTCGCACGTAGTTTGTTTCCTGAGTCATCTCTTACGGCCTCATTTACTAAACCATCCCGCCAAGAGTAAGAGGTGGGTGTCTCAAATACCGATGTCTCACATCCAGCATTTGTATCGATGACGTGTGTCGCTAAAATTGTCCCAAAGGTCAGATAACAGTCAATTAGACCAATTATAAGCCGACGTCTAAATGGAAATTGAAGAATTAGTATGTTGAGGTAATTTTATCACGACCATTTGTTAGAACTAGTGACTGCACCCCTCATAGAACACCTTGAGTATGACTAGTGTTGCAAGAGTTTGTTTTTCTTAAAGACTAACCCATGGACTAACATGGAACTTTCAACCTTAAAATACACGAATTTTTACCTTTAGTCCCACGTAATTTTAAATTACTTTTACTGCTGATAATACATGCTGATAAATTATTTATCTTTTTTTTATTACGTTTTTTTTTATTTTGGTTTGAAACAAAATAAAATGTTCATGTATACTACACTAAAATAATAAAATTAAAACCATCTAATACCCAGACACATAAATTAACACCCATTCTAAACCGATTACTTCCTATAGTACTGTTTCATTTTTATTTTATTATCTCAACAAGAAATAACAATTAAAATCACATCAACTTTATATAGTACTTAGATTAACTATAGTACACTTTAATTTTATAGTTATTAACACTTTAACTTTATAACGCACAATTATTTATAATCTCGATCAAACGTTTCGAATCTAATCTAATAATTTTGAGTAACTGATCTTAGCTCGGCTACAGTAAAAACAATGAAAAGTTCTTAAAATTTACACACGCTGTGATTTTAATTTTTACAATTTTCATATACACATACAGCCGTTTTGATTTCTTCTTTCCTAATTTGGTAAAAAGTTTCGTAGAATAGACAACGGAACAACGATATCGGTATAATAGGTGCCCACATCGTAGTCTGTGATATCTTTCAGACAACCTTTAGATAGATTTTACCCTACGTATTCAGTTTGTATTTTACATAAATTAATTTAAAGTTGGATTTTCAAAAGACAGATAAACAGTCAAATAGTATTTATTCCACAGTTAGCGTTAAGGGTTTTAATGATCAGACAGCTGTTATCAGAAGAATAAAGCTTAAATATGAAGAATACCTTTATCCGTTGGTTTCAAACCTCAGTTAGTGGTAGTATGTAAAAACTAGTTTCAAAATAAGAGCAGTCAAATTTGTATTTTGTGTAATGTCCTCTGATCCTTGTGTAACTTGTTACTAACTGTGTAGCTGCATCTTGATTGCGCATGTTTACAGTTAGTCTAACCATGAAAAACCATCAAGTTCCTATCTGACTGTTTATACTCAATTAAAAACACAAAAAGATTCTTTGCTTGATAAAGTGTCAGATATATTTATTCACTTTTTAGTTATTTGACTGTACAATACAGTTTGGAAAAAGAGGCCATTTAAGAAATAAAAATCATTTTGAATCTTCAGCAAACAAAGTTCATGACAAAAAAAATATTTGCTGAATGAACAGATTCATCAAAGTATAGCTTAAACTTGAAATTTTGGCAATTGACGCTCTTTACTCTTCCCACTTAGAGATAATTTTTGGAAATTTTACTTCTAAGTAGGCGAAAAAGGGTCTAATGGTTTTTTTGGAAGTTAAAAACTCGAAATAAAAAAATATACACATATTCCGACACCGTGATATTTCCATTACCACAAAGTATTCTATATTTTGTCTAAAGGTGATGATGTAATCGTAGCCGATTTCGGCCACTGCGGCAAGTTTCTACGGAAACCGTGAAAGGGTGAAGAATAACCCCTGTCGTCACCTAGTCAATTAGAAAATCAGTTCAAAAATTGATTTGAAGTAATTGCCTAACTTGAGCACTGGCCTGCATCCAAGGAAGTCACAACTTCCATTTTAGCCTCTAGCATTTTTATAGGCTAAGTACGGTACGGTGTGTGCTTGTAGTCAGGTCGATTTCTTTAACAACTGATGACAATCTGTGAGAATAATTTTACTTAAAAAATAAAAAAAATTGAAGAACTTTTCAAAAGTTTAATAATAGCGTGGTATATTTGGCCAAAACTTTTCTAGAGGACATCTAAATCCAGCAGTGCCATCAATTCTAAGCCTACTTATGATGATTACGTATTTACTTCATGTCTTAGCTATTATAACAGTATAGTATATTTATGACAAACATGCACCTACGTTAACAGGTGTAGTTATATATAAATGAAGCGCTATGTCCATAATTTGGTAATTCATGCAGAACTCAATTTTATTTTATGAACCCGTAAAATATATAGAGATACTGGTGACGATGATAAAATACTCCAACGATGTAGTAATCGTCAGAATCTTATAGTATAGGCTTCAATGTTTTACTTAACAACTGTCATAGTCACTGCCTCGTTGGTTAACCCAATCACGAGGTCTCGTTCTTGATTCCCGGGTATTCATTTTTGCAGTTTTCAAGTTCTCACGGGGAATCACCTCACACGATTACAAAAATCACATGGCATTCTGAATTCCAACTTGGATATATCGTAGGTTCCTCAGAAGCGAGTATTTATATTCTTATATTCTCTGCATGTGGTAAGTCTTAATATACAGACACAGTACATTGTGGTTTCCTATATAAAACTATTACGTCATCATATACTCATCGGAGAATTAGCAATCTAGTATGGTTTATGATAGAATGGCATTATAATTGTATATATCTTGAAGTACTCATTATTGACGCATATTTTATCTGCATATAGAAGAGTTTATCTTTCATATATTTAATCTAAGGTGACAGTAAACGAAAAAAAACCAGTGACGTCACTCTTGATTCGATATCAGGCTATAAAAAGCCGTAGTGAGGTAAAGCTTCTAATCTCAACTAATGTAATAAAAGTAAAATTAAATTTGTATGTGTGGCGTTCTCAAAACTTAATTATCAGACGTTTAAGTTAGGTTCAGATTTGTTTATTTTAGGAGTATCACACGACGTATGGTTTGTCAGTTTGATTCCTACAAAACGCCCAACGAAAAATTCTGAAGTAGTAACAGCCAGGGAGGGTTTGAACACAACGCAAAGTTTCAGACCCTTTATTACGTTATATAAATATTCTTGCAATCTTGTTAATTTTATTGCCCGGCCTCAAGGACGCTTAGCTGGCTTCGTGTTTAAGTTGGACTCAATGGCTATAAACCATAAACCTTACTCTTCTACGTAACATTTAACGCCCTTGGTGGGTAAAGTTCAAGGAAAACTAAAGAAACGAGGCTAAATTTCTGGGTCATGTTCACATCTGTGTAAATGATGATATGGGTTCTTCAATACAAATAATTTGATAGGTTTTCATGCTTTAATATTATTTAACCAATCATAGTATGCATGTATGTTACCAGGATTTTATAAAAAGATTTTTATATACTTAAAAAAAGTACTACATTTAAAGAAAATAAAAATAAAATATTTATCAACATATTATAATTAAAATAACACTGAAACAAAACGGGGAACTCCCGCTTCTATCAAAGGTCATCCAGGAAATGTGTATATGTGATTTTCCAAACCAACATGATGTAGTAATATCTAAATTGTTCAGGATGTCTGAATCATAGCCACCACTGCAGAGTTTGTAACTTGTATGACGATGCCTAAGTTGGTACTTATGAACAATCGATAGAAATCTAATCTATTCTTAATCTGTCCTCATAAACCGCCTCCACGTGAGGAACTATTTCAGATGACCGATAAAATTCTTAGTTTTTATATGAATTACCAATAGGTTGACAGCATGGGACAACAAATTGACATATGTAGGGCAGAAATAAGTGATTGATATAATTTTTAAAAATGGATTATGAAGTATTTATTGATTACAATTCATATAACCCAAAATGAGATATCGTGTGATCCCAAGCTGTGACATGAATATGTAATCATTGTATTTTTTTTGGAAATAATGTCTCGTAGTGGTATTTTTATTTTATATACAATAGCTACCTACAAGACCATCAAAATTATTATAATAGTACATATACAGTGTATGATGTATATTAATGTATATGTTATACGTATATAGTTTGCTCGTATGAATTCGTATTGAAATATATTTTACGAAGTATAAATTAACAGACTCGAAGTTTTTTAAATGATTGTAAAAAGTGAAAAACACAAGATATCCTCGGTTCTTGTATTTCACTTTTACCAGAAGGAAAAATCTTCAGTTGTCAAAATCATTATCAGGCCAAAATCCAACCAAAACAGCATCGAAACAGTTGAATAAATAAACACATTATCAATGAACTCGTTTAATTCAAGGGCATTCAGTCGACCAGGAAACGGTTTTTTCAGCATTTAAGTAATTATATAAAACATAGCAGATTCAGTTTTAGTATCCTCTGCTAAGCTCTACAACATTGATTCATATTCAGAGTTATCCTAATCTTCACTAAAGGAAGACGTTTGTTTTTGGTGAAATCTGTGTGGCGACTTTCACATACAGCGTCAAGACATGCTGCAGCGCCATCTACCGAAGGCACATCGAACTACAGCGTAACGAACTACAGAGTAATTATTAGTCCTATATCGTGATATAGAAGTTCTCGCACCAAATAGCACTTATACAACTGCCTTGGGCCACGGCTCGCCGGGTATGATCACTTCAGCCTTTCCTCGTGTCAGAGAGATATGACACCCATACTCCTATACCTGCTAATCTCTGGAACTATTATTATCTGTGACAACAGTTTTATTGTGATCTGATGATATACTTGATCTCATTTCAAAAATTCGTTTATAGGCTATTTAAGATTGCGTCACGACTCATAGAAACTATGCAGAGATTATGCTCGTATATGATGAAAACTCAGGAGCAGTTAATTAACGACAAGAGGATTATTGCCGACATCGTCGAGATGATTGCTTATAAAGAATATTTCAAATCTTTGTTAAGTATAGTAACAACAATGTGGCAAATCATAAAGATAGATTTAGAACCAATCTTATTCACCCGCTGAAAAACAACGACACAAGTGCCCGCATAGCAATCTGTTAACAGTGATTTGTTATGAGGACACGGTTTTAATCTGGTCGGAACGGCTATTCCCAGCAATCTTAGCCATTTTCTTGCCTAATCTCACATAAGATTGCGGAACCCTAAACAAAAATAGGCAGGCTCGAGCACTTTTAAGCTTGGGTTCTAACCCCACTCATGGTGAAATGGATCATCGATAAGATGGATTACATAACATTTGTTAACTGTTGACCTGTTTCCCTTAAGATCTCCTCCCACAAGTGGTACTCAATGAGTAATCCGATATTACGTGATAGTTCTGTTTGATTTATACTTTTGCTAAACACATATTACGGGGATTCCTATTACCGATATGTTTGTATTTAGAAATATGTGAGTGTGTTTATTTAAGTATTATGTGAAAGGGTAATGGCTGATTCCCAGTAAAGGATTCTTATTATCGCTATAATATGTTTGTATTTAGAAATATATGTGTACGGTTGACGGCAATAAGCTTGCCTGTTACGTACGTACTTAAAAAATATAATCGACATAATGTGGACGTTAAAACTACCCGTTTCTACCCCTTCGGAGATAAAAGTAAATAATTGTATATATGTAAGTAATTCACTATCGTAAGAAGAATCACCAGGGTAGACCAGATGATTACCCTGTTCCAGTGGCCTGGATGGACATACGGGTACACTAACTTAGCCTGCTCGTTTTACTACAATCTCTGTCATGTTTTTCATCTGAAATTCGAAGTATCTTAACTCCCTCACTATATCTTCTCCTTAGAAAAAAACATTTTATTCTTGTATCCTATTAGAAAAAAAATACATTTTAAAAAAAGATTAGCGTCTGACAGGCTGCCATTTACTAATGAAGCCAGAAAAACAGTTTGCAATATTACAATGTGTCCAAAACAGAAAAAAAAATCTGTGACACATTGTATTTGAAAGTCCTAGAAATTATAAGGAAACCACTTAATCGACATGCCGCTAAGAAGCCGAACGATCACCATAAACGAATAAAACTGCAGTTGTGTCTTACTAAGAAAACCTCATGCTCAAATCACTATTATTATGTCATGGTCAAAAGGAACATAAAATTATAGAAACCTGGCGTTTCGCCAACAGTTTTCGTCGGACGAAATTCGCTACGAGTTGTGTGAATTTTTTTTACAAGAGCAATTGATATTACGTACAAGCTGACCTAGTTGTAAGACTAGCGTAGAACTCTTGAAATATTGGCCAGAATTGGCATCTGTTAACATCGTCAAGTGCTTTAGGTAAAAAATATCTTATTAATTTTAAAATGTTGGTAAATAAGATGAATCAAATTCTATATTCAATACTAAGCGATACTTGTTAAATCAATTTTATTTTAATTAAAGACAAACGAACTGATGGAGCAACTGATGAAAACTGATTACGGTCGACTGTGACGATGACAAGAGTCACAAATACGTTGCCGCTCTGTGAACCTCCCTTTTTTCCTGTGCGGGAATTCCCACGGATACCACCGGTAGGTGGTCATGTCGGACTCGAACCGACCAAAAACCGCGCGCCGTCTCGGGTACCAGTAGCTCGGCAACCAGCTGCACCCTAGTAAGGAAATCCCTGTCTGAACCTCCCTCACTATGTGAATAGTTTCTTAATACCAGTTTTTGAGATTGTCGTATTATTTTATATATTTAAGTAATTACAATAAAGTTTACATTTATTATTTACACCGTCAATGAACTTGTAGACAAAATAACAGTTCCGCATAGAAATAAGTAAACGACACGAAGTCAAGGTTATCAGCTCTATGGACAGATTATAAACAGCACATTAATTCCTATTGCGGTTATTTTTATGTAACTCATGTTATAATGAGTTTATGAATTAAAAGCAAGAGATGAAAAATAATGTTCTTTTTACAACTTTTTTTGTTATTGTACACTATCACATAATACTATCTATATGTTAGGTTTCTTTCTACTATTGCTTATGTGAATATGACGCACAGAAAACATAAAATATTTTGAAGTTTTTTTTTGTTACTGACAACTTCCGTATTAAGAAACATACATACAAACATACATAAAACGAACACAAAGAACAGCCACTCGGAGTAACATTTTGTGGTTCACACAGAGTGTTATTCCGTGTGGGGTTTGAGCTCATATTACTCAGCATAGATGAGAACGGCGTGGCGACCACCAAACCACTACGCCATGAGTTTTGGTCGGTTCGAGCTCGACATAACCACCAGCGGGTGGTATCCGACGGATTACCGCACAGACCAAAAAAAAAGTGTTCTATAACGTTCAAATTATGTACGAACTATTGGAATGCATAATTTACAGGGGATATTATTATTTATTTATTATTATTGTTATTTTTTGTATTTAATTCGACCCGTCATATATATGAGTATATGTATAAGTCTTTAACAGCAACTGTTGATAGAATCAAAGAAAGTTCTTCATAGAGCCTGAACTGATTCAGCAAATGTGTGTTCTTTGTGTACGTTTCTTGTATGTTTGTAAAGTCCCCCGCGTCACAGAATACATCACTAATGCGAGCGTTGTTTATTAAAAAATAGCAGTCGTGGGACTGCCGATAGAAGTGAAAACGGAACTATTAAGTTGAGAGTAATTAAAACTATATGCAAAAATTATATGAAATTTTTTATGTTTCATATATAGCTATATATAATATATAATATCATATATAATATATAATAATAATAAATTTCATATATAATATATAATATCATATTCTCCATAGCTATAGATATACTATTATCATTAGCATGTCGGTGACGCGAACCGAGGATTTTACCCTCTACCAAAACGCTTAACGCGCCTAAAGAAGTTTTCACTTCAAAAACTTTTCGTTGCGTCATATTTACTTAATAATACTATGTGAGATAGCTATAGATGACATATTATGCGAGAGTAAGCAATAAGGTAAAAAGTTGCAAAAAAGTTTATTATTTTTCTTCTTTTGCCCATTATAGATGGTGGAGGGAACGGGTATCATATCCCTCCGACATAAATGGAGAATCCTCCGACCAGGCGAGGTGATCCTGCCTGGCGGGCCACGGCCCAACGGTTGATGTTAGGATGTTGTATATATGCTAATTGCCACGCGAATCTCTATTTCGCGATACAGGATTAGTAGTTGCTTCGTACTTCATTATTATACTTCGTAGTTCGGTGTATCTTCGTTAGACTGTTGTTGTTGTATAATTTTGTTTGTTCTGTAATGTTGAAATCGCTACAATATAAACTCATTATAATTTTAGTTTCATAAAAATAACCGAAATATGAATAAATATATTCCTGTTTCAGTTGAAAAAGATTTTCAATTGAGACGACGATATAATAGCCAGCATGCCATTAAAATTACTTATACCTATATAAGTTTACGGATACAAATTATATTATGATATAAGTCTACTTAATGTATAGATAATTACTAACTTAAAATTATCACATTCATATTAATTAATAGCAATTCATGTGAATTTGTGAAATCGTACACGTGACCCAATCACTATTAAAGCGAGTGAAGCAGTTGATAAAAGCTTGTAAAGACATGACATAATTCACAACGACTTATACGAGTGGTCGCGCGATCAACTGATTTGATTTCATCGCACAATGAGATTAAACGCTCGATGATTTTATTAGTCACGAGAAACACTTAATAATGATCGTACGATGGGTTTGATCGTACGATGAGTTAGATCGTGCGATCAAAGGTCTTAAGAGTGTCCTAATTGGTCACGCGTCGTTGCTCGTGCAAAGTGCCTCTTTTTGGATTTATATAATACAGAAGGTGGTCTATATTTTTTTCGTCGAAACTTGCAATTTTAAGGCAATATCCGACAGTAAAACTGAAATGGCAGCGTTGTAGCGACAGCGTATCAGTATCGCGCAAAATATTAGGATCGCATGATCATTTTCATCGCACGACCAAAGCGTGTCGTTTGGTCGCGCGAACAATATCTAATTTAATAATATCTAATTTTTTGACTTGAAGTATAGTCAGAGTTCTTTGAATGTTTATTTTGGTAATATACAGATATCTTGTAATAAAGATAATTTACAGAATATTGAGGGGTGATAAAGTATGTATGAGTAAGAGAAAACCCCCAAAAAATATCAGACGTTTACTCAATAAAGTTATAAATCTTTACAACCAAATAAAAATCGTACGATTGGACATTTGTCACAGTTTGGATTTTTTTATCAGGAACCGATTAGCTGTTTTTGGGTATTAAAGGATCATAAATACATTCATTTATGTCTATCTGTATTAAGTTATTATCACAGGAAATACCTGTTGTAATGGTGAGTAATTTTAACTGTCTTTCTGATTGCTGTGCTTGAGGCCTCGGGTTCTATTCCCGGGTCTAAATACTAGTATAATTTGCAAATATTTGTTTCGGAGTCTTGGTGTTTACTATATATAATATGAATGTATTTACAACATATCAAACGTATAAATGTATTTATATCAATTGTCTAATACCTGGTGAATAATAGATGTAATAGATTGTGTTATGTGCTCGAACGTTTGTGAACGAAATATTAAAAAAATTAAAATTTAAACTGCCAATAAGTTGGTGATCGAGGGCACAATTCCCACTCAGGATGAAGAGGAACCATAATATATATAGTTATGTTTATCTTTCAAGTTTTAGATTAGTAAGTGACTTTTGTGACGTTTTCTTTTTTTTATATATTGAGAGCCTGCCAAAGTGACTCTACTCTGCTGATGGAAAGCCTGAATAAAATCCAAGAGTTGTAGTCACCATACTCTTTGCAAATGCAGACAATGCAGTATGGTGACCCATACTATGGCGGCCTTGTGAGATGCTTTTTCACACCCCGCTTGGGGACGTAAAAGGCATGACAGTCATCGTGACAGTGTAAGGCTTACACAATTACCACGATAACTGTCACCCCCGCTTCAATGGGATTTATATATATTTATTATTTATTATTTATATATTATTTATATATATATATATATATTTCCATTGGATATACATACATATATTATATAACATATACATATATTATATAAATAATAAATAATTTTAACATTTCAAATACTATTAAAAAAACGATACTAAAACTTCGTAAGTTGGTATAGGCTAAAAGCAATCGGCAAAAATTAGTTCAAATTCATATATTAAGAATTAGATTTCATAATGCATTTCAAAATTAAGTTTTATAGCAATTTTTGAAATCGTGAGACACAAGCCGCCATGATATTGCGTCATCACGTTAGTAAAACTAAGGTAATTGCAAGATTCACTGTAAATCTTTATATATTTGCTGATGTTATTTTGTATGTGTATATTACTTACAAAATAATGAGCTGCTAGGCAATTTCGCCCACTGCGACCAGTCTCAACAGAGATATTATAGTGCATAAGTGCGCCAACACAGGTGCAGTCTCTGTTGCCTCACTCTCACAATCCGATGGGTTTATCCAACCGACCGACGACCGGGGCGAGAGCAGGCTCAGGACAGACGATTTAACATGCTTTCCGAGACACGGGGGTTAAGACCCCAACTTCCAAACTCCTGGCTGTTATTAAGTACTTCTGTTACCATAAAAGCTCAACGACACTGCCCGACCCAGAATCACACTCGAGATCTCTTGATTAGCAGTCGCATACGCTTACCGCTCGACCGGTGTAGCAATTAGAAATACTTACATATACTTACGTAATTCAACAAACGTTTTGCAGGGCAGTGTCGGACTATCGAATTTGTCGGATTACAGAGTACTGACTAAGACCCCCAACAGCCCGGCTTTTTTTACAAAAGAGTACCTTGTAATCCGACAAATTACAGACAAATGATAAGATTGTATATGTGGTTGTCTTCTGGGCTTGTGACGACATTACTAGATACGTATACGTAATACACAATGAATAAACAGCAAAGAATGAACGCACGCTAAGATGCACCGCTATTACACGTAGTCAGATTCAAACTAAGCAATCGGAATTGAAACAGTACCTACGCGTCGAGCACAAGTTGTAATCTGTTCAATTATGCACGATCTACATTAGCGAAAATTGTTTGATTGATATCGGATTACAGGAGGTCCGGATTACCGAGGGTCCACTGTATTTGTGATAACAAATAATTGTGTCCATCACAATATCATTTGTTTTAGGTAGTTATAGAATCCAGGACTTCCTCCTTAGTCAGGATCACTAAGCACAAGTCTGACAGCTCCATATCCTTACTAATATTAAGCGATTATATGGTATTATGTTAGTGTCTGGAGATAGTTAGAAGGCTGGAGTGTATAAGTTACTTTTTGCACCGGTTAGATTTTATAAAAACCCCTGCAATTTCTGATAGATATGAATATATTGAACAACGTACCTAAGCTGGGAGTGAATAAAAATCTATAAATGTTATAAATGAGAAAGTTCGTTAGGGTGTATGGATATTTGTTACTCTTTTACGCAAAAACTTCTGTACAGGTTTGGATGAAACTTTACACTGATATAGCTTAAACATCGGAATAATGCATAGGTTATTATTTACTACGATAACCGACTTACACTGTGGAGCCACGGGCAAACGCTAGTATAAAATAATAAAAGAAGAGTTTTAAATCCCTACTTTTAGATTTTGTTATATCTTGAAACATTACTAAGTGAATTGGTTGTGAATTCACAAATACAAAACTAGGCAAACCGGTTTCTAGCACAGACCACGATACTAATACGTGAACCGCATTACTAGCAGCCTCACAATCAGATATCCTTGGCCTTGATATTCAAATTAAAAAGTAAAAAAAAAGCTCGCTTCTCAAGCAATCTGAAACTACTGGTTCGAATTGATAAGTTATTTTAGTGGTGGTTAATCTATTTAACGGGGAAGGTTATATAACATCACGCTATCATCAATAGGCGCCGTACATCAACAAAATGTTATATAAAGGGGACCTGAGAAACGCAGACAAAGTAACATACATTTCTGACTTTTGAGTGTCACTGCATTCCAGAAAATTTTATAAGTCTTTTAGAATCTCAAGCTGTCATCATCGTTAAAACCCTACAATGGTCCACTGCTGGACTCAGGTCTCTCCTTAGAAAGGAGGCTTTCGCCTACTATACCAGATATACATACGTACATCAGAGGGATTGGGATAGAGGTTTGTTTAATTTTCCCTTTTTTTTTCTATTTTAGGAACCTGCCAAAGTTACTCTACTCTGCCTGATAGAAAGTATGAACAGAATCCATGAGTTGTGGTCACCATACTGATTGCAAATGCAGATAATGCAGTAAGGTGGTCCACACTATGGCGGCATAGTGGCGGCTTTTTCATGACAGTCATTGTGACAGTGTAAGGTCCTTCTCTTTGCAGAGCTGTCGTCTTGCGTTTACTCCGGGAGTCACCTCTTAAGACACCTATTGGAATAGGGGTGGTCACATTCTGTATTCTTAGTACGTCACCACATGAGTAAGCTCTCAAGCTGTATGCTTGTGGAAACCATTTAATGTAACACGAGCACAAATAATAATAAGTTTTAGAAAAATGATTCATAAACTTTATTCATTATAATTAAATCATTTACGTATTAAAATTTGATGTGTAGGTATTTTATATTATATGTATTAATGTAAATGTAAATGCATATGCTTACGTATGTATAATACAAATATCATTTACTTGAAGCAATAGGGGCGTTCTTGTACATTTATCTGCCTGACACATGTATTTACGGGACCACTATTGTAAAAATAGTATACAAATAAAGGATAAATATAAAAAAAATCTTAATAAGCTAATTAACGACCACGTCCTACTGGAACTGCAAGTCCGATTTATAACATATATTTGTTTTAAAAACTCCAATTGTGGGATTCCAGACCTGAGGCACGTAGTTCCTAACCGTTCCACAAGACTAACGCACGCGTTTAATCGTAGGTCTGAAATCGCAAAAAAAGAAATGTAACACACAGCTGTCTATTCAAGTCTACGCATTAGGGACTTTTTTCAGTGACTAATTGTAAAAATATAACTTGCTACATTCGGATCGTGACTAGTAAAATCGCGATTGTTATAAGTCCCATAGCAATAGTATGGCGGCGGTTAACCGCAATTACTATTCAGCCTCGACTGGGCAAGCGCACTAGATAGTCGTTATTTAGCGGGTAAAGAGATTGCTGTTTACGTCCTCTATTTCTTGTATTGATAACCAAAACCACAACATATGTCACTCGTAGAAATCCATGGTGTTACTGGAATAAATTTAAATATAATGCCGGCCGGAGTATGTACTCATACGTGGTTTTGCGTTTCCAGCTATTCTTAAACTGCTTGCATGTAATCGCAAATCAAATCCAAATCGCGTGCTAAGCCTTAGGGCTTATTCTACCTCTTGGTACTAATTACTTATTACTATATAAAGTATTGAACCAATCATATTGAAAAAAAAAATAGTCAAGTTGTGGATATGTTAAGTCCTATGTGATGTAAAAACTGGATTACTAAAAAAATCTCAATAAAAATCATAAATTTCGCTTTTATTTTTACAAATAACCCGCAGAAGTCAATAAATACTACACCAATACTAATTAAACCTTGTTTATAAATACAGCATAGTACGATAAGCGTACTGTGTGATCTAAATTTACAATTGCTTATTTTTTCGTTGTTAGAAATTAAATTCGGGAATATTTCGTGCAGGCAGAAGATGTGACTCGTATTTGCCGCTAAAGTCAGTTGCGCTTCGGTACGGGTTGTATGGAGAACCCACGTCGCTCGCAATTATGCCTATCTGACAGAAATGTTCATAAGAAATTATAAGGTTGATGCGCCGGTTTCGCGTTCACTTGACGGCAAAAGTACCTTAAGTCAAGATTTTCGAATTACTTTAGGTGCTAATTCTATTCTTAAGTATTCGTTTTTTAAATAGTTATAAAACAACAATTTAAACATGTGTTTCAAACAGTGTAAGTTATTTACACTTTTTTTTTATTTATTTAACACCGAAAAAAAATTGGTCAATATGTGAGATGACATAGTGGTGTGGTTTATTGATGATTAAAAAAAAATAGTACTGCTGTACAAACAACTTTTGTGTTAAATTAGAACAATAGTTAAGTTTTTGTAATTATATAGTTATATTTTTCATTACATCAAGATAAAACCAAGTGGTAGATAACTGAATTGCAAATATATCAGAAACGTTAGATTGCGGTCGTAATCCAACGAATACAGGCAATACACCATTATTTTGTTTTGCTAAGTATGATCATAATAGTTCTACTACAACTTAGGGTGTAGTATTATAAAAGCGCAAAGATGCAACTGTTTAGTGAGCGACCCCTAATTTTTATATATTTTTTTTTAATTTATATTCATACCTATGTACCGAATGTACAGTAAATGTATCTAATACCCTATCGTACGTCGAGTAACGCATGCCTCTTGATGAACATGTACGAGCGAGACAGCTGCGGCTGCACGGTGCGGGGGCTACACGGCCGGGCATTGAGGATACTGAAGACTCTTTTAAGAGTTACAAATGGATTTCCACCCTTTGAGTCCTCCTTAAGAATCAAGGGGAGGGATTTGAAGGCACCGGTGTCTTTACGCAATCGGTGAAAAACAACAAAAGACCGCTTAACACCGGTTTTCTATGAGGTTCTGGTTCCATATGGCCATAACTTTAGTTAGAACACTTTTATTTAGAAGCGAAAATTAAATATTGTTCGTTAGCCAAATTCACTGATGCAATTCATTGGAACTATTACAAAAGATAAATTGCAGAGGTTAAAAATTCGAGGAAAACGAAGAGTGAATGTTAAACATTTACACTCACTACTTCGGCTAAGCGTATTCAAAGAGCTTAAAAATAACAAGATTCATTTCTTACTACCATGCTTAGTTGTGAAGAGTAGGCACAGATATCCGAATTTCTGTAGCCGTATCCGTATCAATGGATATCCGAGAAAGGAAAAAAACAATATCTAGTCTGTAATTCATACATTCCGTCCGTGTGGTAACGCCGGATTAAGAATATATAGTGTTACCGCCCCTATTCATCCCGTGAGTGTCGTAAAAGGCGACTAAGGGAACAAATTATGCAAGACATCATTACAAAAAGGAAAACTTGGAACAAACTATTCCAAGCCGTCTGGCCAGCGTGATATAGTAGGCCAAAACCTCCTTGCTAAGGAGAGGCCTACGTCCAACAGTGGATAAAAGTGGATAAAGGCTGTTTATGAATCCATATATTAGTTTTTTTTCAGATTTTTAACCTACCTTCTACATTATAAATTTCTACATAATTAATATTATTAACAGTTATATAAGTTAGGATTTCACTACCTTTATAACGGTACAAAAAGTCAAATTCCAGTGATAATATTTTATTAAATAAATATTTAAAACTGCATGGCTGGCCAAAACATGTGTAACTTATTTATCATAATCTACTATTCGTTTCAAGGTCACGTCTGTATTCATCAACTGAATATAAATATTTGTGGTTCGTTTTTGAGGATACGTAGTAACGTGTATCCATATTAAGCAGGATACACACTACTAAGATGCTATATCTTCATCTTAATACAGAATATCGTCAGGTATATAATTCAACTGCGTCTTGTGGTGTTCCCTTTGGTTTATCATCTCATACTCACCTTACGGGAGCACTAGAGTTTGTCGGGATAAAAAGTAGGCCAGTTATAATCCAGGGTGTCGGGTACCTGCATTTAAGCAGGTTCTTCAGTTTAATCTCTATGGAATTTGCATCATGATGATGAAGCATAACCATCACACTCGACGAAGATAAGAAACATTTTTGTCTTCAGTCTCGACATTAATCTTAAGATACTGAATTGTTGTTTAGATACAAAGATTATCGTAACTCATGTAATAACTCAGAAATCTGAATTTTCAGAAGCTGTTATATGTAGTAAAGTGGTCTAGTCATAATTTTTCAACCTTTTTTTTTCATCTTGTAATATTTTTTGAACTTGTATGTATATATTTTAATTTATAGATTTTGTGTAAATTACGTGTTGTACTTAAACGTCTTCGATTATTTTTTTTCTATATTAAGAGCCTGCCAAAGTGACTCTACTCTGCCTGATGGAAAGCATGAATAGAATCCAAGAGTTGTGGTCACCATACTCATTGCAAATGCAGACAATGCAGTCTAGTGACCTACACTATGGCGGCCTTGTGAGATGCTTTTTCATACCCCGCTTGGGGACGTAATAGGCATGACAGTCTAAGGCTTACACAGTTACCACGATAACTGTCATCAATGGGCTTGGATTAACTTGAATGACTGTGATTATCTCCAGGTTACTACAACTAAAAAAAAATAGTGTCAATTTATTTCCTCTAACTACCCTATGTCGCATGTAACAGAAACAAATTAGCGGGAATAGATCTCTCCTTAGAAATGAGGTTTTTGCCTACTGTACCGTGCTCCCGAGATAGATTGGTATTTCTCTTTGGAGTGATGCTGTCCTGTAGTTCGCTCCCTTCGCCGTCTCCTACTACCACCCAGGGGATGAAAAGGAGTTCATCAATAGCCTTTTACAATCCACTGCTTTACATAGGCCTCTCCTTAGCAAGGAGGTTTTGGCCTACCATACCACGCTGGCCAGACGGGTTGGAATAGGGTTTGTTTCTAGCTTTCTTTCTCTTTGTAATGATGTTGTCTTGTATACTTTGTTCCCTTAATCGCCTTTTACGACACCCACGGGATTAATAGGTATGGTAACACTATGTTTTCTTAATCCGTCACCACACGGACTATATACTTTACTAACACAGCACAATCTCATAAATACTGAAACAGATTACCAATTTGTTGTAGACATATCCACAGATTTACTACCTTAAAAATTTTTCCCCGTCTCTAGAGAGTTAGCATTTCCTTCTAGATAAAAGGTTTTCTATGTTCCTCTCTGTAATGGCAACGTGTATGCAAAGTTATGATGCTTCTGCAGTATATAAAATATCGTTATATTTAATAAAATTTCCAGTGTATGTTTTAAAGGCAGAAAGTGATTTTATCATATTATCTCGAAATATCTAATTTCATACCAGAGGCAATAATGTTATAAAAGACTAGAAAAGAGTCTACACTGTATAATTAGCTACTTTCATCATGGGAATGGAAGCTTTTTTTTTAACTACATACTAGCAAGATTTATTTTAGGGTAATACCCGAGATATGGCATTTCCGTTTTCGACATTTAAAAAAGAAACAATACGTTTTTTTTAATATTATAATATTTCTCAATTGAGATAGCATACTTTTTTTTTATGTGCGTGTTTGTATACTGTTACTTGACGCCTATTGGCCTGCTTAATCTTTGATAACTTTGACTGCTAAACAGAAGTCGTGGGTTCGGTTCCCATCAGGACAAATAATTTTTTGATGAGCACGATCGTATGTTTAATTTTTCTATCAACACTTTTAACTCTACTGATTGTTGTTGAGTGTTATGGGTTCAAACTCCGCATGGACAATACTTTGTGTAATCCACTAATAGTTGTTTTGAGTCTGGGTATACTTTGTCTTTTACGTTAGTAAAGTTCCTCGAGACAGGAATCTTCCTAGTGCGAAAGTTATCTTTTGAAAATAAAAAATCACACTGCCGGCACAAAATGCTACTAAAAACTTTTAAAATGGTACTACATTTTGTCTGCGGTTCTGCCCGCGTGTATGTCGGTAAGATTTTTGTCCTTCCTCTGAAATCAAACTATCTCCCTGTCAAGTATCATAGAAATCTGTGCAACGGTTAAACAGACGGAGTTACTTTCGAGTGGTTAAGCAGTACGACGACATTGGATTCTTTTAGATTCTGATATTATTATCTTTTAGATTCTATTAGGTATATATATGACTTGTTTATGAATAAAGGAAGTATTTGCGGTACCACTTACTGTTTCACTTAATTCACTGTCGATACTTAGCGTATGCGACTGCCAATCAAGAGGTCTCGGGTTCGATTGCCAGGTCGGGTTCATAAATATTATTAAAATTTCCTGGCTACCGCAATAATTAATAACAATCCGACGATTGACAGTTGGGGATCATAACCCCCGTGCCTCGGAGAGCACGAAAAATTGTCGGGCCTGCACTTGATCTCTCTCCGGGCGTGTTGGATAATCGTCCCATCGGATTGTGAGAGTGAGGCAATTGAGAGTGAACCCGTGTTTGCGTACACACACTTTAGTGTCTCCTGGCTGGCTCCGTTGAGATCGATCGGCTAAGAGTATATCATCATCATTTTTCTTGTATCGTCATAATAATATAATAGATAGTAACAATAATAGCTTAGGTATTTAAGGAAAAAATGTCATACTTTCAATGTGTAGATGTAACCGCAATGTATCTGCCCAAAACAAAGTCAATTACCGTTGGCATAATATGCCACTGGTTCGATTAGAAATCTAATATAGATTTTTTTATGAAATTTACTTATCAGTCTTATAAGTATCATAAAATAATAATAAAAAAGTTTATAATAAAATAGAAATGTTATTAATTTAAATTAAATTACACCATAAGAAAGAAGAAAATAAAAATGATTCAAACCTATTATTTTTATTTTGTCTATTAGTTGTTAATTTTTAATGCAATCTCATCTTAAATAATTTACTACGTGAGAGCCATGTGTAACCAACGCCACATAATAACTTACTAGTATGTAATCAACCTGAGAAAACCCTTGTCGAATAGACTGGCTGTCACTGTCACTGCTGTAAACATAGCATTGACTTTTTCTATTTTTCTACGAACGGGTCAGCTCGACCGGTACAGTACTACCCTCTCAAAGAAGACCAACCTAAAGTGATAGCATCCGTGTTGTCGTGTATCGTTGGTGAATGCGAAACTGGATTCTCATTGATACAGGGGTAACAGTTATCGTGGTAACTGTGTAAGCCTTACACTGTCACGATGACTGTCGTGCCTATCACGTCCCCAAGCTTGTCGTCAAAAAGCTTTTCACTAGGCCGCCATAGTGTGGGTCACCATACTGTATTGTCTACATTCGCAATGAGTGTAATGACCACAATTCTTGGATTCTATTCATGCTTTCTATCAAGCAGAGTAGAGTCACTTTGGCAGGCTCTTAAATTAAAAAAAAAAGAAAACATAAAATATTTCTTTTGTTCAATATTATTGTAAGGTTGTAAGGCTCACGTTTGAAACCGAATTGTTACAAGGCCTACTCATCAATAAAAATAATTAGTTTGATAGAATCTCTTTCTCCCTTATCTCCATTGATAATTCAATATGGCTCCAACAATAATTGAACATTCATTTGAACAGTATCATGTATACGGAACAATAAGCTGGTGTGTGCTTGCCGCGTTCGTGTTATCGATACTGTACGATAACATCCACTTCACTCATGTACATAAATGTTAACAATAAGATGATATTAGCAGAATCACGGCATAATTTTACGTAACTCATTTATACAACTTTAGTCAGGAGTGTTTTTTCTTTAACCGTATGGATGGGGAATTTTTTTAAGTGTTTTTTTATGTAAAACAAACAATTAGATCAGTTCTTGATAAGCGATATCATTACGTAGCATGAAAAAAAAATATATTAATACAGTGTCCCCTAGTGAGTTGCTACCGTAAAACTAAATCTAAACTTAAGAACACTCACTAATCAACCACAAACTCATCGCTGATAATCACAGCAAAATCGGACTATTAGTTTTGGGGATAAATGGCAACATTGGTGGGCACGAACATCCTCTCACTCCAAACGCATATACCCTCTTCGTACGGTGGTAGTTGATTTAGATTCCTTTTTCTGGAAAGCACTGTACATCACCCAGCCTAATTCTTGGAGAAAGACACACAGACCCATTCTGACTCTTGACATGCCTTGCAGATAGGTATTGGCGACAGGAGTGCTTACCAAGAAGTGATCGGATTGCCTATTATAAAAAATTTCCCGGGCATACGGTTAAGCAAAAAATACTCCTAATTAAAGTTGATTACCCCGATCTTCGACAACCAAATAATCAGGAAAGTGCTGAGTTTTTATGACCGACTCCGCGAGAGATCAACCTATAGAAAGATTTTATATTTATTTCTTTTACGTTTAGTTTATCACTTGTTAGATAAATTCTCTACGTTGGAGATTTTCAAATTATTTTATCCTTTTTCAATTACATTTTGAAAGCGACGTGGGTTTTATTAAAATTTTAATTTTGCTTTTTCATGTAAATAAATAAAATATACATTTTTTATATGGACACAATTGTCGCAGAAGAGTGATAAATACGTCCCACGATTATTTACTTAAATTTTCATGTATACACTAATGAAGAGTAGTATCAAAAAGGTACACTTAGGATCGGTTTTTCAACAGTTAGCGTAATTTTAAGTTTTTCAATGGTTAGACAGCTGTTATCTGAAGAAAAGTTTTAATCTGAAGAATATTTGCGGTTGCAAACCTCAGTTAGTGATAGTATCTGTAGAATAGTGATTGTGATGTTTGTATATTTCTATAAATTCTCTTTGTAATTATCGTGGTAAAGCGTACGCCGTCGTGTTTGTCTTGTTTAAATGAATATGGATGTTGACTCAATCGACGATTTAGTTATCGGAAAAAACGATCGGATACTAAACTTTTTGTGTTCTGAGAGGAAAGGCAGGATTGCTAGAGAAAGACTTACCAGTACTTTGTGGAATGGTAAACTGGATGGTGGATTTAAAAGTAAATTTTGTAAATAAATTTCTTTATATTGCAGACGTTTGCCGAAAAAAAAAAGCTTTGCAATTTCCAAGCAACTTCTAAAAAGGATTCTTTTTTGCTTTTTGGTTTGTTACCTGAGATTTCAGTTTTTTATGATCCGAAGAGGTGTTTTTTTTTTAATTTGGGAGAGTATACTCCACGTTTGGTCCAATTCAAACTGGAAAAAATTAGGGAGAAAGGAATGACGAAGACCGCATTGAAGTCGATAATATTTTTCAAAAGATGCTAATTCAGTGTAAAGTTAGTTGTTAAGAATAAATTTGTATCATTGTCTACATTTTATCTAACAAAACATGTTTATCTACGACCAATAGGAATCGAGTATCTATGAAAAATGTTGTAAAAAGTAACGTGTTAAATAATCTGAATAAATTTAACAATCATATGACTTCTTCATACTGACACAACCTAAGAAAGTATAATCATCATCGTCATCGTCACAGACAAGACGTCCACTACTGAACATAGATCTCCACCACGACTCTCCATAGCAACTGGTGCCGTACTGCTCGCATCCAACGGTTTTCCACAACCTCATGTATCTATATGTATGAAGAGCCTGCCAAAGTGACTCTAATCTGCCTGATGGAAAGCATGAATAGAATCCAGAGTTGTGGTCACCATACTCATTTTGCAAATGCAGACAATGCAGTGTGGTGACCCACACTATGGCGGCTTAGTGAGATGCCTTTTCACGCCACGCTTGGGGACGTAAAAAGCGTGACAGTCATCGTGGCAATGTAAGTCTGCTTCAATGGGCTTTCGGTTTCGCACTCACCAACGAAAGACGACAGCACGGATGCTGGCGTTTCTGTGGGAGGGTAGTACTGCCCCGGTCTAGCCGGCCCGTTCGTGCTGAAATCAGCGTGGCTCTATTACCATCTTTATGTATGATGAATTTGTTGTACTCCTTGCTGATTTCGGCCACCGCGATAAACGGAGATCAGCTAACTACACAAGAGATATTGTAGTGCGCAGAAACAGGTGCACTCTCTGTTCTCTCGCTCTAATAATTCTTTGGAATGACTTTTCGACATGATCGGGGAGCGATCAAGACCAAGACTGACGTTTTTACATGCTCTCTGATGCACGGCATGGAAATAGTAAAATAGCAAGACAAAATCTCGTTATTTCTGGATAAATCGAATTGCCCCCTGTTCCCGATTCGTAGCCCTGATAACAACAGGTAGGCAACCTTCATCTGTTCATGCTATTACTGCAACTTCTATCTCTTTCTCGCTAACTAGTACAATATAATAATACATACACAGCCATCTAACCCCAAATTAAGCAGAGTTTGTACTGTGGGTACCAGGAAACTGATATAAATACATATTTATTTTATTTTTGTAAATAAAACCTAAATTCGGGTTGTCATAGTATACGAATATAATGTGTGTATACGTATATTTTTGAAGTATGTATTCTAATGTGCATAAGTTTTTTGCGCAGTGTATTTTTATTGATGTGTAACCTCTGTGCCTATATTACAAGATGTCTACACCACTCTAAGGTCGATTAGAAAAGAATGCCTTAGGCATTAAGTCACAAAAGTGCATAGAAGGAAGCAGGATAATCCCTTACTTATAATATCATCCTGTCTATTACTTAGAACTACAATGAGATGACGTAGGTATTCAGTAGCAAGAAATCGATTCATTAAAACAACACTTGTGTACAAAACAACGATAATAAAAAGTAAACTTTTAATGAGCAAGTATTTGACTAATAGTTGATTTTCCCAATTCTTTTAAATAAGTAGTTATTATTTTCTTAAAAGGTTTAGTCACAGGAAGTTTGAGTTGAATTGGGTAGTACCTAATAGGTGCAGAATAACTTAGTTGTGTATTTCCAACATAACATGATCGAGACAGATAGCAGCCAAAGTGTGATGGTAAATAACAGAGGAAGTAAAAAAAATACTAGCCTTACAGTCCGGCGGCTGTCTGTCTCAACCTTTAGATACTTTAGATTTTTTTTTAATTCTGAGAGGTTTTATTCTCAATTGTAGTGTGTGAGTAATACAGTGTAAATCAAAGAGGAGGCGGTCGATTGGTCAATCAACCCAGTCTGGTTTATTTTTTTTAATTTATCGCTGTTTTTTAATCAGTAATATTTTTATTGATCGGTATGGAAATGTAATGTAATAATAGACGGCAATTAGTAACAGAACGCTGATAAATGGCGCGCTTTTTGATTTGACCCATGTGTGCGCGCGGTTTTAGAGTTGATCGTTAGTACTCTCTGTTTTTAGTGTGTACTCTATGGTTAGATCTTAAGTGAGAAGTGAGATGTTACATTGACATCATAAGTGACTACTGCGAGATTCTTTTTTTATTTATAGTAAGATAGAGCTCTTAATTGTGTTTATGTGTGAAATCAAGCGAAGCTCGTTTTAAGAAAAAAAAAAGCAAATGCATTAAGGATGTATACCAATGTACAAACCTATTAAATACAAAATGAGTGGATTCATTAAAAGAATATAAAACCAAGAGTATTTTGTCAAGTAATAAAACGAACTGATAATACCTACGTTTTATTTAGCAATGTAAACTGAAAAAAAAACAACAAATTATACTTAAACGTGATATAGTGAAAAATTGTAACCATTGCACATCAGAAAAAAAGTTAACAAATCGTATAATGTATTAATCATCATCATCATCAGCCTATCGCAGTCCACTGCTGGACATATGTCTCTCCAATTGCACGCCTCTTAGACATTATACATGGGCGGACCCAAGGCATTCTCTTTCAGTCAACCTTAGGGTGATATACAGAGGTTGAATAATCGTCATTATCAACAGCCTTTAATCGTCCACTGCTGGACATAGGCCTCTCATTAGCAAGGAGGTTTTAGCCTACTATAAAATATACAATACATACTACTTATTTATAGAACTTCTGGCACAATCTAATGATCTTTTTTGTATTGATTATCAATTTACAAACTATTGCTATTGTATGTGTTGAAGAATTGTATGTATTATTTTGACTTAGGGAGCAAGCAAGCTAGCCTCTATTGTAATATGTAGCTCATTCAGTATATTGAATGCCAAAACAGCCGACTTTTTGACAAAATCAACATCAACTCGAGATGTTGGGCAAAAGTGTCAACATGAATGTTGAACGTTCAAGCTACGGCAAAGTCCACACAGCATATGAACTTAAACTGTAATCAGTGAAATAAAACACATTAAATGGAATAAATTAAAAATTACCAACATAAAGCGTCAGCATCCGTGTTGTCGTGTTTCGTTGGTGACTGTGAGACTGGAGGCCGATTGATGCAGGGGTGACAGTTATCGTGGTAACTGTAAGCCTTACACTGTCACGATGACTGTTATGCCTCTTACGTCCCCAAGCGGGGTGTGAAAAAGCATCTCACAAGGCCGTCATAGTGTGCGTCACCATACTGTATTGTCTGCATTTGCAATGAGTATGGTGACCACAACTCTTGGATTCTATTTCTTTCCATCAAGCAGAGTAGAGTCGCTTTGGCAGGCTCTAAATATAGAAAAAAAATTGTTTTAATTAGTATTAAAGTTAGACCACTATGGTACGCGTAAGCTTAAAATAAATTTGAAATTAAGAATTTAGTACAGCGCCATTTGTTATCCTGATTAGAAAAAAAATATATCAGTAATTGTATGCGCAATATGATCTGTCTATTTAACTGCCAATAGCGAGTAGAGTTTTATCGTGTGAATAGGCTAGATGACACCTTAGTCAAATTAGTTCCTTTTTATCATCTGTCAAAACGACAATTTTGTATGAAAAATATACTAAATACCAAATTGTGACGTCACTATTTTACGACTACTCAATTGAACAATATATTTCACTGCATATTTGATTGAAATTCGTAATGATAATAAAAAGCTATGTTAATTGTATTTGCCGAGATGTTTCGCGATATTAGTTTTAATGAAGTGGACTTTGGTATTTATTTACGATACAGTCATATACCCAATTCTAATCACGTTCGCGCGATTTTTAACGGAACTTACAGTAATTGTCACATTAATATGTAGAACACGACATTAGCTTATCGTTCGTCACCTATATCATTTATTATTTTGTAAATGAACACGTGATATCATTGTTTTTCATGTTTAGAATTGTAACTTTGAGAACAAAGCTTATAACGCTTAGTTACAATACTAATATACATCACTAAATAAGCGTTCGTTATATACTAAACTATAAGAGTTATTTACTAGACTGGCTGATCCAACGAAATTCATACTGCATTTTATTTATTTTAACTTTTCGGCCAGCCTGATTTGTGAATCTAAAATATCCAGGGCGCCACCCAAACGCATACAAAAAAAAATTGATTCAAATCGGTCCAGCCATTTGGAAGGAGTTCAGTAATATAGATATTCGGATAAAATCCGAATACGAGAGCAAACTACTCAAGACAACAGCGGTACAAAGAGAAGGAAAACTGAAAACAAACCCGACTTACTCGCCTGGCTAGACGACGACATCTGGCGACATCTTTTCCGAGACGTCTGTCTGTATTCAACAGTGGTCTTTAACGGTACTTTAAATTAAAGCAAAGCAATAACTTACAAGCATTTGAAACATGAAGGCAGGTTGATTATATACTTTTTTAGCTTCACTTGTAACTTAGTAAAATTCAATACGGTATACACAAATCTTGCAAGCTATTTATTGTCGAATTGAAATGAAATTTTTCATTCAGATCGGGCTTGATGATGAAATCAGGAAATATACGGCAGTTAAACCGACTCCAATCGATTCGTATTGACGATTTCAACAGATTGGACATCGTAAAAACTGCTTCGAAGTAGGCATCTTTATGTAATATTATAGTTTTTCTCATCAACAACCTTTAACCGTCCACTGCTGGCCATAGAACTCTCCGTACCAAGGAGGTTTCAGTGTATGATCCCACGCTGACCGGACGGGTTGGTACTGGATTTGTTTTAAGATTTGCTTCTCTTTGCAGTTATGTTGTCTTGCATATATTGTTTCCGTTACTCGCCTCTTACCACACCCATGGGAAAAATAGGGGGTGGTGACACTCTGTACTGTTAATCCGTCACCACATCGAGTTTTTCTTAATCATTGTTTATTTAAATACCCTTTTTTTTTTTTTTTTTTTTTTTTTTTGTTGACGAGGCGGAAAATCCCTTCGGATCTCCTGTTCCTTAGGGTGCAGGAGACAGGAGTATGTGGTGTGCCCACTAAAAACCGCCCCAACAGCCGGCCTCTGGCACCCTACTCTGGAGGGGACCCGGACCATATGATTTCAGGTCCCCCCCAAATTGACACCATGCCCTGTTAGACCCTATCCCGGGGGAAAATATTTCTCCCCCACAGTTCTGACGTGGCGGCCCGACTGTAGGGTACTACCGTTCAGGCCGCCATCCTATCCCCTATCGCAGCAACTATTCTGCCCCCAGAGACCCCCACTCTCTGGTGGCTCGCGATTTATTTAAATACCCTAAAGAATAAAGTCGTAAGAGCTAATGACAACACACAAGTCACATCATTAATATTAATAGCAAAGTTAAGGCTACTTAAATTCTTAGCTGAATTAAAAATTTGAGTAAATTGATACAGTGTTAGGTAGTTTTATTCAAAAACAACTGTAAATAAGTAATGATGTAATTACATTATGTGGTTTACGTCAAACTTGTTTGTTTAGAAGTATCGTATTTACTCCGTATCTTTTTAATGATTCAGATGAAAACAAGCATCACTTCTTACTTAAGTCACAAGACGGATTTTCTCTCCCGTCTCCCCCCAAATGAATAGAGGTAGTTGTCAGAAGCGTAATCCAAGAGGCGCTGTGTAGAAATCCGTGTGGTGTAGGTACAATATTTCACTGTTTATCTAGTTTCTTTTTAATACTTTTTTTTGTAAATATAAAGGTTTCCTGTGTAAATAAAATATATACAATTCAAATTAAGAATCTGATATAGTAAAATCGAATCGAATCGCCACGGTTTTAACCATACGATGTTACATCTCACATAGGACTCAAGGTCACTTGAGATTTCATTGAATCTTTGTAAAACTAAGTAGGTAGCGAATGGGTTTTTTCTCTGTAGTGTCTACTAAGACTGTATGCGGGTATTTCTCCACTAAAAGGAAAATCACTGCCCAAAGCCAATTATCCAATATATCCAAGTCAACCAACCATCATTTAACCAACAGTCCCTTTTAACATTTGAAAGCTGCACAGAAGTCAAATTATGTTTTGCCGTGAAACATTTTGATCGTGAAGCCGAGCGTGATAAGTGTTTAGTTTGCTCGGTTGTGAAGCTAGGTGGGTAGCCGCAATTTCTTTAGTGCTACGACAGCGTCTTTTAGTGAACCACAATTCTCGGTCGGTATTGGAAACATCGTCCGTGTGGTAACGGATTAAGACTACATAGTGTTACCACCCCTATTCATCACGTAGGTGTCGTAAAAGGTGACTGAGGGGACAAAATATTCAGGCAAATATCAAAACAAAAAGAAGGAAATCTTGAAACAAACTATACCTATCCGTCTGGCCAGTGTGGTATAGTAGGCCAAAACCTCCTTGGTAAGGAGAGGCCTATGTCCAGCATTGGACTGTAAAAAGCTGATAATGAGTGGAAACAGTCCACTGGTTAACTTTTTTTAACTATTTTAAAATTTTCAAAAACGACAATTTGTTTAAAATAATTGATTAATGTTTAGCCACATTAGTTTCGTTAATCTAATATATTTAAATGATTTTGGTTTATAAAGTATTTATGTAAAAGTGTCAGTCCTCTGTACTTTCACGGGACAGGGGACGTAAACAAGAGACTTAAAACTCAACACTTTTTGAGAAAGTTTAGATATGTAAACGAGAAAGATATTTTTATGAAAGTTGTATCTAGTGAAATAGTAAAAAGATATTGTACTGCTATATAAAATACGAGATTACGGCAATCCAAAATTTTACCTCTGTTGCATCAAACATAACGTGAAGAGATACGCAATTTTTTTATGAGTATAATGATAATAGTCGAATTGATGCAGGAAAACAGGAATGTCTGATCAGAAACGAAGTGAAAAAACAAAAAAGAAAATATATTTATTTAATAAAATTTATACAAAAAATTTGAATCTTTCATTTACCAGACTTTTTATCGTTTGCGTCCTTCTAATTTCGTTAAGTTTAACACAAATGTAACTGCCTTAAAAGTCACTATTATAAATAAAATTTGTTTGCATACAGTAATGTTTTGAAGTATTGATATACACATTACATTACATTACACATTTTAAAAATGGCGAAGTAAAATAACGGCTTTGATTGTTTTTATAAACAAAAATACTTGTTTTTATCCATAAAAACATTCCCCTGGATGGTAACAACAGTCCCTTGTCATGATTTTACAGAAAATCGTCCGTAACTCAAAAATGAACAGGAAAATGTTTGGGCCTTTTTAAAATATATTTTAACAAAAATTCTCAATATTTAATAAAATTTACTTAGAACAGTCTTGTATTTATATATAAACATATATATAACATTGTAAACAAGGGGCTCGATGCGAATGATGGAGCAGAATAGCAAAAGCATACCTATGCCCAGCTGCGGACGGCAATAAGACAGCAATAGTCTAATCGATTATTTGTAAAGAAACTTTAAACAATGAATATGTCATGTATGTAAGTATTGGGTATGTTTAAATTCATATTCGATTTCGTTCCATTGATTAAATGGCGAGACTAATAACTTCTAAATTTAAAAGTAGCAGCACCCTGGTTTTGTAAAGTAAAGTAAAGTATATTGATAGGGTGTTCTCCACCACTCAATGAAATCAGCTCCTTTTCGATAATGTAGGTAGGTGGTTGCATATTTAAATTTAGAGTTGCCAGTCTTCTGGGGAACGCTAATGTTTTCTTTTACTTTTTCTCTATTATTTTTTAATAATTAGGAAAAAGAAGGCCGATTTCTTTTCGTTGACTAAGATTATTGTAAAACTAAGGATTATCGATATTTTCATTTTTTCTGTTGGAGAATATTGTAGTTGACAGAAGAAAGTTCATCGAAAGGAGGTATCACAGTAGCAATGGCGGGAGTCTACTTCTTGCATCAAAAGAAATATTTTGTTTCTCAACTTCAAAAACGAAAATTGGGCAAACAAACGAAGAACCGCCACGTGCTAAAACATCCTTGATATTATAATTTATTGTTTATAACATTTTTCTCTTTAAAAAACGAATCATCGACCGTCTGTGCCGTTCATAACATACGTTCTTATAATATCGACAAAATATTCCGAAGTCCCCGCAGCGACCACAAGACAGAGATACCCGCTGTAATGTACCACTTTTAGGAAACTCCAAGTTTTATCACAAAATATTGCCAAGGACAGCAAATGTAAATAGCTGTGAGGATTAATTATCCTCCAAAGGAAGGTTATAAAGAAAAATTTCCCCGATTTAAAAGTATTGAGCCGCCTTAAAACATCGTAATTTGTTGAATTCTCTAACAACTCCTGATAGATATCAATATACCTGTTCCACGCTAAAGAAGATATCACCATTTGACCGGAAAATAAACCTAAGACCTGGACAATGCGTGGAAACGTAACTTTAGTCTTATAGGAAATCCCGTTATCGGCAGTATAATCTTTCTCAATGTCCTCAGTAGAATTTATCTCTTTCAACTGATGGTATGGCAAAGTGCTAACAGGCGTCCCCTTATATCCACGTCTCGGTGGGTTGTTCCGTAAATATAAAGTTATACCGATCATCATGGCAACCACACCAATCAAATCACAAATACCATCGACCCAATAACCTAAAGTACCCACCTCAGATCTTTCCCCTTTTATATGTTTTCTTTCCCTAGCTACATGGCCGTCTAAATCATCTAAAAACATTCGAATTTGGAACAACACCACAGCAACTCGCCGCCACGCTAGATTCGAACATGTCAAAAGTTTCGCGCCAATAAACGCAATTAAAACATGGAAAAATGAAATCATATTGGGTGTGATAAACGGCATATCGTCCGATATACTTAAGCCTATATCGACTATGGAACACAAAGGGCCATAAATGTAGTGGTTTATGTGGTCCACCATTAAAGCTTTCACAGTTGGGTGGCATAGAGGATTTATCGTACAAGGCACCCATGTTACTTCGTCATAACTATACTGGATTTTTGTGAATTCGAATGTAGAAGTTTCTTGTTGGGTGTTGTTGGTGACAACATCGAAAATATCAATTTTATAATTTTGTATTCTTAAAAATAAAAACGTATCCATAGACATGCAGTATATTACTATGAATAAAAGTAAAAAAGTCAGTATTTTACTAGCTTGCGATGAAGGCCACATCATTCTGGTGTGTAATCTAATGATGAAGGGATACACGATTTGTTATGGTACGGCTTCTCTTCTTACAACACACGATTACTTGGAACTGCTGTCTGTAGCCGGTTGTATTTTAAAACTATAGTGTGGGCAGATGTATCCCACGCATCAAATTCTAAAAATAATATCGCGATCTCTCCTTTATAGTAACAATAACACTTCAATAAGATTTTAGTTATTTTGTAATAAACTATTCACACACTCACTGAGATTATACAAAGCACATTAAATTATTCATGAATCACAGCAACACATTCCATTTTTAAAACATTAATGCAATGTTTGTTACGGGTTTTTTTTAGAAATAAAATCGATGCACAGATGTTCTTAGCGAGTATTGCGGTATCATAACATTAATTTTACTTTCGTGGTCGACACTCGCTCGTGACTATATAAAACTTTTTATACACACTCGATTTTGTTTATGCACTTTTTATCTCATAAATTCTAATAAACTTTTATTTTTATTGCAATTCGATAGTGCAACCGATTCGTCTCGTTTTCATAATAATGCGCGCGCAACGGACCGCCGCGTCTGACTGAAGTGACTGAGCTGTGGATGAATTGAATCGAGAGAGAACGGGGGATCGGAGTGGCCAAAGGTTGAAATAAAATTCTCCCAGCAACTAACACGACGCATTTTTATAGTATGAATTAGAAATATGTAAGATAGGATTATGAAGATAGATATATACGTGCCTAATTGCTTTAATTATGTTAAGCTTTTTTATAATGATAACTGCTTATGATAATAATATGTAAATACTATTGTAGATTACAAAATCTAACGTATAAAACGAGAACTGTATTTGCAATGAGAAACATGTACGTAAGAAAAATATCAAAACATTTTAATCTGTTTATAAATGTATTCACATCACATCACATCACATCAACAGCATTTAACAGTCAACTACTGGACAAAGGTCTTTCCTTAGAAAGAAGGTTTTGGCCTACTATATCACACTGGTCAGACAAATTGGATAGGGTTTATTTAAGTTTTACTTTTGCTTTGTATGGATATTGTCCTGCATTCTGAATTTTTGCTCCACCAGTTGTCTCTTACGACACCTACAGGATGAATAGGGGTGATGACACTTCATATTTTTAATCCGTTACAACACGGAGAGAACGTTATGTGTTATATATCTATTAGATTTAGTATTATAGAATAGATATAAATATATAGAAACACCATTATAATGTTTAACACTTTGGTTTTAAATATACCATTTCTATAGGGTAAATAACCTCCCTGACAACACCGTGACGGGAGAGAGTACACGGTCAATGTTTCGAAGCGGCCTAACGACCGTGGCGCCGTTTCCCGCCAAACCAAAACTTTGCGAAAACGTCATCAACGTAAACACAGACATTAAATCATCGCTATTTTGTAATAATAATATCTTATCGTCATCGATTTAAGGATTATATGTGGACGAAAATATAAGTAAAGCAAAGTTATCAAGATAGGAAAAGAATAAAGTAAGTGCATATTACACTGGACGAGAGTAATGATCATGACTCGTAGCAGACTTCGTTTTAACACATTATTTGGTTTAACCTGTTTATTCGTAACGGCCTTTTAAAAGCGTGTTTCTTTAGTTTTTTTAAACTATGTTTATTATTACTGTGGTTGAGACTATACCACTGTGACTGCTGCAGTCACCGCAAAATATAAATGCCTATCGTAACAGAGACATTTCTTTCTAATATTGTCACACATTTCTTTTATACTTAACAAGTTTTATTTAAAATCATTTTGAAGTGAAAACTTCTTTAGGCGCGTTGAGCGTTTTGGTAGAGGGTAAAATCCTCGGTTCGCGTCACCGACATGCTAATGATAATAGTATATCTATAGCTATGGAGAATATGATATTATATATTATATATGAAATTTATTATTATTATATATTATATATGATATTATATATTATATATAGCTATATATGAAACATAAAAAATTTCATATAATTTTTGCATATAGTTTTAATTACTCTCAACTTAATAGTTCCGTTTTCACTTCTATCGGCAGTCCCACGACTGCTACTGTTTTTGTTATATATACCTAAGTATTAGAAACAAATTCGAAGAAGAATTAAAGATTAAATAAAACACAATTAAATATTATAATGTTAAAATAATATAATGTTAAATATAATATACTTAAGGAAAGTTACATGACAAGTTAGTCAATCGATGGGCTGTTTATTTAAATTTAAAACTAGACGTCTATAGAAAAAATGTAGTGAACTTTGAATGCCGGTATTATTTTGGTGATTACTTTAAAATGACTGCAAAGAAATTGAAAAGAGGTTGCCTCACAGGTAAACAATAGCTAACAATTAACTGCTTTCACAACAAATAATATATCCGTCCAACAAAAGTTTATTTCTGAAAACTTTCACCTTGTGTTGTAGTTGTCGTTTATTTTCGAAAATTGATTACTAACATAAAAGTCATGTTCATCTATTTGTTGTTGCTCTTGTCTAATTAAAAAAAAATGTGAATTGGCAAATAATGAAAACACTAAAACTCTAGTAAGTAAATAATTTTGCTTGTCTCATCATTCACGAAAAAAAAAGAATTACATAGTTTATAAACTCAGAACAGTCAGTGTTTGAAATTCGAATTTGCTTTTGCCGCGTTTTGCTGACGTTTATATCGATATTTCTTACATAGTACAAAATTAAGTCGATTTTTGTTCTTATCCGCTTAGATTTTTTAAACAAAACAACAGCCATGCAGTTTGCACAATCATTTAGATGACGTGTCAAGGAAGATTTAAATATGAAATACATCGGTATCATATAAATAGAACACATAAACAAGTCAGCGTTTTGTAAAAACACAGAATTTTTAAACGCTTCATTGCTAATACTTTATGGAAAGCATGAATAGAATCCAAGGCTGATGGTCACCATACTAAAGTTTAGTAATTTTTTTCATTAAACGTATTCTTGATATGAACATAAGTATATTCCATATCTTATACTAGTATACAGAGTAAAGAACCTCCTTTTTTCAAGTCATTTAAAAACAAAATATAGCATAGACAAAATGACTTATCAAATAGGTTCGTATGTTAAATGTTAATAGTAATTTATTATAATAGACAGGGTTATTATAGACAGGGTCATGCCACGGAGTCTGTTATGTCCTGACCCAACATCATTGTAAATTAATTGGGTCTTGGAATTTATTAGGTGACATTACGTTTGAACAAATTAAATTACGTTCAAAACTGTCTGATGAATATAACCTATAAAAGACCGACGTATGAGATCTTCGAGAAAGGAGAGATAGGGTTAGGTTAAATATTTATGATATTATAAATGATTTTAATCTATGGTCTTAATAACAGCTGTTCATGCGCAGAGGCAACGTATGGTTTTTGTCTATTCCATACCGACACATTGCACACTCCAGTAGGATGACAGTGCAATGTCGTTTAGACCACTATAACTTGAACTGTCTAAACGATTGTTTCTCTTGAGGTCCAAGTGTGCATGGGCGGTGGTAATCACTTATCATCAGATGATCCATTCAGTATTTTGCCCATTATTACTTAAAAAATCAACAATTATAATTGAATTGAAATTAATAAGTTTAGTTTAAGTCAGTCTCACAACGAAACGGCAAATCATTTTAAACCGTAAAAATCCTTGTCGCACCTGGAACGAATAAGGCATTTCCAAAAAGCAACCGTATATCTATTATTCTTAGAGTTCAAATTGTTATTTCGTTACCAAATACTTATGGCGCGAAAAGTGTATTCTGCACGCGCCCATAACAACGGCTGTGCTATTTTTTGTATACACCCAAAAGTCTTTGAACTTCGATGAGGAAGATTTGCGTAAGTATATAGTGATAAGTCAACCTAACCTGTTTTTTTTCGCAATAATGTTTAAAGTTGTGAATAGTGTTCTCGTTATGCAATAGTCTCGTCCTGTATAAGATTACGAGTTATTCTATAAAATCTGAACTATAACAGTAGGTGTTAACTTTGTTGAGCTTTTGCTTAGGACGTTCCTGGACGTAGCGTTATGGCAGTACCACCAAAAGTGTCATGAAAAAGAAAGCTTTAAAAAAATGTAACAATATTATATTAAAATTATAAATTTAAATTGATGCTAACAAGTTTTGGTGGTGAAGAAAAGGACGGTGCGCGACCGGGAAAGGTTTAGAACTTTCCAGTCCACTAGGTCGCAAAACGACCTTCGTCCTTCAGGCGCAGGCCTCGGGGTGATATGTGAGGCCATCTGACACCGTACCAGATGCAGCCCGGGCTAGTTGTACATGCTTCAAACCCTTATTAGTAAGTTTTGAAAATATATATGTAGGTAAAGTATGTGCAACTGGTACTGAAGCCTGTATACAAAGTAGAATGACAGATTCCGTACCGCTAGCAATACGTAATGAGTGGTTACGAGATTTTTATCGTTTATAAAGTAAATTATTCTAACATTTTCAAGTAATTATCATACTGCAATTTTAACTTGCATTCTTACGTTTTCTAAACTTGCCACGCTTAAAATCTGCTAAGTGTGAAAATTAGATGACGCTGTGTGTCAGATATTCGTTTTTTTTTTATATTATAAAAATTACATAAATACGATAGAATGTTTATATTGGTTTATTTTATTTTATTAACTTTATTTAGCTTACAAGTGCATAGAGTATTACTTTATTTCCAGATCAAGTAAAACGTAAACAAATGATTTTGATTTCAAAAATATAGTACCACGCCATCTTGTTGACCACAATGACAACTCATTTGCCACCTGTTACAATGTTCGGAACCGTACGATAATTATCGTACACTTACGATAATTTTGTGCCTGCGTACGATGTACGATAGCATATTACTATCGTACACAGATTGTACGATAATTTCTATCATGATGCAAAATTTGAGAATTTATATTATTTCACTCATGCGCTGATAGTCTAAATTTCGCATTAGCATGATTTTATTTTGTCCAATAAAATCTTGGGAAAATACCAGGAAATACAAGTTCTCTATTCCTATTGATTCTTACGATCCGCTCTGCTAAGTTTCATCATTGCCGATACGGTAACTTTATCTAGCACCTGCTGTACACGCTTTCTTATTGGTTAGTATAGCATCTAGCAATGCGAACAAGGAAATATAAGTTCGATATTTCGATTATGGCCATGGTCCGAATCACGCTCACACCGCTCATAGCGTACCAACGTGCGGTCCAATTCGTGCTTTTCACGCTCACCGTTAGCGATTTCTAAGTGATAACACAAATAATTAATCTTTATGAATACATTTCTTCTTTATATATACAAAATTTTGGCATGTTTCATACCCAACTTGCATGGGAACAGTGAAATTTTGTCTGAGTGAATTTTAAACTTGGCGCATTTATTGAACTTACCTTGAAGTGGAAAGGAAATCAGTTCAGGTCTGTACTACGTGTAAAACATTTGGGTTTCATTGTTCTGTTGATTTGACAGCGGTGGTTTAAAAAAGATAAACTATAGAATACTTGCATGCATATCAATATTACAACTTATATGATTTATTTATCTATAATAGACATTATCCTAAAAAATACGATAATTTCGATCCATGTACGATAATTTTACGCCCCCGGGTACGATAATCAGTCCACTTCAGGTTGCTAACACTGCTGTCGACTTTAGTGACCTACGTATTACATTGTAAACTACAAACTGAAATAACTTTTTAACGCAAACCTCTAAAAATCTGCGAATTGTCATAATTATTGTCGATGATATTACCAGCCAAATAAATACAAAGACGATGCCTACCATGAATACGTAAGGCACTACACAAGTCACATACAGCGCTGCCATTATCCTTTGAAGAGATATTTTGTTCACGTTTTTGCTTTTAAGAAATAATTGGAAAATCCCACATACTTAAAACTTTTTTTTTTTGACACACTGATAACCATAGAGGAACTGCTGTTTCTGCATAATAGTCTGTAATAAAGTTTTCGCCCATTGCCTAACAATCCACGAGTTGACAGTACATTTAAAAGTTATAAATAATTTTTAGAAGCCTTCCTGGGACTCCTCCCGATTACCGCTGTAGGCCGCCGCGGAGTTATACCATAGAGCAACTGGAATCGGATTTCCGAAACCCTAGTTACTGATACTATACAGCTGAAGAGTTTGTTGGTTTGATCCCAGGAACTACTGGTTCAATTTGAGTAATTCGTTCAGTGTTAAATAGCCCTCTTGTCGAGATACACTATAGGCTATATATTATCATACTAAAACTAATAAGAGCAGAGTATCAATGAACGATATTGCTGAAAGGGGGGCACATTATTCCGTTTGAGAGCTTCCATTGCATATGACTGAACCATTCTTTAACAGTTTAAAAAAAAACTCTGCAACAGCTTTATATCTATCTTTTCAGGCTCACAATAGCATTTTTGTTGACCAACAGGAGACATGAAATTGGGGTGGTCAGTTAGTAAATAAATACCTTTTAAATTAGTAAAATTATCTGTATTCTTTATTACACAAGTTTTCATCCTTAACTGAGAGTATTTCTTCAAATTTACTATAAATGAGACTAAAGCAGTACACCCTAATTAATTAAGAATGTTCAAATTAGTTTATAAATAAAGAATTTTTAATGTAAGAAAAATGAATAAAAAAAAATTGGCTAAAACACCACTTACTATTTATAGAAAATTAAAAAAAAAAATGATAAAGAATTGACTCAAACATAACAGCTGAGATAATTTAAGACTCACCTGAGGTACTTGCGTAGATTTTCCACACCCAGTTTCACCAATCAGTACTAAAGTCTGGTATTTCTCCAACAAGTATAGTATATGATTCCGATACTGGAATACGGGTAACTTCTGCCGTTGAGTATCCATCGGTAGGTGATGATACCGATTGTATACAAAAGATGTTTTAGAATCATTATCGGTTGATAACGCTGTGTCTAGGTTTGGGTTTACTAGTGTTTCAATTACACCGTCTTTATTTCTCGTTGGGTACAGAGTGTCATCTCCTGTAAAATTTATTTTGTATTAATCTAAAAATATTATATTCGCAATAAGATTTGAAGATTACTAACTATAAGAGTATTTATAATTATATTATTTTATATATCTGAGATTAAAATACAGCGTGTCACCAGCCCTATTCTCCCCCATGGGTGTTGTGAGAGGCAACTAAAGGAACAAAATATGCAACCCTATACCAACTCATCTATGCAGGATACATCATCATCATACTCAACTCATCAGAGCAAACTATGCAGGACAACACCAATGAAAAGTGAAGAAAAACTTGAAACAAATCCTAATTTGAGGAGACTTAGAGGCCTTAGAGAGGCCTATGTCCAGTAGTGAATTGTTTCTGAGTTTTCTGTCTACAAAAGCAAGTTTTCAAAAGTCCTAAAACACTGTTGCTATGTTTTTATATTAAACTAAATTAAATAATTCATTCTTTCGAAGACAAGGTTATGTCCAGCAGTGGACTGTTAAAAGCTGTTGATGATGGTGATAAGTGTTAACGTGAAGGTTTTATATATACCTTTTACTTGTAAACAATGAAAGGAGGTTTTACAAAATCTGCAACAATGTAAACATAACCTCAAAAGTTATTTAAATTAATATTTACCTGGTTTTAAGAATCTTGGTCGTTGTGCCAACATTATTTATATTTATTTAACACATAAACACACTCACTTTAAATGTTTTTCAGTATTTCATACACGGTTTACGTTTCTTTTTATTGTTTACAAAATAATTAAATCAACTGACACTATTGACATTTGTAGTGAAGTTTATTTTTCAGCCGCCAATAGTTTTTTTCTCCATGGTTATGATTTTGAATATTTTAACCAAAGTTTACTTCTGTGTTAATTCTCTTGTTTACATAGGTGATTCATTATGGTTTTTTTGCAAACTGCTTGTTCTAGTTATACTGGGTACAATAATTTTAATCAACTGTTGTGGCAAAGTACTATTTTTAAAAAGTCATAATGTCGCACTAAGTCAATAATTTCAATAGTTGTTTGAGATGTAATAAAAAAAAATCAATATCATGATTAGAACTCGTATTCATATATATAATAAAGTTAATATAATAAGTTAAAAATTAAATTTACTCTAACTATATCACATCATTGCTGACAATTTGATAAATTTATGTTAGATTGCTGAAATAGATTGAATATAGGAAGACAGATTGAAAAATTAATTTTCTTTAGGATGGATTGACTAGGTCTTTGGGATTATTTTAAAATTCAATCAACATTTTTAGCACCTTTAACAAATCTGAAGTTCTGGGCAATAACGATCTAATGATTCCGCAGAGAGGAGTACAAAAGAGTAATCATTATTATTATCTCAGCTGAGGTCCACTGCTGGATATCGGCCTCCCCCAATTCTCTGCAATAACCGGCCCTAAGGTACCCACATCATACGATATCCACGACTTTCATAAGTCAGAGCACCTTGTAAGGGGCTTACCCACGCTCCGTTTTTTGGTACGTGATAGTTACTGTTGATTTTGACAATATTTTGTACTAGATACCATATTTTATAATATACTTATAATAACACTGATGATTAATTCTCGCAACAGTTTTGGTGGATTATTACTCAGTTCTGGATTACATGCCATGACATGTTCAATTTTTTCAAAAATAGTTTTACAGCAATATTCTATTTTACGTAAGACACAGGATTGTAGAAAATAGGTTCTTTTTCATTAAGCAAATAAATTGAAGGGTTGTAAATCTAAAGGGTCTAAGTGCCAATTTTAGTTTATAGAGATATAACAAAAAAAGGTTATAAAATAAACAAATCACTCAAATAATTATTTATTTTTACTCAAATCAATTTAGCATATATCTATTAGTTATATAATGTAAAATAAAATAGAAAATATTAGAATACAACACAGTAATACAACATAAACCTTGAGCATTTTTTAAATGTCTTAAGTGTCATAGGAAATGATATTGATAATGGGCTAAGTGCTTTTATATTATAAAATATATTAAAAAAGTTCTCAGGCTTCGGTTTGATTAATCAAATGTTCGTAATAAACTTTACTTTCGAGGGGTATGTATGGTAGTATTTCCTTTAAATTTTTCAATTTTTCTTTAGAAATATTATTTCAAGCTTCTAGCACTGGCAAAACGTTGTTTTTCAATATATTTGGCAACTTGCCTTTTTTAAAAATGTTGATGCTGTCCCACGGTATTGAATCATTGTGCGATTCCATTAAATCGACATAAGGTAACTTTTCTTTATCGATGCGTATCCAAGAAATAGTTGAGATTTTTAACTTCAGAGTATTTAAAAAGGTGGCCGATGCCTGATTAAAGTCTTTAAAATCCGATTGGTCTAAATTAACCACAGTAAATGGATTTTTGTGACGGAACTCCTGAATCATTTTTGCGACGTTCTTTGGTTCAAAACATTTAACGACTTTCTTTCTTTTTTCAATTTGAGCAAAATCTCGATCGCAGGACATGAAAGAATGACCACTGACCAAGTATTTGTGATCTATAGTATCATAAACCCCAGCTTCTAAATAGATCAAGGCAAAAAGAACCATTCAGTTTTTGTTCTGTCCAATGCAGCTATCACTCCAAATAACTGCATGTTTTTTTAAAGTTTGAGTTGACATCACGTACAGTACCTTGAAAATAGAAGAGTCTACTTCATTACTACCTCTGCCTGCATACGACTCGTTCCAAAGGCACATATACGCTTGCTGATTATCAGCAATATGTACACATAGGTTGTAGCATGACAACTGCCTACTGTAAAACATTTGACTATGAGTCAGAGTTGGAATGAAAATAACTTGTCGCATATTCATAGCCATCGTTATTGTGTTACTAGTTGGAGACTGAGATTTTATTGAGTCGGTTTTCTAGTCTAGTCTAGTTTCTATACTTTTTATAGGTTATTGCAAATACCACTTCAAATGTTTTTCTGCACACTTGATCATGATTACCGGTGCCATCAGGCAAAGCATATGCTACAGATGTCTGTCTGCGACTTTCTGATGGATTCTCATATGTTAATAATGAATACTAACAATAGTAATAAATATGTTTATAAATTATAAAAAAAATAAACTCGTGTGTTTATTTCGGGGTCTGGATGAGTTTAGAAGTCAAGAGATTTCTTTATCAATATATGTAGCCTCCTGTCTAATTTCTACATCGCGCATTGACAGTTATTGACCGTTGCGTTGAGATTAAACTTTAAAAAATAACTCAAAATGGTGTACACCTGAATAAAATTGGAATGTGTTGCTATTAAATAATAACACAAAATATTTTAATAGTTTATTAAAAATTGCAAATGAACTTGGTCCGATCAAATCACATTTAAATAAAATAAAGATATATTTCTAGGTACTTTAATTTTCATTCTTTTGATGCCGTTCTGTCTCATTTTCATTTTCTGAACCAGCAAGTGAAGACTGCGTTGAGACATAAGCTCTTTTTGGTTCATCAGTGGTTTTAATTTCGATTAAATTATTTTTCTTTAAACGCATTACTATAGGTCTTTGATCACCTAAACTTTCGACACTACCTCCATGTACACTGGTTCTACTTGCCAGATTTAACGGATTTTCTCTATAAGTACTGTAATATTTTGCTGCGCTAATTTCGTTTTGCTGCAATATTTCTTGAGGACTTGTTTTGAAATTAAGATCTTGAATTAGTTTGATCTGTTCATTTAAATTGAGTTTTTTGTCATCTAATACTTTCGCTTGAATAAGTTTTCCATCTTCAAACGTTAATTTTAGTATTTCTTCATTTTGGTAACCATTTAAATTTGGCGAAACCCCTGACACACTTCCAGCTAATGTCAATTCTCGCAACAGTTTTGGTGGATCATTACTTAGTTCTGGATTACTTGCTATGATATCTTGAATTTTTTTCAAAAATATTTTTATAGGAATATTATATTTTACGTAGTATACAGGATTGTAGAGAACAGGCTCCTGGCCATTAAGCAAATAAGTTAATTCAACATAGCCATTATTGTGTTCTAGTAATTCTGATACAAATTCATAATTTGGTACAGATCCTGATTCTGATTGAAATACCCTTGAAAGAAACTTTTTTAGTTCTGGTTGGGTATATTCTTTATTAAGAGATTGATTGATCTGTTCGTCAGCAGAATTCATCAAATAATACATTAGAACTTTTTTGTTATGAGGAAGCGTACTCATGTCCACATTTGGGATCGAAAATGTTTCACGATTCAAAATACGGTAAACATCGCGTACCACTTTTGGTCTGGATTTCTTGTATGGTTCCAATAATATCAAAAAATTTTTAAGGGTTTTTGAATCTACATGCCCAGAGGTCTGCTGTGATAAAAGAGAAACAAGAGTCTCCAGTAGGTTATAAACCAACATTTCTTTTTTATGCAAGTAGAGAACAATGTCGATAAATTTTGAGTGGATAATATCATAGTCTTTTAAGCTTTTGATGAAGCAGTCTATTAAAATCGGTGCCTGAGGCTTATGTTTTAATAAAAAGAGAGTAATGTCAAGCCGTTTTGAATGTATAAATTCCCCGGAATCAGTTCCTAAGAATCCTAATAGGTCAATTACATTCTGTTCTGATAAAAAAGAAAACTTTTTGGGTAATAATATCTCCTTCAGAATCTGAATTGCTCTGGGATCGATTCTTCCTGTTTTGTTCCTTACCAATAATGAAAATATGGTTTTGATATTATCTTTGGAGAAATATGGGATTTTATCAAAGTTTACAAGCATTGACGCTATATCAACACGTTGTTTTGGAATATGTCCCATTTTGTTGGGTTGGATAAATGTCAATAATGTTTCCATTTCCTTGTCAGAGAATATATTGTTTTTATTTCTATTTAATAATGCAAGGATAATGTCATTAATTCTGTGGTCAACATGTTCTGTTTTAATTTTCGTGAGTAGTGGAAATATTAAATCAAACATTTGTGGACTATTGGAAGTGTTTTCAGGTTGATGAATTAAACCATTAATAACATCTAGAGTTGAAGCTTCTAGTTGTCCTGTTTTGCCTGGCAGTAATAGATACTGGAGGATTTGTGTCTTTTTATTGTTCCACTCATTATTTATCTGAGGTTGCAGCAAATAATTAACTATTTCATTGAATCTTTCCGAGTCTACAATTCCTTCAATTAGTGCATTCAAAATAGAAAATAGAATTTTATAAACTCGAGGTTTGATAACTTGTTGGTTCTCTTGCAAAACTTTTATTATATTGTTTATATTCCTTTTAGGATTATCGTTCATTACTTGGATAATTTGCTCTGCAACATTTGAAGGTAAAATTTGTGTGTAGATCTGTGGCGAAGGTTGCTCTTTAATAAATGTCACTTCTGGTGCTTTAGCGTTGATTGTTTTTGAATCTTCATCATGTGTTAGTTGATCACTATAAAGTAACATAGGTGTCTTAGAATACTCGTAAGTGGTTTCTGCATATGGAAAATCAACATATTTAGAGTTTCCAATGTATGTGTTAAATTGATTAAAATCGGCCGGCTCTCCTATGTATAATGGTTTCTGCTGTTCAACAACTGGTTTAGATTTTCCTTTAAAAAAAGGGATAGATTCTTCAGCATGGATATATTGAGGTTTATTGATCGCCTCTGGTATAAATTGTGTATTGTAAATGTCTGATTCTGGGTATTCAACATAATCACTTCCTTTTTCGAGATGTAAAGGCTCCGGCTTAAATTGGTCAGTGTAAATGATTTCCGGTTTCTCAATATAAAAGGCTTCTGGGTTGTTGACAAGGAGCCGCTCTGGTTTTTCCACAAAGATAGGTTTAAGTTTATCGATAGAGATCGTTTCTGGTGCTACATCAATGGGTTTAGATCCTTCTTTAATATATTCTTTTTCATGCGTCGGTATAGAGTAATCCATATATCCAGGTTGCATCTCAATTATTGGATTCTGCATATTGTTTGTATAAGTCTGTAAGTCATAATTTTCAAAGAGGTCAGTTTTCTCAACAGGGATAACTTTTTTAATATTTTTAGTTTTGACATCTTGAACGTATATTGGTTTAAACTCATTTATATACATAGGTTCCATATCTGGTTTATATCGAATGGGTCGATAGCTAAGTTCTGGGTGTTCTACATAAAAGGGTTTGGGTTTTTCTTTAACCTCATCTGGGTAAATATCTTTTACATATGTAGGATTGTATTTTGTTTCATAGGTTGGTGTGATTTCATCAAAATATACAGGGTATTGATTGTAGATAGGTTTAGGTTCCTCAATATAAATTGGTTTAATAACAGGTCCTCTCTCTTCGCTATAGGTGGATTCTGGTTTCTGAATAGCAAAAAATTTAGATTCCTTAACGTGAACAGGTAAAAGATTTTGGTGTTTAGATTCATCGACATAATTTTTTTCGTCAATTACAATTGGTTTATTGCCATGTTTAAATTGTTCAGCAAAGTTAATTTCTGAGTTTCCTTTATAAATAAAGTGGTGTTTATTTTTAATATTATGTGGATAAATATCTGTTATATAGGTGGGAGTCGATTCTACTGTGTAATTTGGTTTAGATTCCTCAAAATATACAGAGTGTTGATGGTAGATTGGTTTAGGTTCTCCACTTTCAATTGATTTATTAACAAGTCCTCCTTCTTCGCTATAGATGATTTTTGGTTCTTGAATAATAATAGAAATAGGTTTCTTGTGTTTAGATGCATGGACAGAGACGGAATCGAAGTTTTTGACATGAATAGGTTCAGATTCATCAATTGCAATAGGTTTATTGCCAGGTATTATTTCTTCAGCGTATATAAGTTCTGGGTGTTCTACATAAAAAGACTTGGGTTTTTTTTCAAGCTCATGTGCATAAATATCTTTTATATATGTAGGACTAGCATTTGTTTCATAATTTGTTGTGAAAACATTAAAATTAGTAGGTTTATTAACAGGTACTCTTTTGTCGGGTTCAGCAACAGGCTTAGAATCGATGACATAAATAGGTTTCTGGTATTTAGAATTATCGACAAAGACATGATCGAGTTTTTCTTTATAACCAGGTGCAAGTTCATCAATTACAATAGGTTTCTTGCCAGGTTTTAATTCTTTGGTATAAATAAGTTCTGGGCGATCTACATATATAGGTTTTAGTTTTTCTTTAACCTCATCTCTATTAACATCTACATATGTAGAACTATGTTCTTCTTCATAGGTCGGTGTGAATTCATCAAAATACACGGTATGTTGATGATGAATAGGTTTCAATTCTTCAATATAGATTGGTTTATTGTCTACATAGATCGGTTTTAATTCCTCATAAGCAAGAAATTTGGGCTCTTCAGCATGAATAGGTAGAACTTTTTGGTGTTTAGATTGGTCGACTGAGATTGGATTGGGTTTTTCTACATAAACAGGTGCAGGTTCATCAATTACAGTAGGTTTATTGCCAGGTTTTAATTCGTTAGCATAGATAAGTTCTGGGTGTTCTATATTAATAGACTTCGATTTTTCTCTATCTTCATCTGGATAAATATCTTCTACATATGTAGGATTATAATCTGCTCCATAGATCGGTGAGGATTCATCAAAATATAAAGGGCGTTGATTATAGATCCGTTTAGATTCTTCATAATTTATAGGTTTGTTAACAGGTTCTCTGTCATCGCTATATATAGGTTCTGATTCCTGAATATCAATAGGTGTAGGCCTCTTGACATGATTTAGGGATACAGGTCTCTGGTGTTCAAAATAAATAGCTTTAGATTGATCTACGTAATCAGGTTCATAGTTTTCGATGTTGACCGCTTCACTATTTTCAATATGACTGGGCTTAGGATTAATATCATTGACTGATTGTACATTTACGGGAATGTAAGAGGGTGGATATTTAAAATGACCAATTACATTTGCTGGAAATGCCTCCTGAGGAAAAAATTGTGGTACTATGTAATGCGATTTTACTCCTGATTCTGGCTGAGACTCGTTTGATTCTTGTAAATGAAACGGTATCGCATCCACAGACTCCATATTTTCAAATGAAACTTCAGGTGTAGAGAAAACAAATTCGTGTGTGTGTCTGGGGTCTGGTTGTGATACCTTATTCATATTTAGCAAGTCAGGTAGTCTGTCACAGAAATGGGATGAAGTTGAGGGGACCTTAAACTCTTGATTACATTCAAACACAGCTAACAAGCATTCAGGGTATTTTCGAAGTAGCAATAGAAATATGGGTATTTGTTTCAAAAATTTTACAATTGCTACTGGACAACCATTATTGGTATCGAATAATTTGTATTCTAATCCAGGCTTTTGTAAAGATCTTAATTCATCGTAAATTTGAGCACTTCGAATATTAAATAATTGTGCTTCCTGTCCACTTCCAGATTCGATGTTGTTAATGATAAGATCCAACGCCTGGGGATGTTTTTTTACGTATTTCAAAACATCCTTAACTATCTTCCTCACAGACAGTTCCGAAATACATTCTCCTCCGTCACTTTCAAAAACTTTTTGAGGTTGTCCATTAACAAGTGTCTCTGGCATCTAGAAAAGTAAAAGAAACATGTTAGTAGGTTTATGTAGTAAAATATTTAGACCCACAATTTTAAAAACTAGCCTGCAGAAATGTTTTTATTAGTTGAGAACAAAATTTCTAGTTTACATCAAAAATGCCTGCCTTGCTGCCAGAAGTCAGTGGACGTCAGGTTGAAAATCAGTCTCTACACTGACATTGCGCCAAACTCAAACGAAATTGAGAAAATGCAACATTCATGAAATGTGTAATTTGCCAAAAAAGTTTCGTATTTTTGTAAATTGAAGGTGGTTTGTGCAGACTCCTAAAAAGCGATTATGTTAATACAATAATGCACATTGACTGAGCTACAGATTAATTTCTGAAATATGGCGGAATATAGAACTGAATATATGCATAAATAATACCTGCCACTCAAAAGACACACGTGAGTTGCCACCCCTTGAGTTCCTCTCTCCAAAAAAAAGAGGGAGAGGGGTTCCAGCAATCTCACTCACTCGGTGGAAAGCAACGAAAAAAATTCTTAATACTGGTTTTCTATGAGGCCGTATTATTAATCTGGTTGAGTTAAACTCATTTGTGGTAAATCATTACTTTCCCACTTCATTGTGTTGTATTCATATTGATCAAAAGACTAATTATTCACTCACGTTTTATCAACAGTCGTTAACAGTTCATTGCTGGACACTTCCCTGGAGAATTCCCGAACTGTAGACTCTCATTAAAATGAAAGTTTACAGTTCGGGAATTCTTTGTTTGTTCGTATCCGACAGGGGAGCTATCAATGTGTAAAACGACTTTCCATGTCACTGGCTACAATGCCTGACACAGTTACTGAAGGTTTATGAATATTAAGTTTCTTTCTTTTGTTGTTTAAAAAGTAAACTCCGCACTAGAAACATAACCTATATTGTGGGGGACTTCAAAAACATCCGTCGAACGGGCACCAACAACTTACAAACTTAGGACAACATTTTGTGAGTCACACTAAGGTACTTGGGTACTTACCTCAGAAGTTGCATCTCCACTACCCTCGTTAGTCCTAGTTAGGTCACCATCGCTTGATAATTTTCTTTCAACACTTTGTACTGAAAGAGAGTCTCTTGCATCCTGGAAAATCAAAATTCCATGACAAAACCATTTAATAGTCGTTAAAATGAAGTTATAAATCAGGCATCGAAATTTTAAACATAGGCCTCTGATCGCTCCTTAGGAATGAGACCTAGGCCTACTATACAGCTCTGGTCAGACGGGTTGTTATAGGGTTTATTTCAAGTTTTCTTTCTCTTCACTACTGTCGTCCTGCATAGTTTGCTCTCTAGTGGAAACTTAATCGCAAGTCTACGGAATGTGACCACCCTTATACATCCCTTAGTGTCGGATTTTATACTAATAAAAATATAACGAAGAAAACCAGTGACGTTAAGCAATGATCCAACTGGCTTTCTTCATCAAGGCAGAGTCTAAACCACTGGGCTACAAACTGAAGTCTAAAATTTGACTTTAGTAACTGCTGCTTTATATCTTTGAGGCACTCGTTAACGATTTCACAGAAATTTCACAACAAATGTCATGAAATAACGTGCTATTTGGTCAAATAAGAAATGTAAAACGTATGTAAGTTTGTAATTTTCAAATGTAGATGTAGAAATAATATATATTCGCGAATGTACGTATATTTTACGATGTTAAGTGGGATAATGTCTATAAATAATAGCATTAGTAATGGCATGTAGGGTCAACGAGCATTCTTCACGGATTAGCGACACCACTTAGTTCAAGTTTATCATTAAATGTATAACTTGACTAAAAATATATATACATGTGTATTATTAGCCGAGTTAAAAAAAAAATATCACCTCAAAACTTCATCACTTATGAACCGATGAGGAAATTCAATTTCAATTGAAGTTTACAGAAAAACTCTGTCTCTAAGTGTAAAAAAAAAATCAATACTACATTATTATTACAAGTTTATTTTCGCACATTACGGGATAGACGCATCAATTGCAAAGCAAATGAAAACGGGTCTAACAATATAGTATCTTATGTATTACAAGTATATGTGTATAAAGGCTTCAATCCCGTTATTTGAATAGCTACTAGGGCAGAAATTGAATCCACAACTCAACACAGAAGAGACATGTACAGTTATCACATTACTCCTAGAAATCTGCCTCATTGGTCCAGCGGTTAGCATATACGACTGCCGATTAGAGGTCTTAGCTTCGATTCCTGGGTTGAGTCAAAAAATCTTATTAACTTTTTCTGGAAACATTAACGGCCCGGAGTTTTTTAAGTTGTGGGGTCTTAAATTCCACACTTAGGAGAGCATGTAAAGCAGTCAGTCCTACGTCTGATCTCTCCCCAATCTCTCCAAACTCTGAGAGTGAGTGAGGGAACAGAGAGTGCACCTTTATTTACGCACATACTTATGTCCTATAACATCTGCGTAGTTGGGTGCTCTACGTCGAGACTGGCCACGGCAACCATAGAAATACAACAGTAAATACTAAGGACAAATTCAAAGTGACTACTCCGCCTGATAGAAAGCATGAATAGGATCCAAGAGCTGTGGTCACTATACTCATAGTAAATACAGGAAGTGCAGTATGGTGACCCATACTATGGTGGCCTTGTGAGATGCTTTTACACACTCCGCTTGGAGACGTAAAATGCATGACAGTCATCGTGACAGTGTAAGGTTTACACAGTTACCACGATAACTGTCACCCCTGCATCAATGGGCCTCCTGTCTCACACTCATCAACTATTATAATACGACAATACGGATGCTGGCGCTTTAGGTTGGTCTTCTGTGGGAGGGTAGTACTGCCCCGGTCGAGCCAACCCTCTCGTGCTGAAATCAGCGTGGTTCTACTACCTACCAAAATGTATGGAATATCTATAAGTTTTAGCTGTTTTTCTTGTATATATTTATTAAATTCACATTACGTGTTACTTTATATAATTTATATGTACTACTTTCATTTCCTTTTCCTATGCACTTCTAATACAACATGCACTACCTTATACTATCCATCTTATGTTTTTCTTTCCATTCCATGGTTGCCTATAAGAGATTGCCAACGGGTGATAAGGCTACCACTTGTACTTCTTTAGCTTTAATCTGGTGTACATTAAAGAGGTATATTATTATTATTTATTATCTTGAAAATACCAATAACGTGAGGGTGCGCCGATTTCTATTAAGATAAACGTAATTCCTATGTGCCCCCCTTAGGAATCCCCTTAGGCTTGTCATCCTACCGGCGTTTACGGGGTGGTGAGGTATCAAAATCAGACCGGTTAAAATCGTACGGTGTGTGCAACTTTGCGCCTGAGAGAGGAGCGATTCAGACCCAGATACTTCATCTGGGTCTGAACTGGTAGGAAGACCGAATTCAATAAAAATGTAGGCGCCGGGGGGTGAACTATGACGGGGCCCATGGAACAAAGAGACCTCGATAGAGACTCCCCTGTTAGCCCCCCCCCGGGATGTGACAAGTGTAGCATCAGCCGGGGTGGAGACGACTTCGAAGGGCTCAGTCGTATTCCATGTTCCATATTAATGGTCCGAGAACTGACCCGTGCGACTTGGAACCAACCCTGTGCCAACTAGTACCAGGTTGTGTAAGTCAAAACCTCCTTTCTAAGGACATGCCTATGTCCAGTCGGTGGACTAGAGTATAGATACTACAGTACTGAAAGCTTTTTTTTTATTGACGGGGAGGAAACTCCTTTCGGAGGACGCAGGAACCAGGAGTATGTGGTGTTGCCACTAAAAACCTCCCCAGTCGTCGGTCTCAGGCGTCCTAATCTGAAGGGAATCCGGGCCATATTATTCCAGGATCAACGCTGCACCTGGTCAGACCCTATCCCGGGAGGACTCCACAGAGGTTCCCCCGCCATTCTGATTGCTCTAGATGTTGTTGTTGCGACCCGATCGCATTTTTACGACCAGGCCGCATTGCTATCTGCCACAGTACTGAAACCTAGACTTAATCTTTATGACTGTAATAGTATTGTTTTACTTTATTCGTTTGAGGTGTATTTATTTACAGTGTGTTATAACTGATATAAAGCACATACTCGTATGTTGAAAGAAGAAGTAAGATTTATGTAAGAAAAAAAATACTTTTTTTTTAAGAAATTTATATTTAAATTATTAATATATATATTTTTGATGATGGTGATGAAATTATTTAAAGGTATTGTAATAATTATAATTCTATGATTGTCCTGTAAGTACAAGAAAAGAAAATTCTATAAGAGATGAAAGAAATGTACTACCGTTATCAATTAATCATTGTGCTATCATTACAATATATTATTGCAGGATGACGGAAGAAATTATTTTTAAAACGCATAGGCGGACAAATGAAGAATGTATAACATTTTGCTCATACTTTACTACAATCCGCGGAAGTGATATTCTAAAAAGGGACGGAAGTGCGTAACGGCAAAAATACGTCCTTTTTGCTTTGAGTGTGTGTTCACAATACATTTTATCAGATTCTTTTTATTTTATGTGCATAATTACTGTAAATTAATGAAAATGTTATTACATAGCAAATCTAATTCAACGTTTATATGTTTATAAATAACATGAAAAATAAATTAGATTTGCTGTATTTGCGTGCCGTAACGTAATAGCGTCACGTGGCTACTGTGTCGGCCGCGACATTAGAAAATTTGATTTTGGAAACAAAGTTACGATTTATTGTCTCATCATTATAATTTTACTTTTTTTCCAAAGTCTTCTTTTCCATTTTCCTCTATCACTCCTCAGTTCATCCCTTACTCTTTTCCTAGCCTCTCACCACCATATACCATATCACCATATTACGTTCGTAAACTTCCATGCTTAAAACTTTCTTCATTACATTATTATTATCTCTGCACATCATGTTTTTATCAGGATAGCCTGTTGCCCCGCTACTTTTCAACCACTTGTACTGCTGTCAGAGGCCCTGTAAAGTCATTCCTCATTTTGTCTAATCTCGTCACATCACACATTCATCTTACTATTCGCATTTCTGCTACATGCAGGTGAGGTGTCGATTTTATTGTACAATTTTTATTATAAAAAAAATTGCTCGTACAGAAGTTACCAAACAACTTATGTATTTTAATTATTTTAAACTAAATTATTCAAGCCAAAAAAGTAATTATAATAATTAAAGTGAGTAAACGAGCAGTTGGATAATTTGAGAGCAATGAATCACAGCTAGATCGCGGCGCTTTTAATTCAATGAATTGCATGGACTGGCCAGTCCGTATCTCGGACCTCAACCCGATCTAGCATGTTTGACCAAAGAACGTATGATACGTAAAAAGCTGAAACCCAGCACTTTCTTCGTCACGTTTTTAGATTTCAAAATTGTTTTCATTTAGAATTTGAAAAATATTTTCCAACATCAAACAGTGTTAGTGTACAGTAAGCCAAAATCAACACGTTAACGGAGCAGATGAAGGTATAAGTAATATGGAGAAAATTAAAAATTATAGATAACTATGGTGTTTTTTTTCTAATACGTTAAAGATAAGATTGTTTATTTGTTTTTTTATTCATTCTTTTTGAAATATTATATACAAATGAATTCTTATATATTATTACTTTCTTTAAACACACTAATATTTTTAGATGTTATGCATCTTTACAAGACTCGAGAATATTGCCCTCGTACGTTGTCTTGTAAACAACCATTCTAATTCAACGGACACATTAGCGCAGGCGTGTGATCAAATAAAATTTAGGTATTATGGCGTAATTAATTAGTCTGAAGCGTTTATTAAACACTCAGAAACTACAGAAAGCAACAACAAGTACAAAGATAAGGGTGCTACGCAATCACATAAAAAAAGTAATAAAAACCATTGAATTGAAAATAATAACGATTATTTGAAGACTTAATACTAACTTTCACAAACAAAACCGTTTGAATCTAAACTAACTGCACGAAAATGGTAATAATTTGGAATGGTACTCATCTACCGAATGACTGAATACACAAAAAAGGGTCTTTAAATCCTGGCGGTTATTCAACTCCCGATAAACGTAGTGGTAGTAACGGGATCATCATCATCAATCATCAACAGCCTTTTACAGTCCACTACTGGACATAGGCCTCTCCTAAGCAAGGATGGGGCTCTTCAAGAAGGGGGTAAATAAAAAGGTAAGGGTCGGCAACGCGCACGTGATGCCCCTGGTGCCACCGGCGTGGTATAAAAAAAAAGGAGGTTTTGGCCTACTATACCACGCGGCCAGACGGGTTGTTTCAAGTTTTCCTTCTCTTTGTAATGATGTTGTCTTGTATACTTTGTTCCCTTAGTCGCCTTTTACGACACCCACGGGATGAATAAGGGTGGTAACACTATGTATTCTTAATCCGTTCCCACACAGTGTAACACTGTCTGTTCCCACACGGACAGTGTGACACCCACAGGATGAATAAGGGTGGTAACACTGTGTATTCTTAATCCGTTCCCACACAGTGTGACACTGTCCGTGTGGGAACGGTATAAGGAACATAAACAATCTTCAGACTCAGGGTACTGCAACCGTTGGAGGGCTACTTGTGGTCAAATGAAGTGTTGTTAGTTTGCCCCATTCTATAAAAAACTGACAACAACTGGTACGACATAACTGCTGTTATGATAATTTAGGCAGTAGTAATAGTAGTGATTTAGTAGGTAGTAGAGCCACACTGATTACAGCACGACCAGGGCAGTACTACCGTCTCACGGGAGACTAACCTAAAGCTACCGCATGCGTGCTCTCGTGATTCGTTGGTGAGTGTGGATTGGATCGGATGCAGGGTGACAGTTATCGTGTTAAGTGTGTGACCACTGCCACGATGACTGTCATGCCTTTTACGTGCCCAAGCGAGGCGTGAAAAAGCATCTCAATAGGCCGCAATAGTGTGGGTCATCATACTGCATTGACTACATTCGCAATGAGTATGGTGTAGATGGAGGTAGAGTAGAGAGAGAAGAGTCACTTTGGCAAAGTTTTTATTAAAAAAAAGAAAAAGTTTATGGCTAAACCATAAATCAATTTAAATTGTAATGTCAATAGAACATCGAGAGTAATGGTCTCTATTAACTTTAATTTAGTATGTAAAATGGAAATTACGAGTACATTTATAGGCATTTGTTTCATTGATAAAAATCATTTCAAAGAATTATTGAAACACGTGTATCGACGCCATGCGACTTTCAATACTTGTGTTACATTTCATTACATTACATTTATTTAAGAATATATAGTAATCGTTTATGAAAGAGATTACGGTTAACCAAAGTTTTTCTTACTGAAATCTGAACATATTAGATGACACAATAAGATGTACACAAAAATTAATGTATTGTATACTGAATTGCTGAATAATCAAACATTTAGTTTATTTCTTCTTATTATTTACTTCTTTCTTTAACGGGTCTGTTGATCTAGTGGTTATTGGCGTAGGTCATAGGTGCTATTCCCATCCAAGACACATATTTATGTGATAAGCATGATTATTTGTTCTGTATCTGGGTGTAATTATCTATAATATGTGTGTATTTAGAACTATATAAGTATGTTTATCAGCAGCTTGGTTATTAGAGCTCAGGCTCTACCTAATTTGGAACCTGATAGCCGTGTGTTATGTGGGAGCTAATTTATTTATTATTATTTCCAATCGACATGATCAGAGGTGATAATGAAGATGTAGGCGATAGATATCTGGCCAAAAGTAACCTATTTTGTTACTCAACTTTTGGGCGTACCTTATACCAACTATAAACTCTTAATTTTTATGTTATTCTAATTCCAATGTAAAATTTATTTCAAGTGCCTTAAAGTTACAAAACTCCCTAACATTTTAACAATTTTATTTATTTATCACATGTTAATTTTAAGATGAAACAACTAATGCCTGTTGTAGGTAAATGCTAGAGCATAACTTGAGTTACGCGTCACCAAACACCGTAGGTGCTTTTATTTACTAAACCAAGTCGTTTGAAACAAACAATGGAAATTAAGGGACACATAATACAAACAAATTTAACAAATAAAGTTTAGGAGAAACCAGATAATAATTACAACTGTAAATTTGTGTTATTAAGAATTTTCTGCATCTGCAAACTGCCTCGTTTTTTTGCAGATGTTGAATGTTGAACCTCGTAAGTTCTGATGTTTTCAAATAACATTTTGGTATTAATGTACTCTTCTTTAAAAAGCCTAATCTAATCTATATAATCATCATTAAGAGTCCACTTCTGGACTGAGGCCTCTCCATAGAAAGGAGATTTTGACCTACTATACCTCGCTGGGCAGACGGGTAGGTATACGGTTCCTTTAAGTGTTCCATCTTGCACTCATATAATGCATAATTTGTCCGTTATCGCCTCTTATGACACCCATAGGATGAGAAGGGGTGGCGACATTTCGTCTTCTTCATCCGTTACCATACGGTCAACTAAGTTTACTGTTATGACTAAAGATTCTGCCATCTCAAAATATTTCGTACTGAAGTTAGAAGGTCTGTACGACGATTTAAAATATCAGGTCTTCACTGAGAAGATTAATTGGTACTTCTATACCACATAAAGATTAAACTAATAGACTGTTGTAGAATTGATCTACATTTTCTCAATAATCCTCTCAGAACGCTACAAAGTCAAAAAGAGTTCTGTTTGTTGAAGCACAGCTGAAAGGGAAGTAGGGATCACTTCGGTAAAGCTGTACAAATCGTGTCGAAGCCTGACTATCCCATGGCTGGTATAATGAACTGTTTTTATTTATTCAATTTCTGGTTCGTCCACACACACGTATCTAAATATTTTTCTCATCCTTCCACAGAGAAGCTATAGACTCATCTATAGTTTCTGCGCTTTGTGCGTGCGTACCTATGCACGACCGAAAAACACAACGGCTATTATAAGGTAGCCAGATTAAAAACAAGTTATTTAGATTTACTTACTTGGTCATGTGTTTCAGATGTTGATTGACTCTTCTTAGAATTATCTTCTTCTCGCAACTTATGTCTATCGAGGTGGTGTTCTGCTGAAGATATTTCTGTGTTCGTGTTATTCGTTTCTAACTGTACTGTATCATCATCAGTACCGATTCCCTGTGAAAGAATGGCGTTTCCTTGTGTTAAAAAATATATTGATACACACTAAGCTTCCTCTTTTCAGATTTTTGAAAATTTGCTTTATATATATTTGCTATAACCATCTTCAAAAAAGGAATTGGTTCTCAATTGGATTGTTTTATTTATATGTGTGTCACCTCAAGCCACTCATTCATAAACCTAATTAATTTGTAGGCAAATTAACGGAAAATGTAATTTATTATTATTTTTTTCCTTTATTAAGAGCCTGCCAAAGTGACTCTATTCTGCCCGATGGAAAGCATGAATAGAATCTAAGAGTTGTGGTCACCATACTCATTGCAAATGCAGATAATGCAGTATGGTGACTCACATTATGGCGGCCTTGTGAGATGCTTTTTCACACCCCGCTTGGGGACGTAAAAGGCATGACAATCATCGTGACAGTGTAAGGCTTACACAGTTACCTCGATAACTGTCACCCCTGCATCAATGGGCCTCCGGTCTCACACTCACCAACGAAACACGACAGCACAGATACTGGCGCTTTAGGTTGGTCTCCTGTGGGAGGGTAGTACTGCCCCGGTCGAGCTGGCTCGCTAGTGCTGAAATCAGCGTGGCTCTACTACCTTACAACGGCTTACACTGTAATTTTTTTTTTTGGTCTAGTATGAATTTATTTCACATCGATTTTCTTTCGAAGGCGGGTGCGTTTGGTGTTGCAATTCGTAAAGACCTCAGTGGGGGCCAGTCGCAACGCCAAGCATGGTCGTCGTGATAATCGAGTGGATGTTAATTAACCTCACACTAAACAAAAGTTACTTTATTTAGAAAACATATGTAAAAATTTTAATTGAAACTTAACTGTGAAGAACGCTTTGAAATGTCCATGTTAGCCGTAGAAAATTGTATAAAAATATGTACGTGTTAACATAAGTAACTGTTAATTGCTTAATTAAATTCCTGTTCGCGGCTCTTAGAATATTGCGCATTTGAAAACATTTGACCGATTACGTAAATGTTTTGTTGTTGTCAGTAAATTAACACGATTTTTATGTAAATGTTTTTACCAGATTTTCGATAATTTATATCTATAGTGTTTCATTTTATGAAATTCATGCAAAAGTAATTTTACATATCGATATTTCGAAGATTTTAAAAATTAAATTCACATTGATAATTTCAGTGATTTATCGATAATAACGAACTCTTTGATTCATTTAAAACCACAAAAGCCCATAATATATAGATTTATAGTAATTTAATAATTTGTTAATTTTCATTTAAGGTTAAATCTTTTAACATGTCATCAGTGTAAAAACCACGTTTCCGCGGCCAGCTTCGCTTACGGTCGGACCGGCTATACCAGAGCGTTACTTGGGCTTCACTTAAAACTATTGTTTAATCAATTTTTGTTTATTCTTCTTCGATTGAGTGAGTTCATCAGAAACCCAAATGGAGGGATCCATATTCTAAGGTCCTGTCTTTCAAATGTGTCTCTTGATTTACAGGTGTTCACGGGCCCATGTAGCGTTTAGACAATGTATTACAAACAATTATTTCTTTTAGAAGGACAACTTTTGAATGCTTAAAAGTTATTTAAGTCTGGAAATATATGAGGTGAAAAACTGTTTCTATTTATTCAACTCCTTCGAAGTTAATTTGTCCCTGGAGGCTTTTTTAATTTACACAAATTCAAAGTTAAAGTTTACTTGAATGAACCATGTATGGTGAAACTGTCTGGCAGACAGATGACGCATAGTCTAACTAGTCTCTCATGAAATAGAGAAATGATGCATTTTTATTTTATCTTCATCAGTAAATTGCAACCATACGTACAAGTGGTGTGAGGTGGCAGAAATATGTTAAGGTTGTACAAATTTATAAATAAATAAAACTGTACACTTAACAAAGCATTATTTTCTGGGTTTTATTCAACTGTTTTTGTTTTGTACAATGTACATATTTATTTATTTTGATATTTCAACTTTAAGGTTCTCTTTCAAAATACACTAAGAATCACAATTTGACCTCCACAGCAAAAATTCCCAAGTTGACAGAAATGGCTTTCTCTAAAATTATTGGATCACTAAAATTTAAATTTAACTGCATCTTATAAAGTCAAAATACTCGTTTCGAAAAACTTACCCACGATTCACAATGAACACAACAAAACAACAAAAAACACAACAATAAGCGCAAAATCATTATGCCTTATCGAACGACCGGATAGTTCTGAAAACATTATCGAAATTTGAAAGGTTTTATAATTGGTTGTGGTGTCAAATTATAATGTGTGAAATTGAAAATAATAATTTATATAATGTTGTGTTCTACGTACTATTTCCAGTGAAATACACTGAAGCTTTGCTTGGTTGATTTATTTCAAATATCCGCGCAGAATATATGTTTTCCATTTATATGTATATTCGCAGGCTTCTAGAATGTAGAGTTAACACTATTATGTATTTATATCGGTGATCACTACATATGTTATTGTTTTGTTTTAAGCCTTGATCAAACTGCGATTAGTTTTTTGGGGGGACG